>OX940933.1:6561122-7912142 GCA_954870645.1 Agrotis clavis
ATAATGGCAATCCTAGCGAAGCACCAGCTATCTGCGCAGCAGATGGTTCAGATGGAGTCTTAGTTGCACACGAGAAATGTAATCAGTTTTACAAGTGTTCTGGAAGTAAACCAGTAGCATTATTATGCCCAAGCGGTCTTCAGTTTAACCCTGCTAAGGATCAATGTGACTGGCCGGTCAACGTGGACTGTGGTGACAGAGTAATCCCAGACCAAAGCGTTTCCGTCCCCAGTGTGATCGACCCACTAGGAACAAACCCAGATAATATCTGTGCTCCTAGTGATGTACCGAAGTTCTTGCTACCACACGAGAATTGCAACCAGTTTTATATTTGTGTTATCGACGTTCCTGTAGAATTTACGTGTCCAGAAGGTCTTCTGTTCGACCCTGCTGAGGGGCAATGCGAATGGCCATCAAACGTGGACTGTGGTGACAGAGTGATCCCAGACCCAGGCCAAAGCGTGACAAACCCAGCTGTGACCAACCGACCTGTGACCAACCCACCAGCAACCACTCCAGGAGCTATTAATCCTGGCAACAACTGTAATCCTAGCGAAGCACCAGCTATCTGCGCAGCTGATGGTTCAGATGGAGTTTTAGTTGCACATGAGAAATGTAACCAGTTTTACAAGTGTTCTGAAGGTAAACCTGTAGCATTACTATGCCCAAGCGGTCTTCTATTTAACCCTGCTAATGACCAATGTGACTGGCCGTTCAACGTGGACTGTGGTGACAGAGTGATCCCAAGCCCGGACCAAAGCGTGACAAACCCAGCTGTGACCAACCGACCTGTGACCAACCCACCAGCAACCACTACAGGAGCTATTAATCCAGGCAACAACTGTAATCCTAGCGAAGCACCAGCTATCTGCGCAGCCGATGGTTCAGATGGAGTTTTGGTTGCACACGAGAAATGTAATCAGTTTTACAAGTGTTCTGAAGGTAAACCTGTAGCATTATTATGCCCAAGCGGTCTTCTGTTTAACCCTGCTAATGACCAATGTGACTGGCCGTTCAACGTGGGCTGTGGTGACAGAGTGATCCCAAGCCCGGACCAAAGCGTGACAAACCCAGCTGTGACCAACCGACCTGTGACCAACCCACCAGCAACCACTCCAGGAGCTATTAATCCTGGCAACAACTGTAATCCTAGCGAAGCACCAGCTATCTGCGCAGCCGATGGTTCAGATGGAGTTTTGGTTGCACACGAGAAATGTAATCAGTTTTACAAGTGTTCTGAAGGTAAACCAGTACCATTATTATGCCCAAGCGGTCTTCTATTTAACCCTGCTAATGACCAATGTGACTGGCCGTTCAACGTGGACTGTGGTGACAGAGTGATCCCAAGCCCGGACCAAAGCGTGACAAACCCAGCTGTGACCAACCGACCTGTGACCAACCCACCAGCAACCACTCCAGGAGCTATTAATCCAGGCAACAACTGTAATCCTAGTGAAGCACCAGCTATCTGCGCAGCCGATGGTTCAGATGGAGTTTTGGTTGCACACGAGAAATGTAATCAGTTTTACAAGTGTTCTGAAGGTAAACCTGTAGCATTATTATGCCCAAGCGGTCTTCTGTTTAACCCTGCTAATGACCAATGTGACTGGCCGTTCAACGTGAACTGTGGTGACAGAGTGATCCCAAGCCCGGACCAAAGCGTGACAAACCCAGCTGTGACCAACCGACCTGTGACCAACCCACCAGCAACCACTCCAGGAGCTATTAATCCTGGCAACAACTGTAATCCTAGCGAAGCACCAGCTATCTGCGCAGCCGATGGTTCAGATGGAGTTTTGGTTGCACACGAGAAATGTAATCAGTTTTACAAGTGTTCTGAAGGTAAACCAGTCGCATTGCTGTGCCCAAGCGGTCTTCTATTTAACCCTGCTAATGACCAATGTGACTGGCCGTTCAACGTGGACTGTGGTGACAGAGTGATCCCAAGTCCGGACCAAAGCGTGACGAACCCACCTGTAACCAACCCACCAGCAACCACTCCAGGAGCTATTAATCCAGGCAACAACTGTAATCCTAGCGAAGCACCAGCTATCTGCGCAGCTGATGGTTCAGATGGAGTTTTAGTTGCACATGAGAAATGTAACCAGTTTTACAAGTGTTCTGAAGGTAAACCTGTAGCATTACTATGCCCAAGCGGTCTTCTATTTAACCCTGCTAATGACCAATGTGACTGGCCGTTCAACGTGGACTGTGGTGACAGAGTGATCCCAAGCCCGGACCAAAGCGTGACAAACCCAGCTGTGACCAACCGACCTGTGACCAACCCACCAGCAACCACTACAGGAGCTATTAATCCAGGCAACAACTGTAATCCTAGCGAAGCACCAGCTATCTGCGCAGCCGATGGTTCAGATGGAGTTTTGGTTGCACACGAGAAATGTAATCAGTTTTACAAGTGTTCTGAAGGTAAACCTGTAGCATTATTATGCCCAAGCGGTCTTCTGTTTAACCCTGCTAATGACCAATGTGACTGGCCGTTCAACGTGGACTGTGGTGACAGAGTGATCCCAAGTCCGGACCAAAGCGTGACGAACCCACCTGTAACCAACCCACCAGCAACCACTCCAGGAGCTATTAATCCAGGCAACAACTGTAATCCTAGCGAAGCACCAGCTATCTGCGCAGCTGATGGTTCAGATGGAGTTTTAGTTGCACATGAGAAATGTAACCAGTTTTACAAGTGTTCTGAAGGTAAACCTGTAGCATTACTATGCCCAAGCGGTCTTCTATTTAACCCTGCTAATGACCAATGTGACTGGCCGTTCAACGTGGACTGTGGTGACAGAGTGATCCCAAGCCCGGACCAAAGCGTGACAAACCCAGCTGTGACCAACCGACCTGTGACCAACCCACCAGCAACCACTACAGGAGCTATTAATCCAGGCAACAACTGTAATCCTAGCGAAGCACCAGCTATCTGCGCAGCCGATGGTTCAGATGGAGTTTTGGTTGCACACGAGAAATGTAATCAGTTTTACAAGTGTTCTGAAGGTAAACCTGTAGCATTATTATGCCCAAGCGGTCTTCTGTTTAACCCTGCTAATGACCAATGTGACTGGCCGTTCAACGTGGACTGTGGTGACAGAGTGATCCCGAGCCCGGACCAAAGCGTGACAAACCCAGCTGTGACCAACCGACCTGTGACCAACCCACCAGCAACCACTCCAGGAGCTATTAATCCTGGCAACAACTGTAATCCTAGCGAAGCACCAGCTATCTGCGCAGCCGATGGTTCAGATGGAGTTTTGGTTGCACACGAGAAATGTAATCAGTTTTACAAGTGTTCTGAAGGTAAACCAGTACCATTATTATGCCCAAGCGGTCTTCTATTTAACCCTGCTAATGACCAATGTGACTGGCCGTTCAACGTGGACTGTGGTGACAGAGTGATCCCAAGCCCGGACCAAAGCGTGACAAACCCAGCTGTGACCAACCGACCTGTGACCAACCTACCAGCAACCACTCCAGGAGCTACTAATCCAGGCAACAACTGCAATCCTAGCGAAGCACCCGCTATCTGCGCAGCCGATGGTTCAGATGGAGTTTTGGTTGCACACGAGAAATGTAATCAGTTTTACAAATGTTCTGAAGGTAAACCTGTAGCATTATTATGCCCAAGCGGTCTTCTGTTTAACCCTGCTAATGACCAATGTGACTGGCCGTTCAACGTGGACTGTGGTGACAGAGTGATCCCAAGCCCGGACCAAAGCGTGACAAACCCAGCTGTGACCAACCGACCTGTGACCAACCCACCAGCAACCACTCCAGGAGCTATTAATCCTGGCAACAACTGTAATCCTAGCGAAGCACCAGCTATCTGCGCAGCCGATGGTTCAGATGGAGTTTTGGTCGCACACGAGAAATGTAATCAGTTTTACAAGTGTTCTGAAGGTAAACCAGTCGCATTGCTGTGCCCAAGCGGTCTTCTATTTAACCCTGCTAATGACCAATGTGACTGGCCGTTCAACGTGGACTGTGGTGACAGAGTGATCCCAAGCCCGGACCAAAGCGTGACAAACCCAGCTGTGACCAACCGACCTGTGACCAACCCACCAGCAACCACTACAGGAGCTATTAATCCTGGCAACAACTGTAATCCTAGCGAAGCACCAGCTATCTGCGCAGCCGATGGTTCAGATGGAGTTTTGGTTGCACACGAGAAATGTAATCAGTTTTACAAGTGTTCTGAAGGTAAACCAGTCGCATTGCTGTGCCCAAGCGGTCTTCTATTTAACCCTGCTAATGACCAATGTGACTGGCCGTTCAACGTGGACTGTGGTGACAGAGTGATCCCAAGCCCGGACCAAAGCGTGACAAACCCAGCTGTGACCAACCGACCTGTGACCAACCCACCAGCAACCACTCCAGGAGCTACTAATCCAGGCAACAACTGCAATCCTAGCGAAGCACCCGCTATCTGCGCAGCCGATGGTTCAGATGGAGTTTTGGTTGCACACGAGAAATGTAATCAGTTTTACAAGTGTTCTGAAGGTAAACCTGTAGCATTATTATGCCCAAGCGGTCTTCTGTTTAACCCTGCTAATGACCAATGTGATTGGCCGTTCAACGTGGACTGTGGTGACAGAGTGATCCCAAGCCCGGACCAAAGCGTGACAAACCCAGCTGTGACCAACCGACCTGTGACCAACCCACCAGCAACCACTCCAGGAGCTATTAATCCCGGCAACAACTGTAATCCTAGCGAAGCACCAGCTATCTGCGCAGCCGATGGTTCAGATGGAGTTTTGGTTGCACACGAGAAATGTAATCAGTTTTACAAGTGTTCTGAAGGTAAACCTGTAGCATTACTATGCCCAAGTGGTCTTCTGTTTAACCCTGCTAAGGATCAATGTGACTGGCCGTTCAATGTGGACTGTGGTGACAGAGTGATCCCAAGCCCAGACCAAAGCGTGCCAAACCAAGCTGTGACCAACCAACCAGGAACCAACCCAGGAGCTTCTTATCCAGGCAATAACGGCAACCCTAGCGAAGCACCAGCTATCTGCGGAGCAGATGGTTCAGATGGAGTTTTGGTTGCACACGAGAAATGTAATCAGTTTTACAAGTGTTCTGAAGGTAAACCAGTCGCATTGCTGTGCCCAAGCGGTCTTCTTTTTAACCCTGCTAATGACCAATGTGACTGGCCGTTTAACGTGGACTGTGGTGACAGAGTGATCCCAGACCCAGACCAAAGCGTGACTAATCCACCAGGAACCACCCCAGAAGCCACAATTCCAGGCAATAATGACAATCCTAGCGAAGCACCAACTATCTGCGCAGCAGATGGTTCAGATGGAGTTTTGGTTGCACACGAGAAATGTAATCAGTTTTACAAGTGTTCTGAAGGTAAACCAGTAGCATTCTTGTGCCCCGACGGTCTTTTGTTTAACCCTTCTAAGGATCAATGTGACTGGGCCTTCAACGTGAAATGTGGTGACAGAGTGATTCCAGACCAAAGCGTTTCCGTCCTCAGTGTGATCGACCCACTAGGAACAAACCCAGATAATATCTGTGCTCCTAGTGATGTACCGAAGTTTTTGCTACCACACGAGAATTGCAACCAGTTTTATATGTGTGATATCGGCGTTCCTGTAGTATTTACGTGTCCAGAAGGTCTTCTGTTCGACCCTGTTGAGAGGCAATGTGACTGGCCGTTCAACGTAGACTGTGGCGACAGAGTGATCCCAGATCCAGACCAAAGCGTGACTAATCCACCAGGAACCACCCCAGAAGCCACAATTCCAGGCAATAATGGCAATCCTAGCGAAGCACCAACTATCTGCGCAGCAGATGGTTCAGATGGAGTTTTGGTTGCACACGAGAAATGTAATCAGTTTTACAAGTGTTCTGAAGGTAAACCAGTAGCATTCTTGTGCCCCGACGGTCTTCTGTTTAACCCTGCTAATGACCAATGTGACTGGCCGTTTAACGTGGAGTGTGGAGACAGAGTTATACCGTAACCAAAAATGCGCAATCTTTGTGCTCTCAACCAGGATCTCTAGGAAAACTGGTCGCCCATGAGAATTGTAATGAGTTCTACATTTGCTCCCACTCAGTTCACGTAGCGCAAACTTGTCCTGCGGGCTTATTCTTTAACATAGACAGGGAGTTTTGCGATTGGTCACAAAATGTTTACTGTGACAACAGAATTCTATCATAATGTATCTCGTGACAAACATTCGCAGTCACGTAAAACTCTTAGAAACTAATTTAATTTAAGTATATATATGTCGGAGCCACCAATATTGTTCCGTCAGATTCAGGCATCATGTGGGCAGAGTTTGGGTCTCGTGCAATGAAAATACACTGGGTGCGGTTCACTTGGTTATTTTAATTTTAAATCACAAATTAAATCAAACACAATTTAATTTAATCACTCACTACACTTATACTGGGCACAACGAATCGAGTACAGTTTCGGGATGTCTTCACACTGCTGCGGTCGGGCACTGAATGCGCTCCTCGCCGCCCCGATGAAACATCACGACTCTGTATAAGCGCGCGCAGACCACGTGATACTCAAAATGGCGCGCTTACGATTCGTTTGCTGTCCGTACTATTGACCGGATCCGACACGGCCATCCTGCGATTAACACGTCCTCGTGTGATCTTCTTCTTCTTCAGCCTCTTTCTACCATCTTGATGTAGGCCTCCTTCAACTCTTTTCACTCGTCCTCGTGTAATAATCACTCTGAAACACAAAATAGTCCACGACAGAATACTGTTCCACTCGGTCATTCCTGACCAAACTCTATATTCAGTTCTTTGGTGAAAATAAGGAAATTTCAACTCTACTGTACCATTAAAACCAATACTCTTTAACTAAATCAAACATTGGGAATAGCCAATTGAAAATACATCAATCACTACCCTAGGCCACTAACAACCACCCCGGGCCACCAACAACTACCCCGGGCCATGTACCACAGTCGTTCGAATCTACTTTCACAACTCTATTGCAAAAAACTACCGATTTTCGAGTGACCTTCAACTTTCGAGTAAAACTTCTAACGCCACGGCTCTCTAGTCGACCAGCAATCACATTGCTTTCACACATCCAATGCATGGATCAGAACTTCTGTGCGCATCCACCACGTGGATCGCCCGAGTGCATCACCCGCTGACTACACACTATGGTCTCTCAAGACCCCGACCTCCGCCAGAGCCACCCGCGCACCGCGCTTCCATGGACACCGGGATGTCAATAAGATACGGATTACGGCTACGAAATGGCTACTGGTACAGTCGAAAACAAGACGGCCAATAGACCGTTTTACTCGACCTCTCACCACAACTTAATCAGAATTTATGGTAACTTCGACTGGTACATGACCCGTTGGAATGTTTGTAGGTACACTTAGAATTCAAGGGTTTCAATGTGTAACGGTCACCATCTCAAAATCTTTATCACTCTAAACAGACCCTTAAACTTTGGATCTAATTAAGACTGATCGGAAATCCCAGAGCATTCAAGTACCTTTGCAATTGTATTATCACAATGCAGCAATATTGTAATCAAAACAGCAGGAATCAAATTCGTGGCCTGTGGCTAACACTAGCCCCACTAACAAACCTCTGTTTGTTTCACACCGTTCACCATGAACGCACAATACACGACCTCCGCCAGTGCCATCCGCACACCGCGCTTCTATGGACACCGAGATGTCAATAAGATACGGATTACGGCTACGAAATAGCTACTGGTACGGTCCGACCAGCCGACCTAAGATTCCACACTATCATTCAACTCAACATCTCTACTTCAAAATGGTACTTGAACCTCAGGCATTCCCCCCAAATCCACAGCACTTAACCAGCACTATGCATCACTACTAACCAGTTCGTAACATTGTAGCGCTTAACCAGCGTTACAAATCCTATCACTTAGACAGTAATAATAAAAAAAGCTTAACCAGCGATATTACTCACTAACGCTTAACCAGCGATAGTCAACATAAAGAACACAAGGCACCAGAGGCGTAAGTAAAAATGAAACGATTCACCTGTGTTGTAACGTGTCTGATGGTGGTTGCACGATGCAGACATCGACGCGTCGCGCCGCGCCTTGGACTGGTCCGTTGCCACTGCCGCCACTACTGCTCGTACAGCGCACGGCTATGTGACCTGGCTTGCCACATTTGATGCACACCAAGGTCTTCGATGCCGGCTGCTGCGTCACTTGACTTGATGCTGTAGGTCTTCCCTTCGTATCCATCGCCTTACTTCTGCACTCAATACGCTTGGGCGTTTTAGCACAGTTATAACACTTAATTGACGTTATTTTTCCTCGCTTGGTGTCACTTGTTTTCGATGATTCACAGATAGTGTTCATTTTTCGCATCAGATATGAAACGACTGGCGAACGTGGGTAATGTTTCTTTATCACTTGTTTTTTTTTTTTTTTTTTTTTTTTACCACTCATTTTTTTTTTTAATGAGGGTACCCGCTTTTGCGAAATAAATTTGAAATAGCCAGGTTGATGCTTCACCTTTAGCGCCTTGCTCAGCGTCAAAATAAGCTGGCATCCGGTGGCGCACCACGACCGCGCATCGGAATCCGGTTTGTCGGGGTCGAATTCCGGCAATAAAAACTTGTTTTTCACTGGCTGCGTTTTCAAAGTTTGCTGGTTTTGCATTTCAAAAAGTAACTAACTTCCACTGATTGTTATTGTCACTGTTCCTGCGTGTAATTTCATTAGCACGATTTGATCCCAATTCTGATGTCGGAGCCACCGGTATTGTTCCGTCAGATTCAGGCATCATGTGGGCAGAGTTTGGGTCTCGTGCAATGAAAATACACTGGGTGCGGTTCACTTGGTTATTTTAATTTTAAATCACAAATTAAATCAAACACAATTTAATTTAATCACTCACTACACTTATACTGGGCACAACGAATCGAGTACAGTTTCGGGATGTCTTCACACTGCTGCGGTCGGGCACTGAATGCGCTCCTCGCCGCCCCGATGAAACATCACGACTCTGTATAAGCGCGCGCAGACCACGTGATACTCAAAATGGCGCGCTTACGATTCGTTTGCTGTCCGTACTATTGACCGGATCCGACATATACTTAATACAGAGTGAATTTTTTAACTGAGCGTGGATGGCTATTTCCGAAACTATAAGGAATATCGGAAAACGTTGAAAGGAGTCTCGAGGCCGATAATGAGTCATAATTTATTCGAAATTATAACATTTCAATGTTTTCGATGCTTCACTGGATTTGACGTCTCAACAATCCCACTGTATTCAGCAATACCAAATTATTGAGTTGAATAAAAAATAGCATCATTTCAAAGGTCAAACGGTTATTTTTTGTTTCGAATTCAGTCATTGCCTTGAAGATTGATCAGTTTTATATAAATTTTACGTTTTCTTTAGGTTTGCCGTTTACTTCCCAGAGTTTGATCCTTATTAGCAGCACTATCGAATGGTGTAATAATACAGGGTGTGATCTTTTTTTCCAAAATCAGCGAGTTCGATCCCTTGCCAGGATTATTGATTTTTCTAAAATCCATTGCTGCAGTTTTAGTTTTCGTCAAAATCGGCCTCGAGACTTCTTTCACCGTTTTTTTATATTCTTCATAGTTTCGGATATAGCCATCCACGCCCAGTTGAAAAATCCACACTATATATTTTAATCTTATAAAATTATGCGATATCAGTATTGATAGTCTTAGGACTTAATAGTTTAAATTAAAATGCAATGTTGTATTCTGTTCACCTTGTCAACATTTTTGATTTGAATCAAATAAACTTTATGTCATAATATTTAATAACATTATGAAATATTAAACATGGGTTTTATTTTTGTCTTTATTATAAAGTTACTGTACCTATTACCCAGTAAACCTATAGTTTGCTAGTGATTGCAATCCTGCGCTGTCGTAAATACAGCGTGCGATTATAAGGCGAGGTTGCAGTACAGTGTGTAAATGTATTGACGCACGACGCGACGTCATCTCCACCAAAATGCGAGTGTCATTAAATCACCCGCATTGAACATTTTAATTTGAACATTTTTCGCTCCTTGTAGAAAAACAAAAAATACATTTTAAATGATGAAATCTCTTAAAAGTACGCATTTAAAATTGTGATTTAGTGCCATGTTCGGCATTTTTTTCTATCGAGCCGATTTTTCTAAATCGCGTTTCTATCTTTACCATTTACTTGAGAATATGTTCAATTTTTATAAAATGATTTTTATTTATTAAAATATCACATTTTATTAGATTTATAGACGTTAAAAAATCATAAAAAGTACTGCAAACTCCCCTTAACTGCAATCCCGGACTCAGCCAAACCCTGAATCGGCCGCGGGAAAACGTCTATACCATTAGTCATCATTGACTTAACACCACTAGTGATAATCAGGAAAAGAAATCGATTATCCCCACTGGTGACGGACGCGTTGCCACCTCTACTAAATAGTGCATTTTTTTTTAGCCTGGTAAAATCATCAAATGAGTCCTCCCACCCCGGGCAGGGCGGGAGGGACTGTTAGACTTGTACTGACTAAAATCCACGGTGTCCTTCAATAGCCCTTTATGTTCCGGGGTCACGGTGAGGAATAAATAGTGCTACGATAAAAACCTACTTCCAAACTATTGTTTGGTGCTTCAAGTTATCTGAAATTGTGTTGTTCATTAGATACTATCCAGCAAAAGTATTTGAATAATCCTAGAGAATACATGATTTCGACACCTGCAAGCAAGAACATTCGTAACTCACTTTTAGCAACTTTACAGGAGAGCGCATCAAATATTTAAAAAAACCTACAGATTTCGGTTAATTCTTACTGGCAACAAACTTGAAAAAAAAATGTCAGTGAGGGGCTGACTACACTTTTAAATAATTTAGGTATATTTTAAGTATTTTCGTGAGTTATAATGTTTACTCAAAAATGCATGTAATGTGGTCATTATTTTGACAACCTTGTTTGAGCAAAGTCGACCTTGCCGGTCTGTTTCAAGGAGCGGCTGCAATGTTTTTGCTGGCCGCTCTAACAGGCCGGCAAAACATTGCCGGCCGCTATTTTGACGTTTCAACTTTTTTAATAAAACAAATGCAAAAAGATTTTATTTAAAACACAGCTGTTTGTATACAAAGAGATAGGTTCATAAAGATTTTATTCCATAATTAAAAAAAAAAAAAACAAAGAAGTAACAAAAGCGCGGTTTAGCAAAATTTTTATTTTTATTTAGTGACTTAGTAATAAATGAAGAAATAATACAGCAGTCAAAAACCGCATTAAAATTATAGCAAACTATTAGTAATATGAAAACGGGAAAGTCGGTGTTGAATTTTAGTAACTGTACTTTTCAAATTTGTCATTTTAATTAAATTTCTAGTTAATTAATATATTATATTATATTTTATTTGCATAACTTGCTGGTTTTAGTTAGGATAGGTACTAGCATTTTTGAGTAAAGCACTATACAAGCCTTGGCCTACGATGACTGCTTCGCTAGTCACGCTATGATTGCCTCGAGCTAGCCTAGCTACGCTCTAGGCCTTCCAGCTTGGCCATCATTGCAGCCCTTGCTGTCCTCGCTGTAAAGGCCTCGACCTACGGCCTCGGCCTTTATCTCAGCTCGTCCATCAAGTGCTGCATGCTGACCGCGCTGTGTCGGCCTGGAGCTGCGCTACGCTGCGCTACGCTGCGCTATCGGCCATCATCAGCGCGACCAGCAGAGTAGCCATTATAGACCGAGGCAGTAATGTACTATAATTCACAACATATACTGTTTTTTTTGTTTAAATGACATTGTAACTCAAACATACAATTGCATAAAGTATGATAATGTGGACTTAATAATATGAAACAATAATTTCAAATAAAAAAAATGTAACTTGTTTTACAATGTAAAGGCGCTCCCTCACCGCGAGCATTCACCTGTAATGTAATATAGAAATACGCAATTTGATGCTCTATTGTCTTCGAATGTTCGAATCTGTAACTTTACATTACAGGTGAATTCTCGCGGTGAGGGAGCACCTTTATATTAGTAATGGTGAGAATGGGCAATGTTGACAATAATGTGTAATTAAATAGCCATGTTCATAAAGGGTAAACCCTTTTATGAACTTCAATGGACACTCATTTATGATGTTTTTACATGAAAAAACATCTTTATTTTAAAGGACTAGAGCCACCGGAGTGAGTGCAAAAAATCCTAAATGTTTTGTAGAGCAAGAATATGATTGTAACTCAAAACCGCCAAATGTGAGTTACGATGTTCTTGGTCTCGATTTTTTCTTGTTCCACTAACCAAGTAGTAAGAAAATGAAACTGATAATCGAAAAACAACCCGCATTTCAGGTACCTCCCTGGAATGTGACTTGTACAAATACACATAATACTTGGACAATAATACAACGGAGTTGTAGGACTGTAGAAGTGACGGCGAGATAGTGGTCAAACGCTAAACCCATCGTTAAATAAAAAATGTTTTACTGGTGTTTCGGGGGCAAACCAGTAGCGTTATCGTGCCCGCATAGACTTCTGTTAAACTCCGGTTCAGACCAAATCGACTGGCCATTTATTTACGAACAAATTATTTTGATTTTATTAATCATTGAACCTAAACTGTGGAAACCAGTGCCCCTAAACACCAGCCAATCACGTCAAAGAAACACAAAAACTTTTGACCCCTTTTTAATAAAACGGAAAAAAAAATTACGCCAAACTTAATCCTCTAAAATGTATGGTTAATCCGAAGATTATCCTGGTTGTAACTTTAGTCCACGTTTATTAATAAGGGGGTTAAAGTTCACGGAAAATAACATGATTTTGCTTCTTTTTCTACGTGGTAAAACCATGTCATGAGTCTTCCCACCCAGGTCGCGCTTGTCAGACTCGTACTGGCTGAAATCTACGGTGTCCTTCAATAGCCCTTTACGTTCCAGGGTCACAGTAACCTAATGAGATTGTCCCGCGAACCCGGGATATGATTTTACTTAAAGTTTTAGTCTGAATGAATAATTAAATCTGTACCTATCTGTCTTATTTCAAACCTATTTAATTTACAGTGACTTTGATTAACCCGTAGGTTGATTGTAGTTGAATGTTGAATAACTTTGTACTGTGGTATTGGGGCTTTTTATCCCCGACAATCTATCTAAATATTTTTTTTAATATTTTTACATGCCTCCTTTTATGGATTTTTATATCTTTGAATATCAAAAGGAATATTAATAAATTAAATATACGTGCACAACAAATATCGGAAAGCTGCCGGTGGTTACGGTTCTTGATAGACGCACCTACACAGTAAACGCCGTGTCCACAAATTGACTCTCGTCAATCAAACACCTGGTCCAGCCGCCGAGCGAGAGCCTCCTCAGATATTTGGTCGTGTCTCTTGGCAATAAAACCTAAAAGACAATGGATTTTTTAATTATAACGCCTGGAGAAAAATAGGCAGCAATTTGTCAATGCATACAAGTATCTAATTCTTTTAAATATAGGCATTGCAATGTTTTAGTAAGCAATTTATATACACACCGCATTGCATGTACCAGAATGATAAATATTATATACAGGGTGATTTGTAACTCGACGCCGTGCTTGAAATGGGTGATACTAGACCCTATTTGCAACAATTTTAACCCCAAAGTCCAAACTGACTGACTGGTTTTGGAGATATCAAACTTTAAAGATTTTTTGAAAAAATTCTACCTCCCATAATGTCTAGTCCAGATACAAAGTAAAATATAAAAACCGTACTAGCATTGACACCTCACCTTAACAAACAATAATAAACAAATTCAATTTCGCAATTGGTGGCTTGGGTTGCTTGATAAAATGAATGATCACATTAGTGTAGTAATTGTGATCATTTTGGACACTCATTGTTATAGAACACTAATTTATTAACCAAATCAGCATTGAAGGGAAAGCGATTAAGTATCCGCTGTCTATATTTTCTATACGTGATGAGGTAGAACCAGGTGGTTTATGGAATAAAATGTGCACTATGCCTGCTTTCTATTTACAAAATATGTAACATACAACATAATCACAATTTGAGTGCGAACACGATGTTATGATGGTTTGTAAATGATAAAGCCCATTTTTGCCTCAACTGGGCACTCGCCCAGATTGCCCGAAGTGTTCTTAAAATATATGGATTAAATGCATATAAAGCCCTGCTTGAAAAGTAAACATTATATTGTAGGTCTATGCTTTTTTTCAATTACATTAGTTTCTATGTAACATTGCTATTGAACATTTTCTAGGCATTTGTTTTTTTTTTCAATGATAGCAGAAAAGATTTTTACTTAGATAATGCTCAAAGAATAAAGCTCTGTCCCGGGAACATTTTTAATAACTTTTTAAGCTATTGCATAGCTTAGAAACTTCTTTCTTGTTTGGAATAATAATAAACTCATAACTACAACTACACTATTGCATTAGGTTAAGCATGTGATGATAGCTGTATGTCTTTAAATAAATAAATTATACTTTTGGGATATCTAGGTTGGAATACTTACAATGACATAACTTTGAAAAGGTGAAGTCGGTTAAATACTAAACATCTGCGCTGAGCCACAGAATACTCTTTAATTGGGCTAAGCTCCGTTGTAATTTGGGCATCGTCCTTTAATTGGCGGTTTAATAGATTTTGAACTTTATGCGCATGCGTATAACGTTGAAGATCTAGTGAAGATTGCTTATCGTTTTCTATCTTTCCTGTCGTTAACGCTCAGAAATCTTAAATAGATTTTCATCTTTGTGCTCTAGGCTTTAAAGTTGAAAATCTCTTGGGAAGTACCAGGCGTTTACCATTATCGTTTGCGACTTGTTGTGCAGGTTACGGTGCCCCTGAAAAGTAAAGGACAATTGAAAGAACACGGTGGATTGCAGTCAGTACGAGTCTGACAGCCGCTTCAGCTTCACCCAGGGTCAGAGGACTCATACTCATTTAATGAAATTATCAACCCAAAAAGAGAATGCTTTCAAAAAGGAGTTTATTGTTCACAAAATGACAAATACAACGCAGAAATTTTAGTGGCGGGGGTTCGGCAGGATCTTATGCATAATAATTAAATGGACCTCCCTCGAAAACAGCAGCGCGAGAGCCGGGCGAAAGCGGACAACGAGCGGTGAATTCGAGTCGAGCGGTGACCCCCTACGCGTCTGCATTGATAGTGCACATCTCGATTATTTGTCACTCGATTTATTGTGTGTATACTCGATTTATTGTGCGTAGAACAGCACAATAAATCGAGTGTTGGAATCAATTTGAATCAAAGACATGTTTTTGACGTTGTTTAGACACTTCGTTCTCGAATAAAACCAAATATCTCGATGACACGATACTATACTACGGCGCCGCCGCGATCTGCCTGCTTATATTGGCGCCGCCGCGCCGGCCCGCCACCGCATAATTCTAGGCAGGTACCTGACAGAAGTCAAACGACTTCTCTACGTGTCCTAATACAAAGAGTCTACGCTAGAACTCATATTTGTGATTAAGCCCGCTACTCAATTTAGTGGGTACGTAATATTTATTAACGCATTAATCAATTCCGTTCTTTACTGTGAAAATAAGTAGAGTCTGGGTCTCCTGGGATCTTGGACTATAAAAGAAAACCAAAAGAAATACTAATAATATTATTCGTGAAAAGTTTAGCTTTACAGAAGTGTGCTATCCTTTTCCACGTACGCGGATCCTGTTGCTTATGCCAGCGACAACGGGGTCGTCCAAATCAAAGATCTGAAACGTCTGATGTCGAATTCTAAGAGCTCGGGGACTGGAAAACAATGAAATGCGGAAGACGATTCGAGACGTTCCAGATCTTTCATTTTTGTAACATTAAACGACTTTTGCTAAGACAACAGTTCCACAACAGGTGTTCCAGATCTTCGATTTTCAGAGAGTGCTCACATTGAACAACTTTTGCTAAAACGTCATTCCTATATAATCATGTTTTAGTTTCATCCTTCCAGCTTTAAAAATGTCAATACTTCCATACAACCTTTCATCCCCCTTTTCAACTCCATCAAACCCCTTTTCCGCAATAAAAAAGTGTCCTATGTCAATTCTCAGACTCTAAACTATCTGAGTACCAATTTCATTAAAACTGGTCCAGTAGTTTTAGCAGGAAAACGATACTCTACTCATGTGACGATACAGACAGAGTTACGTATACTTTTGCATTTATAATCTTAGTGTGGATAATGTTATTACAAAAAAAAAATAGTTAAGTATAAATAAATAAATGCACAAGATTTTGATTAACCAGACTTTTCGTCTACTGCTGCGTGAATGCACAGTTTTATACCTAAGCCTACGGCGTGCGCGGGCATGCGGGCAGCGAGTAAAGGGCAACTCGCTGCCCGACCAAGGACCATGCCCGGGTCGACGGCGCGTTGTGTCCCACGCGCGCCTCAAGGAGCGTCAGCATAATGACGGGGCCCCCCTCTCCGAGGGCCAAAGCCTGCCGGGGTCGCGGGATTATTTCCTTACCGTGACCCCGGAACAGAAAGGGCTATTGAAGGACACCGTGGATTTTAGTCAGTAGAAGTCTGACAGTCCCTCCCGCCCTGCCCGGGGTTGGAGGACTCATTTGATGATTTTACCACGCTAAAAAAAAAAAAAAGCCTACGGCGTAGCAGCGCTGCGTAGCCTCGTAACTGCGTAGCATCGTAGCTTCGTAGCCACGTAGCATTGGAATCGGTGGGCGCTTATGTTTAGCAATTCTTTTACAATTCAATTGAAGCATTCTAGGAAATAGCCATTATTTACATTAATAAAAAGGGTGGCTTTTACTACAGTGAGCCAACTTTCATCTATGAAAAAAAATACTTAAAATGATTTGGGAAAATATCAAAACAAAAACATCAAATTGAAATGAGCTTATATTTAAATAATAAAAAATACTGTTAGTAGGAATAAAATAAAGTTAAAGTAGAAGACAGTTCCACATTATCTAAAGATTCCAATTCGTTCCATTTTAAAATAGTTTATTAACGTCTCATCAATGCTCTGGAGTCCAGGTGTTTGTTCAAAGTCTGGGGGCATTTTGCATCCCAAGGCCAATCGCAGACCTAAAGAGGAAAAAAACAAATATTATTAACACGTTATAACATTTTCATAAGTTAATTATTCTAATGAAGTGTTTCATGCAATTGCTTCCTTGTCTGGCAATATTAGCAATACAGCCACTGCGCCAAGGATGTCTTAAGTTCCCTTTCCGCACAAACCAAATATTTTATGACCTTCAAGTAGTTGTTCCAGTTCTGGGTCTTTGTGTATGTGAATTTCTATTTTTAAAAATGTACCCACGACTCAGGAGAAATAAAAAAAATAAGGTGATACTTTCATAGTAAACTCGAGCGACCTCCTACCCTTTTAAGGGAACAACTGTGATTATATACCTAAAGGCAAAAAATATACTTGTGTTGTGACGTGTACTGACTCACCAGAAGATAACATACATTCACTATAACGTGTCACGACACCACATTCATGTCGTGTATGTCTCTCATTCATGTATATGTCTCTTACTATACAAAATGAATGACACTGATGTTACGGGCAACGTGATTAGCCGGGCATTATTAATATTAAGGACCGGCCATTATTCATAATGCCTAAGAGCGATGGGCAAAGTGATTAATTTATCACTTTTACCAGCCATTATTAATAATGCCCGGCGGCCCGTGGTCCATGTAATAAGTCAGTGTTTTGAGATAGCTTGAATTTATCACTTGAACCGGGCAGTATGAATAATACCCTACTTTTAGCCGGGCAATGTGATAAATTGGACCGTAAGTTATAAGTTCGTTGACATGATAATCATGTCAACGAACTAATAAATGTACTAAAAAAGCTAGAATTCTATAGGACCCCGACTCGGATAGGTTAGGTTAGAAGGAGGAGCCGAGAGCACAGACCCCGCCACCTCCTTCGAGGTTATTTTTTTTAAACCACTCAGAGTGAGGAGTCCGTCGAGTTCACCTATTTTATGACTTTGCCCAAGATAGGCTGGGAATTATTCATAATGACCGGAAAAAGTGATTAATCATGCTGTTTTAATCACATTGTCCAATTGAGTCGGGCATTATGAATACATACCGGCCATTATTAATAAGCGCCCGGACTTATCAAATTGCCCGTAACACTGCAATTCTTCTGGCGCGTCAAGACACGCCACAAGACTTAAAACATATTTTTAAGTACCTATAAGATTTACAAGGCGTTTAGTTATCTTTGTCTGCTGGTTTATAAAACATGTCATCATCATGTAATAAATAATATTATGTTGATATTTTATGAATAAAGCAAATCTCTTATGAAAAATCTTTGAGGTGTAACATATAGTCTAGGAGTTGGGTATTAGCGCATGTGTGTTTTAGATGTTTGAAAACGCACCCACGTCACAACGGAAATTCCAAATGGCGCAATGTTTGCAAAAATATATTTTTGGATTCAAATTTCAAACACTGCTAAAATTACTATTCTTCCAATTTTTTTGTTTGAAATACGAATAATATAATTATTTTTTAAATAAGAAAGTGGTATGAAATAATACGAAAGACATGATATTATATTGCATTTTAAAGTTATGGTAGTTATTTTATTTTTAATTCGATTAATATTTTTGAACAGTCTTGAGTGAGTTTAATAAAATCATTTTTAATAATTTTACGATATATTATTATGAAAATAAACGGTTTAAAAGATATTCAACACGTCTATTATATAACATACGCTTGTATATCCCGAAAGCATTAAACAGAGGTGTGCCCTACAATATTTATTTACTAAATAGATTCACCATTTGAGTATCGCAAGTATTCTAACTCTACGGCTTATTTTACACGAATTATGAACATGTTACTTTATAAGTCAAACGAAAATAGTATGTAGTTAGAAGTATAGTTAGTATGTACTCTAAAGAAAACTAACATCACATAAAAAACATTTAAAAAAAACTTGAACTCACCTGAATAAGTCTGTTGAAGTGTAACGTACTTGGGCACTCCCTCAGTACCAGTTGACCCCAAACACAGTAGTAGAACCAGTTACAATTAGTCTCGTGGGGCAGGAGCCAGTGGATGTGGGGGTTGGTGGGGCAACCGTTTGGCAGGAAGGTTATCGGCGCCGCTGTGGAGGTAGTTGTCGTGGGTGGTATGGTTGGTGTTGGAGTTGTTGTTGTGGTTGGTGCTAGTGTGGTAGTTGTAGTGGTGATCGTTGTTGGTTCTGGTGTAGTGGTAGTGGTTGTGGGTTCGGGAGTAGTTGTGGTTGTTGGTTCGGTAGTAGTTGTGGTTGTGGTTGTTGGTTCGGTAGTAGTTGTGGTTGTGGTTGTTGGTTCAGTAGTGGTTGTTGGTTCGGGTGTGGTTGTTGGTTCAGTAGTGGTTGTTGGTTCGGGTGTGGTTGTGGTTGTTGGTTCGGGTGTAGTTGTTGATGTGATAGGATCAGCGGTAGTCGTAGATGTAGTCGTTGTTTCACCAGGCACATTACGGTCTGTACAATCAACGTTATGCCTCCAGTCGCACCGCTGAGTCTCTAGGTTGAACCAAAGGTTGGCGGGACAAACGTATTCGACGGGTTTGCCAAACGTACACTTGTAGAATTTGTTACAATCTTCGTGTCTGATCAACAATTCGATGGTCCAGTCATCTTCCTGGTCTTTTGGGCACTCTTCCACGAGCAGTGTCTTTTGAGCGTGAGCCACAGCCGCGAACGCGACGAAAAATAATAACACGATACCTGAAAATTTAAACGCATTAATAATCTTTTCCATCTCTAAACAGTGTCAACACACTTTTATTTTTATAATTAAACATAATAAATAGGTAAACATAATTTTATATATGATTTAATTTTTCACAATAATTATGTTTGACTTTTAAATAAAAAACTGAGACAGCTACCTTTCATGGTGAGTTTCAGAACGAAATGTACAGTCCAGCACCGTTTCAAATAAGTTTTATACCTTAACTAAAGTAGGAAACCGTGTTCTTTTAATCTATGAGATGAGTAGATGATCAATTAATGTATTATCAACGTTTAGCGGTGGCAGACTATCAATTATATTTATCAATTGCGTGATAAACTACAATACCTACGCAATGTTTTGATACAATATCGTAATATAGGGAAATTCGCATTCCTAGACTAGGTTACGAATGATTAGGATCACACATACACACACTCTGTTACACATACACACTCACACACACAAAACGATCTCATGTTGATGCTTCGTACCCTCAGTGTCATACCGACACTGACACGGTGCTGGTGGCCCGGCTTTACCCGGATGCAATTAACGTAGTATTTTTTATAATAATTATATGGAATTTTCTTTCATACTAACCTCTGTCGAGCCGTTCTCGAGTTTTGCGCTTATAAACTTATTTAGCCAAACATTTATATTTTATACAGATGTTTATTAAATAAACGTTGTTGTAGTTAGACCGCATTATAATTAGCTGTGCCCTGTGATCCAGTTTTTAATAAATATACACACATTATAAAAAGTTTCAAATCACTTTGAAAAATCGAAATAGTTTTTGTTATGGTAGATAATATTACGTTTTCTCATATAGTGAAAAGCAAAATGAAGTCGGTTAAATAGTCCACTTTTTAAACATTAACTTAATTGGATATTTTTTTCTTAGTTTTTTTTATAGCGTATTTTTTTTTGCAACCGAATTCCAAAAGAAACTTTATTATATACTTTTTGTGTTTGTTTTTAGAGTTCATATTTTTTTTTATTTAACCATTTTTAAAGTTCCAGTGCGGTTAGATCCAGTAGTCTTTGAAAAAAAATGAGAAATCGGGAACGGACTCCTTTATTTTGCGGTTGATTAACGATCAGCCGAAAAAAGATTTTTAATGATTGTGATTTATACAAATAATAAATTTGCTGAATCTCCTTAATTTTGACTCATTGTCTCGGCGCTTTTCTGGTGCTTGCCACTGTTGATTCTGGCTTTCAGGAGTTGGAGTGGTTTGGGAATAGTGTGGTCGGTTTGTGAATCTCCTACAACAACTAAAACTCAAATAACACAAATAACTTGTTAGAGCTTAGCCAGCTCCTAACTGGAATCAACGTACTTACTTTTATCCTATTAACGAAAACAAAGATTATAATGATGTTTTAAATTCTTAGAGAAATCATTAGAATTAAGGTTTGTACTACGCATGGCGAAACATTTAGTTATTCGCAATATTACTAATAAGCATTAGTCATAATAGGGATTTAGATTATAGCTAAATCTCAATTAAGAGTGATTAAAAATGTACTTAACTTAAATGTGAGGTAAACATGATAATATTAGTTCTGACGTCATTGAAATTGCAAGACATGTGAGAACCTGAAATTTAACATAAGTTCCTCTTTATAAAGAGGTCAGTATTCTGTTCCACAGAGGGTAAGCTAAGATATTCTATGAGCGGAGCGCCAAATGGGGTGCGTGGCGCCAGGACGGCGGGAGCCGTCGCGACGCCCGCCGCCGACGGAGGCTGGGCAGTGCACGCGCCGCGCGCGACACGCCCGTACACCGCGTGTTCCATCACCACTCTCACCACACACTATTTTCTCCCGGCCCAATTTATTAACGTCCATATTACTAAAAAAAAAAGAAAACAATGAAACTAACAGCCTTCATTCTCATCACTTTCATTCATATATCCTACGCTGTTAAAACAAAGTCTAAAAACGCGACAATAAATAAATCAGATGGCGCTATAAAAAAATATCTAGAAAAACATGAGGAGGTTTTGTTGGAAGTTACGAAAAATAAAAGTGAAGTTAAACCTGTTACAATCACAAATGTGGTCAACACAAAGATCGTGCCAGTGGCAACCAAGAAAGTTAAAGCTCCTCCTAAAATGATTCCACCGGACATGTAAGTAGTAGTGATAAGTAGTAAGTTGTAAGCAAGTAACACCTATACCTGATCACTTTTAAAGGAGAAAAGCAAACTTGAGATAACTTGGAGATAATTCTAAGTTGTTTCTAAGTTCATTCGGCAAATGTTTGTTCTTATGCAACTTAAAAATAAATTCAAAATCGATACACTTTTTGAAAACAAGACCAAAAGTATTGGTTCAGAAAGATCAATAAGCAAAAATCACCAACAATTTGATAGGTACCAATCTAAATCATATAAAGTTTAATATGGCGTTTAACAGAATACAAGAATGGGCTGACAAGATCTCACAAGGTTTATACGATAACGACGATATCGTAGTGCGAAGGAAAATGTTACTGAAGAGTTTCTCCGACATAAAGATAGAGGTCCGCAATGGTACAGCTATCGTCAATAAGATGGCCGAGGACCTGGAGGAACTGCTGTCGAGGCGAGCTCGTGCTGCCGAGGAGATCATGCGCCGGGCTGAGGAACTGGCCACGGGGGCACAGGAACCAGATGACAGCTACACTTTTGATTATAGTGTTGTTAGTATTCAGTATTTTAAATATGTAGTACTTAAATATTATTATAATCCTTTCTATTCATAATTTTGAGGTTTCATGCTATTGCTGTATCTCTTTGTAATTTTTAAGACCATATTAGAGTCCACACCACAAATGAAATCCTTTTGACGCGGCGCTAGTGCCTATGACTCTATGTTTTTGTTTATTTTCAAAATGCACTGAAAAATGTATAACCACAAGTTTTCCAAAGTTAATTTATATTTTCAAACAGAATTTAGACCAAGTAAAGAAGAAAATAGACTTAAAAGAGTTAGAGGACAATCAGGAACCTTTAAGCTGTAGAGATTTACGTAAGATTAAGCTGAAGAGAAGCAAGCATTTTGACGCCGACGTGTCTCTAGACTACACTAGCGTGCATGTGGCTGCCGAGGTCTTTGACTGTGGTACGTATTCATCAAAAAGGCTAATACTTGAATAAATAAAGCAAATATTTACACGTTCATAAATCTATACTTATGTAGAAGTTATGATGTAACAAAAAGTATTGAATTGAAGTTGAATACTTATAGGATGACCACAAATGGGTAAAGACAGTGCAGGTCACTGCGGTATATCCTATTTAGAGGTACCAGAGGTATATAATGATCAAAATGCTGGAGACGTGAAACGCATTATCATGTTTTCACATAGGAAAACCCTCTTTAAGTCAGCGAACTCGATAATAAAACCCATCATAAAACTCAAGACATTACGAGTAGTAGTTTTCTTCCAAATTGTACGAGTATTATCAAAATAAAACAGACAGAGTTTGTGAAGAGCTGCTTTGTTGTTCCATAAAATAAACTTTTATGAAAAAGGAGAATCTTTATGGCCATTCCCCAGCCTTTTAACATAGCGATTGTCTTCCAGCACCCAATGTCAAGGAACACCTCTACTGGTCTGAAGGTTTACTACCGACCTTCAAGAAAAACTATGCTCAGGATTCTTCTCTGGATTTTCAATATTTTTGCAGCGCCCAGGGATTCCTTAGACATTATCCTGGTTAGTACCTTACAAAGACGTTTTTAATACAAAAATAACTTCAATAAAACCTTATGCGGGATAAACCTCGCCAGCCTTTGCCTACTACTTAGTTTTCTGAAACAATTTATTAATTCCAGCTGCATTATGGGAAAGTATGTTTAAACTGAAATACACAGAGGAAGACTCTGATAAAATGTATGATTGTCGGCTCCGGCCTTGGTACGTAAGTGCTGGAGGCGCTCCTCGTGATGTTCTGATACTCCTCGACGCGTCAGGTTCCATGGAGAACTCTTCGAACCAGGTCACTGCTGAAAAATTCACACTGGCACTTCTCAGTGCGCTCACGGATGATGATAGAGTGAATGTCTTGCGATTCAACGTCATAATACAATCTCCAATCAGTTGTTTTAACGAAAAGCTCGTTTCTGTAAGTATCATTTCAAATTGTAGTTATTTTTATGTAGAACTAGACCATTTTCTAACAACAAAATAACACACCTGCTAAAGATAATCTTAATCATACGTTTACAGATCCTATGTGACAGAATCTACAGTTTTTTTTTTTTTTTTTATCGTGGTAAAATCATCAAATGAGTCCTTCCACCCAGGGCAGAGCGGAAGGGACTGTCAGATTCGTACTGACTAAAATCTACGGTGTCTTTCAATAGCCCTTAACGTTCCGGGGTTACGGTAATTCGTGAGTCCCGTGACCCCGGCAGGCTTTGGCCCTCTAAAGAAGGGCCAAAGCCTGCCGTCATTTTTACCGTTTTTTGAGGCGCGTGTGGTATCTTGAATTTGATAATTAATGTTTTACAGGCAAACCACGTAAACTCAGCAGCTATGATGGCTGCCATGAGTAATTACGAAATGACGAATGAGACTTTGATGGGCGACGTGTTAGAGTACGCAGTACGATTGCTACAGCGACAGCGAAAGGCTCCGGACCGACCCAGAGCTTGTCAGCAAGCCATAGTATTGCTGACCGACAGCCTCTACGACAATTACACCCATCTTCTGCAACACCTCGACCCTGAAGGAAGTATCAGGTGGTTTTGCTTTTGCGAAGTATTTTATAGCTTATTCTATCTGATACCTTGAAAGGTGGGTAGCCCTTTGGTATGGCTTGCAACTTAGGTCGACACAATAGCCTAATGCTATCTTCCTACCATAATGGGGAGGCTGCTGCAGGTATAAAAACCTCAATTTAAAACTCTGGGATCATGCCGTAAGAGTGCCAACCTAATATTGACGGCACGGTTGGCGCAGTGACTGAGCGATCGACTGCAGCGCAGTGTGTCGCGGGTTTGGTCCCCGCACGGTACAAATATTTGTATGTTTACAAGTAGTTGTTTCGGGTCTTGGTGTTTTTGTATGTGTTTCTAATTTTTGTAAATTAAAATTCAGTTTATTCTGTTAAGCCAATCTAAGCGAATTGTATATTGAATATACATAAAATTACATAAATACACATAGGCATACGAATATAATTAAATTATGATTATGTTATTAAAACTGTGATAAAGTCTGTAAATATGTATTCCATTCTGACGTTAAAATACTGCAGATGCGGCAGGAAATTGATGCATGATAAGAAAAATCTTACGATGCAATCAAGCGATACAAGGTACCGTGTGGTTATTAAGGAGCTATTTATGAGGTGATCAGTATCAAGCTGTCACATCACGTTTTCTTTCCAAATTGATAAAAGCTTGTTACTATTTTTAGCTAGCCAATACAAAGCCATTGAAAATGCATTGCTGATTACAATGCTGTTGCCTTGTTGCGGTTCCATACGTAGAAACAATAAGCCCCTTCATACACAAGTCTCCGATACCTTACGACTTTGGAATCCATTGACGCGTGCCTGTGTTCGAACCTATTGGATTTGTAATGCGAGAGACGCCTGAATAGCAAAGTCGTAAGGTATCGCAGACTTTCGTCGCCTAGCGTACGAAGGGGTTAAGGACTTACAGATTTTTTTTTTCCCAAAACTGTTAATAGCAACAAGCGGGGGCGTTTGTCAGTGTATTTTTGTAGTCGATAGGTAAAAAATCAAGTCTGGTGGACACTCTCGCTTTACGTAGAGCCAATAACTAACAAATGGTTAAAACAAATATAGGATATCTAGCAAACCCGGCGAACTCCGTTTCGCCACCAGTCTTTGCTATAAACCTCACGTAGCCCGAGACCTTTCCAACGAATGCAAAACCGTGGAAATCGGTTCTTGCGTTCTGGAGTTATAGGGTCAGGAAGGAAAACCCGACTTATTTTTATATAGTAGATTAACTAATTGTACGTTAAACTAAATAATTATCAAACAATTGGCCCTAAGTGAAAATGCTCGTAATTATGTCGTAAGTGGTTTTCTGGACAGTTTGTGCGGCCCCCTGACAACTTGACTACAAAACTACCTTTACGAATAACACTGCATGCAATATAGTACAATGTTATGGTCTATTCATATGGTTGATCGAATTCTAATTGGATGGACTTTCGTTGCTCTTACGACCTTAACAAAGCGCTTTTTTCTAGAGTTTTCGTAATGTGGCTGCATGACGTATTTGGTCTCCGTGACCAGACTCGTTCGTACGGTGAGGAGCTGAGCTGCGACCGAGATGGGTACTTCGCGGAGCTCATCACGCCCTTCGATGTGACGCAGCAAGTCATGAAGATCCTCCAGGTCATGGATCGACCGCTGGTGGCGCAGAGAAACCAACGAATCCTGGTCTTTAGCGATGTTTATGCACATGTCGAGGTACGCATGGCCTTTTTTTGTAGGTATGAATGGACAAAGTAAGAATGGATAATGTAACGAATGAGTTTATAAGGGGAAGTTTGAAAGTGGCACCTGTTACAGAAAAAATGAAAGAGAATTGTTTGTCTTGAAACGGACATGACATGTGATGAGGAGGGATGAGACTCATGTGACTAAGAGAGTGATGAGTATTCAATGAATGTTGATGGATGAAGAGGAAGAGGAAGGCCAAAGAAAAGATGAGAATGAAAAAGGAGTGAATCATTCACTCCTTTTTCATTCATATCAGCTTTGACGTCTGAAGAATGGAAGAATAAAACGTGTTGCAAATAAAATGGGATAAGAACAGGAAGAAGATATAATTTTGAACTAAATTGCGTCGCATTTGAAGTTAATGAACGTCTTAAATACTGAACCACACTTTGTAAATATTGGTGGAGGAAGATGATGATTTTGTAGCCTAGAAAAAAAAACCATGAAATGAGTCATTCCACGGTGTTCTTACAATAACCCTTTACTTTCCAGGGTCACGGTTACCTGTTTAGATAGGCGGTTGGCCTTCTATGGGGGCTCTGACAGATTTTAAGGGATTAAATTAAGTTTTACACGAGTTTGTGGAGTTCTTCGTAATATTGCGACAACATATCTAATGCTCGAAAACTTTTTAAATGCAACACTTTTTATTTTATCTAGTTTCGAAAAAAATGCGGGTCTTTTTCTTAGGTGTAAAAATCATCAGATGAGACCGGAGCCCTGGGTGGAAGCGACTATCAAACTCTTGGCGAATACCACCCTGATCCTTAAGTTGTACTGTCGCGTCGGTTAAATATTGTTTAGCAAGATAAAAAAAAAGTATTTTGGAAGGCTTTGTGAAGAGGTTTTTACAAATTATTTAATAGGATTTAATTAATTCTAAACTTCAACACACTTTTTTTAACTTCACTCGCAAACGGCATTTTGTTTGATATCGCCACACGCACACAGACACGCTTGATATACAGCGAGTTACTAACTTATTGTTGTTGCATTTGATATCACCGGCTACTGTTGCATCTGAGCCTATTTCTAATATGAATAGAAAAATTACTTCTACGAGTACAAGGAAAGATTCTAGGTAAAAAAAAACATAGTTTGGGATATTCTAGACTGTAATCACGCTTATCGTAAGTCTTGTGTAGATTAAACGATTACACTATCGACTAATGTAAATGCTAAATATTGCATTGTCAACAAAGATAAAAAGATTGAACACTTATTTGAAGTGATTACGCATTTTAAAAGCAAGTCTCATGTTTAATTAAATAATAAGGCTGGTTTTCCAACAGAGCTGTGCTATGCAATATGCTACGTTGCTATGAATGCGTTTGATATCCACCACACAACACAACATAGCACTGGTGGGAACTGATTTAACTAAGACATGTTTTTCATATGGAAGGATGCGTGCCATGGATGTGTGCTATGGATGCGTGCTATGGATGCCGGCTATGGGTCTTCTTACCTACTTTCAATACATCGCATAGCTCGAGCTGCGCATCTTCCTCGCTCAGCTTCTTAGCAGCGGCGATTTCCATAGCACATCTTACTCGCACCGCTACACACCTCATCAGTGGAAACGGTCACATAGTTTCGTAGCTTAGCTTTTACATTCTCACAGCATAGCTGCATAGCACATCTCTGTTGGAAAGGCACCCTAACTCTTGTGTTCTAACAAAATATTTGGTAGCTTGTGTATACTGATACTGTTACCTTGTACCACCCCATTGCAAAGCCGCTGGCCAAAGCTATTTAGGTATATGCTAGTAAAGTATTATTTGCCACATTTCAGGATCCTAGAAGAGGCGAGTTATATTGGAAAAGTAAAGAGAACACGGAGCAGTTCAACCGATACAAAGATTTGAGACGAAACAAAAAGCAATTGCTCAACGCTAGCCAGCTTTATAAGGACTGGATGTACCAAGTTAACTATGTTAGTATTTATCTATCTAATCTCTTGAATAGTACAGTCACTGAAATTAAGATAATAAAGAGGGGTCTACGTATACAACATGTAACATAATTAACGCACATCCTGAAATTAGTTTGTTCAGAATCGTTTACTGAATCGATTTCTATCATTTTTAATATAGGTAATTTTTTTTTTCAAAAATAATTAAATCTACGGAAATTTCCCCTAGACCTCTGTACAGTCAAAACAAACTAAGATAGACCGTAAATCAAGGCAACAAAACTTAAAAGTGCAATTTTATTTGTTTTAATACAAATTCCGTTATTCAATACAAAAAAAAAAGAAAAATAAACCTTACTGCAAAATAACTAGTTTAGTTTAATAACAATGCATTTACATGTTAAATTAAAAATTCAATAAATGTTTTGTGATTATAACATAATATTCTAATTGGGGTGTCTGAGGGTGTGCGTTAATTACGTTACATGTTGTATATACTAGCTGTTCCCCGTAGTTTTGCACCCTCTGCTCAGCTCCTATTTATTGGTCATAGCGTTTCATTTTATATAGCCTATAGCCTTCCTCGATAAATGGGCTATACACAAAATCAAATACGTTTTCAATTCGAACCAGTAGTTCTTGAGCATCAATCAACCATACAAAGTCTTCAGCTTTCTATTATTAAAGGCTTTTTTCTTGTCACGCGTATTTTTGCCCGCACGCGGGTCTCGCCTGCATGCGGGCTGCCCGCATCCTATCATTTGATACATGATCCTAACATGCGGGTAGCACGCGCGCGGAACGCGGATTGGCTGCGAGCGCGCAGCCCGCGTGCGCACTATCCGGATGCGGGCGGTGATTTCTGCCTTCAGTGTTGTTTTTACTGTGAAGCGGATTGCACGCAAGCTCATAGTCCGCATATAATCGCAAAATTTTACCAGAGTTTACCCACTGCAACTGGCGACACGCACAACACTGCTGCAGCAAACGAAATCTTTGTCCCGCGTGTGGCCCGGAGCGTGCTATCACCCGCATGCGGACTAAAATAAGCGTGACAGGAAAAGGGCCCTAAAGTATTGATAAGAAAATATTGTACTTAGATCCCAATTTTTTATGACACAAAAATATAGTACCATTCCATTCTCAGAATTAACAATGACGTTCAATAAAAATTTGGAACAGTTCATAAATAAGTAATCACGTTTATTACAAATTATGCGTGTATGTTCAGGTTAAGTAAAGAAAGAAAGATAGAAAAAACGATTTCACTTCAGTAGCTCAAACATGTAGGTTTTTTTTTTTTTTTTTTTTTTATTTATTTATTTTAGGTCGCTTTTTAACATCAAGGGTCATTAACGACCACATTTAACGATATTATAATATACATACATCATTATACAATTAGTATACGGAAACAATAAAAATTTCTTAACCAAACAGGGACAAAATCAAACGCCAATGCCCCGAAAACCAACACGTACAGTCCAGCACAACTCAGAGAATGCAACCCAACATTATGTAGCTCAATATAATTAAGCCACACATATCAGGTTACACCCCCGAAGCTAAACCAAACTATACATATTAATCATCCTCAGAAACATCAACACCCGATCACATCCCTCCCCGCTTAAGCAATTCTTTATGCTATCAGGAAGGTCACACAAACGTTTTTCATTATCATAAGCTGAACATTCAATTAAAAAGTGATAAACGGTCAAATCAAATCCACACTTGCATTTATTTCTGTCAGTTTTAGTTATTAAATGTATGTGTGTCATATTTGTGTGTCCAATACGTAATCTGGTAACAACTATTTGGTCTTTTCTACAAGTAAATGAAATTGGGGATTTCTGAAAAATTGACTTTCTGATATCAAATAATTTTGTTGTGTTTTCTGTCTTCCAGTGATGATCCCAGAGAAGTTTGATTTTATATTTAACATATTTTTGAAATTCAGTTGGGGTACATTTAATTGTACTGTAAATATCATTTTCGTTTATAGCACTTCGGGCTTCTTCATCTGCTTTTTCATTGCCTACTATCCCTTGATGACTTGGAATCCATATAATTTCAAAGTTGTAATTATTTATTAAAAGATTTATAATTTTTTGTTTAATTTCAATTATAAGTGGGTCTGTATTTTTTGCATTTTGTAACGCTTTCAAACATGATTTTGAATCGGTATAAATGATATATTTATCTAAGTTACTTTCATTTTGTATCAGTTCTAAAGCTTTGAGGATAGCTGTAGCCTCACAACTAAAAATCGAGAAAAAGTCCCAGAGTCTGTACCGGTAATAGTTATTACCCGACACTACTGAGCATCCTGTTCGTCCATTTATAACTGATCCATCAGTGTAGAAAATTTTGCAATCTGAATACCTATTATTAATTTCATTAAACAATTTTTTATATACAAGTTGAGAGGTTTTATTTTTTTGATGTTTAGCTAGTTCAAGATTAATGGGAAATTTGTGGATTTCCCAAGGACCACAGGTAAGTAGTTTCTTTGAAAATATTGGTGGGATATTAAGGTTTAACTCATTTAAATATTTGGCGGCCCTGATGCGAAAGGGTTGCAGTAAATAAGGTCGAAGTTCATATTCAGTATCTACAGCTGTCGATTTGGTATAATAATTATGGGATGGGTTTTTAGGTTGCGACAATAAATTTATAGCATAAACGCAAATAAGGTCTTTCCTCCTAAATTCTAAAGGCATTTCTCCGGCTTCTGCTAAGATACTCTTTATCGGACTAGTTTTGAACGCACCTATACTAAGTCGCAGGGCAGTATTTTGAATGCTTTCTAAGGAATCTAAAGTACGTTTTTTGGCAGAATCATAAATAATTGAGCCATAATCTATTTTTTGTCTAATAACTGCGCGATAAGTATTAATTAAGCAATTCCTGTCAGATCCCCATGATGTTGATGATAAAACCTTTATTAAGTTTAATCTTTTATAGACATCTGATTTAAGTTTGTTTATATGTGAATTCCAAGTCATTTTTTTATCAAATGTTAATCCTAAAATTTTTAAGTTGTTTACCTGTTTTATTATATGTTCGTCTAATTTTAATTGTACATTTCTAGTTTTATTTCTTTTCTTACTTAATATCATAAATTCGGTTTTAGTTTTTGAAAACTTAAAGCCCGATTTTTTGGACCAGTCTAGTAGGTTATCTAATGTATTTTGAATTAATTTTAACGTGGGTTTCAAAGTTCTACCACTACAAACTATAGTCAGATCATCAGCAAACAAGAACCCCTTAACAGGTTTTTTTATAAATGAAAGTATATCGTTAATGGCAATTAAAAAAAGAATTACACTGAGTACAGAACCTTGAGGAACACCATTTTCTGTAGGGACAGAGCTTGATACCACATCATTGATTCTTACTTGAATTGATCTGTTCGAAAGAAAATTCTTGACAAATGCTAGGGCATTTCCTTTAATATCCATGTGTTGCAATAATTTCAAGATTCTATGTTTCCAAACCATTTCATAAGCTTTCTCTATGTCTAGGGCAACAATCACTGTATAATTATCATTTGCAAAGCTGTCAAGTACTTCATTTTCAATGTTCATTAAATGATCTATTGTTGATCTAAATTGACGAAATCCATATTGGAAATCTGCAATGTGTTTATTCGATTCTAAGTACCATCTAAATCTTTTACTAATTATCTTTTCAAGTATTTTACAAAGATTACATGTTAGGGATATGGGTCTATAACTTGATTGTAGACTTGATATTTTTCCCGGTTTTAATATGGGAACTACTAAAGCTTCTTTCCAGCTGTTTGGAAAAACTTGTTTTTTCCATATATAATTGTATAACTGAAGCAAGTATTCAAGTCCACTTGTTGGTAAGAATTTAATTATAATATTAGGTATATTATCCGGGCCTGGACTAGAATTACTTAGTTGGGAGAGAACTAGTAACAATTCATGCATGTGTATTTCCGAATTAATTAGATTGGAGTTATCAGATAAATTGAAATTCGACTCAGTTTCTTGAGTTAATTTAAATTCTTTAAATTGATCATCATAATTATCTGAACTAGAATTTGTTGCAAAAGTTGTAGCTAATAAATGAGAGGTTTCAGTAGCGTTTGATATGAATGATCCATCTTGTTTTTCGAGTACAATATTACTGTATCTAATATTACGGTGGTTAAGTTTTTGTATCTTTTTCCACATTTCCGCTATGGGGGTCTTGTTGTTTATAGAAGATACCCAATTTTGCCAGGATTTTTTTCTATTTTCTTTGAGAAGTCTTCTACAGTATGCTCTCTTCTTCTTATAATCAATTTTATATATTGAATTTGGATCGTTTCCGGCATATTTTCTAAATAGTTTTAGAGCTTTTTTAGATTCTTTGATTGCTGTTTGACACTCATCATTCCACCACGGTACATTATATTTTCTTAAAACACCCGATGTTTTAGGTATTGCTTTGTTAGCTGCTTCAAGGACTACTTTTGTGAATTGGTCAACTATATTATTAATGGATTTATCAGTCATATTGTTTAAAGGTGTTAAATCTGGAATACTTCTATCAAATTCTTCCCTAAATAATAACCAATCTGCTTTATCAAATTTCCATTTCTGTGGTACTTTCACTTTTTTAGGTAAATCATGAGAAATTTGGGATGTTATTGAAATTGGGAAATGATCACTGTCATACAAATCATCTAAAGCATTCCATTCAAAATATGACGCTATATTTTGCGAAGCCAGAGTAAGATCTATAATACTGGTATGACCAGTATTGCTATCAAAATGTGTCGGTTGACCATTGTTTAGTAACAATATATTATCATTTTCGTTAAGCCATTCAGTAATTATCCGACCCCTAGTATCACATTTTTCAGAGCCCCAATAAAAATGGTGACTGTTAAAATCACCTAAAATAATGAAAGGTGTTGGAAGTTGATTAATCAGAGTATTCATTTCATGTTTGTTAAGAGGACTACTATTTGGAAGATAAATGTTGCAAATTGTAATTGATAAGGGAAATTTAATTTTTATCGCTACCGCTTCTAGATTTGTGTTTAATTGTATTTCTTCAGCAAATGTATGGGATTTTATAAATATAGTAACACCGCCACTAGCCCGACTACTATGTGATCGATTTTTATAGAAATTATTGTATCCTATCATAGAAGCGCAATAATCAGAAGTAAAGTTTGTTTCCTGTAAACAAATGCAAGTTGGCTGTAATCGACTTGTTAATAGTTTAATGTTTTCTAAACGTTTGAAGTAACCGTTAACATTCCACTGCAAGATATCCATACCTCTACTACTTAAATATACTATAGCGTCAAATTAAATATACTTTGCTTACTTATGTATAAATTAACAGTAGGTATATAAAATTATTGGTCTTTATCTGAGTGAGTAATAGAGGTAAGGTTCACTATTTCATGTAATTTTCTAGAAAGACGTGAGCATCTATTTTTTAGACTTTTGTTCATTTTGCAGTGTAACTTGTAGAAGTTGTAACATGTACAAGTTCCAAAAAGTCCCGAGGAGCCGCCGAGATGTTTATGGTTACACCAAAGAAAACACACGCTCAGGACGAGAGAATTTAATAATTTTCTTACAAGGAAGGTCATGTTTTTGATGAAAATCTTAACACCGAGATTCAGTATTTCAGCCTGAAAGAACAACGCCATCTATCGAGGCTACAGTAACTACTTTAAGACTTAACATACCGCCCACCATGGACCAAGTGTCCAGAAAAAATATGTAAATGAACCTTCCAAATATACAAGTGATAATTATGTACAAACTAAACAATAACTATAACTAACTAATGCTATTCAATAACAGTATAATGTCGTTACAAAAACTATGAGCTTTGATACAGGTCTTTTAATAGCCAAACCCTTATATTTCAATGCTACAACACGCGTAAGATTGTCCGCACCAATATCCTTGCAAGCCAGCCAGTGATGTCACCTGATGCTACCGACCCTTCCTGATGAAATCTTTTTAACTCCCTATTCGTTTCGACAAAGTTAGTGCTGGTATCACTTCACAAGTCTACACAATGTCTCTTCGTGCAACAAAATGCTTTCAAGCAACCAAAAATGCCTCTGAGGTGAAGTCACTCACAACCTCGGAGTGTATTGCACGAGTGACCGTGCAGATGAATAAACTAAGCCTTTAGTGAAGTTTATTAGTTCTTCATTTTGATTAGTTCTTTTATATTGTCTGTGTAGGAAAACACCAATTCATTGATGTTTTGTTTTCCTCGGGAATTATCTAATAAACTAATAAATTGGTCTAAGTTAATAGGAAATGGGGTTTCGTTACATAATTCTGACATATTTTCTTCGATTTCTTTCCAAACTTCTGCTTCGGTCCTGGGGTCAATCTTTTTCAATTTCTTCTTCGTTGTTTTAGCATCCACATCTTCTAATGAAACAAAACTGCTAGTATCATCAGAATCAAGATCCATTATATCATTAACTTTTTCTTTTGTGTATGGTTTAATACTTTCTATTTTGGAGGGTTCGCTGGTAGTTGACGAATGAATTCGTTTTTTACCTTTGAGGTTTGTTGGAGATGGTTCTGAATCATTAGTTACATTTTGTATTGTTGGTTGAATAAATGAGGGGTCTACAGCCGGAAAAAGATTATCATTCCTGTCGAAAATGTTATTTATCTCTTCGACCGTTTGGCGGTTTGTTTCTTGGAGGTAGACATGAGAGTTTGTCAAAGTTTGAGTACAATTTTTCGCTAAATGGCCCATCGAATTACAAGTGAAACACTTCAATGCATCGTTAGATATATATATCCAATAATTTGTACCTTCGAATGTTAACTGGATAGATTCAGGGAGACGCATCTCATCTTCAGGGGTAATATAAAGTTGTCGTCTAAAACTCAATATGTGTGAGAAGCCTGGATCAGATACTCCTATTTTCATAAATGTTATGGGGGACATTATCTGGATATTTATTTCTTCAAATTTTTGTTCAATTACATAATTTGGTATGACAGGACAAACATTGGATAAAACAATTCTTTTATTTCTTGTAATTAATGGTTTTATCTCCAGGACATGTTTTTGAATGGTAATCGATTTCTTTTCTTCTAGAAGGTTATCAGCTGTTCTTTTGGAGTCCAGGTATATGCAAATACGAGCATTTGCTATACGTGATATAAATCTAATAGAAGTAGCCGGTGTTACAGAAGATAAGCCAATCAGATACTCTCTGAGTGTTATTCCATCTATCGAGTCTAATATAATCGCTTGATCTTTCTTGGGGAATCTGGTTGATGATGTGACATTAGCATAACTTGAAGTATTGGGTAATGGTTGAGACTTTGTGGGTAATTGAGACATTGGGGGAGATTGAGACGTTGGGGAGTTATTCATTGCTATTTCAAGGGTCCCCTGTTGCCAGGAGATACCCTTTTATCTTCTGTCAGCGTGCTAGTAAAAAAATAAAGGCTCAAGCAGAGCGAGACACGAGCGTCCGCAGTGGCTACTCGCATGGGACTCTGGTCACTTATTTAGAAGTACATTTTTATTGTATTTTCACGCACTGGAAAACAGATTTGCACTTGAAAAACACGAAGAAAAACCAACAGCACTTTTACGCGTGTTGACAGTTGCATGTAGGTTTTGTTGCCTGATGAGTGAGACAAAGTAACTTTTAAGCCGCGAATATCATATTCAGCCTTGGGTTAATCATACAATTCGAAACTTTTACACTCTTTTTCTTTCCCGCCATTAGAAAGAGAGAGAGACAAAGACCAGCCCTTTCGAAGTTCCGTTTTTGAATATTCGACCTCAAAGACAAACACGTTCGGAAATTTGTAGTAACTAAAAGAGTTTTGCAAAAAGATAATCATGTCTTTTAATCTTATTTTTTGAATTTCTAACTTATTGTTGTAGGTTATATTTAAACGGAAATGAGTTTAGTTTAGAGAGAATTTACTGCAAATAAAACTGATATTTAACCTTATCTCCTACCTAAACTGTTCTCGCTGCTGAAGTGAAAAGTTATGTGTGTTACACGAGAGCAAAGTTTTTTGCATCTCGTGCCTTTGAATCCCACGCCACACTCAGGATTCAAAATCAGCACTCGCAGCAAAGAACGACTTTGCTCTCTTGGTGCACAAATAACTATTATTGGCACACGCCACAAGTACACTCAGCATCACAGAACTAAAAAGAAATAGAACTTAAAGCTAAACAATTTACAGTAATATTATATCTAAGCCAAAAAGAATACAGGCATAGGTACTACGTTATACTGAAACCGTGGGACAGATTTGGGTGAAAATATGGTACAGAAGAGACTACTTAGTTTCATTTGCACCATTAATGAATACAACTATTTCACAACACTTTCTTTGTCATAGGTAAAATAAAAACCAATCATAAATTAACTACATGAGTGACAAGGAATAAAATTACAAAAGTTAGTTATTAACAAAACTCACTAATACTGTTATAATTAATTATTTCAGGATAGATATGGACATTACTATGAAGGTGAGGGATTGAATTACAGATTACAAATAAGCGTTTCTGTACCAGTGTTTGACCACGTTACAAGTGAGGTAAAGAATGATTTGAATATTTTTATCAACAACTTAAATTGCTACACTAGCCTTATCAATATCTATTTCTTATTTTCAGAATATAACGAAAAAGCTTGAAGAGGTAAGATTGTTTGCCCAAAACCGCAAAAAAAGATTGTTTATATTTTAAAACATTGGCGATTCATCGAAGAGCACGAGATTCGTGATAACGGATGCATGTATACGGAATCGTACATTATACGGATCTGTCGTATTTTACGACCAGATTCGTATTTTTGACCGGTTTTTATTTTTGACATTAGACAACGTATGAGTCGAGATGTGGACTTCGCGGCAGGCGCTTCAAATTGATAAAAATGCATAGTCAAGAAGTTATGTTCGTTACTTTGACTGGTGGCCTACCACGCGATCCAGTTTACGCTCAGGGAACGAGATGGCGCTAGACTACTTGTATAACTCTTTCTTTTTCCCACAACCTAAACTGGATCGCGTTAAGAGCTCGTGGTAAGGCTCCTGATAACAAAATTCTCATAATCGCATACCCATTTTTTTGCAGGAAAAACAAAGGAACTCTACTAGGATGGTAAGTAAATAAAAAGGTAACACCAATTGTAAGCCCTAAATATACTTATGGAAATTATGTACATATGTACATTTCCATTTATTAGTTTATTATTATATCGCCTTTTTTTTGTCACATCTTTACGCACAAACCTTAACATGCCCAGTTATTTAAAAGACGAAAAAAAATTAACATCATTTTTAGGAATCATTCAACTCGATTTAGAGACTACGGATATCTTTGTTTTATTGTAAAGTAAGTTAAGTAAGACATACTGATAAACTGTAGATTACACATGGATTAGAATGTTAACGGAAAACAAAACCGAACAAAAAAATAGAACATTAACCTGCAGTATACTTCCTTAACTTATTATAAGTTGATTGACTGATAGAATGTGTCTCCGCAGTACCCGGTCAACCGGCTATTAGGAGTGGCTGGCGTGGACATCCCCATCGATCATTTGAAGTTGATTCTGCCTTATCATCAGGTAAACAAATGAGGATTATAAAATTAACTTTTAAATCACAATAATATTCGATTAAATGCTGTTATGATCATATTCAGACATCGGATTATAATCCACTATCAAAATCAATTAGGGCGAGATATATGTATGCACAAAATACACACAGTCAAAATACGCAATCATAATCGGTATACTATGTTCCCACTGCTGGGACACAGGCGTGAGACGGAATGGGCTGTAATCCACAAGCATGCAGTATGCATGATAGTACAAATCTGAAATAAACACATTATTTATAACATGCATTCATGTCATTTATTTTATCTTGTAGTTTTATTACCATTACATTGTTTAAATTTGGTCAATGTCCCAAAATCTAAAGAGACATCATTTAAAAAAGTTCAGATTTATATATATTATATGGATTTATTTATAAAACATAGGTATGAGAACATGGGCTGAGTTACCCCACGAAAGGTTTTGCGCATTTAACGTTAAACGTTGTATACACAAACTACATTTAAAAACTAAAATATTTACAAAAATGACTAAATTAAAACTAAAATATACATATATATATTATATTCGTTGTTATAGGGACGTTTTTCAAGCTGTTTTCAGCTAATTAGACCTAAAAAGGCGGACGCCTATCGATTCACAGAAATCGCAACACTTAATTTTCATCCCGTATCCGTTTTTTGCATTTTTTCACATTACGTGTTTCAGGTTGGTGCCGGAGGATCTTTAATTCTGGTCGACCATCGCGGTAACATTGTCGTTCATGAAAACATAAAACATACGGTAAGTTAAATAACCAAACAAGCAAGTAAGTATTCTCAACCAAAAAATTAAGTATTTTCCCACGTTTTTATACACTCACTTTTCTTGTTTATTTATTTGTTTGTTTGTCGTTCCGGTTGGACTTTTGCAACTCAATTTTGAGGCACTTCCCGATAAGCTAGCAGGCCGAAATTTTGCACACGCTCTGAGTTCTGATCAGTGGCGGCGTAAGGCGTGGGCGACGTGGGCCACCGCCTACGGCCTCGCGGTACAAGGGGCCTCGCGCCTCAAAAATTTTTAAAGCGAGAATAAAAAAAAATATATAAATCAATTTTATTGTGAAACATGTTTTCTTAGACTGGCAACATTTGCCGCCGACCAGAGTGTGGGGAATCCCTGGTTTTATTTGTTTACGTTCTTTACTTGGAAGCCAACCATTCAAATCAAAGTATGCAACGCAGTCGCTAGGCGCCTAACAAAAGAAACGTATATATTTGTGTTATTCAATATTGTTTATTTTTTTGAGAAACACAATGCGCCAAGAAAGACTTTCAGCATTGGCTATTTTATCAATTGAATCAGATTTGGCATCTAGGCTAAATTACGATACCATAATTAAGGAATTTAGTAAAGTTAAAAGCAGGAAATTTCTGTTCCTTTAATAAAGAAATCTAATGATTTTTAAGAAAATTAAATGTATATCTCCACCTTTATATTTACGATTTGTAATTTTTCATTAATAATTATGAATCTAATTTGTATTTTTATGAATAAAAACTTGGCAGTATTAATTGTTTTGTTTGTTTTTATTATTTTATAAAATCCGTCTTCAGGTTGCCAGGGCCTCGCGAAATCTGTCTTGCCCACATCAAATTTAGGTCTTGCCCCGCCACTGGTTCTGATGACAATACATGACTAGCTAAGAAACGTCATAACTAATCCAATATGGCGGCCTCCCCAAGATGGCGGACTGGCTGTTTGCTGTCAGGGATACGAAAAAAATAGTCACGTGACTTAAGTCCGACATGGCGGACGTCTAAGATGGCAGACAGGCTATTTGAAATGCACCCTTATGATATGGATATCAACTGAAAGGGTTTTTTTTTTGGGTGGCAAAATCATCAAATGAGTCCTCCCGCCCTGGGTGGGGCGGAAGGGACTGTCAGACTCTTACTGACTAAAATCCACCCGTGTTCCTTCGGATGCCCTTTACGTTCCGGGGCCACGGTATCCTGGATTAAGAAAATTCCGCGACCCCAGCAGGCATTTGGCCCCATAACGGGCCCCGTCGGTGACGCGTGAAACACGACGCGCCACCGACCCGGGCTTGGTCCTTGGTCGGACGGCGAGCTTACCCATTAATCACCGTCCGCAAGCCCGCTCCGCCGCTGTGCCCTCTGCTCTGCTGTGCTCGCTGTCAGGAGTACGAAAAAAATAGTCACGTGACTTAAATCCAATATGGCGGGCGTCCAAGATGGCAGACTGGCTGTTTGAAATCCACCCCCATGATATGGGTATCAAATGAAAGGGTTTGCTGTCAGGAATACGAAAAAAATAGTCATGTGACTTAAATCCAATATGGCGGACAGGCTTTGAGGCATTTCCCGATAAGCTAGCAGGCTGAAATTTTCAGGGTAGCTTCAAACCCGATGAAAAAAGATAAAAAATAATAAAAAAATTAATATATTTAAAAAAATCTAAAAACCCCCGTTTTTAAATGTCCTAAAAAAGAAAATAACCCTACGGGGCTGAGAGAGGAGCCACTCAAAACGTGGGGGCGTATCTTTGCAAGTTACAGCCACGATCTATACGTCATGTAAATAATCCCTTAAATAATATACGCCCCCACGTTTTGAGTGGCCCCTCTCTCAGTCCCGTAGGGTTATTTTCTTTTTTTTAGGACATTAAAAACGTGGGTTTTTAGATTTTTTTTAAATCTATTAATTTTAAAACCAAATCAGCATTAAAAATGGCTATCAAAAATCACTTTGAAGTCCCATTATAGAATTACAGTACTATCTAATTTCTATGTATAATCTACATAAGTATCTAAACTATAGGTAACTGGTAATACATGCGTTATTTTAAAACACATTACGTGACTCATGTCTAATTGCATACTTATCATGTTCTGTTTTCTATTATCAGTTTGACGGCGACATTTTGAAACCCGGATATCGTACAGTTGACCTGCTCGATTTGGAACAGCCGGCTGAGAATCATAAGCCAAGATATTATCCCAAAGAATGGCTGAAGGTAACAAACAGCTAAGACTTATTATTCTTTAGAGCCCATTCGCACGAGCGCTTTTTTATGGGCGATAAAATAGCGCCCGAAATAGAACAAATGCATTCCCATATGTCTGTTCACACGTCTGCGCTTTTAAAGCGCGGCGCTTTTTTTCGAACTGTATTTGATTTTAAGTGCTGGGCAGAGCCATTTAAGTTCAATTTACCTTTTTGTTCAAACTCAGCGCTTTTATAACGCCTGAAAACAAAGAGCTAGTGCGAATGGGCACTTAGATTATATTTATCTGTTCATGAACTATCGTCTTAATTAACTATTGGTACTTTTTAGTTCCGAAAAATGATGATTATTGATAAAGACGAAGGTAACATAACGTTGTACGGGAAAGGCATATATGATGACGGAATGAGAGCCATTCTGGAAAAACGACAGTATTATTGGAAGAGAGTGCTGAACCATTATACTGCGGTGGTGGTACTACCACTTAACAACAGAGTACATGCGGTCCCTGAAGCTTCCTTCACAAGAGAAATAGCTGCTGAAGCGTGGAAATCTCTATCCAGAACTGATTTCGCCGTCAACCCCGATTGGTAATAACAACTTTATCGAACCTATTTATAAAAACAACAAAGATCCTACTGATATGTTTTTCTTGGAATCGTATGTAAATAATTCGTTGAAAGCAAAGCATTTATACGGTTTGAATACCTAGCAACATAGGAACTGAATATTTTTAAACGTCCGATATTTAGGTTACATTTAAGTACAGACGCCAGCACATCAAGCTACCACAATCCGTCAGATTTCTTTAATAGAATTTCAACCTTATCACAAGATAAGAAGGTTAATGTCAGTTAATGTTTTGATTGGTAAAATCTGACAGATTCGGGTAGGTTGACCTGCTGGCGTTGTACATACACCGACATTTCGCTAGTTTTTGTTTGAGTATTATTTAATGTGCGGTAATTGCGAATTGCCAACAACCGGGCACAAATACAGCCTGCGTGGGTTCGAATGGAGATTCCTGGTGGTCAAAACCGCCTGATGGGAAATACTCCTGGGAATCTGGTAACCAGAAAATCAATGAAGCTCCTTGATTGCAAATACATGTATCTTTGTACGAAGTCGTCAAATACGCCATATATGCTTAGTGGCAGTTGGCGCAGTGGCTAAGCATCTGGCAACAGCGCTGTATGTTACGGCCGTCCAACGACTATATAATTATTACTAGACTACGCATTGCACGATCTAACGAACAAAACTATTCTGCCAACTCGCTGAGGTACTACGTAAGCGAGGGGGACGGGGTACTGCGTTGTGATTGGCTAACTCAAGGTCTGTTTTGTCTCAACGTATGTTTACGGCTCACAGGATTGGTCGAAATGAGACGGATATAAGACTTTTTTGCCTAATGTGTTGGCAGACATCGGTCGCCTGTTATTAGGAGTCTAGTATTATATCGTCGTTGCGGCCGTTATTGTTTCGATTTCCGTATGGAATTGTAAGATACAGATAGATGTCCGAGTCTGGTCGTATAATGTATATACATGAATATCATTCAGTTTCTCCTATCCCCAGGTTGTACTGCCGTCACATAGATCCCTCCTTCGAGCTACGCACGGCGGAAGTGCGTCACTTCATCAAACGTCGCAGTGACGAGGCAGACTTCCGGATGCAGAAGCTCGAACATCTCTTCAGTCCGATTCCACCGTCTTTATTCGAGAAGACTTATCAGTGTTCGTTGACATTTCGTTATGAGCAGATTTCTTATTTTATCAGCCTTGCAACAACGCCGCTTTGTTTTCTTTTCATTCTATTTGTTTCTTATTCACAATCACACGCACAGGACTTATCACACAATAGTGTAAGAGATATCTGTATTTCTATGATATTTTAACATAATTATTGCCTTTTTTCTGTGGTAGCAAACCAATAATAAAAGCTGCAAGCAAATGAAGAGGCATGGAAAATAACCGCACTTTTATTGTACGTGGTAAATGATTAACAGCAAAGCTACGATAAAAATTTAACATGAAATTAACAGCATGAATTATAAGACCCTCTATTTTTAGTGGGTATACATATATATTATAATAGAACATAAACGTATAACAGCATATGTTATTGATCCGTGGCATGTTGTGTTAGTAAGTTATCACCCTTTATCAATTTTTATCTACAGCTGCTCATCTGATAAAAGCGCTCTAAAATAAACGCCATGCTTTTGGGTTAATATTAACAACAAGGTATTTAATTTAATCACGAAACTTTCCAGAAAAGTTATCGGAAAGCACAATTATTGCTCTGGAATGATTGTGCTTTTGTTGCCTTTTGAATCTTGCAATGGACTACCTATTGCACGTTTTAACTATCCTTACACGTTTCTGTTTGAGGTGTCTGAAAAACAAACACGCTAGTGCACATGCAAGACGCTTTATTTGCATCGACAATACGAATATCCTCCGATATTTTGGGTCAAATTACATGTAAAGTATGCCTCACAGATGGACATAAATTCACATGTAATATCTTTAAACGAGCAATTCTTGTATATATATTTATAAACAACATTATTTTTAGTATATGCGAAACCTGAATATAGTTTGTTCAGAATCAGTAACTGATTCGATTACAATATTTTTTACACCATGTTATTTAATTTTTTCAAAAACATTTTAATTAAATTTTATTACCAGTTAATTACAATACAATCACCGTACGGTTACCTATTGCCAAACTATTATCACGAGTGTATAACACAATTAGACGCGGTTTACGCGGGTGTACCGCGAAATGAGCATGTTTTTGAACGGAAAACCAGGTAATATACAAGCTTATAACTTTGTGATTTATTATGATACGGTTTTAAAATTTTGTACATAGATTCTTTACACAAAAATATTGGACAGGTGAGGTGTATCAGGTTTCGCATAAACAAAAAATAATGTTGTATAATCAGGATCTCGGAAACGGCTCCAAGGATTTTCATGAAAGTTACAGATTAGGGGTTTTTCGGCTCAAGGAATCCATTTATCAAGGTCCCAGGTTCGAGAAAAGCTCGGTTCCCAAGATATAGACATTTAAAAAACCGAGCGAAGCTCGGTCAACCAGATATTATTATTAATTCACACAAGAATAATGTAATATCACAAGGAAGCGATTTTTTCTTGTTTCAAAATCGAAATGTCAATCTATTTCTTGATTACGTTGCGCACTCGTGCAAACGCCTTTGAAAGTTACCTTTTCCTAACGGTAGAGGATCTACAATTTTATCAGTTATCTTAATTTTTTTTTTGCTCGTTTATGTATGTTTAAAATAAATTATTCATTTAATTATCTCCATTGCCACGCGCAGGTAACGAGGACTTAATGGCGAAGTTCTGCAAGGAGGTTATTGCGACGGACCAGTGGGCGCGGGAGCATAAACAGCCAGACACTGAGAGAGACTGCTCCAGATGTAAGATGGGATCTACTACAGCATTCTTTGCCAGCGGTAATCTATACATATAATAAAATAGTAGGAAAGTCAAAACTGTACATTGAATATTTTTTGAAAAGAATACTTGGGGTGTGATCTACAATCGATACCGAAGCCAAAAATATAGTTTTTAGAATTTTTGTCTGTTTATCTGTTTGTCTGTTTGTCTGTTTGTCTGTATGTATGTCCGGGATAAACTCAAAAAGTACTGGACGGATTTGAATGATTTTTTTTTTGTTGTATAGGTATTAAGTCTGGCCAACACATAGGCTATAATTTATCTTGGAAACTTGAACACCTGGTGCAGAACCGCAACGGACCAGCTAAACTATAAGAGATAAAAAAATGGTGCGATAGCAAAAATTGTTCCACCTGATGAGCACTCTCTGTTGACGTATAAAAATTGAAGATCTGGAACACCTGATGTGGAACACCAAAAGCCCAGCTACACTATAACATATAAAGGAATGACGTCCTAGCATAGTTGTTCAGCCTGATGAGCTGTCTCTGTTGACGTATAAAAATTGACAATCTTAAACACCTGATTTGGAACACCAAGAGCCCAGCTACACTATAACAAATACAGAAATGACGTCTTTGCAAAGTTGATCAGCCTGACGAGCACTCTCTGTTGACATACAAAAATTGAAGATCTCTGGAATACCTGATGTGGAACACCAAGAGCCCAGCTACACTATAATAAATACAGGAATGACGTCTTTGCAAAGTTGTTCAGCCTGACGAGCACTCTCTGTTGACATACAAAAATTGAAGATCTCTGGAACACCTGATGTGGAACACCAAAAGCCCATCTAAACTATAGCATATATGTATAGGAATGAAGTCTTAGCAAGAGTTGCACAGCCTGTTGAGCACTCTCTGTTGACATATAAAAATTGAAGATCTGGAACACCTGATGTGGAACACCAAATACCCAGCTACACTATAACATATAAAGGAATGACGTTTTAGCAAAGTTGTTCAGCCTGATGAGCAGTCTCTGTTGATGTATAAAAATTGAAAATCTTGAACACCTGATGTGGAACACCAAGAGCCCAGCTACACTATAGCATATGTAGGAATGACGTCTTAGCAAGAGTTGATCAGCCTGATGAGCACTCTCTGTTGACGTATAAAAATTGAAGATCTGGAACACCTGTTGTGGAACACCAAGAGCCCAGCTTCACTATAACAAATAGGTACAGAAATGACGTCTTTGCAAAGTTGATCAGCCTGATGAAAAGTCTCTGTTGACGTATAAAAATTGAAGATCTGGAACACCTGATGTGGAACACCAAAAGCCCAGCTACACTATAACATATAAAGGAATGACGTCCTAGCAAAGTTGTTCAGCCTGATGAGCTGTCTCTGTTGACGTATAAAAATTGAAGATCTGGAACACCTGATGTGGAACACCAAAAGCCCAGCTACACTATAACATATAAAGGAATGACGTTTTAGCAAAGTTGTTCAACCTGATGAGCAGTCTCTGTTGACGTATAAAAAATGAAAATCTTGAACACCTGATGTGGAACACCAAGAGCCCAGTTACACTATAACATATGTAGGAATGACGTCTTTGCAAAGTTATTCAGCCTGATGAACACTCTCTGTTGACATATAAAAAATTAAGACCTGGAACACCTAATGTGGAACACCAAAAGCCCAGCTAAACTATAACATATATAGGAATGACGTCTTAGCAAGAGTTGCTCAGCCTGATGAGCACTCTCTGTTGACGTATAAAAATTGAAGATCTGGAACACCTGTTGTGGAACTCCAAGAGCCCAGCTACACTAATACTTAAAAAGGAATGACGTCTTAGCAAAGTTGTTCAGCCTGATGAGCAGTCTCTGTTGTACGTCACTAACAAAGTAAGATGCGTATTTTTTTTTTGTTTTTTGTTGTTTAAAGTCCCATTTGACTAAGACAACACTGCAACACTCAACGTGTTCGTAGTCATGAAACTGTGACAAAGCAAAGGTGTTTCAGGATTATAATGTAGTCGTCTTCCCCTGGAGGCGACGGCCCTCCATCGCGTCTATCGAGGCGCATCGCCAGGAGAATGATCATCTCATCCGCACGCAAAATACGCGCATATGACGTGGAGTTGCGGATACCAGCCCGCTATACAATACAATCGCCAGGATGAATTCCCGGAAAGAGCTCCGGCGTGGTCACAGGGCAATATTGAGAGAGCGACTGTCGCAACCGAGTTCCGGGCACGCCTCAACCGCGGCGGTAAGACCCCTCTTTAAGGAGTAGCTGGATAGGCGTCACGGCGTCCCGCCTGACCTACCACATGACGTAGGTCCTCACCGGACACGAAAGTTTCGGGAGGTAGCTGTGTCTGATAGGGAAAGAAGAATCGCCTGGGTGTCACCACTGCGTGGATCGCCTGGAGGACACGGTGCAGGACTACCCGCTTGGGCAGAGCACCGCCGGGTCCTCACTACGACGATAATCGGTGACCTCTCGTGCTTAGTGTTGGTCGAGGCCATGCTGCGGGGCGAGACAGAATGGGAAGCAGTCGCCTCCTTCTGCGAAGCAGTCATGCTAGCGAAGGAGGAGGCGGGACGCATGAGGGAGAGGACAATGTCCACCTCCAGCCCAGCCGCAGCGGTAGACGCCGATGGCGCCAGACGTCGCTACACGATCTCCAGCCACTGTAGGCGCGGCCATGCGGGCGGCGAGTAAGAGTGCACGTTGTGTTCCACGTGATGTATTACCACGCTAAAAAAATGTAATCGTCTGAATGTACCATGTCGAACAAAAAAGCCGTCGAGGCCGTGGACAGAACACTTTGAGATATTCGCCATGATGATAGACCCATGGACAATATCACGGTAGGTACTGTTCTCTGTAAAATTCCGGCAGACACTGCCCATTGTAAGAAGACTGCCCGTTGTAAGAAGAATTGATAAGTTACGTATTCGGAGTCCCGTCAAGTATAACACTTCAGGAAAACTCTTGGCTATGTGATCGTGCGTTACTAAAAAAATTACCGAACCGCTGCATTAAATGAAAACATATTAGTCGAAATTGTTGGACATTTTTCATGGTAACATTCTACTTAGAGTTGTAGTGTTTTATAACACATGTTATCTAACATGTTACATGGTCTGTACGCACCTTTACACAGAAATTTAAGCGAAGCTGAAATTCTCACTGGATGTGGCTCAGGGGAAACTGCATTGATACCGTGAATACCACTCATCTCCAACAATTTCCCTTTCCAGTTCAAACTCACACAATTCCCGGTAGCCGCTTACTTCGCGATGACCATAAATAAGTCCCAAGGACAGACCCTGAAGGAAGCTGATGTCGACCTAAGGTCCAACTGTTTTTCCCACGGCTAACTATATAACACATGCTCGCCTGTCAGTAATGCTGACCACCTTTTTATTTTAGCACCAGAGGGAAAAACTACCAATGTCGTATATAAAGTGTTGTGTCTGGAAGTTTTCATTTCATTTGGGACAATCAATTCAAGTGGGACATCAGGTACCCTCACTTTCTCAACAAATTAAAAAAGAGAATATTAGTTTAGGTGCCTTAAAACCAAATACAATGCGGACGAAGTCGCGGGCAACAGCTAGTATTTAATATAGTAATAATTCTTAATTTGGGGCAAAGCTATAAAAAAAACGATTTCAAGTCATGGAATAGCTCTAAATCTGGTGCACTTTTAAAGTTATAGGATCATTTTAATCAGGAAGTTGGGGGTTTTTAATTTCTCAGGCAAATATTTAATGCAAAGCAATTTATGATTAAGCAGTATTTATTTATTTTAAATTCGTATTTCGAAATCAACACTCAAAATCATTGTTATGTACATTAAATACAAACCATAGTACTAGTAAATCTGGTGATTGTTTCTAGTGCTTAGATTCAGTTGGTGTTCAACAACAAAACGTAACGTTTTTCGTAAAGCCACTCTTTTATAAATGTATGGTTGAGCCGTGAGCGCCACGATTCAAGTGTAATAATCGAACGAAGGGGGTAAGAATTTGTAAGCCTGCCGGGGTCGCGGGACTGTCTCACTCGGTAACCGTGACCCTGGTACATAAAGGGCTATTGAAGGAACACCGTGGATTTTAGTCAGTACAAGTCTGACAGTCCCTCCTATCCCGCACTGGGCGGGAGGACAAATTTGATGATTTGCCAAGCTAAAAAAAAAATGGGTTAATTTGTATTCCGTTTTTGGCTCCAATTCTCTGTGGCCTTCTAGCAATCTGGACATTCTTTGATCTAATACCTAGTGATTGTATCTTTGTGATTGTTCCCTTCTGCAACCGACCAAAATAGAATGCGTAGGTACAATTTTCTAGCAACCGCTAATGGTATTAGATAAGTGCAAAAAATTATCACTCGATAAGCCATTTTGGCAGTTCCGCGAAAAAATGAGATAAAACGTCGATCAATGTCGTCCTTGCCTATGTTTGTATAAATATTGCATATCTTGGCCCCTTTCTTGAACCATGATTAAATGATAGCAAATCTACTGTAGAATTACAGCATTAGCTGTAATATCTGCGATTAAAAGTTTTCTTGGTCAAGTCAAACGATTACAAGTACAAGAGAAGGATTTATTATTATTTAATACCAAAAAATTAATAGATTTAAAAAAAATCTAAAAACCCACGTTTTTAAATATCCTAAAAATAAGTAAATAACCCTACGGGGTTGAGAGAGGGGCCACTCAAAACGTGGGGACGTATATTATTTAAGGGATTATTTATGAGATATATTATTTATATGAAGTGTATAGATCGTGGGTGTAACTTGCAAAGATACGGCCCCACGTTTTTTGAGTGGCCCCTCTCTCAACCCCGTATTTACTTATTTTTAGGATATTTACAAATGTGGGTTTTTAGTTTTTTTTTAAATCTATTAATTATTATTATTTGACTGGCCTGTTGGTCTAGTGGTTAGTGACCCTGACTGCTATGCCGGGGGTCGTGGGTTCGATTCCCACCCAGGACAAATGTTTGTGTGATGAGCATGATTATTTGTTCTGTGTCTGGGTGTAATTTATCTATAATATGTATGTATTTAGAAAAATATAAGTATGTTTATCAGTTGTCTAGTACCCATAATACAAGCTCTGCTTAGCTTGGGACTAGATGGCGTTGTGTGATAGTTATGGAATATTATATACAACATTATATACAACATTATTTATTATTTTTATCTTTGTTCATCGGGTTTGAAGCTACCCTGAAAATTTCAGCCTGCTAGCTTATCGGAAAGTGCCTCAAAGCCTGTCCGCCATCTTGGACGTCCGCCATATTGGATTTAAGTCTCATGGCTATTTTTTTCGTATTCCTGACAGCAAACTCTTTCATTTGATACCCATATCATGGGGGTGGATTTCAAACAGCCAGTCTGCGATCTTGGACGTCCGCCATATTGGATTTAAGTCACGTGACTATTTTTTTCGTATTCCTGACAGCAAACCCTTTCATTTGATATCCATATCATGGGGGTGGATTTCAAACAGCCAGTCTGCCATCTTGCACGTCCGCCATATTGGATTTAAGTCACATGACCATTTTTTTCGTATTCCTGACAGCAAACCCTTTCATTTGATACCCATATCGTGGGGGTGGATTTCAAACAGTCAGTCCGCCATCTTGGGGAGGCCGCCATATTGGATTTGTTATAACGTTTGTTAGCTAGTCATGTATTGTCATCAGAATTCAGAGCGTGTGCCAAATTTCAGCCTTCTAGCTTATCGGGAAGTGCCTCAAAATTGAGTTGCAAAAGTCCAACCGGAACGACAAACAAACAAATAAACAAACAAGAAAAGTGAGTTTATAAAAACTTGGGAAAATAAAGTGACTTTGAACCAGCAGCATTTAGAAGACCGTCATAATTAGGGTCATGGCACACATATCAACACAGAAAGATCACCGTATCGCCTTTCGCCTCGCCGTCGAACAGGCGTCAATCTGTCAAGTCAATCAAGTTACCAAAGCGGATCAGCAGCTCCGGTACGTCAACTCGGCTACAGAGAAGGTCGGTTGAAGAGAAGCAAGCGAGGTGACGACGAATCATTTGCGTGGGGACCGCTGGCTGAACAAGCGCCATATCGCGGATCGTGCTTGTTCCGAGGCAAATCGTTACCTAACGTTACGATTCCGATAAGTGTGCTTTTCAGTATTGAGTTTCATACAAAGAATACTAAACGTCTCGAGTTGAAACGGTTACGACCCGTTTCTGAGTTGAAACGTGTGCTGTGACTCTTGTTATGTATTTTTTGCTACATTACCACATTCGGAAGTACATATTGTATAATGTATATCTTGGCTATTACAATATAATCAGGTCATTAAAGATGATGCCAGAAAATATCAAAGAGCCGAGAGCAGTTGACAAGAATCAGCTAGTTATATCGACGCATCGATCATAATTATAACATCGTTATCTTTTGCGTTATATTCTGATTTAACGTCATATATGAAACATCAATGCAAGCTTATCAGTCCTGATTTATATCTTTTTTATTGGAACGAAGTTTCTTATCGCGCGTTGTGAAAGGGGGCTGGACGGAAAAAATTCTTAAAAGTTGTCACGACACTTTTATCCGACTGCGCGACGCAAAAGGAGGGTAATGTGTTTATTACCATGGAATGGAATGGAATGGAGTGGAGTGGAGTGGAGTGGATTGGATCGGATCGGATCGGATCGGATCGGATCGGATCGGATCGGATCGGATCGGATCGGATCGGATCGGATCGGATCGGATCGGATCGCATCGGATCGGATCGGATCTGATCGCATCGGATCGGATCGGATCGCATCGGACCGGATCGGATCGGATCGGATCGGATCGGATCGGATCGGATCGGATCGGATCGGAGTGGAGTGGAGTGGAGTGGAGCGGAGTCGCGACGATTATTTTTGTTGAGTGTATACAGTAACTTCGTTCCATCCGGGTGTCCCTTGACACCTCTCAAGTCTTTTTGTTTTATGTACCCGCGCGTAAACACACATGTTTTTATGTGATGTCACACTCTCTCTGTAGGTATTATTTTACCAGTACCGATTGGGATGGTCGCGGGACTTATTTCCTTACCGTGACCCCGGAATATAAAGGGCTATTGAAGGACACCGTGGATTTTAGTCTGTACAAGTCTGACAGTCCCTCCCGCCCTGCCCGGGGTGGGAGGACTCATTAGATGATTTTGCCACGCTAAAAAAAAAAAAGGACCGATTGGGATACAAGATACATGGTATATTTACGCAAGCACAGCTAGGAATTATCAAAATGCAACTTTAATGACTAGGTGCAAAAAAAGAAACTGACTAAAGCAACAAAATACAATCATAATATACGCCATTTTTATACACCCAGACCCGGAACAACTACTTGTAGATCATACAAATATTTGCTCCGTGCGAGAATCGAACCCGCGACACGATCATAATATCATCGATAATATCAATGACAATATTATGCAAAATAGACAGCAAATAATTAATAAATTTTAAAATGCGCAATTTTTTAGTCCAAATTACCACTTTGTCACATTTCATTGAAAAATATAATCAGTCGACAGTGTAAAACACTGTGAATAAGAGAATGGGAATAAGAGACCATAGAACATTCTACAGTAGAATGTTCTATGGTCTCTTATTCCCATGAGGACAAGATGTGATGTATGTTTTAGTATTTTGTCAGAGTTCACGAGGTGTGGTCAGATATCAGCAAAACGACTACTGTGTTTTTGAAGAGATAGAGTAAAAATTAGCGTTCTTTGGAAGAGACCTTCACGTGCGCAGGAGTTTTCGCTGATTAATCAATTAATTATTCAGTGACTAGTAACTTTTCTAGAGAAACTTAATCAGTGTTCCTATCACAAAGTTTTACATATTTTATTGCACTAGGCTAAAGGTATACTTTTTTATTATTTTGCCAGAGAGTGGTCTGACCCGCTGGCAGATGAACCACGTGACAAGCGCACACGCAGATCCACCCGAGGGCTCGTGGTGGCCGCGCGGGCCAGCCGAGTCGTGGTACCGCCGCGCCGCTGCCAAGCCCGACACGCTCATCGTGCACGTTCCCGTCGAGCCCATCGGCAAGATGCGCATCAGCAAGAACCGACCCCCTCCCGTGAGTATGGTCTGGTGGCCTAACATGAGGTCTTAAAGCCAGAGTAGTTGCAGTGTGGGAAAGAAACAGAACTATAAAAGTCGTCTTCCGCTACCTCGTTCCCTCACTGGAACTACTCTGGCTTTAAGAGCTTATGCACACCACGTTTTTTAAAACGCGCCGGTGCAGCGCGTTTTAAAAACGCGCGTCAGCGGCGCGTTTTAAAAAGCTAGTCTGTATCAGGCAGAGCGAAGAAGACTAATCTTTGAATGGAGACCACTTATGACAGGGCTTTTTTACTGAACCTACAAAAATATACGTAAAACTATCGACTTATGTAGAAAATAAGAATTTAGGATGTTATAACGTTTGTTGCAAAATTAAAAATATAAACCTCTGGTATCATACGTAAGGATAGAAATAGTGTTATTTCCTGAAAAGTCTTTCAAATATAGAAATCACTATATAGGGATAGGGATGAGGCCAGACACAGGCACTAGAGTCAAGTATGCTTCTTAACAGTGATTGGACAAATGGGATTGCTGTGGTCCAAGCAGAACCCTAGCGGTTTCTAAAAATTATTTCTCGAGTAAAAAGGCTGACACTCCTAAATCCTTAACGAGTGACTCGATTTATTACTTATTAGTAATCAAAAAGTTGAAATATGTAGATCACCCGCAAAACTCAAGCGTGCCTATGTAATGATGTAATACTTACTCGTACTTTGGAAAAACAACCTATTCGCAGTGCTCCAACAGTCACCTTTCTATGAATTATTTTAATCAGAACAGATCATCGCTGATTTGTCAGTAAATCAGATTTTGTAGATAAGCGTGTAATCAACTATAAGTGATCAAATACTTACATCATATCTGATGAATATTCTGCGTGGCGTAGAAACGTTATGACTAAATTAGATATTTTTGCATCTATTTCCTTGTTTGGTTCTAGGTACATTAGACGTTGAGTTAATAGATCAAATCTTAACTATTACTATAAACCTGAACTTTAGGTATGATTGAACGCGCTTATCTCAGGAACTACTAGTTCGAATTAAAAAAATATTTTTGTGTTGGATAGCTCTTTTATCGAGGAAGACTGTATAGGCTACATAACATCACACTATGGCCAATCCGAGCCGAGCTGCGGGCGAAATCGCGGAGATCAGCTAGTCTAACATATTTTCGTTTTACCCAGACCTAATACTGAAATACATTTTTGTTCAGATGTTTTTTTTCACGATTTTAGGTTTGGTCGCTTTGTAAAAGCTGCTGCTGCTGTATTTAATAACTACATACACACATCAAAAGTGTCTAGGGATCAACATATATTTTTGCAATAACTTTTCTCCTGATTGATATTAATTAAAATGTTCTTTAAGGAGTCATCAAATAAAGTGTTATCGTTTGTCACAGTAACGATAAACCAAGTCACCTTTGCATTCATAAAGAAATTTGCCATTTTCTTAATGTCAAAAATCCCTTATTTTTGACATTTGAACCACTAACATTAAAGTTCGAAAAAAAGACTGAAATAACAGTTTTCTTTAAAATTTTATTGGGTAACTTAAACAATTAATAATCCGTGTTTCTACCGCGAACACTAACAACACAAGAACATCGGTTTGGCATACTCAAAATGAGTTCATCCAAATCATGCTGTGGAATGGCCGCCCATGTTCGTTGCAACAACAAAAAAAGGTCTTCTTGCGACTGGATACCCTCCATATTCGGCAGAGCTCTTCTCTGTAGCATATCCCATGCATGCTCAATCGGGTTCAAGTCTGGCGACTGAGCAGGCCAGGGCAGGACATTGATGTTAGCTGCGGCGAGAGTCTGTCTTACAACTCTTGCGGTGTGCGGTCGTGCATTATCATGCATTAACTGAAATAAGGGACCGATTTGCACTTGTAGAGGAACGATGACGTCTGATACAATCGTCTCAGCATAAATTTGAGCGTTGAGGTTGCCTCTGATCCAAATCAACTCAGTTCTTCCGCCGATCCAAATACCCGCCCATACCATGATGGTTCCACCACTATAAGGATGGACTTCCTGGCAGGATTTTAATCGCTGTTGGCGTCCAGGGGTTCTCCAGTGTCGTATACGTCTTGTATCCGGTCTCATACCAAAACGAGACTCATCAGAAAAGCACACGAAACGCCATTGTTCTTCTGCCCAATTTCTGTGTTCAAGAGCCCATTGATATCGAATCCTACGATTGTGCATTGCTATAGGTGGTACCCGTAGCGGTCTTCGGGAATGAAGGTTCACTTCATGCAAGCGGTTTCTGACTGTTTGGTCGCTAATTAAGTTCCCTGAAGAGTGATGAAGCCTCACGGCTAACATCATGGCGGTTATTGTTGGAGCTCTTCGAGTTAAGATTTGAATGTATCGGTCTTGTCTCCGTGTGGTGCAGCGATACCGTCCTCCATGGCGCTCAGCCACGGTACCAGTGCTTCGGTAACGTGTCCAAAGTCGACTGATAACACTCTGACTTGTATTCAGAGCTAAAGCCACAGTACGTTGCCGGGAACCAGCTTCTATCATTCCCACGGCTCTGAGCATTTCTTCCCTGCTTAAATGACGTCGCCGCTCCATAATAACGTTGGTTTTAATCAGTAGTAGGGAAACAGTAGCACTAATAATGTCTTCAATGCGTTGTATGTTTTTATAGGGAAAATATTGACAGCTGATTTTCATCTTTTACTCGAATTTGACTTACAGTTCCTGATTCAAATTATGAAATGCACCAAAAAGGATCCATATCTATATCTATACTTATAATAAATTTGTAGAAAAGTTGTGTCTGTACAATGGAAATATACAAAAAAAAAGTAGCAGGGGTTGTTATTTTATCGATGCCGAACCCGAAAATGTAGTTAACTTTTTTTTTGTCTGTTTGTCTGTTTGTCGGTTTGTCTGTTTGTCTGTTTGTCTGTTTGTCTGTTTGTCTGTTTGTCTGTGTGTTTGTGCACGCTAATCTTCGGAACTACTGGACGGATTTGAATGATTTTTTTTTTGTTGTATAGTTATTAAGTCCGGTTAACATATAGGCTATAATTTATCTTGGAAACTTGAACACCTGATGCGGAACCGCAACAGACCTGCTTAACTATAAGAGATACAGAAATGGTGCCATAGCAAAAATTGTTTCACGTGATGAGCATTTTCTGCTGAGAGAATAAATTTGAAGATCCTGGACACCTGATGTGGAACACCAAGAGCCCAGCTACACTATGACATATACAGGAATGACGTCTTAGCAAGAGTTGTTCAGCCTGATGAGCACCTTCTGTTGATGTATAAAAATTGAAGATCTGGAACACCTGATGTGGAACTTCAAGAGCCCACCTACACTATAACATATACAGGAATAACGTCTTAGCAAGAGCTGTTCAGCCTGAAGAGCACCTTCTGTTGATGTATAAAAATTGAAGATCTGGAACACCTGATGTGGAACTTCAAGAGCCCAGCTACACTATAACATATACAGAAATGACGTCTTAGCAAGAGTTGTTCAGCCTGATGAGCACCTTCTGTTGATGTATAAAAATTGAAGATCTGGAACACCTGATGTGGAACTCCAAGAGCCCAGCAACACTATAACATATAAGTGAATGACGTCTTAGCAAGAGTTATTCAGCATGATGAGTACTCTCTGTCAACGTATAAAAATTGAAGATCTGGAGCACCTGATATGGAACTCCAAGTGCCTAGCTACACTATAACATATACCTACAGTAAAAACGTCTTAGCAAGAGTTGTTGAGCCTGATGAGCAACCTCTGTTGTCCAATAAAAATTGAAGATCTGGTACACCTGATGTGGAACTCCAACAGACGTCATTCCTATATAACATATATAGGAATGACGTCTTAGCAAGAGTTGTCCAGCCTAATGAGTACTCTCTGTTGACGTATGAAAATTGAGATCTGGAACACCTGATGTGGAACTTCAAGAGCCCAGGTACACTATAACAAATACAGGAATGACGTCTTAGCAAGAGTTGTTCAGCCTAATGAGTACTCTCTGTTGACGTATGAAAATTGAGATCTGGAACACCTGATGTGGAGCTCCAAGAGCCCAGCTACACTATAGTTAATATACATACATAGGAATGACGTCTTAGCAAGATTTGTTTAGTCTGATGGTCATTTCCTGTTGACTCACAAAAATGAAAGATCTGGAACGTCTGGAATCGTCTCGCGCATCCCGTTGTTTTCCCGTCCCCAGGCTCTTAGAATTCGACGTTTCAGATCTTCGATTTTGACGACCCCGTCGTCGCTGGCATAAGCAACAGGATCCGCGTACGAAGTCGCGGGCAGAAGCTAGTAAATTTATAAAATCATAAATTTATTACAAAGCCACATCTCAATCTCAAGAAATCCGCATAAAAATGCTTGATCCCTAGACACTTTTGATGTGTGTATTTTATTCGAAATCAAAGCATTTATTTCAAGTAGACCAGTTACACTTTTGAATTGTTAAAGACAAAAAAATATAATTAAATACTACATAATTATGGTGCTACAGTGAACAGTCCCATTCACAAGGCTTAATAACTGAAAGTACCGTAGGTGCCCATTCCAAGAAGTAGATCTCTATGGAGAAGAACGGGCAAGAAACTCAATGGACACTCTTTTTAAATCGGAAAAATTATTACAGAACCTTTGTTCTATCATTCATTCTGAGATGGTACATTATTATATGTGAGAACGATGTGGAAAGTTAAAAGTGTCCGTAGTCAAATAAAAAAAAAGACAATACCGAAACAACATAATCATTATTAAATAATATGTTATAGTACACGATTCGGTCTGAATGGTTGACGGCGGCAAAGACGCTTGGCTCCACGGAGCACGGCATCGTCGGCGTGGCGGGCTACCACTTCCACCCGCGACATCTTATCGACCTACTGGAATCCATCACCAACTTCCCGGTAAGTTCAGCCTGCGTTTATGACTTCAGCTAGTAATTTACGGACAGGGCACGTTCGACTCTAATAACAATCAATTTGGTATATTTTCGTGTAAAAATTATCAAATGAGTCTTCCCGCCCTGGGTGGAAAGGAAAAATCCACGGTGTTCATTCGATAGCCCTTTACGTTCGAGAGTTCGACAGACTTCGGCCCTCTATGGGGATCCCCCAGATTGCCGACAACTTCGAGGACAGCGAGTCACCTATTACCCGCCGCAACGTCCGTATTCAGCACTTTAGATACAAGAACATGATAAGTTAGTCAATTAAAATGTTGTGTGACAAAGACTCTAGACAGCCTCGTCCTGATTTTTGCAACACGTTTAATAAACAACAACTATCTGGCACAAAAATTACTTCCGCCATTATTTTAATTAAAACTGTTAAAATTACAATAATCGCCTAATTAATGTACGACATGATTTACTTATCAGTCCATCTAATCTTTGCAATCTAATGAACAACCAGTGTATGCATTATGTTAGTCACGAACACAGGTTTCTCCCCTCAATATGACGTCCTCAAACCATGATTCTTGTCCTTGCGTCGTAGCTGTGCTACGCAGCTACGACTATGCTACGAGTACGATGAAATGCTACGCTTTCGTAGAGGATCTACGAATGTCGTATAAGTTGGACTAAACTTTATCCGTGTACAGTCTCCTAGGGGGCAGGTGGAGGAGGTGCTTGATGTTGAGATGCCAGACGGGGACGTGCAGACTTGCTTCGTTGCCAAAGATGTGGCTCAGGCTATAAAAGTCATATCTAAAGGCAAGTCCCCTGGCCACGATGGCCTCAGCATCGAGCATCTGGTCCACGCTGGCCCACATATAAATAGAGTATTGGCAATGTTTTACACACTATGCGTGCGCCATTCATACTTACCATCGGAGTTCATGAAAACCGTAGTAATCCCTGTAGTGAAAAATAAAACGGGTGATTTAACCGACAAAAGTAACTACAGGCCGATTTCTCTTGCAACGATTATTGCAAAGGTTTTTGACGGTTTGCTTAATACACAGTTAGACAAGTACGTAGACCTGCACGACAATCAGTTTGGGTTTCGACCTCGACTGTCAACTGAGAGTGCAATACTGTGTCTTAAGCATACCGTCAGATACTATACAGACCGAAAAACGCCTGTGCACGCTTGCTTCCTCGACCTGTCCAGGGCTTTTGACCTGGTGTCTTACGACATCCTGTGGGCTAAGCTCGAGGGAATAAACTTACCACGTGAGTTTATTAACCTTTTTAAGTATTGGTACAGGCATCAGGTCAACAGCGTTAAGTGGGCGGGTGCAATGTCAGAGCCGTATAAGCTCGAGTGCGGGGTGAGGCAGGGGGGGCTGACTTCCCCCTCCCTCTTTAACCTATATATGAATGCCTTGATCGTTGCGCTCAGCAAGCAGCATGTCGGATGCCATATCGGTGGAGTCTGTGTTAACAATCTCAGTTACGCTGACGACATGGTGCTGCTGAGTGCGTCGGTCTGTGGCCTGAGAAGGCTGGTGCGGACCTGCGAAGAGTATGCCCTTGGTCATGGTTTAAAGTACAATGTGACCAAAAGTCAATGCATGGTCTTTGAGGCCGGCACGAAACGGTCATTAAATTATTATCCACCCGTTTTTCTAAACGGTGTTGCACTTGAGAGGGTGGACCAATTTAAATATCTAGGACATATAGTCACGACCGACCTCAAGGACAATGCTGACATGGAGCGGGAGCGAAGGGCCTTGTCGGTGCGCGCGAACATGCTCGCACGTAGGTTTGCGCGCTGTTCGAGGGAGGTGAAGATAACGCTCTTCAGGGCGTACTGCACGTCCCTCTACACGTGCAGCCTGTGGGCGAGGTACACGCGTGCATCGTACGGGGCCCTTCGCGTCCAGTTCAACAACGCGCTCAGGGCTTTATTGCGGCTGCCTCGCTACTGCAGCGCCTCAGGTATGTTCGCTGAGGCGCGCACAGATTGCTTCTACGCGACCATGCGCAAGCGGGGCGCGTCTTTAGTGCGTAGGGTGTGGGGCAGCACCAATGCGGTCCTGGCGATGATTGCGGACCGGATGGACTGCCCGTATATAAGACACTGTTGTCAAAGGCATGTACCCGTCAATGGGGCCGGTTTAATATTATATTTGTAGAACGAGGGCGTAATTTGAATGTTTAATTATTATTATATTTTATTTTTTTCGTCTAATCTCATGCAAATTTGGAAACTTTTATTTTAAATTCTTGTAAATCTGAATGTTTTCATTGTATCATATTACCATTTTGAATAATTTTTGAATAATTTTTGTTTCTAAAATGAATATTTATATTAATTTTGTTTTGTATTAATGGTAATTTATTTAATTTTTATTTATTCCGATTTTACCTGTATGTTAATTTTAATAATTTAATGATTTTATTTGAAACTCACTGTATGGATCAAGATGTCCGAAATAAATGAATTTTAATTTTAATTTTTTAATTTTTAATTTAATATTCCTCTCTTGTATCATCATCATCATCTTCATCAGCCGGAAGACGTCCACTGCTGAACATAGGCCTCCCCCTTAGACCGCCACGCCGAACGACAATTCGCCACTTGCATCCATCGGCTGCCCGCGACCCTCACGATGTCGTCGGTCCACCTAGTGAGAGGCCTGCCTACGCTGCGTTTTCCGGTCCGTGGTCGCCACTCGAGAACTTTTCTTCCCCATCGGTTGTCAGTTCTACGAGCGATGTGGCCTGCCCATTGCCACTTCAACTTGCAAATTTTATGAGCTATGTCGGTGACTCTGGTTCCTCGCCGAATATCCATGTTCCGGATTTTATCCCGCAAAGAAACTCCCTCTTTCCATTGCTCGTTTCCATTCCTCTCTTGTATGTTGATATGTAATCAAAGTCAATATTAAGCACTGTAGGATAGAACTGATCATAAATATGACTACGTCTCACTCTTAAAGAAAAAACAATTATTCATTAAAATTCGTTCAAAAAGTACAGAAATACACTCAATTGAAAAATAAATCAACTATCTAAACAAACGCAACTGATTCATAAACAAACCTGAAAATGACGGCATCAGCATTATTTGGAAGCTGACAGAATTTTCCGATGCGAAAATGCGGCGCGAACGGTTCTCATTTAATGTGCGATCAGCTTTAAACCAACCTCAAATACTTCCCTACTGTGTCCCACTGCTGGGCAAATGCCTTCACTTTCTCCTTCCAAACCTCTCTATTTTGGGATATTTCTGGCCATGTCTGTACCAGCGAACATGATCAGTTAACGTCAGATCACCTCCGCTGCGGTCGACCTCGACGAGATTGAAAAATACTTGACAAGCCTTTTTAAAATTCTAGTGCAACGAAGACGAAGAGTGTCGTCACAGATGCGACGGCACGATCTGGTCGTGCGTGCTGATCGATGAGTACGGCTGGATCGTCGCGCGGGAGGGCCGCAACGTGACCGGCGAACCGGACGAGCCCCTCACCGAACACTTCGCGACCGTCTACCCCACCGCCATGAAGGCTTTACTCAATGCCAGCGTGTTTGAGATGAACTGGATACATGACTATCAAGGAGTTTGCTTTCCTCCGAAGGATGAGCCACTGAGTTCGGCTGTCACTGTGAGTAGATTTTGCTATCCTAACTCGGGCCCCTAGAGGGCCATAGCCTGTCGGGGTCGCGGAACTATAAAATTACCGTGACTCCGGAACGTATCTTTACGTTCCGGAGTCACGGTAATTTTATAGTTACAGCGTCCTTCAGTAGCTCTTGCTACTGAAGGACGCTGTGAATTTAGAGTCAGTACAAGTCTGAGAGTCCCTCCCGCCCTTCCCTAGGTGGGAGGACACATTTGATGACTTATTTACCACGCAAAAAAAAATCCTCATAACTCGCATAGCATTAGCATAATCAGCCTATAATGTTCCAACAGTTGGGACACAGGCCTCCTCTCTTTGTGAGGGAGTTGACTATAATCTACCACGTGGGCCCAGTGCGGGTTGGTAGACATCACATCTTCGATTTTTGTAGTTCTAAGGCCATGCAGCCGGTTTCCTCACGATGTATTCTTTAACTGCTCTCAAGCAGTGGTGATGAAATGAAATAAATGACACAAATAACTACTCACTAGGTTCGAACCCACGACCTTTCAATACACGAATAACATTCAACCTTAACCCACCCATTGCTAAGTGTCAGTTTCTAACTTAATCTTTCCACTTCTTGAATAACTTACCTCAGAACAACAATATTCACTTTAACGAGGATGTACCAATCTACCAACATTCTTTTTTTTTATAAAATGTTCACAGGCGGTGCCATCTATTCTCCTATCCATATGGCGATCAGTAAGCCTTGTTCTCCTGGTTACACAGGAGATGATCTCACTCATCACAATTCTAAGTACTGGTGAGTTAAGAACATAATCATGGCTTCCCTCTAGGCCTAGCTTGCTTTGTTGTTGGACAATTAGGTGTTATGCCAACTTATACAATGTTCACTGAGTACTAGTAGTAGTCCAGTCTTTTGATTTATCTGCGTTCACCATTTTTTTACGGCACTGCGCGCTTTCTTATTATTTTTCATGGATCTATCGATGATAAAAATGCCGTACAAAAATATAATGATTTGGTCATGTACTCACTCTATCTACACTTCTGAATTCTCACCAGCACTCAGTTGGACAGCTTACAAGTGACGACATAGTGCTGAATCTTATTATTTTATGCTCTTATAACATCCTATATACGACACTTGGTGGTTCATAATGACCCATCCATTTTGCACATGGGCCTGTAGTCTATACTGGTATTGCCTAGTTTGGCCCCAAATGGTAATACTTTTTTGTACAATAACTAGATTAAGTAGTCTATTTTGTGAGGAATGTTCACGTTTTTTTCTGTGAATTAAAGTTATCATTCACTTGTATAACAACCGAGCGAGGCACCTCAAAGTGTCTTACAGTCCCCCGCAACGTTTGTTACAGGTTGTCTTACACTGGTATCTGGTGACACGGAACAAGAGAAACAGAAACGCAAGAAGCGTCTGTGGCGAGACTACGAGCGTGAGAAATACGAGACGTTGTATGACGACCGAGTTCTCGTCAATAGGACGAGGTTTGCAGCGTGCGACAGATCTAGAGTGCTGTATGTGTTGCAAGTAGGTTACTGGTTACTGGACTAATATTTTAAGTAAGCACATAAGTTTGCCCCGTTGATCTCGTGGTCGCAAGCGCGACTGCTGAGGCGGGGTCCTGGGTTTGATTCCCTGGGTTGGGCAAAAAGTACTATTGGATTTTTCTAAAAATTATCAGTAGCTGCCCGGAGTTCGGAGTTTAGCGGTATATACCCCCGTGTATTGGTAAGCACCTCTCTCCCGTCGTGTCGTCCCATCGGTACTATGAGAGTAGGAACAGAGAGTGCACCTGCGCCTGCACTTGTGCACTATAATATGTCCCGCGCAGATGGCTAATCTCCGTTGACATAGCCGCCGTGGCTGAAATCGGTCAGGAGGACATTTTTTTTATCGTGGTAAAATCATCAAATTAGTCCTCCTACCCAGGGCAGGGCGAGAGGGACTGTCAGAGTCGTACTGACTAAGATCCACGGTATCCTTCAATAGCCCTTTATGTTCCGGGGTCACGGTAATGAGATAAGTCCCGCGACCCCTGGACTCATTAGATATTTTACCACGTAAAAAAAAAGTGGTTGCGTCTGCAAACATAAATCTTATACCTACACAAACACGCAGACCGAACAACTACATGGAGACAGTACAGATCATGTTGATAAATAAAATATGTAATTGAAATTAACTTAACTTGTACTGTACTTTACTTAATTATAATAAGTAGGAAGTACGTCCTAAATAAATGAATATAAAATTCATGTCCAGGCACTATCTACTAATATCACATACTTACCTACTTGTTAGGCATATGTAAAATACATGTTTAGATAAATGTATTGATTTGATAAGTGATAGGTAAGTACCTACCATAATTACAATTAGGTACTTTCCTGTCCTTGATAACCTTTTGGTGAAATTCCACCTCAAGATTATCTACATAATAGATAGGGCTTTCAATCCGAATTTCCGGAATTTCGCAACTCCGGAGTTTCGCAGCGATTTTAAGCGTTTTTCAACTCCGGAGTTGAAACCGGTTTTCAAAAACCATGTAAACATTTACAAAACGTCTTAAACGCATCTTAATTCTTGAGCGTAATAGAATTTAGTAGAACCGATGACACCAACTCTAGTATGATAAGACTCCCCAGTTCAGACATGTATAACCAGAAATGCTGACGCTGCAATGAAAAAAACCTGGCAGTGCCAGCCGCCAGCGTTAACTATTATTTTTAAAAAGTTGTCAAAATTGGTGAGCTAGTATGTTATGAATCCCTAGTTTCGTTTCACAACAGGGAATGAGTAGGGCTATACGATAATGCTATGATGCAAGCCCCTTTGACTGGCTCTATTGGTGGCAGCAGCATGATAAGCAACGCCTTGTACCAGGTCATCTAGTATGAACTTTCAAAGAAAACAAACGTTTAAGTAAGAAAACAAATCTTTAAGTAAGAAAAACCAGTGCTGCATTTTCCAAACAGTGGAGAAACAGGTAGCTGCAGCGATTGAAGTTCTTCGCCCTCCGTGCAGCTGGATTCAGTGTTTCAATTCAGTTCTTTGCCTATCACCCGGTTACTTTTGTTTTGTACTGATTGAATGGAAAGGGCACCCACAAATATTTTAGATTTCATTGATTTTTAAAACCAGTGGTCTACATAGGTCTAGGTACATGTTAGGTATAGTTTGAGATTTTTTTGGTACCTATAAGTTCATGATTTTGATTTTAATACTTGCCAAACAAAAATGCTTATTTTTTATGTATGTTGATTGTTTTAATATTTTATAATACGTATTAGTTGTCTATTGTGTATTAACGACTGTCTGTCAGACAGAATTTTTTAAATAAAAACACTGATTTCTTAACGATTTATTTTTATTGACTAAAATAAGGGGCCTTTTTATTAATTTCTAAAAAAGGAACTTTATCTAAACAATTATAATCAACTAATCAATGGCATCAGCCGGGTCGATGAATTTTATATCGACTCATTTTATTGATTCACGGTACACACGGTTACACAAGCTATACAAAACCAGTAGAAAATTAAATTTTACCGACACTAAGAATTTATCCTGTGTCGTGGTTTACAAACATAAATTGACATACACAAAACCGGAACAACTGCTTGTAGATCATACAAATACTTGTTCCGTGTGGGAATCGAACCCGCGACACGCAACACAGCAGTCCGCGTCAACCGTGCCGTCGCTGACCGTGGAATGAGTAGAAAATTCATACAAAACGAAACCACGAAGACCTGGTTTGACCTGGTCAGCTTGATGTATATTCGCTGAAACAATAAATTAAGCTTAACGTAAAATTACCTGATTTTCCAGGACACACCAAAAGCACAAGAAGCTCTGAAGAGACCTCCAAAGCCGTGCACGTGGCCCCTGGTGGCGGCGCGGGTGCCAAAGACCAACCTACTGCTCGTGGCTGTCTACAACCCGTGCAAGATCAAAGGGAAACCTGTCAATGATCCTTTAATCAACGAACAAGTAAGAATAACGTAGCCTCTTTGCCTTCAGGTCTTGGAAAATGTAGAATGGGACACGGCGATAACAATAGTTGTCACCGCCGTGTATCGGTAACAGTTGAATTCAACGCCCACGCCCAGTGGCATTCAACTGTTGGGTATCGCTTTGTCTTATACCTGCTTTTAGTTTTCTGGTCAAATCACTGCTTAACACGCACTCAAAAGGGCTTTGTATCTTTTGTACCAGGTGCCATCCGCCATTTTGATTTTTTTTCAAAACAGCGTACACGAATGAAACTTTCATAAATCGATAGATCACATCAATACAAACATAAAATGTAGAGAGGCAAAATTTCGTAAAGCGTCACGTTTCCGAGTTATGAGCTGTCAAAAATGTACAAGAGGTGCCATAGTTTTTAATAAATTAAAAACGATGGTTTTTAATTTTTTGATGTTTCTAGATGAATGATGAATGATATATAGGTTAACCCAATGTTATTCCAACGGAAATAATCACTAAGCATGATATTACAAACATCGCCGACAGTTTCAGTTTAATGGTCAACAGTTTTTGTTGTAAATACAATTAAACGTTATAAATCTAACGGAAACTAAGTGAATATTTCTCTACGCGCTCCAAACCTGAACAACAACCTCAACAACATCTCTGCAAGTGTACGCACCGTACATAGGTACAGGCAGGAAAAGAGTTAAGTATACAGGCAGCGAGTTTTTGACAGTTTTCCTATAAACTATATGCATGCCATATGTTTAATGCAATTTTTGCTACGGCATGACGCAGGTCCTCACCGGAAGTTTCGGGCGGTACCTGTGTCACTGCGAGGATCACCCGGAGCTTACGGTACACTTGAAACAAAAAAACCTCAACAGTAATTGGTCTGTGTTGCCAGTTTATGTGGTAAAAATGCATACCTAAATAAAAAGTGGTTTCACCTTATTCGTCGCGCACGTTCTATCTGTCTGTTTCTTTGATCTGACCATGCCTACGGACATACACAAGCCTACCATGCCATGACCTGATTAAAAACGATTCAAAAGCAAGACATTTAAGTTTAGGTTCCTAAACTGCATCGCTTAAAGTCGTACCATGACGTCCAATTCGCTTAGTGTCATTTGGATTGTTAAAAGTGAATGAAAGATCGCGATTTGTGGCTGAAACATTTTTGATGAAAAAGAGACAACGCTAATATTAAATAGCTTCGTCTCTTTTTCATCAAAAACGTTTCAAATGACTTTGTTTCTTAGGATAGTCTGTAGCGCCCTTCGTTACGCCTAATGGAATGGCCTACGAGATTGAATAATTGAACTGACATTATAGTACGAATTAGGTTTGACTGACAGATGCCATGGCCTACTAGATTTAATCGTAATGATTCAATCTAGTAGGCCATGACTGACGTCACGTAAGTCCTAAACTGGATGACGGTAGGGCTCGTGGTAAGCTTCCCGAGTGTTTATTATTAAGTTCTTGTTGTGATATTAATTGCTATACTGTTAATTAATGAGTGACACTACCGAGCGCGGTGGCTCAGGCCACAGACAGTGTTATTTTTGTGGCGTGAGTACTTTACGTGGTCCACGGAGAAGAGGTCACGCTTCTATACGGTCCTACCTAATGACCAATGAATACCTAACTACCAATCCGTACATTGCTGAGTTCTCCCGTTATCTGTTCTCGGATACAGGAAATGAATTAAATTCAAACACAAGATATCTGTTGCGAATCGTTGAGGAGTTCCTTCGACTGTCACTTGGTCCCATCATCAGATCAACTCCAAACCTTTATTAAATTGTACATAGTGCTTTAAAAGTCTTACGATTTTTGAAAAGTCCGTTCGATTTCTCTGGTCTTTCATCATTAGACCTTGATTTGCTTATCATGGGACCACCTCTAAAATATCTTCTTTCCAACAAAAAAAGATTCATCGAAATCGGTTCATAAATGACGAAGTTCTGCGCGAACAAACATAAAAAGCATAAACGGTCGAATTGAGTAACCTCCTTTTTTAGGAGTCGATTACAAAAGTGGGGACGTTTCACATAGATTCTTGTCATTATATAATTATGTATAATGTTGTTCAATACGCATTGGAATTTGATCAAGATTTTGATTCAATTCTAGTGCGCATTGCGTACACTTTGTGCCACGCTGTACATCATAAGTAACGTTTTTAAATGTAAAAATAATCTTAATATTATTCTTAATTTTTACTGTACTCGTATGACAACTAAACCTTCTCATGTCATTGTAAACCTTACTTTTTTACAAATAAATATAATATATATTATAATGTAATACTTGAGTTCATATTATGTGTGTGCGTATGTCCTGTTTGTCAAAAAAATCCCTTTTCTTTCTTTCAAATCACTTCAGGTTCTCTGGAAGTATGCACTCAGATGTTCAATCCACCAACTTTATTATTCCTTTTGGAATTATATTAGTAAGTATATAAGAAGCGCAATATTCAGGCAATTATATTTAATTTTAATTGTATATGTATATAAAAATCAATGTTCCGGTTATTTAAAAACGAAACAAAACATTAAACAAAAAAGAAAACTATGGCACCTCTTGTACATCTTTGACAGCTCATAACTCGGAAACGTGACGCTTTACGTGATTTTTTCTCTCTACATTTTATGTTTGTATTGATGTGATCTATCGATTTATGAAAGTTTCATTCGTGTACGCCGTTTTGAAAAAAAATCAAAATGGCGGATGGCACCTGGTACACGGCCCATACAAAAATGTTCAAACCCCTTTCTGTATGGCTCCTCAGTTTCACCGATTAACGTCTTATCTCCAATCATTTTCTTTTTCTAGTAAAATCTTGAAATATAGGTAATCTATCCGTTTACACGTACAAATAATGCCACTGCGTACTGTTTGTGATATTCAAGGGACTATTTAAACATTATGTCACAGCGAAATGAGGATATCAGGGATTTCACGAAATTCCTAGGGATATCACGAAATCCCGGTAGATGTCAAATATTCTTGTTTATTACGTCTTCTTGATAAAAGTATTTAGTGATATGACATGACAAAATACCAATTTATCGTTAGTGATAAATGTCGTTTCACTAAACTTCCCATCCTCGTTTTCCTCCGACATATACACATTTTTCTGGCCGGTCATTAGATTTATTAACAAACTGTATACATATATAGATTAACGCACATACATCGATACGAATTACAAGTGTACGTAAAATGATATAATTATCATCGTAAAGTCAAAACATTCCGACAGCAACAGGAAAAACAGTCACAAGACTAAAAACATGTAAAAGGCATGTAAGAGGCGCTCAAATGATAAAAAGCCTATATCAAACGTTTTAATTTAGATTACATCTCAATCCTAGTAGGTACAACTTAATCATAGATTGATAATAATCCTAATGTCGATTGGCATGCTAATTGATTGTTCTCGGAATAAATCGAAAATCATTATTTTTGTCACCATGCCCAAAGAAGGGCCTGGGCCCACAAACCCGTATTATCGCCAGTCAGAAATATTCAGTAGGTAGGTACTAATTTCAGGCATGTCCTGCTCAGGTTCAATCATTTAGCCTACGCGAGCCTGTGGAGCAGAAGCGGTCTGTTGCTCGAAAAGGTTGTTTTTATATACATATAATAAAATAGTAGGAAAGTCAAAACTGTACATTGAATATTTTTTGAAAAGAATACTTGAGGTGTGATCTACAATCGATACCGAAGCCAAAAATATAGTTTTTAGAATTTTTGTCTGTTTGTCTGTTTGTCTGTATGTATGTCCGGGATAAACTCAAAAAGTACTGGACGGATTTGAATGATTTTTTTTTTGTTGTATAGGTATTAAGTCTGGCCAACACATAGGCTATAATTTATCTTGGAAACTTGAACACCTGGTGCAGAACCGCAACGGACCAGCTAAACTATAAGAGATACAAAAATGGTGCGATAGCAAAAATTGTTCCGCGTGATGAGCATTTTCTGCTGAGGGAATAAATTTGAAGATCTGGAACACCTGATGTGGAACTCCAAGAGCCCAGCTACACTATAACATATACAGGAATGACGTCTTAGCAAAGTTTTTCACCCTGATGAGCACTTTCAGTTGACATATAAAAATTGAAGATCTGGAATACCTGATGTGGAACACCAAGAGCCCAGCTACACTATAACAAATACAGGAATGACGTTTTTGCAAAGTTGTTCAGCCTAACGAGCGCTCTCTGTTGACATACAAAAATTGAAGATCTCTGGAACACCTGATGTGGAACACCAAAAGCCCATCTAAACTATAACATATATGTATAGGAATGAAGTCTTAGCAAGAGTTGCTCAGCCTGATGAGCACTCTCTGTTGACGTATAAAAATTGAAGATCTGGAACACCTGTTGTGAAACTCCAAAAGCCCATCTAAACTATAACATATATGTATAGGAATGAAGTCTTAGCAAGAGTTGCTCAGCCTGATGAGCACTCTCTGTTGACGTATAAAACTTGAAGATCTGGAACACCTGTTGTGAAACTCCAAGAGCCCAGCTACACTATAACATGAAAAGGAATGACGTCTTAGCAAAGTTGTTCAGCCTGACGATCACTCTCTGTTGACATATAAAAACTGAAGATCTGGAACACCTGATGTGGGACACCAAAAGCCCAGCTACACTATAACATATAAAGGAATGACGTTTTAGCAAAGTTGTTCAGCCTGATGAGCAGTCTCTGTTGACGTATAAAAATTGAAAATCTTGAACACCTAATGTGGAACACTAAGAGCCCAGCTACACTATAACATATATAGGAATGACGTCTTAGCAAGAGTTGCTCAGCCTGATGAGCACTCTCTGTTGACGTATAAAAATTGAAGATCTGGAACACCTGTTGTGGAACTCCAAGAGCCCAGCTACAAAGGAATGACGTCTTAGCAAAGTTGTTCAGCCTGATGAGCAGTCTCTGTTGTACGTCACTGACAAAGTAAGATGCGTATTTTTTTTTTGTTTTTTGTTGTTTAAAATCCCATTTGACTAAGACAACACTGCAACACTCAACGTGTTCGTAGTCATGAAACTGTGACAAAGCAAAGGTGTTTCAGGATTGTAATGTAGTCGTCTTCCCCTGGAGGCGACGGCCCTCCACCGCGTTTATCGAGGCGCCAGGATGAATCCCAGGAAAGAGCTCCGGCGCGATCACAGGGCAATATGGAGAGAGCGACTGTCGCAACCGAGTTCCGGGCACGCCCCAACTAGGGTTGCCAACATTTTTTTGTCAAATATTATAGTATTTTTTTTTTTGAAAAAGCAATAAAAATATATAGTACGCTTCAAAAAAATATAGTATTTTAGTAGGGAAGAATAAAAAATAGACTAAAGTTATATTTTTACTTATTTATTTTTTTAAAACTATATTTTTTTGCACTTCCATATTTTATAAAAACGTGTTCGTAAATTGCAGGAAGTTTTTTTATTTTACTAATTTTAGTAATGTAATAGAAACACAAAATATAAACATTTAGCTATTGTACGGAAATATAGTATTTTCGCGTACTATATAATTCTTCAAAAGTATATAGTACGGAGACCCTAAATATAGTACAATAGGTACTATATATTATTATAGTACGGTTGGCAACCCTAGCCCCAACCGCGGTGGTAAGATCCCTCTTTAAGGAGTGGCTGGATAGGCGTCACGGCGTCCCGCCTGACCTACCACATGACGTAGGTCCTCAACGAACACGAAAGTTTCGGGAGGTAGCAGTGTCGGATAGGGAAGGAAGAATCGCCTGGGTGTCACCACTGCGTGGATCGCCTGGAGGACACGGTGGAGCATACGGTGCAGGACTACCCACTTGGGCAGAGAACCGCCGTGTCCACACTACGACGATAATCGGTGACCTCTCGTGCTTAGTATTGGTCGAGACCATGATGCTGCGGGGCGAGACAGAATGGGAAGCAGTCGCCTCCTTCTGCGAAGCAGTCATGCTAGCGAAGGAGGAGGCGGGACGCATGAGGGAGAGGACAAAGTCCACCTCCAGCCCAGCCGCAGCGGTAGACGCCGATGGCGACAGACGTCGCTACACGATCTCCAGCCACTGTAGGCGCGGCCATGCGGGCGGCGAGTAAGAGTGCACGTTGTGTTCCACGTGATGTATTACCACGCTAAAAAAAATGTAATCGTCTGAATGTACCATGTCGAACAAAAAGCCGTCGAGGCCGTGGACAGAACACTTTGAGACATTCGCCATGATGATAGACCCATGGACAATATCACGGTAGGTACTGTTCTCCGGTAAATTCCGGCAGACACTGCCCGTTGTAAGAAGAATTGATAAGTTACGTATTCGGAGTCCCGTCAAGTATATAACACTTCAGGAAAATTCTTGGCTATTTGATCGTGCGATACTAAAAAAATGACCGAACCGCTACAATAAATGAAAACATATTAGCCGAAATTGTTGGGAATGATGTGGTTCACACGTCATACAATAACGTCGTCAATCAGGATGATGCCAGCAACTACCCACTCGAGATTTTAAATTCATTAACTGCCTGTGGTCCTCGAGCTCATAAAATAACCTAAAAGTAATAATAATGCTTCTAAGAAATCTAACTCCACCAAAATTGTGCAATGGAACGCGACTAATAGTTACTGCATTACACAGAAATTTAAGCGAAGCTGAAATTCTCACCGGATGTGGCTCAGGGGAAACTGCATTGATACCGTGAATACCACTCATCTCCAACAATTCCCTTTTCCAGTTCAAACTCACGGTAGCCGCTTACTTCGCGATGACCATAAATAAGTCCCAAGGACAGACCCTGAAGGAAGCTGATGTCGACCTAAGGTCCAACTGTTTTTCCCACGGCCAACTATATATAACACATGCTCGCCTGTCAGTAATGCTGACCAGCTTTTTATTTTAGCACTAGAGGGAAAAACTACCAATGTCGTATACATATAAAGTGTTGTGTCTGGAAGTTTTCATTTCATTTGCTTTAAAGTTTGTTATAGATTCTATAACAAACTTTACAGTGGGACATCAGGTACCCTCACTTTTTCAACGAATTAAAAAAGAGAATATTGGTATAGGTGCCATAAAACCAAATACAAAGCGGACGAAGTCGCGGGCAACAGCTAGTTAACTATAAAATGCAAAACTGGCTCTTGTTTCTACTTCATTTGAGACCTATCCTGTATTCCGATTTTGGGGGAGACGAAAGAAAGGGGCACGATGGATACATGGTGGTGGTAGATTAGATAGAGATACAGAATGTTGTACGGGAAACAAAGAAGAAAATTGAAAGTGCAGAGCATGTTAATGAGCGTGCTAGTTTGAAAGCTGAAAGAAAGAGCGCCTTTATGCTCTTAAGAAAAAAGCCAAAAGAGGTGTGGCAATAGCAAAAGCAAATGCCCGAGAAAAGCTCTATGACACCTTGGATACCCCAGCAAGCCAGAACCAGAAAAAACTATACTGGCTTGCTAGAGCTAAAAAAAAAGGTGAAGGATCTTTGTCGAGTGAAGTCCGTAAGAGAAATAATTGTAGCATTCTTAAGAGAAAATGCGGGAGAGTTTTGATAATTAGGTGTTTGGAGAAGAAGTTAATATTTATCGGAGAAAATAGGCGAGAGCGTTATAAACTTGTTGGGTCCACGTGACCCTACATTAACCTTGGTTATGGAGCATCTGATTCTCTCTATTACTCATACCATACTGCACCTACTCCTTTGTTGGCGCATTTGTTAGTATTATGCATGCTCTTCACGAACCCGGCGCGTCATGCCAGCAGACTGGAATTACGACGCTGGACTCTTATATCGGCTCTTTTAGACTTCTAAGTTCTACCTGTCTAGTAAGTATTCAGTTTTAAACAGTTTTTTTTTGTGTTGAATATCGAATATAGCAGAAAATGATGCAAATGTAAAAAATGTTTAATATCTTTCATTGCGATAATTTAATTATCGCTTACTTAGCTGCTTATTATTGATCACATTATAAAGGAGAACATTCACGCTTTTTACAAAGTTGGTATCGACTAGTACCGAGGTGCAGATAAAATTGACCCATGTTATCATGCAACCGCACATAATAGACACAGGTTGTGACTGCGCAGATTTTCCGGTTATCTAAATACAAAATTTATCTGCACCGACCAGTGTGTACCGACAATCTGCATATTTATAAAAGCACCCAAGCGCGAGTGTAGCTACTGAGTACTGGGCCCTGAATTTGATACCCAGAGCTCTTATGACTGGCCACCTCTAGTCAACCACGATATTTATAGTCAATTCCTTCATACCTAATCGCTATTTAAATTCTTCATCCTTAACTTGCAGTACCTCGAAGTGGAACCAGACATGAAGGGCTACCGTCAGAGCTCGGCGAGCAAGCTGGCGTGTTGGCGCAACCGCGTCCCTCTGCCCGCGCGACCACCGCACGTCAAGTGCTACCCACACAACTATGCTCAGGTTTTTTTTTTTATTAATAATTACTTCGCGTTTGATAATTTAATAATAGGTTTGTAATGCATCCTCACAATGTTCACCAAGGGGTTATTGAAATATTGCGTAAGTAGAATTATTTTAATATTTTTACCCCCTCTCCCCTCTCTTTAACATTAAATATTGAATAATTTAAATATTTAATATTGTACCTTTGAAATCTTTATTTAGGTTTAGACTAGCTATCGAAAAGAGAATGAGAATGTACCTGGTTTAAAAAAATAATGACTACTCGATCACATTGCTCTTGATAGCACAAGTTTAAACCTCTGTGGTTTTTCGGTTGCTATTATTAATTAATAATTCTGTATTTTTTTTTATTTACGGATAAATAAATTTAAAAAAAATCATTATCTACTCGTAAATATCCTATACATATTTTTTCCCACGTTTTTATACACTCACTTTTCTTGTTTGTTTGTTTGTCGTTCCGGTTGGACTTTTGCAACTCAATTTTGAGGCACTTCCCGATAAACTAGCAGGCCGAAATTTTGCACACGCTCTGAGTTTTGATGACAATACAATCATGACTAGCTAAGAAACGTCATAACAAATCCAATATGGCGGCCTCCCCAAGATGGCGGACTGGCTGTTTGAAATCCACCCCCATGTTATGGGTATCAAATGAAAGGGTTTGCTGTCAGGAATACGAAAAAAAATAGTCACGTGACTTAAATCCAATATGGCGGACATCCAAGATGGCGGACAGGCTATTTATTTTTTTATTTATTTATTTACTTACTTACATTTACCATTACAGGATGACCCAATGCGATAAATGCGAACTATTTAATCTTAACTTACTTATTACTTATAACTAATTACAAACAAAGCATTCCTTGTGAATTCACTCAGAGAACAGTAGAATACGCCCGTCTCACTCGCTATGAGGTTGAGAGTGCGGAGCGTACGCGTCAGCGGGGCCTCCTTTAGAAGGTTAGTCCGAGAACGCGGTTCCACCAGCAGTCGTGGCTGTCGTCGTCGCCACACGTACCTGTCCGGAACACATAGACTCACCTGGCTTAAAATAACTGCATTATGCACTTTCCCTCTCAGCAATTTAGATATATATAAAGCTAATGCAAGATCCCTTCTAACCCTTAGATTTGAAATGCACCCCCATGATATGGGTATCAAAAGAAAGGGTTTGATGTCAGGAATATGAAAAAAATAATTAATAGATTTAAAAAAACTAAAAACCCACGTTTTTAAATTTCCTAAAAATAAGAAAATAACCCTACGGGGCTGAGAGAGGGGCCACTCAAAACGTGGGGGCGTATCTTTGCAAGTTACACCCACGATCTATACACGTCATGTAAATATATCCCATAAATAATCCCTCAAATAATAATACGTCCCCACGTTTTGAGTGGCCCCTCTCTCAGCCCCGTAGGCTTATTTTCTTATTTTTAGGACATTTAAAAACGTGGGTTTTTAGATTTTTTATTGAGAAAATACAATATTTTGGAATATGTTACAATTTCCATATCATTTTCAGAACAATGTCTGATTGTGTGTGAAAATGGTAAGGTTAAAATTTAAATAATCGACTAAGGGCTGGTTTTTCAATAGTCAGTTAAGCGTTACCTGAGGAATATAACGGTATGACATATTTTCCATAGATAAGCTGTCAAACCGCCATTTTTATTCCTCAGTTAACGGATAACTGACTATTGAAAAACCAGCCCTTAATTACCTTATTAAAGAAGGGTTTTCGGAGTAAAGGAAGTTTCCTACTATTTTAGAACTTGTCTGCAGTGGGAACCAGTAACGAATGATTTTTAGACAAATTCCAATTAACATTCATAAAATTGTTTGCAGGAGTCAGGATACAGACAGTGTGGGCCCTGGTTACCAGATCCTGAAGAAGACGACGCTTCATCACACATCACTGCGTCCAACTCATTGCTCTCTATAATACTAGTCATGTTCCTAATTAAATATTACATCTTGTAAAGCTTGAAGGGTTAAATAAAACAAAATTCCACATTTCCATTAACTTGTTTATTTCAATAATATCTAAACAAAGATATTTGGTTCGGAAATGATTGTAATACTGCACTGCTACCCGCAAACATCAGCAAATTACTAAATTACTAACGACACAATTATTTACTTCGGTCAATACATCGGTTGAATGAGTAATTGAAAATAGAATGAACGGAATGTAAGCAAACCGGTCGTCATATCGTTCACTGAACAGCTGCGCTATGAGTATAGTTAAAATATCATAATTAATCAAAGTGTGTTCATAAATAAAACTCAACGCATCAGTGGTTATTACCGATCAATTTCGACCAACAAGCTAAGAGTTGAACTATAAACATTTTGATCAACGTCTTAAAGTGTAAGGACGATTGCGTGTTACGTACACGCAATCGTCCTTGAGGTCTCAAGAGGAGCGGTGTCGACATCAATGTTATTGGAACTTTCCACTTTAACACAATGGAGATAAACTTTGGTTTTCCCTGGCAAAAGACGATCTGTTTTTGGTCTGAGCATAGCCTGCAAGTTTAGTTCTATGAAAAAGTTGATAAGGCAAAAATATGCGATATAATAAAATAGACAAAAATACTACACTACACGTACCTACCTCAGTGCCGGATTAGCCATATAGCAGGAGGCAGCAAATGCTACGGGCCCCGCGCATTGGGGGGCCCCGCGCCTGTGCCCAAAAAAAAATCACAAATATGTAATACACCTTGGCTATTCTTAAAGTGAGCGATTGGCCACACTGTCACTACTAACGCCTCGTTACAGTCATCTCCTCAAGACCTTAATACAGGATACGCTTTGTATAAATCATTACATGGCTATATCGAAGCAATGCAATCCACATTGAGGCATTTCGTATTGAGAGTTTTGCCCCAAAGCCTCCAGCGGCCACCCTCAGGCTACTCCTGCCCAATCTCAGTGGGCCAAACGCCTCATGCAAGGAGGCTTTACGCCGGTGTCGTGCGGTTCATGGCCCTCAACGGGGCTCCCGTGTGGGCCCTGATTAGCATCCGGACGCGACCATTAAAGCTGGTCGCATGCCAGGGGGTCATGACTGCGGATGATCCGGGGATATCGCACGATCGCCAGCGAATCGGCCAACCTTGCCGGATTGCTGCCCTGGGATCTGGAGGCAACTGCCCTCCATCGCGTCTATGAGTGGCGCGTGGAGGCGCAGCGCCGGGGTGTATCCCCGCTGCTTCGAGAAGTGAAGGCACGCCGGGAAGAGCTCAAGGGCGATCTTAGGGCAGTATGGAGGGAACGACTGTCGCAACCCAGGTCCGGGCCCGCCACAATCGCGGCTGTAAGACCCCTTTTTGAATAGTGATTGGATAGGCGTCACGGCGTCCTTACCTACCGCATGAAGTTTGGGAGGTACCTGTGTCTGATAAGGGGGAGGAAACGCCTGGGTGTCACCACTGCGAGGATCGCCCAGAGGACACGGTGGAGCATACAGTGCAGGACTGCCCCGCTTGGAAAGTACCGCCGTGTCCTCACGGCGGCGATAGGCGGAGACCTGTCGCGCCCGGCATTGGTCGAGGCCATACTTCGGGGCGAGACGGAGTGGGAAGCGGTAGCCTCCTTCTGCGAAGCAGTCATGCTCGCGAAGTAGGAGGCGGGCCGCAGAGGACAGCATCCTCCCTTCACCCCAGCTGCAGTGACGGACATCGGCAGACGATCTCCGGCCACCGTAGGCACTGGCACGTGGGTGGCGAGTAATGGGCGACTCGCTGTCCGACCATGGACCATGGGTCGACGGCGTGTTGTGTTCCACGCGCGCCTCAAAGAGTGTCAGCATGATGACGGGGCCCCCCTCTAGAGGGCCAAAGCCTGCGGGGGTCGCGAGACTTATCTCATTACCGTGACCCCGGAACGTAAAGGGCTATTGAAGGAAACCGTGGATTTACCGCTAAAAAAAAGGCAGTGTAACTAGGGCCCCATGGTTACATTTGCTACGGGCCCCGCACCGGCTTTATCCGGCACTGACCTACCTACAACATAAATAGAAATGCTTCATGTAAACAGATTTCCTCTCATTACAGTTTATTGCTTGTCTGCATTTAAATATTAAATATCACTTGGTACTCGTGAAAATATTGCTAGATTGAAGAATAAAGAGACGACAATCTCTTTATTCTTCAATCTAGCAATATTTTATAATCTATGGCAATGAGTTTGTGGGGGTTTTGTATGTCCCGATTTGTATCATACTCTTTATCGAGCAGCCAAACACTTGCTTCAAAACCGCCTTAATGCCTCGCTGGAAAACGAGACGTACATTTATAATGGAGAGGATAAAGAAGTATTGTATAAAGATTTAATCTTTTTTAGGTGGGAGATTCTTTATTTCATAAAATTAGCTACCAAAAATCATATAGACCGTAGAATTAAGTAATTTTCGAACATCCTAACTACGGGTATTTTTGACACTTTCGACTTGAACAAAAGTACTCAATATAATAAATGACGAAGCTGCTGCAGTGTGTTCCGTTATTATATCACTAAATATTTATACACGTGCTATTTATTACATACAACCCTGAAAGTCAGACTATTAAATGTTCTATTATCTTTCATTTCAAACTGCCTACAAACTTCTTTGACGAAACACAAAATTGTAATACGGCGATGTTAGAAAAAAGGAGAAAATATTAATTATTTATAATATTCTAAAGACTCCTTATACTAATGAATAATCTTACGCCTTATTAGACAAAAATATATAGCTAGATATTTTTGTATTACATTTCTTTATATCATGAATGAACTTTAATATCTCAATGTTGTAAGTCAACTGGTACTATTACTTCTATTATTGAGCCTGAACAACTACGATGCGAATTCTATTCAACTATAATGATATCAATCACATTTTCTTCAACAATCTTTGGTTCGACTTACTTTATAATCATCAGATGGACTGAAAGTTCCTGAATCAAATAATAGTTATTCCCAAAAGTTCTACAGCGCCAAATGTTTTGTTAAAATCAACATTCAAGTTTTACCTAACTCATATAATTATTTATAAGAAATAGCAAAACATAGTCGACCTCAGACATTTTACATAGATACTATTATTTTCATCTGTTACATAGACTAGTAAATCTTGTCATTGAATTGCGAACAATTAACTTTGCTTGTAAAGTGAACACTAAGGTCGACTTTACGAAAAAAAACGTTATTTCGAGAACATCTGACGCAGTAAAAAATTTAACGAAACGCTTCACTGTAAGTAATAAAATATACTGCGCTGTGTCTTCGTCATACATCGTATTGATGCGACAACAAACATCTATTGCGACGAATGCAGACTTAAAACAGATTTTAACAAAGAAACTGAACGCGATTAATACAATATAATTTAAGGCTGCATATTCTGAAAGTTGGCAACGTCGCAAAAAGCTGTCAAATATTTACAAGTTTTAATTAATTTGGCAAATTTTCTGTATGAAAACAAGAAATATCGCTCTGTAGTGCACTAAAAAAATTATATAGGAATGCAATTTAATCACTGAATTTGATGTTGTAACCGTTTCAGGTGTATAAAAGGCATTTGGAAAGCTTCCAAATGCTTTTTTTACATCTAAAACTATATATTCGGTGTTACGATATTAATTATTGCATTCCCTTATCAATTTTTTAGTGCACTACAGAGCCATATTTCTTATTTCCATACAGTAACAATGCTAAATTAATTAAAACTTGTTAATATTTGACAACCATTTGCGACGTTGCCAGCTTTCGGAATATACGCTCTTAATACAAATGTTAATAATATAATATTTGAAACCGGTAGCTCTTACCACCAGGTTAAGTTTCTATTTGATAATCGAGTTCAATGTCATTGTTAAACATAACCCATAACATAACTATCCTTAGTGATTAAAATTTCGCTGACAATTTCTTTCGTTTAACATCAAATGTTATCTGTATTGCACTGTAAGGCATTTGACTATATCAGGACAATATATTTGCGCACAAGAGTCACTATCTTACTCCATACTGTCTTGAAGAATAATGAGAAAAGTGATTTCAGCTTTGAATTTCAGAATCTGGCCCTTTTGTAAACTTTTAAAATCTAGATAAAGAATCTTATGTCGGCAGCATACATTATAAAATTATTTTTAAAGACTTCAAAAAAAGGTGGAGGTTCTCAAGTTTTTGTCTTAATCTTAAATCCTGCTCTACACTACTCGCGAAGTTGGCCGAAGTTGACCGAATACGATAGTATAGAAGGGCACTTCGCTTCGCTTCGTGCAACTTCGGTTCGCTTCGGGCGACTTCCATTTGTTGTCGGTTTTTGCGACCGAGTCAAAGGGCTCAATGAGCTCCTCGCGAAGTTGCACGAGTGTGTAGTAACATACTTCGGGAGTTCGATCAACTTCGCGGAGTACTTCGTCGAGGCAACTTCGCGAGTAGTGTAGAGCAGGCTTAAGGGCTAATAGAAAATTAAGTTGGCAATTTTATTATTTTTATGTCGTTGGGTTTGCCACTGACTTCCAAAGATAAGTTATTTTATACTTTTTCTGGAAGTCTTATTTTGGAAGACGGTTGCTTTTTTCATTATAGTTTTTTTTTTTTTATCTTATCTAATTTTAGTCTATGATGGAAGGTATGATGAACCAAAGTTCCCTGAAAATAAATAAATGCATAGGTATGTACTCTCAACTATCATTTTGTCTAAGACCAGTAATACGCCGCTGTATGGAGCAGATAGTAACCCTACTTTTACGATACAATATACAACACTACTAACTCTTCAATACTTCCCGTTGTCAGTTCTTTTTTGGCATTATGTTATCTATGAAAATATTCAAAACTAGAGCTTTGATTTATATTTGAACAGGAAATTCATTAATTTGTGACAACGCTAATAATAAAATACTGTCATTAATTCATAGCTTATAACTATTTTAGAGTTATTTTGTATTATCATTCAAGTTGTTTCATATTGGAGCATAAATAAACAACAAATAGCTTAAAGAATTCTGTCTTCGCCGTGGAATTATCATTATTAATTCTTTTAATCGCTTCTCCCTTAATAGCTCAAAGCTTTCGTGTCTGCAAAATCAAAATGACTTCAAGTTCATTTAACCAGTGTGCTTAGTGAGTTTTTTTACGTTGACGCGATAGTAACGTTTAACCGCGTTTGGCGCTCTCATTGGCCCGCTCCAAGGTCGTGAGAACTCTCAACCAATGAGAGCTCCAAGCGCGGTTAAACGTTACTATCGCGTCAACGTAAAAAAACTCGCACTAAGCACACTGAGTTGCAGAAAAATTCTTAAAGCCTTGTTTCAACTCCTCGACCAGGACAATTATTCACATAAGAAAATAATTATTATACAACACAATATACATACACAAAACGTAACAAATCTTTGGTATTTAATACATAGGCGAAGTGCATTATGCAACAAATAATTATATCAACGTAAGAACACATTAAATGTGCAAAAATAAGATAAATCTACACTGGTGGGCAGTGTGTGTATAATAAAAACAAAATATTAATATCATCAACGGAATGTCAATAAATAAAGTAAGGTACTGTTTAAGGGCATAGAGAATTAAGCTGCCAACAAATTATCGGACGCGTCGTCAGCCGCGGCTGAGAGACGCGGCTTATTCATTATCTAGCCAGTACATTAAATACTGCACTGTGCAAACTGTCGGTCGTAAGACGCGGACGTGACCTTGAGCGTTCGGATGTCCGAACAGAATCTGGCCGGCTGTCGTCCGAACTACCGTGCACACTGCTAAGCCCAATGATATATAAACTAGCTAAGCCGCGTCCCACAGCCGCGGCTGACGGACGCGTCCGATATTATGTTCCCAGCTTAAGTAGGACTATTCTGGATCATTCACGATCTCATTTCACACAAGTGAGCGTACAATTGAACTCATTTGTTTTATAGTAAATAATCATCGTGGATTCTCAACGAGACAACTCTTCGAATTTCAAATGCGATATTTTTTTTTTTCTCTTTCAGTATTTACAACGCTTTACTTGTGCTCACTTGTATGTAGTGGGATAGTGACCGTTCCATATTAGCACTACAGACGAAAATTATCTTGCTTCATAAGCAAATTAGAGTAAGAGAAGTCTAAATTGTAACTAGCACTAACTATCGAATTAATTAGCCATCTTTAAAAAAATATTGGCATAATACTTTTTACTTCATCAAAATAAAGGAGTGACGAATTTAATAAAATCTAATAATACGCTTTAAACTTACAATTTAAACAGAAGTAAGTAAGCACACGATACTTCTAACAGCTGAGTTCAACAATATAGTGCTTATTTTTTAGAAGCTAGATGTGGCAATCAATTGTATACCTTAAGAAACGCAAACAGAGTCGCTTACAAGATGATACCTGTGACCTATACATTCGCAAAGCTAGCAATCCGCAACGTTAGAAGTATCGGGCATGCTTAAGACACAGAGTAATAAACAAATGGAGAGACATCACAGAAAACATCCACATATATGCATATTATGCATGACGCCGTTAAGATTCTTTCTTGTTTTTACTTTCGTACAAACTTTTCAACCGAAGAAGAAGAAGAAGTGATGTTGACAAACACAAGCACTCCATTTGCTTATAATTCTGTTACTCTAAACCTAAAACCTGTCACACGCTCTATCTGCCGGATACTTTAGTAGTAAAAGCTTATTATGGGGTACGCAAAATGGCAACCTAGGCGCAAAAGGACAAGTTCTCAAATTGGCAAATTCATCATTTGCCATTTTGCGAATTAGGCTTTTAGGGGGTCGGCCATTTTGAGAATTAGGCGTGCAGAGAATTTGCCATTCTGAGAACCTTTTGCGACTAGATTGCCATTTTGCGAATTGGACTTTTTGCGCCTAAACCATTACAATGCTTTCATGTTCAAACAATTCACCTAGCTTACCTATTCTTCGGCTACGGTACCAGGCAGGTAGAAGGTGTTAGGAGCTAACTTGCCACATGTGTGTGCGTTGTTGAGCGAGTGCTGCGGGCGTTCATTCCTCTTCGGATTCGGAATCGGAATCCGGGATCGTGTTGAACCAGTTCTCCCAGTTCGACGGCGGACCCATCACGGTTCGACTGTAACAAATATTTGTGCTAATTTTATTTATCTGTTTTTTTTTTCATGGTATGAGCCTGAATCATGAGCATGAATCCAATCGAAGAATCATCTATCTCTTTCTGTGGTAATGTAAATGAATATAGACAGGAAAGAGATAGATGGTCCTATGATTGTATTTCGCTCTTCGATTGTCCATGCTCTATATCTATGGATTTTAGTGCGGTTGTTCTTAACAAACAGTGGGACATAATGCCGTACTACACTCACGGTGACTGTAGAAGTACGGTGGTTTTGTTGACTAGACATTTATATATTATATCTGGGTGAAAGGCCTCCCCCAACCCCTGCTAAGGTAGTATTTCAGTTGCCATCTTTGTATCGACGTTGATATCTTTCTTTAGTAAAATTACTTTACATCTCTCATATTCGGTAAGTAGGTCATTATTATTATTACCCCCAAACGGGGCTTGTAAGTAACCAATTAGCGCTTTAGGGTAATAATGTAGCTAGAAAAGCCCTAGGGCGGTAAGTAATTAAAAAAAAAACTCTTCACTCTTTCAAAAAGATCGCGTACATCTAACCATCTTAATGGCAATAGACATCATGTATTCAGCCTAATGACAAAAGAGGTCGCTTCGCTATTCAGCCTTGTTTTCGTATGAGTAAGTATAATAGTCATCAATTTTAAATATCGAACGGAGAAGCTCAATTTCGTTCTTGAAAAAAAAAAAAAAGATGAAAAATGGCGGGAATAGGAAACTTTTACTTTAAAATTGTTTACTTTTGGGATTTTTTTTATAATTATTGCTAATTAGGAAAAAACATGAGTTCTGCAAGTGATGAAGATATACACTCGGCGTCACAAAAATCGCACCTCTTCGAAAATAAGTTTAAAACATGTCCCGCCAGTAACGAATACATTAAACCCAATTAATATTGGTATCAATTGAAAGTATGCTTAACGACCTTTAAATTAACAACAGTTAGAATCCCTAAACACAACAGGTTTCATTAGCACGTAACGTTAAAAAAAATGTTGTCAAAATACGCATTGCAAGGGCCACTAATTGCACCTCCCTACAAGGGTATAAAACGGGCGACCCGGGTTAAATGTGGGTCATTCGCTATTCAACCTTTGAAGTGAACACACGTGAACAGCTACAGCAAGAAAAATACCCCAGAAGATGGATACCACTGCAGATGAAGCCGCTCAAGTCATTGCACTACTGCAATCAGAGATGCGGCAATGTGATGTTGCTCGGCAACTGAACTTGAGTCGTTTTCCGTTCGACGAGTGTTCCAACGCTTCCAAGAGACTGGTGGCTATATCCGAAGACGTGGATCTGGAAGACAACGGTGCACATCGGAAAGAGACGATCGCTTCATTGTTTCGACGTCTTTACGTAATCGGTTCTCCAATGCTGTTGAGCTGCAACAACAACTGCTATCAGCTCGCAGAACTTCTGTAAGCGTCTCCACGATTAGAAGAAGAATGCGGGAGAAGAAAATTGCAGCTCATAGGGCTGCTACAGGGCCAAAATTGACTGCACAGCATAGGAGAGACCGGTTGCAATTTGCCCGTGACCATGTGGATTGGACAATAGACCAATGGAGGGCTGTGCTCTTCTCGGATGAGACGAGGGTGTGTCTTTTCTGCAACGACAGGCGTCGAAGAGTGTATAGGAGGCAAGGTGAACGATTCGCACAAGCCTGTATTCAAGAGACAGTGGAATACGGAGGTGGCTCGTGCATGTTCTGGGGCGGCATGTCAATCGACGGTAAAACGAACCTTGTGTGTGTTTCTCGGACTGGAAGTGCTCACGGGCAAGGGTCGCTGACTGCTGCTCGGTACATAACAGAGATCTTAGAGGAGCAGGTTGTCCCTTATGCGGGTTTTGTTGGCAGTGGGTTCACGTTAATGCACGATAACGCCCGCTGTCACACCGCTTTAATTGTAAGAGACTACCTGCAAGAAGTTGGAATCCCTGTTATGCGCTGGCCGGCGCGAAGTCCAGACCTAAACCCTATTGAGCACCTTTGGGATGAACTGAAACGGCGAGTACGGGCACGTGATCCTGCCCCTACCACTCTCCAAGACCTCCAAGATGCCGTCGTTGCAGAATGGGACAACATTCCTCAAGAGACTGTTGTCACATTAATTAGGTCCATGAGAGAACGCATGGAAGCAGTCATCAGGGCTAGGGGGGGTAACACTAGGTTTTAAGTTGTTTTTAAGGACTTTGTTGTAATTTTTGCTGATAAAATAAAATTTAACTTTTTAATCATTTGCATTAACTTGCTTTTTTTTATTCCCTGGTAAACAAAAAACCAAATCCATTGATTTATACTGAAATTTAAATAAATTGCCTTTCCAATGATACCTTATAGTCATATGTCTACCATTGATTAATAGGTTTAAAATGACTTTGAAGGGAATTCTTAAAGTGGTGCGATTTTTGTGACGCCGAGTGTAGTAGGTAAGCTGCACTCCCGATTCAAAGAAAATGGAAGCTGAAGCAGCAATTAACAATATTTTGCCTGAAAGTTTTAAAGAGAGATATTTGAAAACTTACGACGAGTTCAACGGGTGGTGTTTCTTACCTCACAATCGAGATGTAAAGCAAAGTAGTTAGCTCGGGTGTAAGCATCAATTGCACCCTCGAACTATAGATATTTATATATATAAATATCTCGGGCTGCAATTGATGCCTTACAGCCCTTGGCTACTAATCTACTATTAAGGCCCTCAGCCAGGGTTTACAAACCAGGTGTTCATTAAATGAACGACACTAACCCTGTGGGGTTCGGGCCTCGGCTTAGGGCGTGTGGCGGTGGCGGGCGGCGGCTGCGGCGCGGGCGGCGCGCGGCGCTGCAGCGTCTGTGTGACACGTAGTGATACGTACGTCTGTGTGACACGTAGTGATACGTACGTCTGTGTGACACGTAGTGATACGTACGTCTGCTTGGTGACGGGCTGCGGCAGTGTGGCGGTGGCGGGCGGCGGCTGCGGCGCGGGCGGCGCGCGGCGCTGCAGCGTCTGTGTGACACGTAGTGATACGTACGTCTGTGTGACACGTAGTGATACGTACGTCTGCTTGGTGACGGGCTGCGGCAGTGTGGCGGTGGCGGGCGGCGGCTGCGGCGCGGGCGGCGCGCGGCGCTGCAGCGTCTGTGTGACACGTAGTGATACGTACGTCTGTGTGACACGTAGTGATACGTACGTCTGCTTGGTGACGGGCTGCGGCAGTGTGGCGGTGGCGGGCGGCGGCTGCGGCGCGGGCGGCGCGCGGCGCTGCAGCGTCTGTGTGACACGTAGTGATACGTACGTCTGTGTGACACGTAGTGATACGTACGTCTGCTTGGTGACGGGCTGCGGCAGTGTGGCGGTGGCGGGCGGCGGCTGCGGCGCGGGCGGCGCGCGGCGCTGCAGCGTCTGTGTGACACGTAGTGATACGTACGTCTGTGTGACACGTAGTGATACGTACGTCTGCTTGGTGACGGGCTGCGGCAGTGTGGCGGTGGCGGGCGGCGGCTGCGGCGCGGGCGGCGCGCGGCGCTGCAGCGTCTGTGTGACACGTAGTGATACGTACGTCTGTGTGACACGTAGTGATACGTACGTCTGCTTGGTGACGGGCTGCGGCAGTGTGGCGGTGGCGGGCGGCGGCTGCGGCGCGGGCGGCGCGCGGCGCTGCAGCGTCTGTGTGACACGTAGTGATACGTACGTCTGTGTGACACGTAGTGATACGTACGTCTGCTTGGTGACGGGCTGCGGCAGTGTGGCGGTGGCGGGCGGCGGCTGCGGCGCGGGCGGCGCGCGGCGCTGCAGCGTCTGTGTGACACGTAGTGATACGTACGTCTGTGTGACACGTAGTGATACGTACGTCTGCTTGGTGACGGGCTGCGGCAGTGTGGCGGTGGCGGGCGGCGGCTGCGGCGCGGGCGGCGCGCGGCGCTGCAGCGTCTGTGTGACACGTAGTGATACGTACGTCTGTGTGACACGTAGTGATACGTACGTCTGCTTGGTGACGGGCTGCGGCAGTGTGGCGGTGGCGGGCGGCGGCTGCGGCGCGGGCGGCGCGCGGCGCTGCAGCGTCTGTGTGACACGTAGTGATACGTACGTCTGTGTGACACGTAGTGATACGTACGTCTGCTTGGTGACGGGCTGCGGCAGTGTGGCGGTGGCGGGCGGCGGCTGCGGCGCGGGCGGCGCGCGGCGCTGCAGCGTCTGTGTGACACGTAGTGATACGTACGTCTGTGTGACACGTAGTGATACGTACGTCTGCTTGGTGACGGGCTGCGGCAGTGTGGCGGTGGCGGGCGGCGGCTGCGGCGCGGGCGGCGCGCGGCGCTGCAGCGTCTGTGTGACACGTAGTGATACGTACGTCTGTGTGACACGTAGTGATACGTACGTCTGCTTGGTGACGGGCTGCGGCAGTGTGGCGGTGGCGGGCGGCGGCTGCGGCGCGGGCGGCGCGCGGCGCTGCAGCGTCTGTGTGACACGTAGTGATACGTACGTCTGTGTGACACGTAGTGATACGTACGTCTGCTTGGTGACGGGCTGCGGCAGTGTGGCGGTGGCGGGCGGCGGCTGCGGCGCGGGCGGCGCGCGGCGCTGCAGCGTCTGTGTGACACGTAGTGATACGTACGTCTGTGTGACACGTAGTGATACGTACGTCTGCTTGGTGACGGGCTGCGGCAGTGTGGCGGTGGCGGGCGGCGGCTGCGGCGCGGGCGGCGCGCGGCGCTGCAGCGTCTGTGTGACACGTAGTGATACGTACGTCTGTGTGACACGTAGTGATACGTACGTCTGTGTGACACGTAGTGATACGTACGTCTGCTTGGTGACGGGCTGCGGCAGTGTGGCGGTGGCGGGCGGCGGCTGCGGCGCGGGCGGCGCGCGGCGCTGCAGCGTCTGTGTGACACGTAGTGATACGTACGTCTGTGTGACACGTAGTGATACGTACGTCTGCTTGGTGACGGGCTGCGGCAGTGTGGCGGTGGCGGGCGGCGGCTGCGGCGCGGGCGGCGCGCGGCGCTGCAGCGTCTGTGTGACACGTAGTGATACGTACGTCTGTGTGACACGTAGTGATACGTACGTCTGCTTGGTGACGGGCTGCGGCAGTGTGGCGGTGGCGGGCGGCGGCTGCGGCGCGGGCGGCGCGCGGCGCTGCAGCGTCTGTGTGACACGTAGTGATACGTACGTCTGTGTGACACGTAGTGATACGTACGTCTGCTTGGTGACGGGCTGCGGCAGTGTGGCGGTGGCGGGCGGCGGCTGCGGCGCGGGCGGCGCGCGGCGCTGCAGCGTCTGTGTGACACGTAGTGATACGTACGTCTGTGTGACACGTAGTGATACGTACGTCTGCTTGGTGACGGGCTGCGGCAGTGTGGCGGTGGCGGGCGGCGGCTGCGGCGCGGGCGGCGCGCGGCGCTGCAGCGTCTGTGTGACACGTAGTGATACGTACGTCTGTGTGACACGTAGTGATACGTACGTCTGCTTGGTGACGGGCTGCGGCAGTGTGGCGGTGGCGGGCGGCGGCTGCGGCGCGGGCGGCGCGCGGCGCTGCAGCGTCTGTGTGCCGCCGCCGTCGCAAGCGTCGCCCTCCCAGCCCGAGTCCAGCACCCATCTGTGTGCAATGACGGTTCAAAAACAACGTCGTAAATATAGACGACATACTAAAATCAACGAAAGTCATAGTAATCCCACCAAAAACATTAAATGTAAAAAATGCCAAGTCTCTCGTTGCAGTCTTTCCATCGTAAAAAGTTTTGAGATCTCACAGAAGCCAAGTCCTATTCAAATTATTTTGTAGTTATAAATCAACATTTAGTAATTATATCAATAGTTTTCTTTATATTATAACTATAGTGACTTGGCAATGAGCACAAGTAAAAACAAATAAAACGGCATATTTGGAGGAGTTGAAAGTTACACACACCGCATGCATAAACATTCTCTTTTATTTACTTTATTTATTCTCTTAACATTCATCATTTACTTTCATAAAGCGATGGCCCGTAAGGTATTCTTAATTATTGTATTGGAACATGTAGTCGGTAGTGACCATCATGATTCACACATAACAAATAATCTGATCACAGGTCTCGTCAGTAACATTTGCACATAATTCCAGGCAGCAAGCAGCTTTTAATTTGTGCTCATTGCCAAGTCACTATAGTTATAATATAAAGAAAACTATTGATATAATTACTAAATGTTGATTTATAACTACAAAATAATTTGAATAGGACTTGGCTTCTGTGAGATCTCAAAACTTTTTACGATGGAAAGACTGCAACGAGAGACTTGGCATTTTTTACATTTAATGTTTTTGGTGGGATCTCATTTATTTTTTGTAAGTGTATTTCTTTCTTTTTTTTAGCTGTCCTCATAATTTCTTGGACTTCAGCTACTTTTTTGCTTAGGACCCATTCTCTATCTAACAAACTAAATAGAACTAAACTAACTAACAAATAACTAAATAAATATATATCTACTAACTTACAAACTAAATATAACTAAACTAAATAACACGTAAACAACTAGATTTATGTAACGTTCTATGTCCATGTTATATTAATAAACTATTTTCCTAAATAACTGTTTCAGTAACAATAATAAATCTACTATCTAATCCGGCTAACTTAAGTTCTCTAAATATCGCTACAATATTTTTTTAGTTTCGAAATGGTTGTTCATAGATAGATGGCGCTATCAAATGAAAATTATTGAAGTATTTTAAAGTACTACTTAGACTGCGCTCTGTAACGAAACCATAGCGCGATTCAGACAGGTACAATGCCATCTATCGAGCGCGCATACAATATTTATCGCAATACAATGGAGTTTTAGCTTTATTAATTTAATGAATTGTGAACTTTATGTATTAATTTAGATTAATTATAGTCTATGTATTACATTTATATTATTCTTTTCTATTCTATGTATGTATTCATCCAATTGAATACTTAAACAACGAACAAAGTTAACAATGCAGTCAAAATCCATACACAATGTTCTTGCCAAACCGCAAATATAAAATTGTTTTCTATGGTATATTATTTTTTAATGTTTTTATAATTTTTCCTTTATATGTGGCTAATGACCTATCTTGGTGCAAAATTTGAAGTTTCTAAGTCTGCTAGAAGTACCTTAGATTTTTGATGATCGGTCAGTGAGTCAGTCAGTCAGTGAGTGACAAAATGGTGTAACTTTGATCGACCGTAACTCCTAAACTATTCATTCAATTGGCATGTAATTTCGAACTTAAGCTTGTTCTAATGCCTACTATTATTGACCGAAAACCTAAACTCCTAGCTTTGTCCACGTCGAAGATATAGGTGGGGCGAAACAGCCGCGAATCGCTTCGAGAAAAGATGGTACGGCCGTGCCCGTTTTGCTCGAGACTTGGCGGGGCACTGCCGTGCCCCCAGATTTTTAGGCTGACTTACAAGCAAATTACGTTGCTATGGGATGACACTTGGTCCTTTATTATTCTTACTTTATTTATTGCTTTAATTAAACGTAGATGTCTAAGTAGTGATGTTCAACACTACGAGGATCTAGACGTCTTAAGCCGCATTTACACTAACATTTGTTTCGCGACTCTGTCGCTCGATACGAAATTCACGTGTCGCGCTCGATGTCGCCCGATGTCGCGCGGAACATTTATGGGTCACGCAACATGTCGTAAGTTGAGTGCAGCCGAAACTGGCCAATGTGAACAATGGAAATGTCGAGCGAAATTGTCCGCCAAAGTTGCAGAGACATATCCAGTGAATGTTGGGCGACTTGTCTCCTAGTGGAAATGCGGCTTATTATTTGAAAACAACAAACAAAATATTGTTTGAATCGAAAAAAGTAGAAATCCTACAGAATCTACATTGTGTTCAACTATAAGTATCAATTAAAGGTTTTTTTTTTTAATCATGCGCACTTATTTTTCTTGTTCTCTTTTGACATTGGCAAATCAGTCAAAGACTTCTTTGGCTGTAAAAATCTAACTAGTCCGTCAATTCGTCAAAAAATATTTACGTTTTTTTTTCCTTTTGTTAGGTAAACCAAAACTGACTACTACACTTTTAAAATTGCCAATACGTCACAAGCAATCGCCGTTTTCACTTGCTTATGACATCACGAACCCCTACTCTCTATCTATATCTCTATCGTTGTTATCATCACATTTTCTTTCCACTTCCTAATAAAAATAGAATAGAATACATACCTAGAGCTGCTGGCAGACTTGCAGTTCTCGCACTCGCTGCGATAGTCGTCGGCGTCCTCCGCGCCCGGCGCCGAGCCCGAGTAACTACACACGCATGACGGCTGGAAACGGTGAGCTCTTCACACTACTGACTTCCTCTATAGCTCTATCTCTATATGCAGGGTGTAAGGGAACTTCCCCATGACGCGACTCGTGCGATTTGCAATTTCTACTAACTAAAAATGAAAATCGTCCTTGCTACTACGATATAATGATGAAATTAGATTGATTTGACGTCGTCGTTGCGATCGTGTTTTGTTTTTCATCTACTCGTAGACAACCGCACGTTTTGTGTCACATGTCGTAGTGGTAAGGATGATTTTCACTTGTTGCAATCGGTCAAATTACGTCGCATCGCCTCATGGGGAAGCTGCCTAAGAGAAACCCACGTGAACGATTACTATAGATTCTGCTTAGAGCATAGACTTTTAACGTCAGTTATTAAAATAAAACTGTTGTTTTTGACATGCATGGTCAAAATGACCATATTTTTAATGCAAGTAAGTCTAGAATTTTTAATGTACTGAAATCATAGGAATCTTTTTGCACGTGAATATCCCTTGCCGTCTATAATAATGGCCAATGATAGAGTAGAGTAATATAGAGTAACTGTTGGCCCAAGAAGGCACACTGAACTTTACTGAATGCCGCTAAGTAATGAAAGAAGCATGGAATAATTGTAAATTGTATCATTGTTGTGTTTGACCTTGAAAACGCAGATTGACGAAAGCCTCAGGCCAGTGCAGTGGTACAGGATAAGCAAAATATTTCTTAGTTGGTAATTCGGATCATGAATTTGGAAAATTTTCTCAAAGAGTAAGTGACAAAAAAAACACCCTTAACAACATGTCGCAACAGATAACGCACATTACATTTTTACACCCTTATTATGTTACACCCTGTATATAATTTTTACTAAATCTTCAGTGGCCATTAATGGTACAATGATCGGCAGGGATCTTGAGCGCTGACCTTCACTTGTGCAGAAGTGAATTATTAGGTCTCTTTGGTGGATGAAGTGAGGAACGGGGGCGGGGAAAGTGTAGTGATTGGTCCGTAGCGTGCCGTAGCGCATCGCGTCATAGCCGCCACTCGGGATTCGTTCTTTTGTGCGTTTAATTTGTTTTATTGTGTGTTCTATCGTGCGTTTTATTTGTCGATAAGTGTACGATGCGCAAAGCGATCCCCACTCTTACGCCGAGCGCTCAAGAACCGTGCCGGGGATTGTAACTGCATTTTATTTTGTGTTTTTTTTTTTATTCGACATTATTGTCATTTAATAACGAGGACAATACCTTATCAACAGTAAGCGGCAGCGTGGGCTGCGGCCCGGGAGGCGCGGGCGCGGCGTGCGGCACGTGCGACGTGTGGTTGGTGTGCGCGGAGTGTGGCGCGTGCGGCGCGTGCGTGGCGTGCGGAGCGTGTGTGGAGTGTGGTGCGTGTGTGGCGTGTGGCGCGTGTGTGGCGTGTGGCGGCACTTGTGGCGCGGGCGCGGCCACCACGTCTGGTGCACGCTCCGCGCCCACGTTCTGTTCCTCGCTGTGCGTGCGGCCCCGCCAGCCATTACCATTCCCACCGTTTAGACGGGTGTGGTTGCTGAAAAGGAACAAAATAAAATAATTAAACTAGGTTGTTGACCTTTTCTTGTGTATTTTTATGTTTTTAGCAAATCATCATCATCATTGGCAGCCCTGTTCCGCCCATTGCTGAGTATAGGCCTCCTCCACTTTCTCCCTAAGCTGCGCATTTTTGGCAAATGTGGAGAACGTGTGCGCATACTTGACCAGACGCATAAATGTCGATATAGCAAAAGAAGGATGTAAGGATCGTCATAGGTGACACACCCTTTGGTTTCTGCCTACCGCCATGAGCAAAAAGACGTGTGATTATGTATGTATGTAAGTAAAACGTGATTGCTAGAAATTATTAAAGTCCCAGCTCGTCTGATTATGATGCTGCAAAATCCTAATGGCAACACAACAAAAAAAAATTTCAAAGATTTTCTTTGGAAAGAAAAATTCGAACCGCGGACAGGATTCGAACCTGCGACCTTCAAAAAAAATTTTTTGAAAATTCGCTACGCATGCGTTAATGCGTTTAATATTTAAAAATATTAAGTACGGTTGACGTCATCTGTTACAGCATTGATTTAACTGTAATGTTAACATGTTGGTGCAGTAGTTGGAATACTCTGCAATAGATGGCGCTAAACGTCACTATGAGACGTTAGAAATGGAATGAAGAATTCGCCGTGGCGGTTACGATCCTCGTTGGAAATGAGCGTCGGATGTACTGAATCCGAAGGTCGCAGGTTCGAATCCTGTCCGCGGTTCGAATTTTTCTTTCCAAAGAAAATCTTTGAAAATTCGCTACGCATGCGTTAATGCGTTTAATATCTAAAAATATTAAAAAAAAAAATTGCAACTTACGTGTCTACATCAACCGGCTCAATATTCCTAGTGATATCATTAGCAGAGGCCAGGTTGAGGTTCCTCGGCATGCTGCGGCCGGTGTCGGCACTGTGTCGGTTGTTCTCGCTCGGCTTGTGGAACGAGCGCCGGATCTCGTTGTGTAGCGAGCGGTCGGCGCGGTTGAAGCCGGCGATCGGAGCGTCCAGCAGGGTCGTGTCTATCGCGGTCGATATGCGCGGGATTGTACGGTGGCTGGAATCAGACGTGAACAAAATTATTATATAAAGTTCCGGACAAATTGATCTAGCGAAACTTCACACAATGTGGTGATGCCAAATCATTGTATTGTTATTTTTAAAGGCTCTTTATAGCTCAAGAGCAAGTTGTGTGGTCCATCTTGGTCTGGCTCGCGCTGCAGTACTAACAGTAGCCCGCGTTTGTGACGCATTAACACAACACAACATTACTAACAGTGAGGTGTGCACGTTGGCAGTGTTGGTGTAGAAGTCGGGCACGTTGTGTGGTCGCTCATGGTCTGGCTCGCGCTGCAGTACTGACAGTAGACCGCGGTTGTGACGCATCAACACAACACAACATTACTAACAGTGAGGTGTGCACGTTGGCAGTGTTAGTGTAGAAGCCGGGCACGTTGTGTGGTCGCTCGTGGTCTGGCTCGCGCTGCAGTACTGACAGAAGACCGTGGTTGTGACGCATCAACACAACACAACATTACTAACAGTGAGGTGTGCACGTTGGCAGTGTTGGTGTAGAAGCCGGGCACGTTGTGTGGTCGCTCGTGGTCGGGCTCGCGCTGCAGTACTGACAGTAGACCGCGGTTGTGACGCATCAACACAACACAACATTACTAACAGTGAGGTGTGCACGTTGGCAGTGTTGGTGTAGAAGCCGGGCACGTTGTGTGGTCGCTCGTGGTCGGGCTCGCGCTGCAGTACTGACAGAAGCCCGCGGTTGCTGATAGCACCCAGGGAACCCGTCAGGCGGATAGCACTCGGAAACCCGACCACTGAAACACAAAACAATATTTTAATAAATTATAAAGTCTCGTTCTCATTATGGCCCACTCGCTCTCACAGAGGTGGCCTGTGTCCAAGCAGTGGGGACATTATAGGCTGATGATGATGATGATAAATTCTCAAAATGCTAATTTCTAAATGCTAATAGTTGGGTGATCTGAGATCACCCAACTATTAGCATTATAGTTTGTGAGTATGACGGATAACGGTATAACCCGATACTGTGTTTAAAACGCATTTGTTATTATTACGGTTAGGTTAGCCTCCACTCAAAATATAAACACCGGGAAACAATAGCGTATTGACAATAACGATGATCCAATATAACTGCATTCGAAACTGTCTACGTAACCCAAAGTTTTATAAAACTCGGCGTGCCATATTATCACTTGCTGTCTACATAATGAGAGAAAATAATTTTTCAACAATTTGAAAAATTATGAATTGTGATGCTGAACTCTAATCTGCAGTGATATAGCCATTTTGTAATGATATGAACAGCTGATTAACCGATAAAGAGAAGAAAATTGGAAATTATCACGCTGTCTTTACCCAGCGATGCGATAAAATAGGCTACAACCGGCAAAGTATAACAGTTGTGATTTGAGTTTATGGATAAGTAGCTTTCACACGCAGCTCCGCTTGCCCCCACTCATTTCTCCCCTTCAAGTTTTATGCAAAAATAATTAACTTGTAACATTTTCAAAGTCTTCCTATGAAGTCGTCAAAATCGGTCCCGCGATTTAGGTAGGGAAGGCGTAACAAATACAAACTCACTTTCACGTTTTACTTAGTATTTAAAATCAATCAATTTGCTAAACAATTCAGCACAATGACTTGTCCAGGTGGCCTACCATGAACACTTAAAGCGTGAGTCTTTAGGCTGTGGGAAAGAGATGGCGCTAGACGACTTGTATAGCTCTTTCTCTTTCCCACAGCCTAAACTGGATCGTGGTAAGAGCTCGTGGTAAGGCCTCTGATTTCACTTACTGTTGGGTGCGAGGGGATGGTGCGGTATGGAGGCAGGCTCGCGAGTATCTTGCTGATGTACCGGCTGCAGTAGCGGCGCGTTGTAGCAATTCTGTGTATTGGCGATCTGTGAACATAAAAGCGGAATAACACATAAGGCGTTGACAAACAGCGAAATCGGCTTCACGCGACGCTAGCGTGACGCGACGCTAGCGTGACGAGACGATGGCGTGACGCGGCGCTAGCGTGACGCGACGCTAGCGTGACGCGACGCTAGCAGGCGCGACGCTAGCGTGATGAGACGCTAGCGGGGCGTGTCCTTGGCGTTGGTCGTCATGCTAAACGCCGGCGTGGGTTGTTTTATGTGATGACTGACATAAATATTTTCATAATAAGGAAGCGCGCCACGACCAAATCGCACGCTAGCGTCACGAAGCGCTGAGATCGCTGTTTTCGAGTTGTGTTACTAGGTATTTTAAAACTTTGACCCATACAAGATTTTTTGCTGTATCGAGGGTGCTTTTACATAGATTTAATCTCACAAACACAAACAGCCAGACTCAGAACAAACACCTGTAGGTTATACAAATATTTGCTCAGTGCGGGAATCGATAGTCAGAGCTCGATCAATTTTCAAGATCTGCATAAATCATGGTTGACTTAAAAAAAATACATTGATTCGATAACAAAACGAAATTTCATATTCATTTCTATTCAATTAAAATAAGTTATTCAAAGACATTTAAAAACAACTTTTCCACCATTTAAAAATAACTTAATTCAGCCCAGATATACTTCAAGTTCAAAGGACTGTTTCACTCTTCGTTATCGGGCAAATTACGCAATGACATTTACATGTCTATCGAGAAGATGTCACTGCCCATGCTTCAACAAGGCTGAATACATACGCGCACGTGTGTAACCGTGCGTGACGTTAGCATACAGGTATTATTGTTTCATTGCCACGCTAGTGAATCCATTTGTTTTGCTCTCTGTGTAATAACCATAAATCGGAATAGGTAGAGCTATTTAGATTCATTGACCGCAAACATTGATTTTAATATGGATATTCCACGGGATTCTGACTGATTGATAATGATGGAAACAAAGAAAACAATAGCGGGGTGTTTCTGTCGCTAGAGTGACGCATCTGTTTTTACCTCTTTCTGCATCACTAGAATTCAATTCTTTACCAACAGTACCTAACTTGTTGTCTCACTCCAAATCCCGAAACTCGGGGAATATCCATATTATTCTTACCTATAGCAAGTACATAAAACAGCTCTACATATTCCGATCTATGGTAATAACTGAACAGCTGATTGCACGTGGCCACAAACTATGTAGAGCACGTGGCTGTAACTAGCCTTACTTTGCAATGGTAGAATTTTATGTTTTTTTTATTCTTTCTAGGTAAACATGCTCTTGACCTTGATCACGGCTAATGGAAAGGGAAATGAAATACTAAAAATTTAGGGAAAATAAACCTTCTGTCAAAGAAGTTTTTATATGGCAATGGCCCAATGGGCCAAGCCATCTTGTCCACAGTGGCGATGATGGTTTGACGTAAGACTTGTTAGTAAGGAGCCTAGGTAAGGGACTAGTTAAACAAGCTCATACATAATATGTGACCTGTGTGACGGGGCGCGGTATGTTGACATAGCCGTGGCCGGCGCACTGCACGTCGTCGGGCCGCGCCATCGTGTCCACAGTGGCCGGGTATGTGCGGTGGTAGGAAGGTTCGTTTGATAATCTGCAAACGATATAGATACAACAAACTAGAAATTAAACAATTACCATCTTACAACAAAATAACTTAAAAATCGGTTGAACACTTGTCTGTAAAGTGTCAACTGCAAAACGGCATTTGACGTTGATATAAGGGTCGTTTTATCGTGTTCTTCGTTTTCTAATATATTCTCTACTACTACTACTATTTTACAATCTATGAATTGCAGAAATAAATACGGAACTTTGAAATATTTTTCAATTACAGATCGAATTTTATTTCAGGATTTATGCCCTATAAAATTCTTTAAACAGAATTTTATGTAGCTCCCGAAAATAAAACTAGTACGACCCTACGACCAATGGAAAATAACTCAAACCAAGTTACAACGATATAAATTTACACATATAGCTTTTCAGTGTTACAGTAGATACTTCGATTGACATACCTCATAGATTCGGGTCGACACTGTGCGATTGCTTCGTCGTAAGGCGGAGGCGCCTCTCCTCTTGGCAGGTAGTTACTTGGGGGCTTCCATGCTGCCAGTGCCGTCTCACACGTACCACCCATGTAGCCCATACTGCCGCTAATGTATCTGCACAAAGATATTGTTGTTAAAGATAATTTGAGACGAAATATAATTTCAGCTGCGAATTATTTAAACCGGCGTCTTCTGGATATAAGTACTAAAACGTTCATCTTCTATTCCCTCATAGAAGATTCAGCTTCTGGAGATCTGAGATGGCGCTAGACGACTTGTATATAAGCTCTGTCACTTTCACTCGCCGAAATAACCCTGGTTTTAAGACGTTATAATACCCCCCCCCCTGTACTGTTAGGGTTCAAATCCCACTCGCTGACTGTTTCTTTCCTCAAAAATCATCTTTAAGTTGCGCGTGGCATGCGTTTAAAAATATACGTAATAAGGTCATATGTTGTTGTTCAAATGAATATGAAGAAGACACTTTTAACAAATGGGGAAAATGTCAGCAGAGGTTTTGCCAAAAACTCAATGTACAGTCACGAACAATAACATGTATACACCGGCAGGCTTTGGCCCTCTGAGAGGGGGGCCCCGTCATTATGCTGACGCTCTTTGAGGCGCGCGTGGGACACAACGCGCCGTGACCCGGGCATGGTCCATGGTCGGGCAGCGAGTTGCCCTTTACTCGCTGCCCGCATGCCCGCGCCTACGGTGGCCGGAGATCGTCGTGTGACGTCCGTCGCCGTGGGCGTCCAACACCGCGGTTGGGGCGGAGGGAGGACTCTGTCCTCTCTCGCGCGCGGCGCGCCTCCTCCTTCGCGAGCATTACAGCTTCGCAGAAGAAGGCGACCGCTTCCCACTCCGTCTCGCCCCGCAGCATGGCCGCAACCAATGCCGGGAGGTCTCCGCCTATCGCAGCCGTGAGGACACGTCGGTGCTCTGCCCAAGCGGGGCAGTCCTGCACCGTATGCTCCACCGTGTCCTCCGGGCGATCTTCGCAGTGGTGACACCCAGACGTTTCCTCCTTCCGCATTAGACACAGGTACCTCCCGAAGCATCCGTGCCCGGTGAGGACCTGCGTCAGGCGGAAAGTAAGGACGCCATGACTTCTCTCCAGCCACTCCTCAAAGAGGGGTCTTACCGCCGCAATTGCGGCGTGCCCGGCCGTCGGTCGCGACAGTCGTCCCCTCCATACTGCCCTGAGATCGCGCCGGAACTCTTCCCGCCGCGCCTCGACTTCCCGAGGCAGCGGGGTCACGCCCCGGCGCTGCGCTTCCACGCGCCACTCATAGACGCGCTGGAGGGCAGTCTGGATAAGTCTCAGTTAAGTTCGAGCCCCCATCGTGGACTAAAATTCACTGCATAATATGCTTACGTTTCGGTATGTTAAATCATATCATATCATCATATTATGTATTCAGGAACTTTCTTCGTAGTTTTATAAGATCCTGTAGTTCTAAAAGTTGTGATGAGGAGGTTAGCACCTCGCTTCTCATGCATGACGTTTTGAGTTCAAACCCAGGCAAGTATGTGCCAATGTGTATTTTTCAATTCATGTATGTACTTTCTAAGTTTATCTTGAACATGACTGACCAGTGACGAAAAACATCGTGAGGAAACCTGGACTTACCTATACGACAAATAAAGTCCAAAGTCACTTTAGTGGCCTGTGGTCTTTCCAGAGGCAGCTTAGTTGACTCTGACACCATAGTGGCCACAACCTCACACGAAAAAGAAGAAACCTTTCTTTCTTCTTTCTGTCGATGTGCTCGATTATCTGACGATATTTTTGTATGATGTAGGTACTTCATTCATTATAGAAACAAATCACGAACGTCCGAGTATCACGCAGCTTAAACATTTCCATACATTATACATCATGTAGTTATGAAATTCCTGTCAGCTTAGGAATCCGATAATGATAATTCTATTAAAAACATGTAATGAAATTCAAACGACTCATTAGTCTGGTTTACTGCAACTGGGTTTCAAAAAAACTTTTTCAAAAAAAAATGTAACCGCCTTCAAAAACAACCACAAAAAAAGGGTAAAATAACCTTCAAAACTTTATAAGCCAGCCGACTTTATTTAACAGTTGATTGAAACGGGCTGTATTTAACCGACTTCAAAAAGAAGGAGGTTATCAATTCGACGGTATATTTTTTTTGTTTGTTACGCGATTACTCCGCCAATTGTGGACCGATTTTCAAAATTCTTTTTTTGTTCGAAAGGAGATACTTCAGCACGCGTAGCATGGCGATTCTATCTCTATTCTACCAAGAAAAGACAAAGCTCTTTCTATCCGACTCGATATGTCTTCTGCCCGAGCATGGCGCGACCTGTAGACTCGCGTTTCTATGAAGACAAGACATAAGTTTTCTTTCCATAGCAACGTCGAATGACTGAACTGTGAATGAACTAAACCGTTTAGTTAACCAAAAAAACGTGTAAAATTCTCAAGTTTTCATTATAATGATTTATTGGAATCAGACAGAATTATCCATAATGGGGAAGGCAAGTGTCAAAGTGAAAATGACAGTTTGGTCCCCAAAGAACTGTAAAATCAAAGGAATTTTCAGAAAAAAAAAACATTTATTGATGTAAAATGACTAGATGTTGTGTAATAAGCTGTAAAAATGATGGAATACACTTTTCAAAATAATATCTACTTTTCTTTTGGAGGTTATGTACCAGTATTGCATCGCTCGAAAATCGAAGAATTATCACCTGGAACGAGTTTTGTAATAGTTGTGGTGTTAAGAAATTAAATATATTGTGATATTTCTCGAATCTAAATAGAAAAAAAGGTTAAAATTACTGACTTAAAACATTATGATATTTTATCAAAATAGAAAGTCAAAAGCAGCATTATATTCTTGATAAAGGAGAGGACAGGTAAAACATACCTAAACTCAAAAATTGAAACCTCAACTACAAGTAATTGTGGATTTATTACGGTAAAATCAAATGTATAACCACTCAATTAAATCACTTTTTTTCTCTTGTAGATGCGCCGCGGCGTCTTAATTCTTCTTTTAGTATATAGTACTTGCATGGACGAATAATTTTCCATATTTGTTTTGTATTTATACTCAATTTTTATAACAAATAATCTTGTTTGTTTTTTTGTACAAGGTAGACGTGGGGACCAACTATCGCAGCGCCATCTACGATTAGCTTTGAGTTGCCATCCCCATTCTAGTAATATGTGCATTCATTCGCAATTAAAAAAACGTTTTGCACATAAATCGAAGCGACAACAAAACGCAAAAAGGTTCCACACCATAGACACACAGTACGGACACGAGTTTTTCCTAGCCAAATATCAAATAAAATTAACTTATTTTCTAGAAAGAGAGAAAAACAAGTGTAAAACATTATCTATGAGTTAAAGGAGACAGATATTTATTATAATAAAATTATGATAAATTATGATTATGGCAATGTTAGGCAGATAATGTTGGGTCCATGCTATATATCTATGACTGATGTCACGTAGATTCTTGTTATATTATTTTTGTGTAATAAAACATTGGAAAGATTAGCTGTCTGCATTATTTCATTGAAAGTTTCTCATTTTATAAATTTTCATGGAACTCGTATTAAAAAAAGTTTGATGCACTTTTTCCTAATAAGTTTCATTCAGCCTTTTTTATTGTATATGGCTTAAAAACTAAAGCGATTGAGTTGGAAGGACCCTTACTTGTTTTTAAAACAAATTTAAGTTGATAAACACCAAGAATATTATAAAAATAATCTTGTCTAGGTCTGATTTGATGTAGACAAGTTTCTCTTGTAGAGAAGAAATGTGTCTTCCCCCAAGTGTCAAAAGTAGAGAAAATATTGTCGCCATGCTCGGTGTTGTAGACTTCTTTCTATCGTAGAGAAGAAACATTTCTTTTCTACGTGTCAAACATCGCCATGCTTAGGACGATAGAGATCTTTCTTCAATCTGTCAGTTTGTCGATTCTCCCGTCGATATAACTCGTTTCTACGGTGGTCATGCTACGCGTGCAGGAGTGGTCCCATTGTCACCATGTCAGGATCTGATGATTGGACATCAGATCCAAGATCCAATCAATTTTGAAAATCCTGGAGAAATCGAGGGCAACCCTCAAATTTTATACGCCTGCACATCGTTTTTCGCAAATTTTATGAAGTAATTTAAGTATTTGCGTATGGTAATCATCATTTCATGAAGCTGAGCTGATGATGGAAGGTACAACTCCTCTAGTAAGGACTTGGCATCGACTGATTTAGTAAATTATGTTTGTGTTCGCATATCTCCGGAAATACAAGTCCGATTTAAGTAATTCTTTTTTTGTTGTACTAGGTATCGTTCAACTTAGGGAATACTGCAAGTTTCATCAAAATCGGTTCAGGAGTTTTTGAGATAGGGAATTATGAATGTAAGAGATTTTAACGATGATAATACCGGTATTACGGATTACAAAATTCTAGTGCTCATGCAAGAAAATGATGTACTCGTATTTGACAAGAATTGTGGTTGAATATTTAAACTAAAAAGAGTAAAATAAAAACTTTTTCAAAAAAAATGTAACCGCCTTCAAAAACAACCACAAAAAAGGGTAAAATAACCTTCAAAACTTTTCTTTCGGAAGTCGGTGGTAAAAAGACAATGAAATTAATAAAAAAAAGTCACCGACTTCCGAAAGAAAAGTTTTGAAGGTTATTTTACCTTTTTTTGTGGTTGTTTTTGAAGGCTGTTACATTTTTTTTTTTTGAAAAAGTTTTTTGTTGTTTTAAGTAACAAAAGAAAATGGTTCATATATTTTTTGATGATCTTTCGGACAATGAGATTTTTTGCTGTACACAAGCCTATTGAATCAAAGGATTGTATGACGCTATCATCACGATTCATGAGTAACCACGCAATTTATACAGTAGCCTACAGTCTGTAGGTCAATGGAATGGTATCACACAATAGTTGTTGACAGACGAAACCGCGCCGAAGCGGCTTTAACTAACTCTATTAACATTAATTGTCTGACTAATGTTTACCGCGCGGTTTTAGGTGCAATTTTATTATAACACAAAGTGTTTAGTTAACTCAGTTTGTTCGTATCAATTACTGAATTTATAACATAATTAATCGGGCTATAGTTCAAAATCTATCTCTTCTTTTTTTCATCTGCGGATGTGGCCACGATTTGATGTCGGAGTTAATTTATTAGTCGCGAATTCCACCAGCCTTAACCATTTTTTTTACTTTGTCTCATTTCTAAATTTCTCCTGTTTCGTGGAGGCGTTTACAATCATTTTAGTCACATAATCAAATACCAAATCTAGGAAGAACTACATGTAAATAGTTTAATGTCTTTGTGTAAATCATACAAATATTTATACCGTACGGGAATCCTAATGCAATCTCTCAGACACTGCGCGCTTTGGAGTTATATTTTGATTTTCCACACGATTTTTCCTTCACCGATGTCAGTGATGTCGAGATAAATGAAAGTAGATATTCATTGAAAAACACATAAAAGTTCTTGTAGGTACGTGTTTGAACTCACTGACTCGTACAACCTTTGTAGTTTCAATAAAAAATATCACTTTTCCTAAACTAAAATCATTGAAGATGAATTTAAATTTTAATAAAGTTGGTCTAGTAACATTACCATGCAGCTGAATGTTTAGGTCAGATCGACTCCATTAATTACTTACTTCATGATTCACGATAGTAAACGTTTAACTGCTTCAATTTGCGTTAAGTTAAACGGTGCTCGGTAACATCAACTACATATTAATTAGCAACAAGGACGGTTACCGATGAGTTACCTAACAGCAGAGCAATCTGCGATATCCGGTATAAGCTGCAATACAACTTATGATCGCACGCCGCCGTGCGGCTCTTCATACAAATTTTCCTTGTTTCATGATGGCCGAACAGATTTTAATTAAACTTCATACCTTATGCGACCAAGAATTTTACAGCTGTAAAGTTTTCAAGTTATCTTTTTAAATAAGACATTTTGAAAATGTTCTGTGATTTTTTTAAACCTAGTTATGTATCCTGTTGTAGCGTGTTTGTATTCGAGCGTATGGCACTCATGGGCTGCAGCTGAAAAATCAGCGTCAGGTGGTACAATTTGTGATGTCATCTGGCATTTATGATGAGCTGAGGTCCTTTTGGCACTAAAAGGATTTTTTTTTGTTTTATTTTGTTTAATTCTAAGGAATTCTAATGCAACTATTCTTTTCTCTTTCTTTCTGTTTATGCGTCGTATGAAGTTTCATTATAATCGATTAGCCATTCTATATCATTATCTTTTCGGTAAGTCATTCAGACATTTCGAAAAATAAGACCTTTAAAGTTTGTTTGAAATGCACTTACAAGACGTGCCTTTGGTAGAGCATACTAGAATTATATCGACAATTATCGAGGTGCGGTTTCAACCAGTTTTCTACGCGGGATTATACCATAGGATTAAATATAGTACCGTTGATTTCATTGTTTATTACCGCTTTTTAGGTCGATCGAGCTCTATGAGCGCGGGAAGCACTTAACCTTGGTGGAATCAAGGTTTTTTAAGCTAAAATCCGAGAGGTTGCAAGCGCGAGTGTTGAGCTTAAGGTACTGGGTTTGATTCCCAAGTCGGACATCAGTGTCATTGGGATTTCCCGTTCGAAATTTCTCAATTGTGCCGCGCCCGCGTCCGGATTTGTCGCTGGTTGATGGTAGTAATAGACTCGCCGTCTATGACACGAGACGTAAACATAACTTGCGAAATGAGCAAGTTATATTAAGGCATATTAGGTATGCCTTTTTTGTTAGCGTGGTAAAATCATCAAATGAGTCCACACAGATTGACAGTCGCACAGATAGACTCGTACTGACTAAAATCCACGGTGTCCTTCAATAGCTCTTTATGTTTCGGGGTCACAGTAATAAGTCCCACGACCCCGGCAGGCTTTGGCGCTGTATAGGGGGGGCTCCGTCATTATGCTGACGCTCTTTGCGACGAACGACGCGTGGAACACAACGCGCCACTAATCAGGAAGCGCAGACCTGATGATGTATTATGTGACAGAACACAATGATCACGCCGTTATCTTCTTATGTTATGTTCCTAGAAAACACGTTGGAATAAGTTCTATTCACTCGAGCTCGCAGCTATCTTCGTAGCCGCCATAAAGTTTGCCTCAAACTTTAATGCATGACAGACAAGATAAAACTGCATTTAGAAGGTTTCCACAATAGCCTTTCCTGCCAGATTATTTGTACAGTAACTAAGCATCGAAATTCATTATCATCACCCCCCATCGTCACCCGTCCCACTGCTGGGACATGGGCCTCTTCTTTATGAGAAGGATTGGGCCGTAACCCACCACGCGGGTCCAGTGTGGATCGAATTTTTGGTTCTAGGACATTCCCATTCCGGTTTCCTCACGATGTTTTCCTTCACCGTTTTGAGAGCAGTGGTGATGAAATAAACTACACAAAGTAATGCGCCTGGCCGGGTTCGATACCACAGAGCCACCACTGCTATTTAATTAATTAGGGACCGTTATTAGTTAAAAGATACCCAGATTGGAGCTGAGAAACAAATATTGAAATAATATGTCCAGATTACTAAGTAGATAATACAGCATTGAGATATAAATGCCTTGATTTGTAAAAAAAAACATACCCGATGCTAGTCAAGCTCCTCTGATCATCGGCATGCGGGGGGCGGCGGCGCTTCTGCTTGCGCACGCGGTACACCACCAGCGCCACGGTCAGGAGCACCCCGCCCGCTGCGCCCCCCGCTGCTAACCGCACGTTGGTCTCGGCTCCTTCTGCCGGCTTCACTACGTCGTCGAGGCAGATAAACTCGCAGCATGTGTTGCCAACGCGGAATGACCGACAGTCCTGTTTGAAATATTATAATAATCTTTAATAAGAAACAATAGAAGAAGGAATAAACAAAATTTGATTTTTTACCTTTGCTCAAATGCCAAGCAATATAATTATCTAGGTATATTTACAAAAATCAATTGCTGTTTGTTTGTTAGTCTCCCTAAAACTCGAGATCGGCGGGACCAATTTGGCTAATATTGGTTTTGAATTTTTTTGGCAGTCCAGGGAAGATTTAAAAGGTTATTTGGAGGCGGTACGAAGTTTACCCGGTCAGCTAGTGTTAAAATAAAATTACAATATTTAAAAATATTTTGTAATGGCATTTCACTGAATATTTCAAATTACTGAGACAGAATAGATTTTTAAAGACACAGAATCATTTCGATATTTTGAAAATGGCCTAAGCAGGCTTTAGGGCTTGGCTGATACCTCAACTATTAAGAAAACTTAAATTAAATAAGGAAAGTTCCCTCCAGTTTTTTAACTTCAGTCAGTGATTTTCCCTCCAATTTACTATCAGAAATTGTGTAGATTAGTATTAATTTGTTGTCACTTTGCAATAGATCTAATAGACAATTCAAAAAACAGGAAGGAACAAGACAAAAGACAGGAAGTACAGTAAATTACTGTCACCCAGGTTTGTTATTAGTAATTGCGAAATGTATTGTTACAGACCATGGTTTATTTTCATTACAGTTAAACAATTTGTTAAACAGCTGTTTTCAAAAAGGAGAAAGTAAAGTGGAAATCCTGTAAAACTCATTATGCTATAGTTTTATCATATTATGTCTGTAAAAATAATTTTGTAGTCTTTTATATTCTAAAAAGTATTGTCTGTAAACTTGCCTAGACTTCAGGGTCAACAAGTGTGGTGTTATGAACTATTGGTAAATAGAAACAATTTAAAACTTGCAGCAGCAACCAAAGAATGTAAATCTTTATTAGTACTTTATGATAATGAAGATAGAGAACAGAACATTCTTTGGACTAACATTATAAAAATAAACATTAAAGTAATTTACTGAGCATTTGTGTATTGTTGATTTTCATGAATTCATTAAACAAAACATGCCTTTGTAAGTTTATTTTATATTCTGAATGTTTTAAATACCATCTAATTTTATCTCACCTGGGGAGGCGAACATAGTACCGCCTTACAAACTTTAGGCAGTCCATTGTCACAAACGCATAGAGTACAGGTATCTGGGCCAGGTACGTAATGAAGGCCGTGGGAAATCAACCGTCCGCGCAAATCTGTGCATTGCTCCTGTGCCGCTACACCTGCAATTAATATCACACAATACATCCAGGCCACTGGTTCCACACTCATAAATGCCATAGTTCACCACCGATATATAAATAAAATAATTACTGTAAAAGTGTAGAGTAGATAGACACAGCACAGCCTTGCCTAGCATTATGATTTTTTAATTCAATCAAATGCCATTTTTCAACATACAACTCATTTTTTATAGAGAACTTTTGTCCTATTTTATAATCGATATTCACTCGTCGGGATAGAGCCGTATGAAATCTTTTTGATCATGCGTCTTGGCTGTTTTGGTCTGCTTTGAGTGAGATTTGAGGTGGTTTGCGTATCTGTCAAGTGCCAAATGTCAGTGTCATTGTCAAACAAATGTTAGGGCCACGCCACATTACACTGGGGTGCGTTTAAATCTTCCAGCGATGTTTCGCTGGAAAAAAATTAAACTAGCGAGGGTTCGCTGAACGGAGTCATATCTTTTTGTCAATGTTAGCTGTCAAATTCAATTGACAGCTCAGTTTATTGAACAAATAATCAATTTACCGGTGTATTAGAAATCCATAATCCAAAAATAATATTCACTCTCTAAAATAAAAATAATATTCGTTTTTACGGCAAGAATCGAGCAAAACAACAAAACATAATGTCAATCTGACAGCAGGATAAAATTTTGCGTGGTAAAAAGGTCGCAAAAATTTATTCCTTTCAGTAAAAACATAGACCAGCGGACGACCGTAAACGGGGCAGATTAAATTTTAATGGGGAAGGCAAGTGTCAAAGTGACAAGTGACAGTTTGGTCCCAAAAGAACTGTCAAATCAAACGAATTTTCTGAAAAAAAAAACGATTTATTGATGTAAAATGACTAGATGTTGTGTAATAAGCTGTAAAAATTATTGAACATACAAATTTCCGACAATTCACACTGTCAAGAAATAATGGGTAGCTGCTGTGACTGCCTTGAGAACAAAAATTGAATTATAACTAAGGAAAAGCTATATAATAAACAAATATCCAGCCTTGCGAAGTCGAGACAGGCCGTTAATTGAGTTTATTAATGAAATTCTATGATTATACCGTAACTAAACAATCGAATACACTTTTCAATATAATATCTACTTTTCTATTGGAGGTTAAGTACCAGTATTGCATCGCTACATAAATCATGAAATGGTTCGTCTGGCGGAAGAATTATCACTTGGAACGAGTTTTTTGATAGTTGTGGTGTTAAGAAATTAAATATGTTGTGATATTTCTCGAATCTAAATAGAAAAAAAGAGGTAAAATTACTGACTTAAAACATTATGATATTTTATCAAAATAGAAATTCAGAAGCAGCATTATATTCTTGTTATAGAAGAGGACAGGTAAAACATACCTAAACTCAAAAATTGAAACCTCAACTACAAGTAATTTTGGATTTATTACCGTAAAATCAAATGTATTACCACTAAATTAAATCACTTTTTTTCCTCTTGTAGATGCACCGCGGCGACTTAATTCTTCTTTTAGTATATGTACTTGCATTGACGAATCATTTTCCATATTTGTTTTGTATTTATACTCAATTTTTATAACAATAAATCTTGTTTGTTTTTTGTACAAGGTAGACAGTCATCTGACGTAGGGACCAACTATCGCAGCGCCATCTACGATTAGCTTTGAGTTGCCATCCCCATTGGTATAATTTTTCACCTCTCGGTGTACTTAAACGGGATGTTTGACATTTAGTCAGTATAAATTAAAACTGGATAAAGGATTTAAACGCAGCCCTGATTTCGTTCTAAATCGACTAAATCATCCAACACTGACTAGATCCCATAGACATCGTCAAGATCATCGACATCAACTAGTGTCTATGATATCGGGACGAAAAGAACCAAAAAATAAATGTCTATGATACATAGGCATCTATGATATCATTTGACATTTAATTACAAATACTTTCTCGATTACCAAAAAGAATTATCCGTTTCAAGGTTGCTGTAATTGGTTAGCATAACAGTAACATTATTAGATTGTAGAATATGATTGGTTATTAGTAATTAAAGTAGACATCATTTAATCAAGAACTTGTAAATCTTGTAATAGAAAACAGTAGTAATCGGCATAGTACTTGGATTTTTATACTTTATTTTACAGGGCAAAATAAAATATTTTCGCTGAAAATGATAATTTGAGAAGTTAAGAATGGCTGGTTTTGGTGATTTCTCCGGGTACAATAGGCCATACGGCCTGGATCCTAACAGAGAAACCAATGACTTGTACGACACTCGATATCAGCAGATTTACGGTTATCATACTCCTGTAACCGAAGAGTTTCAGGGCCCACCTTTGGTTATGGATGATGTTCCTGAAGACGGTAAGTTATTATAAAAGCACGCACAAAACGTACACAAGCTCCAATGATTTGGATTTAGACTAAGGGTAATCGTAATGCAATTAGAATGTCCAATTTTGTAGTCACATCATGCTCATGCCTAAGTATTTACGAATAGAACTGAACTGGAACACTGCCAGATGCATAATACGGTACATAAACGCTTAAGCATTGGGAAATAACAACTAAAATTAAATATAAGAGGAATTCTTTCTCCATAAACCATCTTCACCCATTGCTGTTAACTTAAGGGTCATTTAAAAATTTATAGAAGATTATCTCCAATGTATACATTCATGGATCATATTTTTATTGATTGCAATAACATAACACATTCATTGTTTCAGATTCCAATGCCTATGTAACAACAGCCATAAGTGTTGCAAGTCTAATCACTGAAAACTTATTAAGTCACCCATTTATTGTGTTGAGGAGACAGTGTCAGGTTTGTTATTAATTAATATTTTTTTACTTTAAATATCAAGTAAGAAAATAAACTATGTTCCTGAGAGGATGATTAAATGAATCTGATTTAACTTTTTCAATATAATTTCAATACTGGAAGTATATCTACAGAATAAGTATATATATATTTTTTTGCTAGCCTACTCTGTCCCACTCCTGGGCAAAGGCCTAAGACAAATAACAAGCAAAAAAACTGCTTTCCTGAAATGAATCTGACTTTAAAATATATATGCGGCTGGAACTAACCAATACACTGCTATGAATCTTGTCTCATTATTATATAGATACACTAGCTGTTGCCCGCAACTTCGTCCGCGTAGTATTTGGTTTTATGGCACCTATGCCAATATTCCCTTTTTTAATATTTTTAAAAAGTGAAGGTACCTGATTTCCTGCTTTAAAGTTTGTTATCAGGGGTGTAAATTAGAGATATTTGAATGAGATTCACATCAGACAGTATAAAGAATATTTCGTGAAAAATAGACAAAAAACGGAAATGAAAACTTCCAGACACAACACCTTATAAATGACATTGGTAGTTTTTCTGTCGGTGCTAATATATATAAAAAGATGGTCCACATTACTGACACGTGAGCATGTGACATGTAAGTAGTTGGCTGTGGAAAAACAGTTGGACCTTAGGTGAAAATCAGCTTCCTTCAGGGTCTGTCCTTGGGACTTATTTATGGTCATCGCGAAGTAGGCTGTTACCGGGAATTATGTGCGTTTGAACTGGAAAAGGAAATGGTTGGGGATGAATGGAATTCGCGATATCAATGCAGTCTCCCCTGTGCCACACCTGGTGAGAATTTCAGCTTCGCTTAAATTTCTGTGTAATGCAGTAACTCTTACTCGCATTCCATTGCACAATTTCGATGGAGTTAGATTTCTTAGAAGCATTATGGGAATACCGACTTTAAAGGTTATTTTATGAGCTGGAAGATCACTGGCAGTTAATGAATTTAAAACCTTGACTACGTAGTTGGTGGCGGAATCATCCTGATTCACGACGTTATTATACGACATGTAAACCACATCTTTCCCAACAATTTCGGCTAATATGTATTTTATTGCAGCGGTTTGGTTATTTCTTAAGTATCGCGCGTTCAGATAGCCAAGGATTTTCCTGAAGTGTTATACTTGCCGGGTCTCCGAATTCGGAACTTATCAATTCTTTTTACAACAGGAAGCGTCTGCCGAAATTCTCCAGAGAACAGTACTCATCGTGATTGCCCATGGGTCTATCACCATGGCGAATGTCTCGAAGTGTTCTGTGCAGTGCCGGATTAGCCATATAGCAGGAGGCAGCAAATGCTACGGGCCCCGCGCCTTGGGGGGCCCCGCGCCTGTGCCCAAAAAAAAAAAACACAAATATGTAATAAACCTTGGCTATTCTTAAAGTGAGCGATTGGCCACACTGCCACTACTAACGCCTCGTTACATCGTCTCCTCAAGACCTTAATACAGGATACGCTCTGTATAAATCATTACATGGCTATATCGAAGCAATGCAATCCACATTGAGGCATTTCGTATTTAGAGTTTTGCCCCAAAGCCTCCAGCGGCCAGGCTACTCCTGCCCAATCTCAATGGGCCAAACGCCTCATGCAAGGAGGCTATACGCCGGCGTCGGGCGGTCCATGGCCCTCTACGGGGCCCCCGTGTGGGCCCTGATTAGCATCCGGACGCGACCACTAAAGCTGGTCGCATGCCAGGGGATCATGGCTATCCGGATAATCCGGGGATATTGCACGATCGCCAGCTAATCGGCCAACCTCCTTGCCGGATTGCTGCCCTGGGATCTGGAGGCGACTGCTCTCCATCGCGTCTATGAGTGGCGCGTGGAGGCGCAACGCCGGGGTGTATCCCCGCTGCTTCGAGAAGTGAAGGCACGCCGGGAAGAGCTCAAGGGCGATCTCAGGGCAGTATGGAGGGAACGACTGTCGCAACCCAGGTCCGGGCACGCCACAATTGCGGCGGTAAGACCCCTTTTTGAGGAGTGATTGGATAGGCGTCACGGCGTCCTTATCTACCGCATGAAGTTTCGGGAGGTACCTGTGTCTGATAAGGGGGAGGAAACGCCTGGGTGTCACCACTGCGAGGATCGGCTAGAGGACACGGTGGAGCATACAGTGCAGGACTGCCCCGCTTGGAAAGCACCGCCGTGTCCTCACGGTGGCGATAGGCGGAGACCTCTTGCGCCCGGCATTGGTCGAGGCCATGCTTCGGATCGAGAAAGAGTGGGAAGCGGTAGCCTCCTTCTGCGAAGCAGTAATGCTCGCGAAGTAGGAGGCGGGCCGCATGAGGGAGAGGACAGCATCCTCCCTTCACCCCAGCTGCAGTGATGGACGTCGGTAGACCATCTCCGGCTACCGTAGGCGCGGGCACGTGGGTGGTGAGTAATGGGCGACTCGCTGTCCGACCATGGACCAGGGGTCGACGGCGTGTTGTGTTCCACGCGCGCCTCAAAGAGTGTCAGCATGATGACAGGGCCCCCCTCTAGAGGGCCAAAGCCTGCGGGGGTCGCGAGACTTATCTCATTACCGTGACCCCGGAACGTAAAGGGCTATTGAAGGACACCGTCGATTTACCGCTAAAAAAAGGCAATGTAACTCTATAGGGCCCCATGATTACATTTGCTACGGGCCCCGCACCGGCTTTATCCGGCTCTGGTTCTGTCCACGGCCTCGGCGGCTTTTTTGTTCGACATGGTACATTCATCGCCATCGTGAGGACACAACGGTGCTCTCCCCAAGCGGGGCAGTGCTGCACCGTGTGCTCTACCGTCTAAAACTCCGTGTCTCCTTTGATTCTGAAACATAACTCCGACAAACGTTTCTCCGCTTAACGATTCATTCATTCCTGGACGGTTCGACGACAGAAGCTTTTCTCGACGAACGTTTTGCCGACAGAACGATTAAGTCATGAGTGTTGTGTTTCATAAAGTATTGTATAAAAGAAGCCATTTAGACGAAGCCCCGCTGCGCGGGGCTTCTATTTCTGTGTTCAGGGTTTAAAGAAACCTAACTAACCGAACCTCGGGGTGCCCCTGATGTCGGATTTAGTTACTAGTAATAAAATGTCAAACCATGTCTTTGTCGACGAACCGTTCTGCGGTGAAAGGCTCTGTCGTCGAACCGTCCAGGAATGAATCGTTGTGTCGGCGAATCGTTAAGCGGAGAAACGTTTGTCGGAGTTATGTTTCAGAGTGGTTTCCTTTTCGTCGTACATTTACATCCTCCATCATCCCTTACTTTATACCCATGAGGGTTGAATTTATCAAAATCTTATTTAAGCGGACGTTTTCATCATAGTAGCTCCAATCTTTAATTTCAGTTCAATCAGCCGAAAATCTAAGATTTATACAAACATCCCCTATTTTATCCCCTTAGGGGTGGAATTTATTAAAATCCTTTCTTAAGGGATGTTTACGTCATAGTAGGTAGCTTTATGCATGCAAAGTCAGCCCAATCGGATTAAATTTGACAAAGTTTCATAGAAACTTTCAACCCCTATTTTACCCCTTTGGGGGTAGAATTGATCAAAATCCTTTCTTAGCGAATGCCTACGTCATAACATCTACCTGCATGCCAAATTTCAGCTCGATCCGTCCAGTGGTTTGGGCTGTGCGTTGATAAATCACTATGTCAGTCAGTCACTTTTGAGTTACCTGTAAGTTAGTAAGTACATAAGTCCAATCTTGACAAATGTTCACAGGTCCACAATAGTCTAAAAAACTACCACATAGTACCTTACACCTTGCTGCCTGTGGTGGTCCGGCTGCACCGGAGGCAGGATGTCACCACCCTGTGGAAAGGCATCGGCTCCACTTGTATAGTGAAGGGTCTAAACTTGGCAGTGGAAGATGTGGTCTCAAAAGGCACAGGTTGGCCTAAGTAAGCGTTGTTTTATTTTTTAAACTTATGGCAATAACAAAAAGAGGTTAAATGTATTAGAGCAATGGAAGAAAGTGATGAATTAATATTCTTATTGACTCGAAGTCGTATTTTTAAACTACATTATTTATGTTTCTTTCATTTTCAGGGAAATAGGAAAATGTGACTCCGTCTTACAATTTCTACAACATATAACATTAAAATGGTAAGAATGTAAATATTTTTATAATTGTCAATAAGATTGATTTCTTCATTATAACTACCTACATAGTTTAAAGCAAAGTCACTTCCCTATGTCTGTCCCCATGTATGCTTATATCTTTAAAACTATGCAATGGATTTTGATGCGAGAGATTCAATAGGAAGGTTTTTATTATAACATGCATTATATAGTAGAGATTGTACCCGTGCGGAGCCGGGGCGAGTCGCTAAAATACACTATAATTGATAAAATTATTTTATTGATTATAGTGTAAGAAATCAATGTTCTATTTACTGGAATTTCCTTTATCAACAGTACTGTATATTTTCAGTGTAAGTTTGGCAATCATCACTCCATTCTACTCAGCCAGTTTAGTAGAAACAGTGCAGAGTGACATTGCAAGTGATAAACCAGCAATACTGGATGTATTCCGGGAAGGCTTCATGCGCATCTTGGAGTGGGGCACACCCAGTAGAGGTCGCATGCTACCCATATGGGCCATTGTCTTCCCAACTGTTAGTCTTGGTATCACTAAATATCTTGCTCAGTAAGTACTATTTCATTTGCACTTAGAAACTATGAAAAATCAGTTAAAAATTTTTAATAATCATAATCATTCTTTTTTTTTCTATGTGATCTCTGTATTACTTGATTTTGATCAGCTAATTGATTATCGACTCTGATCTAATATTAAAAAAATTAAAACTGAGTTTATAACACCTTTAATTTTTTTTTAAACCTAAGATGGTTATAGAGAAGGGAGCTGAACCACATCATAAATATGTTCAATAAAAAATATATAATAATATTTCCTATTTCAGCATAACCTTGAAGAAAATCACTGAGAAAATTCTCCGATTCCAACAGAGACACAGACATGAACTGAGTGACTCCTACAATGTGAACTACAGTAAAAACTCTACCAACCCGTTGATTGAAGATATCAGTTTAAAAGCCAACATAGTGTCTTTCATTGCTATGGAAATTATATTTTTCCCAGTTGAAACTATAATACATAGGCTTCATATACAGGTAAAATAAAATTAATAATTCTCATTGTCATCAGAAATGTATGATAAAATTGACGATGATGAAACAAGATTGACTTGCAGTAGTGGGTAATAAGCACTCCTGCAGTAAGTTCAAAATGATGTGTTATAGTATAATAATGTACTAGAATAAGACTAGAATATAGCGATTAGATAAATTATTTAATTTCAGGGTACCAGAACAATAGTAGATAACTTGGACACTGGCACATCAGTTATACCAATACTAACGGGTTACGAAGGATTTATGGATTGCTACAACTCCACCATAGCTAAGGAGGGAGTTTCTGGCTTGTACAAGGGATTTGGTGCATTAGTGTTACAGTTGGCTGCTCACTTAGCAATTATCAAACTCACCACATTGGTTGTGTCTGAAATCTCCAACCTGTTAAAACCTGCTAAATCTCCGACTTCTGAAGACTCTGTTCCGTCTCAGAAATATTTATTCAATTAGTCTCTGGTAAATATTTGTAAAATTCTATTGTAAGTGTAATTTATGAAAGCATTGTCCTACGAGGGATTTTGATTGATTATAAAAGGAAATACAAAATATGGGTTTCATTAAACACTAGCATATAATGAAACCTTACACTATGTGAACATCCCCACAGTAATTTTTTTATTCTTTGAAATTGGTATTTAAGTAAGAAACTCTTAGTAGAGTGTTGGCTAGTGTAGTTATTATGTATCACAGTTTAATTAATTTAGTCAATCAACAAGAGATAGCTGCACAACCAGAACCTAATTTACTGTTTTTGTTACTTTTTGTAAAGATGAATTAATGAATAAGTGAAATGTATAGCTTAGAAAGAGGTGTGTTAACTAAAATCAGGCTATTTTAAATAAAGACTTAATTAAAAGCACATTTATTTACTTTTTATTAAACAATATGCCTAAAATACTATTATAATCCACTACTTTTATTTACATTGTTCTGTAGTGCTGTCTATTTAACAATCTTAAATAGTTAATTCTCTGCACTTGCAAGTGTTTTAGCTGTAACTTAATGAGTTAATACAAATCTTCCTTTGAGTAACCTTCGCATGATGACTCTGCGGCCGGTAGGTGTGGTCATCCTAGTTTGCCAGCCATGACGATTCACTCTCCGAACTTCGTTAGGTCGTGGGAAATAACAACGCACTTTAGTTCTAACAGACGTCAACGAGAAACAATCTGGTTTCACTAAACTTGTAGTAGGCGACATAGTTGATCCAACATGTAAGGTTTGCCTGATGAGCCTGCAATCATTTTTTTTTGAATGGATAAAGTGAAATACGCATTAGTATGAATAATGACATGATATACGACAGCAGAAACTTACTTAAATGGTTGAAGTATTGCTGACATTATTCCTGACATGATACAACAATAACAATTACTGAAACACTTTGTTAAAAAATATTCTTCTAGCTTCGACTGCCCTGATGTTTGAGGTTTGAATGTTTCAGGCAGATTTGATCATTTGAGGTTAGAATAAAATGTCAAACACATGTCAACATGACAAATTAATAGACGTCGGTAAAAAGATTATACAACGGCTTTCTTACGTACAACGGCTTTCATCGAAAAACAGTAAAGCCGCATTTACATTACGAAAGTAGTGTCATGCATGATAAAACTACTTTCGTGAAACTAGTTTCAGCACAAGTGAAAGTACTTTCGTTAAAATTTTAGTGTCGTGAAATTACCAGTATCGCGGAGATACTGGCCCTGTCAAGATCAAAGCTGTATTTCATTTATGATGCAAAGCGTCATTGTAGAAATGATAAAATATAAAATTTATCTCGGAAAAAAGACGTTGATAAATCCACCAACGGCTTTAGTTCCATTGTCTAGTCCCATTGTCGCTAAGTCTGTATTTAAATTATGCTTCTACTATTTAAAGGAATCATGTGATACTAGAGTATTAGATTGATCTCTTCTGAGGGTGTAACCTTATACAGACGTAGCGAATGAGAAAAAAATATTATGTGTAACTGGTACCTGGGAACTTGATCTGCTTCGCTTGTTAATTCTTCATGGAGAATTGGAGACAGAGTACGGAATACAGAGCAACCAGATTCGAACACAGGGACCCCTTTCACCATCTGTAGGTAGATATTATCGATGACACTGACACTTCGATATTTTGGGTAGGTATTTAAGGTTATCGGTATTCACTGAAACCAAATGTCAATTATTAAATCTCGTTATTACATGACTCGACAGATGGAAACCGGTATGGTTTCCGCCCCTGGAAGCTCGCTTCCAAGAGCACTCGTAAAGGCTTTAAGGTCTAAGCATACCCTTTAGAGGCGGCGTGGTATTCTCACCGCCTCAATCATCATCAACGATGCAATTTAGGTCTATCATGCCTTTAGAGGACGGCGTGGTATTCTCACCGCCTCAATCATCATCAACGATGCAATTTAGGTCTATCATACCTTTAGAGGACGGCGTGGTATTCTCACCGCCTCAATCATTATACTAGTACTAATTGAGATCTCAAGAAGCTTCAGTTATAATATACAACTACAACATACTCAAAGTTTGCCAACCTCGTTGGTTTACATATAATCATTATTCCGTAAGTCTGTATTCTCAACATTCTCATGAACAATGGATCCAGTGAATAGCATAGATCAACAGATACATAGAAATATTAATTAATCTTAAATCATTAGATACTCAGCTTTCAATCCAGAGATGCCGCTGGTTCCAATCCCGATTCGAACTCACTTTGATGAACACGGCTTCGGGCTCAACTTTAACTAATCCCCAACTGTCGTCTTGATTTTCACTAGTTCGCGCGTACTACCTCCCAATTTGACATCGATGTTGCCATTGTAAAAAGTTATTATTGTGATGTTGCTACTGGCCATATTTATTGTCGTATTTACATTCGCGGACCACATCTTCTAAAGGTCCGCGACACTCCCGGCCGGGAAATTAAAGTAATGTCATTAGACTTTGCGTCCACTCTCTGATCTTCTGCAGAGCTCTCGTGGCCGCACCTCTTCTTTCTTTTGTTACTTCTTTGTCCTTTTCCTTAGACTCATTATCTTTATCCGTATCAATCTTATCGTCATCTATTTTATCGTCATCTATCCTCCCGTTGACCTCTAGTGATTCTTCACTATGTACTGATGTATCTTTGACGCAGTTGGTTTCGTCTCTTTGACCATTTAGGATTTTACTGGGGTTTCCTATATCTATAGGTTCCATGGCTACGTCTATAAATTGAATGTCCTGTGTGTCGAATCCTTCACTTCCACTTATAGATTCTTTATATACTCGATTAGACTCGCTTTCGCTGTCTTCTATTTCGAGAGGATATAGATGTGCTAAAGACCTTGTGAATTCTTTGTTACCTATTTTTACTTTAGCTACTCTACATAGTCCATCTATTCCCTTTTGAAGTGAGACTATCGTTCCTACTTTCCAGGTTTCTCTATTTTTAGAATCACCTCGCAACTGGACGATCTGGCCCACTGCTGGTGTAGTTTTTGCCGTTACTCTCGGTTCTTTGTGTGAATGCTGGTATCTCTCACGAAGACTTGGTAAATATCTGTTTTGAAACATTTCTTTGAATTCTTGTAAAATGACTAATCCTTTCTTCCAACCTTTAATAAGATCGGTTTTAGTTACGGTACCTTCGTTGACAAAGTTTTCAGGCGAGCTTTCTATCGTTATACATTTTCCCATTGTAAGAAAATCTGCCGGTTTTAGAACATGTTCTAGTTCTGAGTCTACGCTAGTGAGTGGTCTCGTATTTACAGCTGCTTCAATTTCTTTTGCAACTGTAGTTAACTGATTGTGTGTCAGCATGTGTTTTCTCAATGTTCTTTTCAGACAATTTTTAACTATACCGATTAGTCTCTCGTAAAATCCCCCGAACCACGGCGCAAGTTGGGGTATGAATTTCCACTGTATTTCTTTATTGATGCAGTATTGGTTTGACAGTATTTCGGACATAAGTTTGAAATGTGTGGCATTGTCTGATGTTATGAGTGTTGGAATGCCTCTGGTAGCTATCATTCTCCTCAATGATAGTAGGCCTTCTTCTGCCGTTAGATCTTGAACGACTTCTAGGTGTATGGCTCTTACTGCTAGACAGGTGTAAAGGCAAATCCATCTTTTGGTTTCCTCCTCATTGTATTCTTGTGGGAAATATTCGGCTTGTAGTTTTTTGATAGTTTCGAGCTTGTTTGACAATCCACTCGTTTGGGCTTGCGAATTTCTTTCTTGTTCTCTCGTCTTGTCAATATTCTTTTCCGGTGTATCTTGAAAAGTATCGTATCTTTCGAGTCGAGGTTCCCTCGGGAGACCCTCCCGGGACAATAGGTTCAAGGACATTACCCCGCTTGTAGGCCAAGTTTCGGATCCTTGTGTCAGAAACTGAGGTCCTACCAGCCATTTAACTCTGTCCTCCTTTGTGCTCACTGATCTTGTAGCAACGTCTGCAGGATTAAGTTCAGATGGAACATATCTGATAGCCATTTGTTTGTTTCTCTTGATTTCTTCAATTCTCCGTGCAACGAATGGTGGCAATAATTTGTCTGAATTAACCCAGTCGATAACTATCTGACTGTCAGTCCACAATACTTGTCGTCTTACTTCTAGTTTTAAAGAGTCGACTACATATTTCATTAGACGGCTTCCAATTAGTGCTCCCATTAATTCTAGTCTAGGTATCTTTAGGTGTTCCTGGTCCTTTATTGGAACTAGGCGAGACTTACCGATTACATACGATATTTCGCCTTTTGATACTATATAAATTACTGCAGCGTATGCTTGCGTAGATGAGTCCGTAAAGCAATGCAAGTCGTAGTTCTTTTCAGGTATTCTGGTATAACGTCTAGGTACTGTGATTTTTGAGACCTCGCTAAGGTCGTTGTTGATTTCTTTCCATTTTGATGCGAAACTTTCAGGTATGGGTGTATCCCATTTTATCTTTTCTTTGCATAATTCTTGTAACAATAGCTTTCCTGGTAACAACGTAGGCGTGGCGAAACCACAGGGATCATAGACCGAAGCTATTACTCTTAGAATGTCTCTCTTAGTATTTGCATTAGGTTTGTTATTATTAAAACGTATTCGTAAAGTATCTTCTTTTAAATGCCATTCTAAACCTAATAATTTTATGGTCTGATTTTGGTATGCGTCAGAAATCTCTTGCATGAATTCTTCCGAGTTCGAGCTCCATTCTCTTAGATTCATAGATATATCATGAAATGTATCTTTACAGCGTTTAAAAAGAATCAAGGCTTCTTGCACTGTCTGTGTACCGGTTACTAGGTTGTCTACGTATATATCATTAGCCGCGCTCCTAATGACGGGATCTTTTGATTTCATGAGATGGTGTTTAATGGTGGCGTTAAGCAAAAATGGACTTGATATTACTCCAAACGGAACGCGAGTGAATCTCATGCATAACAAGTTATCCTCCGTGACCGGTTTAGAGGTATCCTTAAGCCATAGGAACCGTGTAACGTCCCTGTCTTTCTTGTGTAATCCTATTTGTAGGAATGCCTTTTCTACATCGGCAGATAAACCTATTTGATGCGATCTGAATCTGATTATCAGTTTAGTTAGGTCTTCGAGCATCATCGGCCCGCAATATAAACATTCGTTCAAACTTTTATGTCCATTAACTTTAGCAGAAGCATCGTACACGATCCTAGTTGGTTTTCCTGGCTGTTGAACACCGTGATGTGGTAGGTAGTGTGTAGGTCTATCCTCATCTGTAGTTTCACTAAGTTCGGAAACTATCTCGATTATTCCTTTCTGTCGCTGATCTTGCAGTGTTTCATCATATGACCGTATTGATTCGGAATTCATTCGTTTGATTAGGCTCTTGAGGCGGCCGAATGCCATTCCGAAATTAGTGGTCAGATTAGGCGGAAATTCTTTCCAAGGCCAGTGAACGTGGTATCTTCCTTCGATAAAATCGGTGGTCTCATTGAAGCTTCGAATCGCTTCTTCTTCCTTTGTTATCTTCGGTGAATCGGTTATCCCGATGGACTCAAGATCCCACAGAGAGGATATATTCACTTGATCCATTGGCAGATCCGGTTTAGTTAACTTCACATCTAGCTCTGTTTGGAAATATGTAGTTACCGTTAAAGCCCCTTTAGTTTCCGGGTTCATTACTCCGGACAATATCCAACCGAACTTGGAATCAACCAGGTACAAGTTTTCTCTTATTTGAATTTTCTCAGTTTTCATACAACTATAGTAGTAATCGTTACCTATAAGAATATCAATTTGGTCAGATGAGCTATCGTCAGCTAGTAATTCCCTTTGTTTCCAGTTACTAAGCTCGCGTGGTACAACTGGTATTCCTTTACATATCATCGGTATTACATTCGCATAGATCAATTGTTTGGACATGTCTCGGGTTCCTAAATTGAGTCTAACTACTGTACTTTTGAGTTCTCGAGGAGTCTCTGCTCCAAAGGTGAAAACAGATAAGTTTTCTTCTTCCTCAGTTGAGAGATCTAATTTACGTGCGATTTTTTGAGTGACGTAGGATCTTTGTGACCCAGAATCCAACAAGATTCGACATTTAATCTGGTGGGAAGTATCTCCTTCCTTTGAGGCTATAGAAACTGCCGTTTGCAGCACAGTGTCTCTTTTATTGATTATTGCTGACAGCGTAGATGATTCCACTTGAGACGGAAATCGTTTGGGACACAATGCTCTATTGTGTTTCCCACTTTCTTTACAATGAAAGCATTGCCTCTGTGCTTTGCAATTTTGAATGCTATGGCCAGGACGAAAACATTGATAACAGCGGTTTTTTATCATGGTCTTTCTATCTGTAGAAGTTTTATATTTATCGCATTGGTCGTTGAAGTGGCTACCATTACAGAATATACAGCTTAACTTCGCCCTCTTCCTTCGAGGTTCTCCTGATGACTTGACCTTCGACGACCTCGTTTCTTTATTGTTGCTCATGTTTTCCTTTGCTTCCATGGGATGTTTCCTGTTCTCTTGCGTAACATGCAGTGTTTCCACAGTGTAATTTTCCATTACCTTAGGGCTTCGTTCTTGTGTAATTCGACTTGCATCTTCACGAGCAGTTATGATGATTTCCAAAAGTTTCCTCAACTCTTGAATAGAGTTCTCAGACGATTTTATCTTGAGTTCATAAATGAGGTCTTCGGGGAATTTCCCGATAATTAGGTGCCTCAAATGATTATGGTTTATATCTTCACCAAGTGACTCTAGGACTCTTAGGTGCCGTTCTACATCGTTTAGTACTTTCCTACACTCATTTGTTGTTTTATCGGCAGTTTTTACTTTAGATAACGCAGAGTAATGAGCGTCGACTAAATGGCAAGTCTTGCCATATCTTTCTTTCAATGTTCTCAACGCAATCTGATAGTTGGCGTTAGTAGTGTCGAAACCGTCAATAACCTGCTTGGCTTCCCCTTTTACAGATGCTTTCAGGTACAGCAACTTATCGACCTCAGTGATGTCTCTGGCGTCGATGTTAGAACCGAACTGGTCCCAAAATTGATGCCAATTCAATACGTCCCCGTTGAACTCCGGTAAGCTTAGTTTTGGCAAGCGGCTAGAAGAGCTGCTGGCTTGGGTGGCCCCCTGTTCGACCGTATTGTTTCGCGCAGAAAACATTTTAATTCTCACAATCAATTCGGCGAGGTTCTGTTCGGCTTCAAGTTGAACTTCGCTCATTTTTCCTATGTCGTCAGCGGAAGGATTATTAATGATACGAAAGTAGTTAGTGAGGTCTTCGTTAAATCTCTTTAACAACGATTCAAGTTTAACCTTTACAATTTCTGCGTCATATCTTGTCTTATCGTTATGTATAGAGAGGCGGGAGGATAAACTAGACTGATGCTCGATTTGGTTTGCTAATAATTGTAAGCGGTGCAACAGTAATTCTTCCATGTTTGCACCGGTCCTGTAACCGAAAATTGTATTATGCCCCTACAGTTTACTAAAATGCCTGGCATAATCATCTTTATTATTATTATTCTATAACGACAAACAATAATAGGATAATTCCCCTTTCCTCATAGACTTGCTCTAAAGTCCATGAGTTTATGTAATTGACAAACATTGTGATTTGATGTCATTACCTCATTCAGAACAGTCTCTAATCCGATGTTTGTGAAATTCTATCAGACGCTCCATATGTGTACCCACTTGTTACCATCACTCGGTCCGCAAAGGTCTGTTGAATCTGACTTTATCAAGTATTTATTAATAAGTGCTTAATCTCACCTGATAATTGATTTCAAGAAATGTAAGCAGAAACATAAGTTTATACTTAACGCTAGTAGATCCAGTATTAAAATTCCACAGTACTCGTGCTAGTTTGTCGAAACAGCAAATTTATCATATTCATATACACCAGCATCCGAAGGTAACTATTTCCATTTAATTTCAGATGTATTTATGATTATAAAAACATAGATATCTTAGGTGTGTTGGCAAATGTGAGGGCTACGCTTTGTTCATAGATTAGTTAACGTATTTAAATGTTCAGATTCAACTTTTATAGAAATTATAGTCGACATGTCTCGAATGTACTTTAAAGTAAGTAAGTAATGTAGTAAGGACCTAACAAGTTCTACTTTTCAATATTAAGGGGGTTTCAGAAGTCTTGAGGATCCTGTTATAAATATCAAATTAAAGAGACAAGTTTGTTTCCAGTGGGCGAACATAAATATAATTATAGCCAATGAAGTTTATATTTGAAGAAGCAATTATTCCACACTAAACAAATATTTATAATAATTACTGTTATAAATAATTAATTAATGTATCTTTGTGACAAAGTTATCTCACATTCTAATTGCTAAGTTATCAACTATTCTTCAGTAACGCAACTGCCATTAATTGTGTCTAGCTAATACAATATTAACAAATAAATAATTAAGTTCCTTGCTTCTTACTAGATACTCATACTCGCTAACTCTTCTGTTTCTAAGTGAGAAACCTTTACTTTTACAAAGTTATTCTAAGGCTGAAGGAATGTTGTAACAAGTCTCACTTTAGTATTGATCTTACTCCCTCGATGATAAGTGGGCCCTAATATTGTTTAAGCATGTTGCACTTATCAATCAACAATCATAATTAGGTACCTACTTGGTGTTTACTGAACTTTAAAATAGACCAATCATCAGAATTCTGCCAATGCGGACCAACCATCAAATCAAGTAACAAGCGGGTAATCCCATTCAATGAAGCCGATCTGATAACAATTCGTATGCGCGCTCGTGGCATATCAGTCTAAAGGATATGCTTTCATCTATCAATCTTAATGAAAGTCTATTTACCTCGTATTTGTGGTATCCGCAATTTTTTGTCTACACGGCGGATCGTTCTCGGAGCCGATAGGTAGTAGGTCGCAAATTACTAGCTCAAGTTGGTCGACGTGTTACTGTAAATCCCAAAATATCACATCAATCCTTATGTTTTTCATAAAATCAACATGGTATTTCTCATGGACTTTTCGTTATTTGTCAGGATACGATCAAAGATGACATAGATGATTATAAATCAATAAAATGATTATTTTTCAATATTCTGATTAAATTTACAATTCACCTGGGATGAGACAGAAAGTTCAATCGTTCAAAATCAAAACCATATTCGTATTGATAACTTACCAATAGATTCCAACTTTCGCGTTTTACAGCAGATCACAATACTTCAGCAAGGCAAATCTTATTCAAACTTTATTAAGTCGTTATATGCGTCACAACTTCTCAAACAAACTTTTGCCGATCTTAGTGAGGGGATAGTTGACCGTATACATCGTAACGAAAACCGGTTTTTTTTTTTTTGATAATCGATTCATTTATTGACTAGATTAAAAATCCATTATTATCTTCTACGTTTTATTGTTTCAGTAATCCTTGACTAGAATTAACGAGTGTCAAACGCAACTTTATTGTAATCGATAAAATTACTGAGAATTTACTCTTAGTTGCCTAGTTGGTTTAGACTTCAAGTACCGCGAGATGTTTTTTGAAATACGATTTAACTCCATCGCATCACACCATACACGCAAGTAAGTACATACAATAGAATATGACATAGACAAGTATACTATTGTAATATCAGAAGCAGTACGGATGGTACCAATTAATGTCCTGTGGAATTTGATTCTTGACTCACTTAAACGAACATGGAGATCGTGTCGTTAACTTATTAAGCCGTATCATCTTCTCGTTTCGTGTCATTTCTTAGGGTACACTCTTCAGTTCCTTATCCAAACTTTGTAGTTTGTAAAGTGTATCTAATAATAAATGTTCCAAACTTATAATTAAACAATATCTCACTCGCAGTTTTAAGTCAGATGTATTAGACATCGAGTTCACGATAATCGAGCGTTAAATACAAACATGAGCTAATCGGAACCACAATCGATTTAATGCAACTTCGGTTCACTGTCGTACATCCCTATGGCAGTATGGACTACCACTTCAGTCGAAGTACTCTTAATCAACTTATTATTCATAACTGAAAGATAACTTTACTTTCATACGACAAATAAATTAGTTTAGAATTATTCGATTCTTTATTGCGGTATTTAATCCAAATAATTTCTTAAATTAAATTCCACTCAAGAATTGGCTCGTCAATTGTTTGACAATAATGCCTACGGCCTAGACGAACTTCCGACCGGATCAAAACAATCCTCCTCATTGGAATAGGGCATTTATTAGAACGAAATGACATGTTACTATTCAATATAAATTAATAGAATAATAGTACACATTTTAATTACGCGATTTACATAATAACAATAATTTCTTTTGAACAATAGTTCACAATAAATATCACACATTGAGGCGACTAGCGCCATCTAGTAGTTCATACGGAAAACTTCATCAGTTACAAACGAGTGATGACATCAAGCTTTAAAAATAACAATAATAGTTACCAAAATAATTATAACAGAATAGATCTATAATTCGTCGTGGTGTCGGTGATCCCTGCTCAACTCTGTGTGCCCTGTCTACATTATTGCATACTGCAACTAAATCTTTATTCATAACTTCCAGTGTGGGATAGATTAAAGCTCTAAATATTTAGACAATAACTGCTCTTCTCCACTGTTAGTGATAATAGTTGTGTCGATTCGCTTCTCTCTTACTCATGGTGCCGCTGCCATGCCTGTATTAGGCTCTCTTGGCACTCATAATATTCTTGAAACCAGTTCATATCCCAGCATCTCCACCATGTCGCTAAGTCTGTATTTAAATTATGCTTCTACTATTTAAAGGAATCATGTGATACTAGAGTATTAGATTGATCTCTTCTGAGGGTGTAACCTTATACAGACGTAGCGAATGAGAAAAAAATATTATGTGTAACTGGTACCTGGGAACTTGATCTGCTTCGCTTGTTAATTCTTCATGGAGAATTGGAGACAGAGTACGGAATACAGAGCAACCAGATTCGAACACAGGGACCCCTTTCACCATCTGTAGGTAGATATTATCGATGACACTGACACTTCGATATTTTGGGTAGGTATTTAAGGTTATCGGTATTCACTGAAACCAAATGTCAATTATTAAATCTCGTTATTACATGACTCGACAGATGGAAACCGGTATGGTTTCCGCCCCTGGAAGCTCGCTTCCAAGAGCACTCGTAAAGGCTTTAAGGTCTAAGCATACCCTTTAGAGGCGGCGTGGTATTCTCACCGCCTCAATCATCATCAACGATGCAATTTAGGTCTATCATGCCTTTAGAGGACGGCGTGGTATTCTCACCGCCTCAATCATCATCAACGATGCAATTTAGGTCTATCATACCTTTAGAGGACGGCGTGGTATTCTCACCGCCTCAATCATTATACTAGTACTAATTGAGATCTCAAGAAGCTTCAGTTATAATATACAACTACAACATACTCAAAGTTTGCCAACCTCGTTGGTTTACATATAATCATTATTCCGTAAGTCTGTATTCTCAACATTCTCATGAACAATGGATCCAGTGAATAGCATAGATCAACAGATACATAGAAATATTAATTAATCTTAAATCATTAGATACTCAGCTTTCAATCCAGAGATGCCGCTGGTTCCAATCCCGATTCGAACTCACTTTGATGAACACGGCTTCGGGCTCAACTTTAACTAATCCCCAACTGTCGTCTTGATTTTCACTAGTTCGCGCGTACTACCTCCCAATTTGACATCGATGTTGCCATTGTAAAAAGTTATTATTGTGATGTTGCTACTGGCCATATTTATTGTCGTATTTACATTCGCGGACCACATCTTCTAAAGGTCCGCGACACCCATTATGGAATTACTCGAGGCAAAAACTTGAAAAAAAGCATCTGGGTGCAACACAGTTAATCTCTGAATTAGCAGATGATCCTAAAAGCTATTCAAATTACTTTCGTATGGGTAAAAATCATTTTAATTTCAAATACCACACGTCCACTCAACGCAGGTGCTGTCGCGACACTACCACAGACTACATAGACACTCAGACGACCGACTCCCCTATAAGAAAAATGGTCCGTAGAGATTGGAAAAATTGAATTTGACAGTTCATGTTTTTTAATTTTCAAGTGTTGAATCTGTGGCAAAGGCAACCGTTTTTTGCCATATTCAGCCTAGTTGTCCCTGCACCAAAAAGGATTTAAATTTTTAGTTTGTTTTTTAATCTCGGAGACCAAATTGACAAATGATAATGTTAAAACTGACATAAATGCTGTTGAAATTTGTGTCAGTTTGCCATTTGCACCTGTCAATTCAGTCTCAGAGATTAAAAAAAAATGAGAAAAATATAAATGAAACACAGAACATAATTATTTAAAGTTGTTTATTTATGACAAAATAACATTTTACATCATAAATGGCATAAAATACAGGTATTATCAGATGTAAGAATTGCTAGCTTATACAAAACAATATTTAAATTATATAAACATATACGATAATTTAACAAGGTATTAATTACATTTTTAACGTATATTTTAACTCTCGGAGGAAATTTGCAATAATGTGCGTAAGCTAAATTAAATAAGGACCTCATTTCATGTTGCTTGATAAAGTTATAAAAAATAAATGCACCATGCAAAAATTCCTGTTCATCTGCCAGTTACATAGATTATAGCTAAATTATTTTCATGAGTTCGCTAATATTTCTAGGTAATTTATTAACAATAGTACAGTAATAGTTAACATTTAGTAAAAATTGCCACATTATTAGTCCCATAGATTTAATAGATGAACTGCGCCTTATCTAGCCAACTGACAGATAAAATTGTCCCGTCTAGAAGGAGAGGTAAACAATTACATAGACTTAAAAGTAATCATTTTCTTGTCTTTCTAGAGAGTATGGTCAACGTAAGGCAGCTATTGCTCAGTCCATCCTTTAAGTCTATGATTGGTTGATAGTCCATACATTAAAATTGATCTAAATATTCACAAAAAAAAACAGCTCATCAGTCACCTATAAAGACAGTCTTTTCTGATACAACACAAAATATTTAAATGTATTTTCTTTTAATTTATAATTAGTTCCTTACCAAAATCATTGATGGTGACTTTTGAGTTCTTAATATTATAACTCACACAAGCTCCATTAACCGAGTTGAATAAATATTATAAGTAGTACCTTTGAGGGTGTGGCTAAAACTTCTCCCATCAGGATATTGAACTGAAACAAATGAAACTTGCATTAAACTTGGTTGATTGCAATGAAGTAAGGTTAATGACGGCTGGTCCGAAGTTGTATTTGAAGACCACTTGGAAAAATGTGGGGTAGCCTTTGTCCAGTAATAGAGGAACATTAAGGGCTATTAAAAAATATATATAGAGATCAGATTCAGGAAACTATGCTTATTCACAATGATAAGATTAATAACTGGTATTAATATAAACTTCTTTGATTTGATTACATCACATGTCATTATTACAACAAATTGGTCAAATGCTTGTGAGTGATAAAATTATCATTTCTATTTGATGTAAACAGAGAATAAGAAAAAAATATCTGAAAATTAATAAAATACTTACAAAATTATTGTTTCTTAAATAGAGTACATGCAAATGCTTAGCTGAAACTGGACCACAAATTCTTCACCTGAAAAGAAATAATACAATTTATTTTAATAAGTATGATGTACCATTGACCAACTGAAAGATAAAATTGGCCATACTCTAGAATGAGAGCCACTGCAACAGAAAAGATAGGACCCGCTCTACTATTCCTCTTTCTAGTTGAGTGGGATCAATTTTATGTAGCTATTGCGCAGTCCATACTTTAAGTGTATGGTATTTAACATTCTAAATTCTAATGAACAATGTCATCATAATTTTAATTCAAACTGTGGGAGATTGGTGCTTATTCGAAATGATAAGATAAGCAAATATTTATGATTTACATACTAACCTTCGTCAACTTTACAAGATTTTTTTAGGGTAATTTCATCAGCTGAAAACAATGATAATTTGAGCCGATTCTTCCTCTTTTCAAACCTTTTCTGGCACACATATACATTTTTTGATATCTTGTAGTCAACTAGCGCACATATTCACTGAATATAGTACAATAATCCCAGTTTATAAGCGAATTTCAAGTTTTATCTCATTAACACGAAACGAACTCATTTTAACGTCCTTTCGTTTATCATTGTAATGAACCACATAATTCTTGATGCACATGTTGCACTGGAAGGCTAAATATTACCGTATAAACTAGTGAAACTGTTAAATAAGTAAGAAAATATAAAATAGAAACTTTTCGAAGTTTTGTTCAGTCAGACATATTGACATAGACTTTTGTAAATTGTCTTTGGTTTTGGCACCGGGCGAAAGAGGGGGCAGGGAATGAACGAGGGACGCAGGGTACTACCCCCGTTACCCCGCGTCCCTCACTTTAGCGAAGTTTCTGGCCATAGAGCATAAGGTTGAAATTTTTTGTTCTAAGTTTGCCTGCCGTGGACACTACTTTCGCGTCGTATTTAAGCCGGATTTACATTACGAAACTAGTTGCATGAAAGTACTTTCATGACACTACTTTCACCATTAATTTCACGTGTAAACGTTCAGTTTTACAATGCATGCATTACTTTCGTGACACTGAATTACTTTCGTGCTATGCGCATATTTTTGGTGAAACTAGTTTCACGCAACTACTTTCATCATGTAAATACGACGCGAAAGTAGTGTCGCGACAGCACCTGCGTTGAGTGGACGTGTGGTATTTGAAATTAAAATGATTTTTACCCATACGAAAGTAATTTGCATAGCTTTTAGGATCATCTGCTAATTCAGAGATTAACTGTGTTGCACCCAGATGCTTTTTTTCAAGTTTTTGCCTCGAGTAATTCCATAATGGGACTAGACAATGGAACTAAAGCCGTTGGTGGATTTATCAACGTCTTTTTTCCGAGATAAATTTTATATTTTATCTTTTCTACAATGACGCTTTGCATCATAAATGAAATACAGCTTTGATCTTTACAGGGCCAGTATGTCCGCGATACTGGTAATTTCACGACACTAAAATTTTAACGAAAGTACTTTCACTTGTGCTGAAACTAGTTTCACGAAAGTAGTTTTATCATGCATGACACTACTTTCGTAATGTAAATGCGGCTTTACATGATGAAAGTAGTTGCATGAAACTAGTTTCACCAAAAATATGCGCATAGCACGAAAGTAATTCAGTGTCACGAAAGTAATGCATGCATTGTAAAACTGAACGTTTACACGTGAAATTAATGGTGAAAGTAGTGTCATGAAAGTACTTTCATGCAACTAGTTTCGTAATGTAAATCCGGCTTAAGGTTTAAAGGGCCGATTACACGATACGATTCATCGGGCCGATGAGCAGGCCTCGATAGATTGGGCGTTCTGATCACACTACACGATATCGCCACCCTAACTCACTTTTCAGCCGACCGTCGAGCAGTGAAGGTGGCGCCTACGTGGCGCCTACGCTTACAAAGTATCAGAAACTTGGCATCAGGGTTGAAAAAAAAAACAATTTTTTTTTTCAAATTTATAAAATAAACAGTTCAAAATGTTTTATAAAAGTGTTTTTTTCAGTTTCTGGCTTTTTTTTAAAAAGATTTCCACGTTGTTTGTCGTTGTCTTAACGTATCTACTATCTTTAAACGAGCAATTCTTGTATATTTATAAATAATCATGATCTCGGAAACGGCTCCAAGGATTTTCATGAAAGTTACAGATTAGGGGTTTTTCGGCCCAATGAATCGATTTATCAAGGTCCCAGGTTCGAGAAAAGCTCGGTTCCCAAGATATAGACATTTTAAAAACCGAGCAAAGCTCGGTCAACCAGATATTAAATCAATTATGTTTCATTTCTAGACTGCATCTTTTCAAATTCACCCATAATAATGTTTTTTTTTTTACGAATATGATCAATGGAAAAAAAAACAAGTGATTTTTTTTCTAATATTTTTAAGAATTGCCAATAAAAGTTTTTTTTTTTTTTTTTTTTTTTTTTTTTTTTTTTTTTTTTTGGCTTTGCACTATTCGTGCTTGTTGCCCGAAGATGTTAAAGAGCAGGAAAGATATCGCGAAAGGAAAAGGGAATGGACGGCAATTTGACGGGATTTGGAAAAGGCATCAACTAATTGTATGTAGGTACATAATACACGAAACAAAATAAAAGTGAACTAGGTACAAAGGAAATAAGAAAATGTACACCATACAAATTAAATTGAAATATTATTAACAACTAAAAACTCTATAATAATTTTATATACATCTATATTACAATGAAATAAAATACTAGGAACGGAAGAAGGAAAAGGAACTCCTACAGATAACAGGTTTTGAAAAAAGGTATAATGATCATAAAGTGGACAGGAAAAAAATATGTGGTTGAGGTCACCATAGTCGTCACCACATGCACACTCAGGACCCTGCACAATGCCAAGCTTAGCAAGATGCGCAGGAGAACTAACATGACCTAAGCGCATACGTATTAAAATAGTTGTTAATTTCTTGCTAAACTTGAACTTACTAAACCATGGTTTATCAGGTATATCAGGTTGAATTGCACGATAGTGTCTACCTATTTCAGATGAGCTTGTCCAGAGTTGATTCCAAGCTTCCTTTAAATAAACCCTGGGCAAGTTGGAAATATCTTGGATGTTGTTTTTGTACGGAAACATGTCACCACACTGCACCGCATCATTGGCTAATTTATCAGCTTTCTCGTTACCAGTAATACCACAATGAGAAGGTATCCAGGCAAAATGCACTGAATATCCCCTCAAGGAGCATTTGAGAAGAAGTTCCCGTGTTTCAAATATTACTGCAGAATTTTGGAAGTAAAAAGGAAATCTGGCCAAAGATTGAAGTGCACTTTTTGCATCAGTCAATATTATTGTTTTTTTAAGTTTCATTAGAAGGACATACTCTACCGCTTTAAATATCCCAAAGCATTCGCCTGTAAATACAGAAGATTCGGGGGGGAGTTTAATTTTCTGGGTTACATTGTATTGAGAGTGATATACACCAACCCCCACACAAGTGTCACTACTGTGTCTTGAGGCATCTGTAAAAATGTGATGATAATCATTCCAGTCTAGACCCATGGCAACATTAAAGTTCTGATTTTGACATATGTCATCTTTAAAAATGTTGAGGTTATCTTTGATGGATGGCAACAGAATTAATGCTTCATAATTACAGTGAAATATAGGAAGAAAAGGAGACTGATGAATTGGAGCTTTAATTAGATTAAATTTTCTAAAGCTTTTAACTAAACAAGGCATAGCTTTATGCTTCCAGTAAGTTGAATTTGTCAATTCTTCAGAGAGAAGAGAAACTTTCAATTTCAATGGGTGATTTGTAAATTGTAAACATCGGCACATAAATCTGTCAGCTAAAAATTGTCTTCGCAAGTGAAGTGGGGGATCTCCACATTCCACCTGCAAACACCTGGTAGGGCTGGATTTCATGGCACCTGAAATAACTCTCAGGGCCTTGGACTGAATTCCATCTAGTTTTTTGAATCCTTTAATGTTTCCAGGCTCCAGCAGAAAAGTACCATAGTCGATAACACTACGAATTAGAGTATTATATAGCAGTTTTAATGAGAAAGGATGTGCACCCCACCAAACACCAGAGAGGCATCTGATAATGTTTATGTTTCTTTCACATTTTGCTGTAATATATTCACAATGAGCAAGCCCTGTTAATTTGGGATCCAAAATAACTCCTAAAAATTTTACTTGGTTTTTTACAGGAATAGAAGCATTGTTGTACTGAACAGAGACTGTTGGGGGCCTACGCATTCTTGAAAACAAAACAACACTACTTTTATGGGCTGAGAGATCAAGGCCATTGTGTCCTAACCATGAGTTTAATAACTGCAAAGAAGAGGTTAATGAAGTACTTAAATTGTCAACATTGTTACCAGAAAGGTACAAAACCAAGTCATCAGCATACTGAAGTACTTGTACTGATCTGTTTAGAGAGGATTCTAGATCATAGGTATATATATTATAAAGAGGAGGACTGAGCACAGATCCTTGGGGCAATCCTCTCCACACTAATCGGGAAAATTTGGTTCCATCATCAAGGTAAAGATTTATAGATCTCTCTGAAAGCATATTAATGATAAAATTGGATAAAAATTTTGGAACTTTCAATGCATTCAATTTTTGTTCCAGCACGGATACCAGAACATTATCATATGCAGAATTAATGTCAAGAAAAGCTGCAAGTACAGATTTATTGGCAGAAAAAGCTAAGCGAATGTCGGTAGTAAATACACTCAGACTGTCTATAGTGCCTTTGCCCTTTCTAAAACCAAATTGAGAGGGAGCTAACAAATTATTACTTTCAATAAACCATTCTAACCTGATCTTAACAAGATGCTCAGTAATTTTGGCTAGAACTGATGACAGAGCAATGGGACGATATGAAGAAACATCACCTGGAGGCTTGTTAGGTTTTAAGATAGGAATTATGCTTTGGGATTTCCAACTAGATGGAATGGAACCAGAACTCACAACATTGTTGATAAGATTTAGATACACAGAAAGAACTGGATCAGAGAGATTCGCTATAAATGAGTATGGTATACCATCTTCTCCAGGAGCTGAATCTTTAACATGGGAAAGGACACCTTTCAACTCACTCAATGTAAATAGTGAATCAAGCTCAGGGTGACAAATAGGTGAAGATGGAGGATTTAAAGACCTATGTTCGGGAACTGAAGGAGGTGCTAGTTGGTCCATAAATAGATTAGCTAAGTCTGGTGGCAACTTTGTAGCTGCTGTTTCACTGAATGCTGACCTGAAGCGCCTAATGTTACGCCACACGACCGACGCACATACTTGTGGACAAAGTGAAGTACAGAATCTCTGCCAACCTTCAAATTTCTTTTTTCTAAGGAGCTTACGTGTATCACGGGAAATTTCCGTGAATAACTGAAAATTGTGTTTTGACATACATTTGCAATATCTTTTCTCTGCTTCTTTCCTGTTTTTAATTGCCTCTGTACACTCAGCATCCCACCAGGGAGGAGAAGGAAACTTACCTGAGGCACCATTTTTAATTGGGAAAATATTATCTGCTACATCTATTAGAATCCTTGTAAATTCATCAGATAATAATTGTGAATTATAATTTGATAAAGACTTTGCCAGAACAAGAATTTTATTCTCTACAGCAACCCTATATGTGTCCCAGTCAGCATTCTCTAATCTGTACTTTAGTCTAGGTTTTGGAGTATGTGAATCAGGTTTTTTAAAAGGGAAACTTATGATCAAGGGAAAATGATCACTACCATAGGAAGAAGACAAGGGTGCCCATGACAATAATGATGCTATATCGGGTGTACATATAGAAAGGTCAGGAACGCTTGCCCCCTGATCTGGATCTGTATGACGTGTTGGAAGACCAGTGTTCAAAATACAAAGGTTATGAAGATCTAAAATGTTCATTAATTGCTCCCCATAATAATTAGAGTGAGTACTACCCCAAGCTTGATGTTGGGAGTTAAAATCGCCCATGACTAAAAATGGTTTAGGTAATACTGCTAAAAGATTGTTGATTTCAGAGAAAATATTTACATTAGGGCGAGAATAATATATACAAACTAAACAGATATTATTTACAATTGCAGCGACAGCCGAGATATCGTCGCATAGAATAGGAAGGTCAAAAGATTTGAAAGAAAAAGAATTTTTAACAAGTATGGCGACTCCGCCATACCCATCGCTTCTGTCTGATCTAAGACAGGTATAACCCGGGATTCTAAACGAAAACCCTGGTTTAAGCCATGTCTCACAGAGAGCGACAACAAATGGCTCATATTTATTTATAATATATGATAAATCTGATTTCTTATTGACTATGCTGCGACTGTTCCACTGAACAATCTTTGAAAGATTTAGATCCATTGTGGTGGAATAAGTTTAATAAAAAGTCAATTACTGGGGCAACGTTGGACGGTTCTATATTATTATGTTGAGAGAAAGAGTTAATTAAAGCAATGATTTCTTCCAATTGATTTCCTTTATTTGTAATCTGTAATGCACACCCATTACCAGTAGATGAATTATCATTTTTAACTAAAGCCTGATGTGCATGTTTGTCATACCCTTTTTGTGTTTTTGGTGGGTCCCGAGGCTTTCTAAATATTGTTTTTGTGTACGACATTGGCTGTTTTGATTCTAAAATGGGGGGAGATTTTGTTTGATGTTTATGAGTAGATTTTACCGTTTCAGAATATAATTTAGATACTGATGGGTGCATTTGTGAAGCTTCTGCATAAGAAACAGAATTGTGGGCCATATAATGTTTTATTGATTTTTGTCTCTCATATTCCGGACATTTTTTATTAATGGCATAATGGTTACCAGTGCAACTACAACAGTTTGCATCACATTCGTCTTCAATGCTACAAGTGTCGGCGGAATGACCATCGCCGCACTTGTAACACCTAGGTTTCGACCTGCAGTGCAGTTTAGTATGCCCAAAACGACAGCAATTGAAACATTGTATGGTCGGGAAGATGTACAACTCTACAGGTAAAGCATTGTAACACATGAAAATTCTTTTAGGTAGTATCTGACCATCAAAAGTTACTACAACAGATTGTGATGGTTTCCACGTGCTTGTGCCATCTGTAATGCTTTTAAAATTAAGCCGCCTGATTTTTAAAATAGGACCACAACCGATTGGCACTGACATGTTTTCAATAACTTCATCGGGAGACCATTCGACAGGTACTCCACGAACTAATCCTATTCTTGTTACGTTAAAAGAAGGAATGTACGCTTTTAAATTATGTTTTGCTAGGCTAGTATGGTTTACAAATGAATTTGCTTCCGTGAACTTTGAGAATGCCAGACTTATTTTATTACGTCCAATTTTTTTAACACTGCCGTTAACTATATTTTGAAATTTATTGTGTTTCAAAAACTTTCCGAAAGTAATAGGGTGCAGTGTGGTGTCATTATCATTACTTAAAATGTTTTTTTGAACATGTACGATAAAAGGCGCGCAATCCGTTTTATCGTACATGTTTCTCGCAATTTGCGCGGGAACTGAATCCGTAGAGATTGATGTCGAGTTAATTTGATGTGGGGTCTGAATTACTGGCATCGCGTTAATAATAGGGGTATTATCCTGATCTGCAGTAATGATCGAATCCGTGCAGCCACAACCCGAAGTTTCAGGTCCGTGACCCTTGCGAGTGCGTCTTCGTTTGTTGCAATGTTTGCAAACATGTACACGGCTACGTTTTAATGACCGGGTCGTAGTTGACCCATCGGTCTCCATACCCGATTCATTTGATATTATGGTGACGTAACTGCCTGCCGGGGGGACTACGCCCCCCGGGTCAGGCGGATCATTCATGCTCAACTATATAAGTAAAAATAAGACACTTACCACTAAAGATTGAAACACTACTTAAATAAAAACTAAATATAAATATTTACACTACAAAACTACAACTATTGATGCTATTTTACAATATTTTCAATTTTCTTTAAATAATTAACAAAAGAGACGCGTCCGCTCAGTTAGAAATTTCCCGCCCTTTTTTCCCAATAAAAGTTAAAAATATGGCAAATCAATGGCATAGACGCAAATGGTTTTATGTCAGGTTATATAAACTCCTGAATATTTATTTATTTTCATTTTATAAGCATTCATCCGCCTTGAAAAGTAGTCGCTCTCGCAGCAACAGTGGGTATAGTAAAAAATAAGAAGAAGAGAAGACGTTAGCTGAAGGAATATTTACGAGTATTCATTTCTCTTTCGCGTTGCGAAGCCATTTTCACTTCACGACATGTCATTTCACGTCGAACGCCGCGCCGCTACTGAGCGCCCTAACCGCGATCACACGACACGATTTATCGGGATTTAGGGACTTAGGGCCGTCGGGTACACTCCATCGCCCGATTTAGGGAAACTAACAGCCTAACAGCGATTACACCACCCAATCCATCGGAACTTAGGGACTTAGGGCACGATGAATCGTGTCGTGTAATCGGCCCTTAACATTCCTGAGTATGTATTCTAGGTGGCTCTGCTAGAGAGTATGCTCCCCAGCAGAGCCACTATCAATGCATATTTTATCAATACCTGATACTCGTACATCAATAACAGTTTACGTACATTATGTACGTCTGACGTACATCATTTTAAGATATCGGTTTTTAAAATGGTGGCTCCGCGGCGGAGTAGGACACGAACTTTTTACCAACGACGATATAATACTAGACTACTCATTGCACGATCTAACGAACAAAACTATTCTGCCAACTCGCTGAGGTAATACGTAAGCGAGGGGGGCGGGGTACTGCGTTGTGATTGGCTAACTCAAGGTCTGTTCTGTCTCAACGTATGTTTACGGCTCACAGGATTGGTCGAAATGTGACGGTTATAAGACTTTTTTGCCTAATGTGTTGGCAGACATCGGTCGCCTGTTATTACGAGTCTAGTATTATATCGTCGTTGCTTTTTACCAATGACTAAAGCTGCGAACAAATTATCGGACGCGTCCGTCAGCCGCGGCTGAGGGACGCGGCTTATTGAAATCTAGCCAGTACATTGAATACTACACTGTGCAAACTATCGGTCATAAGATGTCAAAGTCAAAGTCAAAATTATTTATTTGCGTTAAGAGCCAGTTCACAAAATTCGAACGCTCGAGTTTAGGTAAAAGACGGGAGCAATGTTCATGTGTGCGTAGCTATTCACACATACACAACGCAACCAGTGTAGCGCTAGTGTTGAGACGGACTAAACAATCTTGAGCCGATATAATCGTAATGCACTTTGGTTACATTTCTGAAAAAGTTTTTTTTTGTTTATTCAGTCTATTAGACTGTTAAATGGTATAGAACGGAAAGCATCTCGCGCGCTGATTGGTTGAACGACATGTGCCCGGCGGCGACGGCGGTGCCGCCATAATTATTATTTGTTAGATAATTCGTTTGATGTCGAATGTTAACAAACTGTTCTGGTGATTTTAATTAAATTTTGTGTTAAAAATAACCTGTGAGTTAAAGTTAGTTATATTTTATTGTTGTGGAAGTAAAACTGAATCTGCGATTAACCTAAGAAGTGAAGTTTGAACAATAGTCAGATAACTTTTATCTGAGGAATAAAAATGGCGGTTCGACAGCTTATCTATAGAAAATATGTCAAACCGCTATTTTCATTCCTCAGATAAAAGTGGTCTGACTATTATAAATCAGCCCTTAGTCATCGAATATAACCTAAATTTAATACATTTTCCGTGTTTTCATATTTTTTATGAATGTGAACCTTAAACATCTACTACAAGAACACAGAACGAGCTACTGTAAGAAGTTCTGAGTGCCGCGTAAAAGAAGAGTTGCGTTTATTTCTATAAAATCACGAGTGTATTGCGTTGTGTAGGTATATGGCTGTTTGAAGTCGGCTTCATCATAACCGGAGATTTTGTTGGGTCCATATTGGCTCACCTAAAGTTGTTTACCCGAAATTGTTCTTCCTAACGATTTGTAATCCGAATGATCACTCTTCCTAAAATTTTTCATCCTAAAGTTTTTATTCATACTTTTTGTAGTGCTACCGGCGATGTTCATAACACTCATTTTTCCGAAAATTGTTATCAATAATATCGTTATTGTAAATATATTGAAACTCCTACTGTTTTTTATCATAACGTTTTTATCCCTAAACATTATTACGGTGATATTTTTATTTAGTCATTTTACTGGATTTAGTCAAACTAAATCCAGTAAAATGTCGACAATTTAGTCAAACTAAATAAAGTAAAATGTCGAGAAAATTCGACGGAGCACCGCTTCGCGGTGCTCCTACTTCTGGGTGGTTTAAAAAAAAATAACCACGAAGGGGATGGCGGGGTCTTTCAGACCCCGCCATCCCCTTCTAACCTAACCTGTCCGAGTCGGGGTGCCCCCAGTCGTTTTTGGTCAGAGTGTCGTGTTGGGTGGGGTCACTATGAAAAAAATACTGGCGACAAATTTCCAGGTTGCGCTCGCCGGCCGCTGCCGCGGCACCGCTCGCTTTGCTCGCTCGACTCGCGAGTTTTTCAGGTACACACCGCTTTAAATAAAATTAAAAAGACGCTTTAACTAATAAAAAAAAAAACAATTCATATAATTAGTGAGTGCGAAACTGCGAAGCAAGCACTTCCTCAAGTATGCGTGCTAATATGCCAACAAAATAAAAATAAATCTAAACAAAAAAGATATGACTTTGAATAATAGTGTAAAAGAAGGTTATGTTGAGAAAATATAGGAAAACAAATAATAGTATAATAGATGTTTATTGCTACCGATATTATGAAGTCGAATGATTCGGAATTACGAATATTAGTGACAGTGCAATTAGGAGTTGTGATCATTAGGATTAAAAATGTTAGGAATACAATTTTCGGGTTTCCGATGATCGGAGTTTAAATTTTAGGTGAACTTTGGCGCGCCCGATTTTGTTATTTAAACTCCCTGCTTATTTTGAAAGGTAAGAATGATTTTTATCAATATCGAATTCTATATCCGCATGACCGTTTAATAAATTCGTAAATAATTTGTAAAAAAACCAACATGGTTTCTGCTACAATTTCTCATAATAGGCGTCTTTTCATAGTTTTCGTCTTCGAGGGTTTTGAATCCGATAGTGCTGTCAAAATGTAAATCCAAGGTGGCGGCTGCAAAAAATATCGAGGTTTTCGTCATGGGTGTCGTTTTCATGGTTTTCGAGGGTGTTGAAATCGATGGTGCAGTCAAAATGTAAATCCAAGATGGCGGCTGCATAAATTATCGAGGTTTACGTCATGGGTGTCGTTTTCATGGTTTTCGAGGGTGTTGAAACCGATGGTGCAGTCAAAATGTAAATCCAAGATGGCGGCTGCATAAATTATCGAGGTTTTCGTCATGGATGTCGTTTTCATAGTTTTCGAGGGTGTTGAAACCGATGTTGCAGTCAAAATGTAAATCCAATATGACGGCTGCAAAAATTATCGAGGTTTTCGTCATGGGTGTCGTTTTCATGGTTTTCGAGGGTGTTGAAACCGATGTTGCAGTCAAAATGTAAATCCAAGATGGCGGCAGCATAAATTATCGAAGTTTTCATCATGGGTGTCGTTTTCATGGTTTTCGAGGGTGTTGAAACCGATGTTGCAGTCAAAATGTAAATTCAAGATGGCGGCTGCATAAATTATCGATGTTTTCGTCATGGGTGTCGTTTTCATGGTTTTCGAGGGTGTTGAAACCGATGTTGCAGTCAAAATGTAAATCCAAGATGGCGGCTGCATAAATTATCGAGGTTTTCGTCATGGGTGTCGTTTTCATGGTTTTCGAGAGTGTTGAAACCGATGGTGCAGTCAAAATGTAAATCCAAGATGGCGGCTGCAAAAAATATCGAGGTTTTCGTCATGGGTGTCGTTTTCATGGTTTCCGAGGGTGTTGAAACCGATGGTGCAGTCAAAATGTAAATCCAAGATGGCGGCTGCATAAATTATCGAGGTTTTCGTCATGGGTGTCGTTTTCATGGTTTTCGAGGGTGTTGAAACCGATGGTGCAGTCAAAATGTAAATCCAAGATGGCGGCTGCAAAAAATATCGAGGTTTTCGTTATGGGTGTCGTTTTCATGGTTTCCGAGGGTGTTGAAACCGATGGTGCAGTCAAAATATGGATAGTATGGAAACTAGACCTAATTGTAGAAATAAATACCTACGCTCTCAACCGCAGCGTTAGGGTTGTCACGAGCGCGGAGAATGGAACATAATTATGTGGCGCTGATGCTTGATTAACCGGTGGCTGCGCACCGTACTATGCGTTTCAACTAAGTATAAGATGACCTAGGCAACATATTGTAACTGCAATTGTGTTTAACGAAAAATACTTTGCGCAAATTACTTTTCAATACTTAATATTTATCTTATTCATGTTATTTTCATGTGATTTTTGTTATTTGACGTCTGGGATTTCTATTTTGATAGCAATATCGGTTTCAACACCCTCAAAAACCATGAAAACGACATCCATGATGAAAACCTCGATAATTTTGGCAGCCGCCATCTTGGATTTACATTCAGACTGCACCATCAGTTTCAACAACCTCGAAAACCGTGAAAACGACACCCATGACGAAAACCTCGATATTTTTTGCAGCCGCCATCTTGGATTTACATTTTGACTGCACCATCGGTTTCAACACCCTCGATAACCATGAAAATGACACCCATGACGAAAACCTCGATAATTTATGCAGCCGCCATCTTGGATTTACATTTTGACTGCACCATCGGTTTCAACACCCTCGATAACCATGAAAACGACACCCATGACAAAAACCTCTATAATTTATGCAGCCGCTATCTTGGATTTACATTTTGACTGCACCATCGGTTTCAACAACTTTGAAAACCATGAAAACGACACCAATGACGAAAACCTCGATAATTTATGCAGCCGCCATCTTGGATTTACATTTTGACTGCAACATCGGTTTCAACACCCTCGAAAACCATGAAAACGACACCTATGACGAAAACCTCTATAATTTATGCAGCCGCCATCTTGGATTTACATTTTGACTGCACCATCGGTTTCAACACCCTCGAAAACCATGAAAACGACACCCATGACGAAAACCTCGATATTTTTTGCAGCCGCCATCTTGGATTTACATTTTGACAGCACCATCGGTTTCAACACCCTCGAAAACCATGAAAACGACACCCATGATGAAAACTTCGATAATTTATGCTGCCGCCATCTTGGATTTACGATTTGACTGCAACATCGGTTTCAACACCCTCGAAAACCATGAAAACGACACCCATAACGAAAACCTCGATAATTTTTGCAGCCGTCATATTGGATTTACATTTTGACTGCACCATCGGTTTTAACACCCTCGAAAACTATGAAAACGACATCCATGACGAAAACCTCGATAATTTATGCAGCCGCCATCTTGGATTTACATTTTGACTGCACCATCGGTTTCAACACCCTCGGAAACCATGAAAACGACACCCATGACGAACACCTCGATATTTTTTGCAGCCGCCATCTTGGATTTACATTTTGACTGCACCATCGGTTTCAACACCCTCGAAAACCATGAAAACGACACCCATGACGATGCAGAAACCATGTTGGTTTTTTTTACAAATTATTTACGAATTTATTAAACGGTCACGCGGATATAGAATTCGATATTGATAAAAATCATTCTTACCTTTCAAAATAAGCAGGGAGTTTAAAAAACAAAATCTCGGGTTATGATGAAGCCGAGTTCAAACAGCCATAATTATACGTAACTTATATAAACGCAACTCGTCTTTCCGCGGCACTCAGAACTGACAGCACTGCGATGTCCGCTTAGAAGCCTCGTAGATGCGCGTGTTTGTGTGAGTGCACCGTTTCGAACGTTAGTACGTAATTTCCGTACTATCCATATTTTTACTGTGCTACGGGGCAGAGAAGAGCCACTCAAAGCGTGGGAGCGTATCTTTGCAAGTTACAACAACGATCTATACACGTCATGTAAATATATCCCATAAATAATATACGCCACCACGTTTTGAGTGGCCCCTCTCTCAGCCCCGTAGGGTTATTTTCTTTTTTTTTTTTAAGAAAATTAAAAACGTGGGTTTTTCATATTTCTGACAGCAAACCCTTTCATTTGATACCCATATCATGGGGGTGCATTTCAAACAGCCAATCCGCCATCTTAGATGTCCGCCATGTTGGATTTAAGACACGTGACTATTTTTTTCGTATTCCTGACAGCAAACCCTTTCATTTAATACCCATATCATGGGGGTACCTTTCAAATAGCCAATCCGCCATCTTGGATGTCCGCCATGTTGGATTTAAGACACGTGACTATTTTTTTCATATTACTGACAGCAACCCTTTCATTTGATACCCATATCATGGGGATGCATTTCAAATAGCCAATCCGCCATCTTGGATGTCCGCCATGCTGGATTTCAGGTACGTGACTATTTTTTTCATATTCCTGACAGCAAACCCTTTCATTTGATACCCATATCATGGGGATGCATTTCAAATAGCCAATCCGCCATCTTGGATGTCCGCCATGTTGGATTTAAGACACGTGACTATTTTTTTCATATTCCTGACAGCAAACCCTTTCATTTGATACCCATATCATGGGGGTGGATTTCAAACAGCCCGACCACGATCTTGGGGAGGCCGCCATATTGGATTTCTCACCACTCTTGCGCCCCATTGCAAAAACTAATAAAACAACAAAAACGGATGGCTAATTAATGCACAAATTCTACAAACTACTATTTTAGTTATTATAATAATACTTTAGTTTGATAAAGTAACGAAAATCTTACCTTATGAAAAAAATATGGAGAGAATCAAAATGTGGCAGTCGTAGTATAATATTCCGTTCACGATACGTTCGCTATAAAATCAGGACGAGGAAAAAAGTGATACAGGTCCTACGTCGACGGGCGCTGGAGCCGTACTGATCGCAGCCCGGTTATGTTTCGTAATTTATACTAGTTTAGAGTGATTTTAAAAACGATAGTATGTTTAATTACATGAAGGGATTTTAATGAAATTTAGAAATTAGTTTAGTCTGTAAACATAGTTTATATTTACATAGTTTTTTTAATGTAATTACGCTTTGTTCGAACCAAAAATGGCGATAAAACAGCGATATAAAACGTAAAAATTGACCTCAGAATTTATTTTTTTACCAATTTGTGTTAATAAAAATATAAATTCTACTACGCAGTTTGACGACAAAAACGTATGTCTGATGATTTGTGTATTTTTTTTGGTTAAAATTACGAATATTAATGGCAGATGTAGGAGTCGCAAATCGACTCTGCGTTGATTTTTCAGTAAACTACTTGTCGGAGATTAATTACCACAAAGTTAATAAAAGAGTTTTTTGAAATATGTTACGTCAAATTACAACACGAAAGACTGGTCTTTCTTTTACAGGTATTCAAAAATGTTGGAGTATTACTTAATATGGTAAATTAGACGACCATAATTTTAGTTCTACGCGCAAATGGGTAAAAGGGCTCTTAAATGTGGTATGTACAAAGATGGTAAAAATAAATAAAAGTTCAAACACATTTCGCCATAAAAATGACATGCAAACATTATTATGTTTTAGGTTACACATTATTTGGTAACTGCATAAAATAAACTTCAGGGCTTATTAAATTTATATAAAACAATATTTTGCTGTTAAAATTAGTTAACATACAAATTAAACTAATACTTTACCTAAAATATTTAAAATTAGTTTGCAAACATAACATTAAAAACAACCAATTCAAAATATTATTATAGATATTACATTATTGTATTATAAATTATTATTATATTATTGTTAATAGTTATAATACATTACGGTAGTGATATGACTTACAATTGGATTTTTTTAGAAATTCAGCTACGGAATAAAAGCTGTGTGAAATGAGCCATTTTTTTAAAACAATGCAAAATTTTTTGTAGGGAAGGTCAGTAATATCCTTTGGTAATGAGTTAAAGATAAGAGGAGCCATATAAATACAATTACGTCTGACTAGTTCAATCCTAGGAACCGGCATTTTTAATGGGAACTGTGCAACTGTACGTTTATTTTTGTTGTCTAAGGGTTCAAAAAGCGAATAATTTGTTTTGACAAATTTTGCGATTTCGTATATATACATACAAGGAACTGTAAGAAGGTTGTGTGACTTAAATACTGGTCTGCAAGAATCAGTCCAGTCCATGTTGAAAATTGAGCGTATGCATTTTTTCTGTGCTAACAGAACTCTTGTTACCTCAGAAGAGTTCCCCCAGAGAATGATGCCATACCTGATGATGGAGCAAACATAGGCATGGTATACCATCAAAGCAGTTTGTCTAGTAGTCTCATCTGTGACTTTTTTGAGGGCGAAAACGAATCTATTTATTTTTGTACTAAGTTCATCGATGTGATCCTTCCAGGTGAAATGTTCATCAATTGTAATACCTAGGAATTTAGTTTTATTAATTTGTTGAACTGCTTGATCTTTGTGGGCTATGTTAAGTTTGATATATTTACCTTTCTGTGTTTTAAAGTTTAATATTTTAGTTTCCTCTACATTAATTTTTAAAGCGTTCGCATCTAACCATGTTATTATTTTATTTAAGGTTTTATTTATTGTAGACTCATGTGATTCGTCATTTTTACAATCTAAGATAACTGTTGTATCATCAGCAAACAGAACACAGTCTTGGTCTATAGCTTGCGGAAGGTCATTGACATATACAATGAATAACGGTGGCCCCAAGATGCTTCCCTGTGGAACACCAAAGTAATTGTATCGAGGAACAGAATCATAGTTCGTGATGCAATTGACTTTGTCATCGAATTTAGTTATTCTTGTTATCTGCGTTCTGTTAGAAAGATAGGTTTTAAACCACTCTAAAGCCGGGCCCCGGATACCAATTTTACTTAATTTATTAATTAGAATGGAATGATTTACAAAATCAAAAGCTTTGCTTAGGTCTAAGAATAAAGCTGAAGTTGTTATTTTGGAGTTTATATTATTTAAAACTGATTTGGTTAAATGAAAAGCTGCTAAGGACGTAGATTTATTTTTCCTAAAACCGTATTGCTCTTTTGCCAGCATATTATATTTTTCCAAGAAAGGGAGAACTCTTTTATACATGACCCTTTCAAAGACCTTTGATAGAATCGGAACAAGAGCGATAGGACGGTAATTGTTTTTGTCACTTTTAGAGCCTTTTTTATGCAATGGTTTTATAACAGACATTTTTAATTTATCCGGAAAACAGCCTTGTTCTAAAGACAAATTGATAATATATGATAGAGGTTCAGCGATATAAGGAGATATTTGTTTGAGAAGGTCTGTAGTTATATCATCATAGCCGGCTGATTTAGTGTTTTTTAATGTTTTTAATATGCTGAAAATTTCAGAGGGATTACAAGGCGTTAGAAAAATGCTATTATCATTACTTTTAATATCGGGGTTAGTATCAATAGGGTTGCTTGGACAGGTAGCGCTATTTTCAACAACATCAATAAAGAAATTATTAAATTTATTTGCTAGGTCCGGGCCCGATGTTACTGTAACATCGTTGTCAATAATATCATTAATATATTCGCGAGATCTTTCGTTACCTGTACAACGTTTAACAATATCCCATGAAGCTTTACCCTTATTTTTTGAACAGGCAATGTGCTTTAGGTTACATAAAGATTTTAAGTTATGAATACATTTCCTTAACAAATTGGAGTAAACCTTAAATTTAGTTTTATTTTCACTTGTTTTGCTTAGATAGTATTTATATCTTAATATACGTTTAGTGTGACTACTCATTTTAACTCCTTTTGTAATCCATTTTAATGTACCATATTTAAACTGTTTTTTTACCTTTATGACGGGGAAACATAATTTATAAAACAAAGTTAAAGTATCATGAAAGTTATTAAAAGCACTATTTGTGTCAGAAATATTGTATACTTCGGAAAAAGATAGGTTGCTGATATGTTCGATGAATTTGTTGACATTTTCTTTACTCATGTCATTAATGGTCATAAAGTAATAACTTGATATAGGTTTTTGATCGTATTCAAACTTCACAACCTGTGCTGTGTTATGATCTGATAAATAAACATTATGTGTAGAACCTACTATATTTGGAACATTACTGATGATGTTGTCAATACATGTGTTTAACCTGGTGGGCTCTTTGATGTGACACCGCATACCATAATTAGAGAGAAGATCTTTGAATTTTGTACTATTACTATCATTAGATAAAAGGTTTATATTAAAATCACCGGCTATTATTATTTTACTTTTTTTGTATTGCAGTTTTCGTAGGGTCTTGTTCAAATTTTCAAAAAATATGTCTACGTTGGATGACGGTGTTCTGTAAATACATAATATGATCACTTGTATTGATTTAATCTCCAGTCCACAGATCTCGTAATGCTTTTCGATGCAAAATTCATTTATTTCTTTTAATTCGGTACTTTGAATATAGTTTTTACACAGTATGCATGTACCACCTCGCCGTTGATCAGGCCGCGAGTATATAGCACCAACATAGAAATTATTTACTGAAAGGTACTTTTCATCCCCTCTTAAAACAAAGTGTTCGCTAAGACATATCACCCCTATATCCAAATCAGACTCACGCATCTCATTAATAGTAATATCGATATATTGCAGCTTATTTAAGGCTCCTGCAATGTTTTGATGGAGTACTGAAAATATATTTCTGCTGGATTTATTGTTTTGAAAAAACTGTTTTCGATTGTTACATGGTGTGGCCTCGAAAAAATGTTTTATTTGGGCTCATATTTATTTTAATTTTAGAAAAATAATAAGGAATTGTACCTTTATTTGGAATAGCTTTTTTAATATTATTTGGAATAGTGTCAGTAGAAGTTATACTATTTTTTGCAGTTTTCAAATCAATTGGCTCTTTAAATGATAAAAAGGTATGATTGTAGAAGATTGTGTCTACTAAGAAATTAATCTTTTTACAAGTTTCTATTAATAAACGTTTTCTGCTATAATAGTGTCTGCCAATATCTAAAAAGGTACAATTTGAAAAGTTTTGCGACATGTTTTTTAGTAGACCATTTAATAATATTTCATTCAAATGCCTATTGTGCAGAACGTTTAGAATAATAACATTTGTGTTTTTGATACATTTCAATAAGGACGCCAATTCTATTATTATTTTGTTCGGATTACTGTCATTTTCACCAACACACAAAACTAAAAAGTTGTTTTTACAGTCATATAACTTATAATTTTGTGACAAAATATCCTCAGTAGACGCGTATGGCTTTATCGTCGATGTTATGCGGTATTTTTGATAATCTGTATCGCTTCTAGAGTTAATTAGAGCCGATGCTAAATCAGAGCATTGTTGACCACCTAATATTTGTATTTTCGGTTTTCGATCTGCAATGGTTGAGCACATGCTGACATCTATTGGGCTATTCAGTGAGATCGATTTCTCATTGTAATATTTACTAGCGCCATCTAGGTGATCAACGCGTGTTGAAATTGGTTTTGTAGTAGCGGCGACGGCGACAGGAGCTTGCGAGTGTGTTCTAGGAATATTCTGCTTTACATCAGCGCCATCTAGGTCCTTTTTGCGTGATGAATTCTTCTTGGCAGCTCTGTTGTCCGAGTTCATGATAGGAATCCTTACCGATTTATTGGATTTATCTTGATTTGACTTGGATAATATCGTATTTTGCAGGGTTTTATTGTGAGGTGAATCCTGTAAACATTTTCTTGGAGCGATTGATGTCCGTTTATATTGCTCGGCATTTTTTGGTGTCGAAGTTACTTGAGTTGTTTTGTATTGTGCAATTATATTTTGCTGTTCTATTGTTTGTGATTTTAATGCGCTATTTTCAAGTTTCAAAATATTGATTTTATTCTGAGCTTGCTGCAATTTCTCTTTAAGGTCTCGGATTTCATCTTTTAGTGTCTCAGTGGGCTCAAATCTTGTTGATAGATCTGGTAGACTTTTTGTTAGATAGTCGTCCTCCGACATGGTTGAACGGAAAGACTCATTTATTGAATCATTTATGACAGATTTCTTTCTTCGTATTGTTATATTTCCATAGTCCATTTTGTTTGACATAAAGAAACACGAAGTCTAAAAAAGTTCAAAATACAAAAAGAGAATTTTCTCCCACCGAGATTCGAACTTGAATTTTTTGATGTAGGAATGCTTCATGTAGCGGTGGTACCAAATGCGCTAATCGTACATGCTAAGTTTTTGCGAAATAGGCATTCATGTCCAGTTAATAAAAGGTCGTTAAAAGATGCGTCGAATAGCGCGTCGTTTAAATTTTGAATCATAAATAAGGTTAAATAATGTAGTTTTCACTTTATTTTAAGTTTATCAGATATAGTTCACTTGGTTATGAATATTTATGGGTGTTTTTATGTTTTTAGGGCTAGTTAGCAGGATGTGTATGTTGAATAACACTAAATTCACTAAATTCACTTGGTTATTCCAAAACTTCTTAGTAGCAAATTGTTTCTTTAGAGTTTATTATACACTATCATTCACATACGTTGTTGCAAACGTTTTCTAGCAACTATTGTTTGTTTACACACAAGTTATATAACATTGTATACACTTTCACACTGTTTTACTATTTTTTTATAATTTTAAAATACGGAGCGAATTGTTTACTGTAGCAGTGGCGCCCAGTGTTGCCAGGGCCCCTGAGTCGTAAGTTACGTTTCGTTTCCTGAAATATTACATTTTTGATGCAAAAGTTACATTTTTGTTTTTTTTTTTTAATTTACGTGTTTTTGGGTCGGAGGTCGAAATAACTTTTCTTTGAAAAGTCGGTGGCTTTGTTTAATTTTGAATTTTACCCTTTTTTGTGGTTGTTTTTGAAGGCGGTTAATTTTTTTTTTTGTAAAAAGTTTTTTAATTTGCTCTTTTTAGTTTAAGTATTCAACCCAAATTCTTGTACATGTGCACTAGAATTTTGTTATCCGTAGCACCGGTATTTAACATCGTTCATGTACACATTATGCTAATAAAATTTCCTATCCCAAAAACGGCTGAACAGATTTTGATGAAACTTGCAGTATTCCCTAAGGTGAACAATCCCTAGTACAACAAAAAAAGAATTTTGAAAATCGGTCCACAATTGGCGGAGTAATCGCGTAACGAAAACGCAAAAAGTAAAGATCATAATATCATCCAAGTAGCCGAAATCAATAAAAATGCTCACATAATAAAAAGTACTGAACCAAATTGGAGAAATTTTTTATGGGACTAGTAGCTACGAAACCGCGAACGGCGGGAACTCGCGAAGTGAGAAACATGGGCGCACACGTTCAAGCAAAATCAAGTTTTAAAATATCCACGATACGTTTCATTTTGTCAAAGCGCTTTTCATTGGGCGTTTTTCCATTAGCCGGCACGGCACCGGCAACGGCGACGGCGCCGGCGCCATGCCGGTGCAATGTATGAACGCCGGGCCGGCGCCGGCGCCGGTAAGTGGAAAAACGAGCCATAGATTTTCATACATTTTTGCTTCCCCGGCACCGGCACGGCGCCGTCGCCGTCGCCGGTGCCGGTGCCGTGCCGTCTAATGGAAAAACGCCCATTCAGAGCCATCTCTGAGTGTGATACGGAGTGAAATACTTTTTAGACGCACAAACGCGTTCGTAAATTACTGTTTGCAATAAAAATTTAGTATTACAAATCTCGTTGTTCTGGTTGTTCTCAAAAGTTACGAAAATTGCCTTAGATATAAAAATTACTTACATGTTACGCGAGGGGGTCAAAAGTTACGAAAAATGTAAGAAATGTAACCTTCTGGCAACACTGGTGGCGCCACCTCGCCAGATGCGGACGTGACCTTGAGCGCTCGGACGTCCGAACAGAATCTGGCCGGCTGGATGTTTTGTGCATCCGCGGACGGCAGCGGACGGTGTGAACGGGGCACGGGACGCGTCCGCGGACGTTTTGAGAATTATGTGTTCTGTGGTTTCGAGTGTCACAAGCAAAACCGCGCTCGCGCATTGACACCAAGTGGAAGGACAACATAGGGCAGCTGCCGCCAACTCTATAAATTCGTCCTCGCTATCGCTGCTCGTCATACTTCCCTTTTGACAAACATAACTACAAGGAAGGAATGATCGAAGTGTCCACGTAGTCTATGGATCGAGTAAAGACGTCCGAAGACGTCGTCCGAACTACCGTGCACACTGCTAAGCCGCGTCCCTCAGCCGCGGCTGACGGACGCGTCCGATAATATGTTCGCAGCTTACTGTTCGGACGTCCGAACGCTCAAGGTCACGTCCGCGTCTTACGACCGACAGTTTGCACAGTGTAGTATTAAATGTACTGTCTAGATAATGAATAAGCCGCGTCTCTCAGCCGCGGCTGACGGACGCGTCCGATAATTTGTTCGCAGCTTTAGTCATTGGTAAAAAGTTCGTGTCCTACTCCGCCGCGGAGCCACCATTTTAAAAACCGATATCTTAAAATGATGTACGTCAGACGTACATAATGTACGTAAACTGTTATTGATGTACGAGTATCAGGTATTGATAAAATATGCATTGATAGTGGCTCTGCTGGGGAGCATACTCTCTAGCAGAGCCACCTAGAATACATACTCAGGAATGTTAAACCTTACTGTTTTTCGATGAAAGCCGTTGTACGTATAGTGCTTTTAGTTCTTTTGGGACCATTTTGTCACTTTTCACTTTGACTCTTGCCTTCCCCATTGGGTCAACCACGTATACAATCACCTAAATATTTACAAACAAAATTATACGGACCTCGAACGAATAGCTTAGGTAGCGTCAAAGAACTATGTTTGTATTGAAATATAATTTTAGCTGAATAAGCTGTACAGCTTGGCCAGAACGTCTTGAAACGGAACTAATCTTTTTGATTGCTAACAACGTATTAAAATCTTTGATATTTGATGTAAACAAAGAACGCAGGTTTGTTAGATTTATTATTGTGCCATAAAACTATCGTAATAAGTGATAAAAAATATAATAAAATCATTCAGTGCTGGTAGCGAGAGCACAGTGGCGACTTCCGGTTTTCTAGTCTTATTTGCCAAGCTAGCTACGGTATTGCTAGTTTTTCATGTAAAAAAATTTGCATGCCATAAAAAGGCAAAATATGGTTTTTTGCCTAAACCACCAATTGTTACCTACAACTGGTAGTACCTATATTTTACGCAAATAAAATTATTCTTCTTATTTTACGCAAATAAAATAAAATTATTCTTATAATGCATGGACCTAAAAAAAAGGCGGACGGAACTTCACTAAGAAACAAGTGAAGCACCAAAATGGCGGATGCTTATGTATGTGTGCGTCTGTATAGGGATGCCAGATGAAGGAAAAAATTACCCATTTTTAAACAATATTTAATTAAGATCTCCCTTGAACTTAAGTTTAATTACAATTTTTTTGTTACGGATATCTTTTTTTTAAATAAAGGTAAAATAATTAAAACACATTGGATATTAAAATATTTACAACTCGTTTAATGTTAATAAAGTTTTACAAACCCTTTTGTTGATTCAAATTTTTGTAGACTTGTCTTTTGCTATCGACACATCTAGAAATCCTTTCTATTTACTTAAGTGGTGAAAACGAATGTTTAAGTATTTTTCGGCTATAAATATTAAATTAAAGCTATTTTATGTTCCATTCCTACACTTCTACATTCCTATTCCATGTCTACACTCCCTTATTATTTTTATACAATCATTTTTCCATGCATCATTTGCCGAGGGAAATCTGTAAAAAATACAGAAGAATACAATAACGATAAATAGTAACATAAAATATAAATCTCCCAATTTTAAAATAATTTGAACCTTGAAATAGTTGCAACACTGATTGATTTCGAGATGTTTATAAAATTTATTGACGTAAAATCGAGAAATAAGCTTCAAATTGACATGCTTAACTATGAGAAGTGATCCCCTAGCTTTTTTAATTGAACTACTATGGTTTAGACAACTTTTTGCAACACATGACGGCATACTTTGATTTTTATTAGACAAAATAACACCGTATGAAACCGCGAGTGTCGTTCGAAGCGTAATGGCCGACGGCTGACTTACTATGGTGTGAATGTGTGTGTGCTGGCTTGTGAGGACAAGCGCACTGACTTACTATGGGTGCTTCAATTGTTTCTTAGTGAAGTTCCGTCCGCCTTTTTTTTTAGGTCCATGTTATAATGTTATAAAATGTACAAGTAAAACCCCTTCTACACGGTCAGACCTGACCGCCTGACAGAGGTGACCTTGGTCCGGTGTGCGACATATGGGCGGAGTCAGTCGGGAGCGCAGCCGTCCCGACAGGCTGCGTCCGCGGTGGGACCCGACCGTCAGCCGACAGCGTTCCAGACGGTGGGGTACTGTTGACACGCGACCAAGTTCACCTCTGTCAGGCGGTCAGGTCTGACCGTGTAGAAGGGGTTTAAAATGGCTCTATGGTTTTTAGTTCATCGTTCATCTTGCTCTTGTTCGTCTATGAGCTCGTCTATTATTCGGAAAATAATATGGCGGACCAAAATAACAAGGGCGCTAAAAGATTATTTTGGATGATTGTGATTTCCATCAAATCAGTGACTGGTTAAGACTTTGCATTGCACCTGTTATGTTTGTACTTTATTTTATAGTTAAAATATCGCATGAAAGTAAGTATTCATGATATGATATGTGTTTTTAAGTTTGATGTTATTTTTCTAGCGTAGTACAGTGCATGAAATCCATTACAAATTACTATTTATCGCTATTTCAGGTTCAGAATGTCAGCTATCAAAGTAAATTTCGAAATCGGACACATAGCATCTTTAAGATCTAAGAAGACTCCAGAAGGATTCACTCATGATTGGGAAGTGTTTGTGCGCGGCCAAGAAGGGGCTGATATAAGTCACTTTGTAGATAAAGTGGTTTTTCTTTTACACGAAACTTTCAAAAAGCCTCGAAGAGGTAAGTTAATATTAATAACATAATTGGTATGCTTAGATTTAGAATCAAATGGCATAAGTAAATTATTTCAATAATATTATGTATGATCAGCTTTCCAACAACTACCTATTTTGTTTATTTTTTTTACTAAAAATGTTTTGACAATCGCTTTTTCTTTTTCACATAAAACCTAAAGTTTAAGAGTCCAGAATAATATCACTTATGCTGACTAAAACAAAATGTTTCAATAATTCAGTGCAAATTTCTCAATAACTCATCATTTAAGTTTTGTTACATATTGAATGTCTCGAGTGAATACATTGGTTTATTTTTGGTTTTAATACTAGGGATGCTAATGATAGGGATGCTTAACCTTTGTTACCAAAGTTGTATTTTAAATGTATTTTCATTTATTTTTTCAGTTGTGAAAGAACCTCCCTTCAGCATCAGTGAATCTGGCTATGCAGGTTTCATGTTTCCCATAGAAATATATTTAAAAAATAAAGATGAACCCAAGAAGATAAAGTTCTCTTATGATTTTACTCTTCAACAAGCTGGATGTCTCAAAGACCGTTACATTTTTCAAAATCCTAATGAAGAGTTTAAAAAAAAGCTTTTAAAGGGTGGTGGCATACTTATTAACAATAATGCATTTTACACCAATCCTGATCAAGAAAGTAGAAGTAGAGATTCATTCACTGAAGAAAAACAGCAGCTTGTTAGTAAGCCAAAACTATCATCTGAAAATATTAAGAAACACAAATCTAAGGAACACAAAGAGGAATTACCTCACAAAACTAGTACTAACAGTTTTGAAAACTTATTTGGACCTCCTTTACAAAAACCACCCAAAGTCTCCCCTGATCCCAAAAAGCTTGATAAAAGTGCACCCCTTGTTAAATCAGAAAAAAAAGATAAGGAGAGGTCTAGCTCTGATAAAAAGCAGAAACATGAGCACAAAGAAATTAAGCTGGACAAAGTAAAAGTGAAAGAAGAAAAAGATAAAGTAAGGCCAGACAAAGTGAAGAATCACAATAAGGAAGGAGAAAAACCAAAAGATAAAACCAATAAAAGGCCAAATGAAAGACCTCAATCACCAGATGTAGCTAAAAAACGTTGTTTGAGTCCAATTAAGAGACCACCTACCCCTCCACGTTCTAGTAGCGCATCTAGTATCAAAGAAGAGTATAAACCACCAAAACACAGCTCTGACAATTCTGATCAAAAGAAACCTAAACTAGAAGAAAAATCACTTGATATGAAAATCGAAAAAGATTCGAAAGAAAAGAAAAAGAAGGAGAAGAAAAGTCATGACAGGGATAAAGAAAGAAAAGAAAAGAAAGAACACAAAAAAGAAAGTCATAAATTAAAAGAGTCCCCAAAAGAGCCCTCTAAAGAAATTCCTAAAGAGGTACCTAAAATGAGAGAAATTCCAAAAGAAAAAGAGTTAGTGAAAGATTCCCCAACAATCAAAGAAAAACCAATGAAGCCTGATAAACCTGTTAATAAATTTTCTCTGGATAACCTTGTAAAGACTCCACCAGCAGATATTGAAGACCGTCAAGAAACACACAAATCAAAGGATAAAAGTGACCCAGAAAGAAAACACAAACACAAGAAGAAAGATAAAAAACGAGATGAGTCTAGAGAGAAACATAAAGAATCAAGTAAAGAAAAGAAACACAAGCATGAAAAGGTACGAGACATACCTGCTGAAAAAGTCGAAATAATCGAACGAAGAGAAACTCCAGTACCTAAAGAACGTCCTTTGCCTGAACCAGCATCTCCCATATCTATAGATACAGCATCTCAATGTAGTTCTAAAAGTGGTCTGGCCAAATCCTCTCATATTGGAAATGAAGATGTTAACAGTAGTCATTCAGACTCTGAGAGCTCTGTTATAGCAGATGAAGAGGATACCAAAGTAAAAGTTGAAAACCCATCACCAGAGCCTATCAAACATGAGCCATCCCCTGAACCAGAGCCAGAAATTGAGCCTGAACCTGAGTTGGAACCAGAACCAGAGCCATTGGTGGAGCCCCCACCACCACACAAGGAGAAAAAACAAAAGCATAAAGAGAAGTCTGCAAAAAGAGAAGAAAAACGGCGCAAGCGGAAAGCTGCTGAAGAAGAAAGAGAAAGTTTAGAGAGCATAGAACACAGAAAAGTAGCAAAGACCGAAACAGCTCCACCTATCAATGAAACAGAAAGAGGTGAGAGCAGTGGTTCAACATCTGTGGAGACAAAAGTCCAAGATAACGGAGTATCAAGTAGTCTTGGAGAGGATGCAGAGCCTGGTGACCTCTCTCCAGATTACATGGTGCAACTGCGAGATTTACAGCAACGAATAATGAAAATAAAAAATAATGAAGACTTAGAAAGAGTGGTTAACCTTATTGCAGAAACAGGCCGTTATGAAGTAACCACACAGACATTTGATTTTGACCTCTGCTTATTAGACCGCTCTACAGTACAACAGCTTATACAGTTAGTGGGTTGTTAGTTAGCAGCACAATACTAAAGTTTTTTTTTAATTGTAAATAACGCCTAAACAGGTAGCACTAAGGCATTTTGTACAGTACTTGTTATGTCTTTCGTGAAAAATGTGGCAGCGGAGCAGGTTTAAACTGCTTTTATTTACGACGTTGCATAAATTAAGTTAGAAATAATCTCATAAAGTTTTATCTATTGATATCTTCTTGACATTACTCGACACTTGAGTTTTAAGTGCAATACTGTATAGATATATAAAGTTATAAGACTGTTGAAAGATTGTTAAAAATAATGTATATTTTGTACATTATTGTATTGATGCATTATTAATTAAGTAAGTTAATAAACTTGAAGTTTTTGATTAACCTCCAGTGGCCCAGGAAGGGATCAGAGAGGCTATGTTAATAATAGTTATAATGTCAAGTCTAACTGTTTTAAATTTTATTTATAAGAATTTTATTTTATGCACTTTTAGCATAAATTTTGTTTACCATTTAGGGTAAAAATTGGCGTACCAATATTGCGTATTTTTTTATTCTAAGGTATCTCCTATAATTTAAAACATCACTATTTTAGACAAAATATGAAACTTGCTATCTAGGATGCTAAAACTGATAATTTCAGGGTTTCTTCAAAATTACTTGAAATTATTTTAGCTTGGTTTGATCTTGTACATTATATTTGTTACATAACTTATTTTATTTATCGTATTTTAGGAATATAATAAAGATTAATAAATAGAGTGTACACTAATAAACATTGTTTTGTTCAAATTCATCAACAAGTGTAGATGTAAATAATTATTTAAATATTGGATGAATAAAAGTATGTATGTGCTTATGTCAATATTAAACTTGCCCTGCATTTAATACCTCATTCTAACTCGTGAAGCATTACTTCTGTAATAACAGTTCACTAAATAATGTTCTTGTAAAAAAAAGAGTATTGATTCAGATAAATATCATGCTCTCACAATTAGAGTACCTATGTCATGAGAGGTTTTCCTCAAAATCAACAATTTTATTATGTTATTTACTTTGTGTTACACTGTACTGCAGATGGATGGGATTAAAAGGAAATACATTTTTTTTTGCAATGATAACACTTTTATTCCAATGAAAAATGAAAATCATACTTTAGAACAAGAAAATATTGTTTGTAAAGTAATAAAAACTGAACAGTAACTATCGATAAATGAAATATAATGTCATCGCATCTGAAATAATTAAAATAAATGAAAGTGGTTGAATATGGATTCCCAAATGTAGGTATAATAATGATGGAGTAAGAATATGATTAATGCAAATGTGAAAAATGTTATTATCTTAAAGACAGTATTTACTAGCAAGGAGAAATAACAGCCCTCCATTAGTCGTTCCCGTTGGATAGTTGTTGGAGGGCGACTTCCTTATTACATAACGTTGAATTTAGCTGTTTTAGCGTTCGCACTTAATGTATGAATCATCGTTCTCAAAGGAGATATTTCAATACTTTTTACCGAAACCGAAGAACATCTTTGTTCATCCTTTCGATGCAGTCGAGTCCTGAGTTTGATGACAACATGTTCATCTCTTTTTTCCATTTTTATGAACAGCTTGGCGCCACTTTGTGTGAAAGTCTCCAATGTATTCAATAGAAATTCCAGCAGCGTGCGCAGCTCCCGTCACACTAAATTCTTTATACTGTTCTTCTTCACTGCCAGGTTCATTGCCAACCAGTAGAATCAGTAATGGTGTAGATTTACCTTGCAAAGAACTATCAGAATCTCCATTTCCCCCTTGAATTTGTTTTTCATCACCTATGAAGTGGTTGCAAAATTCCATAATTTGTATGAAGCTGTGAATATGTGGCGGGGCTTTGCGAGGGTATTTCAGGAGTGGTAAAGGTTTCGATTGTCCCGGGCGTTGTGCTCGTAAAAATCGAGACCCGCTGCGCAATTGAACTTCAAGCCAACGAATCGCGTCACGAGCGGTGCTTTCATCACGCTTTAGGTTGTCCAACTCTTGCAGCACTGAAAATGACAAAGACATAATGAGAAATAAAACATTAATAAAAATACCAAATCATGTAGGTATCATCTATATACAGGGTGTTTCTTTAAAATGGGACAAAAGGGAGAAATCCGAATCCATAAGAGATACGAGAAAACTTTCTTAGAAACCTTTAGCTCTTTTTTGATGTTGACAATTTTGGCGTTTTTATTTTTTTGGTCAAGTGTGAGTTGTCCGCAGAAATGAGTGAAATTGGCCAAAATTTTTTTTAGTGCCGTTCCACTCTTTCATGTAAGGATCATTTCATTGTATCACAAGAAAAAAATCGGGACGGCGGAAGTTGGTCAAATTTTGCAAAATATTTTTTCATACAAATTGTTTGAACGAAAAAATTATTACTTTTTTATGATGTTATTTAATTTTGATTTAGTATTTACTAGCTTCTGCCAGCGACTTCGTACGCGGATCCTGTTGCTTATGCCAGCGACAATGGGGTCGTCAAAATCGAAGATCTGAAACGTCTGATGTCGAATTCTTAGAGCCTGGGGACGGGAAAACAACGGGACGATTCCAGACGTTCCAGATCTTTCATTTTTGTAAGTCAACAGGAAATGCCCATCAGACTAAACAACTCTTGCTAATTCGTCATTCCTATGTAAGTTATAGTGTAGCTGGGCTCTTGGAGTTCCACATCAGGTGTTCCAGATCTTCAGTTTTTATACGACAACAGGGAGTGCTCATCAGGCTGAACAACTCTTGCTAAGACGTCATTACTGTATATGTAATAGTGTAGCTGGGCTCTTGGAGTTCCACATCAGGTGTTCCATATCTTCAAATTTATTTTACATTTATTTACACAAATTTATTTACATTTTCTCAGCAGAAAATGCTCATCAAGCGGAACAATTTTTGCTATGGCACTATTTTTGTATCTCTTACAGTTTAGCTGATCTATTGCAGTTCTGCATCAGGTGTTCAAGTTTCCAAGATAAATTATAGCCTATATGTTGCCCAGACTTAATAGTGTTACGTCGATCGAATTGCGAGACCTATCTATAATCTTCTCGAAAGTTCCACAAGGTTCTCGACAATTCTACTAAAGATCGGTCAGGAAATTTCTAGAAAATTCTACCCTGTTCTAGATGTTTCGAGATGGTTCTGGAATGTTCCAGAAGGTATGGGACTATGTCGAAGTCTATGGATGTTTCCAGAACATTCGACCACCTTCTAGAAACATCTAGTGGGTCCGGCCGGGGTATAAAAAGGGTGTCGATCACCAACCTGAGTCAGTCTGGTTTTGACTACGATCGAGGCGACTCGAAGTGAACAAGCGATCTCTAAGTGACTTTTACGTGTGATTAAGAGTGTGTATAAGTGTTTAAGTGTTGAGTAGTGTTAAGTGTTTATTTTAGTTTGTGATTCGTGTGTGATTAAAGTTTATTTGGTTTTAATTGGTGTTAATTAATTTATCCCAATACCCAGCTCGTAACATTTGGTGTCAGAAGTGAGGGATAATGCCGATTTTACCAAAGGACGACACGGACGGTATTCGTACCAAGAGTCAGCGCCAGCAAGACATGGACCAGAGGCGGTTTGGAGGTTCCCCGATACAGACGCCGGGTGGTGCTCAGCCTACGACGGAACCAGCCGCTGGTCCATCTGCAGTCTCTTCAGCACCAGCGGGTCAAGACCTGTCTGCGCTTATGGCGCTTCTGCAGGAGCAAGCCCGCCGCCAGGAGGAGCAAGCCCGCCGCCAGGAGGAGCAAGCCCGCCGCCAGGAGGAGCAGGCTCGACGCCTGGAAGAGCAGCTACAAAAGGACAAGGAGGAGCAAGCCCACCGCCAGGAGGAGCAAGCCCGCCGCCAGGAGGAACAGTCTCGCCGCCTGGAAGAACAGCTACAAAAGGATAAGGAGGAGCAGGCCCGCCGCCAAGAAGAGCAGATGTTCCTGATAAAAGACCTGCTCTCGACATTTGGCAAGGAGCTCAAAGTGGTTAAAGAGCAAGTCAATCAGCACGAGAACCGCATCTCTGAAGCTGAGGTCCAAATTGCCGGGGTGAAAAAGGCTTTGGGTGAACTTCGGTCTGGAGACGGGGTTGTGTGTCCAGTGATTGCTGCACCTTCGGCACGAGGGTTTAAGGTGCCACCATTCGACGGAACATCTTCATGGTCGGCGTACAGGATGCAGTTTGAGGCCGTTATGAAAGCGAATGGGTGGACCAAGGAGCAAGCTACGACCGCGCTCATCTTGGGTCTGCGAGACCAGGCTCTGACTGTACTTGAGGTTCTTGGCAAGGATGTGACATATGAGCAGCTGCTGGAAGCGTTGGAATCCAGGTACGGCGACGCGCACCTGGAGTACGTATTTCGTGCTAAGCTGAAGGATCGGGTTCAACGTAGTGCCGAGAACCTACAACAGTGGGCCCTAGAAATTGAGAAGATGGTCCGGAAAGCATATCGGTCCGTCCCGGCTCTCATCGATTGCAATCTGGTACAGGCTTTCATCGACGGGATACGTGACTTGGAAGTTAGAGCAGCCGTAAGACTTGGGCATCACGAGACCTTGAAGGGCGCCTTGGCCCATGCTTTGGAAGTGGAGGCAGTGAGGCAAGACCATCGAACTCAGCGTAGTAGGGAGGTTGTGCCATCTTCTGTACGCGACCGTTCGAGAGGGTACGGCCCTAGGTGCTATACTTGCGGAGAAAAGGGTCATCTTCGCTCAAACTGTCCAAAGCGAAGGGCAGCTGATATGACTGCCCAGCATCGCAATTGGAGATCGCATGGTAACGCTGATACACCGTCTAGAAGACCTTGTTCTGCAGACAGTAAGCAAGAGCCTAAAGAAGAAGTGCTCGTGAGGACGCTAAAAGGAAGCACGGTTCTCGGTGATGAATGGAAGGGAACCCTACAGCCTGCGCAGGAAAATGACATGGACAACTGTGTGAAAAGACCCCAGACAAACGGTAGTGGTTTTGACGAAGCGTCACTTGTTGTGCATAGCCCAGTGCGCAGGAAAAGGAAGTCCCGTAAAGTAAAAGTAAAACGGGATGGACCATACCGAGATGTGACCAGGAGCAATGATGTTCCTTACCGCATACAGAGTGGTCTACGTGGCGTGCCCAAGATTGTCCATGTTGACCGTTTGGCGCGATACAACGGGACTAACGATGCTCGGGACGAGCATGTCTAAGGAGGGGGCAGTGTTACGTCGATCGAATTGCGAGACCTATCTATAATCTTCTCGAAAGTTCCACAAGGTTCTCGACAATTCTACTAAAGATCGGTCAGGAAATTTCTAGAAAATTCTACCCTGTTCTAGATGTTTCGAGATGGTTCTGGAATGTTCCAGAAGGTATGGGACTATGTCGAAGTCTATGGATGTTTCCAGAACATTCGACCACCTTCTAGAAACATCTAGTGGGTCCGGCCGGGGTATAAAAAGGGTGTCGATCACCAACCTGAGTCAGTCTGGTTTTGACTACGATCGAGGCGACTCGAAGTGAACAAGCGATCTCTAAGTGACTTTTACGTGTGATTAAGAGTGTGTATAAGTGTTTAAGTGTTGAGTAGTGTTAAGTGTTTATTTTAGTTTGTGATTCGTGTGTGATTAAAGTTTATTTGGTTTTAATTGGTGTTAATTAATTTATCCCAATACCCAGCTCGTAACAATAGCTATACAATAAAAAAACAAAACAATCAAATCCGTTCAGTTGTTCCGAAGATTAGCGTGTATGGACATGGAGTAACTTCTCCCGTTTTCCTAACATTTTCCTTCACTGCTCTGCTCCTATTGATTGCAGCGTGATGAAAAGTATTCTATAACCAGCGCAGGAGTATGAAAAATAATTGTACCAAGTTTCGTCAAAATCCGTCGAGTAGTTTTTGTTTCTATAACGGTTATACAGACAGACAGACAGACAGACAATATTTTTATTAATTGCATTTTTGGCATCAGTATCGATCCCTAATCACCCCCTGATAGTTATTTTGGAAATATATTTCATGTACAGAATTGACCTCTCTACAGATTTATTATAAGTATAGATTAAGGATCATTTCATTGTATGGGATGGGATGGAAAATATCTGGACTAGAGATGTGCCGTTGCCGGCAATATTGCCCAAGGTGGGAATATAGGTGGAAATATTGCCGGCAATATTGCCGGGAGTGGAAATATTTGGGAATATTGCTTAATTTTAAGTCAAAGTGAGTGCGAAAACTATGTAACACACTTAAAATTAGCATTTACAGACCATGGTCTACATTATATACAAAATTTTTTTTTTTTTTTTGCAAAATTGCCAAAATTGCCGGCAATTTTGGCAATATTCCCGGTATTTTACCGGCAATATTGCCCATTGTTGCCGAAAACGACTGTGAATATAAGAAATTACACATACATTTTAAGATAAGAATTGACGATCAAATTGTATATTGAATAAAAAGGCATAAATTCGAATAATTTATTTTAATGTTGTAGTTTAATCTAGTCAACGAATGCTCAAAGCATAGAGGGAAATTCTAGAAACACATTTTTTACTACGTAACTTTGTTTGGACTAGTTAGGAGGTGAACATATCAAAACCATGAGCTCTGCGTTGAAGGTACCATTTTTTGGTTTTTCGCTTACATCTCGGAAAACCATGCGTTCTGCGTAGCAGCATAGCGTGTGTGAACAAAATAAAAAACTAAATCAATTTTCCGTAACTTTTACCCAGTAAGCATTTCAAGATCTTGTAAGTTTTCGAGTTTTCATAGTTTTCGAGGTATCCGCTTTTGAAAGTCTGTAATTTAGGGGAAAAAACATTTTTAGTTTCGCGCATTTGGCAAGTTGTATTTGATATCGCCATAGATCCAGAAAGCAGTAGCAGTTGATTCAGACCCTCCCTTCACCACCTGCGATGAACAGAGCCAGCATGCTGCATCTTGAGGTGATATGGGCCTCCAGATCTTTATCTGGAGGCCCACCAGCTATAAGTAGTTCTTAAATTCGGTGACCACCATCAAGCTTGATATGTCTTGTCTTCCTCCATCGAGGGAGCAGTAAAAATTAGCTTAGAAACTCATTTTAAATTATACTAGGTACTTCTTCTTCTTCTTCTTCAGACTAGGTAGGACTGTACTATGTAGGAGGAAATCCGCACCCATAAGAGATGCGGAAAAACTATCTTTGGAAACTTTAGTTCTTTTTTCTTGTAAACAATTTTCGTATAGGTAGGTATTAATTTTTGGTCAAGTGTGAGTTGCCCACAAAAACACACGGAGGAGTGGGTACTACAGGGAGAGCTTGAAAAGACTGCTGCTGCTTTCTGGATTTATGGCAATATTAAATAAGACTTTTCGAATGCAAAAAGGTAAATATGTTTTTTTGAAAACTATACAAGATATCGAAATGGTAACCATTTCGATATCTTGTATAGTTTAAACAAAACTTATAGGAAATTTATTCAGCCTTTGTTTTATTCATACAAACAAACCATGCCGCTAGGAGGCATGGTTTCCGAGTTATAAGTGAAAAATAAAAAAATGGAACCTTTAAACCCCCCTCCCCCACAGCTCAAGGGCTAGTGGCGGGGACTCTTGATAATTATATTCACCTCCTAACTAGTTCAAACAAAGTAACGTAGACCAAAATCGTGTTCCAAGAATTTCCCTCTATAACTGTTCTTTGAGTGGGCTACTAGTTTTTCATGCAAAATCACATAGCAAAAAGAACGAGTATAAGTATCTATACAATATCGAAGTATAAATCTCTGTCAAAACTACAAATAATCAACAAAAATAACATTATTTTAATGCATTTGTTTCGGTTATTTTTACATAATCAGTAAATCACCGTTTAGAGTAACAACTTAGTAGTTTTATAAGGCGGACTTAATGCCGCAACGTATTATCTACAGTAATATTAACTGCACCTGCAGTAATAATAAAATATACTGGTGTTATTTGAGTGGCAACTTTGGCAATATTGCCAAAGTTGCCGGCAATTTTGGTATTTTACCGGCAGTGGCAATATTGGGAATATTGCCGGCAGTGGGAATATTGCCATCAGGCACATCTCTAATCTGGACAGTAGAAGTTGGTCAAAAGAACAGTAAAGTTTCTTCTTACAGCATAAAGTTTATCAGTAGTAGTCAGTATTTCATTAGATTTGACCCACTTCTGTTGCCCTGACATTTTCCTTCCCATACAATGAAATGATCCTCAATAGACACTAAATCAAATAACATCACAAAAAAAGTGATAATTTTTTCGTTCAAACAATTTGTATGAAAAAATATTTTGCAAAATTCGACCAACTTGCGGAAGTTGGTCGAATTTTGCAAAATTTGACCAACTTCCGCCGTCCCGATTTTTTTCTTGTGATACAATGAAATGATCCTTACATGAAACAGAGGCAAACGGCACTAAAAAAAAAATTGGCCAATTTCACTCGTTTCTGTGGACAACTCACACTTGACCAAAAAAATAAAAACGCCAAAATTGTCAATTTCAAAAAAGAGCTAAAGATTTCTAAGATAGTTTTCCCGTATCTCTTATGGATTGGGATTTCTCCCTTTTGTCCCATTTTAAAGAAACATCCTGTATATAAAAGAACAGGGTTTTTTATTAAGACTCGACTACAGCCGAAACCGCTAAACGCAGAAACTTGAATTTTGGACAGCAGTTGCAGTCTACCATGTAGGGTAGCAATAAGACGGGATTTTGCGAAAATCCTCCTCTAAGGGGGTGAAAATGTTTGTATGAAAAATCTTATTCCTTGGGTTTATAAGCTTGAAACTTACCACGCCTAAGAACACAAGTAAATAAATAAGATTTAAAACCATTATTTTTTTAAAACTACCCTCCATTGGTAATCTAGACAATGTTAAAGTTTGTATGGGAAAATCATAACGCATAAGCTGATGAATTTGAAAATCAGTATTTATATACTAGATAAGAATTAATCAAACACGTGTTTTTGGATTTTTCGAAAATCACCCCTCAAGTTGGTGAAAAAAGGTATTCAAGTTTAAAGGGGAGGATCTTTAACCGCTAAACGGCGTATTTCCCTTTCCGTGTTCAACTGGCGACACCGGTCTCGCGAAATCCACACGCTTTTGTTTTACTACGGAATCCTACGATCCCGTGTTCAATTCGCGTCAACTGAGCACGCCTTTGTGATCAAGTGGCGCTGGGTAAGGTTTAACAAAATCGTGTGCAGTTGAACTGAATACTTGATGGACTGCACTTTTAAGAGCGAGCGAAGCGAGCTCGGGACTTGCTGGCACCCCGACTCGGACAATTTAGGTTAGAAGAGGATGGCGGGGTCTGAAAGACCCCGCCATCCTCTTCGTGGTTATTTTATTTTAAACCACCCAGAAGTAGGAGCCCCGCGAAGCGGGGCTCCGTCGATCTGCTTCTTGACTGTTATATCTAGTAAATGTCAACTAAAAATACTTTTGACCAGCTCTCCATTGGGCAAAAGTAGTTTTGACTGTTATTTGCCCAATGGAGAGCTGGTCAAAAGTATTTTTAGTTGACATTTACTAGATATAACAATTAACAGTCAAGAAGCAGATCGACGCTCGGGCGCTCTCGCCTGCTTCGGCCCGCACGATTTATCCCGAACATTTACGAACGCGCTAAATCAGTACGGATTTGTTTCGAATAGACAGGTTAAAAAACCGTGTTCAATTCAATTACACACTGTTTTGTAAAACTTCTTTTAACGTTGCTTGATCGCAAAAGCGTGCTCAGTTGACGCGAATTGAACACGGGATCGTAGGATTCCGTAGTAAAACAAAAGCGTGTTGATTTCGCGAGACCGATGTCGCCAGTTGAACACGGAAAGGGAAATACGCCGCTAAACGTATAACCTAATTTTTGGTCGGTAGTTGCAACTTATTATGTAGGTGAGCAACTGAGCACTAAGAAGGGATTTTGCGAAAATCCACCTAAAAGGGGGTGAAAAGGGGTGAAAACCTTTGGATGTAAAATCTTATCCCTTAGGTTTATAAACTTGAAACTTGGTTCGAATATGAGTATAGGTAAATAAAAAAGATGGGGATTATTAGTTTTTTAAAACTACCCTCCATTGGTAATCTAGGGGTTGTTAAAGTTTGTATGGGAAAATTATAACGCGTGAATTGAATAATGTGAAAATCAGTACGTGTTTTTGGGTTTTTCTAAAATCACCCCTAAGTTGGTGAAAAGGCGTGATTAAGTTTTAAGGGAAAGATTTTACAGCTTGCTTCTATAAACTCAAAACTGGGCATAAATTATTCTCTCCGTCGAATAAAGGATGCGTATTTATATACAGGGTGGAATTTTGTAACGCCACCTGGAGGGAAAGTACTCTTAGGCCCACTTGCACGAAGTCCGGGTTATCTTTTAACTCAGAGTTAGTTGCTAACACGAGGTTAAATTGACAATATTGTATTACAAACTGTCAATTTAACCTTGTGTTAGCAACTAACTCTGAGTTAAAAGATAACTCGGGTTCGTGCAAGCGGGCCTTAATACTGCAGATAGAAAATGTTAATCCATTCAAAGATTTTCGAAAATTTTCCTCCCACACCCGGGAATCGAACCGGCTAAAATCTGAAAAAAATTATACCCTGTACTTTGCATCAATCGTTAGGGTCAATAATTATAAGGATGAAATCTCTCTAACAAACATGATAAATTAAATGAAAGGAAAACCAGGAAATCTGAAGTTACAAATTCAATGAGTCAAGTTAAAGCAAATAATTTAATTAATTTAAGATTTCCTGGTTTTCCTTTCATTTAATTTATCATACACGATCGATGCAATAAAAGTACAGGGTATAATTTTTTCAGATTTTAGCCAGTTTGATTCCTGGTGTGAAGAGAATTTTCGAAAATCTTTGAATGCAGTTTGCTTTCTATTCAAAAATAAAGGAATGTTTCCTTTGAGTAAAATTTTCTATCTGCAGTATAAAGGTGAACGCAGACCTAGCCGCACCGCAGTCTCCGCAGTCCCCGCATTACGAATTCTTTGTATGAAGTTCTATGAAACCTCGCACACTCACCCGCATCGCAGAAGCCGCAGAAGCGGTAAGAAAACGATGACTGCGGGGACTGCGGAGACTGCGGTGCGGCTAGGTCTGCGTTCACCATTAAGAGTACTTTCCCTCCAGGTGGCATTACAAAATTCCACCCTGTATATTTCGAAAATCAACCCATAGCAGGGTGAACATCGGAAAATCAGTTTGTCTACACCAATATTTCAAAAAAGAGGAAAGATTTGATTGTTTGTTTATATTGAATGGGTTCCAAAACTACTAGACTATTTTTTTGATTTTCCAAAAGTATCCTTTCAGGAGGGTGACCGGGCATTAAATTCACTGAGTTCGAAGTTAGAAACACGCGCAGACGAAGTCGCGGGCAAAATGCTAGTAATTACAAAAACCGGCCAAGTGCGTGTCGGGCCACGCACAGAGTAGGGTTCCGTAGTTGCCCATCAAAATACTTATGCGAACTAACTAAACTGATTCGCTGAATTTAATTTTAATAAAAAGAAGAATTTTCAAAATCGGTCTAGGAGTCTTTGAGAAATCGGGGAAAACACATAAAAAAAAACGTTACGACGAATTTAGAACCTCCTCCTTCTTTTGAAGTTAGTTAAAAATAGTTGACGATAAAAACCTACCTATCCCCAAAAAACATACCGTAAAACATACCTATTAAAGCTGTAAAAATAAAGTTGACAAATTTACATATGTAGTTGAAGAAGATGTTCTCCGATACATTTTGTTTAAGAAAATATGATATCCAAGTACATTTTATAAGTTGGTCGACTATTACTCGTAAAGTTGTAAAGCCTACTTAGTCATGATAATTTTCTTTTAAACTTCGCTAGATATACTACTATTGTGAATTTTTTCACACCCCCAAACATAACCGTTTAGCTGGTAGAGGGGGGGGACACTCGAGTCGAGCAAAATTCAGCACTGTAAAGCTTAATATTTCACAAACGAATTTTTTTATCAAAAAATTGTTAATGGAAACTGTCAATATTTTTTAAAGACCTATTTAATGATACCCCACACTAAGGGGTACGCGAGAAAAAAAAAAAAACATCCCCACTTTACGTGTACAGGAGGTACCCTAAAAAAAAATATTTTAAGAGATTTTATTTTACCACTTTTTCGGCACAACAAATCCGTATATTTACACCAAATTACAGCTCTCTAGTACTGTGCGTCTCTGAGCTAAACTGCGGACAGACGGACGGACGGACGGACGGACATGGCGCGACTATAAGGGTTCCTTGTTGACTACGGAACCCTAATAAGAATAATAAATATTAATGGGTATATTTTTAGATTCTTACCAACATTAGGAATAAGAAGTATGAAATTTCGGGCGCGTAGCAATTGTTTGACGCGGCGCAGGTGTTTGTGCAGAGCGTTTGTGTCGAGAGCGAGAAGTGCAGGCACAGGTGACTGGCCACTGCGTTCTAGCTCCCGTACCTGTGACGCCAGCCAAAGGCGTCCGAGTCTTCGCAATAGCCCTCCTTCACTTGATTCAACCTTAATAAATAGCCAACCAGAAAATGTATAAATGTGACTGTCTTTATTATTTCAAATGTGAATAAGAAAACTGATTTTAATAAACTTACATGAGGTTTCTTCGAGTTATGCCATTCTTTGCTTCTCTTATGATTAATTTTAGTAGTCACTTTAGGAAGAGGATTTTTTTTCAAGTAATATATTTTTAGTGATCTGTTGAACCTAATTTGAGGTATTATTTTAGCAATTTGATCTCCAAAATCTATAAAATTCAATATTCTTACTATATTTTCTTCATAGAATGACAACTTGTATCTATCTAACATTTGCCACTCAGCTGCATCCTTGTCATACTTGCAGATGTTAGTACCACGTAGATTAATATCTTCAGGCAAAGGAATAGTTTTATATTCCAATTTCAATTTTTTTGCCACACTACGGGCATATTCCAAAATATGGTTTTCTCTGTTTTCATTTGATTTTGTCTTGAAATAGTAGGTCAATATATTTAGTAAATCAACAACACATTGGAAAAGTGACTCTCCACTATCTCCACAGGATAAAATCAAATCTTTTTCATTGAGAGCCCAATCCTGAAGTAATTTGATACTTGACAGAAAGTTATCACCAAGTAAAAAGTTCTGTAACCCCTGAACATCTAGAACATTGTTGTTGTAACTGTTGTGTTGAAAATTATCTTCAGAACTGATTTGTTTAGCACCCAATTCACCATTCAAGGCTGTTTCTTTAGTCTGTTCTTTGTTGTTTTCTCTTTCAGTTAGACCATTAGTTTTAACAGTAATTTCTTCATTATCAGAAACATCAAAACAGGAGTCCTCACTGACTGATCCATCTGTGTGTCCAGTAGAATCTGATAAATCCTCCTCCTCAGAACATGACTCTTCTGTAAGTTCATGAGCCTCTATGTCACTACTTTCAGTATCAACATCACTCATATCAGAACTATCAGTTGAGGCCAGACGCCTACGTCGCCGTCGTTTTGTTAATGGTTTCTTAGAATTATTTTTAGCTTCACCATTTGTCATTGACTCTTTGTTCTCTTCCAATTCAGGATCTTTAGATGTGCTGTCAAGATTGTCTTCAATGTTATCATTTATGTTTTCTGAGGGAACTTCTAAGTTAAGAGACTTATTTGTTTCAACTGACTCTAAAATTTTATCATTTCTTGGAATATGCAGTGTTGCACTTTTTGATTTATATTTACAAGCTGGATTTTTAAGACCCAGAGATTGCAGCTGTTGTAGCAATTTTTGTAGAAGCTGTGATAAAAGTGCTAATGTAAAAGCTTTGCATGCAAATGCTTTCACTTCATCAGTTTCTGTCACTTTTGTTATAGTAAACAAACAAATCAGTACAATTTTATGAACAAGGTTTGCATTTAAACAAGATGGATTTGAACTCTCCTCATCAACTGCTTGTGTGTATTCATTGTAATTCTTATCTACATCAGGCAATGCAGGTTTAATAAAATCCATTGCAACTTTTAGCTCTTGAGCAATAGCATTGCATCTCTGTGGAATGTTGGTATCATTCTTATTAAGATACCAAATTTCTATCAAAGAGAGAAAGTTGGTTATTGTATTTTGAATGTGTTCGGTTTGAGTCAGGGATTCAGGATTATTAAGTGAATCAAAAAATTGGGCATTTTTTTCAAATATCTTTGTCAAGTTTCCAATTGCTCCTTCAAATGGTGTTGTACAACTCAAACAGTGTATGTAGTAGCAAACCGAGTCTAAGTTGTAATTTTTGTCATTGTATAAATTGCCCAGCTGGTTGTATGGCATCCCTAAAGACATATCAACATGTGCAGCTTGGAGATAATAACGAGCTGCTATAGATGGTTCAAAAGCATGAAATATTTCCACCTGGTAGCGACTTAAATCTCCAAGGTAAATGAGACATGAGTGCAAAGCTGAACGACTGAACTGGATTTCTTCATCTGTAGGTGTCTCATGATTATCAAGATATTCTCCATCAAGATGGAATGATGTATAATCCAGTTCCTTAATTTGTACCCTCATTTCTGACTCAATCCTTGAAATGAAATGGTGGAAGTGGCCAATTCCACAAACAATATGGGTGAATAGATAGCTATCATTGTCATTGTCTGTTTCTCTTAATTTCTTGGCTGCAGATACAGTTTCATAATATACTTTCCTCCAGAGTAATTCAAGTGATTTTTTGCCATAATTGATAGGATCAAGAAATACAAGTTTCTCGCAATTGTCTCTTAGCTTTTGCCTTTGAACTTCAAGATGAGTAGAGAAGAGGTCTGTGATGGACCGACTTGCAGTTGTCATATCACCTACACGTCTTGCTACATCACTGACATAGCTGAAAATAGAAATTGTACATTTGAGGAAATAAAGAAGGTTAATATTTAGAAACGTGCTACCCGAATTTGAGTATATTGATGCATGGGGGGTGTAGAGAGGGGTTTATGTAACTCCGCCCAAGCATTTTTTTTTGCCGGAAATTTCAAAAATTTTCTTTGAGATTTTTTTTCAAAAAAAAAAATAATTTAATTTTTTTCAAAAAAAATGCTTGGGGGGGACAGCAACCGTTTTCTTTTTATGATATTTTAAAGTTACGGTATATTTAGCTACAATTAATATCCCTGTTACGGTAGGTATGTGTAATATACAAACGTCGACGGAGCACCGCTTCGCGGCCTTCTAACCTAACCTGTCCGTGTCGGGGTGCCCAAAGTCGTTTTTATGAAAAAAATTCTCAAAGAAAATTTTTGAAATTTCCAGCAAAAAAAAATGCTTGGGGGGAGTTATATAAACCCCTCTCTACACCCCCCATGCATCAATATACTCAAATTCGGGTAGCACGTTTCTAAAGTTGAGCCATAAAGAAAATTAATAAACGATCATGAGAGTTGTTCCATACGCCATGAAAGCACTGGAAAATTTTTAACTTAACCACATGTACCCATTTAAATAGGCTTTTTCTCATTGTCTAAAAGCTTTAACTTCTTTTCTTATTGTTGGCGTATATGCACAGACAAAATGTAGTCATGGATTGTAATGTACTCAAGCTATTTTCTCACCGATATAGTTTTTTGGCACGTTCATTGCGCTCGGCCACTTTAGCCTCCAAAATTTCATTAGAACCTTCCTTCATTTTCAAGTCATTTTATAAACTTGTGAAGATATAAACTGCAAAAATACTTCTTTTGCTTTTCTTAAGTTACCAGTACTCATAGAATTCATTTCGATAATACCATTTTTCACATTGATAAAATATATTTTCTAGATATCTGCGCATTTATGACACTGACATCGGATTGGTCATTCATGACATAGACAAAATAGAAAAGACGAGACGTCGTGGACGTCAGAGAAAGATTTGAAGTGCTGGGCTGCGTTTAAATCCTTTATCCAGTTTAAATTTATACTGACTAAATGTCAAACAGCCCGTTTAAGTACACCGAGAGGTGAAAAATTATACCAATTAAAATTTAATCTGCCCCGTTTACGGTCGTCCGCTGGTCTATGTTTTTACTGAAAGGAATAATTTTTTGCGACCTTTTTACCACGCAAAATTTTATCCTGCTGTCAGATTGACATTAAGTTTTGTTGTTTTGCTCGATTCGCGCCGTAAAAACGAATATTATTTTTATTTTAGAGAGTAAATATTATTTGTGGATTATGGATTTAAATTAAGGTGATTGCTTCGATGTAGCCCGCGAAATTCAATTTTTTTTACGTTTTTTGCAATTTGCAGGCCAGTGACATGTTGTAACTTTATAAATATTTGTGTTGCGCAAATAACAAGTATAATTTTAAATATAAAAAATATCAAAAAACTCGCTCCATCAGCTCTCACATAGAAAAGGTGCATCGTAGTTAGATTTCGGAGATTTTAACATGATGCACCTTTTCTATGTGAGAGCTGATGGAGCGAGTTTTTTGATATTTTTTATATTTAAAATTATACTTGTTATTTGCGCAACACAAATATTTATAAAGTTACAACATGTCACTGGCCTGCAAATTGTAAAAAACGTAAAAAAATTTGAATTTCGCGGGCTGGTTGGAGCATCCCCCTTAAACCGGAAAATTGATTATTTGTTCAATAAACTGAGCTGTCAATTGAATTTGACAACTAACATTGACAGAAACTTATGACTCCGTTCAGCGAACCCTCGCTAGTTTAATTTTTTCCGGCGAAATATCGCCGGAAGATTTAAACGCACCCCTGGTGCTGCTCTATGATCCTTGCAAGTTTTAAAAATAATAGAAATCGACTAAATGTGAATCTGAAGGATACTCCATAGACTGAGTATCGACTGACTTAGCGGCCTAAAATTGACCTTATGGTCAGCTCAGACCGAGACGTGACGCTGCGCGCACTTTTCAATAGAGTTATTCAAAATGTAACTCTATTTTAAAAAACAAAAGATACACCTTTCGCAACGCAGCTCGACGCCGCGCTGCGCAGCGCGGCGCCGCGCACGTCGTTCAAAATTTGACTTTGTTTACTACAAGAAAAGATACAAATTTGAAGTATCGTTGCGTCACGTCGCTTCGCGTCGCGTCTCGGTGTGAACTGACGCTTACTCAACTAGACAGAGAGAAATCGAAGCGCGGGTCCCATATTTATGTTACAGGAAAGAGATGGGAAATGGCTCTGGTTCTAGAATATGGCCAATTTTATCCGTCAGTTGGTTACGTACGGAAGGCGCAGTCTATCTTTTTGAATCTATGGGTGACTCTGAAGGACTCTGCTCCACAAACTATGTAGAGAGGCTGTACAAGGTAAACAGTAATCTGACGTGGGGGACCAACTATCGCAGCGCCATCTACGATTAGCTTTGAGATGGTTAATATAGTCTGTGTCATGAGTCTATGATTCTTGTCATTCTTTGAAAATTGAAGTTGGTTGTCTTCACGGGTGATAATCTTCATACAACGAAACGCTCGACGTAGCGCCATATTGTTTTTAATGTCGACTGACGTTTCTGGTCGTCTGTGATTGGCCGTCGCAGGCGCTGGTAGGCCGCCATTTGTTTTTGTTTCATAAGACGTATCACGGGTGATAATCTTCATACAACAAAACGCTCGACGTAGCGCCATATTGTTTTAATGTCGACTGACGTTTCTGGTCGTCTGTGATTGGCTGTCGCAGACGCTGGTAGGCCGCCATTTGTTTTTGCGTCATATGACGTATGTCTGACATTACTGCTGGTGATAATATTGATCTATATTGCTCTCTACTTAGTCTGTGTTATTGTTTATCCTGTCCGCTTTTTCTGTAATAATAAATCGCCAGTGTCTATACCATAACTTTTGCTATTTGTAAAATGTATTACGAGTGCTCTGTTTGTAAAATTTCGCGACAGGACGCTATTTGGCATTATTTCCCGTGTAATGAGAAAAGACTCGCTGTGTGGTTAAAGTGTCTAAACTAAACCGTGATGATCTGCAAGACTGCAATCGTTATCACCTGAACAACTTCCGAAGCTTTTTGTTTGTCAAAGCACTTCAAAAAAAGTTCATTACGTCTAAATCTCGTCTAAGTCTCGGCAGTGCCTATCCTTTCCTGTACTGAAGATGAGATTTTGAGTGGAACAAAAACTCGGCAGTATAAAAGGTAAATATTATGATAACACATCGGCTTTCATTACTTTTTGCTTTCTTAATCTTACTTCTACCAAAGTTTGTGAAGATAGATGTATGTTTGTTACTCAGATTATTTTAACATAATAGGATACCTTTTATCCCAGGATTAAATTCCTGTTAATTAATTTTCGACATAAACGCGGGTGAAGCCGCTGGTGATGGCTAGTATAAAAATATACGTTTTGCATACTAAATTGTTATTTAATATGGGTGCTAAATGTTGACAGCGCCAGCGTGGCAGGAGGCATAGGTACATTGTTCCTGTATATAAAATAGATATTTTTAAGAGAATTCATTATACAGTTACATGCTAAAATAATATGTTTTACTGACTACATAATAATATAATGTTTTCATACAACTCAACTGATATACTCTATGTGACTACCTACATAAAGCACCCCCTCATCCACCCACTCCGAGGTTCATAATGTTTCTTTATAATAAACATAGTGTTTCTTCGTTTCCAGCTCATTATGCAGATGGAAGACCTGTGAAAATCCTGAGAATAGCAGTTGTAGAAAAATCACCTCACCATTGTTTTGGAAAGAGGCGATTGATAAACCATCGAGAATATACAGCAGCAAAAAAAAGACTAAATTACCCATCCAAAGGTGCAGTGAGGTGTTTCGGTACAGTGATAACTGTAGCTCATAAAAATAATGTTGAGTCAAAAGGTTTACAATAATGAACTGGTGCACTATGATAATTTTACTTACTTCTATTTAGTGATTTTCGTAATTTGCCTGCGATGCAAAAACAAGCATTCGAAAAATTTAAAAGGAAATTTAAAAATAAATGTTTTAATATGTAACTGTTTGTTTTATTTTATTTTTTTCCCGAAATTAATTTTCAGAAAAGTTTCAGTAGTATAGCAATATCGAGTACTGCGTTTAGGCTGTATACGATTATTCCTTTGCCTATGAGCAAAAGTGATTAAAAATAAAAAGAAACGTCATACGACATTAAAACAAAATGGCGTACTAAGCCGAAAAATTTTGTTCTGAAGTTGGCAGTCTGATACGTAGTATCTCTAAGTAGTCTGTGAGACGTATGTCTGACATTACTGCTGGTGGTAATATTGATCTTTATTGTTTATCCTGTCCGCTTTTTCTGTAATAATAAATCTCCAGTGTCTATAATTTACTTTTGCTACTTGCAAAATGTATTACGAGTGCTCCGTTTTGTAAATTTTCGCGACAGGACGCTATTTGGCATCATTTCCCGCGTAATGAGAAAAGACTCGCTGTGTGGATAAAGTGTCTAAACTAAACCGTGATGATCTGCAAGACTGCAATCGTTATAAGCTTTTTGTTTGTCAAAGCACTTCGAAAAGAACTTCAATACGTCTAGATCTCGTCTCATTGGCAGTGCCTGTCCTTCCCTGTTTACTGAAGATGAGATTTTGAGTGGAACAACAACTCGGCAGTATACCGGTAAATATTATGATGAAACAACATCAGCTATCATTACTTCTTGCTTTCTTAACCTTACTTCTAACTAATATTGTAAATACCAAAGTTTGTGAGGATAGATGGATGTTTGTTACTCAGATTATTTTAATTTATTATGATACCTTTTACCCCAGGATTAAATTCCTGTTAATTAATTTACGTCATAAACGCGGGCGAAGCCGCTGGCGATGGCTAGTATAAAAATAAATGTTTTGCAAATTGTTATTTAGTATGGGTGCTAAATTTTGACCGCCTGGTAGGAGGCAAAGATATATTGTTCCTTTAATTTAATAGACCTTTTTAACAGAATTCATTGTACAGTTACATGCTAAAATAATATGTTTTACTGAAAACATAATAACATAATGTTTTCATAAAACTCAACTGGTTTACACGGTTTACACTATCATCCACCCACTCCGAGGTTCGTAATATTTCTTTATACTAAACATAATGTTCCTTCTTTTCCAGCTCATTATGCAGATGGAAGACCTGTGAAAATCCTGAGAATAGCAGATGTAGAAAAATCACCTCACCATGTTTTGGAAAAGGCGACCGATAAACCATCAAGAATATATGGCAGCAAAAAAAAGACTAAATTACCCATCCAAAGGTGCAGTGAGGTGTTTCAGTACAGTGATAAGTGATAACTGTAACAAATGCATAATTGGAACACAATGCTCATAAAAATAATGTTGTGTCAAAAGGTTTACATTAATGAACTGGTGCAATATGATAATTTATTTTACAAAATTCATTTAACGATTTTCGTTATTTGCCTGCGATGCAAAAACAAGCATTCGAAAAATTTAAAAAGAAATTGAAAAATAAATGTTTTTATGTAATTATTTGTTTTATTTTATTTTTTTCCCAAAATTAATTTCAAAAAAGTTTCAGTAGTATAGCAATATCGAGTACGGCGTTTTAGGCTGTATACGATTATTCCTTTGCCAGTGAGCAACAGTGATTTAAAAAAAAAAGAAACGTCATACGACATTAAAACGTATGGCGAAAATTTTTGTTCGGGAGTTGGCAGTCTGATACGTAGTATCTCTAAGTAGTCTGTGGTTGTCTTTGATAATTTGATAAAATGATGACGGGCGAAAAATTCAATCTGTGATTCAATGATTCAATAAAAATACAAAAAAAAAAGAGTTGAATTTGCTGAATTTAGTAAAAAAAGTAAGTTGCAAATAAAATATAAATAGGTTGGTACGTGATAATTATTCCATCGCAAGGCAAAACTGTATTAAAATAAGTGTAAGTATTATTTTAGAGACTTATTCGATCTTATGAACGTATGCATTAGAAAATGATGTAAATTAATGTCTTGGCTTGGCCTTTGTCGTTATTAAACGAGATATTAAGGTACTACGTGTGTGTATTAAAAATTGGTACCATGCTCAAAATATAATAATTGATACTTTGGAGGGAGCAATCACGCCAAACGGCTTGACCGCCGTGGATAGGTAAACAGAATGTTCAAAATCCGCACTAACACGTATATCCTTTATTGTTTTATCCCGCAGTTCCATATAACAAGTACCAACAACAACTATTCCACAAAAATGAAAATATGCACCCGACATTTTATAAATTGCTGCCTGCCATAATATATGAGCATAATATGCACATATTTTATGGCAGGCAGCAATTTTATATATGTAAAAAAATTTTATTATAATTATATACTATTTTTTTAAATTCCACAACTATCACACAACGCCATCTAGCCCCAAGCTAAGCAGAGGTTGTGTTATAGGTACTAGACAACTGATCAACATGCATTATATATTTCTAAATAAATAAATAAATATTTTAGTTAAATTACCCCAGACACAGAACAAAATATGATCGTGCTCATCATACAAACATTTGTCCTGGGTGGGAATCGAACCCACAACATCTGGCATAGCAGTCAGGGTCACTAACTGCTAGACCAACAGGCCTGTCTGAATCTGGGCTTATAATAAAAAAATATCTTTTGCAGCTTTGAATCTTTTTTCTTTTAGTTATTTGACCAAATCTGTTTCATTTATTGTTTCAGGATTATCTATATTACTCAGCCATGGACAGTCAACCTTGCATATTTCTTGGCATTAAAATAAAACCTGGGCCTATAGAGCGCCACAAAATTGAAAATTTCGCTTTAGATAATACTGTGGATAGTCTTAAATCTGAAGCAGAAAAAAAGACAAATGTTCCATCAGCATCACTGGGTAAGGTTTCTTGCAATAAGTATTTATAATATTTTTTATTTTGTGTGAAATATTAAAAATTGTTACAAATATAGGTATTTTGTCAGAAATGAATTAATAATTAACTGCAGGGAAAGAAAGTTTTTTTTTTTTGTGAAAATGATAAACTTAAAAATGCAATATTTGCTCGTTTTCATTCTTCGTTTTAAATGTTATTATTAGTAGAAGATTTAAATTGTGTTTCTTTTTCCTATTTTATATTTGGTTTGTAGAACTGATACACCATGGCAAGATCTTGAAGGATGATGTCACTCTTCAAGACAGTGGTATCAAGAGTGGGGAGATGGTGCACGTGGTCAAGAAAAAGGTGCACACAGCACCGGCACCAGCACCTTCATACACAGACGCTGAGCTGCAACAACTTAATACCTCTCTGAGGACACTGGGGTGCACTCCTAACGCACCTGGATGGACCAGGGCAATGCAGGTACTCTTTTATTATTGAATGCTAAAAAAACGAAAAAGTAAGACTGCCTAAAACTTAATGTAAAATTTGTAACATGAATATTTGCCTATGCCAGGAAGTAGACAACACAAAATGACACAATTTTGATAGTAGAAACACAAAATCCTGGCCTCTCATGGCTTTACTTTATTTCAGTTTTATTTGCTATCTTTTGTAGCTTTTAAATGACGATTCTGCAATGGCCGAGATTGTGGAGCAAGCACCGTGCATTGGAGAGGACTGCGTGGCTCTGTCTATTCTACACGAGGTAGAGTTGCTTGCCGCGCTAGGAGCCAACATTCATACTATGAGGCGAGGAGCCAACGCTCACCCTGAGCTACCAGCAGCCTTGCGACATCTCACAAGGCTCGTGCGCTCTCGCTCCAACACCACATCGTCTACTGAGAGTGGTGAGTATTTTCACATTTTTCAGTACTTGTCTGTAATGGTGCATGATTCATGATTATTATAAATTACATACATTGAATACAAATAATGATGCGGAAGTCGTAGTCTTTCATTTTTACATCGTTACTTGTGAAAGGTTCCGATTTCATACCGTTTGACCATGTCCAGCATTCGATATTTGTAATCTCGATAATTTTCTTTCTATTTCACACACCTTAGAGGCCAAAATTCAAATATAGTCAACTCGGCGAAGACCGTCTGGCGGGTAGGACCGTACAATAAGCAATAAACAAAGTATAAATAACCGCAGCAATTACTTAAATGAAAATTTTTTTTTAAAAGTTCAGGTTGTCTTGCTGTGGTTATTCAGACTATGTTGTATTGCTTACTTACTGTACGGTCTTACCCGCCAGACGGTCTTCTGTCCGAGTTGACCTTAAGAAACAAAAAGAAAAGCCACAAAATAAATTCTGTTTCAGTTCCAACATCGGGATTCGCCTATTCATTAGAAGCTTTATCGGAAGACGAAGATGCGGATGAGGAAGAGAATGAGGATGGCGAGAGAAACCCCATCACGCATGAACAGTTCGCGGCTGCCTTACAGGTCAGTTGGAACCACAATCATGAATAACACTATGCTAAATACATCATGCGTGATCTAATACATATACCTACACGGTACATTATAGACAACTTAATGTGAAACAAATTAATTTTATAAACTGCAAAGATACATGCTGATATTTCTTTTAATTGAACTAGAAAAATCTTTTTTGTGTGTTTCCTTTAGATAGAAATACCCAAATATAAGAATCTAAAAAGAAGAAACCGTAATAATTATAACCTATCATAACAAAAAGATTTAGATTTTTCAAAGTGACCAGTAACTTTCTTTGATGTGTGTATGCGTGAATCCCCCTGTTTAACTATCATTAATGGATAATTTACACACAAAACTGAATGTTGAAATATATTTGTATGAAAGCTGAAAATAATGTTTTTTGTTGTAGGCAGCAACAGAAGCTGTGTCGTCGTCGAGCAGCCGCGGCGCCGGCAGCAACGACAGCCTGCTGCGCCTGCTGCAGTCGGCCGGCGAGTCCAGCCGCACCACCTCCTCCGCCACCGAGGCCGGCACGCCCACTGGAGGTGCGTTCACACTATCACCCAATTTTAGGGGGGTTAAACTTCAAAAGACGCCCGGTCTTTGGGGATAAGAAATGGGGTGTGTGGTATTTATACCTTACTAAAACCACCCAAATAATCACCATCATCACATAGAGGAGGGAACCGAGACATATTATAAAAAAACAACCAACATTTGAATGAATAGTCATAGTGTGCCCACCCACTATGAGTATTCATTCAAATGTTGTTTTTCGTTATTTCATCAAATATTTTTTAAAAGCCTTTGAAGTTTCAATCAGCCGAAAATTATCCCGCTCGAACGTAATACCGGAATCACAAGGTGTGTTATTCCATGTATGCCTGTTATGACTATGCATCTCTGTGACTATGTTTCTAGAACCTTCCAGAGCAATCTTCAGTAGAATTGTTGAGAACCTTGTGGAATCTTCGGGAAGCTTGTAGATTGGTCTCGCAATACGGTCGACGAAACAGTAGTAGGAAAAAATTGTTTAAAAGTTAACAATGACATGCTTTAAACTCGCAGGTCCATCCCGCTCCTTAATAACACCGGAGATGTTCAGCGAAGCCATATCAGAAGCTATGAACAGAGCGGGCGGCACCAGGAACACTGCTGGCACTCCTATGGAACAGAGCACGGCCGGTAATTCACATCTATACCCAATATTATAAAGATTAAAAGTCTTACTACAAAAAGATAAACATCTGTTGAACTATCCATAAAAACTATAAAAAGTGTAACTCCAAAAAGATCTCTCTCAAAAGTCTAACTCCCTTATCAATGCCATTTTGCAGTTGACAAAAGTTTAAAGACTCGTGTTCATCGTGTTCATCCAATGTTTAACTTTTTTGTAGTAAGACGGGAAGATTTTGTTTGTCAAGCAAACAAAATCTTCCCGTCTAATCTCACGCGCTAATCTCAGCTACTACTGGTTAGAATTGAAAATATTAGTTCCGTGTGGAAATTGATTCCCTGACACGTAAGGCGCAGTTAATCGCTCAGCCACTGTGCCGTCATGGACTAGGTATCGTCTATTTCTACCTCTCTCGAAATGTTTTCGCCTAGATTTTATTGACCTAGGATTAAAAACAAATTAATATTCTTTATAAAATCTGGGCACGCGTTACCGTGGCCACTTGAAAGGCCACGGCATGTTTCATCCCCTCACTTATGCTGTTTTTTTGCCACATTCTGCTCATCTTGCCAACTACTACTTTATTTTTAGTTCAAAGTCAAACTGTATTTTAGTTTTAAGTAATATTATTAACAGGCTTTGTATTTTATTTATGAAATATGGAAGAGTGAGGTCTTCTGGCACAGGTATCTTTATACTTAAAAGAAGATCTCTACAATGTTTTTGTTAAAACCTGTTAATTTATGAAATAAATTATTATTATTACTACTGACATCGCACATAGCTTATACACCACAGGGTGCTCATGAAACCGTAAACTTACAGCATCGTCATCGCAAAGTCCAGTGGCCAGGGAGGGGAGCGAAGATTTCTCAACGCAGCTGAACCACATGCACGAAATGGGTTTACTGGATGACGCTCTCAATATACGCGCTTTACTTATATGCTCAGGTGAGGATTATTGCAAACTTAATTAAATTTCTCGTTTTGCCCGACGTTGACGCTACTCCAAAGCATTTTCCGGACAATCAACACACAGTGGAGGAAATATCTGGTCAATACCCTCAGTACAGACCCATCAGGAGGTTGTTTGATCGATTTACAGAAAGAGCTTTAATTCCTCTTCTGATTGACGTCAGAGCCCAACTTATTCTGGAGCATAAGGGTGCTCCCACATCTATCGACGCGGAATCGGCTTTTTTTTTTTTAGCTTTTCTTTCAGTCCCCCCCCCCCCCCCACCCCCCCTAAACTGAAAATTCTCCCGAGTTGGTCCTTTCGAGAGTTGGCAACCCTAGTCCGATACGTGCGATGCAGACCTGTGGACGCTTCGCATCAAACGGATTAATTAGTTAGACTGCGTGCACTGATGTCAGCGATCGGATTGCCGATGCCACCAAAGGACATTGCCCATTTTTGTATGGGGGTTGGTCCAAATGCTGCCCAGGAATGGGAGTACGTGCGCTGTATTCCTGGCACTAATGTCTATCTATGTACGAAATATTTTAAAAATCTACCCTAGGGTTCCTAATTTATTTACATTTTTATGTTGATGCCTTTATTTTAGTCACCATGTTTTTTTCGTCGTACTTTACACCTGTCCAAATGCTGCCCAGGAATGGGAGTACGTGCGCTGTGTGTCTGGCATAAATGTCTGTCTATGGACGAAATATTTTAATAATCTACCCTAGGGTTCCTGATTTATTTACATTTATAATAATATGTTGACGACATTATTTTTTGCACGTTTTTTTTAACGATCGGTTTTTGCGCACATTTTATGTATCTAGTGTGGTTTTTAGGGTAGGCCAGGCACCAAAATGTTATAAGACGTCCTGCTTTGTTTTTAGACAATAAGAGACTTTGATGATGATGATGACGATTAGATTTTATTTTATTATATTTTATTTTACATGTCCTTTCACTTTTTTTATGTTATCTTGTCTATCACTTCCAACATGAACAGAATGAGTACAAACTGCGTCACGACGTGGTTACCTCCTATGAAAGCACCTGCAATTTAAAGGGGTCAAACAAAGCGTGACGTTGTCTGTAACTAAAACTGTCTATTTGTACAAGCTAGACAGCTTGTTAATATTGTGGTCATAAAAGGTGTAAAGTACGAAATAAAAACAAACGAAAAGAAAACGGGGGCCCCGTAGAGGGCCATGAACTGCACGACACCAGCGTACAGTCTCCGGAAGGAGGCGTTCGGCCCTCTGAGATTAGGCAGAAGTCGCCTGAGGGCGGCTGTTCAGCCTTGGGGCCAAACTCAGGAAAGCATTCATTCAAACTCAGAAAATGCTCATGAAGTTCCACCGGCTGTCGAGGACGAGTCCCAGGTACTTCATCGTCCTCCCGACGTAAACCCGCTCCACCGTTATGTGGGACTCAGACCGTGGCGCGTTAACGCGGCCATCAACATACAAATGTAAATAAATCAGGAACCCTAGGGTAGATTTTTAAAATATTTCGTACATAGACAGACATTGGTGCCAGGAACACAGCGCACCTACTCCTGTTCCTGGGCAGCATTTGTATAGGTGTAAAATACGATTAAAAAAAAAACATGGAGACAAAAATAAAGTCATCAACATAAAGATCTAAATAAATCAGGAACCCTAGGGTACATTTTTAAAATATTTCGTACATAGACAGACATTAGTGCCAGGAACACAGCGCACCTACTCCTGTTCCTGTGCAGCATTTGTATAGGTGTAAAATACGATAAAAAAATAACATGGAGAAAAAAATAAAGTCATCAACATAAAGATCTAAATAAATCAGGAACCCTAGAGTAGATTTTTAAAATATTTCGTACATAGACAGACATTGGTGCCAGGAACACAGCGCACCTACTCCTGTTCCTGGGCAGCATTTGTATAGGTGTAAAATACGATAAAAAAAAACAAGGAGACAAAAATAAAGTCATCAACATAAAAATCTAAATAAATCAGAAACCCTAGGGTAGATTATTAAAATATTTCGTACATAGTCAGACATCAATGCCAGACACACAGCGCACGAACTCCTATTCCTGGGCAGCATTTGGACAGGTGTAAAATACGATAAAAAACAATACGGAGACAAAAATAAAGTCATCAACATACAAATGTAAATAAATCAGGTACCCTAGGGTAGATTTTTAAAATATTTCGTACGTAGACAGACATTAGTGCCAGGAACACAGCGCACCTACTTCTATTCCTGGGTGTTGAAATAGTAATATTTTATAAACATATACAGTTTATTTTGTGATGGCAACTTAATTATTACTCTATGGATGTATGAATCCACTGTCGTTCTTTTTAAGAAAAATAGAGTCTATGACTGAATATGAAAGTGATGTTGTTTTATTACAAAGAAGCCAATAACTAAACCCTAAAATATAACAAGATCTGCTAAAACCCAACAGGCTATGGGTCCAGATCATGCCATTAACAAAACATATATAATAAACTATAAATTGTGAAAAGTGTTACGCAAATAAGTAAAAACACAAAGTGACAAAATGGCTCAAATAAATAATGACGATATCTCAAGCGTAACAAAACTAAAAGACAGCAACAGTTTTACAATGTGGCATTTCGAAATAAAGATTCTTTTCTGTGCAAAACAATTAATGGACATCATTGATGGCACATCGCAAGTCGATTGCAAAGATGACCCTGACAAGAAAAGCAAGTGGAAAACAAAGGACGCTGTAGCACAGCACGTAATTTTACGAACAATAGACAACACAGTAAAAGTTCATGTCATGACAGCAAACAGTGCCAAAGAAATGTATGACACAATACTTAGAATATATAAAAAAGACAATGCCCAAGAAAAATGTTTGCTACTACAAGAATTTTACAACTACAAGTACGATCAAAATAAAAACATACAAACAAACATAAGTGAAATACAAAACCTGGTTTTCAAACTAAAAACACTCAAAGAAGAGATCACCGAAACGATGGTAATATCCAAAATCATGACTATCTTACCAGACAAGTTTACACATTTTAGTAGTGCTTGGGATTCAACACCTGCACAAGACAAGACAATAGAAAATCTCATATCAAGACTATCACTTGAGGAAGATAAATACAAAATTAAAAGTGAAGAATCCAGTCAAAAAGTAGCCTTCGGGGCAAGTCACACCAAGACTAAGTGTCAAAATGTTAACAAGACATACAGTGGAAAACCATCAATAAAATGTACAATATGTAAAAAGACTAATCATACTACAGATAAATGTTTTTATAGAGAAAGGGCCTGTAAATATTGCAAAAAGACAAACCATAAAGCTGAAGATTGCAGATATAAAAACATACATGAGGAGAAAAATAATCAGAACAACAATAATAAGAAAAAGGTCGCCTTTCATGCCTATACCACACAATATGAAAATGAAGAACAGAGTAACAAGAATATAGTGATGATAGTAGACAGCGGTTGTAACAAAACCTTGGTCAATCAAAAGGATATCTTAAGTGAAATGAAAACATGTACTGAAAAAGTAAAAACTGCAAAAGAAAATGAGGTAATGACAGTAAAAGGTTGTGGATCTATTGAATTCCAAGATTGCATAGTGAAAGAAGCATATTATGTACCAAATTTAACGAAGAACCTGCTATCGGTAAATATGATCACAAAATCTGAAAATACTGTTTATTTTGATAAAGAAAAAGTGTACATTTTGAATAATAAAATCAACATACCAGAAAACAATATTGTATTTGAAGGAACAAAAAACAGAAACGGTTTATACTCAATAAATTTTAAGAAGAATACAGATAATGCTCTAATTGTTCAAACAGAAAAAGAAAACTCTCAATTAGAAGATTGGCATAGAAAACTCGGTCACTTAAGTTACAGTCAAATGTCAAAAATTCCTGAACTATGTGAAATATCCAAAAACAATGTCAAAAATGTGGATTGCAAAATATGTGCTGAAGCAAAACAGGTGAGATTGCCATTTAATACAGTGAGAGAGCGAGCAACCAGACCAATGCAAATTATACACACTGATGTATGTGGGCCAATAAGTCCTGCAACATATGACAACCATATTTATTTCATTGTGTTTATTGATGATTACACCCATTTCTGCACTGTGTATCTGATGGAAACAAAAACATCCCGTGAAGTATTAAAATACATAAAAATGTTTATTAACCAAGGTGAGACATACTTTAATTTAAAATGCAGTAAACTAAGAAGCGATAACGGTGGTGAATTTCAAAATCAGCAACTCTCGCAATGGTGCAATGAAAAAGGTATAGTACAAGATTTCACCATTCCATACACACCCCAACTTAATGGAAAAAGTGAGCGAATGATGCTGACTCTAATGAATAAAGCAAGAGCACTCATCTTTGATGCCAACTGTGACAAAGAGTTATGGGGCGAAGCGGTGAGAGTCGCAGCTTATTTAACTAATAGAAGTCCAACTAAAGGAATGGAAAATACCCCTGCAGAAAACTGGTTCAATAAAAAACCTAACCTGAATAACCTACAAATATTTGGCCAAAAGGTTTATGCTAAAAATTTGGGACCTCACAAGAAATTAGACAAAAGAAGTCAAGAAGCTATGTTCGTAGGATATGCACCTAATGGCTATCGTCTCTGGAATCCAGAAAAACGAGAACTATTCATCAGTAGAGACGTTGTTGTTACCAACTCACTATTTTATTCAGAACCCAAAGGTAAAGATCAACTTATCATTGAAATTATTGATGAAAACGAAGAACTAGAAAACACAGAAAACGGGGAAGAAAGACCAGAAAATAAGAATATTAATGAAAATAGTCGAGAAGAAGAAAGTACAACAATTGAAAATAGAAGAAAACACAATGGGGAAGAAAGAGAAGAAATATCAGAAAATAGCAATATTAATGAAAATAGACGAGAAGAAGATACTACAACAATTGAAAATAGAAGACAGGAAGAAACAATAATAACTGAAAATAGAAGACCAATAAGACAAAGAAGAATACCCCAAAAATATGAAGATTATGTAATAAACTTATCAAGTGAAGAAGAAGACAAGGAAGTTCTTCTAACAATATTCCCTGATGAAAATGAAGCACTCATGACTTATGACGAAGCAACATCCTCAGAAGACAAGAATAAGTGGCTAAAAGCCATACAAGAAGAAAAAGATTCCCTTATGAAAAATAATACATGGATATTTGTAGACGAAAATGAAGGAAAAGGTAAAGAAATTCTGACAAGTAGATGGGTTTTCAAAATAAAGGATAACGGAAAATATAAAGCTAGACTTGTGGCAAGAGGATGTGCACAAAAGAAAGAAAACATGGAATTGGAGAATATTTATAGTCCAGTTGTTGATACTACATCGTTAAGACTACTACTTGCTATTGCTGCGAGGAGAAACTGGGAAATTCAAACCCTTGATGTGAAAACAGCCTTCCTTTACGGACAGCTAGATGAGCCTATATATATCAAAGTACCGGATGGATACAATGTACCTGGTAAAATCTGCCTTTTACAAAAATCATTATACGGATTAAGACAAGCACCGTGTCAGTGGAACAAGAGATTTACAACATTTTTGAAAGAACAAGGTATGATTCAATTAAACACAGATCAATGTATCTTTAAATCCAAAGATGGTGATATGTATCTAGCTATACATGTTGATGACGGAATAATTACTGGCAAAGACAAAACTAAAATTAAACAACTACAAGAAAAATTGAGAGAAGAGTTTGAAATGACAATATATGAAAATCCAAAATCCTACCTCGGAATAGACATAGAAAGAACAAAAGAGGGAATATTAATTACTCAAGAAAACTATGCTAACAAAATTTTAAAAAGATTTCAGATGAACAATGCTAAACCTATGAACACACCTATCTCTCAAGATATCTACAAAACAGACAATAATAAAGAAGAACGTCCAGAACAGAAAAATACTCCTTTCAATTATAGAGAAGCAATTGGAAGTCTTTTATATCTATCTTGCAAAACACGTCCAGATTTAAGCTTTGCAATTAACTTTGAAAGCCGTTCAACAGAAAATCCTAAAACAAGAGATTATGTCAATGTTAAAAGAACTTTGAGATACCTAAAAGGAACACCTTCTGCTGGAATTTTCTATAGTAATTGTCAAGAAAATAATGAAAAATCCTTACACTTAATTGCATATTGTGATGCAGATTTTGCAGGAGATGTTATGCAAATAGAAGAAGATGTCTCTAAAGATATAAGAAGAAAAAGTACTTCTGGATATGTAATAAAACTATATGGAAGTCCAATAGCTTGGTCATCAAAACGACAAAGTGTAGTTGCACAGTCAACTATGGAAGCTGAATTAATTGCAGCAAATGAATGTGTAAAAGAATTAAAATACCTAATTGAATTGATAAAGGAACTAACTGATAAAGAAGTTGAAGCTACTTTGTTGATTGATAACCAAACTACCATTAAAGTCATAAAGGTTGGAAGATTAAAGAAAAGTAGACATATTGAGGTAAAATATTTTCTTATAAAAGATGATTATTATAAACATCTGTTTCAAATTGAGTATGTATCCTCTGAAGACAATGTAAGTGATATTTTTACTAAAGCCTTGCCATTTGTCAAATTTCATAAATTCTCTAAAGCTTTGTTAAAGTTAAAATAATTTAAACCTATTTTGTAAACAAATTTAAATTGCTGTGTATTATGTACAATTATGTAATATGCAACTATCACAAAATAAACCATCCTACGTTTACGGGGAAGTGTTGAAATAGTAATATTTTATAAACATATACAGTTTATTTTGTGATGGCAACTTAATTATTACTCTATGGATGTATGAATCCACTGTCGTTCTTTTTAAGAAAAATAGAGTCTATGACTGAATATGAAAGTGATGTTGTTTTATTACAAAGAAGCCAATAACTAAACCCTAAAATATAACAAGATCTGCTAAAACCCAACACTGGGCAGCATTTGTACAGGTGTAAAATACGATAAAAAAATCATTTAGACAAAAATAAAGTCATCAACATAAAAATGTATATAAATCAGGAACCCTAGGGTAGATTTTTAAAATATCTCCTACATAGACAGACATTAATATCAGACACACACCGCGCATAATCCCAGTCCTGGGCAGCATTTGGACAGGTGTAAAATACGATAAAAAACATAACGACAAAAATAAAGTCATCAACATAAAAATCTAAATAAATCAGGAACCCTAAGGTAGAATATTAAAATATTTCGTACATAGACAGACATTAATTCTAGACACATAGCGCACGTACTCCCATTCCTGGGCAGCATTCGGACAGGTGTAAAGTACGATAAAAAAAATCATGGTGACCAAAATCAAGTCATCGACATAAAAATGTAAATAAATCAGGAACCCCAGGATAGATTCTTAAAATATTTCGTATATAGACATACATTAGTGCCAGCAACCCAACGCACGTACTCCCATTCCTGTGCAGCATTTGGACCGCAGTTGGGCAATCTCCTTTGGATTTTTTTAGTGTTCGTACGTTCGGAAAGTGTTTGTGAGAAAAGAGGAAAGCGATGCAGAAGTTGTTATTGAAGAGGAATGCAAGAAAGAAAAAGAACAAATGATTCAGTAAGCGTGCGGGGCGCATCCACTGATCGGCATTCCGTATGACGCCATCGGTACGCATCGCATATAGGCATTGCCGATGAGCCGTCCTTACGATGCGAATCAGTGGACGCAGTTGTATGAGTTTTAATACAAGGCAAACTAAAATCCGTTACGTACGATACGTCCGATACGTACGTGCGATGCGGACCTGTGGACGCTTACCTAAAGGCAGAGGTCCGACCGCCGACGATGAACGAGTAACAAGTAAAACTAGAAACTATAAAAGAGTTGGCGATCAGCGGGAAGCGAGTGTAGTTTCGATAGTTTTGTCGCCGGGCTATAACCGAATGTGCAAGTGCGACGAGCGATTACTCGCGCCACTCGCCCGCGATCGCTCAATCCACTGTAAAGAAAATGATCAAACGAGCCGAGCGAGCATCGCTGAACGAGTATCGCTGAGCGAGTTTATTTCTGAAAGCTCGTCGCTCAGCGACAAAACTAGTAAAGCGAGTTGTCGCCGGCAGTGTGAACAGTCAGAGAGCAACTATTAATATATGCATCTCTTTTTTACACGGAATGTACATTTATTGTGCGTTTCTTGAGAGAGAAAATCGCCGATAGTTACTCGTTTTCTCGCCGCCTGTCGGACCACTACCACTGCCTAATGCTAACATCGAATCACGAACTATCTGTTGGCTCGGCAAGCATCACGATCACAAGTTCACAACATGTCTATGGACTAGTTGCTGCTAGTGGCAACTGGGGAACTAATGGCGCTAGTATAGCTTGTTCCAAGCATCGTCATTGGTTCAAATCTTATAGGTACTTCAAAATCACGAGGAGTGATAAGTCTGGTAAAAATGAAATAAGGAAACAACTTTTTTTAAAAATTATGATTTATTTTTCAACGTAATTTCCATCTAACTCAATGCACTTCATCCAGCGTTTCTCAAACTTTTCGAACCCTTCCGTAAAGTATGACTTAGGCAACCCTTCGAAATAGGCATTGGTTTCGAGTATAATCTCCTCGTTGGAGCTAAATCTTTTCCCACCGAGCCATTTTTTTAAATTCGGAAACAGAAAATAGTCGCAAGGGGCCATATCTGGCGAATATGGTGGGTGAGATAGCAACTCATATCGCAACTCATGTAATTTGGCCATAGCAATCGCGCAGGTGTGCACTCGTGCGTTGTCTTGGTGGAAGAGGATTTTCTTCTTAGCCAAATGCGGTCGTTTTTCAAGTAAAATTTGGTTAAGTTGATCCAATAAATTGGCATAATATTCGCCATTGATCGTTTTACCCTTCTCTAGGTACCTAGTCAATATGGATTACCCCACGTGCGTCCCAGAAAACTGTAGCCATCACCTTATTGGCCGATAAAACTGCTTTGGCCTTCTTCGGAGCTGGTTCGCCCCTAGCAATCCATTGTTTCGATTGTTCCTTGGTTTCTGGTGTATGGTGATGGATCCACGTTTCGTCTACTATAAAACGACGCAAAAAATCAGGTTTATTCCGTTGTAACAACGCCAAACCTGCCTTCGAAGTGGTAACTCGCATGCGTTTTTGATCAATAGTCAGTAAACGCGGCACCTATCGCGCGGAGACCTTTTTCATATCTAAATGTTGGTGTAAGATATTGCGCACACGTTCGTCTGAGATGCCTACTATTTCGACTATCTCGCTCACTTTTACTCTTCGGTCATTCAACACTATGGGTCGATTTATACTATAGTATGTACCATTTAACATGGCAATAGAGGTCATTCACTCCCTCCTACCAAGTTTTTCATCACTAAGCGATAATGACACTTATTGTTACCTAAAACTACTAATAAGCGATAGTTGCTTCTATCGCTACAGTATCGTGGTACCAGCCTGCTTGACATACAGGGGTTGTGAATCTTGTGTTGCTCTAATTCAAAATTATTATTTTTTATTTCTAGAAATCAATTTGTGTGCTTATAAATTTACGCGTGACGTAAAAAATGTTCCACTGTGTGTGACGGATTTAATGGATGTAGTGATAGGTAACGGCCCTTTTCCCGTCATATGTATTTTCGTCCGCGCGCGGATCATAGTAGATTTTCAAAGTCGATTGTATGTTTGTTCACGATTATCTCGCGTTTGTCTCAACCGATTTTCATGCGGTTTACGGAAAAATGTTTATTACAGTCTAGGGAAGGTTTTAACATACAATAATAATGGATGTCTTGTGACGTTGCCCGCATAGATCCGTTTTTGTTGCTCGCTTGGATATACATTTCTAAAGTTGCCGATTATACGAAGATTTTTGTTGAATGTCTGAACTAAAAAGGGTAAAATAAAAACTTTTTTAAAAAAAGTACCGACTTCAAAAACAAATACAAAAAAGTGTAAAATAACTTTTCTTTCGGAAGTCGGTGGCAATAGTCAATGACATAAAAAAAGCCACCGACTTCCGAAAGAAAAGTTATTTTACACTTTTTTGTATTTGTTTTTGAAGTCGGTACTTTAAAAAAAAAAGTTTTATTAATACTAAGGGTACAACGGCGGTCTTATCGCTAATATCGATATCTTCCAGACAATTATGATGGACTTGAAGAACCTTAAAAAAAATGAGGGTAGACAGTGATGCACATCAAATAATAGATAACCGATAATATAAATACAATACACACAAATATTAATAATAAAATAAAATACACATACATACATAAATATAAATATGTATTATTAGAGAGAAAGGAAATGATTTAAGACTAAGCTTTTAAAAGAAACCAGTGACTTGGCTTGTCTTACTGATACAAACAATGCATTCCACAAACGACAGCCTGGACTGTGAAAGAATCATCATAAAAAAATGTGAAAATAATCAAATGTATATAATTATGTATATACAACGTGTAACGTTAATAGCGCAAAACCTCTCGTGGAGTAACTCAGCCCATGTTACTGAACAATGTTTGTTCAAAAACTTTTGGAAAAAAAAAATGATTTTTCATACTGCTCGATCATTTTCTCATTTTGTATGAAAAATCTTTTTTTTTTTCCAAAAGTTTTAGTAATTGCCGATTTATCAAAATCATCAACTTTTTGGAGAACGTTTGGTCTACTCCTTTTACCTTCAGGTTGCGTTATTTTATGAGTATTTCTGTATTCACGTAATACCCGATATATCGATCTCTCACTCACCCTACATATTTCTGACGTACGTTTGACAAGATCATGGTTAGTTAAATATTTATCCTCGGGCTTTGTGTTTTGGACATATTTAAAAATATTAATAATCATAAGACGTTCTCCGCTGGTGAGAATCGTCTTCTGTCTTTTTGCTGGCGGCGATGTGAACGGTATCGATTCCGAACCTTCTTGAGGTTGGAATATGTTTGGACGACGACGGCGTTTACTGGTTTCACCAGTAGATGTTCCAGCTTCTGGTTACATGCTTCTTTACAAGCAACAAATGAAGTAACAATAACAACACAGAACACAAAAACAAAACTGTAACAAACTCAACAACGATAGAAATTATAGCACAGACCCAAAGAGATTTAAAAGAACCTATAGAGCGGGCATTGGGAAAATTGTCATACAAAATTATTGATGCCGTGTGTCAGTAGCACAATCTAGCGTTGTTGCATAGCAACGCGACTACTAGACTGAGCGACTTTCTTCGTGATGTCCCGTCTATTGCTCGTATTTAGTTTAATGTCTTTGCACAGACCGAACGCAAGCGAACTTCCACACGGAATGTTAAATCTAAATGGCGGCTGCTGCCGGGGGTGCTGCACCCCTGACGCGATGACCTCGTAAAACAAAAACGACATAAGATCAAAATTAGCATTTTCTGTGATGAAATAGTTTTTGTCATTTATTTTAGGAAAAATAAGGTGTTTTTACCACCCTGATATCAAAAGAATATTAATACACTTATATCCATACAATATGCACTAACTTTATATTTACTCAGTATTGTATTATAGGTTAATGCAAAATTATATGATGCGTAATAATATATTTACTTTTGTTAAATTGTCTCAGTGTGATAAACTTGTGTAAAAACGAAAACCCAATATTTAAAAAAAAATATTTCGTAGGGTACGTTTGCTAGATTTTCTATTATTTTGGGTTGTGCATTGTGTTGTTTTTGTGGTAATTTTTTATGTATTATGAGACTCAAGCAATGTCAGTTTTGCGACTGTTTGCGACAGATTTGTACGGGTGAAGAGGAAGTATCGCTAATATTGAGATATCGGGATGAAAGTCGGAGCAATGACCGCTTTTGCCGTGTTAAATGGCACATACTATAGCGCAGAGTCGAAGCGCATCGAAGCGAATTTCTAAAACTGAACATAACAATTTCTACCTTAACTCCACAGCGTAACGCACATAATTACTTCTAAGATTTTAAAAAGTCGCGCGCATTCTTCAGAATTCGCGCGTCTGCGCGCGAACAACGCCGATCGTGAATCGTGAAAATCTTAGAAGTAAAGTGTGCGTTACGCTGTGGAGTTAAGGTTGAAATTGTTATGTTCAGTTTTAGAAAATGCGCTTCGATGCGCTTCGACTCTGTGCTAGTATAAATCGACCCTATGTCATGGATATTAGCGATCATCTCTGGAGTAGTGACCTCAACTGGGCGTCCTGGGCGTTCAGCATCACTTGTGCTTGTACGACCACGCCGAAAATCCGTAAACCATTTATGAATCATTTTAATCGATGGAGCAGAGTCCCCATAATATTTATCAAGCCTTTGTTTAGTTTCCGTAATAGTTTTTTTTTGCGCAAAAAATAATGTTTAATCAACACTCGAAATTAACTTTTCTCCATCTTTGCAAAAATGCGTTAAATTGTTTTTATTAATGGCTTTAAAAAAAAAAAAACTAACCAGCGGTACTGGCTGAAGACTGGAGTTCCCTTTCGGATACGTCCGGGGGGAAGTCCAGTTTTTCGGGCCGGTGCACCCTGGGATGCGGGCAAAAACTCTTCCGGACGGACAAAGAGACCCCTTAGGCACACAGTGCCTAAGGGGTCTCTTTGTCCGTATACGAATAGCCTGTCGGGTGGACGCTCCAACGCGTGTCCCTCTGAATAGCAGAGGGCACAGCGGCGGACGGTGAGTAATGGGTAAGCTCGCCGTCCGACCAAGGACCAAGCCCGGGTCGGTGGCGCGTCGTGTTTCACGCGTCACCGACGCGGCGACGGGGCCCCTTATGGGGCCAAATGCCTGCTGGGGTCGCGGAATTTTCTTAATCCAGGATACCGTGGCCCCGGAACGTAAAGGGCATCCGAAGGAACACGGGTGGATTTTAGTCAGTAAGAGTCTGACAGTCCCTTCCGCCCCACCCAGGGCGGGAGGACTCATTTGTGATTTTGCCACCCAAAAAAAAAAAACACCTCTTTGGTCAGATTAGGACTTAGCTATGGTGGCGCCATCCACAATATCTTTGCGTTGCCAACCCCATATAAATCAATCTATCATAATAATTTATTAGCATTTCTCTTTTGTTACAGGCGATGTGAATGCGGCTATAAACTTGGTTTTTAGCGGGGCGATCGGTGATGACTAGATTCATATTAATTTGAATTCATCACAATGAACTGCAACATACGCAACATTTTTATGAAAGGTGATAATATATTATTCTCTCGAGATGACCGCATTCATGTATCTAGTTATTTTCTAATTTGAGTTTGCAAAGACTGAGAGAACAATTTTCTCTTGAAAATATTATTCTTTGTCCTTTATTTATGTGTCCGTATTTATGTGATCACTGTAATAAATATTAAAACATGATTGATTTTATAATTTTTATTGTAGTACCTGCTAATTTTGAAAATACTGCATTAAATTATCACAGGATGCGAAATCCATAAGGGCAAGTATAATAGAAATATGATGTTATAAGTAGAATAACATGACCTATTAAAGTGTTTATCTACATTAATACTTAAAATTCTAACTTCTAGAATTCTAGTTAAGCAAATGCATAAGTTCACAATAAAAAGTTGCAAAATGTAAGTTATCAAATATGATAGTTACCTTGACAAAAAGATAAAAATGAGTTCTAAACACTAATAGCATCAATACAATAGTATTTGAAATAATAAGCTAAAGAATTGACTGAAATCCCAAAAGTTTGGTGCCAAGCACCAGTAAAGCTATATATCTTTGTAACACATTTTAAAAAGAACACAGTCAATTTTTAAAACTACCTTGTTTCAGTGTGTAATTACAAGAAGCCCAACCTATTACCGTCACACATATCGCTGCTACGTGATCAGACATTTTGCCCATAATATTCAAAAACCCAAATTATATTATAAGTTTATATTTTTTAAATTCTTATAAATTAATCTTTCAATGGAAAATCCATCAGTTCAAAAAATGAGAGTCAATAACGAAAATCACACATTTTGATTTAGGCACTCAATATTTAAATTCATTTTGATTTAAGGGGAGATTTATTTCAAATTTTCTGTTTACCTTAACTAAGAAAAGCATAATAAACAGACATGACAGATATTAGAGCACATAGCAGCGATAAATCAAAACATGTTTCAGCCCAGCACTGTCTTTCTAGAAAATTAATGGTAAGTGTTCAAATTTTCGAGGGGTTGTTCAGCAGTGGACGTCTTCCGGCTGATGATGATGATGTTCAAATTTTCTAAATGATTGCACAACATTAATTATAAATAGCAATAGTATGAACCACTAATGCTTCATTTTAAAATTCAAATTTCTTCTAGAAAGCTTCTTGTGAGTGCTGTTATCAGCCTTGGCGCGGCATTGCTCTCGTCTTTGCATCCGTCGGAAGTACCAACCAGCATTATTAGGACTGGTCTCACCAAACAGCTCATGTTCCAATCTCTTCCTGGCTTCTGTTCTGAGGACGGCTCTCTTGTCATACCAGTTTATGTCCTCACTTTTTTTAGACTTTCCAATAACTTTATTGTCTTTTGAAGACTGTTTTTCATTTGTATTCATATTATTGCTATTATTGTCTTTCATGTCTGAAAACTCATTAAAATTGGTCTTCTTCTCGAAATCTCGACTTAGGATATTGTGGTCTGGTTTTCTCAGCATGTTCTCATTTTCTGGAGATGAAGTTATTGAGAACTCATCATAATCTTTTAAGTAACCACCTTTCATTTCCCATTGCTCATACTTATTTCTCCTCTTTTGTTTTTTGTGTAATTTTGACCTATCATGTTTTTTCTTGTCTTGTTTTACCTTTGGTCCAACATATCTATCATCTTTTTTAAATTCTTCTTCACTTAAAATATCAAATGTTGCATCATGTTCTTTTTTAATCTTTCTCTTCATCACATGACCCTTGTTCATGACGGTGCCTATGTTAACATCAGCATCTCTCTTTTGTATGATGTGAGCAGATTTCAAGGAATCAGCATAAGTAATTTTCAGAGCAGGTGCATCATTCAGGGTGTTATCATTCAAAGGATTCAATTCTAATTGTTCTGCCAGCCCCAATTCTGCATCAGCTTCTTTTTTCAATTGACTAAAATGGCTATCTGGATGGTCTTTTACACCTTCATCTTGTAATACTTTTTGTTCTTCAATTATACTTGTTAGTGGTTTTTTAATTTTTTTTAATGTGTCTTCTTCAGCTTTCATTCTTTTTGCAACTTCTTCATCAAGCCAACTTTTGTTTTGTTGATAAATATTCTTTAATTTATCAATGTCACTCAAAAATTCTTTTTCATATTCTGGTTGAACTGCATGACTACTAACAAGTTTTTCAATGTTAATGCTTTCATCATCTATGCACTTTGTGATCCTTTCTTTATTTTTACTATTGAGTGGTTCCTCATATACCTTTTTGCACCTCTGTTGTTTGAATGGTATCTTTTCTGCATTAAGTTTTCTTTGATGCATCTGTATACTGCTTAAAAGAGTCAGTTCTTTTAATTTATTTCTTAGATAGGCATTCTCCTCTTGCAGTTTATATAAATTTGATAGTATTTTGTTAATAGACGGTGTTGTGTTCATAGAGCACTCATTTCTAGCACCCCACATATGACCAATAGCCACACCTGCCGCTGTGATGACACTTCCCAACATAATAATGTTGAGTACTGTGCTGAGCCTTTTATTTCTTCTGTGCACATAAGTTTTATGTTTACCAGTATTTTCTCCAAGAAAGTCATCTTCACTCCTTATGGATTCATGGTGAGTATTAATATTGGGAGGGATTGGATTAACCGAAATAAATTGAGGATCAGATAATTCTGTTGGACGGCTCTCTGAAGTGAGACATTTCTCATAGTTTGTTTCACAGGGAGTTGATTCAGCTTCACTGTCACTGATGACAGAAATCCCATCTGTGTCTTCATCTTTATCAGCTTGTGTCTCAGTTATCACCCTGTTAAGAAATTGAATTTATTTTTTATACCTACATAGTTATTTAATTTTGTGGATTATTTATGTACAAATCACTAATGTTCGACAGAGTTAATAGAACAAGTTTTAAATTTAATAGATTAATATCTAGGAATGTTGTGCAAGCTAATTTAACAGCAATTTGTGGGACATTAATCGTTATTGAGAAATTTAAAATACCACATGCAGTATTAAATTGCCCAGGTAGGCCCTCCCAATAGGTCAAGGTCAAGGATATCAATATGAATTTATTGTGGTACCTATAAACAAGTGCATTGGTAATGTCTTTTAAGGCCTTGTGGGACTTACTGCTCGAGTGTTGGATTATTCTCTGCAAACTCGGCGTCATTCTCTGCATTGGCAGCATTATGTTCCAAAAGGGTCCAACTCTCTCCTGAATCTGAATCGCTGTGGTCCAACGTAGACCCGTCCATTTAAAAGTATCTAATAAAATAATTATAATTATAGTAAAACTGATCAAAGTCGTACGCAATGTGCGCAATGAAGAAATGAAAAATATACCGCTAACGAAGTACGCAATAACATTTTGCGCATCAGAATGATATCTTACCTTAGTGCAATTCCAAACAAAAATTTTGCGTATCAAAAATGCTTGGAACAGTCCAGTTACACTGAAATTTAGCTTTTTCAAAAACTATGATTTTTGTGACATGTCTTATTTTTGTTTTTTTTACAAAAATATGTCAGCGTCACGAAAGCGACTATGTTTTGTTTTGAAACGGTCCGAAGTGAGTAACACAGATAACTACAATATTGGTGAGTAACCACAGACTTCATAGACACTTGAGTAACTAGCGATGGGTAGCTATAGCCATAACTAGCCAAATACCGAGCAAAATAGCCGCGGCTATGATATCCGTCAACACGATAGCTAGCTATCGGCTACTGGTTGGCTAGATAACTGACAGGTTATGATATAGCCGCGTAGCCGTTCGTAACCGCGTAGCCGCTCGTAGCGGCTTAGCCGCCACGGAGCATAGCTAATTGCTACGGTTTGTAGCCATCCCGGTATTCGGTAGCCGAGTAGCTAGAGTAGGCAAAATAGCTGATAGCTGTGTGCGCGCTCACTGCGCTACGCGTGTGCGATCTTCATTGGTATTGTCGATCTTTTTCTCACAATATTCACAAAATAGATTAGACAAAGAGAGAGCATTATACTTAGTAATTTCGTTTGTTTAATAAACAAGCTTATAAAATGCGATGATTAGTGTTGAAGGTTTAGGTTTCAAGGAATTTTATAAGTTTATTACTGGCAGCATAACCTATGGTTTCTTATTTTGATGTGTTCCGTTGATTTGAATTTGAAAAAGAGAAGTGTGTTTTGTCACTGTAAAAAATATTCTTGTGGGGATCGAAGAAAAGTAATTGTACGAAATGGTTGTGTGAAATTTGGTTAGGTTTTTATAAATGAGTTTTATCTTTTGTAAAGAATTATTATGTATACGTGAGCGAAAGTAAATATGAACAAATAATAATCAAGAAGTGTTTGATTTAATGAAGGATCCCATGTAAGTAAGGAGTGAGGATTCCACACCACATGAAGGAGTGTTTTTAACGGGTCATGGGCCCTCATGTTACTACTTAGATAACGCGCTACGATATGATGAGTGAGTAGAAAAATGAATTACTAAAAGTCCGAATCTCAAAATGGCGGAAGAATTTGTAAAATTATCAAAATTGACCAGCGAGTCTGAATATTCTGTTTGGAAGATTAAACTTATGCTCATATTTAAAGCAAAAGAAATCAACTCTATTTTGGATGAAGGTGAAAACCTTAAAAAGGATTTTGAAAAGAAAGATGCAAAAGGAAAATTATTAATTTTATGCTCGATCAGCGAAAAATACATGGTTTACGCAATAAACTGCGAAACAACAAAAGAAATTTTAGACAAATTCGATAATATTTTCCTTGGACATAAAGATACCCAAATTACACAACATTTAGAAGATTTTTACAATTATAAATTCAAAAACGAAGACATTTTATTAGACATTACAGAGATTGAAAATAAAGCAACCAGATTAAGAGGCTTAGGATTTAATATTGATGACAAACAGATAATAACAAAAATATTAACAAATCTGCCGGAGAAATTATATCACTTCAGAACAGCTTGGGAGGCAACATCAATAAGTGATAAAACACTAACAAATTTAATATCACGGATTAGTCTTGAACTAAGGATGAGGACTAACAATCTTGTGGAGGAACCTGTAACAGTAACAAGAACATTGGATGAGAATGATAAAAACAGCCAAGAAGCGACAACAAGTTTCTATATAAAGACATGTTACAAATGTGGGAAAAAAGGACATATAGCCCGATTCTGCAGGAGTGGTGACGGTAAAAACTTAAATAATATACAATGCTTCAAATGCATGAAAAATGGACACCGATATACCGTATGTAATGCCAAGTTCAACTGCAAGAATTGTAATGCTAATACTCACTACACAAAGTTCTGTTTAAACAACAACAAAAACGTAAGTAACTGTTTTACAAGTAAAGAAATAGAAACTGAAGGAACAACTATTGAATTTATCATTGACTCAGGAACCAGCAGTCACATTGTTACTTCTGAGAATTATCTTATGGATAAAAGGAGGATAAACTTTAAGATTATGACAGCTGATGGCAACATTCATCATGTAAACACCATGGGCAACATCTATACCAAGAATATTACATTGAGAGATGTTCTTTTTGTTCCAGAACTCAAGAAAAACCTAATATCTGTGTCTAGACTAACAGATGATAATTATTCTTTAAAATTTTTCAGAAAGACATGCGACATTCGTAGATCGGACGATGACTGTGCGGTTATTGGTGAGCTGAAACAAGACAGGTTGTTTTACATTAATATTAACCCAGAGCCAGTCGTGCTTTCAAGGTCAGTAAAATCTTTTTACTTAGATTCGAACTTTTGGCACCGGGCATTAGGTCATGTACCTATAACCAAAACTAAGGATCTTGTTCGAGGAATAGAGAGAGGCCTAGTGAAGGAAGCGGACATCTGCGAAGTCTGCACTAAAGCAAAATTATGTAGAAAACCTTTTAAAACAATTAGACAAAAAGCTAGTAAACCTTTAGAAATTATACATAGTGATATTTGTGGTCCTATCGAAACTGAAACATGGGATGGTTACAAATATTTTATAACCTTTTTGGATGACTATACACATTTTATTGAAGTATTTTTAATAAAGAACAAAAGCGAAGCTTTTTCAAAAATAATAAATTACATTAATTTGGCAGAAAATCATTTTCAAACAAAAGTTAAAACATTTAGATGCGATAATGGTGGTGAATACAATAGTAAACAATTTAAAATGTATTGCAATAGTAAAGGAATTAATATTGACTATACAATTCCTTACACTCCACAGTTAAATGGTAAAGCTGAACGGTTAAACAGGTCATTAATGGAAAGAACTAGAGCGTTACTGTTTGATATGCAGCTACCACGCGTTTTATGGGGTGAAGCTGTTTTAACCTCTGCATATTTAATTAACAGGAGTGCAAACACAATAAATAATAAAACACCAGCGGAAATGTGGTTTAATAGAATACCGAATTTAAAACATTTAAACATTTTTGGATCTTTAGCATATTATAAAAATAATTATCAATTAAAGAAACTTGACTCCAGGAGTAGCAAAGGACTTTTAGTAGGATTTACAAATAATGGTTATAAGATATGATCCTTCTGATTTTAGAATTGTTTATTCGAGAGATGTAGTGTTTAACAATAATAAGAGTGATGTTGCGGATTATCTAAAATGTTGTAATCGTAGAGTGAAACAGTGTGAGTTAGACAATTTATTTAAAGAGGTGAGTGTTGATATTGGTGACAATGGTTTTAGTAGTGAAGGTAATGGTGATATTAATAATGAAGTTAATGATGACGTAGTTGTTGGTGATGTCTTTCGTAGTGAAAGTGGTGTTGGAGCTGTTGGTGGTGAAGGAGATATTGAAGATAATGAGGTGTTTGAAGATAGTTTTGATAATGTTGAAGTTGAAGTTAGTGGTGAAGTTGGAGATAATTTTGAAGATAGTGTTGAAGATGTTGGAGTTAGTGTTGAAGACACTGGAGTTGGAGTTGCTGTTGAAGATAATAATATTTTGAGAGGGGAAGGTAGAATTGACACAGGAGTTGAAACTAGTGATGAGTTTGAAGATGCAGTTGAAGCAGTTAATGTTGAACGGAGAATTTTACCAAATAGAGAGAGAAGATTGCCAGCATGGCTAAAAGATTATGATTTAGAGACTTCATTTTTAACGTATACAGATGTTTTTAATAGTTTTGATAAAGATTTATGGTGTAAAGCAATGAAGGAGGAGAAAGATTCATTGGAGAAAAACAAGACTTGGGAAATTGTAAACAGGAGTGAAGCAAAGAATAGAAAGATAATCTCAAATAAATGGATATTTACAATAAAGCCTGGTGGAAGATATAAGGCGAGATTAGTGGCAAGAGGTTTTCTTCAAAAGCATAATGTTGATTATAAAGAGACATATAGTCCAGTGGTTAATACTACTAGTGTTAGATTGTTGTTGGCTATTGCAGCACAAAAAGGTTTGAAAATAAAGCAATTTGATGTGAAGACAGCATTTTTATATGGAGAGTTAGATGAAGAAATTTTTATGGAAATACCTTTAGGATATGATATTAAAGATAAAGAAAATAAAGTTTGTAAATTAAAGAAAAGTCTTTACGGTTTAAAACAAGCACCACTTATGTGGAATAAAAGATTGACGGAGTTTTTGAAGAAATTAGGTTTGTTTCAATTGAAATCTGATCCATGTGTGTTTGTAAATAAAGATAAAGGAATTTATTTGGCTATTTATGTTGATGATGGAATTTTAATTGGTGAAAACGAAATTGAGTTAAATAAAATTATTAATAAATTAGAAACTGAATTTGACATGCGTAAATTTGATAAAACTGAAAAGTTTATAGGGTTTGATGTTAAAGTAGAACGAAACTATATTAAGATTTATCAAGAAAGTTATATTAAACAAATTTTAGAAAAGTTTAAATTTGAAAACTTAAAGGACAGTTGTCATCCTGATATTTTAGTTGATGTACATCAAGAGGGGAAAGGTGGAGTTGATGATGTACATAAATATCGACAATTAATTGGTTCTTTATTATATTTAGTTAATAAAACAAGATTGGATTTATCGTTTCATGTAGGTTATTGCAGTAGACATCAAGAAAATCCGAATTTAAATGATTTTAGTAACATTAAGAATATTTTTAGGTACATTAAAAACTCAATTAGTAGTGGTATACAGTATGTTCGTGGGAACGATATGAGTCTAAAAGCATACTGTGATGCAGACTTCGCAGGTGATCCAGACACTAGAAAAAGTACGACTGGCTTTGTGATATTTTATGGTGGTGGCCCTATACATTGGTGCTCACGCAAGCAGTCAGTCACTGCTCTTTCGAGTACTGAGGCTGAATACATTTCTGCAGCCGAATGTATAAAAGACCTGCTGTACATTCAGACTCTGATCTACGAATTGACGAATAAATTGCCGAAAACACAGTTGTTTGTTGATAATCAATCTGCTATAGTATTGATTAAGAATGGAATTTTAAATAGAAGGAGCAAACATATTAATTGATGTTAAATATCATTTTATTAAGGAGAAGATAGATAAAAATTTGTTAGAAATTAATTACTGTTCTACTAAAAATAATTTGGCTGATATTTTAACTAAACCACTGGACAGAACAAAGTTCTTGAGATTAAGACAATGCTTAGTGAGTGATAAGTAAAGGACATTCTTTAATGTGAAGAGTTATGTGTTGTGTTTGAAGATTTATTAGGAGATAAGGTTGTTTGGGAGTTAATTTGAAATTTTGTTGTAAGTTAGTGATGTAAGGTTTTTAGATTAATTAATTCAAAAGTTTGTTTGTAGTTTTTAATTAAGTTGGGTGGGTTTAATTAAGTTGGGTTTTTAAATGAGTTGATGGGAGTTAGTTATAAGTTTGTTTTCTGTATGTTGTCCTAATTGTTTTAAATATAAAATTCAGAGGGGATGTTGAAGGTTTAGGTTTCAAGGAATTTTATAAGTTTATTACTGGCAGCATAATCTATGGTTTCTTATTTTGATGTGTTCCGTTGATTTGAATTTGAAAAAGAGAAGTGTGTTTTGTCACTGTAAAAAATATTCTTGTGGGGATCGAAGAAAAGTAATTGTACGAAATGGTTGTGTGAAATTTGGTTAGGTTTTTATAAATGAGTTTTATCTTTTGTAAAGAATTATTATGTATACGTGAGCGAAAGTAAATATGAACAAATAATAATCAAGAAGTGTTTGATTTAATGAAGGATCCCATGTAAGTAAGGAGTGAGGATTCCACACCACATGAAGGAGTGTTTTTAACGATTAGAAATCAAATCAAATCATTTTATTTGTGTAACATAGAAAAGAAAACACAGAAGAACATGACAACAAACATCAACATGATGTAACATAGAAGAGAAAGGTGGTTAGTTACCGTCAGGTTTGAAATAAATAAACATATTTTGATAGTTAGTATTTTGTTTATTGTGACCTCTGAGAGGAAATAATTTCATAACGAAATCTTTCACCATCTAGATTTTGTTGGCGCAGCGAGGATCGAATTCAGATCGGGCAGTTGATGTTGTGTTATTTATGTCTTACCTAGCTACACCGGCGCCGCTTCGTTGCGCCGCTAGTTACTAAACACTTTGTTCAATAGCCAAGTAGCCAAATAGCTGGCTAGCTAGCTGGCTATTACACCACAAATAGCCGGTTAGCTAAGCTATTGAAATTTCGGCTAGTTACCCATCTCTATGAGTAACTAAAACGGGCAACAAAACGAAATTACAATGACGTTAGTGTAGTATTGCCAATTTGCCATTCTGGTGAGACGAATGAAAGTTAAGGGCGGTATACACCTTCCTTTTTATTAAGCCGATTTTTAGGACGTCCAGCGGGGCTATTGCGTATCTCGGCCTCGGTGTCTGTGTGGTGATCATCAAATAGCTGTCAAAAGTTAAATTTCGTATTGGCTTTTGCACATGCTTTTGCATTTGCAATGAAACTGATAAATGTAAATGTTCCCTAAAATCAACTATTCTAACGTCAATCTAGCCAATAGCCCTGCTGAATTCAGAAAAGTTTCAGCAGGGCTATTGGCTAGATTGACGTTAGAATAGTTGATTTTAGGGAACATTCACAACACACAACTTGCAGTTTGGTCTCATAAAAATTTCATCCAATTTGGGTCAGTACTTTTTATTTTGTGAGCATTTTATTAATTTCGGCTACTTGGATGATCTTTACTTTTTGCGTGTTTGTTACGCGATTACAGCTTTACATAAAAATGTAGAAAACCGGAAGTCGCCACTGTCTTCGCGCTACCAGCACTTTGAATGATTTTATTTTAATTTTTTTCATTTATTACGTTAGTTATAAGGCACAATAATAAATCTAACAAACCTGCGGTCTTTGTTTACATCAAATATCAAAGATTTTAAAACGCTGTCAGAAATAAAAAATTTAGTTCCGTTTCAACCCGTTCTGGCCAAGCTATACTCCACCAATGGGGATGGCAACTCAAAGCTAATCGTAGATGGCGCTGCGATAGTTGGTCCCTACGTCAGATTACTGTCTACGAACAGTTTACAAACAAGATTTATTGTTATAAAAATTGAGTGTAAATACAAAACAAATATGGAAAATTATTCGTCAATGCAAGTGCATATACTCAAAGAAGAATTAAGACGTCGCGGTGCATCTACAAGAGGAAAAAAGTGATTTAATTGAGTGGTAATACATTTGATTTTACCGTAATAAATCCATAATTACTTGTAGTTAAGGTTTAAATTTTTGAGTTTAGGTATGTTTTACCTGTCCTCTCCTATAACAAGAATATAATGCTGCGTCTGACTTTCTATTTTGATAAAATATCATAATGTTTTAAGTCAGTAATTTTACCCCATTTTTCTATTTAGATTCGAGAAGTATCACAATATATTTAATTTCTTAACACCACAACTATCACAAAACTCGTTCCCGGTGATAATTCTTCCGCCAGACGAACCATTTCATGATTTATAGAGCGATGCAATACTGGTGCTTAACCTCCAATAGAAAAGTAGATATTATTTTGAAAAGTGTATTCGATTGTTTAGTTATGGTATAATCATAGAATTTCGATAATAAACTCAACAAACGGCCTGTCTCGGCTTCGCAAGGCTGGATATTTGTTTATTATATAGCTTTTCCTTAGTTCTAATTCAATTTTTGTTCTCAAGGCAGTCACAGCAGCTACCCATTATTTCTTGATAGCGTGAATTGTCGGAAATTTGTATGATCCATCATTTTTACAGCTTATTACACAACATCTAGTCATTTTACATCAATAAATCGTTTTTTTCAGAAAATTCCTTTGATTTGACAGTTCTTTTGGGACCAAACTGTCACTTGTCACTTTGACACTTGCCTTCCCTATTGTGGACCGATTTTCAAAATTCTTTTTTTGCTTGTACTAGACTAGGGATCGTTTACCTTAAGGAATACTGCAAGTTTCATCAAAATCTGTTCAGCAGTTTCCGAGATAGGGAATTTTATTAGCAAATTGTGTACTTAAGGGGGATGCTCCAACCAGCCCGCGAAATTCAATTTTTTTTACGTTTTTTGCGATTTGCAGGCCAGTGACATGTTGTAGCTTTATTAATATATGAGTTGCGGTAATAACAAGTATAATTTTAAATATAAAAATTATCAAAAAATTCGCTCCATCAGCTCTCACATAGAAAAGGTGCATCGTAGTTAGATTTCGGAGATTTTAACATGATGCACCTTTTCTATGTGAATGCTGATGGAGCGAGTTTTTTGATAATTTTTATATTTAAAATTATACTTGTTATTACCGCAACTCATATATTTATAAAGCTACAACATGTCACTGGCCTGCAAATCGCAAAAAACGTAAAAAAAATTGAATTTCGCGGGCTACGTCGAAGCAATCACCTTAAGCGATGTCAAAAGCATAACCAACAAATTCCTTAAACCAAATACATTCACATAACAGCTCTTACTTTATCTCTTTAGTCTCAACTTAAGCAGATATGAAATGCTCAAATAATATATTTTGATCTATTCAAGTATTCATAGGTACTCAAAACGTACCTATCTAAATCGTTAATGTATGAATACTTGAATAGATCAAAATATTTGGTTACTTTTTTTGAAAAAGTTTTTATTTTACCCTTTTTAGTTTATGTATTTATTATTTAATCAACCGAAATTCTTTTATTGTAAAATACTTAATAAATTTGTCTTACATGTGCACTAATCTTGTAATCCGTCACCACATAAATATCCATATCTCAAAAACTACTGAACCGATTTTGATGAAACTAGCAGTGTACCCTAAGTTAAATAATACCTAGTATAACAAAAAAGAATTACTTAAATCGGACTTGTAGTTCCGGAGATATGCGAACACAAACATAAAAACATACATACATACCTACATACATACGCTTTCGAAAGGCACATTTGTTCAGACGCTTATTAGACTAACATATTCGAAAACTGGACAGTTCGGAAATATTACATACATACGGATCGAATTGATAACCTCCTTTTGAAGTCGGTAAAAAAAGAAGGTTATCAATGGGGATGGCAACTCAAAGCTAATCGTAGATGGCGCTGCGATAGTTGGTCCCCACGTCTACCTTGTACAAAAAAACAAACAAGATTATTTGTTATAAAAATTGAGTATAAATACAAAACAAATATGGAAAATTATTCGTCCATGCAAGTACTATATACTAAAAGAAGAATTAAGACGCCGCGGCGCATCTACAAGAGAAAAAAAGTGATTTAATTGAGTGGTTATACATTTGATTTTACCGTAATAAATCCACAATTACTTGTAGTTGAGGTTTCAATTTTTGAGTTTAGGTATGTTTTACCTGTCCTCTCCTTTATCAAGAATATAATGCTGCTTTTGACTTTCTATTTTGATAAAATATCATAATGTTTTAAGTCAGTAATTTTAACCTTTTTTTCTATTTAGATTCGAGAAATATCACAATATATTTAATTTCTTAACACCACAACTATTACAAAACTCGTTCCAGGTGATAATTCTTCGATTTTCGAGCGATGCAATACTGGTACATAACCTCCAAAAGAAAAGTAGATATTATTTTGAAAAGTGTATTCCATCATTTTTACAGCTTATTACACAACATCTAGTCATTTTACATCAATAAATGTTTTTTTTTCTGAAAATTCCTTTGATTTTACAGTTCTTTGGGGACCAAACTGTCATTTTCACTTTGACACTTGCCTTCCCCATTCGACCCGTATGTATGTAATATTTCCAGAACTGCCCAAGTGCCCAGTTTTCGTATATGTTAGTCTCTATCAGCTTCTGAACAAATGTGCCGAATTTCAAAAGCGTATGTACCTATGTGTTTTTATGTTTGTGTTCGCATATCTCCGGAACTACAAGTCCGATTTAAGTATTTCTATTTTTTTGTTGTAATAGGCATTGTTCAACTTAGGGAATACTGCAAGTTTCATCAAAATCAGTTCAGTAGTTTTTGAGATAGGGAATTTTTTGCCTACTTGGATCGTAGATTTTCAAAGTCGATTGTATGCTTGTTCAAGATTATCTCGCGTTTGTCTGAACCGATATTCATGCGGTTTTCGGAAAAGTGTTTGATACATTCTAGGGAAGGTTGTAGTATATAACAATAATGGATATCTCATGACTTTGCCCGCATAGATACGTTTTTGTTGCTCGCTTCGATATAGATTTCTAAAGACGCCGATTAAACGAAGATTTTTGTTGAGTATCCGAACTAACTAAAAAGGGTGAAATAAAAACTTAAAAAAAAGTACCGTCTTCAAAAACAAATGCAAAGAAGTTTAAAATAACTTTTCTTTCGGAAGTCGGTGGCAATAGTCAATGAAATAATAAAAATCAAAGCCACCGACTTCCGAAAGAAAAGTTATTTTAAACTTGTAGGTATTTGTTTTAGAAGTCGGTACTTTTAAAAAAAAGTTTTTATGTAGTGATACATTAAACATCGTTGTAAGACAAAGTTTTTTTATTACGATGAGAGTCCATTTTTTTTTAGCCTGGTAAAGTCATTAAATGAGTCCTCAGAGCTGGAGGGTGTCAGACTGTCAAACTCTTACTGACTAAAATCCACGGTCCTTCAATAGCGCTTTACGTTCCGGGGTCACGGTAATTCGTTAGTCCCGCGACCCCGGCAGGATTTGGCCCTCTACAGAGGGGCCCCGTCATAATGCTGACACTCTTTGAGGCGCGTGTGGAACACAACGCGCCGTCGACCCGGACATGGATGGTCCATGGTCGAACAGAGAGTCGCCCGTTACTCGCTGTCCGCATGCCCGTGCCTACTACTTTTCTATTAGTAAACTGAAGTTTGTTTACGTTTCGTGGAACGCACTTATCTCAGTAGGAGTTCCTGAGATTTGCGCCGCTCGGAACTTTTTTTGTGTTGGATTGGATAGTTCATTTATCGAGTAGTCTATAAGCTATAGGTATACAAAACGACAAGCAGAAAAAAATACAAAAGGGGGTAAGCAGAGTCGCTCAGAATTGAGCGCGACTAAAGGCGCTGTGGTGGACCACAAACGGCAAGGATCATCGAAGCACACATGCGACGAGGACAGTTTTTATCAAGGTGGAGAGAAAGAAGAAGAAGCCTACTTATCGCAACCAGTGCGGGACAGCGCTGGCAGGACCTAACATGCTGCTGCGTCCTGCATTACGGTGCGTACAGACTATGTAACATAACATGTTATATATCATTGTTATATAACATTTTTCATAGTGTGGACATGTTATATAACATTGTTATACCTATAACATTTTACATACATTTGTAGTGTTATATAACATTGTTACATGGTCTGTACGCACCTTTACCGACGACGCAGCTGTACGTGTCCCGTTTACACTACTCTACGAAGACGGAGAACATCGTCGAGTACATACACGGGTGAAGACCAACTGGGACTTGAGGGTGAAGTTGGAGGCGCGCCATAACACCAATTTTAATTCGTTTGTGGTGCGCGTTCCGACTCAACATTTGTCGACCTTTCTCAAGGAAGAGTTTTGGCCGAAAGGTGTGCTGTATCGGCGATTCCGTGGCCGGCTACGCGACATCTCGCAGCGTAACACGACGCCGTCACTTCGTGTGCAGTAGTTTTAAGTACCTATATTGTTTAGAATATGTATTAGTTTATAGTTATTGTTTTATATCTATATGTGTATTGTGTTTTATGGGCCTTAAGATGCCTGAAACAAAGGATCAAATAAAATAAAAAAATAAGCTATAAAACAATACGCTACGACCAATAACAGGAGTCGAGCAGTGGGGGTGAAATCACAGGGAACTGCAAGTTTTATATAAATGGTGTTTCAAATGATTTCCTAAATATGCAGTAGTTAAGAGAATACTGTGTGAGCTGTTACAAAACATGATCTTTTACTTTATTGGCCAAAATTAAACAATAATTAAGATTGGAATGTTAGATTATATATTTTTTGTACTAGGGTCCTCAATAGCATAATGTTTATCACAGGTAAATGAAATTGTCATTGCATATCTGGTGCCAGATGTTACTTTTTCCACATAGTGTAAGTTTTCTCCTCCACTGGTGAACATACTTAGACGGGCTTTCCTTGGTTCTACAGTTCTATTGAACTTCTCATCCACAAATACAAATCTTCCGCCTTGGAAATCAATGTTGTAATCACCAAGGTACAACAGTGTTGTGTAGTGGAATGATTTATAAGTCTCCTGAAACACAAAACTTTGGTGTAAATGAAAGTAATGTAGAGCTTTCTACATATTATAGGTACTTCAACTTCATTAGATGCTAAATATTGTAAGTTGCATGTCTAACCAAGATAAAAATAAAGTGACACATTTTCTGTTTCAGTTTATTTTCACCTTGGATTATAGGTAATTATAAAAGAAATTATTTTGGAATTAGCTAACTGTGGTGCATACTTTATCGACATGGGGATGCCAATATTCATCATGTACAGTGACTGCTTTCTTGGATGTTATTTCAGAGAAAAACGTTGGATGTGTTAGATATATTTTGTTTGGTTTCACTCCAAAGTGATGAGCCACAGCATATTTAATTTTCTCTTTGATCACCTGTAACCGATAAACTTTTTGTCAAAGGGTTTATTATGAGCAAACAGTGCTATTTTATATTTGTGTTCAAAAGTAAACTTACTCTGTAAGTATTGAAATCAGCATCACTGAATATGTTTTTAGCATCTTCTCGTTTGTATATATTCACAAAGTGTTGCCCCAGAGACAGTGCACCACTGTGTAAGTCTAAAATTGAAACTCCACCTGACGATCCACCTAACTTCAGACCTTTCTTAGCTATAGCTAAAAGTTCTTCTGCTTCTCTAACTGATATCACTTGATCAGTGACATATCTCTTACATTCCTTAGGGACACACCCCTCATATCTGTCTACTTCTTCTTTATATGATTGAGAACACTCTACAACTAGGCCTTTGCCAGATAATACTTCTGACTGTTTAGCAAAAGTTTTTACATTATTACTTTGAGTCGTAAAGTAAACCACTATTAGGAGTGAAGCTATGACGACCATACGAGAAATGATTCTTAGTGAAACGTCTCTCCTAGTTTGCCTGAAAACATAATTTTACAACACACTTGTAATATTGAGTCTATAGAAAATGTACTATAATACATAGACCTCGAAAATGTTTATATGTAAGAAACTCACGGTCGGTTATTTACAGTCACATTGTTTTCATTGATTTTGTTATTGTCTCTTTTGGTTGTGTTATTATCTGCACTTTTGCCTCTTTTCCTGACTTCTTGCATGTTTGATGATGTTTAGTTCAGACTAAAATAATTTCACCGGAATGCTTTGTAAAAAATACGTTAAAAATCAATCTATCTAATGAATTTCTATTTTCTGAATCTGAAATTTTATAGGCCGATTTAAAAAATGATCCCGGTGTCAAACCGTCAAACCGACAGGAAGTCCGACAGTTGTCAAATCGTATGTCAAATGCATGGACGATTCGATTAAAGGTGAACGCAGACCTAGCCACACCGCAGTCTCCGCAGTCCCCGCAGTCATCGTTTTCTTACCGCTTCTGCGGCCACAGACTACTTAAAGATTGTCTGCGGCTACTGCGATGCGGGTGAGTGTGCGAGGTTTCATAGAACTTCATACAAAGAATTCGTAATGCGGGGACTGCGGAGACTGCGGTGCGGCTAGATGTGCGTTCACCATTAAGGTGAAGGTCTGCGTTCACCATTAAGGTCTAAGGAATGAAAAGGACTTCTCTATTCCGACTTCTAATACACATGATCTTCTAATATCAATTTAATAATGTAAATTTTGAATTAATTGACTATTGATACTATTTGAATGCATAATAATGAATATACTGGACATACTTAATTTAATTTATTTTTTGACATACAACAATAATAATTATCTTGACATCAATTATTATTTATTTCTTATGTATTTTGTAATTTTTCAAATGATTATACGCAAAAATGTAATTTCAACAAAATTTGTACGCCGATATTGGCAAAGCATGGACGCTCACAACATATTATTTAATACCTTGCATGTCTGATTACTCAGTTTATGTAAACGCATGTTTGACAAATAAATTATCTTTCTTTCTTCTTCTTCTTTAAAAAGGACTATGTTCATTTCACTTTGAAGAAAAATAATAATAATAATAATAATATAGAACTGGCAACACTGAAGACTGAACATCAAATACAAACCAATTTTATTAATTAATTCTGTATTTACATAATAACCATAAATTTTATCTGGAAATCAAGCAACTAAACACCAGAAACGTTTTTATAATACAGTAATAGTGAATTACCGCTTCAAAAATGGCAAAAACAACGTTTACAAAAAAAATCCTATTATGACAGTGATTGACAAATGTCACGACAATTTCACAATGTATGAAAATACGAAAAATATGAAACAAGGTTTGTAGAAGATGCTCACTAGAGCCAGAGCCCGACAAAACGCACGCCCACCACCTCCGGAATCGTCGCTCAGCTCCGCCTCGCCACCGCCGGACCCAGGATCACCTACGTCACCGGCAGCGGCAGTTGCGTCGAGTTCGAGCGACGAGTATTTCTCCCCGCCGACGTCGCCAACACCTGTACGTCGGCAGGGGAGACACCGGCCGCCGAAGAGCTTGGGACCTAGGGGCCAACCGGCCCCGAGCCGGGTCCCCGCTACCGGTGGTTGTGTGCAGCGCATGAGATGGACTCAGTCCATAAATGAAAATGTCATGCGCGCATACTACGGGTCTACAGAGGGGGGAACTAACCTTACTGCGTACCGTGTTAGGATGCTGTCTCTGTTCCAGGTACTTGAACCAACCCTAAACGTCTCGGCCCAACGACTTTCGGATCAGGTGCGGGTCATCCAACGTAATCACATGTTGGACGACACCGCACTTGATAGGCTGCGCTCAGAGGTACTAAGCAACCGTACCATCTTATCTCCACCACCACCAACGGCGCCGGCGCCCGTGTCTGTACACAGAGTCCCGCCGCGCTCTGTTATTTCTTCTGTTGTGGAGGAGGATGATACGGTTGCCACGGTAAGTAGCCAGTGCAACGAACGAGTGAGGAGCGCACTGGAGGATGCACTTTGTGAGTACCGCTCAACTCCCATTATGCTTAGACCCCGATTACCACGGCTACCCATGCACAGAAAAAATAGGGCGCTGGTGAGTGCCTTGAACTCGCTGCTTAAGAATCAGTTCGAGAGCAGCGAGGATCTTACCGATACACATTCGATCCTGTTTTGCGGGGCTGTTGCAGCATGTCGATTAGCTAATGTCAAGTTTCCGGACAGTGACACAGCTAATCGACCAAAACCAGCTGTACCGGCCTGGCAATGCAGGATTGAGCGTCGTATCGGCGAGGCCAGGGTACTCATCGGCAAACTATATTGCTTCAGGGAGGGAAATACACGACCACGTGTGATGCGCTTTGTGAGACGGGCATTCTCGGGGACTGACATCGGTCCTCAAGATTACATGTCCCGTGTCACAGAGCGCATCGACTTCCTGAAGCAAAAAGTTTGTGCATGGGCAAGCCGTATTCGGCGATATAAGCGACGGGTTGATCGTTACTCACAGAATCGCATGTTCCGGAGCGATGAGAGGTGGGTATATAGAGCTTGGGAGCGACCTGAACAAAGCTTGGCTGACCTGTGCCGTCCGGATGACACCACCACGAGTACATTCTGGCGCAGCATTTGGTCGGTACCGGTCAGTCATGCTGAGGCTGACTGGATGCGTGATGTCGAGCGAGTATTTGAAACTATTCCAGAAATGGAAAAAGTTGTTATAACGCCACTAGATATAGCTAACGCGGTCCGTCCGTTACCCAATTGGAAATCTCCGGGGCCGGACGGACTGCATAACTTTTGGCTTAAGTGGCTTACTAGTTCACATACTTGCCTGGCATCTCAATTCCAGTCATCCTTAGAGTCTGGGTCGCTACCCCAGTTTCTAACAACTGGTGTTACCCACCTGCTCCATAAATCAGGTAGTACCACGGAACCCAAGAACTATAGACCGATCACTTGTTTGTCGACGGTCTATAAACTTCTTACGTCCATTTTGAGAGTGAAAATTAATACACATATTGAAAGTAACTCCATTATGTCTGCCTCTCAAAATGGATGTAGGAACGGGTCCCGTGGTACTAAGGAGCTGCTCCTCATTGACATGGCCATTAGCCAACAGGTTCGTCGATCTCGCAGGGATCTGTCCACATGCTGGATAGATTATAAGAAGGCCTACGACTCGGTGCCACATGCATGGCTCATGAGGGTGCTGGAGTTGTATAAGATAGATGCAACTCTACGCGCCTTCCTTGAGTCATGTATGGGGCAATGGAGAACGGTCCTTCGCTATCCAGGGTGTCGACAGATCCAGGCGAACGATGAACCTGTATGGATCAAGCGGGGAATATTCCAGGGCGACAGTTTGAGTCCACTTTGGTTCTGCTTAGCCCTGAATCCTCTAAGCACATTGCTGGAGGACTCAGGTCTGGGCTATCGGTTGAGGAGAGGCGGTCAGGTCATATCTCACCTTCTATATATGGATGATCTGAAACTCTTTGCCCCCAGCAGATTGCAACTAATGGAGCTACTAAGGGTAACTGAAACTTTTAGTAGCGCCATCAGGATGGAATTTGGTGTGGACAAATGTGCAGTCATGCATGTAAAGCGAGGGGAGATTATGGAATCTGAAGGGATTCAGCTTTCAGATTCCATACACCTTAGATCACTCTCCCCATCCGAGACCTACAAGTATTTGGGTATGTCGGAAGCGTTAGGCATTGCTGTACCGGACGTGAAACAATCGTTGAAGGAGCGCTTCTTTGGACGCCTGAAAAGGGTTTTAAATAGCCTTCTTTCAGGCGGAAACAAGGTGCGCGCCTTCAACGGTTGGGTCATGCCGGTGTTAATGTACTCTTTCGGCATACTCAAATGGACTCAAACTGAACTCGACGCCTTGGATAGGCGAGTCCGTACTCTGTTGACCGCAAACCGGATGCATCACCCACGTTCATCGGTAATGAGGCTGTACATCCCGCGGAAGTGCGGAGGTCGAGGCTTTTTAAATGCTAAGACCCTCCACAACCGCGAGGTATGCAGCCTCAGAGAATATTTCTTGAAAATGGAAGTGGGTATGCACCGAGATGTGGTCACGGTGGACAAGGGACTCACCCCGCTGTCCATGGCAAAAGAGAACTGGCACAAACCTGTAGTACTCAGTGCTGAAGACCGCAGGGAGGTATGGCAAGGCAAGGAGCTACACGGACGCTTCTACCGGGCTCTTCATGGGCCTGATGTAGATTTCCTAGCGTCCGTGTCCTGGCTACGTTCCGGTGACCTCTTCGGGGAAACTGAAGGTTTTGTCTGTGCGATTATGGACGAAGTTATCTTGACGAACAACTACCGGAGACATATTATAAAGGATGGGACGATTGACGTGTGTCGGGCATGCCATCGTCCAGGTGAATCCATTAGACATATTATCTCTGGTTGTTCTCGTCTTGCTAACGGCGAGTACTTGCACAGGCACAATCTAGTAGCCAGAATCATCCACCAGCAACTTGCGTTGAAATACAATCTTGTGGAATCTGAGGTACCGTATTACAGGTATGTGCCCGACCCAGTTCTCGAGAAAGACCATGTCACGTTGTACTGGGATCTGCCTATCATCACTGACAGGACTATTGTCGCCAATAAGCCTGACATAGTGGTGATAGACAGATCAGCGCGCCGCGCAATGATAATCGATGTTACCATCCCGCATGACGAGAACCTCGTGAAAGCAGAGAAAGATAAACAAATCAAATATCTCGATCTGGCGCGCGAGGTTGTCGACATGTGGAATGTGAGCTCGGCTATCATTGTGCCGATTGTCGTGACTGCCAATGGCCTGATGGCAAAGAGCCTCGACGAACACCTCACCGGTAGCTTGGACCCCGCTCCCACACCGGTGGAACACTATTTTTTATATTTTTAAATGTTTTTAACCTTTTTTTGTATTTATTAATATTTAAAAATGTAATAAAATATGTAAAATAATGAATAAAGAGATAATAATAATAATAATAATAATAATAAATCGTTTATTTAATAAAAAGGGACATAATTTACAATAATAGTATCTTACCAATTAGAATAGAGCACAGTTGCTCATTTGCCTGAACTAAGTAGAACTTGTGTTTCAGACAATATAGTACATTTTTTTTTTTTTTTTTTTTTTTTTAAGTAATAAATAAATTAACAGTAAAAGTACTAAAATAAAACTTACATAACATAAAAGTAAAAGGTAAAACAGAGTGTTGGCAGATTATTTGTCGACCAGCAGTAAATCTTCAGTCTGTGCATATGCAATATTACGCAAGAACGCAATAACAGTTTGTTTACAATTAAAATAATTCAACTTATAGACGCTTAGAATTCTATTTAACCTGTTGTACAAAAATGGACCTAAAAATGTAAAGAATCTTTCCACAAAGACATTCCTGGTTGCATTGGAACTGCATACTATATCATTCCGTCTCTTATTAGTATTGTCAGCATTGTATGAGAGCATAGTATGCTGTTTTAATACGACTTGTAAAATGAAAAGCTGGCGGACAGTTAGTACGTTACAGGATTTATATAGCTGATCTGTGGGAAAGAAAAAGGGATGGAAGTTCGCGACCTTTAAAATAGCTCTCTGAGCTCTTTCAAGAGGAAGTAAGATAGTTTTTGAAGCGCCGCCCCATGATGTTATACAGTATTGAATTATAGATTGACATAGGGCCATATAAACTTGTTTGATTAGTTTTGAATCAGCAAAAGATCGGATTTTTTTAAAGACATATATAAGCTTGCGCACTCTTTTCACTAGACTTTCAACATGATGTCTAAAAGTGAGTGTGTCGTCAATTATTACCCCGAGGTATTTAATATTACGGGTGCTAAGGATGAGCGGACAGTCACACATGTGAACTGGAGTTTTATTGCATTGATGAGCGTATATATGAAAGGTAGCAGTGATAGGTTGAGTCTTTCGCATAGAAAAGTGAACATATTTAGTTTTGTCAGCATTTAATGTTAGTAAATTATTTTGAAGCCAATTAGTCACAGTATTAAAACCTACTTGAGCATTTTCCTGCAGTTCGCCAATGGTTTTAGCCGTGAAAATTAACGCTGTGTCGTCAGCATAAGATACCACGTTGCCGTTTCCAATATTTAGATTACACAAGTCGTTAATGTAAACTAGGAAAAGCGTAGGGCCCAAAATACTGCCCTGGGGAACACCAAAACCAGTATTTTTCTGTTCCTCGCTCATAAAATTATCTATCCTAACACATTGGTACCGGTTGTCTAAGTAATCAGCAAGTAACGACAGTGTCGTTCCCCGTATCCCTATGGCCTCTAATTTGTTGAGAAGCACTGAGACAGAGACTGTGTCAAAGGCTTTCGCTAAATCAAGGAAGATTCCCAGGACCTGATTTCCTTTGTCTAGTTCTTTCGAAACGTATTCGGTTAGGTTATGCACTGCATCAGCGGTGGATAATTTGGCTCTGAAACCAAATTGTGCAGATGACAGCAAGTTATTTTTCTCTAAGTAGCTGATTAGTCTGTTGTTAATCATTTTCTCAAGAATTTTTGACAATGAGGGGAGTAACGAAATTGGCCTATAGTTATTAACCAAATCTCGGCTTCCAGATTTATAGACAGGGATGATAACTGCCTTTTTCAGACAACTAGGGAAAACTCCTTTGGAAAGGCAAAGTCGAAATATATACGTTAAGGGAGGTACAAATATATGCTTAAAGAGTTTAAGAATCTTATTGCTTATATTATCCCAACCAACTGCACAGTCATCCTTTAGGCTAGAGATTAAACGTGTTATTTCGTTTTCATCTGTGTCAAGCAAAACAAATGATTTTTGGTTCCAGTTGCTTTTTAGGTTTTGGATGCAATGTTTAGGAATTTTGTCGGCTAAAGTTTTCCCAACGTTTACAAAAAAGTTATTTACTTGGTTTGCGGACAGGAGAGGTGAAGTATCAGTGAGTAGTAAACTCGAATTTGATTCACGTTGTTTGGCCATGAAGGTGACATTTTTAATATGCTTCCAAAGTTGTTTGGTATTATTGCCTGCTTTATCCAATTCAGTTTTGTCGTAATTATTTTTTAGCTTCTTTAGCAGATTATTGCAGAAATTCCTGTATCTTTTATAGGTGTTTAGAATTATTAAATTATCAGGATAATTCTTAGTTCTCTGATGAAGTTTATCTCTGTGTCTTATGCACCGAATCAGCCCAGGTGTAATCCAAGGTTTAACATTACGAAGACGATTATTTACTGTCACTTTTGTCGTATTACGTAATATTGCTTGTTGGACATTTTTTATTAAGTACGACAAGGCTGAACTAGCGTCAGCAGTTTTGTAAACTACGCTGTAGTCGATATTGCGTAAATCATTTTCGAGTTTGTTAATGTTTAATTTAGTCTTGGTTGGTGGATTTAGCTTAGGCAGCGTTAAATTTATGTTTAGTAGGACAGCATGATGATCGGTTATTGTTGAGTTAGTAACAAGCGTAATATATGAGAAGCTGGTTTTGACCATCATATGATCAAGACAGGAACCACTCTGATGAGTAGGCAATGTATGAGCGGGAAGAAGACCATGGTATGAGCATATATTAAGGTAATCTTGAGTCCCTGCATCGCAAGTTTCAGATCCAATGTTAATGTTAATATCCCCTGTGAGTATCACATTCTTAAAATGGCTAAGTGTTTGAAGAATCTGGTTTAACGAACTGTGAAAGGAGGTTAGGTTTCTAGCGGAAGGAGATCTATACATAGCAATTATCGCTGTGGATATACCAATTTTGATTATGAGACAGTTACTTGAGCATTCAATAATATTATGAATGAATATTTTAACAGAACACTTTGATGGTATTAGGTTACATGAGAACTCTGTACCTACAATATTTTCGGTAAGTTTATTAAAATGATTGTTTAACAGCCTTTTTTTTAAATCACTTCCAGTTAATCACTTCTGTCGCTATGTGTCTGTATATACAGTGTGTCCGGGCACGAGTTAGCGATATTTGAAGGAGATATTCTAGGCTCATTTTCATCGACAAAAATGCTTTAAAAAAAATTCTTACTCCAAAACTTCACGAATGGCAGCCATTTTAATTTTTTGATCTGTCGAACTGGGGTGTGTACGATAAAATGCAAATATCATTAAAATATTCAAATTGGTTTCTCAAAATGCTCTAAATTTGCAGAAAATAAAATAAAATCGAATGTTTGAAAAATTAAGACAATCCCCAAAGTATAATTTTAAACTTATAGTATAATTTTTATCGCAATTCATATTTTGATAAAGTTACAACATGTCACTGGCCTGCAAATTGCAAAAAACTTAAGAAAATTTGAATTTCGCGGGCTACATCTACGCAAGCATCTGTTTGTGCGTGAAACCTCCCCTTTTGATAGTTCATACAGCTTGACATAAAAATGTAGAAGACCGGAAGTCGCCACTGTCTTCGCGCTGCCAGCACTTTGAATGATTTTTTTTTGAAGTGAAAACTTCTTTAGCGGCGTTGTACACTTTTTCTGTAATGGGTAAAAAATTTAAAACTCGCGTCAGGGTCACGTGACCCTGATCGAAAATGAGTAAGACGTCATTCAAATTAGTTAATTTCATATCTGTACTACTCCAGTTTTAAAATAAAACATAGTAACAAAAAAGTTTTCACTTCTACCGGCACTCCTGGAGTGCAACCTTTTTTTTTTTGAAGTGAAAACTTCTTTAGCGGCGTTGTACACTTTTTCTGTAATGGGTAAAAAATTTAAAACTCGCGTCAGGGTCACGTGACCCTGATCGAAAATGAGTAAGACGTCATTCAAATTAGTTAATTTCATATCTGTACTACTCCAGTTTTAAAATAAAACATAGTAACAAAAAAGTTTTCACTTCTACCGGCACTCCTGGAGTGCAACCTTTTTTTGAAGTGAAAACTTCTTTAGCGGCGTTGTACACTTTTTCTGTAATGGGTAAAAAATTTAAAACTCGCGTCAGGGTCACGTGACCGTCAGGGTCACGTGACCGTCAGGGTCACGTGACCCTGATCGAAAATGAGTAAGACGTCATTCAAATTAAAAATAAAACATAGTAACAAAAAAGTTTTCACTTCTACCGGCACTCCTGGAGTGCAACCTTTTTTTTTTTTTTCACTTATTACGTTAGTTTTGTGGCACAATGATAAATCCAACAAACCTGCGGTCTTCGTTTACATCAAATATCAAAGATTTTGAAACGCTGTCAGAAATAAAAATTTTAGTTCCGTTTCAATCCGTTCTGGCCATGGACCTAAAAAAAAAGGCGGACGGAACTTCACTAAGAAACGATTGAAGCACCACAATGGCGGCGGCGTAAATATGTGTGCGTGTGTATAGGGATGCCAGATGAAGGAAAAAATTACCCATTTTTAAACAATATTTAATTAAGATCTCCCTTGAACTTAAGTTTAATTACAATTTTTTTCATTACGGATACCTATTTTTAAAATAAAGGTAAAATAATTTAAGCACATTGGATATTAAAATATTTACAACTCGTTTAATGTTAATAAAGTTTTACAATCCCTTTTGGTGATTCAAATTTTTGTAGACTTGTCTTTTGCTATCGACACATCTAGAAATCCCTTCTAATTTACTTAAGTGGTGAAAACGAATGTTTAAGTATTTTTCGGCTATAAATATTTAATTAATGCTATTTTATGTTCCATTCCTACACGTCTACATTCCTATTCCATGTCTACACTCCCTTATTATTTTTATACAATCATTTTTCCATGCATCATTTGCCGTGGGGAAATCTGTAAAAATATAGAAGAATAAAATAACGATAAATAGTAACATAAAATATAAATCTCCCAATTTTAAAATAATTTGAACCTTGAAATAGTTGCAACACTGATTGATTTCGAGATGTTTATTAAATTTATTGACGTAAAATCGAGAAATAAGCTTCAAATTGACATGCTTAACAATGAAAAGGGATCCCCTGGCTTTTTTAATTGAACTACTATGGTTTAGACAACTTTTTGCAACACATGACGGCATACTTTGATTTTTATTAGACAAAATAACACCTTAAAAAACCGCGAGTGTCGTTCGAAGCGTAATGGCCGACGGCTGACTTACTATGGTGTGAATGTGTGCGTGCTGGCTTGTCCACATTAGCGCACTGACTTACTATGGGTGCTTCAATTGTTTCTTAGTGAAGTTCCGTCCGCCTTTTTTTTTAGGTCCATGGTTCTGGCCAAGCTGTAGGTAATTCCACAGACTAAGTAGAGAGTATGACACGGTAATTCCTCGCCGGAACCGATAGTAAAGTCCCTATATCGCCCAATATAAAAATCGACATTATAACTGACATTACAACAAGAATATTGATTAGAGTTTAAATTGGCCATTTTAAAAAGATCCAGTTGGGAAATGAAATATTAGTTCGAATGGGGAAGGCAAGTGTCAAAGTGACAAGTGACAGTTTGGTCCCAAAAGAACTGTCAAATCAAAGGAATTTTCTGCAAAAAAACGATTTATTGATGTAAAATGACTAGATGTTGTGTAATAAGCTGTAAAAATGATGGAACATACAAATTTCCGTCCATTCACACTATCAAGAAATAATGGGTAGCTGCTGTGACTGCCTTGAGAACAAAAATTGAATTATAACTAAGGAAAAGCTATATAATAAACAAATATCCAGGCTTGCGAAGCCGGGACAGGCCGTTAGTTGAGTTCATTAATGAAATTCTAAGATTATACCATAACTAAACAATCGAATACACTTTTCAAAATAATATATACTTTTCTATTGGAGGTTAAGTACCAGTATTGCATCGCTCTATAAATCATGAAATGGTTCGTCTGGCGGAAGAATTATCACCTGGAACGAGTTTTGTGATAGTTGTGGTGTTAAGAAATTAAATATAATATTGTGATATTTCTCAAATCTAAATTGAAAAAAGGGGTAAAATTACTGACTTGAAACATTATGATATTTCATCAAAATAGAGAGTCAGAAGCAGCATTATATATTCTTGTTATAGGAGAGGACAGGTAAAACATACCTAAACTCAAAAATTGAAACCTCAACTAAAAGTAATTGTGGATTTATTACGGTAAAATCAAATTTATTACCACTCAATTAAATCACTTTTTTTCCTCTTGTAGATGCACCGCGGCGTCTTAATTCTTCTTTTAGTATATGCACTTGCATTGACGAATAATTTTCCATATTTGTTTTGTATTTATACTCAATTTTTATAACAATAAATCTTGTTTGTTTTTTGTACAAGGTAGACAGTAATCTGACGTGGGGACCAACTATCGCAGCGCCATCTACGATTAGCTTTGAGTTGCCATCCCCATTAGATAATGCCCTCCACTAAAGAGAACAAAAAAAAAAAACACTGTTTAAAATAATTTGAACGAATAGTTTTATAAAATTTAAAAAAAAAGAACTATTTTTTTTTCAACCTGATATATTCCTAACATTCAGGTTTCACAAACTTACGCCATTAAATTCTTCTCTGTAGGTACTTAATTAGGCAGATTAAGGAAAAAGTCACATGCAATGATGTTTTCCTTCACCGAAAGGCAATTGGTGTGATAAACTGGTTATCCTTTAGACATAATATTGTTTCCCATATCGACCATTTACGATCACGCGTGATAATAATTTACCCGCAAGTCGGGTAAAAGTTTGCAGTATGACAACACTCCCCATTTGTGACGTCAAGATTCTCTCATGTGGCTACGCTAAGCGTCAGTTCACACCGAGACGCGACGCGAAGCGACGTGACGCAACGATACTTCAAATTTGTATCTTTTCTTGTAGTAAACAAAGTCAGATTTTGAACGACGTGCGCGGCGCCGCGCTGCGCAGCGCGGCGTCGAGCTGCGTTGCGAAAGGTGTATCTTTTGTCTTTTAAAATAGAGTTACATTTTGAATAACTCTATTGAAAAGTGCGCGCAGCGTCACGTCTCGGTCTGAGCTGACCGTAAACGTCCATCTAGAGGGTAATGAGGAAGGCAAGTGTCAAAGTGACAAGTGACAGTTTGGTCCCAAAAGAACTGTCAAATCGAAGGAATTTTCTGAAAAAAAAAAACGATTTATTGATGTAAAATGACTAGATGTTGTGTAATAAGCTGTAAAAATGTTGGAACATACAAATTTCTGACGATTCACACTATCAAGAAATAATGGGTAGCTGCTGTGACTGCCTTGAGAACAAAAATTGAATTATAACTAAGGAAAAGCTATATAATAAACAAATATCCAGCCTTGCAAAGCCGAGACAGGCCGTTACTTGAGTTTATTAATGAAATTCTATGATTATACCATAACTAAACAATCGAATACACTTTTCAAAATAATATCTACTTTTCTATTGCATCGCTCCTTAAATCATGAAATGGTTTGTCTGGCGGAAGAATTATCACCAGGAACGAGTTTTGTGATAGTTGTGGTGTTAAGAAATTAAATATATTGTGATATTTCTCGAATTTAAATAGAAAAAAGGGGTACAATTACTAACTTAAAACATTATGATATTTTATCAAAATAGAAAGTCAGAAGCATCATTATATTCTTGATAGAGGAGAGGACAGGTACAGCTTGACATAAAAATGTAGAAAACCGGAAGTCGCCACTGTCTTCGCGATCACAGCACTTTGAATGGGGAAGGCAAGTGTCAAAGTGAAAATGACAGTTTGGTCCCCAAAGAACTGTAAAATCAAAGGAATTTTCAGAAAAAAAAACATTTATTGATGTAAAATGACTAGATGTTGTGTAATAAGCTGTAAAAATGATGGAATACACTTTTCAAAATAATATCTACTTTTCTTTTGGAGGTTATGTACCAGTATTGCATCGCTCGAAAATCGAAGAATTATCACCTGGAACGAGTTTTGTAATAGTTGTGGTGTTAAGAAATTAAATATATTGTGATATTTCTCGAATCTAAATAGAAAAAAAGGTTAAAATTACTGACTTAAAACATTATGATATTTTATCAAAATAGAAAGTCAAAAGCAGCATTATATTCTTGATAAAGGAGAGGACAGGTAAAACATACCTAAACTCAAAAATTGAAACCTCAACTACAAGTAATTGTGGATTTATTACGGTAAAATCAAATGTATAACCACTCAATTAAATCACTTTTTTTCTCTTGTAGATGCGCCGCGGCGTCTTAATTCTTCTTTTATTAAATAGTACTTGCATGGACGAATAATTTTCCATATTTGTTTTGTATTTATACTCAATTTTTATAACAAATAATCTTGTTTGTTTTTTTGTACAAGGTAGACGTGGGGACCAACTATCGCAGCGCCATCTACGATTAGCTTTGAGTTGCCATCCCCATTGTTTTTTTTATTTATTTTTCACTTATTACGTTAGTTTTATGGCACAATAATAAATCTAACAAACCTGCGGTCTTTGTTTACATCAAATATCAAAGATTTTAAAACGCTGTCAGAAATAAAAATTTTAGTTCCGTTTCAATCCGTTTTGGCCAAGCTGTAATACATACCTAAACTCAAAAATTGAAACCTCTTTGTGGATTTATTACGATAAAATCAAATGTATTGTATTACCACTCAATTAAATCACTTTTTTCCTCTTGTAGATGCACCGCGGCGTCTTAATTCTTCTTTTTGTATATGCACTTGCATTGACGAATTTTGCATATTTGTTTTGTATTTATATTCAATTTTTATAGTATGAAGCACTAACTCCCGTATCTCCATGACGTAGATTCTCTTTCTCAAACAAGCTTTACGAAATAGAATAAAGAATTATAGAATGGCAACATTGATTGTTAAAAAATAACACGCATAGAGTACATTTGTATATAGGGGTATAGAGACTTCACTTGACCTCAACGACAAGCGCCATCTGATGTCCAGTACCAGAACTTGCGGTGCATGTGTGTGTCTATAGATACATACATATTACACACATTTATGAGCAGTATCCTAGAAAGGGATAGCTATATAGCTATCCCTTTCTTTCTTCTCTTATAACAATATAATGTTTATTTTGTTTAGAATAAAACACAAAATTGAGTATTACAACATTTTATTAAGTTTGTAGAAACTAAACAAACAACTTAACACACAACAGATAACACTAGGTCACAGGAAATTCCAATGAAAAACTCCATGAGTCCAAGAGAATGCACGGGCACTGCATGAGTAATTTCCCTGATCCCCTCCTTTGCGTCGCGCAGTCGGGTAAAAAGAACACAATGAATCCACAATAATTCAAATAACATAGCCACTATCCAGGTCGTAAATGAAAATCACGGTTAAAACTTTCTCAATACATCAAACAAAACATAAAATATCGAGTTTGACACAAGTGGACACAAGACATGGGTAACCATGGTAACAAAAACAATAATTTCAGAATGGCCGACAAGGAAGTTCCGTAACAAACATTTTTTACAGTGCCAATATTTGACTTGAAATTGTAATTTGTAAACTATGTTATAAATTTACAGTAAGTCTAAAATTTAAATAGTTGTTTTAATTACCGCTCAGTTTATTTCTTCGAGAGCAAGAAATAAAAATTATCACAACGAATTATGTCAATTTACTTCGGCTTATGTTTCAATGCGTGCGTCAATGATATTGGCGTGCGTAAAATGAAACGTATCATTATTTTACTACGGGTCAGTGTTGTCATAGAAATATTTTATACAATATTGTCTTCATTTTATTTAATTTTCTTTTTAACAAATTTAAATAGTTAAAATTTTATAGATCTTCGAGCAATATTTCTTTTTTTTTTATTTGTATTTCAGTATAGATGAAATTGAGACAGTCATGCCATCTAATGTCCAGTACCAGAACTATAGCCCAGAACAAAATGCAAACTTACTGAGTTACAGGACCCTGATAACACGGCCGTTGTATGTTGACTGCGTTTGCAATTATCAATTTTATTTTGAGTATTTACTCCAAATTTTCTGTGTTTCTAATTGTTTTTGATGATATCATGTTCCATTATTAATTGTTGATAACAGGCAAGTTCCAGCTGTTTTTCGAAACAGTAAGATAACGCCATGTACTACGAAGAAGAAGAGAGATTTCTCAATCCGGATTTACTTCACGTTGTTCGTCGCGAGCTGTGTATGTATTTATTTGCACGGAATAACTTGTTACTTTTGCTACCAAAATGTGTTTGTTTCGGGCGTTTATCACCAAATAAATATCATCAATAGCTAAGGCCTGTTACGTTTGACAACTTTGAAGATAGGAATTTTCCTTGGCACAACCATTAAATTTTATTTGTGTAGCTCGCCTGCTGACTACTCAGGAATTCAGAGGCAATTGAGGTGAAATATTTTTAAACTGTGTTTGAATTAATGGGTTTTTACTTTGACAGCTACATTTTAATGTTAGCTCTATCAGCACTCAATAAAAAAATCCTTTCTTTCAGATGCCATTAATTCGAACCTTGAAGTCACACCCTTCAGCTTGAAGTATGTTCCTACCCATACTGAAGATGGAATACCCATAAGAAAGTTATATGTGTCAAACTTACCCCCAAAGGTATGATATTTACTAAACCATCAGTAAAAAAATATTGGTTGTAAATGTTTCCACTCATTACTATAATTTAACTATATATTATATACTTTATATGGTAAAAATTTCCTTGAATTAGGGGAATGGGCATTGTTTCTAGAAAAATCGATTACATGCGTAATTGCGTGTAAGGTAATATTTTTTGTTTATCACCAATTCTATGGAGTTGAGGTTAAGATTGCACTAAATGAATAGAAAAGTTAGAAACAAATACTTTTAATTTATTATGAATAAGATGAAATTGTTTGTCATTCAAGTTAAAGATGTTAATACACAAACCACAAAGTTTATTTCTATTTAAATGTACATTAAATAAAATGAATGAAGAATGAGTAATTATGCATCTATTTTAGGTTTCATTGATACATTATTATTCCGCTCAAATACGTCTTTAGTACCTTTAAAGCAAAAGCACATTTCCTATTTGAAATATCAGGTAGTCAATTGTATATAATAATTGAGAACAATTTAATGAACAGAATTATGGAAGTATTTCTCAATGTCTGGCAACCAGGCACGCACACAGACGCGCATGTTCCTACACGGCCCCTCTTATCTGCCGCGCACACATAAATAAAAAGTGGCTTCACTTTGTTTGTCATGCACATTCTATCTGTCTATTTTTTTGAACTGAGATGAAGATGTTATCTTTATAATACATGTTTTGTTATTACAGTGGAGCGTTAATTATCCGAACGTTGGTTAACCGAACAACCGCTTATCCGAACTGCTACGGCCCGTATTTACAGAACATCATTCAATACTCAAGCATTACTTATTTCTAGATTCAAGGCATTTGATTGGCTGAAACTAGTTTTAGGTAACGCTTGAGTTTTGATGTGTGCTCTGTATTACGGGTACAATATATTTTATTGTCTTCACTCTTTTTGATAAACTATTGGTTTTCATTAGGTATATAAAAGTTTACGTAAAACTGGTGGATGCTAAGCTTCACTGCCTGAATCATTGCAGCAAGGTTGCATGCTTGTCGGTCTACTATAGACTTTACTTCGGCTCCCTTCTACCATCGGACTTTGTTAAGAGCAAACCCATCTCATATAAAAAATAAAGAAAAAATTGTACGTAAACTTATACTAGGAAATTCGATTATCCGAAAAAATCGGTTTTCCGAACACCCATGTCCCCCAATTAGTTCGGATAATCGACGCTCTACTGTATTTAGAAAACAAGTCTGTAAACAAGAAAAGTGAGTTTATAAAAATGTGGGAAAAATAAGGGCCCTTCTTGGAGAGTCTTGACCACCCATATAATATAAGAAAAAAACTGGGAATTTTACATAACTGATTCAAGATTTTCCCACGTTTTTATAAACTCACTTTTCTTGTTTGTTTAAGTTTATTTATCTGTTTGTTTGTTTGTCATTCCGGTTGGACTTTTGCAACTCAATTTTGAGGGACTTCCTGATAAGCTAGCAAGCTGAAATTTTGCACACGCTCTGAGTTCTGATTGGCGGGGAGTAGGAGCCTTGTAGAAAAAGCACTTTGTAAAATGGAGGCACTTTATTTCGGACACACACAACAGAGTTAATTCCTTTCGTGGTGGCCCGAACGATGGCTAGATTGCTACTGCTTCAGTGGTTCGTTTTATGCGACTATGCGTATACAACATTATTTTTTGTTTATGCGAAACCCGATACACTTGTCTAGTGTTTTTGTGTAAAGAATCTATGTACAAAATTTTAAAACTGTATCATAAAAAATCACAAAGTTATAAGCTTGTATATTACCTGGTTGTCCGTTCAAAAACATGCTCATTTCGCGGTACACCCGCGGAAACCGCGTCTCCTGTGTTATAAACTCGTGATAATAGTTTGGTATTAAGTACCTAACCTTACGGTGATTGTATTGTAATTAACTGGTAATAAAATTTAATTAAAATATTTTTGAAAAAAAAAATAACATGGTGTAAAAATTATTGGAATTGAATCAGTTACTGATTCTGAACAAACTATATTCAGGTTTCGCATATACTAAAAATAATGTTGTAGAGACGCGCTAGTGATGTGAACGTCTTCAATCGACTAACTAACAATTTATATTTTAGTGTTGGGATTCCAACAGATGACAATACATGACTAGCTAAGAAACGTCATAAAAAATCCAATATGGCGGCCTCCCCAAGATGGCGGACAGGCCATTTGAAATGAACCCTTATGATATGGGTATCAAATGAAAGGGTAGCAAACCCTTTCATTTGATACCCATATCATAAGTCAGGAATACAAAAAAAAATAGTCGTGTCTTAAATCCAACATGGCGCACATACAAGATGGCGGATTGACTATTTGAAATGCACCCCTATGATATGGGTATTAAACGAAAGGGTTTGTTGAATGGGATACGAAGAAATAATAATAATTAATAGATTTAAAAAATCTAAAAACCCATGTTTTTATATTTCCTAAAAATAAGAAAATAACTCTACTGGGCTAAGAGAGGGGCCACTCAAAACGTGGGGACGTATCTTTGCAAGTTACACCCACGATCTATGCACGTCATGTAAATATATCCCATAAGTAATTCCTCAAAAAAATATACGCCTCCACTTTTTGAGTGTCCTCTCTCTCAGCCCCGGTTATTTTCTTATTTTTAGGAAATTGAAAAACGTGGGTTTTTAGATTTTCAACTACCCAAGTCTACCCAAACTTATCATAGAAAATATTTGTTTTAGACTACCAGATCTGAGCTATTTGGCGTCTTCGCTCCATATGGCTTCATCAAGAGTTGTTGGCTGAGGATGGGGGACAAAGGTCCCAACAAATCACCAACCCCTACATACGCCTTTGTCACCTATAGCAATCCAGCTGATGCACATAAGTATGACAACATAATATAATATAGTAGCATACAATCCAAAATTTGCTCTAAGTGGGTGTGGGTCAGCTAGCATTATAAAATGAGTTTATTTTTTATGTAGTATGTAAATGTATTGTGTACACAAATTTACAAAGATTTTTATTTTTAGAGATGTTTTGTGAACCAGGAAAGGTTGTACTTATAATAAAAAATATAGTTGTAGGTATAAAATAAGTTGTACATTCCAGGTTCTCACAATCATGTGATTTATATTTAGAAATTAATCTTTTAAAAACTGCATGTACATTATATTTTTCACACTCCCGTTAAATACCTTTGCATCATCATAAAGCAACAATGAGGGATACTTTTGTTAGATGCTAAACATGTACTACAGTTGTTAAAATTTAATTGAACAGAGCACTCCAAGCCCCAGTTCACGAGAAAACTCTGAGAGGTCGTAACCTACGGATATCGCCTGCTGATAGTTGGCACCAGCCTGCTGAGGACGCAGACGGCAGAGGGCGCTGGAAGCCTCGCGGTCAGCGCCGCCCTGATGGGAACGCTGCTTCCGCCGCAAATCTAGCTATCCCTGAACTAGGTACTGCAGTCTTAAGTTATTTTGGATTTATTGTGTCAATAGTTGTTGCAAATCATGATCTTCTATTTTCATTGGCATGCTGAAAACACTATTTTATTTTTATTACAGATCCCAACAACTTTGAGTGGGTTTCAGAAAACGGAGAAGTGTCTGAGGCAACCACAAGTGCTGTAGAAACACCAGTGGTGAGTCATTTCAACACAAATTTCAAGATTTTTTTATAAACTATTTTGTTCTTATATAAACCATGTAATGTTGACCATTTGGGATTGGTTCAAAAAACCGGTTATAAACGCCCAAATGGTCGGTTCAACATTGCGCGGGCGATAAACACCAATTTCTTATTTTCTCCAGGAAAATGTAGAATCACAGGATGAAGAAAATGATGCAGAAATGGAGACTTCCTATACCATTCTGGATGTTTTGAACAGGGATTGTTTAACTCACATTCTGGCCTATGTTCCTATAAGAGACCTCATCAGATCAGAAAGAGTCAGTAAAACTTGGCAGAACATGGTCCGTGAATATCTTCAAGGTAAACAATTTCAATCATTATGTTCACATACTATCTGTTTGCTATAAGTTGACACCATAACATCACAAGATGAAGATCACAGTAATAAAAAGTATTCAATAAAAATTTAGCATAATCTATTTTAAATAGTTTAACATAATCAAATGTAATGATCTATTTATTTAAGGATGGTATTTAAAAGTACTTCAATTTATTCCCATTTCATTTACCTAATTTTGCCTGTGTTCCACCAATTATACTGAATGTGCACCAAAATATGTCCATTAAAATATGTCATAACGATGTGTAATAAAAAAAACACCGGCCAAGTGCGTGTCGGGCCACGCACAGTGTAGGGTTCCGTAGTTGCCCATCAAAATACTTATGCGAATTAACTAAACTGATTCGCTGAATTTAATTTTAAAAAGAAGAATTTTCAAAATCGGTCCAGGCGTCTTTGAGAAATCGAGGAAAATACATAAAAAAAGATTACGACGAATTTAGAACCTCCTCCTTTTTTTGAAGTTAGTTAAAAATAGTTGACAATAAAAACCTATCTATCCCCAAAACATATCCACCTATTATTATAGCTGTAAAAATAAAGTTGACAAACTTACATTTGCAGTTGAAGAACATGTATTGGAGTTTTAACTCTTTTTTTCGCTTTACGTTCGTGCGCGCTGGAATAGGATTTGGAGTAGGTTCCATCATTTTTAGGGTTCCGTAGTCAACAAGGAACCCTTATAGTTTCGCCATGTCCGTCCGTCCGTCCGTCCGTCTGTCCGCAGCTTAGCTCAGAGACGCCCAGCACTAGAAAGCTGTAATTTGGTGTAAATATACGGATTTGTTGTGCCGAAAAAGTGGTAAAATATAATCTCGTAAAATATTTTTTTTTAGGGTACCTCCTGTACACGTAAAGTGGGGATGTTTTTTTTTTTCTCGCGTACCCCTTAGTGTGGGGTATCATTAAAAAGGTCTTTAAAAAATATTGATGGTTTCCATTAACATTTTTTTGATAAAAAGATTCGTTTGTGAAATATTAAGCTTTAAAGTGCTAATTTTTGCTCGACTCGAGTGTCCCCCCCCTCTACCAGCTAAACGGTTATGTTTGAGGGTGTGAAAAAAATCACAATAGTAGTAAATATAACGAAGTTTAGAAGAAAATTATCATGATTAAGTAGGCTTTACAAGTTTACGAGTAATAGTCGACCAACTTATAAAACGTACTTGGATAACATATTTTCCTAAACAAAATGTATCGGAGAACATGTTCTTCAACTGCAAATGTAAGTTTGTCAACTTTATTTTTACAGCTATAATAGGTGGGTATGTTTTGGGGATAGGTAGGTTTTTATTGTCAACAATTTTTAACTAAATTAAGAAAAGGAGGAGGTTCTGAATTCGTCGTAATCTTTTTTTTTTTTTTTTTTTTTTTTTTTTTTAAATGTATTTATCCCCACGGCTGCGATAGGCGGAGACCTCTCGCGCCCGGCATTGGTTGCGGCCATGCTGCGGGGCGAGACGGAGTGGGAAGCGGTCAGCTCCTTCTGCGAGGCAGTAATGCTCGTAAAGGAGGAGGCAGGCCGCGAGCGAGAGAGGACAGCGTCCTCCCTCCGCCCCAGCCGCAGTGGTAGGCGCCCACGGCGACGGACGTCGCGAGACGATCTCCGGCCACCGTAGGCGCGGGCATGCGGGCAGCGAGTAAAGGGCAACTCGCTGCCCGACCAAGGACCATGCCCGGGTCGACGGCGCGTTGTGTCCCACGCGCGCCTCAAAGAGCGTCAGCATAATGACGGGGCCCCCCTCTCAGAGGGCCAAAGCCTGCCGGGGTCGCGGGATTATTCCCTTACCGTAACCCCGGAACCTAACAGGCTATGAAGGACACCGTGGATTTTAGTCAGTAGAAGTCTGACAGTCCCTCCCGCCCTGCCCGGGGTTGGAGGACTCATTTGATGATTTTACCACGCTAAAAAAAAAAAAAAAAAAAAAAAAATGTATTTATCCCCGATTTCTCTAAGACGCCTGGACCGATTTTGAAAATTCTTTTTTTTAAAATCAAATTCAGCGAATCAGTTTAGTTAGTTGGCATAAGTTTTTGATGGGCAACTACGGAACCCTACACTGTGCGTGGCCCGACACGCACTTGGCCGGTTTTTTTTTTCATACCAACATTCAATTAATTAAAAATATCGAAAATTTAAATCGATAAACAAATTACTCTAATCCAGTAGCAACTGAATGGTACTGCCTTTGAACAACAGAGGGCGTTTATTACAAACACGTCAAATATTCTTGAAAAATCTGAGAAAAATCTAGACAGGGTTTATATGAAAAACGTGGCGAGAATTAAGAGCCATTTCACGTCTTTGCGCGTAGAACTAAAATTATGGTCGTCTAATTTACCATATTACGTAATACTCCAACATTTTTGAATACCTGTAAAAGAAAGACCAGTCTTTCGTGTTGTTATTTTATTTAACACATTTTTGAAAAGTCTAATTAATTAATTAATATATCTAATTAATTCATTAATATCTAATTAATTCATTAATCTCCCACAAGTAGTTTACTGAAAAATCAACGCAGAGTCGATTTGCGACTCCTATATCTACCATTAATATTCATAATTTTAACCAAAAAATATACACAAATCATCAGACATAGGTACGTTTTTGTCGTCAAACTGCTTACTAAAATTTATATTTTTAATAACATTAATTAGTAAAAAGATAAAGTCTGAGGTCAATTTTTACGTTTTATATCGCTGTTTTATCGCGATTTTTGGTTCGAACAAAACGTAATTACATAAAAAAAACATGTAAATATAAACAATGTTTACAGACTTAACTATTTTCTAAATTTCATTAAAATCCCTTCATATAATTAAACGTTATATCGTTTTTAAAATCACTCTAAACTAGAATAAATTACGAAGCATAAGCGGGCTGCGAACAGTACGGCTCCAGCACCCGTCGACTTAGGACCTGTATCAGTTTTTCCCGCGTCCCGATTATAGAGCGTATGTATCGTGAACGGAATATTCTACGTATAATGGAGTCCTCATTTTATCATCTCTGGCAGAACGGCTTAGCTCAGCTGTAAATGATATTTAAAAAATCCACCAATTTATGGATGTTGATATAACTCATCTGTTGAGATATCGACTCAATTTTTATACTACAGAAAAGAGCCATTAGAGTCATTTACAATATCTGCCGGTGCGAATCTATAACGGAACTGTTCGAGCGTTTGGTTCACTGTCTACGATGTTTTAAATCATGATGGTGCCTTGTCAATATATCTATGAAAACATCATGAAACTCAGTTAAACGTGTCAAACACATTGTTCAACAATAAGAAACTAGAATTTGTCGGTAAAACGGTTTTGATGAGGATTAGGTACGCTTGAGTCGAGGCTACAATAGGGTCTTTATTTATCATCTCTTGCAGAACGGTTTAGCTCAGCTGTATATAGGGTGACTGGCAATTAGTGTACGATACCTAAACACGTGATTGTGCTTATGATAACAAACAATTTTTATTATGGGAGTGAAGCCGAAATCGTGAAAAAAATATCAGCTGTTCAGTACATTCAAAATCAAAATAGCTTTATTAATTCCATGCACAAGGTTTACAATTACAAAAATAAATTAAAATTAAAAAAAAACAAAAAATAATCAATCAAAACGTTCAGTACATTAGGCAAACATAAATGTACTGAACAGCTGATTTTTTTTTCAAGATTTCGGCTTTGCACCCTTAATAAAAATTGTTTGTTATCATGAGCACAATCACGTATTTAAGTATCGTACACTAATTGCCAGTCACCCTATATAATAATAATAATTATCTTCTATAATATAAAACCGGCCAAGTGCGAGTCGGACTCGCCCATAAAGGGTTCCGTAGCAGCTGTTGAAAGGTAAATTGCGGTTTACGATTTATGACGATTAAAGAAAAAATAATTACTTGATCTCGTTCAAACCAATTTTCAATTGAAGTTTACATGGTAATGTACATCATATATATTTTTTAGTTTTATCATTCTCTTATTTTAGAAGTTACAGGTTTGTCTCCCCCGGATACACATTTTACCACGGAAGTGTTTCTCGCGCAAACCGTCCAGTTTAGAAAAAAATGATTCAAGACCTATTCATAGATACCCCGTATCCGCATGGGTCAGGCGAAAAAAAATGTTTTCGAGTTTCAATTCTAAGTACGGGGGGTACCCCCAAATTTGGTTTTCGTTTTATTTTTGTGTGAAAATCCTAATGCGGTTCACATAATACATCTACTTACCAAGTTCCAACAGGATAGCTCATATACTTTCGTCAAAAAGGGCTGTGACATGGGACGGACAGACAGACAGACAGACATGACGAATCTATAAGGGATCCGTTTTTTGCCATTTGGCTACGGTACCCTAAAAATGGATCGCAAAATGTGTTGCTGAGCTCATGACTCGAAGACGGCTGGACCGATTCGGCTACTTCTTTTTTTGTTGTGTTTTTAACCATCAGCGCCTGGTTTTATAGGACGAAAATCATAATGTCCACCCGTGCGAAGCCGGGACGGGCCGCTAGTTCAATATAAAAATGCTTGGCTCTATGCTGGTCCAGCTCCATTACCACTACGGCACACAAATGATTACTTTTGGATATTATAATATATTATTTCGTACCTGGCTTATTTTAATATCTATGAATAATATTAGTTTAAAATTTGTTTTTAATTTATTTACATTGTTCCCACATAATGGTACCAACAAGAAACATGTAGACGCTAGATGGCGCTGTAGCTACAAGCATCTAAACTTGTTGTTCTCTGTTTTTAAAATTCACTTAAAAATAATTTACAAAGTTTAATAACAATTAGTGTGCACCAAAACAGTAACAAAGTTACAAATATTGACTACTAACGTTATCCACGAAAAAACTTAAGTGTTAAGGAAGATAATACATAAATTTGTGATTAGTGTTCAAAATCCCTCTCACGGACAATAGTCGTAAAATGTGAACTTAAGTGAATCAATAGTGCAAAATTAGTGACTAACAGTGCGTATTAAGTGAACAAAACTCAAAAAAAATATATAATATAAAAAGCACAATTCATTACAGTTGTGAGAAAAAAATTCCATTGGCATGAATCATTCCTAACGACTTTTTATTATTTAAAAATCTTTCTCGCCGACAGCAATCACCAATTTCAACTCATTTAGTATCTGATCAGTTGGTACGATAAATCACACAGTGGACTGCGGCGCACATAGTCGTGCGTTCAAACCCCACCAACCAAATCACTTTTTGTATCTAATAAAATTGTTAATTTGACAATTTTAGTTATCTTACAATGAACTTCTTCGGAAATATTACTCAGCGACGTCAGCGCCAGCGCACACATTCGGATTCAAATGAAGATTTGAACGTAACTTCTGACATAAATAGTACTACCAGCAATAGTTTGCCAGATATCTCAGACGAAGAACATCGCGATGAAAGGAGATTGCCCAACTGCGGTCCAACTGTTGCCCAGGATTGGGAGTACGTGTGTTGTGTTGCCGGCACTAATGTATGTCTGTATAAGAAATATTTTTAAAATCTATCCTGGGGTTCCTGATTTATTTACATTTTTATGTTGATGACTTTAATTTTGTCTCCATGTTTTTTTTAACGTACTTTACACCTGTCCAAATGCTACCCAGGACTGGGAGTACATGTGCTGTATTCCTGGCACTAGTGTCTGTCTATATACGAAATATTTAAAGAATGTGCCCTGGGGTTCCTGATTTATTTACATGTTTATGTCGATGATTTTATTTTTTCTCCATGTTTTTTTATCGTACTTTATACCTGTTCAAATGCTGCCCAGGTATGGGAGTACGTGCGCTGTGTTCCTGGCACTAATGTCTGTCTAATTCGAAATATTAAAATAATGTACCCTTGGGTTCCTGATTTATTTACATTTGCATGTTGATGGCTTCCTACATTGTGTCTTTATCGTTTTTCACACCTGTGTAAATGCTGCCCAGTAATGGGACTACGTTCGTTATGTTGCTGGCACTAATGTTTGTCTATATACGAAATATTTTATGAATCTATCCTAGGGTTCCTGATTAATTTACATTTTTATGTTGATGACTTCATCTTTGTCACCATGTTTTTGTCGTACTTTACACCTGTTCAAACGCTGCCCAGCGATGGTTTTTTTTGGAGACAAAATGTAGGAAGTCATCAACATAAAAATGTAAATAAATCAGCAACCCAAGAGTACATTCTTAAAATATTTCGTATGTGGACAGACATTAGTACCAGGAATCCAGTGCACGTACTCCCATTCCTGGGCAGCAATTGAACAGGTATAAAGTACAATAAAAAAATTGGGGACAGTGAAGTCGGTTAAAAATAAATCATCGACATAAAAATGTAAATAAATCAGGAACCCCTGGGCAGATTCTTTAAATATTTTGTATACAGACAGGCACCAGTGCTAGGAACACAGTGCTTGTACTCCTATTCCTGGGCATTATTTGGACGGGTGTAAAGTACAATGAAAAAAATAAAGGAGACAAATATAAAGTCATCGACATAAACATGTATTAATAAATCATTAACCCCAGGGCAGATTCATAAAATATTTCGTATATAGACAGACATTAGTGCAAGAAATACAGCGCACGTACTCCTAGTCCTGGGCAGCATTTGGACAGGTGTAAAATACAATAAAATAAAAAACATGGAGACAAAATAAAGTCATCGACATAAAAATGTAAATAAATCAGGAACCCCTGCAGGGCTAGCATGCGCAAGTCGACAAAATTTTGTCGACACATTATCTCGTGCTGAGACGACTTATGTCTGTTTGTCGATGGGAGGGGCTAACATGCGCAACATTATCTCGTCCTGAGACGACATAATGTCTGTTTGTCGATGGGAGCTAACATGGTGACACTTATATGTCGTGTCGTTCTGACATAGAACTCATGTCGTTCTGTCAAACCTGTTTTTGTCGTCATGCGCGCTATATTTAGTCGAATTTTGACATTTTCCTATGACAAGTTTCTCGTCGATGGTTTTCGAAGACGAGAAATCGCGACAACAGTGACTAAAAACTGAAAACAGTGTTCTGTAAACTTTTAAGTATAATGGCGGTGCCGTACTACAATTATCATTTATCTGTGTATGAGGAGAGGGAAGCATGAAAAATACAGAGGAAGGTGATTCGCGACGTCTGCAACCCATTTGACCTAAGGGATAACGAGTTCCAGTCGCTTTGGCGAATTACAAAGCCTATGGCTATTTATGTTATAGATAAGCTCCAAGCCGATTACATTTACAGTTATTTACAGTTCAATTTGTAACTATCAATCTATCTCTTTCAATTAATAAGGGCACTATTATTGTACAGTACCTACGTACACACACGACAAGTAAACTTTCGTTCGTATTACGAATAATGTTTCGCAGCAATTTCAGAACTTTGTACTTTATGAATAGTCAACATTCAATCTTGATTTATGGTTGGCATAGTGTTTATTTTGTACATTACATTTAGGACATTTCATCGAGATAATTTAATGTTACATAGTATTATGATTACATAACTTAGAACTTTGAAAAATCCATTATTTACACGGTTTGTTTTGTAAATCAATTACAACATTCATCATCATCATCATCAGCCTATATTGTTCCCACTGCTGGGACACGAGCCTTCACTCTGTGAGAGGGAGTGGGCCATAGATATATTATAGAAGGAGATATGGCGTGGAGTTCAAAATGTATAGAAAACCGGTGAAGCCACAACTGCCCCACCATAAAGATAATATTACGCATGTAGTATATCAAAACAATACTACGAACAAGTGCACACACGCGCCGTCGAAAACTCTGTCATTTAAATATAAACCTTATTCTTTAAACCACAGCGTACTTTTTCCGTGTAATTTACTCACACTAAAACAATTATCATTGTGTGTCGTCGGGACACGGGGGCGGACTCGACAGTGTTTGACTAAATCGAAGAGTTCACGATAAATATATCGATAAATTATAAAGGTTTGGAAATAAAATTAATAAAAAACGATATGAAACCGTTTTTATTATCTTTATTGTATAGATTACTATTAATTTAGTCCATAGATTACTAAACTAAACATTAATTAATTTACTTAACCATCTTCGGTTTCGCATTTATTTAATACTCTGTAAAATAATAAAAAAATGTAAAAATCCATGAACCACATCGGCCTTCCAGCCTTATTACAAGATAAAAAATTCAAAAAAAAAAAATAGCAATTAGCAGTCGACTTTCTTGTCGATAGACTTTGTCGGATTTCTAAGAGCACGTCACTAGCCAGCGGCCGTACCATGCGACATTACGGCTGATTGAGGTATCGTTATGTCAGTTTTACATTGCTTGTTCAGTCACTATGTGATGCAATGATGTGGTTGTAAAAGAGCAATGTATTTATTGCAAAAATAATACCGTCGGAGTAATGTAGGAAAACAAAAGTACAGTAGTACAAGTCAGATATATTTTACTGCTTGTTGTTTTTCGTGATTTTTAAGACAAATATTGTAAAATACTTGTAATTACATGTGAAACCCGATGCCATGACTTCTAAAATATTTGTTTTGGTTTCTATTTTTGCACAAAAGCACCGAACAAGACGGCATAATCGTTTTTTTCACGAATGCGGTTGACAACAGACTAACTCGCGGTGACGGCCATTTTTTCACTTTCTGAGCGTACCGCTCAGAACCACATGGTAGCGGACACGTCCCCTTGCCACTTCTCCTGTTTTTAATATTTCTGTGGGCCCAGTGCGGATTGGTGGATGTCACATGTCTTCGAATTTTTGGTTCTAGGACATGCCGGTTTCCTCACGATGTTTTTCTTCACCGTTTTGAGAGCAGTGGTGATGAAATAAATTACACAAAGTAATGCGCCTGGCGGGGTTCGAACCCACGACCTACAACTCGTTAGTCGGGACCGATACCACTGGGCCACCACTGCTCTGGGCCATCATTGAATAGGTGATAATAAACTAAATTATGCATCTCCGCCATCTGTAACGGGATTTTGATCTAATACTTACAATTTCTTTGATGCCAAAGCCATCTAACAATTATTTCAAATTCGAAAATATTTAGCACGAGCGAACCACAGGGGGTGCGTTTAAATCTTCCGTCGATGTTTCGCCGGAAAAAAATTAAACTAGCGAGGATTCGCTGAATTGAGTCATAAGTTTATGTCAATGTTAGTTGTCAAATTCAATTGACAGCTCAGTTTATTGAACAAATAATCATTTTGCCGGTTTAATATAAATCCATAATCCACAAATAATATTCACTCTCTAAAATAAAAATAATATTCGTTTTTACGGCGCGAATCGAGCAAAACAACAAAACTTAATGTCAATCTGACAGCAGGATAAAATTTTGCGAGGTAACTTAACTAATACGGTTTGTTTTCATGAAATGGTAATATCGGTTATCTCGCGTCGTGAAGGCGAAGTCACGACGAGATATCTTCTCGTGGTGCGCATGTTATGAAAAGTGACAAACGAATCGAGAACGACAAAATAAGAGATAATGTCGCCTTGCGCATGCTAGCCCTGCTGGGGGCCAATTCTCGGCTTTAGAGATAGTGTCGAACTCGACCAAAAATTCTAATGACGTCATTTTTTCGACAAATTTTAAAAGTTGCTATTCTGGGGATGTCGAAATCGACATTTGTCGAAGGCTAGCGTTAGAGTTCATGTCGATACGTCATTTCTGAGTGAATTCGTAGAGTTTTGGATTGTACACTGTGTTTTCTTTTCTTTAGTTTTTAAATAAAATACGGCTTGGCATCCCATACCTACTGGAAATTCGATTTGTACTCTTGATTTTTGTGTTGTGTTTTCTTGAAACGACAACCTTCGCGCAAATAACAAACTTTGTAATTTGTGTCCCCACGATTGGACTTGAAACCACTGAAAGATGGACGAGTTTATTAGCATTTTTATCTCGGAGTTATTGGAAAGTGGCGAGCAACTGGCCAATACACGGCGACAACAGCGCACTTATCCCGCCGTCGATATTTACGATTTCAGCGAAACAGAAGTCATTAAAATAATTCCCCTCCATGTTAAAATAAAAATCATGAAATGTACAGCACAGCCCACTAATGATTTAAAAACAAAACACGACAATCAACTGTCAAACTGATTATTTTTACGCTAAACGTTTCGTTTTATACTTAAATAATTCGATTTAGTCAGCGTTTACAAAATCATTCATTCACTTATAGTTACCTAAAACGGAACGTGTGATTCTTCATAATGGTAACATTATCTTCACTCGACTCGACATTTTCGTGACATTTATTTCTATTTTGACTGAGAATACGGATTTCTGCTCAATTCGACATTTTTTGGTAGAGATATAGATATTTTTGATAGACATAGAGATAGACTTACAATCTCGAACTCGAGATAAATGGCGAAAATCGAGAATTGGCCCCCTGGGCAGATTCTTTAAATATTTTGTATACAGACAGGCACCAGTGCTAGGAACACAGCGCTTGTACTCCTATTCCTGGGCATTATTTGGACGGGTGTAAAGTACAATGAAAAAAATAAAGGAGACAAATATAAAGTCATCGACATAAACATGTATTAATAAATCATTAACCCCAGGGCAGATTCATAAAATATTTCGTATATAGACAGACATTAGTGCAAGAAATACAGCGCACGTACTCCTAGTCCTGGGCAGCATTTGGACAGGTGTAAAATACAATAAAATAAAAAACATGGAGACAAAATAAAGTCATCGACATAAACATGTAAATAAATCAGGAACCCCTGGGCAGATTCTTTAAATATTTCGTATATAGACAGACATTAGTGCCAGGAATACAGCGTACGTACTGCTAGTCTTGGGCAGCATTGGGACAGGTGTAAAATACAATAAAATAAAAAACATGGAGACAAAAATAAAGTCATCGACATAAACATGTAAATAAATCAGGAACCCCTTGGCAGATTCTTAAAATATTTCGTATCTAAACAGACATAAGTGCCAGAAATACAGCGCACGTAGTCCTAGTCCTGGGCAGCATTTGGACAGGTGTAAAATACAATAAAATAAAAAATATGGAGACAAAAATAGAGTCATCAACATAAACATGTAAATAAATCAGGAACCCCAGGGCAGATTCTTAAAATATTTCGTATATAGACAGACGTAAGTGCCAGGAACACAGCGCACGTACTCCCATTCCTGGGCAGCATTTGGACCAAGTCCCATACAAGAATGGGCAATGTCCTTACTCAACTACAAAATAAAATTAAGGAATTGACATTGGGATTAGAGGCAGCACATGCAAAAGTGGAGCGTTTAAACTTAGAGAATACCCAACTTAAAACCACTATTGACGAATTAACCAAGAAGAAAAACTGTCATCAAAACACAACCCAAATAATTACAGATAAATCAACGGATTATGAGACACATTTAATGACGAACCTGGAAGGAAATAAAAACAGTCTCTTAAAGAAAAATCAAACAGGGAAAAAAATATGCATAATTAGCAATAATAAAAGGAATAAATTAATTAACTTGATTGAGGAGATTTTTGATAAGTATGATTACTGCCACTATTTATGCTCAGGCGGTGATATTCAACAAATGTTACAGGGCATTGATACTAAAATTAAAAGCTACAATAAAAATGACTATTGTGTCATAATGATGGGAGAGATGGACTTCATACAGACTGAAAACTATCACGACATTATATCCCTTATTAGAGAAACCATCGAAAAAATCAATAATACCAATGTGATTATTTGCCTTCCAACCTACAGATATGGCTATTATACAACTATATATAATACTAGAATAGAAACTTTTAATAATCTGCTGTATCAAGACAACTCAACTAACGAATATGCATATATACTAGACTCTAATGCAGAATTAACTTGTGACTATCAAATGTTTTCTAAGCACCAAGGACACATAAATGGAACAGGTATGAAGACTATTTTCAGGCAACTCCAAAAGACCATAATTAAAATCGATAACGAAAATAATATGACAACCTCTAATTCTTCAGCATCAAAAATTAAGAACCCAGACACGTTTCTATATATATAAAATTCAAAACTGACTGACTGATCTGACAACGCACAGCCCAAACCGCTGGGCCTAGAAACTTGAAATTTGGCATAAGCCCTCCTTAAACCACGTAGGTGAGCACTAAGAACGGATTTTGCGAAATTCGCCCCCTAAGGGGTTGTTTTTGGGGTTGATAGTTTGTATGAAACTTCGCTGCTACAGGTGCTAGGAATTCCAAATTTTGCATGGGGTGTCTTTTTAGAACGTAGATGCTCACTATGACGGGATTTTGCGATATCCGACACCTGAGAAGTTTGTTTTTGGGGTCGATAGTTTGTATGAAACTTTGTTACTACAAGTGCTAGGCGTCTCAAATCTTGCATGCCGGTTCTTTCTAAGACGTAAATGCTCAACAAGGTAGAAAATTTGTGAAACTCGACCCCTAAGGGGTTGTTTTTGGGGTTGATAGTTTTTAAACTTAAATTTTTACATACGGCTTTATTTTTGGACGTAAATGATACTAAACACGGGATTTTGTGAAATTCGACACCTAAGGGGTTGTTTTTGGGGTTGATAGTTTGTATGAAACTTTGTTACTACAAGTGCTAGGAGCCTCAAATTTTGCATCGGGTTCTTTTTTAGGACGTAGATGCTCACCATGATGGGATTTTGCAAAATACGACCCCTAAGTGTTGGTTTTTGGGGTTGATAGTTTGTATGAAACTTCGTTATTACAGGTGCTAGGAATTTCACGTTTTGCACGAGGTTTCTTTTTAGGACGGAGATGGTGACCCATAACGGGATTTTGCGAAATTCAACCCCTAAGGGGTTTATTTTTGGGGTTGATAGTTTGTATGAAACTTTTTTAGTACAAGTGCTAGGCGTCTCAAATCTTGCATGGTGGTACTTTTTAAGATGTAAATGCTCACCAAGGTGGAAATTTTGAGAAACTCGACCCCTAAGGGGTTGTTTTTGGGGTTGATGGAATTGAGACTCAAATTTATACTTATGGGTTCTTTTTTGGACGTAAGTAATACCTAAGACGGGATTTTGTGAAATTCGATCCTAAGAGGTTGTTTTTGGGGTTGACAGTTTGAAACTCTGGTACTATAAGTGCGAGGAATCTCAAATTTTGCACCGGGTTCCTTTATAAGACTTAGATGCACACTATGGCGGGATTTTGCGAAATTCCACCCCAATGGGGTTGGTTTTTGTGTTTGATAGTTTGTATGAAACTTTGTTACTACAAGTGCTAGGCGTCTCGAATTTTGCGAGGGGTTGTTTTTAAGACCTAAATGTTCATTAAGACGGTTTTGCGAAATTCGACCCCTAAGGGGCTTTTTCGGGGTTGATAGTTTGGAGACTCAAATTTTGCATAGAGATTCTTTTTTGGACGTAGTTGCGGGTGTTTTGTGAAAATAGACCCCAAGGGTTTGATTTAGGGGTTGATATTTTGTATGAAACTTCGTTTCTACAAATGCTAGGAGTAAGTATTAAATTTTGCAAGGTTGTTCTTTTCTGGCGTAAATGCACACCAACGCAAGGCACTATTTTCTGAAATTCTACCCCTAAGGGGCTGTTTATGGGGTTGGCAATTTGTATGAAACTTTGTTACTACAAATGCTAGGAGTTTCAGCATGGGGGTTGTTTTAGGACCTAGGTTCTCACTAAGACGGAATTTTACAAAATTCGTCACCTTAGGGGTTGTCTTTGGTATTTGTTATTAGAGGACTCAACATTGCAGGGGGGGTTCTATTTAGGATACAGGTTCTCACTAAGAGAGGATGATACGAAATTCGACCCCTAAAAGTTTGTATTGGGGATGATAGGAGTTTTAAATTTTTAGGACCTAGGTGTTACCTAAGACGGAATATTGCGGGTTGATAGAATTTTTGTTGAATATTGATTGAGTTTTTCTAACAGTATCCCTTATAGAGGGTGGCCGGGACTAGAAATTCACAAAGGCAAAGTTCGAAAATCACGCGGACGAAGTCGCGGGCGTAGTGCTAGTTTTTCTATAATTATCTGATTATTATGCATCAAAACATCGCGGGACTCATCAACAAGGTGGATCAATTAACACTACACCTACAAGAACTAGTCAAGCAAGGAAACAGTATTGATATAATCTGTGTCACGGAACACTTCATGGAACGAGGACACGAGGACCTTCTTTCAGTTCCTAACTATAAATTAGCCGCTTGCTATACAAGAAATACAAAAAGAGGAGGAGCCGGTATTTTGGTGAAATTTGGTCTCCAATACAAAGAGCTTACGAATATCAGTAAAATGTCAATTGAAGGCGTTTTCGAAATTTGTGCAATTGAAATAATACCAAATAAAACAATTATTATTTGCTTATATAGAGTACCAAAATTAAAGAATTTAGAGGTTTTCTACTCAAAATTAAATATTATATTATCAAAATACTGTTACGACTCGAACAAGAATGTAATATTATGTGGTGATTTCAACATTAATGTTTTAAAACAAGATAAACTATCTCTTGAATTTACTGGTTTCCTATTAAAGTTCAATCTATGTTTACAAATTAATCAACCAACTAGATTACAAAGCAATACGTGTATTGATAATTTTGCACATAATATTTCGCGAAAGTGTACTCATAGTGTTCTTGATCTACATAATGTCGGATCACACCGCTCAAACTTTAAAAGTTCCAGTAAAAAAGACATGTTTAATCAAAAGTTGGAATGTAAAAGTACGTGATTATTGTAATGATAACCTGATGAAATTCAAAGACTGTTTGAGGTCAATTTCTTTTTCTGATGTCTACCTCACAAAGGACCCTAACGTGGCAAACAACGAATTTTTAGAACTATTCCAATTGTTTTATAATTTATGTTTTCCAATTAAGTACAAAAAAATTAAATTAATAAATAATCCAAATTGGTTAACACCTTGTATAAAGCGGTGCAGCCAAATAAAACGGCAGTTGTTGTGGGACTATAGATTAAATCCATCCAAGTTACATGTAACGAAACTTAGAAATTATTCAAAAAGACTTAAGAAAATAATAAAATTGACTCAATTGGCAAAGAATAACTATAAAATAGAGACAGCATATAATAAATCAAAAATGGCGTGGAAAATTATAAACGGAACCAGAAGCAACTCTCCACCAGAGTATATAAAAGAAATAAATTTTGATGGAGTTACATACACTAACCCCAAAGACATAGCAAACACCTTTAACGACTACTTCATAAATCAAGCAGAAAAACTTTCAACTGCTTCTACACAACTGACCACAGACCGGAAAATAAATGTCTCCGCACAATCGATGTTTTTAGCCCCTATTATACCAGATGAAGTGATCAGAATTATAAGAGACTTAAAAAATAAAAATAGCGTAGGATACGACGACATCTCAACCAAAGTCCTAAAATATGTCTCAGAAATAATATCAGAGCCTCTCAGTTACATAATTAATTTAAGCATAGAGTCTGGAATCTACCCTGATAAACTTAAACCTACTGTCATAAAACCTTTATTTAAAAAAGACGATGCGAAAGACATTAAAAATTATAGGCCAATAGCTCTTATCCCGGTAATTTCCAAAATATTCGAAAAATGGATATATAGATCCATAGACGCATACCTCATCAAACATAATATACTTGTGAAAGAACAGAAAGGATTTAGGAAAGATCATTCAATAAACATGGCAATATATGACTTTCTTAATGTTATCGTACCTAACATGGATGAAAGAGTCCCAATAGCAGCGATATATATGGATATGACCAAGGCATTTGACTTGGTCAACCATGATGTACTGCTGAGCAAATTACATGCGTATGGTATAAGGGGAAACGTTTTATCTCTCATAAATTCTTACTTAAAAAACAGAACACAACGTACCGAAATAAGTAGAATTAGTAAATCAAATAAAACCGTTTTACAATACATTTCTAAAGAAAGAAAAATATCCCACGGAGTGCCCCAAGGCAGTGTGCTAGGGCCTCCATTATTTAATATATATATAAATGACTTTCCCCAGAATATACCGTATCCTATGACATTGTTTGCCGACGACAGTACTATAATTGTTAAGCTTGACAAAAATAATGAAGACTTCGAAGTTGACATAATGAATGCATTACAACAAGCCGTTAACTGGTTACAACATAATAACTTAATCATAAATTTGAAGAAAACCAAAATTATGAATTTTCGTCAAAGAGTAGCTTATCCAGAACTAAATGTAAGCTTTAATAATGAAAAAATTGAAGAAGCTGCAAATACAAAATTTTTAGGCTTAACTATCGACAATCAACTTAATTGGAAACAACATACATCAATATTAATTAAAAAACTTAGTAAGTTTGCTTTTGTGTTGTATAAACTAAAGAAAATAGTCAATCAAGCAGCGCACATAGGGGTATTTCATTAATCTAGCCGGCCAAAAATATTACTGCGGGTTTTTTGGTTTTAAATGACGGAAATAAAAAAAGGGAAATATATACGGACAATAACTTTTATAATTGCATAAAAAAGTAATAAAACACAATTAATACAAAAAAAAAAATGCTGAAAATAGGCTATATAAATTTACATATTCTTACGTACACTTATCTGCATTACACTATGTATATTTACATAAACTTACATACGCTTATATACACACACTATTATTTAATTAATTTATCAATAACAATACATCGTTTTTCAAATCAATTCATCCCAATCGTTCTCACTCTCTGATTCTGTTGGGTTTGGTGTAGCAGACAGAAGCATGTTTAATGTTTCAGGCAGAAACGAAGACAGTCATCTTCTTTTTTTTTATTGCCCTTGAGGCACTAAGAACTATATCTGAGCTTAAAAGAAGCCTGTTCAAAATATCTCTATTATAGGATTCTTTAGAGAATTTCCTTGAGTAATCCTGTCTGTCTGCCTATAGGTCAGTTGTCCTATAGGGTAACAATGCATTTTTTTATTTTATCTGATCCGTATACAAGTACTTTGTGCAGTGTGGGTGTCATTGGGTGCCATGGGTAGAGTTTTATGTATAAACAAGCACTTTCTTGCGCATATTTTTCATATTTTTCTACATCAATATTATATCCGTTCGAAATTGTTTCTAAAATAACTGTTAATCTATATATTAACTCATAATCTATCCTTGTAATGTCTCAAGCTAGTTTTGGATCTTCAAAGAATCTTCTGCTGGTGTACCCATCATTCGTATTTCTGAAGCTTGTTTTCGGCATATCTACAAATAAGCCAGTTTCATTGCGAAACCTGCAATGGTCTGTATCTCAATTTTCCTATTCTTTTCCATTTCTTTTTCTTCGTCTGTTTTCCTCTCCCGATACTTTTTACGGGCAATTTGTACGCTTTTTAAGAGTTTCCTTTTGTCCTAAATTATTATTTAAATGTGCAATTGTTTTTTCAGTGTTTTTAACTGATCTTCAGTAAGGTCGTCACTAGTGAAAGGGTGGTCTCTCAAAAAACATAGTTTTTCTTCCATATTGCGTTAATTTTCATTTTTCATTATATCAAAGAGAGATTTACGAGTCACTTTCTCACTCCAGAAGTACCCATTATATCTGGAACAAGTATATATAGATTTTAGTCATTAATACTTTTTTTCCCAAATTTAGCTTATTTTGAGCGTGAAATTCAATGTTCTACGATTTTGCGCATCCGCGGTATTCCGCGGCTAATTTTTTTAGTATTCGTTACTTAAGGGTCTATATTTTTTACATAAATTACAAAAGTTGCCGGATCTACCCCGATACTATAACAAATAGACGGCTAAACAAAAATTTCTTAAAAAAATATCCTTATTTCAGACGTTATTTCTCGACCACTAAAAGTATATTAAAATAACAATTTTTTTAAATAAATTTATTACATTTGAATCGTCACATACCTGTAGTTTCCGAATCCATTGCTATTTTGCACCAGGAAAACACAGAAAACTTCAGTTTAACACACAAAGTTGGCGCTTTTGTAAATAGCCGACAAGAGACATGTGCGAAAAATTTAATGATCAACTTTCAACTGAATTTTCCTGATAACGCGCAATGCAAGAAGGGTGGGGGTGGCGGTATATTGTGGAATGGAATGTCCCCTGCATCAGGTAGTCAATATAATTAGCATTCCTTAAACTTTGTCATTTTGACTTTTGGCCGCCTAGATAATTAAAATACCCCTATGTGCAGCGGTAGTCACTGCATATTATGGATATGTCGATTCTATGCTACGCTACGGAGTCATATTTTGGGGTAACTCCTGCAATAAGGACATGCTGTTCAAAACACAAAAAAGGTGTATAAGAGCTATAACTGGCCTCAAAGTAACTGATAGCTGCAAACCTTATTTTGTATTGTTAAAAATAATGACATTACCTTGCTTGTATATATTTGAGACAGCTCTATTTGTTAAAAAGAACATGCACCTATTTAGAAAAGCATCTGACCATCGCCATAAAATCATTAGACACGAATATAGGCACGAGTTATGCGTTCGACCATCTAAGACCGCCTTTATGCACAAAAGTATACTTTGCATGGCCCCAAAAATATTTAATAAAATACCAAACAAAATTAAGGACTTAAATATTACTCAATTTAAAAACAAATTAAGGCATCTATTAATTGAAAAATGTTATTACTCTATAGACGAATTTCTTAATGATAAATTTTAATTATTCGACATTGCCTTTTATTAAATTTTGACATTGTTTTTAATTTTGACATTGTATTTAATTTTTGACATTTCATTTTATTTTGACATTGTATTTAATTTTGACATTATCTTTATTTACATGTATTAATTTTATTGTTTATTCTCTGTCTTGTTCTTATTATTTAATTTTATTGATTATTATTCTTATTATTATAAATTAAAAAGTGTACACCTTTAAGGTAGATTTTTGTGGAACTGCTATATATTTTTAAGATCTCATGTAAAATGTACCAAAAGTCACACTAATAAATTGATTTGATTTGATTTGATGTAACCGAGATATTTGTGATACCTATCATGACTGAAAAAAACTATCGCAAGATTGTGAACCCTAACAAATAGCTCACGATTTAACGCTTTTCGGGAGATTGTAATATCTCGAAGCTAAACAGATATATTACAATCTATCGCGCGTTAAATTTTTAACTATCCGAAAGCTGTCCCTGATTGGTCGGTCTTACAGTAGCTCGTTCTGTGTTCTTGTAGTAGATATTTAAGGTTATACATTCATCAAAAATATGAAAACACGGAAAATGTATGTAATTTAGTTTATATTCGTTGACCAAAACTTATTTATTGTTCAAACTTCACTTCTTAGGTTAATCGCAGATTCAGATTTACTTCCACAACAATAACATATAACTAACTTTAACTCACAGGTTATTTTTAAATTAAATTAAAATCACCAGAACAGTTTGTTAACATTCGACATCAAACGAATTATCAAACAAATAATTATGGCGGCGCCGGGCACATGACGTTCAACCAATCAGCGCGCGAGATGCTTTCCTTTCTATACCATTTAACAGTCTAATAGACTGAATAAAAAAAAACTTTTTCGGAAATGTAACCAAAGTGCATTACGGCTATATTGGCTCAAGATTGTTTAGTCCGTCTCAACACTAGCGCTACACTGGTTGCGATGTGTATGTGTGAATAGCTAAGCACACATAACATTGCTCCCGTCTTTTACCTAAACTCGAGCGTTCGAATTTTGTGAAATGGCTCTTAAGCGCTTCGCACTAAAAAATACGGTTGATTCCCTTTATGTCGAGTCCCGTTACGTCGAGCCGAAAACCTTGTCTCGCTTCTATTACCCCTATGTCGAGTTTAGTTTTCTGTCCCGTTTCTATTCCCTTTATGCCGAGTTTATTTACCACGCTTCTATTACCTTTATGTCGAGTTTAATTATATCACATTTTAGAAGTACAGTCACGTCCAATGAAATGAATACATGCACATAATTTAGAATTATTAATGATTGGAATTGTTATTAGGAGAACTTGGGATCCAAGAGCGAGCGAAGCGAGCTCGGGACTTGTGGGCACCCCGACACGGACAGGTTAGGTTCGAAGGGGATGGCGGGGTCTGAAAGACCCCGCCATCCCCTTCGTGTAGGTTACTTTAAACCATGCACGCAGAAATAGGAGCCCCGCGGAGCGGGGCTCCGTTGAGCTTCCTTTTTTAGGTAATCTTCACCTATACTTGTATTAATATTATTATGTTTTTATGCCATTGGCTTTTAATTTACATTCCTGACTGTACTTGTTCACCAAACTCGACATAAAGGTAATAGAAAGCGTAAAATATCAATACTTTGGAGAACAATAGACTTCCAGACTCGACGTAACGGGACTCGACATAAAGGAAATAATTATATCAAAAATACATTGTTAAATTCCGACATCCACGCGAACGAAGTCGCGGGCACAGCTAGTAAGTTATATTTGCACCTGTGCGCAGGTATCCGCATGTTCAAGACGTCTTGGTGGCAGCACGTGCCGGTGATGCTGACCACGGCCGTGCTGCGCCGCATCGTGCAGCGCGTCGGCGCGTCGCTGGTGCGCCTGCACATCGACCACCACTGGTCCGCGCTCAACGACCGCACCGCGCACATCGTCGGCAAGTTCTGTCCCAACCTCGAGGAGCTCAAGGTATACATGCGGTCTTGGCAAAAAGCGACGATATTTACGCTTAGGGATATGCTTGATGTTCAAAAATGATGCCGATTTTTCTAAATTTGACTGATCATAAGATTTATTTTTTTCTAAAATTTTACTTTGCTATCACTAGACTTGTATGAATTGTGTTTCTGATTCATGTAGATCTGTACACATACACAAGCATTTATTAATTCTAAGATTTGCACTTATTATAGTTAAAATATTTTTGTTGTTTTCAGATTGTTGGGATGCACACACGAAATTGGAATCCATTAATTTATGGTTGTAAACAACTGAAAAGTTTGTCCTTCGTTTCGTGCAATAAGGTATAGTTTAGTTTAACATGTCTCTGTTTTAAACTAAGGGCAGAATTTTTCAAGATTATATTTAAATTTTACCTTTATCTTTCAGCTTACTGATTCGAGTTTAGTACATCTAGTCAAAAGTGAGTCGTGCATAGAAAGCCTGACTGTCGCTAATAACACACATGTGACTGGACTCTTTCTCACTGGATCGAATCCGCAAAAACTAAATTCACTTGCGTTTTACAACTGCTACAGTCTTCAAGGCACAGTACTTAGTGCTGCTATAGACACGTTACCTGGATTAACAACTCTCAAACTAGATGTCTGTCCTCACACAATGTGGAAGATCATACCATTGATTTTAAGCAAACTCCCCAAGCTTGAAGAGCTATCGTTGAGCGAGTATATTTCGGTAGAGATGTGCTTCTCTCACCAAAGCAACGACGCTTTCTGTGATGCCCTCGCTACCCTAACTGAACTGAAAACTTTGAACCTTAGTCGCAACATCTACATCACAAACGCAGTCCTCAAACGAGTTGCACAATCTTGCCCTAAACTGGAATCATTGAACATTTCCAGCTGTAACTCACGGAGGGTCTTTCCACACCCAGGTAAGCCATATTCAAATCTATACTTCTACTAGCGACCCGCCCCGGCTCCGCACGGGTGCAATCTTTATAATATTATTAAAATTGCGACTATAATTTGAGATTTAAACTATCCTATCTCTCAAGTTGGATCGAATTGCACATGGTGTGCGAATTTTATTATAATCGGTTAAGTGGTTTAGGAGTCCATTGAGGACAAACATTGTGACACGAGATTTATATATATTAAGATAAGCTGAAGAGTTTATTTGGTTGAATGTGCTAATCTCAGGAACTATCGGTTTGAATTGAAAAAATATTTTTGTGTTGTCATGTCAAACTTTCAACAAAATCAAAATTGACTATGATTTTTTGAACTTGTGGACATGTTATTAAATTATATTTTTAAAAGGGAATGCACATTATGTGTCCATAAAATAATGACTATTGATACAAATATGTTACTACTGACCTGTGACTGTACTGTGACTTACTACTACTGTTAAGAATTTTTATAGGCAGACCATTTCATTGCTTTACTTAATTATGACCTTATTTTATAAGGGTTCCGTTTTTGGGTACCTTCTTTATAAGTTGGAAAACCATTGTATATCCATTGTAAGGGCATGTTCATTTATTTTTTCTCGCGTGGCTTATAGTATGGAATTTCGTTCAATAGGTCTTTAAAATAAAAAACATTGAAGGGTTGTGCAAATCATTTTTTGATCAAACCTAGTGAAATAATAAGCTGAAGAAATTCGTGGTAGTAGGAAATAAAGAGTGATTGGAAATTGGGTGTATTCCTTGAATTGGGGGATATTAGTTACTAGGATAACATTTTCCTAAACATAATTTATGAGAGTAGATGTTTTTCAACTGCAAATGTATTTTTTTATTATACATCCTAGACTACGGAACCCTTCACTTTGTGAAGAATATTAGATTTGCAATAATTTATTGATGCGTCATCAATTCATCATGATTATTTATTGATGTCATGGCTATGTTGTCCAGCATGCAAATCTACTTTTATGTGTGTGTAGTTCTTGACAATGTAATATATTTTATTATAATCATAAAAGTGAATTAATATAACGTTTGTCGCGTGTAACTTAACAGAGCCGCAGGGGCTCGAAGAGGCAGGTTGTAAAGCGCGTGTCTCGACAGGCGTCGGGGACGACGGCCTCATCGCCGTGTGCCGCGGGTGCCGCGCTCTGTCGCGGCTGGACGTGTCGTACCTGGGCGCGCTGTCCGACCACGGCCTGCGCGCGCTGGCCCTGCTGCCGCGCCTGCAGCGCCTCACCGCGCGCGGGAACCCCGCACTGTCCGCCTCCTCGCTGGCGGCCTGCCTCGCCGCCTGCCCGCTGCTGCAGGTACGGACTCGCGCGCTCGGACCGTCCTCCACGTCATGTGTTAGTTGCCACTGGTAGTCAGTAACATGTTGTGTGCAGGAGGTGGACGTGTGCGGCTGCGACGGCGTGTCGGAGGAGGTGGTGTGCGCGGCCGTGCGCGCGCTGGACGAGCGGCCGCGCGCGCTCACGCTGCGCCTCGCTGGCACCGCCACCACTCCCCTAGAGGTGAATTTCCCACCAGTGGGGATTCTTAATACCAGGGACCGGATTACCGTTATTTTTCTTATAACGTTACGAATTATCGTTATGGTACCGATAAAAATGTAACGATATTAATAACGATATCTGTAAGTCCGTTAACGTTACCTAATAACTAAAATGAGTATCGGTAAAAGTAACAATACATATACCGGTAATTTATATGCCTACCTCTTTCAAACGATGTCGGTAGGTGCGATGTAATTTAGTTACAAAATTGTAGGTCGCCGCCATCGGCCACCCCCATCGTCTTTCATCACCAAAGTTCGCAACTTAGTAGTGTAGATACAAGTACAGACCAGTAAATACGCAACGAAGGATGAATAAAAGACCGAACAGACCGACCATTTTCGACCTTATCGACATTTAAAATTTAGTTTGCTTCTTCTCACATTCTCGTTAGCTAACATTGCTTCTTCATTAAAATCCGGTGTTTGCATAAATGTCAATAAGGTTGAAAATCGCTTGAAGGTCGGAAAACATTTGCATAACGATAGCAAGTCAAAAAAACAGGTGCAAGCGATTTTCGACCTTATCGACATTTAAAATTTAGTATGTTTTTCTCACATTGTCTTTAGCTAACATTGCTCCTTCATTAAAATCCTGTGTTTGCATAAATGTCAATAAGGTCGAAAGTCGCTTGAAGGTCGGAAAACATTTGCTTAACGAGAGCAAGTCAAAAAAACAGGTGCAAGCGATTTTCAACCTTTTCAAAATTTAAAATTTAGTTTGTTTTTTTCACATTCTCGTTCGTTAACATTGCTCCTTCATTAAAATCCGGTGTTTTTTTTTAGCGTGGTAAAATCATCAAATGAGTTCTCCCACCCCGGGCAGGGCGGGAGGGACTGTCAGACTTGTACTGACTAAAATCCAGGGTGTCCTTCAATAGCCCTTTATGTTCCGGGGTCACGGTGAGGAAATAAAATCCCGCGACCCCGGCAGGCTTTGGCCCTCTGAGAGTGGGTCCCGTCATTTTGCTGACGCTCTTTGAAGCGCGCGTGGAACACGACGCGCCGTCGACCCGGGCATGGTCCATGGTCGGACAGCGAGTTGCCCTTTACTCGCTGTCCGCATGCCCGCGCCTACGGTGGCCGGAGATCGTCTGCCGACGTCCGACACCGCGGGCGTCTAACACTGCGGTTGGGGCGGAGGGAGGACGCTGTTCTCTCTCTCTCGCGGCCCGCCTCCTCCTTCACGAGCTCCTGCTTCGCAGAAGGAGGAGACAGCTTCCCACTCCGTCTCACCCCGCAACATGGCCGCAACCAATGCCGGGCGCGAGAGGTCTCAGCCTATCGCCGCCGTGAGGATACGTCGGTGCTCTGCCCAAGCGGGGCAGTCTTGCACCGTATGCTCTACTGTGCCCTCCGGGCGATCTTCGCAGTGGTGACACCCGGGCGTTTCTTCCCTTCCTATCCGACACAGGTACCTCCCGAAACTTCCGTGTCCGGTGAGGACCTGCGTCATCCGATAGGTCAGGACGCCGTGACGTCTCTCCAGCCACTCTTCAAAAAGGGGTCTTACCGCCGCGATTGCGGTGAGCCCGAAAAATCCGGTGTTTGCATAAATGTCAATAAGGACGAAAATCGCTTGAAGGTCGGAAAACATTTGCTTAACGATAGCAAGTCAAAAAAAAACAGGTGCAAGCGATTTTCGACCTTATCGACATTTAAAATTTAGTTTGTTTTTCTCACATTCTCTTTAGCTAACGTTGCTCCTTCATTAAAATCCGGTGTTTGCATAAATGTCAATAAGGACGAAAATCGCTTGAAGGTCGGAAAACATTTGTTTAACGATAGCAAGTCAAAAAAACAGGTGCAAGCGATTTTCGACCTTATCGACATTAAAAATTTAGTTTGTTTTTCTCACATTTCCTTTAGCTAACATTGCTCCTTCATTAAAATCCGGTGTTTGCATAAATGTCAATAAGGTCGAAAATCGCTTGAAGGTCGGAAAACATTTGCATAACGATAGCAAGTCAAAAAAACAGGTGCAAGCGATTTTCGACCTTATCGACATTTAAAATTTAGTTTGTTTTTCTCACATTCTCTTTAGCTAACATTGCTCCTTCATTAAAATCTGGTGTTTGCATAAATATCAATAAGGTCGAAAATCGCTTGAACTTTTTTTTGACTTGCTATCTTGACTTACTACTTGTTGTTCCTTGACACCTCTCAAGTTTTTATTCGTATTTTGGTTTAAAATAAAATGAATAACACTTTTTTACGAGTGTACCGCACCCATGTGCGAAAAGCCGTAATCTTCCTGGTTACGATACACGAAAAGACGACGTGGTACGAACGAAAAGAGGCGCGGCGTGTCATCGGTTTGGCAACGTCGCACCAGAAATTGTTAGCTTTTAGTGAATTAACGTTATTAGTAACGATACTTAAATAGCGGTAAATCCTATAAATTAACGTTATGTTTAACGTTAATATTTAACGTAACATAACGTTTATGTTTTGGTAATTTTACCGGTATTTTTTTGGTAACGGTAACCGTCCCTGCTTAATACTGAATTATTCAACAAAAAAATGCGTTAATCAATTTAATTAACGAACGATTTACCAACTGTTGGTTTTCGATCAATAACCAGTATTTTTCTTTTAATATGGTCGGCGTCAAGGGTACCCCGAAGTTCGATTCGGTTAGGTTCCTTTAAACCTTGCAGACAGTAATAGGAGCACCGCAGGCCTCTATATATATTCCTATTTAATATTATAACAAAATGTGGTGGGGATCGTTATTTTCTTTCCAGAAATTCTCACTAGGCTGAATTTATTTGATGGTAGGAATTTCTAAAAAAAAAGTAACAATTCCCAAAAGTTACGATTTGTCAGTGTTGATTTCTGGAATAAATTGTCTAATGGTATTTTTAACATTACTTCAATAGCATGAAGTAGAATTACCGACGCATAAGCTGCTAACGGTGGATCTACATGACGACCGCAGCAACCCACACCTCCGGCCCGACTTTGTTGATCGCATTTTCGACGATGATTCTGACGATTCTCTGGGAGATCTCAACGACCACGATGACTTCGACGACTTTTTTGGCCCAGGTATGATGCCGAAAATATTAAACGTTGTGTATAGTTTTTTTCACCTAACCATTAATTTATTTTTCGAATTGCAACATTGCAATTGAAACAATTTTTTTGGTAAATATTTTTTTATATAAGTTATCGTGATATTAGTGTGAGCGTGTACGTGTAGTGATGATTGTTATTATTGTATAATGTAGACGACGAGCTGTTCCTGGACGACGACCTGGATGACTTCGACGGGCTCTACCAGTTCGGACAGAACGGGCACGACCTTATCCTGCTCTAGGAGACGTTCCGACCTTCGTCGCTATACCCACGCCATATTGCAACCTTTACAAACGAGCTAATTGCAACCAACAACATGAGCAGAGCAAAGATTTATGTTACAACATACATTTTATTCAAGGGAATATTTTAGAATTAGTTGTTTTGTTCCAATGATTTCTTTATATTTCTTGTAAAAAGTAAATCAAGGTTTTATTGAAGGCCGATTTTATTTTTCGTTTCTAATTTTGCATGTTTGTATGTACCTTATTGTAAAAGTTATTCATAATGCGGATGGTAGCATATTTTTTTATTTGTAAAGCTGATCTTTGACTTCTTTTGAAATATGGTTGTAATTTTAAGAGGTGAAATTAATCATAATACATATGTATTACGAGTAGGTTTGCCTAGCTGAAACTGAATGTATAACGCGTAAATGGCTCTGATTCTTAGGCAATAGTAATCTAAGCAGTTTGATGTAGTGTGTCAGCTATGTTTTGCTTGAGCTATTAACCTACCACATCAGACTAAACTCATTGGTATGGACAGCTTAAGTTGTATCGTGTGTGAAATAGTATGAAAATTATTTAAAAAAAAGCATTGAGTAAAAAATATTTTTCGTCAAGTCCCCTTCACCTCACTCGGTCTGAATAATTCGGTTCGTAGTACCGCCGAATTATCTGTGTGCTAGTTGTGGAGGTAAGCCCAAAGAAGACATTCTTTATATCTTAATTATACATAATTATTTAAAAAAAATTCATTTTTTTATATACTTTTTCTTTCTTGTTGTTAGAGTTGAAGCTGCCCATTCCTTGCAAATGAGCTTAGTCAGTTGTACTACAGTAATAATTGTTTAATCATTCCGTGTCTAAAAAGAAATACTGTATTAACAAACCTTTAATCTTGCATCAAACTGTAGCATATTCAAATGGTCAGTTCAAACAATAACAACTATTTTATACTAACATCTCAAAAGTAGACATCTTTGCCAGTCGCCCCTTGAAATTATGAATGATATTTACTATGTTAAATCGATGGTATTCAACATACATACATGATTAGACTGTTGTAACTGAAATCTATTGTTGTAAGACTTTAATTGTTATAGTTATCTGTGATGAAACATTATTTTCGCAACACGGAAGTCCCACACCTCATCTAGCTGTAGCCCTTATTGTTTATTTATGTATAAAAAGTTTTGATGTATTGTATTATAACTATAAGCAAAGTCTGAAATATTGTGATAAAAATAAATTATTCAAACCTCATTTCTGATCTTTATGGATTATCTCAATTAATTGATCACACTGCAGTGATAAATTCAAGTTAACTTGGCAAGTTTTGTTGCTTATTAACTACAGCTTGAAGTTTATTAGAAAGATTGTCCTTGATTGTTGATGTATCAATGTAACAAATATAATAACTGTTTAAAGGGAAATAGTATAGCTTACTTATTCTTTAAATTGTTCTTCCATTATCGTTATTAGAAGTATTATAATGTAAACAATCTTGCAAAAATCCCTTTTGTTCTTACCTCATAGGAAATAAATGAATTAAGTACTAAATTCAACTACATGTATGGATAAACATTAATAAATAGAATAACCATTGACAATCAACTAATTGAATGTGATATTGTGATTTATAAAAATTTATGTGTCCATGTTTCTTTACCAGCTTAATATGATTCCATGATATGGGCCTAATATATTTTATGGCAATATAACAATAAGTTGTGCGATATTTGTACTTATTTATGTTGTGTTTGTTAATTTTCTTCATGAATCATTGAAGTTACTCTCGTAGATGATCATATTGAGCTGGGCTACTTTATAGATAAGTTGTTATTTCATATAGAAGCAGTGAACTAGGTGTTGCGAGTATTTTTGCTCTTAATTTAGACAGGAAGTTTTAAGTTTAGAGTCTTTTTTCTGGTGTTTTTATTACATTACTGTAACGTTTTCACTTTATAAGAACTTAATAACCTAATCAAAGTAGTGATTTTTATTTGTTTTTTATTAAAGAATGATTTTTGTTTTAATCACAGTTTGAAAATCAATTACTATTTATATTTTTTAAGACTTTATTAGACTCTAGCCAATAACGCTTTTAATTTTCTGGGCATTAGAGAAGTTTTTGTTAAATGTGCCAATATTTAGAGTTGTGCTGAATGCTATTAATACAAAACAAAAGTTTTCTCTATTATGTTTGTGGAGTGGAAGTTTTCTGTCACTTATTTATTTTGTTGAAACTTGCATGTTTTTATTTCTAGAAAGCTGTCACTATGTTCTAAGCGCATATTTTTAAATTAAGTTTGGGAACATTATTATCAATTAAATTTGCACAAATTTAATAAAAACATGTAAGCTGTAATATTGTAATGTCTTTTACTTGTATCAGTGACATAATTCAATGTCACAATAGTCACCTGAATGTGAAAAAGTTTTGTTTGTTTTCATATAATATATAACATCATCATCACTCATTTCTGAATGTGTTCAATGTTGTAATGTTTATAGAAGAATATTATATTATGTATGTATATTTGCAGGGTTCACTTAGTGGTGATTTATGTTTTTAGAGTTGCATTTTGGTCAAAAACCTAAAGCATGAGATGATTTGTGAAACTTAATAGTTTTTATACATTAATTGTTTTAACATATTAGTAAGAACTGAAATACAAAAAGAATTCTTCAACAACTAAGAGATTTTAATTTTTTATATGAAACCCATTTTGATAGCCACCGCGAGCATTCACCTGTAATGTAACGTTACAGATTCGAACATTCGAAGACAATAGAGCATCAAATTGCGCACTTTTATGTTACATTACAGGTGAATGCTCGCAGTGAGGGAGCACCTTTTCACATTTTTGTGCTCCCTGTTCAACTTTAAAACTTTGTGTCAAGTGTGTTTATTTATATTGTATGTATATTACACAATTTTCATGAAGAGATGATGATATCTAAGAAGATATCTACAATCCTTTTCAGTTGTCCTGCTCTTGTTTCTAGACAAACAAACATTACAAAGAGGTATAAATTATATTCACAAATAAAACAGATCATAACATTATATTTATTTAAATTATATTAACAATCAAAAACATGATACAACATTATACAAAGACATTTTATTTTGATGCCAACATTATTAATTAACATCATAGTTATGGGTTTTTATATAGAGGTTCCACCACTGACCCATTATTCCTACATCGATAATCCTTGATAGCAGGCTCGTATAGGTTGGCTGTAAATAAGAACACTTGGCCTTGTACAAGTCACAGGAGTCATTTAAGTCAGTTGTGTACATGATGGAAAAAATGCCTAAACTTTTATATTTAATTGTGCCTTGGTTATAACAGGTATCCAGATACCATAAATGATTCGCTGATTTTGGGTTGAGACAGTCTGGGCTAACCATAACAGTCTCATTGTTTATTCGTTTTAAGGAGTCTTTAAAATCGAGTTCGCTAGGATTTTTCAAAGCTAGAATAGTTAGAGTCCCTATCCCTGCGGTCCACCTCATCGCTTTCAATGGTTCATCTTGAATATCAGTTCTCAGGTCAACCAGCATTTGACGATAGTCGCCAAATAAATTCTTCCAATAATCTGCCCACTTTTTGATTATTGTTCCTTGCAGCTTATCCGGGAATTTCACTTTATTTTTGAGGGCTGATATAATGTTGGGAGCTTTAGTGAGGGTTTTATGCATTTTTGTCAGTAAATAATTTACACACGAAAATACTAAATTAAAAAAACACTTATGTTTAGGTTATCTATCTGTCAGTGTCACTGAAATTAGACAACTCATATTGCAATGTTTCTGGTATGGCTTCACGGCTTTTGTGCCATTTGGACAACAGCAGGGCTGCGTTTAAATCCTTTATCCAGTTTAAATTTATGGTTACGCTCACAACTCGTCTCATTAGCTATTTCGTCTCTTTCCCTATTACGTCTCATTCACTAATACGTCACCTTGTGCATCTGGTCATTTTTATTAACTCGTCTCGTACTCTATTTCGTCTCTTTCCCAACTCGTCCGACGCTTATGACGACGTACAGTCAACGTCAAAGATATCGGGAAGAACAGACTGTAGGCATGGACCTAAAAAAAAAGGCGGACGGAACTTCACTAAGAAACGATTGAAGCACCACAATGGCGGCGGCGTAAATATGTGTGTGTGTGTATAGGGATGCCAGATGAAGGAAAAAATTACCCATTTTTAAACAATATTTCATTAAGATCTCCCTTGAACTTAAGTTCTTTTACGTGTACAGTCACGAGCAATAATATATATACATTGGTCACATTTTATATCTCTACTTGTACTTTTCAAAAAGTATGTGTACAACATGGTTTTTTATATAACCTAACCATCAAACTGTGTCAAAACTGGGTAACCAATGCTGTCACAATAATTTAAACGAAACAATATCAGTAAAAAGTTTACACTTCTAATGTAATTTTAAAGTATCCATGACAATATCGAAAATATGTAAACATGTAATAGAAATTGTGTACGTGTTATTGAAATTTTGTCATGGATACATTAAAATGACATTGATAGTGGTACCTATATCTACTTTCCTGTTTTTATTTTTATTCATTGAATACAATGGTTTCTGAATGGGACTAATTCAGTGATGATGATTAATACAATAATCATCAGTCTATTGCTAATAGTCCAAGCTATGTCTGATGCTTTTGTTCTTTGCTGTATTTTTTTATTTCGGGTTTCTCTTAGAGATACGTCTAAGAGAAACCCTGAATGTAGCTCGCTGACTGAAAAATACAATGCGATGAATAGGTACATTACAGATTGTTATATAAATAGTGTGGTCGGTTACTTCAATAAATCATAATAGCACAGAAAATATTTATCTAGCTGCACTGCACGATAGCAAGAAACCTACCGTAATGCGCATTTATCCCTTCTGCCGCAATCGCGGCGGTAAGACCCCTCTGAGAAGTGGCTGGAGAGGCGTCACGGCGTCCTCACCTTCCGCTTGACGCAGGTCCTCACCTGACACGAAACTTTCGAGAGGTTCCTGTGTCTGATAGGGAAAGACGAAATGTCAGTGGAGCATAGGTTGCAGGTCTGCCCCACTTGGGCAGAACACCGCCGTGTCCTCACGGAAGCGACAGACGGTGACCTCTCGCGCCCGGCATTGGTCTAGGCCATGCTGCGGGCAGAGATGCATAATTATGATGATTGGATCCATGCAGCCTCATCGACTACCGCTACGTTGAAGTAATGAGATGTCTGTATAAGGCCGCAACTATGACCGTCCAAGCACAAGAACACAGCACAAAACCAATTCAACTGCGTCGAGGGGTAAAACAGGGAGACGTTATCTCTCCGAAATTGTTTACAAACGCGTTGGAGGACGTTTTCAAGATGCTAGACTGGAAAGGACGTAGTATAAATATCAACGGTCAGTACATCTCGCACCTCCGATTTGCGGATGACAGTAGGAGGGAAAGAGCTGGAAGTAATGCTGAACAGACTAAACGATTCTTCAAGGCATGTGGGTCTCGGAATTAATTTAGACAAAACGAAACTCACGTTCAATGGGTCATTTCAATCTAATACCTGTAATATTGTAAATGGTGCTGCCCTCGAGGTTGTGCAATAATACATAATTATATCTAGAAAAAAACACAACACAATGATACAAATGGGCCGGCACAACTTCGAGAAGGAAGCAACCAGAAGGATACGCTTGGGCTACGCGGCATTCGGGAAGCTGCGTCATATCTTCGAATTATCGATCCCACAATCCTTCAAAACCAAGGTTTATAACCAGTGTGTCTTAACCGTAATAACTTACGGAGCTGAAACGTGGACACTTACCATAGGCCTAGTCCACAAATTGAAGGTTGCTCAGCGTGCCTTGGAGAGAGCAATGCTCGGAGTTTCTCTGCCGTATAGAATTAGGAACGAAGTCATTCGCCAGAGAATAAAAGTAATCGACATTGCGCTTAGAATAAACTTGCTGAAGTGGAAGTGGGCCGGCCACGTCTGTATACGGACAGATAGTAGATGGAGCAGACATGTGCTAAAGTGTAGACCGTGAATGGGTAAACGTAGTGTAGGACGCCCTGCAACAAGATGGGTCGATGATTTGAAGAATGTGGCTGGCAGCGGATGGATGCGGACTGCCCAGGACCGGGAGGGTTGGCGCTCTTTGGGAGAGGCGGACGTTCAGCTGTGGACGGCAATAGGCTGATAATATAATGCTGCAGGGCGAGACGGAATGGGAAGCGATCGCCTTCTTCAGCGAAGCAGTCAAGCAAGCGAAGGAGGAGGCAGGCGCCGTGACGGAGAAGACAGCCTCGACCTTACAACATAGCCACTGCGGGAGATGCCCACGGGCGGCATCGGCTCGACGTCGCGAGGCGACTTCCGGCCACCGTAGGCGCGGGCATGCGGACGGCGAGTAATGGGTGACTCGCAGTCAGATCATGGACCTTGCCCGGGTGGATTGAGAATTATTTCCGATCTCAAGCAGATTGAAACTGCTGCTTTGTAAGTAATTGTTTACATAATTTGAAAATTGTACTGTTTACATGTTTTTGAAAATTGTGAATTATTTCCGATCTCAGGCAGATTGAAACTGCTGCTTTGTAATTGTATACATAATTTTGAAACTGTACTGTTTACATGTTTTTGAAAATTGTGAATTATTTCCGGTCTTAGGCAGATTGAAACTGCTGCTTTGTAATTGTATACATAATTTTGAAACTGTACTGTTTACATGTTTTTGAAAATTGTGAATTATTTCCGGTCTCAGGCAGATTGAAACTGCTGCTTTGTAATTGTATACATAATTTTGAAACTGTACTGTTTACATGTTTATGAAAATTGTGAATTATTTCCGATCTCAAGCAGATTGAAACTGCTGCTTTGTAATAGTATACATAATTTTGAAACTGTACTGTTTACATGTTTTTGAAAATTGAGAATTATTTCAGATCTCAAGCAGATTGAAACTGCTGCTTTGTAATTGTATACATAATTTTGGAACTGTACTGTTTACATGTTTTTGAAAATTGTGAATTATTTCCGATCTCAAGCAGATTGAAACTGCTGCTTTGTAATTGTTTACATAATTTCGAAACTGTACTGTTTACATGTTTTTTGTAATTTTCTTGGGTATATAATTATGAAACTTAAATTTAATATAATTTTTTGGCAATCTATCGTTAACGAAGTTTTGATAAAAATGTGTAGTTAATTTTGACTTGATTTAACGTTTACATTATTATTGGACACAGTTAGCATACTTATTTTTGCAATTTAATTATTGTTACATTTATTTAAATTTTAAGGTCGTTTCTATGTTATTGCTCGTGACTGTACATATACCAGTCAAGCTGGTTCGGGTGGTCGATTACAATTTTTTTGTGACGGATACCTATTTTTAAAATAAAGGTAAAATAATTTAAGCACATTGGATATTAAAATATTTACAACTCGTTTAATGTTAATAAAGTTTTACAATCCCTTTTGGTGATTCAAATTTTTGTAGACTTGTCTTTTGCTATCGAAACATCTAGAAATCCCTTCTAATTTACTTAAGTGGTGAAAACGAATGTTTAAGTATTTTTCGGCTATAAATATTTAATTAAAGCTATTTTATGTTCCATTCCTACACGTCTACATTCCTATTCCATGTCTACACTCCCTTATTATCTTTATACAATCATTTTTCCATGCATCATTTGCCGTGGGAAATCTGTAAAAATATAGAAGAATACAATAACGATAAATAGTAACATAAAATATAAATCTCCCAATTTTAAAATAATTTGAACCTTGAAATAGTTGCAACACTGATTGATTTCGAGATGTTTATTAAATTTATTGACGTAAAATCAAGAAATAAGCTTCAAATTGACATGCTTAACTATGAAAAGTGATCCCCTGGCTTTTTTAATTGAACTACTATGGTTTAGACAACTTTTTGCAACACATGACGGCATACTTTGATTTTTATTAGACAAAATAACACCGTATAAAACCGCGAGTGTCGTTCGAAGCGTAATGGCCGACGGCTGACTTACTATGGTGTGAATGTGTGCGTGCTGGCTTGTCCACATTAGCGCACTGACTTACTATGGGTGCTTCAATTGTTTCTTAGTGAAGTTCCGTCCGCCTGTTTTTTTAGGTCCATGACTGTAGGTATAAAAAAATCGGGCACGCCGCGTTCGCGGCGGTAAAACCCCTCTTTGAGGAATGGCTGGAGAGGCGTCACGGCGTCCTCACCTTCCGTCTGACGCAGGTCCTCACCGGGCACGGATGTTTCGGGAGGTTCCTGTGTCGTATGGGGAAGGAAGAAACGCCTGGGTGTCACCACTGCGAGGATCGCCCAGAGGACACGGTGGAGCATATGGTGCAGGACTGCCCCGCTTAGGCAGAGCACCGCCGTGTCCTCACAGCGGCGCGCGGCGATAGGTGGCGACCTCTCGCGCCCGGCACTGGTCGAGGCCATCGCTGCGGGGCGAGACGGAATGGGCCGCGTGAGGGAGAGGATAGCGTCCTCCCTCCACCCCAGCAGCAGTGGTAGACGCTTACGGCGCCGGACATCGGCAGACGATCTCCGGCCACCGTAGGCTCGGGCGCGCATGCGGGCGGCGAGTAAAAGGCAACTCGCTGTTCGACCATGGACCATGCCCGGGTCGGCGGAGCGCTGTGTTCCACGCGTGCCTCAACGAGCGTCGGCATGATGACGGGCCCCCCCTCTAGAGGGTCGAAGCCAGCCGGGGTTGCGGGACTTATCTCATTATCGTGACCCCGGAACATAAAGGGTTATTGAAGGACACCGTGGCTTTTAGTCAGTACAAGTCTGACAGTCCCTCCCGCCCTGCCCGGGATGGGAGGACTCATTTGATGATTTTACTACGCTAAAAAAAACTAGTAACTAGTACAATAAATCAAAAGTAAATTGGCTAAACCGCGGGCAGAAGCCATGCAGTTTATGATAAAGATGAAAAACTACGAAAAACAGATTGAGATAAGTATATTGATGTGCATGTCTGTACATATAACCGGACACGGAAGTTTCGGGAGGTACCTGTGTCTGATGGGAAAGGAGGAGACGCCTGGGACGCCTGGGTGTCACCACTGCGAAGATCGCCCGGAGGACACGGTGGAGCATACGGTAAAAGACTGCCCAGCTTGGGCAGAGCACCGACGTGTCCTCACGGCTGCGATAGGCGGAGACCTCTCGCGCCCAGCATTGGTCGCGGCCATGCTGCGGGGCGAGACGGAGTGGGAAGCGGTCGCCTCCTTCTGCGAGGCAGTAATGCTCGTGAAGGAGGAGGCGGGCCGCGAGCGAGAGAGGACAGAGTCCTCCCTCCGCCCCATCCGCGGTGGTAGACGCCCACGGCGACGGACGTCGCTAGATGATCTCCGGCCACCGTAGGCGCGGGCATGCGGGCAGCGAGTAAAGGGCAACTCGCTGCCCGACCAAGGACCATGCCCGGGTCGACGGCGCGTGTGTCCCACGCGCGCCTCAAAGAGCGTCAGCATAATGACGGGGCCCCCCTCTCAGAGGGCCAAAGCCTGCCGGGGTCGCGAGATTATTTCCTTACCGTGACCCTGGAACAGAAAGGGCTATTGAAGGACACCGTGGATTTTAGTCAGTAGAAGTCTGACAGTCCCTCCCGCCCTGCCCGGGGTTGGAGGACTCATTTGATGATTTTACCACGCTAAAAAAAAAAAAAAGAAATGTCTGTACATATGCGTCGGACGAGTTGGGAAAGAGACGAAATAGAGCATGAGACGAGTTAATGAAAATGACCAGATGCACAAGGTGACGTAATAATAAATTTTGCAAAATATTTTTTCATACAAATTGTATTAATGACAAAATTACTTCCATTTTTTTATGATGTTATTTGATTTCGTGTTATGTGAGGATCATTTTATTGTATGGGAAGGAAAATACCTGGACAGTAGAAGTTGGTCAAAAGTACAATAAAGTTTCTTCTAACAGCATGAAGTTTAATTTTAGTAGTCAGTATTTCATTAGATTTAACTCACTTATGTTGCCCAGACATTTTCCTTCCCATACAATGAAATGATCCTCACATAACACGAAATCAATGCCACTTTTCGTTGTAATTGTATAACTGAAGAACTGGCTCACCTATCCAAACCAAATATTTAGGCTTTGTTCGAACTATTTAGTAGATGGTTTATGTGAAGTTTGCACAAAATCAGTAGAGCGGTTCTTCATTTATCACATTTTTTGTAACAAATTAATTCAATAAATGGCGGATCATTTTGACAATCAATCAATGATCGCCATCGAAGATGGTGGACATTAAATCACGACCGATAGTTGCGAACTAACTGGTAGTTCACCTTTTCTCCACGATTTTACCGACATCGCCCCATGGAAAACGGCAGATTATTTGTGAGTATGATTTTTACAGTGTTACCTTCAATTTACAAAAAAAATAAAACGCGCTCGAGTATTTAAAAATGACGTATAAGTTTTTACTAAGGGCTGGTTTTTCAATAGTCAGATAACCGTTAACTGGGTTGCGTTTAAATCTTCCGGCGATATTTCGCCGAAAAAATTAAACTAGCGAGGGTTCGCTGAACGGAGTCATAAGTTTCTGTCAATGTTAGTTGTCAAATTCAATTGACAGCTCAGTTTATTGAACAAATAATCAATTTGCCGGTTTAATATAAATCCATAATCCACAAATAATATTTACTCTCTAAAATAAAAATAATATTCGCTTTTACGGCGCGAATCGAGCAAAACAATAAAACTTAATGTCAATCTGACAGCAGGATAAAATTTTGCGTGGTAAAAAGCTCGCAAAAATTTATTCCTTTCAGTAAAAACATAGACCAGCGGACGACCGTAAACGGGGCAGATTAAATTTTAATTGGTATAATTTTTCACCTCTCGGTGTACTTAAACGGGCTGTTTGACATTTAGTCAGTATAAAAAGGAGATGTTTCATTTTGGGCCCAGTCTATGTACACCATATCAATAAATAGGAAAAAAATAGGAGAATTTCATAAAAATACTGAATAAATCATTTGAAGACGGGTTTAGCTGTTAAAAAATAATAATTAGGACTGTTTTTTAGCACGATAACCCTATTTCAGGGCGGCCATGACAGTACTATTTGACGTTTACTATCATGACGTTTGACAACTTTGACAGTCCCATGCAGTGACGTTTGAAGAATTTAAAGATTTTCTTGAGTTAGAATTATTCATATTTTTCGGAGTTAGTACCTAATGATTGTATTTTTTTTGTACAATTCAGTATACTATTATTTGACCACGGCCTTAAATCGCCTGTGATTCGGATTTCGTCGTGTGTTATTTTACAATAACAAGTTCGGTTTCAGGTATGTCTTATATCCATGTTTTTGTTCAAATATTTTTTCTGTGTTGTTTTCTTCCCCTGTGTCTTATTCACATTACTTATATCGATAAACAGGTCAGTGGGTCGTCTAACACTATATACTTAACCATTTTTTGTTTGTTTTAGGTTAATGTAAATGAAATAATGTGCCCACAATGCTTTAGCATCAAAATGTTAAATAACTAACATTAAACTAAATGTTCGTACACAAGGAGATCATGAACTGACCAGCATCGCCATGATAGCAATGTTTGTGTCTGTTGGGCGTAGGACATCATTGTTTTGTGAGGCGCACTCACTCTATTTCAAAGGAGCGGAAGGGCAATGATTATTATTGCTAAAACAATTTGTTGTTCCACGACAGGTAAACACTTTTTTATTCATACAGAGCAAGCACAAATGCAGAAGTTTCTTTTTATTAAGATTCAAGACAACATTGTTGCGGAAAGGAAAAGAACTGATACAATCAATGTTTTGAAATGTGTGTAACAGATTCATATCTACACACATTTCACACTTATAACATTTCCTTGGTCTGGATCTGTAAAGGTGATATGTATAAAAATAACCAATCTTGATTAATATTATTTATTTATGATTGATATCCAAATAAATCTTTATTTATTTTTGTTTTAGGTACCCGAGGGTTACTTGCTATATTTTACTTCTTGGGTGCATTCAGAGTACAATACAACAAGGACTCATGCCAGCTCCAGTTACATTATAAAATTATGAATGCATGTGTGTAGTGCCAACAGTTTTGTGTCGAAACACACAGCCCCTCCATCAATAAAGGTCCTAAACAGACCGTAATAGCAGAAACAGTGTTATTAAAAAAGAGGTAATATTAGCAACTTAATTACCAACTTTTGGAATGAAATAATTATGTGAATAGCCAATATGTATATCATATTCTTTTGTTTTATTCAGATTCCACCAAGAGTTATGGTTTGCTATGGTGTGGTATTCCAGTTGGGCTCGGTACCGTGAGAACATACAAGAGATGTAGAAAATAAATAAATCATAAGTCTCAACAAATTGTTTTATTAAATATATTCTTCATGGCTGAATTGACATCCTTTTAACATCACTAATAATAGTTATTATGTATAGCTTGTTCCAAAAATTGTTAGTGCATGGTTTGACATGATGTGCATACCCTCGCAGAAAGGGGGTCTATCAGCTCATTGGATTAAAATGTTTGGTCTTCCTAGCTGTGAGCTGTTACTGTGTAATAGGAATAGTTAACATTTAACAATAACCTGTAGTTATCAGATACTGCAATGTCACTGCTTTCCTAAGAATGATACATACATCCAAAGTATACTGAATAGGCATTATAGAATGAAGCAGCAAGGCAGTGTTGAAAAACAAATAACGTCCAAGCTTTCGTTTCGATTGACCCTTGTCCCTGAAATAAAAGATAGGTGATGCAAGATGTGCTGCCGCTCTCTCTCTACTAGCTACTATAACAATAACTTGGAGTTGTTGGGTAAGTACTGCACATGTCACTGCTCTCCAATGGATTATCGTGGTTAAGAGAACTTTGAATAGGCACCGAAGAATGAAGCAGCAAGAGTTGATAAACATAACGTCCACGCCTGCGTTTCGTTTCTTGGCATTGAGAGATAAAAGATATAAGTTCTGCCGGAATCGAGTAAAATATCCTGTAGGTACTATTATTTTTATCGAAAAAAAAATCAAAAATTCTTTTTTTCGATTTTTTACACCATTTTATATCACGGTATGTACACGTCAATCAAGTGTCATTGTCAAAATAAACATACTACTGTCAGATCCACCATGTTTGATTTTTGTCGAGTGTTGTTATCCTTGACAAAGTTAATTTAAAAGCGCAATTAAACGAAGTGAAATTAAAGAAAATTAACAATTAAAAACGGTCTATGTATTAAGAAGCTATTTTTACATATGGTGTACATAGAGTGGGCCCAGGCTCCATACATTTTTGGACCATCTCCTTTAAACTGGATAAAGGATTTAAACGCAGCCCTGAGGAGTGAAAATGGCGGTTTGACAGCTTATCTATGAAAAATATGTCATACCGTTATTTTTATTCCTCGAAAAACCAGCCCTAAGCGTCAGTTCACACCGAGACGCGACGCGAAGCGACGTGACGCAACGATACTTCAAATTTGTATCTTTTCTTGTAGTAAACAAAGTCAGATTTTGAACGACGTGCGCGGCGCCGCGCTGCGCAGCGCGGCGTCGAGCTGCGTTGCGAAAGGTGTATCTTTTGTCTTTTAAAATAGAGTTACATTTTGAATAACTCTATTGAAAAGTGCGCGCAGCGTCACGTCTCGGTCTGAGCTGACCGTAAATGGAATAAATTTTTGAGACCTTTTTACCACGCAAAATTTTATCCTGCTGTCAGACTGACATTAAGTTTTGTTGTTTTGCTCGATTCGCGCCGTAAAAACGAATATAATTTTTATTTTAGAGAGCAAATAATTATTTGTGGACAAATTGATTATTAATTGTTCAATAAACTGAGCTGTCAATTGAATTTGACAACTAACATTGACAGAAACTTATGACTCCGTTCAGCGAACCCTCGCTAGTTTAATTTTTTTACGGCGAAACATCGCCGGAAGATTTAAACATTTAAACGCACCCCAGACTGCAATGAAAAATTCCACAGAGTTCACAGCTGTGTCAACGAGAAGAGAGAGTATTTTTTTGTAGTACTGGGGTGCGTTTAAATCTTCCAGCGAAAGCGATGTTTCGCCGGAAAAAAATTAAACTAGCGAGGGTTCACTGAACGGAGTCATATCTTTTTGTCAATGTTAGCTGTCAAATTCAATTGACAGCTCAGTTTATTGAACAAATAATCAATTTGCCGGTGTATTATAAATCCATAATCCAAAAATAAGATTCACTCTCTAAAATAAAAATAATATTCATCTTTACGGCAAGAATCGAGCAAAACAACAAAACTTAATCTCAATCTGACAGCAGGATAAAATTTTGCGCGGTAAAAAGGTCGCAGAAATTTATTCCTTTCAGTAAAAACATAGACCAGCGGACGACCGTAAACGGGGCAGATTAAATTTTAATTGGTATCATCTTTCACCTTTCGGTGTACTTAAACGGGATGTTTGACATTTAGTCAGTATAAATTTAAACTGGATAAAGGGTTTAAACGCAGCCCTGTGTGAGAGTGATCGCGCCTGTTAAAACCCCTTCTACACGGTCAGACCTGACCGCCGATAGAGGTGACCTTGGTCGTGTCAACAGTACCCCACCGTCTGGAACGCTGTCGGCTGACGGTCGTCGGGTCGACCGCGGGCGCAGCCTGTCGGGACGGATGCGCTCCCGACCAAGGTTATCCAAAGGTCGATTGACTCCGCCCATATTTGGTCGCACGACCAACGTCTACACGGTAGATTTTCATTCCCACCGGACCAAGGTCACCTCTGTCAGGTGGTCAGGTCTGATCGTGTACAGCTTGGCCAGAACGGATTGAAACGGAACTAAAATTTTTATTTCTGACAGCGTGTTAAAATCTTTGATATTTGATGTAAACAAAGACTGCAGGTTTGTTAGATTTATTATTGTGCCATAAAACTAACGTAATAAGTGAAAAAAATTAAATAAAATCATTCAAAGTGCTGGTAGCGCGAAGACAGTGGCGACTTCCGGTTTTCTACATTTTTATGTCAAGCTGTAGAAGGGGTTAGAAAAAACCAACGGATACAAAGGTCAGCGCTCTTTTAACGCGACGCTTTGCGTCGAGGATTATTGATTTTAAGTGCTGGGCTGTGAATAGAGCGCAGAACAGTAGCAAAATAAATAGAAATCGGCGCTTTTTAACGCACAGACACTACATGACTTTCATCTCAGTCTTATCTCCCAGATGTTAGAAACAACAGACTGATGGTGACAGACTGGCAGCAAGATATAGTAGGCTGTTTAGTAGACTTTTTACGAATTCTAAATCAAGAGAATGGAATGATGAGAATACTATAGATGAAGCAATGAGAATAGTCATTTAATTTGCCATTCGTTTATTAATATTGCTCATAGTGTATTAATTTAATGTGGATCGCCATAGTCGTGTTTAATTGAATCAGTAAAGTAAGTCATACATTATCCTTTTCTCGTTGGCATAGAACCTCCGCCTTTAGCTTCTCTCTTTTTACGTGAAAAGTTATTCATGGACATTTCTGGTGGAAGTGTAAATGGTGGTGGCGGCATTTCAGGCGGAGCTTGTCTTGCCACCTGCAAGGAATCAAAAGATGTGTTACTTTTTTCTTTCATTTTGATTTGTGTAGGTATAGTACCTATGGGTGCGGTATGGGGGAGGCCTATGTTCAGCAGTCGACATCTAATACGTCTGATATGATGATGAAATCTGATTAAGTATGCAAAGCTACACCACCGGAAGCATTCACTTCCTTCCCTAGCCTAGTCCTACAGTCCGTCCGTGCCGCCCAGGGCGGGCGGGAGGACTCATTTGATGATTTTACCAAGATAAAATAAAAAAGCTGCTCTTAGATTAATCTGGTTATTGCAGGTAATAAGAGCAGTGGCGGATTTACCAAAAGACTGATTAGGCCAGGGCCTGGGTTGGCAAAGTTTGGACCATTTTTTGCATTCGAGCCATTAAGTATTCTGTCTGAAAGGTTTATAATAAACTAACCAAACTGAACCTCGAGAAGCCTCTGACGTCGCCCGTCTTTTTTCCATTTATTAAAAAATATATCTTTGTACAATAAGTCGGGCTCGGGGCCGAGTGTTATCGGCCCCGACTTACGAGTTGTAAGTCGTGGGTTCGAACCCAGCCAGGCGCATTATTTTGTGTAATTTATTTCATCACCACTGCTCTCAAAACGGTGAAGGAAAACATCGTGAGGAAACCGGCATGTCCAAGAATCAAAAATTTGAAGACATGTGATATCCACCAACCCACACTGGGCCCGCGTGGTGGATTATGGCCCATGGATTATGGATAATGATGATATTGTATTGAATGAATGCATCAAAACTCACCCGATTCGACGAATGGTAAATATTTTCTGCAGATATTGCTTTAGCGGGTGCTGCCGAAATCAATCCGTAATTTGCCGCTAGGCAAATAGCAAAGACCATAAAATAAAACGAGCGATTCATCTTCACTGGTCACTACTATTGACGTCTCACACGTTAGACACATTTTTATAGCCTCTAGATCGCATGTTAGCATGTTAACGGAAACCTTTGACAAACAATGCAACAACTTCCTGCACGATATGTTGAGAGATAAAAGTTAAATAAGGTAATTTTTATGGCAGAGATAAAGTTAATTTACTTCACTAACATGTTAGGCCACATTGCAGATGTCAATCCTAGAGCAATTATTATAATCACTAGGTACCTATGTCATTAAGAAAAGTAAATTATGTTATGTATTCTATCTAAAGATCCTATAATGATACCGTGCTTGAAGTTAAATCTGCCATGCGCTAACACTAATTAAATGTAAATGGTCATGATTTATTAAAATTAAGCAGTCAGCAGTTCACAAAGTTGTGGCTGTGCTTCTGTGCATGTCGGGCACAGATGTCGGGTCGAGCGAATGGTGCAAAGAGTACCTACAATTTAATTGCGTCTCGCCTGACAACCTAGAAGAGGTCGTAAGTTTCTTAACCGGACTTTTCTGTGGATGCCTTAAATGACTCTTAAAGCCAGGGGTTATTCTTTAAGTATAAAAATCAATGCCACTTTTCGTTGTAATTTTATAACTCAAGAACGGGCTCACATATCCTAACCAGATGTTTAGGCTTCGTTCGGACTATTTAGTAGATAATTTTCGAGTTGTAGCGGGTGAAGCCGCTGGCAACAGCTAGTATATTATAATGTGGAGTGGGAGTGGTGGCTATATAATATAGATTCAGTTGTCGTTGAATTTGAAAGTGCCCAATGTTGCTAGTCCAAAAGCTAAAGAAAATCATAAGAATAATCTATACATCGCTCTATCTTACATTAATTGTGTTTTTTTTTCCGAAAGCTATCTGCTACACAAGTCCAGCATCATCATCACCCTGCCTATAAATGTTCCCACTGCTGGGATATAGTCTTTCTCACTTTGAGAGGGAGTGAGCCGTAATCTACCACCCGGGCCCAATGCGGGTTGGCAGATGTCACAGTGTCTTGGTGTCTTCGAATTATTAATTTTAGGTCATGCCGCTGCCGGTTTCCTCACGATGTTTTTCTTCACGTTTTGAGAGCAGTGGTGATAAAATAAATGATAATGAAATGGCCTACACACGGCCCTAAAATCAGAGACGATATCGGGGAAGTGGTGGGGGAGCGCCCTAGATCGTTCCCTAAATCGTATCGTGTGTAGGCATTTATTCCTTATTTTAGGGCCGATATGGTTGCGATTTGCCTACACACGATACGATTTAGGGAACGATCTAGGGCGCTCCCCCACCACTTTCCCGATATCGCCTCTGATTTTAGGGCCGTGTGAAACTGGCTTCGAATTTGGTTCGAGACTTCGAGTACAAGTCCATAGAGTGAGTTTTTGAATTGAAAACTGAATGGAGCTATTTAAACTCTATGGGTGGGTATTTTTTTGTATCTTATTATCAATATTGACAATATCGCAGTGTTATCAAATGCGTATACAAATGGTTAGCTCATTATTACCATTGTATTCTGTCAATTCTGTGCTTCTAGTTTTTTTCTTGCATATTGGCCGTATAGTTTAAATCCCTATATAAAAGGAAATACTAAGAGTGAAGTAAAGTGACGAGGTTTTGATGTCCGAATGGATATAGGTTTGGTTACAGCATAATTTTTAGCTTCTGATGTTCCGTTCTTTTCAAACTAGTTGTACTTATTAATTCCATGGTTGTCGTCGAAATTCGAAGTTTTTTTTCTAGTGTTGTACGCACACACCACACACTAGTCACTACCCCACAGACTAGATAGGTTCACTGTGCTCCAAACAGTGACATATTGTAATTTTATCAAAATAATATGAATTGCGGAGATTTTAAATATAAAATGATCAAAACCTTCTTATAATAAATGTAAATTGTTAAAATCTCCGAAATCTAACTTACATGCATGTAAGTTAGATTTCAGAGATTTTAACAATTTACACCTTTTCTATGTGAGAACTGATGGAGCGAATGTTTTGATTATTTTATATTTAAAATTATACTTGTTATTGCCGCAATTCATATTTTGATAAAGTTACAATATGTCACTGGCCTGCAAATTGCAAAAAACGTAAGAAAATTTGAATTTCGCGGGCTGGTTGGAGCATTCACAGTTGATTCACAGGTTTTACCGCCACTCACCCGCCATAGTTGGAGAGTGTACTCGGTGTACTCTCTAGTTCTCTACTTAGTCTGTGCCACAGAGCCGACAGTGTAAGTGTATACTCTCTACCATCTCTCTACTTAGTCTGTGGAGCCGACGACAGACGTTGATTTTAACCGGTACCCGCCAGTTTTTGTAAATTGTCAGTAAATTCAAGCGGTGTGATTTATGCTTAGTCAGTCAGAAAAAAAGCTAAATACAATCCATTCTAATAGTATCAGAAAACTTTTGAAAATGAATACGAAGTCTCAATCTACGCCGGTTGTAGCGTCAGCTGCAGGCAAAGTTTACAAGGTCCCCAATCGCTTGGGACGCGGTGTTCCCGAAGTTACAGATGTCTACACGAAAAAATGTTCCTGCAACAGAGACAAAACTATTGTTTTCTGTCGATCCTGTGGCTACTATTGTAATGGAAGAATCCGCTTGAAATGTGAAATACATCCTCGGGTAAGTTTTTAATTACCTAAGCATCTCATAATTTTTGGTCAGTCTACCTTACCTAATGACCTTCAGTTCAGGCCCTTATATCTCTTAGAATTTGTCAGTCTTGTAGTTTCAAGTAGTAGTAGTCGATGACCCACTAACCAGTCATTATTAAGTACTAGCTGTTGCCAGCGGTTTCACCCGCTGCAACTCGAAAATTATCCCACGGGAACATAAAATCGGGATAAAAACTATCCTATGTGTTAATCCAGGTTATAAACTATCTGTATACCAAATTTTAGCCAAATCCGTTCAGTGGTTTTTGGGTGAAAGAGTAACAAACATCCATACATCCATACTTACAAACTTTCGCCTTTATAATATTATAGTAGGATTAGACAGCGTGATCAGGCCCATAATAATTATTTCATTTAAATCTTCGAATGTAAAGATATCTATTGCTGGACTATCAAAAAGGCTGATTCTATAATGATTTCCAGTTTGGGAAGCACTTCTTATCTGTCTCTTTGAACATTGCCATCTGCACTCTGTTGGCTTCCCTTCCAGTGCAGCATTACATTCCAAGAAAATCTTTCATTGAGCCTTCTTTGTTGCCACATAGTCATGTCAAACAGAAGTCTAACTTTGAACTATTTGTTTACAGGTAACTTTCCTCTTGGATATAGCAGAATGTCCCCGTTGCCATTCTGCAGTGTTTCTGGATGAATATTTTGGGAATATATAACTTATTGTGTTAACAACATTCTTTATTCTTGTATTCTTTCTTCATTATAAGTTATAATATTAATTTTATTGACATAATCATTATTGCTATAATGTTATGTAATAAATTCAACTAATAGTGTAACTTATGATGTAGTTACCTACCAGTATTGAGCTTTTAATCATTTAAATATAAATTTAGATGATTAAAAAGCTAGGTATATTAAGTTTATGTGGCAGTGATTGCCAATTTTTAAGAGTCTATATTGAGTTATAAAGAAATTGATGTACCTATATGCTAGAGGAAAGATTTATTATTTTGATGGTGGAAAAGGGTATTTCTTTAAAGAAAAAATACTTTGTTTCTCCTGTGAATATTATTCACATCGTTTTTGTTTTAATTTTAAGAAACTTTGATACTTTAATAAACAAATTTAAAGACTGATTGTATATTTTTGAAAGATTGTACATTCCCATTTCAATTAGGTTATGTATCTACTTGTTTCTACTTAAAAAATATATAGGTATATAAACTTAAAATCTCAATCTAAGCATCTAAACTTTGAAATGTCATCACTTAGGTTGTTTATATTACCCACAGCATTAATCACACCATTTAATTGAGTGTGAACCTTTTAAAGTATCCTACTAACAAGTGGGCCAACACTAGATAAGACGCAGTATTACTAATGCTGAAACATTGGAATTCAAATTCTAATTTCAGAGCACAGTAAATTGATATTTCAAAAGCGCTATTATATTCAGACATTTAGGCCTGAAACTGCGATAAGCGGGCGACCGCGACGGGCAACCGTCGCGTGGCCACGCGGCTGCGTTCCGTGGGTATGCGACGGTCCCCGTCGCGGAGACCGATTTACGCAGTGTCGCTAGTTCAATTTGAAGATTTTTATTAGGGTTCCGTAGTCAACAAGGACCTTCGGCCCTTAGGCCTGGATAAATAGTCGTTACTAAAGCCTAAATCAGTGCTTGGCTACGTCAAATGTCAGAAATTTCCATGATTATTGACATTTGACATCCCCAAGCACTGACTTAGGCTTGGCTTTGGCTTAGTAACAACTATTTATCCAGGCCCTAGTGGCTTGGGGTGCTAAGACGGGAAACCTCCACGTGCGCCCGTGGACTGGAGTTCCCTCTCGGATACGTCCGGGGGGAAGACCAGTTTTTCGGGCCGGTGCACCCTGGGATGTGGGCAAAAACTCTTTCTTAGGCACTGTGTTGTGCCTAAGGCAAAGAGATTAATGTCTTTGGCCTAAGGGGTCTCTTTGCCCGTATGCGAATAGCCTGTCGTGTGGACGCTCCAACGCGTGTCCCTCTGATCAGCAGAGGGCACAGCGGGCTTGCGGACGGTGAGTAATGGGTAGCTCGCCGTCCGACCAAGGACCAAGCCCGGGTCGGTGGCGCGTCGTGTTTCGCGCCAAATGCCTGCTGGGGTCGCGGCTTTTTCTTAACCCAGGATACCGTGGCCCCGGAACGTAAAGGGCATCCGAAGGAACACGGGTGGATTTTAGTAAGTCTGACAGTCCCTTCCGTCCCACCCAGGGCGGGAGGACTCATTTGATGATTTTACCACCTTAAAAAACGAAATAAAAAAAAAGGCCCTAGTGGCTGCCCAGTGTGAAAACAAGCATTTGAAATGGTGTGCGTCAGAATGGCTGGTTGCCTGTGGCGTTGGTCAATGAGAGTTGATTCGAAAATTGCTACATAATTGCTTATATTTGCTACATATAATAAATAATTGCTACATAGGACATAATACTTAGATATAAAATTTTTTTTTTGACCAGCCATCCTGACGTTAGGATGGCTGGTCACCTCCTAGTTTAAAGTCAAGCGTACAGAGTTTCCCGAAATGTATTGCGTCAATAATTGCTACATATTTACTTCATTTATTTGTATATTTAAAAATATGCTAAATAAAGGATGTAGCAGTAATTTAAATTAACTCAAGGAAAAGTCCCTGATAAAAAAAATAAAGGCAAATAGTTGCAGTGCGTCTTAACTCAACGGTATTGCTACTTTAGGCGGCAGGCGTTCTAAATAAAATTGTTAAATGGCATGTTATTTATGAGTAGGTAAGTGGGCAATAAGCATATTAGAAGGATATCGTAAATAAAAAAAAAATACGAAGAGTAAAATGAAGCTAATTCCACATTGTATAATATATGCGTAAAAATAATATGAAAATATTCGAAGTTGTTGACTCATAATTATAATATCTACTTAGGACAAGTAGTCCAGTTAGGTAGGTCCAACTTCGAGAAAGAGGTCAACCACCAAATCCAACTCGGTTGGGCAGCGTTCGGGAAACTACGCAATGTCTTTCCGTCCGACTTACCCCAGTGCCTCAAGACGAAAGTCTTCAACCAATGTGTGTTACCAGTGATGAGTTACGGCACCGAAACGTGGTCTTTCACTATCGGCCTCATCTCAAAGTCGCTCAACGAGCTATGGAGAGGGCTATGCTCGGTGTTTCTCTACGTGATCACATTCAAGTCACTGATATAGTCCACCGGATTAGCAAGCTTAAGTGGCAATGGGCAGGCCATATTGCTCGCAGAGCAGATGGCCGATGCGGTCGAAAAGTGCTAGAGTGTAGACCACGGACTAGCAAGCGCAGCGTAGGACGTCTACCAACAAGGTGGCCAGTCAACCTTATAAAAGTCGCTGGAAGACGCTGGATGCAGGTCGCTTTCAACCGGTATATGTGGAGATCAAAAGGGGAGGCCTATGTTCAGCAGTCATGGACGTCCTATGGCTGAGATGATGATGATGATGAATATGAAAATAAGCTAAAAAATTGGTTCGAGCGAAACTACCCATGCACATTTTAAAAAGGGGACATCTGGCCTGCGGGCCACCTTTTTTCGAGGGCGAGATGTCCCATAACCTCAGCATTAATTTACCTTATTGTAATATTATTTTTTCGCATATATTATGCAATGTGGAATTAGCTTCTTTTTACTCTTCGTATTTTTTTTTATTTACGATATCCTTTTAATGTGCTTATTATCCACTTACCTACTCATACATAACATGCCATTTAACAATTTAGAACGCCTGCCTCCTAAAGTATCAATACCGTTGAGTGAAGACGCACTGCAACTATTTACCTTTATAATTTTATCAGGGACTTTTCCTTGGGATAATTTAAATTACTGCTACATCCTTTATTTAACATATATTTGAAGATACAACTAAATGAGATAAATGAAGTAAATATGTAGCAATTATTGACGCAATACATTTCGGGAAACTCTACACGCTTGACTTTAAACGAGGAGGTGACCAGCCATCCTGACGTCAGGATGGCTGATCAAAAAAAATATTTTATATCTAAGTATACATCCTATGTAGCAATTATTTATTATATGTAGCAAATATAAGCAATTATGTAGCAATTTTCGAATCAACTCTCATTGACCAACGCCACAGGCAACCAGCCATTCTGACGCACACTTTGAAATGTTGATAAACAGTTCCAAGACTTACACCTATACTATACTTAATCTGTTTCCCTCAAGTGCAAATTACCTGTTCACCTTTGATTTGATTGCATTGTAAGATGTGTCATGTGACCAATGCGATATATTCTTCTAGCTTTGAAAATGGCAATACACCATATTCATTTCTGTCTTAGGATGTTATACCTTTCATAGATATTTTTGTTTTAAAACACTGACAGTCTGTAGAGATACTAAGCACCAACGACGATATAATACTAGACTCCTAATAAATAACAGGCGACCGATGTCTGCCAACACAAGCAAAAAAGTCTTATATCCGTCTCATTTCGACCAATCCTGTGAGCCGTAAACATACGTTGAGACAGAACAGACCTTGAGTTAGCCAATCACAACGCAGTACCCCGTCCCCCTCGCTTACGTAGTACCTCAGCGAGTTGGCAGAATAGTTTTGTTCGTTAGATCGTGCAATGCGTAGTCTAGTATTATATCGTCGTTGCTAAGCACATTTGGCTGTCTGCTGGTTTGGGAGGTTAACCAACTAATCGGGTGACCCATACCTATTAAGGTGTGTTCAACTTAGTTGCTAACATTGGTACTATTGCTTTCTACAATACTGTACTGTAGTTGAAGGTTTGCACCATCCAAGTCTTGAAAAAAGAACAAAATTTCAAGAGAATTGGTGTTTATTACTAATTATATCTACATAACACACTTTAACAATAACTTTGTACTATTAAACCTAGTTTTTAATATTCATATTGTGAACCAACTGGGGACATCTGTTCTGTGTTTATTACGATCAATGTAATTTTGGAAATTTTTCTTTGCTTCACTTAAAGCTTTTTCTTCTTCTTCTCCATCATCTTTTTTAGAGCCAAATATGTCTGGATATTCAAACTTCATATCTTTTGGCTAAAAATAAATAAAATACCTATTAGAGCTGTATGCTACTGTTGAAATCTTAGGTTTTGCAGAGTTACTGGGTTTTGCCAGAAGCTAGGGCAAGTGCCAGGTTGATAGTAATAGGTTCATCCAACCATTTTCATCAACATAGGTTTCTTAGCCTTAATACAAAGGAATTGGTAACATGTAGGTTGGCAACCTTTTGGTAGCCATAAGTGGCAAACTCAAGTTAAAGCGGGCTGAAATTTTATTATTAAATAATAAAAAAAATCATTGTATTTGAATTTTCATTATAAAAAGCACACTCATGCCACAAGGAGGTAGCTAGTAGCTAGAAATGTTTCCAAATAAAAACATCGAATGGTAGGAATAGGGTTCAATCTACCAGCAGTCAGAGCTTCAGAGAGTGGAACCTGCTAACAAATGTGCCATTGCCCTGTATCAAGAAGCACTACTTATTGAAGGCTATCCAATTACCTACAAGGCGGCAATTTACCCAGCAGCTGGTAAAACTATTGTTATGAGAACAACACCGCACGCAAAATACCATATAACATGGAGTTGGATACCAGCCCGTTATACAATACAATATGAGAACAACATACCAAGACAACATAAGCACTCTTTATATCGTCATCCTTGATAACATATCCTTTACCAACATCTCTTCGGAATTTTCCCATAGCTATTTTTGTCCTCACATCTACAACCGGGATGTTGTAGATCTTTTCCAAATAGTTTTTTATGTCATACTTGGTCATTTCCATGGAGCAATGAAACTGAACTACATTAGGCAACTGTTTCGCTTGAGGTCGTACAATTTTCATCCAGAAATTAGGTAAGAAAACCCTCAACTGTGGGTTACCCCTTTGGTATAAAGGATACCTGAAATTTAATCAATTAATCAGTATTGTGGCGTAATTTTCAAAACAATAGGTTTGAAAATTACGTCTTATTTATTTCGCCTTGATGATAGAAACAAAGACAATGTTGATACTGAAGATGCATACATACCAGCGAGTAGACATTTTTACTTGTTTTTAGATACCTGATATACTATACTTTAAGTTAGAAATATCCGTTTTTTAACAATAACGAACGATTCATCTCATAAGCCTAACCTATAAAATTCACAGCACAGATTAATAAATTTGATTTACTTGACAAGTTGACATTAAGGTGATTGCGTCGATGTAGCCCGCGAAATTCAATTTTTTTTACTTTTTTTTTTTTTTTTGGATTTCAAGGATTTTTTTACGTTTTTTGCAATTTGCAGGCCAGTGACATGTTGTAACTTCGTCAAAATATGAATTGCGGTAATAACAAGTATAAGTATTATCAAAACATTCGCTCCATCAGCTCTGACATAGAAAAGGTGCATCTAACCGCAATTCATATTTTGATAAAGTTACAACATGTCACTGGCCTGCAAATTGCAAAAAACGTAAGAAAATTTGAATTTCACGGGCTACATCGACGCAATCAACGTAAAGTGATTGCTTCGATGTAGCCCGCATTTTTTGCAATGGGGATGGCAACTCAAAGCTAATCGTAGATGGCGCTGCGATAGTTGGTCCCCACGTCTACCTTGTACAAAAAAACAAACAAGATTATTTGTTATAAAAATTGAGTATAAATACAAAACAAATATGGAAAATTATTCGTCCATGCAAGTACTATATACTAAAAGAAGAATTAAGACGCCGCGGCGCATCTACAAGAGAAAAAAAGTGATTTAATTGAGTGGTTATACATTTGATTTTACCGTAATAAATCCACAATTACTTGTAGTTGAGGTTTCAATTTTTGAGTTTAGGTATGTTTTACCTGTCCTCTCCTTTATCAAGAATATAATGCTGCTTTTGACTTTCTATTTTGATAAAATATCATAATGTTTTAAGTCAGTAATTTTAACCTTTTTTTCTATTTAGATTCGAGAAATATCACAATATATTTAATTTCTTAACACCACAACTATTACAAAACTCGTTCCAGGTGATAATTCTTCGATTTTCGAGCGATGCAATACTGGTACATAACCTCCAAAAGAAAAGTAGATATTATTTTGAAAAGTGTATTCCATCATTTTTACAGCTTATTACACAACATCTAGTCATTTTACATCAATAAATGTTTTTTTTTTCTGAAAATTCCTTTGATTTTACAGTTCTTTGGGGACCAAACTGTCATTTTCACTTTGACACTTGCCTTCCCCATTTGCAGGCCAGTGACATGTTGTAACTTTATAAATATTTGTGTTGCGCAAATAACAAGTATAATTTTAAATATAAAAAATATCAAAAAACGTAGTTAGATTTCGGAGATTTTAACATGATGCACCTTTTCTATGTGAGAGCTGATGGAGCGAGTTTTTTGATATTTTTTATATTTAAAATTATACTTGTTATTTGCGCAACACAAATATTTATAAAGTTACAACATGTCACTGGCCTGCAAATTGCAAAAAACGTAAAAAAATTTGAATTTCGCGGGCTGGTTGGAGCATCCCCCTTAATGAAAATTACATTATGTTGTCTTTATTTTTTCTTTTTTTTTTGCATAGTTTTTGGATCTCTGGGCCTTTGTTACATTTATAAGATATCTCCCGGCCAAAAGCTAGTCTGTGGCCAAATGGCTGCCTGGGTCGCAGGACTGTCTAGATATTTACCATTGAGATAAAGTTATATGGAGGCGCCCCAATGTTCTATACAAACATTTTGCTAACGGCGGCTCCACACGTTGGCCGTGTTTGCCGAACAGAAGGAGACGGCGCAATACCAGAAAGCAAGACGCAAATAATTCTATCTCGTTTCTTAGTATAGCGCCGTTTCCCTCTGTTCGGCCAACACGGCCAACGTGTGGAGCCGACGTAATATAAATATGAGTCAAATACGTACGAGACAGGAAGTGAAATATTGGTTTGTCTCTTTCTTTCTAATGCAGTAATCATATTTGAGAAAAGAGACAACAATATTTCAGTTGTTGCTCAAAATGGAAATATTTTGTTGGCATATTTGCCTACGGCCGGCTCCACACGTTGGCCCCAACGCTCGTACCAACGGAGACGGCGCTATACCAGAAAGCAAGACGCAAATAATTCTATCTCGTTTCTTAGTATAGCGCCGTCTCCTTCTATTCGGCCAACAGGGCCAATGTGTGGATCCGGTACGAAACAGAAACGTGCCGGCTTTAATAGAATTTCAACCATATCACAAGAGTATACGGTTAATGTTTGATTGGTAAAATCTGACAGATTCGGGTAGGTTGACCTGCTGGCGTCTGTACATGAATAACTCTACTTAATTCCGACATAATTATGCTATCATTAGCATAGGATATCGGATTTTAATTGTCATCAATTGGAAATGTATTTAACTGGCCTGCTTGAAGTAAATGATTTGAATTTTGCATAGGTAATACATAACTGTTACAAATACAGCTATGTATTACCTATACAAAATTCAGATAACATTTAAGACGTAATCTTAAAAGTACTAGGGATACTAGTATCGATACTCGTTACAGTAACACTATGTTTCTTGATTGGCACATCCCTATCATTGGCCGCCATTTAATGTTACAGGCTAACTTGCAGGTACAGCTTGGCCAGAACGGGTTGAAACGGAACTAAAATTTTTATTTCTGACAGCGTTTTAAAATCTTTGATATTTGATGTAAACAAAGACCGCAGGTTTGTTAGATTTATTATTGTGCCATAAAACTAACTCAAAGTGCTGGTAGCGCGAAGACAGTGGCGACTTCCGGTTTTCTACATTTTTATGTCAAGCTGTATATACGTTTTTTGTGGTATTTCAAGGTATTTCCAGTCCATATCATTTTATGTCTGTCCCACGCGCGCCTCAAAGAGCGTCAGCATAATGACGGGGCCCCCCTCTCAGAGGGCCAAAGCCTGCCGGGGTCGCGGGATTATTTCCTTACCGTGACCCCGGAACATAAAGGGCTATTGAAGGACACCATGGATTTTAGTCAGTAGAAGTCTGACAGTCCCTCCCGCCCTGCCCGGGGTGGAAGGACTGATTTGATGATTTTACCACGTTAAAAAAAATCATTTTATGTCTATGATATTTACAGGTAACCGTGACCGTGGAACGTAAAGGGCTATTGAAGGAACGCCTTGGATTTTAGTCAGTCCGAGTCTAACAGTCCCTTCCGCTCCAACCAGGCCGGGAGGACTCATTATTAATTTCAACAAGCAAAAAAAGGCAGGGATTTCTAGCTCATTTTAGGTATCCTTTCTTGCTAATAGATATATATAAAGTGCTAGGATCGAACTGGTGCTGCTTGAACAGCTCGCCGTCAGCGGGACCCGGACTCATGGTTTACCTCTTTTCATTCAAATGCTGCTAAATTGAGAGAACGAGAATATCCGCATAGAAACACCAAAACGCGTTTTGTTAAAAACTCGTTTCAACACCTTCAACTTCAACTGTCAAATTGTCAGTTAATTGCAAAGATGGCGGTGGCTCTGTCACCCGATCAGGAGTTGGTGAGTAATTTGTTTAAAATAATCATAATATTGTGTAAAAATTAGACTTTAACACCAATACATTAATTTTGAGTAATTTATCTTTGCCAGGAAACATTTAAAAGATATTAATTTTATGAGCTATTCAAAGGATGTGGGTTGAAACTTGCTTCGTTTACCATGTCATCAATGTTTGTTTTGATTACTTCGTGTCTTGTTGTTACAGTTCTAAAAGTTTCCATTTAGTGAAATTAGCCTAGAATCTATTTAATATTTCGTAGCTAGATCGAACCATGACTTTTGGACTATTTTAAATTGCCAAATGCGGTTACATCCTGTGATAACTGATTCTACTTTCAGTTCCTCTTGTAGATGATTCTGAGTACCTACTCAACACGACAATATACGCGTAGCTCCTCCTATTTCCGCTTCATTCTTTTTTTAGATCAATCTTGGTATTGAAACTGTTTTTAAAGTTTATATGAACAACATTAGGAAAACTGTTAAAATTCTTTTATCATTGAGCAAATGTTACCTTCATGTTATGATAAACATAAATGAATGTATAAAAATCAATTAAAGTTCTCTTGATGATATAGGTACAGCAAATTAATATAAGCAATTCAAAGCATTTCTTTACTTTTCTGAGATAAGTATCTTATAAGTATCATCTCATTTTTGAGCACCTCTGTTTCTCCCATGAATTCCAAGCAGTGTGATGGTGAACTGAAGATGTCCTGCCTTCATTGAATCTGCCAAGTACACTTTAAAAGTTTTGCAAGGAATTACATATCCGCGATGCACTATTGCTGTTGTTCTTCTAATAACTAAATATTATAAAAATCAAAAGGTGTCCCAAACACTCTTTAAATTAATATTGTTTTTATCTAGTTGATTTTCCTATCAATTTTTACATTTTTTAAATATAAAGTAGGAAACATAAAAAAATAAAGATAAATATTATATGCGTGGAATTGAGACCCAATAATAAACTCTCCCGAATCTTAACTTCATAACGTGGGGTCGCAGGACTTATCAAATTCCCGTGACCCTGGAACGTAAAGGGCTATTGAGGGACACCGTGGTTTTTGGTCATTACGAGTCTGACAGTCCCTCCCGCCCTGCCCTGGGTGGGAGGACTCATTTGATGATTTTACCACGATACGACACCACTTCGGTCACGTATTGTATTGTACTGTATAACGGGCTGGTATCCGCAACTCCACGTCATATGCGCGTATTTTGCGTGCGGATTCGGTCACGTATTACGCTGGTTTTCAGTGACCAACATACCCTTGTCTGTAGGTAAATGACAAAACGTTAATAAAGTAAACAATGAGGAATGCAAAGATATTATAAGTAAAAAGACTGAATTACTTTCATTTTAATTTGAAAAAATATATATGATAAAACTAAAAAAAATATATTATGTACATTACCATGTAAACTTCAATTGAAAATTGGTTTGAATGAGATCGAGTAATTAGTTTTTTTTTAAGCGTCATAAATCGTAAACCGCAATTTACTATTCAAAGTTACAACCAACTACAAGAACGTTTATATTATGTTACTTGCTGCTACGGAACCCTTCATGGGCGAGTCCGACTCGCACTTCGCCGGTTTTTTATTGAATGCAGTTGGATTACTGGAACAGTTATTTTTCTTTATTTTTTACAAACTGTGCCAAGGCAACCGCATAAGCTGACCTGGTAAGGGAATACATTAACTGTGTCAGCTTGTGCAGTCATACACAACCAGTTTTTGTGAAGATTTTCTTGCCTATAACCTGCAAACAAATGGCACTAAATAATAGCTTAAAATAGCATGTGTTCCAATATGCCTAGCCACCTAACCACACATTTAGCGTCTAAAAGAAAAAAAGAAGAACTTTCCCAGTTAGTATTACCTACGTAATACATGCCCATTTTAACATGTACAGTCTACAGCAATTATTTTACCTATTTGTATGCAGAATTCAAAAGCGATGTTCTTATATCATACCATAATATACTTATTATTTAATCATACCATAATTTCTTTATTCAGTTCTTGTTACTTATTTGTTACCAACGACGATATAATACTAGACTTCGCATGCACGATCTAAGGAACAAAAATTATTCTGCCAACTCGCTGAGGTACTACGTAAGCGAGGGGGACGGGGTACTGCGTTGTGATTGGCTAACTCAAGGTCTGTTCTGTCTCAACGTATGTTTACGGCTCACAGGATTGGTCGAAATGAGACGAATACAAGACTTTTTTGCCTAATGTGTTGGCAGACATCGGTCGCCTGTTATTAGGAGTCTAGTATTATATCGTCGTTGTTTGTTACATTTTAAATATTTTAATAAAAAAAATACATATTATTATTTTTATTATTATGAGCCTACGTTGTCCCACTGCAGGGCAAAGGCCTCCCTTCCCTCCTTCCATCTCTCGCGATTTAATGCGAGTGTAGGCCAACCCCTTAAACATGAATCGAGTTCATCCCGCCATCTCCTTCTGGGCCTGCCGCGTTGACGTTTCCTGCCCGTTGGGATCCATAGAGTGGTTATTTTAGCCCAGTGCTCCTCCGGCATGCGGCAGATATGGCCAGCCCAGTTCCACTTTAATCTTGCAGCAGTGAGGCCAACATCAGCTATTTGGGTTTTGGAGCGAAGCATGGTATTTCTGATGCGGTCCGAAAGTTTGACACCCAGTATACTTCGCTCCATAGCTCGTTGGCAGACTCCAAGTGCGGACTTCTGACACTGCGTGAGTGACCATGTTTGCGCTCCATAGGTGAGGGTAGGGAGAATGCACATGTCCATGAGCTTTCGTTTCAGTGAAAGAGGGAGAGTACCCTTCATAAAGTGTTTCATCGACCAATAGCTCCTCCAGGCATTCTCAGTGCGTCGAGCAACTTCCTTATCTTGTCGTGCCTGGAAAGAGACTACTAGAAAAAATACATAAAAAAATAATAAAAAAAACATAACCCTCCTGGCGCAGTCGGGTAAAAATAGCAGTCCACCAGCATCAGGAACTGGGGGCTACCAATGGTCAGGGCTCTTGAGAGAGGAACCTCCTAATAATATGCGCCTTGTCCAGGAATACTGCCTTCTGTATCAGGCGCTTGATCCAGCTGTTCAGCCAGAGCCTCCTAACTAGAGATGTGCCGTTGCCGGCAATATTGCCCAAGGTGGGAATTTAGTTGGAAATATTGCCGGCAATATTGCCGGGAGTGGAAATATTTGGGAATATTGCTTAATTTTAATTCAAAGTGAGTGCGAAAACTATGTAACACACTTAAAATTAGCATTTACAGACCATGATCTACATTATATACAAAAAAAACATTGTTTTGGGTAAAATTTCCAAAATTGCCGGCAATTTTTGGCAATATTTCCGGTATTTTCCCGGCAATATTGCCCATTGTTGCCGAACACGACAGTGAATGTAAGAAATTACACATACATTTTAAGATTAGAATTGACGATCATTGTATATTGAATAAATATTGGATAAAAAGGCATAAATTCGAATAATTTATTTTAATGTTGTAGTTTAATCTAGTCAACGAACGCTCAAAGCATAAAGGGAAATTCTAGAAACACATTTTTTTACTACGTAACTTTGTTTGGACTAGTTAGGGGTGAACATATCAAAAGTCCCCCGTCTCTCGACCATGAGCTCTGGAAGGGGGGGGGGGGGGGGGGGTTGAAGGTATAATTTTTTTGTTTTTGCTTATATTCTAGCAGCTTAGCGTGTGTGAACAAAATGAAAACCTAAATAAATTTTCCGTAAGTTTTACTCAGTAAGCATTTCAATATCTTGTTAGTTTTCGAGTTTTCATAGTTTTTGAGGTATCCGCTTTTGAAAGTCTGAAATTTAGGGGAAAAAACATTTTTAGTTTTCGCATTTGGAAAGTTGTATTTGATATCGCCATAGATCCAGAAAGCAGTAGCAGTTGATTCAGACCCTCCCTTCACCACCTGCGATGAACAGCTGCATCTTGAGGTGACATTGAGAGTGTCTGAATGTGGATAAGTAGTTCTTAAATTCGGTGACTACCATCAAGCTTGATATCTCTTGTCTTCCTCCAGTGAGTGAGGAGTAAAAATTAGCTTAGAAACTCATTTTAAATTATACAAGCTACTTACAGACGGGGTAGGACTGTACTATGTAGGAGGAAATCCGCAACCATAAGAGATGCGGAAAAACTATCTTTAGAAACTTGAGTTCTTTTTTGATGTAAACAATTTTCGTATAGGTAGGTAGGTATTCATTTTTGGCCAAGTGTGAGTTGCCCACAAAAATACAGGGAGGAGTAGGTACTACAGGGGAGAGCCTGAAAAGACTGCTACTGCTTTCTGGATTTATGGCAATATTAAATAAGACTTTCCGAATGCAAAAAGGTAAAAATGGTTTTTCGAAAACTATACAAGATATCGAAATGGTTACTAAATAAAACTTATAGGAAATTAATTCAGCCTTTGTTTTGTTCATACAAACCATGCCGCTAGGAGGCATGGTTTCCAAGTTATACGAGAAAAACCAAAAAATGAAACAACCTCCCCACAGCTCAAGGGGCAAGGGCTAATGGCGGGGACTTTTGATAATTATGTTCAACTCCTAACTAGTTCAAACAAAGTAACATAGTCCAAAAGCGTGTTCCAAGAATTTCCCTTATAACTATTTTCTGAGTGGGCTACTAGTTTTTCGTGCAAAATCACATAGCAAAAACATCGAGTATAAACAGTACCTACTACCTATACAATATGGAAATAAAAAAAAGTATAAATCTCTATCAAAACTACAAATAACCAACAAAAATAACATTATTTTAATGCACTTGTTTCGGTAATTCTTACATAATCAGTAAATCACCGTTTAGAGTTAGAACTTAGTAGTTTATAATAAGGCGGACTTGTCGCAACGCATTATCTACAGTAATATAAACTGCACCTGCAGAAATAATAAAATATACTGGTGTTATTTGACTGGCAACATTGGCAATATTGCCAAAGTTGCCGGCAATTTTGGTATTTTACCGGCAGTGGGAATATTGGGAATATTGCCGGCAGTGGGAATATTGCCATCCGGCACATCACTACTCCTAACCATACTATTGTTATTTTAATTCTGTAAGTCTGTTATTTCGAAATAGGTTTTATTTATTGCTTGTGTTTGTACTTAAATTAGTCTTTGCCATTAGTTAGTGGTTATCCTCATTACAGGACAAAACTTTTTCCTTTCCCTAATACCACTAAATTAGGTGATTAGGGACTCAAGGGGTCAACATTTTGATTTCTAGGTATTGGAATTATTGTTTAAAAGTAAAAAATCCTCTATGGATACAATTAAGAAATTCAATTGATTTAAATTAATTTGATGAAGAATCAAAAGCAATGATTTGTTACAATGTTTATTTTTTCATAGGTAATAAACTAATAATGCTATGTTCCTTGTCGCCACTTAAATATCGGTAACTTGCATCTCAGTCATGTTAATTACAATTTAAGTGTCTATCGTCTACTTCCGAAATAGAATAGGCTATCGATTCCACGGTCGACGACCGATCGCAGCTTCCGCCTCCATCATAACTTTGTCATTATCAGACTCTATCATTGCACGGTGGTTACTGTAGGTACTCTTAATGTGTACATAATAAAAAACTTTTTCATAAAAACTAACCACCTTCAAAAATCACCACAAAAATGTAAAACAACTTCCGGATGTCGGTGCCAAAAATTAATTAAAATAAAAACAAAGCCTCCGTTTTTTATAACCATACCTATACCCTTTTTAGTTCAAATATTCAACCAAAATTTTTATCAAATACGTAATAACATCGTCGAAGTACTGTATACAATAAGCGAAAAGTGCTCATTAAATAAAAACTACTGAACCAAACTGAAAGAAAATTTTATGGGATCAAAAGACAGATATTATACAGTTATACTGCACCGAACAAAAAAAGAATCATCAAAATCGTCAGTTATTAGGTAATAAACATTAAAAAAAAAACAGTCGATTCTCCTCCGTTTTTTGTTGTCGGTTAAAAAGATTCCCTGCCTCGTTAACTCGTTAGCTATGCTCCGCCTGCTAATTTGCAGTGTGGTGAATAAAACTTGTATGCTCCACCGTGTCCTCCGGGCGATCCTCGCAGTGGTGACACCCAGACGTTTCCTTCTTCCTCATGACACAGGTAGGTACCTCCCGAAAGTTTCTTAAGAGTTTCTTGTTCATTCTTCTTCATAGAGATCTACGTGGGGAAGTCGGGAATGAGCACCCGGTACTTTCACAGTTTTATGTCTTGTTACTGGGACTGCACCATAACTATTTTTGTACTAACTGTTTTTTGACAATTCAAAAGTGCCTGTAATTGGCCTAGTTGAAATGAACGATTTGATTTTTTAGGGTCTGGAAGACCCCGCCATCCCCTTCTTGGTTATTTTTTTTTAAACCACTCAGAAGTAGGAGCACCGCGAAGCGGTGCTCCGTCGACTTTATATTAGTATTTTTTTTTTAGCTCGGTAAAATCATCAAATGAGTCCTCCCACCCTGGGCACCCTGGGCAGGGCGGGAGGGACTGTCTGACTTGTACTGATTAAAATCCACGGTGTCCTTCAATAGCCCTTTATGTTCCGGGGTCACGGTAAGGAAATAAATCCCGTGACCCCGGCAGGCTTTGGCCCTCTGAGAGGGGGCCCCGTCATTTTTTGCTGACGCTCTTTGACATAATTATTACTAGATACTTTTAGTAAGAAGACGTATTAAACGATTGAAGGGATTTCGTGAAATCCCTGATTTCCTCATAAACAAAAATGACTCGTGCGTAACTAAAATGGTACTAGATTTTGTCCGTGCATTTTCTTAGAAAATATCAAAACAAAAAGCTATCCCATTTGAGTCAATTTTATTACTGAGATAGATTACGTATTGTAGAGTAATATGCATTAGAAGCTCATCGAGTAGAGCCTTTGTAAATACGCGCCCGGAGCTCGGTTGCGACTAGGGAATCGAGAACCGGTCCTTGTTGGAAGTCCCGGGATTTTCGGGACGGGCGTCCAGGGAACCGGGAAATCCCGGGATTTTCGGGACTTTCGGGACAAAAATGCATTTTTTCCATGGCATTAAAAAACAATGAAAATAATAAGATAACTTTATGGTACAGTATTTATTCTGATTAAAATCATACAACCAACTTATTCGACGGCCTCATTGACATGGGTTTGCTCTAGCCTCTTTTCTATTCAGAGGTGGCAAATCTATTCACTCTAACTGTACTAACTATGTAAACTTGCAGTTCATCTAGATGTCCAATACTGGACATTAGATGTACTTAATGCAAGTAGGCCAGTGGAAAGAGGTTGTAGAATTCATGAGTTCGACCTATTTTAGGTCTCATCTTAGCCACGAGCGAACCCAATAAAAAAAAACGAAAAGAGGGAGGGCTTCACACAGCAGCTATAATGTATATTAATGTACATAACATCCCGGGATGTATAGCTTTAAATTATCTTAATGTATCACACACACAACAGGTAATGTAATGTATATTTCCCTACATTTCATAACATCCTTTTCGAAGAGAGATATTATACGGAAATGTATTGAGATGTATAGGTGTATCGAAATATAAATGTATATTTTCGTATCGCTCAGTACCTTAGATTCGAAGATGTAAAAATATACATTATTGCTGCAGTGTGTGGTCTCCTGAAGATTTCTATGGAAAGATGTAATGAGATGTATCGTGCTATAATGTACATCTTTAGATTATAGCTGCTGTGTGTGAAGTCCTTAAGCTTGCGTCGATGAGATGAGCTAAGCTGTAGAGTAACCATCCACCAGTTTCACGTTGCCAATTAGTCTAAGGAGCTCTGCGTTCCACTGGGTCTAGTGCAGTAAGTTGTATTTATCTGAGCCATCCCAATGATTAAGTTGAGTAAGGTTGCTGCAATACTCCGTTAGAAAAAACATAAGAAACTTTGAATTTCGCGGGCTACTACGACGCAATCAATGCAGAAATGGGCTTGCACATATCCAGGTGTAAGGTATCGCTTCACTCTATTTAGGATGCCCACGTCAAAGTTGACACTGGATGTCAGCTCCATGCCCAAAAGCTCAAGGTCATCAGTTACAGAAACAGGAAAAATAGGAGTTGGTCCAAATTACTCTATAAAAGATGTAGTTTTGATTTACTCCTACTTCACTAAGGAAATATACGCCTGTATGTTGGTGGCGTTAAAAGAGAGAAGTTTCTTGTTCGCTCACACAAGAAACTTCTCTCTTTTATGGGATACTAAGTATCAAATCTGTTTGTTCTACCATGGTCCCTCTGAAGCAATGAACTTCATCCCCACTGGATTTTGCAGTGGGCAAGTATGTCACTGAAACAGTACTGTTATCTGCCTACCCAACAATACCAGGCTGAAGTGGGTAAGAAATGTGCAGCAAAATAAGAGTTGCAAAGAAAACAGATAACTGTTGAACTCCAGAGTCAATAACCAAAAGCTCAAAGGATCAGTCATCAACGACAACTCTGATTGATCGTTCACTAAGAAAGTCTGATATCCAGCTACAAAAATTGAGATACCAAAAGCAAGGAAACTTTTTGTCTCGAGACCCTAGTAACCACATCATTGGGCGCCCTAAAATCTGCTAATTTTTCCCAACTAGATATTTTATTCTGATTTTCGGTTTTTTAGTAAAACCTAAACAATGTAGGTACATACTTAAATAGGTTGTGGTTCATTATAAACCTGACGCGTACTTCTCTCCACGAGTGCGCCCATTGATTAACATCGATGTGATAGTCCCCACCACCGACTTCGCAAATAGTGTTACAGCTGAGCCAGACTGGAAATGCATGAAAAAGTCTAGTATACAGCCAACCCATCAACAAAAGCAAAATTTGACAGCTACTTTATCAATTTCCAACTAGTATCACTCATGCGTATGAGCTCCTTGCGTAAAGTGTTTGCCCAATATTGAATTGACGATAGGTAAAAGGAAGCCAAAGCCAATGTACTAAAGTGTGAGTGAGAGGAGACCGGACGCCTCCGTTCTGCTACGACGCCGATAGAGTGCCAATAGGGCTTTCTATACTCATTCAAATCTGGTTTTCAGATATTTTCTAATATGTAATGCATGTTTGATTAGGAATTTTATTCACAGCTTTAAATAAACTTGAATAGATTGCTTGCTTTAGGGTTACTTTAACTGTCGACTTCGTCGTTTTATAGAACAAATGGGAGTATTTTGAGAGAATGGAAACATATCCTATTATTTCGACATTGATGTTTTCGGTAATCTTCAGATAAAGAATCTACATCCAAATCCAAAAAAAGAAAACGAATATACAGTCGGCATTATTCAATGAAATAAAAACTGACTGCTTTATCCACTTCCTCTGCTCTGCTTGTTCTTGCCCAGTGCTTCCTCGGGATTTTCTCGTAACAGCCGATTTTTCACATAATACAGATATCGATCGAATGAGAGGTATCGCTCTCCGAGAACTCTCGAATCATAACTTCAAAATTTCATTAATTTGTGCAACTACATAATGCGTCTCGATTTTCATTGACACCTTGAAGTGCGAGCCCTATTGACGGTACTCTATGATGAAGGTTTATTTATGGTTTATTTTTGCCCATCATCATCATCGTTCACTGCTGAACATAGGCTTTCTCGTAGACTTCCAATAGGACCGATTGGAAACGGCTTGCATTCAGCGCGATCCTGTGGTCTTCATCAGATAGTATGGTGGACATCCCACGCTGCGCTTGCCGGTGCGTAGTCTCAATGTCGGCAACTTTGGTTCGTCTACGAATCTCATTTCTGATCCGATCACGCAGAGAGACTGAGAGCATAGCCCTATCTCAATAGTTCGTTGGGCTGTCTTGAACTTATTAATGAGGCCTGTAGTAGGGCACCACGCCACATTTCAGTGCCATCTGCCATACGTTTATCACTGGTAACACACATTTGTCGAAAAGCTGCTTTGCCCATGTTGTTCATATTAGTAGGTACAACAAGTTTCAAAGCGTATGTGTACGAAAAGAATGGTCTTCCAAAAAGGTTTTTTGTTTCTATGTAATGAAATAAGATCACTCGTATGAGCTTACTGGTAAATCTCTACAAAGTGTTCAAGGAACCATGCCCGTTGTCGGTTACGATATGGTTCAGAGCTCCACTACCCGTTGACCGGACACAGGATCTTTTATCCCTGCAGTGTCATTGACACAAAGTCCGCATGTTTCCATACCTACATAAACGTAATCTTTATAACATACCTATATGTATGTATATCTGTGTAGTATGCATTTTGCATGAGTCACATCGTTTCTCAACAAACAATTATTTACCACCTATCATATAAGTTGTAACTTATTTGTTAAGACATGGGTAAAACCTATTTATTTATGCTTTACCAATGGTATGTTAACCAAACAGATGATTGTCGTCCAAACTGGTTGTTAATGCGACATGCGAACTCGGCTCGACTCTCATAATAATTACAAATTCAGACAGAATTGTCACAAGTGATGTAGGTTTTATAATATTTTACCTTTATACTTGTTTCTTCTAGGTAATTTAATATCAAATACCAGAAAAGTATCTATTTTTCAGCCGTTTGGTTTAAATTATGGAAGTTGACTCCAAACTGCCAATTAGAGCAAAGAACAAGATCAAAGGATTCAAAGGTTAGACATAGGTATGAATTTGTGTGTATTACAAGAAGTCTAAAGCCTTTCCGGCAAGGAAGTTTTGCAAGACGCTTCCCAGGTACCTAATGAATGATACATCTTCCCCGTAGATGAATATTTTTCTCAGTAAAACTTGAAACGATGAAGGTTCTCGCACCACATAGGTATCACGCTGCAACGTTGGTTTTATGTTCATATTATAATGTGTTCATGTAATTGGAGGTTTGCTCAGGTGTGAGTTGTTCCAAGAATTGCCATTTTAGGAATAATGCGGAGAGGATTTTGAGCGTTTAGTTCGCAGTTCGCGGTAGTCGTTATTTAGACACTCATTCATACACTCAGTCATCAACTTTATCACCATTAACATCTTTGATAGATCGATTTGAAACTTAATTTATAGGTAAACAGAATTCTAATTATATCTTCTTAATAGTGGTGATAAAGGAAATGTTTTTATTCTTCAGTTGACAAAATAAGTATAATAAAGTCAAGCATGGCAACAATAATATTCTCTGTACATTTCGACACTTTGGAGGAGACAGTTCTTTTCAACAAGTCTCAAATAGTGTCAATCGGATCTAGAGAGACACGAATATTTTTAGATCAGTTAAAGTTGTTGTTATTCTTTGTGTTTATTGACCTGTGTATTATGATTTTACAAACATTTCGGTGTCCTACTATTTGTATTTTTTTTGCTTTTTATTTATATGTATAGATTTATATAAAATAACATAATTATCTTCGTTGAAACGCGAGTCTACGGGTCGGGTTCTTCTTCTCAGTCTCTACACTCTTGGCAGAGTGGTCGTGGTCTTCCGTCACATGAGGGGTGGTGGCTCGCTTCACAATTCGCCGCCATTTCTCTCGCACCGCTTCCTTCCTGGTCAGGTTCTTGGTAGATGAAAATCGTAACGTAGTAGTTTTTTTTTGGTTTAAAATCGAGTACCTACCTACTTAATTTTATTTCAGTACCTAAATGTTTTTTTTTAATAAATGTTTTCTAGCTGCGTTAAAGTCAAAAGGATTTTCCAACACTTGTGTGTAAAAAAAAACAATTACTGCAAGAAAGTTACTCGATTTTCAAGTGATTTTCTTTAGAAAATGTTACACTACCGAAAGTTGACCTGACCACGTATTTAGAGAAACTTCCAAAAGGCAAAGATATTCTTTACAGTAATTGATCATTTGGATATTCCAATGGGTTTTAAAAGTTAGAGAATTTAATTAAACTTAAATCTCCAGGCACTTATTGCTTATTTGAATTGAGCACGAAAAGACTTCATAACTTTTAAATCGTAAAATTACCACCATACATACATTATGTCTCAGAGATAAAAAGAATAGAAATGACCTCCCTCTCCCACCCCCCTGTTCAATTTGACCCACACTTTCCGGGACAGCCTGTATAATTAAATAAATACTTTCGGTCAAACTTTAAACACAGGTGCCTTTTGAAGCATAAAAACAACAAGAACTCTGTAAACAATAGGTTTTACTTTCCAACGGTTTATTTAGAATACTTTGTCGTTGTTTGTTTTCACTTTTACCTGTAATTGGTCAACTTTGCTCTATGCCGATCTCTTTTCCGAGTTTCCTGATACATATTTAAATTAGTGGACAGGAGCCTTACCACGCTGTGGGAAAGAGACAGAGCTATACAAGTCTTCTAGCGCCATATCTTTCCCACAGCTTAAACTGGATCATGTTAAGAATTCATGATAGGCCACCAGGTAATTAATAGTTGATTCAGAAGAGATCGAGAATAGTTTTACGGACAATTGGATGCAACTGCCCAGACTGTGATTGACAAACATTGGGTCCCGGGACTGTCTTATCTGGTAACCGTTACCCCGGAACGTGAAGGGCTATTAAAGGGTACCGTGGTTTTCAGTCAGTACAACCGACTTTCCCTCCCGTCCTACCACGTAAAAAAAGGCTATTAATACCTAACAGTAACAAACACGATAGAAAATTGTAATTTTCCTCTCTTATTATGTGAAATGGGATGCTACTTTTACAGAATAATCGTTAGGTGTAATTTATATTAAATAAATGATCAAGTAGATCGCACGAATTTCTTATTGAAAGATTCCTTTAGAAATTAGAGATCATACACTCAAGAAGACGTCATATCATCACGTCATATATGTCATATCAACACACTTCTTCCGCTATCAGTCATAAGACTGATAGCGGAAGAAGTATAAAAGTTCGTAAAAAGAAAAAAAAACCTTTTTTGCGAGATTACCATTCTGTGCTATTTCTTTTAATGGAGTGCCTGTGCTTGACCATTGGAAAGTCATAATGACGCCATTATATTAGTTATTGTTTTCGGCTTTACATTGTTCCATCATCGGACTACAAGACGAACGGTAATGCCAATGCGCCATCCATCGATATATGGTGGACATCCCTCCGGTACTTACGTACAAAGCGTTTTTGTACGCACAGCTAAGAAGTGGAATTTGCCGGCTTCTGTGTTTCCCGACAGCTGTAACCTTGGGGTCTTCAAGACAATTGTGACTTCTAGGCAAGCGTGCTTCACCGTCGACCACATCTTCACTGACCACCAGGCGAGACAGGTGGTCAAACGCGAACCTATCTTTAAATTAAACAAAAACCCTTTCAACACACATCAAGTTTTGATAAACTTTAAGGTCTTACATTAGCAACTAGTAAGAAATATTAACAAAATCTGTTTGTATCCTTTGATCAAAAATAGCTCGTGTATGCCAAAACAAGATTAATTTCGGGTTTACTGATTTGGCGAACTATACGACACCCCATATACCAGATCGTTACAAACAGATTCAAAAGAGCTTAAAAGCAATATTTTACAGACAACCGAAATAAAACAATGTCTGACAGAATTTCGCGCACATTGCTTCTGCACCTATAATATAATCGATTGCTTAATTGTTCTGCATATAATGCCATGGGTTATCCTTATCGCTTACCATTAGAATTGGTATTGTTTGTGTTTGACGCACAGTCGTCAGTCAGTTGTAATCCATTATCATTGGGCCGGGCACGGTTTTGCTTTATTCATTCCATTCAATTTCCTTTAGTCGGTTTGACAGTTGCAAGTCGGGGCCGCCTTCGTGCGATCGTGCGTGCGATCCTACGCTACAGGCGTTGATTTTTTTATTTCTATTACGCGATCAATGTACTGTACGTAATATCAGTTAGCCGACTAGTCTGTTACCAATATCTGTGTTAAAACAAACAAGTTATTGTGAAAATTTATGTATTGAGCAAGTGCAAAATTAAAGTGATTACTTAAATTTCATTACAATTGAATCCGTTGAACTTCTGCTGCGAACCCTTATGTCTGTCCTTTTGTTTCAAGTTGTTGTTTGAGTCTCCCCAATTGCCCAATAAATTGAGTAATTGAGGAAGAACTGAAATTGAAACAGTGTGGGTTAATTTATGGGATCTTTATTGTACTTCTTTTATGAAGCATAATTCTGCACTTTTGCTGTTAAGTACTTATCCTCGATCAAATATTTTGATCTTTTTCTTTCCTTATATCTTCTATTACATTGAATGCAAACAGTTTGCTCATGACTATTTTACCTGCCCCGGCTTAGCTCAGGACCAGATTTACGATTTCAGCAGTAGATTTTCTTAGGAGTTATCACGTTTTTGTAACGTAAAGGAAACGTCAAAAAAAAAGATTTTAGATGTTAATTTGATGGATAAAATTAATTATTCGTTCGTACACTAGAGGCGTCTTTTAATTTTCCATACATTTTCATTGTTAATACTTCAAGTTCGAAAAACATGTAGAATTCGTGCTAGGGCCGCCTAGTGTTGGTAATTACAATCAAAACAAATACAATTAACGTAGGTGCGGCCGTTCTGAAGTGAAGCGCTTACATGCATTCGGCAATTAATTTGTATAAGTATACCAATTATCCTAAATAACCCTTAAATTCAAGGTAAATACTTGAACATATTATAGGACAAAATAATGAAGAGTCGTGTTGGCCCAGAGTTCATGAACCTGAGGAACTCACAAAGTTCATAATCCAACCAACGTATCGTTTTAATGCATTAAAACTTGGACATCCCTGATATCGGTGAAGGAAAACATCGTGATTAAACCTGGACTTATAAAAGTCAATATATAGGCCTGTGGGTTTCCAAGAGATTAATTATCTCTTGACACTAAAGAGAAGCCACATCTTCACACGAAAAAAAGATATAAACCTGTAGTAATCTTAGGAGGCTCGACGTTATCACCTTTGTCACGAAAAGGAAAATCTTGATGAGTGTTTAGTGTTCTCTACGTATTACCTCTGTGCTTTGATTTTAATATTCTTTATAATTTATTAGTAAGCATAGAAAACGTGTTACGGTTATAGTTAAACGAGCATGTACTAAGTTAGCGTGTTGGCAATAGGTCTGTTGTGTATCGTTGTTATTGTGACGTAAGGCGGAGGCCCCAAAGTTGGTTGGTGTGTAGAGCGTGCCCGCTCATACTAATGTTCGGGGCCCGGGTTCATCCGCACAGGAAACACATCCCGGAAGAATTAACCCGCCTCGTCCCACCCGTCTTATTTGCATCGATATACATATGCAACGGTCGCACCGCATCCCATCCGCTCACTGCTCGAGTGTCCCCTATTGCCTCTTGTATCCGACGTTCGCTTCACACTTGCACCAGTGATGTGCTAATTAGTGCGCTTCTTCTGACGAACTCGGATACGAGAATAGAGCCCGACATATCGATTATCTGATTGTGTAACCACTCATCTATAAGTGTCCACTTGATTGTTTATATTCATGCAGCAACTCACACTTCCTACTATTGTTAGTAACACATGACAAGCTCATTCACAGCTGGGCAAATGTGTATTGCTTAATTGCATGCCTGTCTTATTTAAACCTTTTTCAACTTACAATAGCATTTTAAATTTTTTACTGAAACTACAATTAATTAAAAAAAAAACATGTCATTTTATTAATTGTTGTACCTTAGGGGGATTTATTTTAGGTGGATTTTAAGAGAACCACCCTTATGCCATATTTTCAAAATCATTGTGTTCCTATCCGAAGTCTCCTTTTTTGCCAAGTTTGACCCCGAAACGTAAAGTAGTAAAGTAAAATAAGTAAAGTATTGAAGGACACCGTAAATAGTCAGTACAAGTCTGACAGTCCCTCCTGCTCTGCCCTGGCTTAGGTCTCATTTGATGATTTTACCACCCTAAAAAAAGTGTATCTGCTAAATTGTACCTTTAGATGGATTCTGATTGATTCAGTTTGTTTGATTCGCCCTAAGTTGAGGCCCTATAAACTGTCGATGTCGTTATGAAAGTGTGACGAAGAAGTGAAATCAAAGTGCTATTTAATAATTATGAACCGTGCATAAAAACAAGAATGAATCGACAGTGGTTTAACAGATATCGAAGACCGCAGGTAGAGGAGGCGATCATCCAGAGTTTCCTTAAATTCCTACGGGTACATACTCCATCAATTTATTTGTAATGAATTATTATCTGTATGTCAGTATGACACGATTATATTATTTATCGATTACTTCGGCTTTATTTCGATCATTGTAAACTTATTGTTTGGGAATTGTTTTCAAGTTTTACTACTTATCAAATAAATCTGTAATTGTTGTCATCATTTTAATTTGAGCTAAAATTGCTGAATTGTTTGCAGGCGACGAAGGCGTTTTTGGATGCGTTGAGTGAATCTGGAGCGGCGTGTGTGTCGCGCGCCACAGCGATCAAATTCTTGCTCGCGCGCAAGTTCGATGTAGCGCGCGCGCATGCGCTGTGGCGGCAGCACGAGGCCACGCGACGCCGCGAGGGACTCAACAAATTCGAGCCATTCGAAGACCCGCTCAAGTCCGAATTAGAAACTGGAAAATTTACTATATTGGTACGTTTAATCGAGGGAATCTTCATAATTACATAATTATATATTGTTAAGGCTGAATTCAACTGATAATAATTTTAAATCAACAACGGCTGAGCCATCGACTGCTTCGTTGCGTGTCGCAGGTTCGATCCCCGCACAGATCATACAAATATTTGTATGATCTGCAATTAGTTGTTCCATTCTGGGAGTTTCTATGTTTGTAAACGCACCCACGACACAGAAGGCATTTCTAGTGTGGAGCAACGTTTTTAATATATGGGAATTTTGGCATTTGATATTTTCCAGCACTGAAGCTACGATAGTATACGTTTAAACTTTTAACTGTAACTTTTGGGTTCGACTCCAGGGTAAATAATAATAAGTTATTTCCAAAATGTTTTTTCCCAAATCTATCTATTATTGTGCTTAAGGAAAATATCAGCGCATTCACTTACCTATGACATAATAATTACAAATAAATAGAAATAGATGTAAAGGGAAAACTCAAATGATTATAATATTTTTGCAGCCAACGCGAGACGCAACTGGCGCTGCGATCGCGGTATTCACAGCCAACAAACATTTCCCAACGCTGACAACACATCAGATAACTTTACAGGTAAATTAAATATCGAAATACACACTTTAAATAGAAATAGTAAGTACCTGCGTTTTAAATTAGATCACAATCAACACAACATCAATGTAAATAACATTGATGTTGTGTTGATTTTGTTTTCCTTTTTACTTGGTACTTTTTAGTATATAAAATTTTATTAAGTAGGTATTATTAGTATCAATAAAAAATATGCAGTATCTCATTTCTAATTGTAATAGTCTTACAATAACAATAATGTTTTACACTTTTTCAATAGTTGGTAGCGACTTTTATCGTTACGAATATCCTGGGGGGTATTACAACGTCTTAAGGTGAAACAAGTCAACATTTTTTCCATAGAAACTTCGTTGGGGTTTTACTCCACTATTTGACAAGGTACATCCAAAGTTAAACATTGTATCGTTTTGTCTCATTATTAATTTTGTCTGTACGGAAGCAGAATTTAGAAATAACTATAGACATTAAAAAGTTACGAGCTTCCAAAGATTCGTTTTTATTGCTAATTTTAACACAACTTTGGGCGTAAATTAGAAATTAAAGACGCATCAAATTTCCAAAACAAAGTCCGAACCGACACAGCACATTTATCGAAGAATTCCATAAATTTTATTTGAAATTGATTGATGCAGTGGTTTTTTCATAAAACCCCTTCTCCCAAAGGCCGTTTCGTATTTTTTTACGCGCGCCTTTTACTCTGAATGATCGTGCATCTCACTGTATAATGTTTTCCCCTGTTTTCTCCACGGGGGGATGACGCTCGCGGACACATGAACAATATGCCTCGATTTCAGGTGATATTTCACCTGGTTCCATGGTTTTTGACCATGCCTGCCAGTGAGTTCGAGCTCGCGACTAGCGCCGCCTTAAAACCAGGCTTCCGGCGAGTGAAAGTGACAGAGCTATACAAGTCGTCTAGCGCCATCTCGTTCACTCACTGGAACAAGCCTGGTTTAAAGACGTTGTTATACCCCCCCTGGTCTGTTTTATAGTTGGATAGATCAGATTTATTCAAGTCCTGCCCTTATCCCATTTTACTTGTGGTCGGCCCATCACGTGTCTTTCTTCCATTTTCCCCTATCAGACGTTACAGTATCATTTATTCCTTTTTCTTTCATATCATTCCTTAGATCCATTTACCTTTTCTTTGGCCTTCCTCTTCCTCTCCGTCCATCAACATTCATACTCATCACTCTCTTAGTCACATGAGTATCATCCCTCCTGATCACATGTCCATATCAAGACTATTCCCTTTCATTTTTCTGTAACAGTCATTCAGATTTAATTGCTGACAGTAAAATAAAATAAAAAATAATCCTAATACACAGGGTGAAATAGAATTAGCGGCATAGCTGCTTGATAGTACCTGATAAGAAGCATTGCACGCAGCAAGCGTTGCAGTGCGGGACTGAACAAGAGGATCAAGAAGTCATGGTTTCGATACCCTACCCATGTCAGACAAAGTGTTGATGAGTTTTTCCGTCAGGTATTTCTCAACAATAGTCACAGGTTTTGGATAAGTGCCCTGTTGATGGCAATACGTTCGCCCCTTAATACATGAAACATAAAAAAATATAACTAGGTGTACTATAAGGTAACTTCTGCCTGTACCTGTGTACTGTGAATTGTTTTTAATTACTCTACAAAATGGTCGCAATTTAAATAAAAATTGATTTAATTTGCTTTCACTTCTTCATCTAATCGGCCTCGAAGTTGTCACGGAATGTTATTATAATTTTGGTGCCAAAGTATCAAGATGTTTTAACGCCGTATTTAAATGAGAGAAAGTGTCGTTCGAAATGCAATATTTCTGAATTTAAACCCAAAATCTAGTTGTCTAACATTAGACCTAGCTGACTTGAGTTTGTAGTCCCTCGGGAAATTGGTTGACTCTGTTAACGGGACTGGAATTGACGATCCTGTGGGATGTCGATTTTCGCGTTAACCTACATAGTCCCGGGGGGACTGATCTCATTTGTGGTCTCCTAAAGTTAAAAACTGGATCTTCGTATTGATTTTCACTTTTAAATACTTAAACGGTTGGTAGATTTTTCCGACAGTACTAAAACATGAACCGTGGTACATACCACAAAAACTTTTAAACGTTTGTTGAACACTTGTCTAAAAAATGTCAGATTATGACGTTGAAATAAGGTCCGTTTTGCGGACACACTTTTTTTAGACAAGTGTTCAACAGACACCGCGGTGGTGCACGCCCACGGCGACAGACGTCGCAGGACGATCTCCGGCCACCGTAGGCGCGGGCATGCGGGCAGCGAGTAAAGGGCAACTCGCTGCCCGACCATGGACCATGCCCGGGTCGACGGCGCGTTGTGTCCCACGCGCGCCTCAAAGAGCGTCATAATAATGACGGGGCCCCCCTCTCAGAGGGCCAAAGCCTGCCGGGGTCGCGGGATTATTTCCTTACCGTGACCCCGGAACATAACAGGCTACTGAAGGACACCGTGGATTTTAGTCAGTAGAAGTCTGACAGTCCCTCCCGCCCTGCCCGGGGCTGGAGGACTCATTTGATGATTTTGCCACGTAAAAAAAAAAAAAAAAAGTGTTCAACAGATGTTTAAGTTTTTGTAATAAGGCTGATAATATCTATATCTTCTATCTATACTTATAATAAATCTGTAGAGAGGTCAATTCTGTACATGAAATATATTTCTAAAATAACTATCAGGGGGTGATTAGGGATCGATACTGATGCCAAAAATGCAATTAATAAAATTATTGTCTGTCTGTCTGTCTGTCTGTCTGTATAACCGTTATAGAAACAAAAACTACTCGACGGATTTTGACGAAACTTGGTACAATTATTTTTCATACTCCTGCGCTGGTTATAGTATACTTTTCATCACGCTACAATCAATAGGAGCAGAGCAGTGACGGGAAATGTTAGGAAAACGGGAGAAAATACTCCATACACGCTAATCTTCGGAACTACTGGACGGATTTGATTGTTTTTTTTTGTTGTTGTATAGCTATTAAGTTTGGGCAACATATAGGCTATAATTTATCTTGGAAACTTGAACACCTGATGCAGAACTGCAATAGATCAGCTAAACTATAAGAGATATAAAAATAGCGCCATAGCAAAAATTGTTCCGCGTGATGAGCATTTTCTGCTGAGAAAATAAATTTGAAGATATAGAACACCTGATGTGGAACTCCAAGAGCCCAGCTACACTATTACATATACAGTAATGACGTCTTAGCAAGAGTTGTTCAGCCTGATGCAAAACCTCTCGTGGGGTAACTCAGCCCATGTTACTGAACAATGTTTGTTCTAAGACATTTGGAAATTCGCAAAAAAAAATTGGTTTTTCATACAAAATGAGAAATTGATCGGGCCCATCAGTATGAAAAATCTTTTTTTTTTTTTAATTTCCAAAAGTCTTAGAACAAACATTGAACTTGAGTAACATGGGCTGAGTTACCCCACGAGAGGTTTTGCGCATTTAACGTTACACGTTGTACTCGTATAATGAAAATGCACGTAATTTTACTAATGTAGTGAAAACTTATTGAAAATGATAAATACATAATTATGTTACTAGAATTTAAAAAAGATAAATTATTCTAGATTCTTCTTATTATAAACTAGCAAACCAGGCGAACTCCGTTTCGCCACCAGATGGCTTCGTTTTAATTCCTGAATTTTCTTTGCTATAAACCTCACGGAGCCCGAGACCTTTCCAACGAATGCAAAACCGTGGAAATCGGTTCGTGCGTTCTGGAATTATAGCGTCAGGAAGGAAAACCCGACTTATTTTTATATATGAGATTAAACGTTATTCTTGTTGATAAGCATTAAAAATGTAAGGTTGTTGGATACTTCGTATATTTGTATTTGTAAATAAACGGGAACAATGGATGGATATAAATAAAAAAGGTACATGCTATATTAATTAATAACATACGTATTATAAAGTATAACACGTATTTAATTATCTTATAATTAGGTACATTTCTGGGATAAATTGCATTTGCTATAAATAGTAATTTATATTATAATAATTTTGATTGCGTACTGGCTACATAAATAAGATTGTTATGTAGTCGACTCCTGTGCCGGTAATGTGATACTTACACGAATACTGAAAGCTGCGAAGCGCGGAGGTCCAAAATAAAACAACGTATTTGTTTTCCTCACTTTATTTATTTAGTTCTGTTCCAGCCAAAAATCTGGGTTATTTTCTTTATTCCCTTTTTTGTATCTGTGTGGAGTTATGTGCGTCTCTTCTTGCTGTAAAACTCTTTATCATTTCATTGCATTTCATATCATACTAATCATATTTATGCCACTGTGTTAACTACTCTACTTGTATTAAAAAATCTGTTGTTTCAAGTGCCTTAATGTTCTCCTTTCGCTTTTGATACAGGTGATTCTAGTAAAATATAAAAAAATCTCAGCTAAACAATATAAGGTCTGCCATTTAGATAATTGGCAGACCTTATATTGTATAGCTGAGAATATATAATATAGAAGCAGAATTTCCATTCTGAAATAATGTTTTATACTTATTGGTCGAAAGGAGAATGGGCAAATTTGTATGGAGCGTGGGCGGTCCGCGGCCAATAATGATTTTGTTATATTCTGGTGTAGTGTAGGCCTACAATTATTGTGGGCAAGTTTTATCACTGTGGTGTACTTCTAAAACGGAAAAAATACTTTTTTGTTTTTATTGGGTGAATATTGATTATAAGGGAGTTTCGGGGCTACTGGTTGTATGATATTGATTTAACACTTTCACTGTCCGCGCAGCAGACACAATACTTAAACAATAGTCATGGACCACATGTGGTTCATCGGACAGGGAATGGGTTAAGTTGAAAAAGTTTTATTATTCATTGCTTTTTGGTATGCTAGGAATTTTCAAAACTATAATTATTTTTTCAATAATTTCGTATGTCAGTCTGACCCTAACTGATTGAGGCATTAGTAGATCTGTTAACAGTAACAGTCGTTACTCAGCAAAATGACGGGGCCTCCCTCTAGACGGCCAAAGCCTGCCGGGGTCGCGGAACTTACGCGTAACTGTGGCCCCGGAACGTAAAGGGCTATTGAAGGACACCGTGGATAGTGTATGTGCAAGTACTCGCCATTAGCAAGACGAAAACAACAGCAATATTGCATATGAACGATATTGTTATTAATTATTGTGCAATATTGTTCTGTGCAATTAGGTTATATTGACACTCAAATATTTTTTTTCCTAAATGAAATAAAGAGTAACGCCCATAGTAAAAGTTATTCCTAAATAGCAGTACTTTCATTTGATACTAAATTAATTGATGGCCGCCGAACGCCCAAGTCCGCCCATTCTCCTTTAACTACAATTCATTGAAATACATAGAAAAAATATGTTACTACACACTTTCACCCGCTGTAGTACATACTAAGTATGTACATACTAAGTTTTTACTTCACTTATACTATACTTATAATATACTAGCGGCCCGGCCCGGCTTCGCACGGGTTGACATGATGATTTCCGTCCTCTAAAACCTGGCGCTGATGGTTACAAACACAAGAAAAAAAAAGAAGTAGCCGAATCGGTCCAGCCGTTTTCGAGTTATGAGCTTAGCAACACATTTTGCGATTCATTTTTATATTATAGAGAAATAGACTAAACAGGTGACGAACTAGAAGGAGGACTCCCAGTATCGTGAAAGGTGGAAGGAGTGGTGGGAGGCCTTTTCCCAGGAGTGGGAAAGAATAAGCTCCAAAAAAAATACTATACTGTTCGATATTTTTATTAATTCCATTTGTTTCCCAGGGTGTGGTGTACCAGTTGGACGTGGCTCTGCAGTCAGTGGAGACGCAGCGCGCCGGCCTAGTCTTCATCTACGACATGACAGACTCCAAGTACACCAACTTTGACTACGAGCTCTCGCAGAAAATACTCACCATGTTGAAGGTTAGTGAATTATGTTTACATATGGACTTTACTCATGGCGCGATGCTACGCGACGCTATTCGTGCGATATCGAGTCGATTGCCGATTTAACTCGCATGTATTTACTAATGGAGTGATCCAATCCAATTCGACCGTGCACTTCAAAAATCCACCTTACTACAACGACATAAAGGCGCTGCAAACCTAAGACAACAGACGTCACACGAGACAAGTAGTTGCGCAATCGAATTTCGAACACAGAATCATGTGCATTGTCATTAGGACGTACATGCCATTCGATATCGAGGAGATCTGTGAGCGATATCGTCAATCCGTGCGACTCCATTAGCAAACACTAGCGATCGTCCATACATTTTCTTCGGCCGGACGCTTGTGTGATATCTGACCGATATGGTCAATCGATGCAATTCGATATCGCATCGTGCATGAGTTAAGTCCCTTAAGAAAAAGTAGAGGAGGGCAACTAAGGGAGCTTCCGCATGACGCGATGCGTGCGACTTGCAATTTCAACGAACTAGAAATGAAAATCGTCCTTGCTACTACGATATAATGATGCAATTCGACTGACTTACGTCGTTGTGGCGAGCGTGTTCATGTACCGTAGACAACCGCACGTTATTTGTCATAAATGTCGTAGTGGTAAGGATGATTTTCACTTGTAGTTGGAATCGGTCGAATTGCGTCGCATCGCGTCCTCAGTAAGCTTCATAAGAGAGGGGGAAATTGTGAGAAAAACTTTGCCCAGCAGTTGGATAGTGCGGGCTGACAAAAATGCAGACCATTATAAGCTTGCAAGGCTTTTATAACGTACGGCTATGATAAATCGAGTTGGTTGTCATCATTTAAGGTGTGTTCGCACATGTTCGGAAAAAGCTCCAAAATGCTTGAATTTATATACCAAGATGGCCTGTACTTGCTTTGCCTATCAGTACGAGTCTAATTGAAGCCGAATATCTGTAGTTTTAACGGACATCATAGCGCCATCTAATACGTTAAAAAGAACTAACATAAAAAGAAAAAGAACGATTAAAGAAGAAAAAAAAATGGACCATTTTATTTATGCTTACCACACTACCGTTCCCAAGTAGCCTGAAATCGTTTAAGTTATAAAAAAGTATAAATGTTATCGTAAAATGACCGTTCTCAAATGATTACCCTCATTCATAAAAACCTGATATTTATAACACTATGAACTACAATTTTTCATTGTCTGTGAAGTGTGATGCCAATGAACTAATATGCGATTTTAGATGGAAGACTTTTACTACGACCTAGCGTGTTTTAAGGCTTTTAAAAGCAAGTTCGATTAAGCATAATAATATGTTGCTTAGGATTACCTTTTTCGGGGTTGGATCATGTGACTTACGTCATGCAGTTAGAGAAGAAACATTTTGTACTGTCATAAATTCTCCACAGCAGTGTTTCCCAAACGTTATTCTGCCATGTTTCGGTAATTTTCGCACTGTCCTTTCGTGACCGACTTAATAGTTTTAAACCCAAGCTAGTTCTGTTAGGTAAAAGAATACAATCATATTTATTAACAGATAAAGAACCACAGGAAAATATTGGCACTACATAAAAATGAGCAGTGGTGGCCCAGTGGTATCGGTCCCGACTTACGAGTTGTAGGTCGTGGGTTCGAACTCCGCCAGGCGCATTACTTTGTGTAATTTATTTCATCACCACTGCTCTCAAAACGGTGAAGGAAAACATCGAGAGGAAACCGGCATTTCCTAGAACCAAAACATGTGACATCTACCAACCCGCACTGGGCCCGCGTGGTGGATTATGGCCCACTCCCTCTCACAGAGAGGAGGCCTGTGTCCCAGCAGTGGGAACAGGGGCGCCGACTCCGTGGGTGCTCGGGTGCTCCAGCACCCACGAGAGGTAAATAGTGGGTGCCGAGAAACCCATTTTTGTCGCACTTTTCTTGTGGAGATTTTTTATGTTATAAAAGAGAAAGTGTTTCGCCATTAAAATTCCCCTTTTTGGGGTTCCGTAGCGAAATGGCAAAAAACGGAACCCTTATAGATTCGTCATGTCTGTGTGTCTGTCCGTCCGTATGTCACAGCCACTTTTCTTCGTAAGTATAAAAGCTATCCTGTTGGTTCCTACTATTATTTTCGTTAGACAGGCGACCAAGACAAACAACAGGTAACATCAATATACTCGTATCTCTCAAACAATTCTCGTGAAATCGATAGAATAGGTCAAATAGCTATAGCTAAATTGTCGCTTCCCTTTCCTTCTCTGCCGTCGCAAAATAAATTGCCTTGAAAGCAAAAAACCTAACAAAACTCATCGTCGCTGATTTAGTTAAGCCAACGTTCACGTTGCTAGCACCATAATTTACTTCCATGAAGACGTGTACCTCCTATCTAGGAATATTACGAGAAGATTGAAAATATTATTTTAATATCTCTAGCAGAAGTGGGTCAAAATGTTCTTCAAAAAACAATACTTTCTCGACTACAGGAATCTAAGATACTAATAATTATAAAGCTGAAGAGTCTGTTTGTTTTAACGCGCTAATCTCAGGAAATACTGGTTCGAATTGAAAAAAAAAAGTGTTGGATATTCTATTTATCGAGGAAGGCTATAGGCTATGTAGCATCAGGGGCGGGGAACAGCTAGTTTTATTATTACAACCAATCTTCATTTTTCTTAGCCATTTACCAAATCACATCGTACGGGCTCAAAGAATATGGATGAAGTGGTACACACATTTTACCACAAACAAACAAAAGAACATTTTTTTTTACTTACATAAAACTTTTTCCATCTTGGCGGATCCGGTCTTAGAAAGCGGAGTTTCTTTCAAATATCGCAAAAATGCTCACAGTGAATAAGTAGAACATTAGGATTTGGGAATTGTTGTTTATTACTTTCTGAAATACTCCAAACGCACTTCATAGAATTAAGATGTGAAAAAGAGAGGTTATCGCGAACCTGGAACCCAAAAGGCAACTGAGGTTTATATTTGCATGTTACTTCAACTCGTATCTGCGTAGTTTTGCTCTCTCCAACGAACGTTAGTGGAACTCTACTTTATAGCTCACATTATAAATAATATATTGGCTCTAGCTTCTCCCTTCTCGTCTTGTATCTTCACTGAGATATACTCGCACAGGATTATATTTTTATGTACTACGTTGTAAGTAATGTACGTAACACTTCTGTTGCGCGTTGCGACGAGACGGCTGAATAACTGAATATTATGTGCTACGTATTCCGTAGATTTATTATATCTTTATATCATTATTGCTTCAAAGCAACAGCGGCGACAGTAATTACTGGAGTGGAACAAACGTGTGCTTGTATAAGCTGAAATTATTTGTTTTGTTCCCATTAACATAGATTATTCCGATTAGGAGGAAACTTTCGAGAAGACTTAGAATTTGACATCTGAACCGCAATAAGTTTTCATAAAATGTATTTGTACATGATTATATTGTTTTCTAGTTTAATATCGTATATCTATGTCCAATTAAATGGTCTGTTTTATTTGTTGCATGTGTTAGAAAATATAGGATTGTGTGTGAGGAAGACAAAGACGTCAGACGAAGTGTCAACATCGTAAATATTTATACTCGTGAACAAAATAATATTTAAAATAAATAACGTAATCCAGAAGCGATGTGCAGTGCAAAATAGTGAAAAAGGACCTGCGAACCAACTGTGACTGTGTTATTAAAGTTATACTGTTTACCAAAACCGAAAAAAACTGGAATTTCAAAAGCAAAAGTTTACTATAAGCAGAATCGTTTTAGAACAACAACCACTTAAATTTTGTGCGTGATAAGTCATTTTTGTACATAAAAGAACATAATAGTGCAGTGCAACGGAACATTTTGACCACAATCAAACAATATTTCTTAGAAAGTCTGTTTCAAATTGCAGAAAATACGTTTTTTATTCAAATGTTTAGATGCACTCCCACACCATCTAGCACAATACACAAAAACTAACGTAGATTCTGTGTTGCCAAATTCTGAAACAGTGTTAACAGACCAGTAAATTGGAATATTGCAATAATTATTGACAAAAGCGACATCTATTGGTTGAGATACATATTAGCACTGATGACTCCCAAGAGATCGATAATTTCGGAAGAGTTTGTAAATGTTTCATTGGTCTAGTGGCGTAAGCACTTGACTGAGGTACGTATGAACGTGCGTTCGCATCTCAGAACCTGTAAATCTTTGTGGATTATTTTTGAAGGGATTTCAACGAAATTTTGATATCTTATCGCTATTCTGAAACATCTGACGACGCAATAATGGACAACTTGGAAATTGACAACATAACTGTTCGAAAAACGACAAGATCTTATTCAATGGACAACATACTAAACACAAACTTAAGTAGTAATTCAACATTATTAGATACTACAATGATGAGCCTACCAAACGATTCACTTAATGATAGCGATACAATTACAAACTACAAAGACACAATAAAACGGTTAACTATGGAATTAGAAAGCGCTCATCTAGAAATTGACCATCTAAATAGTGAGAATTATCGCTTGAAAATGGATATAGGGAAGTATCAAAAGGTTATAGAATCCTATAAAAAGGTTAATTTAATGGAAACAGGAAGTTTCTCTCCAAGATCTGCACGTAAAAAAAAACAAATATTGAGAACCAGCTGTTTTTCTACCCCAGCTAAGTTGAGTCTTCTTGCTATGAATAACGACCAGCCTGGGACTGCCGAGACAGTGACGCAGACCCCAAGCGATGTGGGTGACGTTTCTTTCGACACAGCCGGTTCAGTCTGTAGTCTGGAGGGTATACAAATTAATCACAACGATCGAATCGAAGACAAAGATACTTCTCTTTTCATGAAGTTTAAAGAATCGTCGAATAAAGAAACACAAACCTGCAACTCCGATATCCAGACACCAAAACAACTAAAAACCAAACCACAGTTAACACCACCTCTCAACAATATAGACCAGCTAAATAAAACATTGGACAGTGTTAAGCTGTCCCAAGATATAAGGAACTTGAAATCAAAAAACAAACTCTGTATCCTAAGCAACAACAGCAGTAAAAGGGTCTTATCTGCAATGGAAGACACTTTCTCCGAGTATTTTACTTTTTGCCACTATGTAATGAACAATGCTACCACAAAGGAACTCGTCGAAAATATAGAAGATAAACTCATAGATTTTACTTATAATGATTACTGTATTAAGCTTGACTGTACCTTTCTCTAAGCCATAAATTGAGATAGACGTATCCGGTTCCGGTACGGTGAATCGCTATAAGCCCCGCAGCGTCATTTCCGCCCCAATCCGGCAGTAGTGGGGATACGTTTGCGCAGCGCAGAACGATATCCTTATGCCTCATTGGCGTTCGGATTTTCGAACGGTGTAGTCGCGTTTAAAAGTAACTCGTTACTTTTAAAAAAGGGTGTCCTATTTTAAGTGTTAAATTAAATTAAGTGCTAAGAATGAATTCTTTCGATGAAAATATTCATGGTGTTAGTAAGGACAATGCCCCTCGTGCTCGGTCGCAATCTAGTGGTTCGAGCAGCAGCAGCGATTCTTCTTCCACGGCGCGTAAAAGGAGACATCGGAAGCGGAAGGAGCAGCGCCGCAGAACAAAGCTAAGTAAATTAGAGGACGCTTTTCAAAAACTTTCTGAAAAAGTATCCTCTTTGCAAGATCTTATTGTTAAAAATAATACTCAGCCGTGCATGTCTGACAGTGAGTCTATTCTATATATTCCGAGCCCTACTGAACTGGATAAGGAATTAAACGAAGAAAAAGGGATTGATTTAAAAATACAAACTACCCTCAAGTCGCAGACATTAGTAACTGATAATGCGCATCTCGAATTGCTTAACAAATTACAACATTTTAATTCTCCTGATTGGGCTCAAGTACGTTACTCTGAGGTACAAAAACTTTATAATTCTACCCCAGGTTTCGTAGAGCTCGAAAGTAATGATGTTTTGAAAAATTTTGAACGTAATCGTTCGTTAGCGGTCGTTGAAAACTCTTTAGCTGCTATGTCACATGCCGTTATTTTACAAAACGAGGCATTTCAAAAAGGACTTTGCCAATTTATTTCGTGGTTATCGGAATTAAAAAACCCAACGACCACTGAAGAGATTACTTCAAAAATCAATGAAATCTTTGCTGACGGGGAATACCAAAAAATACAATCGGATCTGTTACAAATGATATGCGGTAAACGGGCTGATATAGTACAACAACGTCGTGATGGTATTTTAAATTTTGTAAAAGAAAGTTGTTTTAAGGAATCTTTACGGAAAATACCCCCGTCAGCAAATCATTTATTTGATGATGCAAAGTTTACAGATTTTGTAGGAAAACAAGGGGGTATCTTAAAAATATTTCAAGCAACACCTACTAAATTATCCTCGCAGGGTAATAGATCTTATAAACCTTCTAATCAAAGAAGGGATACTCAGAGAGGTAGAAAATATATAGTGCCTGTGCGCAACAGTGCAAACTATCGCCCCCCCACTAATAGTGGCTCTAATCCTGCGCAAGGACGAAAGAGAAGGGCAGATGAGTTTTTTCGTCACAACGAGGATGCAGGATACGGTAAGAAACGTGCCCTGGGACGGCGTGATAAACGAGTCGATTGACTATCATCAGCGTTTTCAAGCCGGGAGACTCAAACATCGGGTAAGTGTCTGGAGGAAGTTGGGGGCCCCTTTATATATACTAAAGATTATATCAGGCTATCGGATCCTCTTTTTAGTCAAACCTCCGCTTATTCATCCCTTAAGGATTCCGAGAAGATTTCACACAATAAATTCAAAAGGAATCTCAATTCAATTGAAGAAGCTAGTAGATCAAAAGGTATTAGAAAAAGCGTCATTGACTCCGAGCTTTGTCTCAACAGTTTTTCTTGTACCAAAAAAGGAAGAGACGGCTTCGTTTCGTCCGGTCTTCAATTTAAAATTACTCAACAGATATGTGCAAATAGACAAGTTTCAATTGGTAAACATGTACAAACTCTCCGACTTCCTCCAACCACAGGATTGGTTAGTGAAAATAGACCTACAAAACGCTTATTTTCACCTACCAATTGCCCCGGGACACAGACGTTTCCTCAGATTAATAGTATCAGACCAACTCTGGCAAATGACCTGCCTGCCCTTCGGTTTGGCAACTGCTCCAAAGGTTTTTGCCAGCCTGACGAATTGGATCGCGCAGATCCTAAGAAACCAAGGGGTGCGATTGCTGGTGTATCTCGACGATTTCCTCCTGGCAAATCAGAATCGAGAAACTCTACAAAGTCACGCGAACTTGACGGTAAGACTATTGCAATCCCTTGGTTTTGTGATAAATTTTCAGAAGTCTATATTGACTCCTCAGCAGGCAATCGAGTATCTGGGGATATTATGGGATCCTTGGCGAAATTTAAAATCTCTGCCACTCACGAAGGTTCGTTTACTGCAATCCAGAACATCCAGGATGGCAAAAGCAACCAAGGTAAGTTTAAAAGAAGTCCAGAGTATTTTAGGACTTTGGAACTTTGCCAGCTTCATAGTCCCGCGAGGGCGCTTGAACTCTCGTGCGATGCTGATCTTCAGCAATTCCCTGTTGCGAAAACAGGTAAGAAGTCGAACACAGATACCCGGCAACGTAATCCCAAACCTGCAGTGGTGGATACAGAATTGCGACATGGCTTCCCAACTGCACAGTTCACCTCCAACTCATTTCCTAACGACAGACTCTGCCAAGGCAGGTTGGGGCGCGCAGCTCAACAACGAGACTTTACGTGGCAGTTGGTCAGAACAGGAAAAGGAAGCTCACAGCAATATCTTAGAGATGTTGGTGATTTTGCGAGTACTTCAGATAAAAGGTCGTCAAATGAGCAATACAACTTTATTAATTCAGAGCGACAACCGAACTGTAGTTTCGTACTTGCGCAACGAAGGCGGCACTCATTCACAGCCCCTTCTAAATCTAACATACCAAGTCCTCGACGAAATAGATCGTTATCGGATTCATATGTCCGTATATCACCTTCCCGGTCGATACAACTACGTAGCAGATCGGCTTTCAAGGAAATCTGCCCCGACAGAATGGCATTTGCTTCCTTGTGCTACCAGGAAAATATTTCGACATTTCGGAATTCCCGAAATAGATCTTTTGGCGTCACGAACTGCTCATGTAGTACCCAGGTATGTGAGTCTAGAATTATTAGATCAGGTGGCTGTTTTCCACAACGCCTTCAGTCGTCCTTGGCACTACGGGTTGGCATGGATATTCCCACCACCGTGCCTAATACCCAGAGTATTAGCCCACCTGAACCAACAACAGGCAACAGGTACGTACTTGATTATAACTCCCGATTGGGAGAAGGTATTTTGGAGAGCAGATCTGGTGGCTCGCTCCATGCGCCGTAAGTAAGGAATTTGGAGCAAGTACTGGTAGACACAACAACCAATCGACCGCCTCCACAAGTTCATCAACTGAATTTAAAGGTGTGGTTAATACAGGGTGGTCATCGCTGTTAGACTCTTGGCAGAAGGATCAAATAGAACTTTTAGAAGGTAGCTGGAGGAAATCGACCTTAAATACTTATAAGCCGGCATGGTTACGATGGTGTAAATGGTCACATGAAAATAATGTGAGCACTATAGAGCCATCCCCTGAGGATGTGGCTCGATTTCTCACTGATTTGCACCTTAAATTTAAATTTGCTTATAATACAATAGCAGTACATAAGTCTGTTGTATGTACTTTTTGTCGTCCACTAATTGGCGTATCATTAGGTTCTCACATAATTATTAAACAAATATTAAAAGGTATCGCATTAAAACAGTCACCTAAACCTAAAAGTTCTATTTGGGACATTAATGTCTTAGTTAAATTCTTAATTGACAAATCTCCTTCCAAAATGTCTCTTTTCGAAATTTCTAAAAGAACTGCAATACTTCTTTTACTGTGTTCCGGGCGCAGAGTTCATGACCTTACATTATTGAGTATAAATAAAGAACATTTTGTAAGGAGTAATGATTCTATTGTGTTTTGGCCGATTTTTGGGTCCAAGACTGATAGTATAACTTACAAGCAATCAGGTTGGCGTTTACTTAAATGCGAGTCAAACCGTAACATTGACCCAATTTATTGGATTGACAAATTGCTAGAGTACTCTAATGATCGAAGAGGTAATATTGAGAGCTTATTTATTAGCACATGTGGTGAACCTAAACCAGCTTCCCGCACCATTATAGGGGGCTGGATAAAGTCATTATTAAAACAAGCTGGAATAAACACTAGTCCAGGTAGTGTGCGATCAGCAGTAGCCTCGGCTAGTTGGTCCAGTAATATTCCCATTGATCAAATTTTAGAGAGAGGAAATTGGCGTTCTGCTTCAACATTTCACAAATATTATAAAAAGGAAATTAAGGATTACATATCCACAAATGAATCAGGTTGTTCAAATCAGATAGCTAATTTATTTCAGACAATAAGATGATTTACTTCGTCATATCGATGTTGTGTTGATTAAAATCATATTTAAGAACTATTTCTGTTGATTTAATAAAGTATTAAAAGTTTACAATTGATCACATTGGCGTTCTAGTTTAATCCCAATCCAGCAGTCGATAACAAACACTTCTCAATTTATGGCTTAGAGAAAGGTACAGTCAAGCTTAATAGAACAATTTTACCTAAAAATAAAATTGATATTAAGCATACTTACCTTTCTCTAAGCCAGTTTATATTTCTGTCTGCTGATTCTTAATAATTACAAAATGTGACTGATACCCTTATCAATCACTATAAATTGAGCCGCAATGAGGCATAAGGATATCGTTCTGCGCTGCGCAAACGTATCCCCACTACTGCCGGATTGGGGCGGAAATGACGCTGCGGGGCTTATAGCGATTCACCGTACCGGAACCGGATACGTCTATCTCAATTTATGGCTTAGAGAAAGGTAAGTATGCTTAATATCAATTTTATTTTTAGGTAAAATTGTTCTATTATTTTCATAGGTGAAAATGAATTTAAAAGACAGAATAACTATATAGACGTTATAACCACTATAAAAAACTCACTCAAAAATGTGACACATACCAACAAGATTATCTGCGTGCCTACTTATATAAAGGGTGCACTAATTTATAACTACAAAATAGAAATGTTCAACAATTTACTTTGCTTAGATCTACAAAATAACAACTACGCTCATTTCTTTGACAGTAACCAGACATTAACACATGAGATGTTTAGCTATAGGACGGGCAAAATTAACAACATTGGCTTAAAACATACACACATCAAAAGTGTCTAGGGATCAACATATATTTTTGCAATAACTTTTCTCCTGATTGATATTAATTAAAATTTTCTTTAAGGATTTATCAAATAAAGTGTTATCGTTTGTCACAGTAACGATAAACCAAGTCACCTTTGCATTCATAAAGAAATTTGCCATTTTCCTAATAAAGGGATTTTTGACATTTGAACCACTAACATTAAAGTTCGAAAAAAATACTGAAATAACAGTTTTCTTTAAAATTTTATTGGGTAACTTAAACAATTAATAATCCGTGTTTCTACCGCGAACACTAACAACACAAGAACATCGGTTTGGCATACTCAAAATGAGTTCATCCAAATCACGCTGTGGAATGGCCGCCCATGTTCGTTGCAACAACAAAAAAAGGTCTTCTTGCGACTGGATACCCTCCATATTCGGCAGAGCTCTTCTCTGTAGCATATCCCATGCATGCTCAATCGGGTTCAAGTCTGGCGACTGAGCAGGCCAGGGCAGGACATTGATGTTAGCTGCAGCGAGAGTCTGTCTTACAACTCTTGCGGTGTGCGGTCGTGCATTATCATGCATTAACTGAAATAAGGGACCGATTTGCACTTGTAGAGGAACGATGACGTCTGATACAATCGTCTCAGCATAAATTTGAGCGTTGAGGTTGCCTCTGATCCAAATCAACTCAGTTCTTCCGCCGATCCAAATACCCGCCCATACCATGATGGTTCCACCACTATAAGGATGGACTTCCTGGCAGGATTTTAATCGCTGTTGGCGTCCAGGGGTTCTCCAGTGTCGTATACGTCTTGTATCCGGTCTCATACTTCGGTCTCATATATACTCATACGAGACTCATCAGAAAAGCACACGAAACGCCATTGTTCTTCTGCCCAATTTCTGTGTTCAAGAGCCCATTGATATCGAATCCTACGATTGTGCATTGCTATAGGTGGTACCCGTAGCGGTCTTCGGGAATGAAGGTTCACTTTATGCAAGCGGTTTCTGACTGTTTGGTCGCTAATTAAGTTCCCTGAAGAGTGATGAAGCCTCACGGCTAACATCATGGCGGTTATTGTTGGAGCTCTCCGAGTTAAGATTTGAATGTATCGGTCTTGTCTCCGTGTGGTGCAGCGATACCGTCCTCCATGGCGCTCAGCCACGGTACCAGTGCTTCGGTAACGTGTCCAAAGTCGACTGATAACACTCTGACTTGTATTCAGAGCTAAAGCCACAGTACGTTGCCGGGAACCAGCTTCTATCATTCCCACGGCTCTGAGCATTTCTTCCCTGCTTAAATGACGTCGCCGCTCCATAATAACGTTGGTTTTAATCAGTAGTAGGGAAACAGTAGCACTAATAATGTCTTCAATGCGTTGTATGTTTTTATAGGGAAAATATTGACAGCTGATTTTCATCTTTTACTCGAATTTGATTTACAGTTCCTGATTCAAATTATGAAATGCACCAAAAAGGATCCATATAAATTTATAAAATCATAAATTTATTACAAAGCCACATCTCAATCTCAAGAAATCCGCATAAAAATGCTTGATCCCTAGACACTTTTGATGTGTGTATATATAACGATATTTTGAATAGCATGATGACAATTAACTCACAGTCATCAATCCGATTAGACAATAAATCGAACGATAAAGTACCATTTTCTATCTCTGAGAAAAATGCTAGCACAAATAGTTTATTTCGTTTATAATTATGTTACGGTTCTCCATCAAAATGTAAATGGGCTACTTAATAAATCTGACATGATCTCTGTTTGCATTGAGAATTTAACTTCTCAAGGTATCTCTGTTGACATAGTATGCATCACTGAGCACAACATGACTAGTGGTGATGAACTTTATCTGAACATGCCAAATTACAGACTAGCATCGCACTATATGAGGGCAAATCGACATGGAGGCTCCTGTATACTAATTAAAAATAATATCAAATACAGGCAGCTCCACAATATCACAAAACTTTCAATCCCAAATTTATTAGAGTGTTCTGCGATTGAGCTACTGGAACATGGTTTGTCTGTCTTATGTATATACCGACCGCCAAATCAATCTGTAGTTGCAATGAACAGATGCTTGGACACATTACATAGAATCTTATCCGGAATATGCTTGAAAAACAACAAAGTTATAGTTTGTGGCGACTTTAACATTGATATTTTAAAGGACACTAAGTTCTCAAAAGACTTTATAGAGCTCCTAGCATCTTTCAACCTGAAACTAGAGTTTGAAGAAGTAACGCGATTCACCAGCAAAACTTGCATAGATAATATAGCCCACAACATAAAAGGAGGTAAGGGTACTATCAAAGAACTATCAATATCAGATCATAGTGCACAAATTTTTAAGGTTCCAGTAAAAAAAACATGCACTTTAAAATATTGGTATCAATTTAAACGCGATTATTCTCAGGATAATAGGGCGATCTTCAAAAAGTATCTAAAACAATTATCCAACAACGATGTTCTTGAATACACAGATCCGAATAAAGCTTTTGACAAATTCCACGAAAACTTTCTATTGCTCTATGACCTATGCTTCCCATTAAAAAGAATAAGATTATACTCTAAAGCCAAACCGAAATGGATGTCTCGTGGTATTAAGAATTGTAGCAAGCGCAAATGTGAACTATTGTGGCAATATAGAAAAAATCCGAGTCATGCAAACAAGAACACATTTAAAACATATGCAAAGCGATACAAGGCTATTATTAACCTCACAAAAAAGTCACAGAATGACTATTATATTCGGTCAGCAACAAATAAAAGTAAGGCAACATGGAAATTAATAAATCAAATAAAAAATAATTATCCTAAAGAAAGCATTCATCAACTTTATAATAATAATAATATTTTAATAAATGATCCCACAGATATTGCACAAACTCTTAATGACTTCTTCCTTGACATTAATATCAACAAAACGAATTCTAATACAAATGAACAAATAGTTTCAGACAAAATGACATTTAATTCTAACTCAATTTTCATGATGCCTGTAGCACCTCTTGATATACATCAAATTATAAAAAACTTAAAGAACACAAATAGTTCAGGTTACGATGGTATTATGACCAAAATAATTAAAGACGTCGGTGAAATTATTTGTGAACCACTTAGCTACTGCGTTAATTTATGTATTGAAAAAGGCGTATTTCCCGATAAATTAAAAATATCAGTTATAAAGCCAATATTTAAAAAAGGGGACAAAAGAGATATGAATAATTATAGGCCTATTGCATTAATTCCTATTTTTGCTAAAATATTTGAGACCGTAATTTATAAGTGTTTATACACATTCTTCGAAAGTAACAATATATTAACTCCTAGTCAATACGGCTTTAGAAAGAATAAATCGGTAAATTTGGCGATTTATAACTTTTTAAATAAAATAATGACCAACCTGGACAAGGGACTACCTGCTGTAGCACTATATATGGATATGTCAAAGGCTTTTGACCGTGTAGACCACAACATTCTCCTGAAGAAATTGTACGCATATGGGGTGAGAGGAAATATTTATGATCTGATAAAATCATACCTTTCTAACAGACAACAGTATACAGAATTAAAAAAGCTAAATCCAATAACAAAAACAGAAGAAGTTTATTGTTCCAAAATTGGACTTGTTAAGTTTGGTATCCCCCAGGGGACTATAATTGGCCCATTGTTTTTTCTAGTTCATATAAATGACATGCCTTCTATTACAAATCATGACATTACTCTTTTCGCGGATGACAGCACCATTTTATTTACCGATAACAATTTCAATAATCTAGAAACTGATATAAATCAAACTTTGCAAACTATTGTGAACTGGACAAATAAAAATCATCTTGTGATAAATTTTGACAAAACTACCATAATGAGTTTCAAAATAAGGACTAACCGTACCGCTGCCTTGAGAATACAGTACTTAGACAATGACATCGATGAAACTGAAGAAACTAAATTTCTAGGGTTGCACATTGATAGCAAAATAAATTGGAAATCACATGTAGACCATTTATGCAAAAAATTAAGCCAATTCTCGTATGCACTTTATAGACTGAAAAACGTTGTAAATACTTCAGCATTGTTAACTGCATATCACGGTTACGTTAGCTCTACCCTCAGATACGGAGTAATATTTTGGGGAAATAGTTCTGACAAGGAACGTGCATTTAAGGCACAAAAGCGCTGTATTAGAGCAATGTTTAGTTTACACCAAACTGAATCCTGTAAACCATTTTTCAAAAACCAGAAAATACTGACATTGCCTTGTCTTTATATTTTCGAATGTGCAACATTTGTAAAAACTAATATTCATTTATTTGAGTATCGCTCACGAGTACGTCATCAGGATAAACTGTGCACAATCGCTAGTAGAACACATTTCCTTCATGAAAGTATATTTTGCATGGCTCCGTGTATATTTAACCAGATCCCATGTTCTATTAGGGCTATCTCAGAATTAGCAATTTTTAAAAAAACTCTTCACGAAATGTTGGTGGAAAAATGCTATTACTCAGTGAAAGATTTCTTAGCTGACAAATCACTTTTAAAAAAATAGCCATGTTATGTGTTCAGTATTGCATGCATACTTCTTTATGTTTTAGTTTTGTTTTTGAAATAATATTATTGTTAATTCTCCAATTATAATGCATGTTAATGACTTTTAATGATTTTGAATTTAATTTAATTTGACATTTCTTTATCAACTAAACTGACAATTTGACGATTATAAAATATTAATTATCTTAAAGTTTTACTTTTGTTAACAGTATTGTATGCCTATAAGGCGGGACATAGCCGGACTCCATTGTATATAAGATCTGTATTTTTACTGTACCTGTGATCCACAATAAATAATTATTTGATTTGATTTGATTTGATTTGGAATAGAATGTGTATTTCAGGTTTTATTGATATTAATATCGACTCAGATCGACTTTATTATCAAGTTTTAGATATCAGGATGGTTAATGTTATTTATTTACTGTATGTAAGGTATCTCTAAGGACTTTTGTCCAGGAATGGGTTTATAAAGAAAAGCACAAAATAAACACTAGGTATTTATTACCAAGCTACCTCCGTTCGCAAACCCTAGGTCCTCGTGGAGAAGAACGGAGAAAGAAACTCCACGGCAACATAAATTTTATCAGTATACACATTTATAAAACATACAATATTCTCATCATAATAAATATCAAAATAACTTACATTTTCATTGTAGAACATTATTACACAAATTAAAACTTTCAGCAACACTTTCTTGGATTCTCAAGTATTATATCACATTAATTAAATAGAACAACACTCAGAGCACAGCTTTTTCTTATAAAACGATTGGATAATAATGACCACGAATGTGAGGGTACATCTGTTTTTATAAACTTAGAATTGTACCACTTCCAACAAATATTGCCGCCATAATTGACCAATGGCAGATTGTCATACATTTTAGCTAAATAACTAACGAAACAAGCAATAATAAACAAATCTTATGTAGTAGAACCTTTTTAAAACTTGATTACTTAATTTAGAAATTTAGTTTTGATTTATTTGCAACCTTTATTAATTTCGATACAATATTTGACTATTAACTGATTTCGTTCGGAAATCAGATCATTGTTGTTTTAAATATATTACTATTTTTAATTACATAAGGGCTATGTGTCATAAATAAATCTAACACATGCAATGTTCCTATTTGGACACTACCCACTGATTCAAAATTTGGATAAAACATGAAATTGCTCTAGAAAAGTGGTTGCAATTTCTACTGCAGTCGGCATGAAGGATAATGGCGTACCTAGTTAAATAGGTATTCATGGACGCTTTGGTAAAATTATGTGTGTCGTTATATTTTTCTTTGAAAGCTGGTTAAAAATGTATACTTACATGCTGATACGTCAATGGTTATCTCATTGAAACACTCAGAGATAATGTTGCTCTACTGGTAAAAGAATTTTCAATATCGCTTAAATAGTTCCAGAGATGGGATTGACAGGGACTTTTGGCACGTTATTTCTACTGGTGCACCCAAGCTCTCTACCAAAATTCAGCTGTCGGATTTTTTGTTTATTGAATGGTCTATTTTGACTGTACTAATACACTCGGCGTCACAAAAATCGCACCACTTTAAGAATTCCCTTCAAAGTCATTTTAAACCTATTAATCAATGGTAGACATATGACTATAAGGTATCATTGGAAAGGCAATTTATTTAAATTTCAGTATAAATCAATGGATTTGGTTTTTTGTTTACCAGGGAATAAAAAAAAGCAAGCTAATGCAAATGATTAAAAAGTTAAATTTTATTTTATCAGCAAAAATTACAACAAAGTCCTTAAAAACAACTTAAAACCTAGTGTTACCCCCCCCTAGCCCTGATGACTGCTTCCATGCGTTCTCTCATGGACCTAATTAATGTGACAACAGTCTCTTAAGGAATGTTGTCCCATTCTGCAACGACGGCATCTTGGAGGTCTTGGAGAGTGGTAGGGGCAGGATCACGTGCCCGTACTCGCCGTTTCAGTTCATCCCAAAGGTGCTCAATAGGGTTTAGGTCTGGACTTCGCGCCGGCCAGCGCATAACAGGGATTCCAACTTCTTGCAGGTAGTCTCTTACAATTAAAGCGGTGTGACAGCGGGCGTTATCGTGCATTAACGTGAACCCACTGCCAACAAAACCCGCATAAGGGACAACCTGCTCCTCTAAGATCTCTGTTATGTACCGAGCAGCAGTCAGCGACCCTTGCCCGCGAGCACTTCCAGTCCGAGAAACACACACAAGGTTCGTTTTACCGTCGATTGAAATGCCGCCCCAGAACATGCACGAGCCACCCCCGTATTCCACTGTCTCTTGAATACAGGCTTGTGCGAATCGTTCACCTTGCCTCCTATACACTCTTCGACGCCTGTCGTTGCAGAAAAGACACACCCTCGTCTCATCCGAGAAGAGCACAGCCCTCCATTGGTCTATTGTCCAATCCACATGGTCACGGGCAAATTGCAACCGGTCTCTCCTATGCTGTGCAGTCAATTTTGGCCCTGTAGCAGCCCTATGAGCTGCAATTTTCTTCTCCCGCATTCTTCTTCTAATCGTGGAGACGCTTACAGAAGTTCTGCGAGCTGATAGCAGTTGTTGTTGCAGCTCAACAGCATTGGAGAACCGATTACGTAAAGACGTCGAAACAATGAAGCGATCGTCTCTTTCCGATGTGCACCGTTGTCTTCCAGATCCACGTCTTCGGATATAGCCACCAGTCTCTTGGAAGCGTTGGAACACTCGTCGAACGGCAAAACGACTCAAGTTCAGTTGCCGAGCAACATCACATTGCCGCATCCCTGATTGCAGTAGTGCAATGACTTGAGCGGCTTCATCTGCAGTGGTATCCATCTTCTGGGGTATTTTTCTTGCTGTAGCTGTTCACGTGTGTTCACTTCAAAGGTTGAATAGCGAATGACCCACATTTAACCCGGGTCGCCCGTTTTATACCCTTGTAGGGAGGTGCAATTAGTGGCCCTTGCAATGCGTATTTTGACAACATTTTTTTTAACGTTACGTGCTAATGAAACCTGTTGTGTTTAGGGATTCTAACTGTTGTTAATTTAAAGGTCGTTAAGCATACTTTCAATTGATACCAATATTAATTGGGTTTAATGTATTCGTTACTGGCGGGACATGTTTTAAACTTATTTTCGAAGAGGTGCGATTTTTGTGACGCCGAGTGTTGTATAAAACACGCACGGTCAGCATTACATTAGACAACAACAAGAGCAAACAGAATCACGTTTTATATAATTGTTTTTAACATTATTAGTACTAAATGTTCAGGATAATAATGGGATTAATATTCCTGTGTTTATATATGATTTATGTGACAAGACATCGATTTTGTTCCCTGAATAATAAAATGCAGGCTCAAATCAAACCACAAACGCTCAACATTCTAAAAAACTTGGATGACGGAGGATAGTAGGCTGCACTCCTGTAAGGGATTACGTCAAAAGGTTGGAGCAAAACCCACTTGTTCCCTAGTAACAACAAGGGGCCATTAATTCGCTGCCTAGCTTCGTGATTAGGATTTTCCCTCCTTTGGCCATTTATCAAAGTAGGAATTGCTCCACTTTTAGCAGATAAGCTACGTTAATAGTATAATGTAAGGCTAAGTAAGAGTGGAAAAACCAAAACACGCAACCTGCTGAAACATAAGCAAGGAATAAACTGACATATGGGATTTAAATGAAACGTGACTTTAGTCTGTCTTCTTTTCTGTGTCTAGCGAAGTTGAAAGTATTACCGTAAAGTTAAAAATTCAGCTTGTATCTGTATAATATAAACTATGAAACTTTATATTATCCTTGAGAACTTTCACTTTCAAAATACCTAGTATTCAATCGGAGTATATTTATATTTTTAACTGCCAGGGGACTAACCTGAGGAATACTATAATTAGAACGGTAACCGTATTTCGGTGTTCACTGAATATAGTTCAATGCCAGATATGTATGGTAACGGTGTGTATCCCTATATTACGAACAACAACATTTAATTTTCATAATGTATGACTGTTGCGGTCTTGTGGTTGTGGCTCTTAAAAGCTTCGCGACTGTGTAGCAAGTTGAGAGAGCTGGGTGACGAATAAACGCGCGTTTAATCGGATTTATCCATTTAGTTTCGGATTCAACCAGGATTATGAAAATAATCGTGAGCGGGCTACTTGTTTGTTATAAATCGAGATTAAGATTAAATTCACGTCGTTTTAAAACGTCTAAACTTCTAAACAACAACTTCCGTCTGTGAAAGTTATTATGACAATGGCGTAGCACTTTCATAAATTGACTAATATTTAACAACGGTCTCTGCCTTTTTTGATCTTGATATTATAAAATGATGAAGTATTTTTTTTTAGTGAACCCACGACAGATGTTCGGTATAGTTAGTAGTTATAATACTAGAAACACTGAGGAAGATAATTTGTTCATTAACTTTATTAGGTACTGCAAACGTTCGAACGGCGTAAATTCTTATTAACGACTTCTGAAACAGGCTCTTATCGTAATTTCGGTTTCGTGAGTTCCCGTAGAGGCGGCTGAAACTCTGCCGCCCTTGAAACTTTACGAGGGATGCCAACAATGTTAATCCTTTTTTATTTCACTTTCGAACGATTTGTTCAAGTCGCACGTTCCTGAATAAGTTGACAAGAATCAATGTATATCTGCCTCGGCTTTGTAGTCAATTATGCGAAAATCAATAAAAGACACACGGAGTGTTCGCAGCACACAATTTTGTGCATAAACATTTGAATACAACGTGAAACCAGCTGGCCATATTTATTTTAGAAATTTACTTTAGCTATCCTATTATGCATATATTATATAAAACATTCGCATTAAAATTCGATAAAAGTAAACTTACCCTTTCTTACATTCTTTAAACAGGTATTCAAAATTTCATCGAAAAAATGTATCATAAAAGCGAATTCCATACAATACATTTTAATTTGAAAAGCAATCAAAGGAATTTGTAGAACACACGTGCCGGTCATGTTTCCAGTTAAAAGTTTCCGTTTGCGAACTGTATTTCTCGTTTGAGCGGACTCATCGCGTATATTGAAATTCGTAGCTTCATTTTGGCGTAGCTGGTTGGGCGGATGCGAGCCGTAGTCCTCTCGTAGCCGCCGCCCGCCCCTACGCCGCCGGCCCCGACGCCCGAGCGCGACCGCACGAACCTGACGTCAGTCGAGCTCGCACCGGCGACGCGCATGTACGTCCTCGTCGCACTCACTGCGCGCACAATTTACGCCGACACCGTGATACACATTTTGTGTTTGCATGCTTAATAAATAAATATAAACAATCGAACCTGGATTTCTTTCCTCAACTATCGTGAATAGTGAATTGAACGCTGTAATAAGAGCGTTAATGAGTGCGGGCTAACAGGTGGCGACTGGCGATTGCATATCAGTGCTATTATTGGTTGTTGTTGCCGTCGAGTGGTGTTCGGTGCCAGTGATATTAGCCGTGGTGGAGGTGCATTCGTTTGCAGAGCTCGCCTGGTCACAACGACAGTTTACTGTGAAGTAACTGCGGATCGATAGTAACAGCTGAGCCGATTGTATTCGCTGCCCGCATTGCTTATCTAAGGTAGGCTGATAATACTTCTCATTGACCTATTTATCTACATGATTGTCTAACGCTAAATGATAAATATAGAGTTAGTCTATAATGAGAATAATTATAGATCTCTTCGGTTGTATGTTTTCTTGCCTTTTGTTATGGTAAATAGGGCAAAAAAGTAAAATAGGTCATTAATCTTTTGCGCTTTGAACCCTGGCAGGTTACCGCAGGAACGTTTTTGTTTCTCTTCGGGTAATTTTCTAAACAACCGGAGTCGTTTAACAAAAACGATATCGCTAATCAGTAATCACAGCCAATGTGATTACTTAAATAAGTATTTTATTATACTCGTTTCTTCACTTAAAATACAATGACAACATTTAGCCTTGCTAAGAGTTTGTTTTGCTGACTAAAGGTCACGTAAACGGCAAAAAAAGTCAGCCGTGAAAAATTCTATGACTTCATTTGGCATCATTATCTGCAGTTGGAAAATCCTCCTTTTGTTTATATCACCTGAACGTAAATAATGCCTTTGTTTTTAATTGTTAGCTTACTTTATGATGTCATGTCGCATCTGAACCTGTCTTAGAGATATTTATCACCCGTAACAATTACTTCAGTACTTACCTGTATGTTTGTTCGTGAAAAAGGGGATCCTATCCCAGAACTGTCGCAATTTGTGTGATATTCTTTCCCTGTATGCGATAAGATAACTGAATGTTAGTAGAAAAACATGAATGAAGGAAAGAAAATAAACGGCGACGAAAAAGGAAAATCTAGTTACGATTCCATAGTACAAAATAAATAACATACAACAGTATCTATTAGCATCACGATAAAATGTTGTTTGCTTTAACAAAACTATATGAATGGAACCTACCTAATACATAGTAACACTAACAAACTACTAACAATTTGTACAATAACCCATTTAACGTATAATTTACGTTTATTGTGCGGAAATATACAAATCCGGTACACAACGTTACAAAACAAATAATATATTATGTTTAATACAAATCTGCGTATTACATGAACCTTGAGGCTTATTTAAATATAAAAATACACGTGTTTGTGTGTTTATTTGCCTGACTGTGAATTTTCTTCAGGATGGCTGGGGTAGAGACTACCCGAAAGCCAAGTTAAAACCCGAAAGAAATTGATTGAAAGAGATGAATCTTATCCTAATAATGAAATCAATTCAGTCATGGCATACATCTACTTAGTAGGACTGTAGTCTCTTATGAGTAGCTTTTCTCCTTTCCTTGGCACCCCGTCCTACCTACACCTATTTTACTTTGCTTTTGCAGACACCCTTTTGAAATTAATTAATCTACATAAATCGAAAATAGACATCGCAAGAATTGAGAGCCAAAAATCGAGTTCAGAAACAACTCACACTATTTCTATTCGGAAATACATCCATTTATAAACCAACATAAGCTGATGTATGATGTTTCAATAGAAATTTTTAACTAAACTAAAAAAAAAAGAGTATACCTCAAAGTTTGTCCCATTGAAATGCAAAAAGCAAAAACGGCCCAAAAGGGTAGAAAAAAGGATTTTCCCACTGAATTTTCAGTTGTGAAGATGGCGTCTCCATCATCAGATCAACTCTAGATCCCAATATCATCATGTTTGGTTTCATTTCACTCATTTTGATGAGAACTTTACCTAACTTAGTAACGGTATCACTACCATCGAGGGTCTGAGGGTGGTGGATGGACACGGACAGTAGTTGCAAAAGGTCCTCAACAGTTAACAGCTGCAATATCGAATAATACGAACTATATAAATAGCTGGGGTATGACAATCGTTGCGAGTCTGAGGATGGAGACTTCAGTTGCAAGAGGACTTCAACAGTTAATGCAGCAGCAACTAAAACATTTACGTTTACGATGACGAAAGTGAAGATGGTTTTCCGATGTATTAAACATTCTGATCATGATAGAAAACTACCAATATGTAGCTTTAATACAACAATCTGAAAAAGCAGATACATTTGCATTTGAATAAAAATCCCAATTAAAATGTACAGATGCAGACAACCCATGCTTGGAAAGCAATTTACATAATTATTCAATATCGCAGTTTGTAGAGAGTAAGTGGTGTGGCGTTACTGTTCGTTTTTGATTTGTACTAGATATAATTAAAATGTGAATATTGTATAGCGTTCATACAGCTTTGAGCATTTGTCCTCATTCACATAATGTCGTGGAACCGCCCTCGAAGTGAAAATAAAAACGAATATTTAGAATTAGATTGTCATAGCGCCAGCTCGTCGAGTGGCACTTATTGCTTGTGAAAGCGTTATTGCGTCGTATTATCGAAGCCATTAATCGATGAGATGGTGTCATCAACTCATCATTGTCAAGCGCGCTCCGTGGCGGAAGTTACGTCACGTCAACGCTTTTCATACCGCTAATTGGATAATCGCGTACGGTTATTTGGCAATCTAAATTGAGCCAATATTTAGAGCTATTGTTTATTCCAGTATGTATTGTCTATTCTAATTCAAGCGATGGCCCTAACAGCTTTCGGTAAATGCAACAGTCATTTACGGTGATTTCCGTTCTGTGCTAAATTGTATAATAATGCGGATCAAAACGCTGTGGTTATTATGTGTGGGTTTCCACTAGCGTATTTTATTTTATTCCTGAAAACAGCACCTCAGCCTCATACATATTTTTATGGTGTTTTTATTGTATGCAAACATGATCAATGTTGATCTTCTACAGGATAATTAAACGACCACCTTGACCGATATATTTGTTAAACGACGTAATAGCATGACGTTATAGTTGTAGTCACGCTCTTTGAATACTTCATCTCGAGACCGCGTATTAAAAGTTTCATCAATTTCCAAAGAGCTGCTCCTCCACCAATTCTGCCAAAATACAAATATCCGAAAATCTTGACCTTAATTTCAATTTCTTAAGCTTTTCTGCGAATTCGATCCAGAATCAGTTCTACGTTGAACACATTAATGTTTGTGTGGGATAACTTGCTGTTGATTCATACACGCGTATACAGTAGAATGCTTGTGCGGAGCAAGGGACACATGGCGCAGTGTCCGTGATTTGCGCTCTCGATCGCGATCAATGTTGATACGAGTATGAGACAGAATCGCGGAGGCCGTTGTGGGCTCGCCGACCAGTCGTCAAGAGCAAGGTCATGTCGGCGCGAGACGTCGGTTGCCAGTCGCCGCTTCACATAGCCTCTTTATCGCCTTTGTAGCATTCCTCACAAGCTTACACCGTTTATGGCTTTACCGACCTTTAGAAGTATTACTTTAATTCGTCCCTGATATCTTGGTAAAAAATTGATGGAAAGAATTTTAAGTGATGTCGAGTGTAGTGGCGATGTTCGTCTCTTTACAGTCGATCCTAATTCTATTTTTTCCAATAATAAAATCTGTATTTCCGTTATCGCTGTACTTATCTCTAACAAACAGTAATTTGATTTATCACGCATTCTGTATTATTGTTTACGTTTTATTCATATCTTTGCCAAAGCGTGTAGCGCGGAGTATCTACTGCGTCTTTTATAACATTACTCCTACATTGATAATAGTCTGATGGGTATATACTAGCTGTTATTAGCTCGGCCAACGTTTTATGTTTTTGCTATTTATAAAGTTCTTTATCTATCTACCAGTCGACTTACCTCCACCCATGCATCTGGCAGTGGAAACAAAACATTGAATGAATCACCACGTACCGCGTCAGTCAAGTCTACTGAGAGTTTCGTCTGTGCTATATTAGGAGCTAACTGGAAGCCTACCGCAACATCAACAATTTTCTCCTTTGAGTCGACCACATCAATGCCAAACGTGGCATCTAACGCCGCGAGGGCACTTAATAACTTGCTCATAATACGCGCGGTGTGTGCATGGAATACAAACACCAGCAACATCGCTAACTAAAAGTATTTTATCTGATTGCTTGAAGGTCGATTGTTCATTCACGAATTTTATTGACTCGTGTCGGCGAAATGTTTCCTCTTCTACTATAATGTGGAAACTCGTGGGATGTTTTTGTGTCATGTCGATATGTTTTGATCTTCACCTTGAAGTCACGTGTCCTTGCTGACTCACGGCTTCTCGTATGCTAGTAAACACAACTCATCTATTGCGTAGTTTCTTTGACTTGTATAATCATCTCATTTGATACGGACGTCGACGTTAGTTCGCCAGTTTATTAAATTCTGTGACGTTTCATGTTGTTGATATTATTTAGGATACGTTGGATTATGGATTAAATTAAACCAACCCACACGAATTTCCAGTGAATATTTCATTTTGCATATTAACATTTTGTACGCATTCGAATAAGTTAGCTCCAATATTTTTTTGTTTAACCCTTCACTTTTGTTCATATTTGGAACCTTGACGCTTAACGTCAGAGTTTCAGAAGGTTGGTGTAAATCGAGAAGACACGTTACGATCAGTTATAAAGGTCTAGTTTTCAATTAGCCGATGTTCGCCGATGTACGTGGAATTGGGCATTGGCACCGGGATGATTAATATCCGTCGGGAGAAGGTCGCGGGCGCCGGGCGGAGCCTGACGTCACCTCCGCCAGCGCTCCACTTCCGCTCGCCATACGTGGACTTCATTATAAAGGCTTAGCAATATCGTGCACGCCCGATATTTCCAAGGGTCTTAGCTATGTAATGCCATAAATTATGATTGTAGCACGTGCTGTTTCATAATTTTTCATCGTGTTGATGTTTTTGAGTATTTAAACTTAATTATGCTGGTTATCTAAATCCCAATTATTATTTTTAGTGCATACAAAGCTAGGTACCAAGAAAAGTAGCGCAGAAGACGAATTATTATCAATTACAAACTATCAAAAATTACGTTATCAATATCCTTATCTGGCGTTTTATCTTATATTAGATACCTACAATACGAACTATCGATCTATTGACATTTGTGGCCACGTTAATTAATTTCGACAGAAAATCTATACCTTACAATATCAAAAGACTCGAAATTAAAAAGAAAGTACTAGAATTAATATACTGAACGATTTCTATTGAAAATTTGTGAGGAAAGTACGCTCCAAAGTACTCCCACAGACTTCGCCTTAATGGCTTTCGCTGGAGATTACTTTTTGTAATCTATTACTAGGGATATTTTTTTCTAATATAAAATATTTCAGCACGGGTAATGAATGGAATTAATACCTACTCCATTAACTTTGAAGAATGAAGATTACAATAACTTTTCCTGAACTTCTTCATGTTAAGATAAATGTAGTTAGCAAGAAGACAGATCCTCAGATCTAACAAAGATACGATCACTACTTGTTAGACCATAAGCTGGTTACTGTAAAGAGGAAAAGGGATCTGCAATTTGTCCACTCCTACAAATCCTCAGTCCCATTCCAAAAGTACACGCCTATTCGGGAGCGGTTGTTTATCTCCAGATCGTCGCCACACAATAGGATATGGACCAGTGAGACAATAGGATTGCCCCATTTATCGAGTGCAGTTTGTTCCCGGCTGGCATGCGCTTTTCATCGCTCGACCGGTATAATGAGATCGGCGTATATCTTTGTGCTTATGCAAGCGAGCTAGTTCATTGTACCGGGGCTTGCTAACGAGCGCTGAGAGCACACTCACACTCCACACATATATTTGTGTCCATGATATAATGTCAACGTGACACTTATTTAAAAAAATCTCTAATGCAGGAATTGACGGCACTTCGGGGCCAGAAATATGTAGATATAAACTTGTGTTTGCCTAAGGGTATATCTATCTATGTCGTTTCGTAGAACTGTAATCCCCTGTCTTTAGATTCCAGTATAAATTGCTGTGCCAGTTAATTAGTTTTCCAAGTAACCCAGATAGGTACGGAGCCAGTATGGTCTCTCTATCAATCATAAAATATTTGTTTGCATTCAGAATGCGATGCTTAAATCAAATATTTGCGGAAGTCTAACTGACTTGCTTCCGGCTTTCGCATGACAATGGCCCGTCATATTCGAACGAATTTTGATTATTGCGACTACAGTATCTTATAAAAACTGTACTTCTTTAAGTTTGAACGGTTTCGCAATATCTTTGTTCGACTTAATCATAGTACTATAAGAAAAAAAAACCCAAGGGGTCGCACCTGGCTCACGTCGAATAGAGAGCAACAGCTGTTCATTGCGTTTGCGCCATCACTTTTTTTTGTAATAGGGAATGTGTTACGTATTGTGTCAAAACTATAGATGCATTTGTCAAGCGGTTACTGGAGCTCAGTAAAAGCATTCTTAATTTGAAAGTAACGTTATTCACTTTCGCTAAGATTAACTCGGCGGTAGCTTGTCGGCGCTATGTCAGTTAACTCATCATGTTGCGGCATAAGCCTCTGTGTGAAGTGAGCGATAGGGGTAGCTGTGCGGTCGATGTTACGTCAGTCGTGTCAAATTGGTTTATAACCGATGGTTCCTGTCGCGGAGCTCGGTCTGTGTGTTACACTCGAGTGAACTTTACCGTATTTGTTGCCGGCGCCCCCGGTGCCGGAGCGGTCGTCAGCGTCGCACTGCAAAATGGGGACGCCATTCCTGACCTACATCACAACGGGGTTGTCTGGGACATCGCCAACTCCCATCCCTGGAACATAATGTTGGAACAAATAGGACATGCACTGAAAATATCTTGTTTTCGAAATTGCTGCATTTATAAAACAACATCGCTTAGAGAGACCAGGTCAGAGGACAATCATTTATTTTACAACTAACAATAAAAATGCTTTGCAAATGGTACGGCATCGATCGTTGATTTTATGAGGTGATAGTTGGGTGTATCGAAATGCAACGACTAAAAAAATGAAAATGTTAAGGTTACGATTATTTATTACGGAGCATGATGCAATGGAATCTATATAAAGTATTTGCGGTAAAAGAGTTTTCAATGCAAATTTTCAACACGTTGAATGTCGATAAAGTTTATTTTCTGTCGCTCGTTATGAATGACGCACAACCGCAGCGCATTGTTATAAAAACAGTTTATTTGCACTTAAAGCATCATTTTGTGGTGGTTACTGGTTTATAAAGTTTACAATCTTTATTATAACACATTACACATTGCTTTCCCTCAGTGGATTATTATACATCACCCTTGAGATATAATCCTCATTATTGTAAAACTTGGGCAGATCTGCTTCTTGTTTATTAGTCAAAATATCCGAAACATCTTTGTTATTCAAATCCAAACTTTGGAATATATTCAGGGGAATATTTTAGACTCCCCCTGTTACTGTGTTACAGGGTGGGTGTTAAATATTACTTACTTCTAATTATTTATTGTGCTGTATTTGCAAATTAGAATATTATGTGATACTTTAGCATAATGTTATAGCTTAATATTGAAATTAGCTTTTGGACATGGCTCTATCAAAACTTAGATAATATTATTAATTTATTGAAATATTAAGTCAAGACGAATTCGATTAGGAATCAATGTATTACCGACCCCAATGGAAGTTATTACGGGGAGCTGTATGAATTACAACTACTTACTATAATAAGAATTGCTTGCGCGAATAGATAAGGCGATTTAGCGTAGGATTGGGAAATCTATCTGATAGTATTTTATTATGTTTTCTGCCCAATATTGCTTACTAGGTACTTGGTGTACCAAAATGTAGTAAGTACGCTTTTTTATCGTTGTATTAACATGATCGTATAAACAGATGTTTTGTATGATAGCATTGGTCTCGCGTGGTGATCGTGCGTGGCGTGAATGCGCGATGTTCACGCATGTTTTTCGCTAGCTGCAGTGATAAGGATTATTTATGCATCGGGGACAGGCTCAGTGCTAGCAGGGTCGCAGCCGGCGCGGGCGCACGCCTCCGGTGCATCACTGTAACACCGATACGGTTCAATAACTATCACGCGATATCATTCATTCTTATGTCACTTTACGACGTCCTCGATATGGGTGTGCCTAGAGACATTCCGCTTTATTGTATGCAAATTAACTACAAACTATATACCAGAAATGGTATCGGATAAAACGAGTAAATGTGACTTTCATATACCTATACGAAGTTGTTAAAAGAAAATGTTGTTTTGCTATCATGTTAATTAATTTGTTGAAGTGCTCAAGCGTCCACCAATATGTAGTATGATCAAGTTAAAATTATAAGCTGAAACCTTCATTGAATCAGTTCCATAATTGCTATTTGCTATCTTTAAAGTGACATTTTCCTAGAGCCGTTAATATCGTTTTCAGTTTTAATGCAATTTCCTTCATACTGGTTCGTCGTGGAACATTTTCAGAAATAGAGATGTTTCGTAGAAATTGTAGTTATAGCAAAGTGTGATTAAACACCGGTGGCATTTATGTGCAAAGGTCAAACGTGGACGACAGGTAGCCTATAGACATAGTAGCTATGATCACTGTGTACGTGTAACCAACGATGTATGTGAGTGTAGGAAATTGAGTAATGTTCGCTCAGCTAGACGCGCCACCGACGACGCCGCCGCTGGTGAAAATAATAACACTGTAAAGGTCACTGAGCATTTGCCATCTTCGCATGTATAACAAACTCTGTTAGCGGTAATTTTGTTTAATACATAAATGATATGAAGACTATAATAGAAGTAAGAACGCTGAGAAACGCTTGGTGTGAGCAGTGGTGGCCCAGTGGTATCATATCGGTCCCGACTTACGAGTTGTAGGTCGTGGGTTTGAACCCCTCCAGGCGCATTACTTTGTGTAATTTATTGCATCACCACTGCTCTCAAAACGGCGAAGGAAAACATCGTGAGGAAATCGGCATGTGTGAACCAAAAATTCGAAGACATGTGACAACCATCAACACGCACTGGGCCCGCGTGGTGGATTATGGCCTACTCCCACAGAGAGGAGGCCTGTGTCCCAGCAGTGGGAACATTACTTATAGGGTGATGGATGATGTGATGAATGTTGGCTTAAAAATGTGTGTAAAAATTATGGACATGTAGTTTTAAATTAAAAATGAAACACAAAGATTATTAGGACTTCACGCGACACAGTCATATTAGTCAGTGATGAGCTTTTTTTCCAATACAACAATAGTTTTCCATGATCATTTCCTTTTTAAGAACATTATTACGCACGTATAAATATTATATCAAAATTATTTACATTAAGCCTTTACGTCTACAAGGTGTCTACGGCACTGTTATGTTATTTTCTTATAGCGAGCATTTGTGAACTGTTGATTGAGGCACTGCAGTTTTTCGAAACTTTCATGCGTCACCGAAGGCAACCACAATATTTAGACGACCGTACCATATTTTCAACGGAAAATTCTTACAATATCAGATGCTTTTAATTTTACCTTTTAATTTATGAACTGATCTTTATATCCATTTGAATATTCAGAGTGACGTGGAGTGAAGACAAGAGGTTTTGGTCTCGATCTTGCGTAGGTTTTATTACGTGGGCTTTCATGTATTATGTTTGATAACGACGTAAATTCATGAAAGTTGATAAGTTCTGGTAATAAGAGTGCTTCCTTTAATAAGTAGTGATGTTCAACTCTATGAGGATCTAGACGTCTTAAGCCGCATTAACACTAACATTTGTTCCGCGACTCTGTCGCTCGATACGAAATTCACGTGTCGCGCGCGATGTCGCCCGATGTCGCGCGCGACATTTACGGGTCGCGCAACATGTCGTAAGTTGACTCTAGTAGAAACTGGCCAATGTGAACAAAGGAAATGTCGAGCGACATTGTCCCCCAAAGTTGCAGAGACATATCCAGTGAATGTTGGGCGACATGTGTCCTAGTGAAAATGCGGCTTCATATGAAAGAAACCCGAATATTATACTTATACCTTAGTGTAGTTAGAAAGTAGTGTAAAGATGATCAGTGTTATTTGTGTCTGGCGCCGTGCCAGCGACAGTCGACGTAGCAGCGACACCGTGTTTGCGAAATCGTTCCATCAATTCTGACGAAACACCGTTGACACAATGTCACCGCCAATGTGCTCAACATTTTATCTGTCTTTCAAACTACACCGTACATCCTGTCTGTACTTCTTCCTTTTCATAGTCTTTGTTTCCATGGAAAACAAGGTTTCGTAGTCATTTCCATTATTTCACGGTTGGACGCTATCTTGGTTCTGCTTACTCATTTAACCTCATCCACTAGAAAATTTAACAAATGGTGTTCTAAACTACCTTATCGCCGCAACTTCCCCCTTAGAAGGCCAAAGCCTGCCGGGGTCGCGGGACTGTCTCATCAGAAAAAAAAGAAGAAAATAAAGGGCTATTGAAGAATCACCGTGGATTTTAGTCAGTACAAGTCTGACAGTGAGGGTAGTACTCATTTGATGATTTTAACACGATAAAAAAAAATGGTCGCGACTTCCTCCGTAGTGAGTTCGCTAATTATTCCACAAGATCTTACTACAAGGATACTGGAGTAGGGTAAAACTGGGTATTACGCCCTACTTGACAAAACGCCCCATCATTCTAGCACGCCAATAGCGGTCACCGGTCACACTCGCGTGTGGTTCCGAGCAGTGAGTGCTAGAATGACGGTGCGTTTAGGCAACTAGGGCGTATTACCTAATTTTCCCCTATCCAGGTTATAAAATGTAATGCCAAATCCATACTAATATTATAAAGCTGAAGCGTTTGCTTGTTTGCTTGCTTGCTTGTTTGCTTGCTTGTTTGTTTGTTAATCTAATCTTAGGAACTATTGGTTCCAATAAAAATATTTTGGTTTGTCTATTTATCGAGAAGGGCTACATAAAAACACGCTACGGCAATAGAAACCGTGCAGGGGGGAACCACTAGGAACTGCTAGTTTTATATAATTCGGATTTGTTGTTTTTGTATGAGTTATAGACGTCCATTCATCCATCTATCCATCGCAGTAAGGTTTCCAGTAAATATTAACTAATACTCTTTTTTGATAAACTTATAATTTCCATAGTTCCATATTAATTCTATGAAGAAGAGAAGTTAAAAGTGTATTAGTTCGCCTCTAGCCTTCGAAGTTTCTCAGCCAATATTCAAGATATCTCAAGTAGAGTCAATCCACTTCTTGTGACCACTCTGTCCCAGATATCATTAATTTGCTATCACGAGGCCTAATTCTTTACTTTACTAACTTTAGTATGAGAATAACTATACCTATAAGGTATACGCACATATCTTTAATCAAAATGATATTACGTAACAAAATAATTAGCTATAAAAACACACAACAAAATAAAATAAAAAAAATACAATATTACCTTCAAACTGGTTAATGAAACGTTTTCAGGACAATACTGCGCGTGATGTTTTAAATTCAATGCGCCATATTAATCTGCGAAAGCACAAAAGCTATCAACCCTTGTGACCCGTTTTTATTAATAGCGAAAACAAGGTGATGTACGGGAGATTAAGCTTTGTAAACGACCATCACAAATGAGTAGCGTACGTAGTCGATATGAGGCGAGCCCAGATGTGAGTACAGGTACATAAGAGTGAAAGGGAGAGAGCTCTCGAAATCACAAAAGGGTTGCACTTTAACTGCCTACATTCAGACGAGCCGTCACAGCTGCGCTTCTATACAAATGATGTTTTTCCTGAATACTTGCACTCCCCAGAATAGCTTCCACTAACATTCACGGAAAGTATGAGAGGTACAATTTACTTGAATATGGAACATTTTTTTCAGTTACGAAGAACATTTACAATTTGACTGTAAAATAGGGTGTGCAATATTGGAAAAGCGTAACATCATACATTTCCCACTCACAAGATAGCCAAAGGTCAAAGTGTCGGCAATCAACGCGTATGCTGTCCTTCCTGAGTGCTTTTACCTCAGTGCACTGTCACGTACTTATTTTCTAAAGAGTCGAAGCGTTTCAAAAGCATCAAAGGTTCAAAGGAGGCACCTTCCATTTCAGTGAAGAAAATGAACCGTATTCAGGCTGTAAATGAAAAGCGTCTTGGGTGCAACTCACATCTCTACAGAGCGGATTTTAAGAAAACTATCCATTAATATTATATGTATTGGGCTGTGTTTTTCTTTAAATATTCTGTTTTATGCATAGTTTGCATCAGTCTTATCGCGCTGACTTCAGATATTCTCGGAGTTAGCATGATTCACGTTAATAAACTACAGTTAAATGTATAGGAAGCTAAGTATAAATTACAATCTGCAATACAAGTTATGAGTAAACTAAGTTAGTCACAATAGACGGTGTCGTTTGTTAGTTTGCGGTACGTTCAGTACACACGCAATGTGGAGTGCCTAGGCGTCAACTTGAGTGCTTCAAGAGGAGGTTTATCTTGCCCCGTCCACACGACCCGCGAGTCGCGACCTACTTCCTACAATACCTTAGCCGGGTTGTCAAGCCATTGTTGAACTTTACACCGCTACCGGGGTGCCCGCCTCGTTCGCTTGATAAATTCGGTTGCCTTAGCTCTCTGCCAAATAGAGGATCGAATGTCTAGACAGGGGTACATAACAATTGCTGGGGCTTTTTGTGAATAGCTACGATTGTCTGGGCTTTCTCGTTTGAAAGTAACTTGAATACATTAAATTAATACATAAGAATATTTCTAACATTGCCTAATCAGATACTTCGAACTATTTGCTTGGAATATAAATGATGGATGAAGTTCCAGAGGCCTGGGTAACTGGCCTACATTTAAAAAGGGAAGTGTTATGCGCACACGTTACCATATACGTATGTACCGGTAGAAAGCGGGCATCTGCCTAGCTTATATTTTTCCTAAGAACTGTTTCTAAAGAGGAGTAATTCTGAACATTTTGTTGTGTTTGAAAATGCTATACTCGTACCTAATAGGATTTCCAAACACAATAAAATGATGAAGGTCCTCAATTATGAATGTTTTGTGTATTTTTCGAGAGTAATTAAATCTTTCCTCCTTTAATATGTCAATTGTTCTTCCAAATTAGAAAAATATCATTCACCAGAATGTCGTTAGTCATGAGAGGTTCATGTGGCATGGGCAGTCGCTTTGATGCTCATATATGACTTTCGTCGATGTCATTATTTTGTTTTTAAATCATATTATATTACTTGACTTGGTTTGGGCTTTGTATTACAACTCTGTTGAGTTCTATTTATCTAAAATCAATGTCAATTATAACCTTCTCTTGAGTTTCATTTTCAGCTTGATAAAGAATCCCTTGACGGACGCCATCAAGTCTTATCTCATCTCGCGTTTTCCTTCTTAACTGGCAAGGCCGTATACCCAATTAACGGAATATTTTTAGGGCTTTGAATCTCTGGAAGTTCTCGCATATTCCATTTATTTTTTCTGTCAATAAATTTATCCATCGTTTCCATATACGCTACTTAATCAAGTTAAGTAAGTTTGTAAACAAACAATTGATTTATGTTATTTATTGATACAGTTGGTGATGGGCGTCTGGAACTTTCGTTTAGGGCTTGAACCCCTCTGTCTGACGTCACAGGACTCGTCTAGACTATAAAGGCTATGAGGAAGGCCCCGGACAATGCACTAAGGGTCAATTTATACTAGCGCAGAAACGAAGCGCATAGAAGCGTCTTTCCAAAACTGAACATTACAATTTCAACCTTGACTCCACAGCGTAACGCACACATTGTCACATTACTTCTGAGATTTTAAAAAGTCGCGCGCATTCTTCGAAATCCGCGCGTCTGCGCGTGATCAACGCTGATCATGAATCGTGCGGTTTCGCTTTAGTTGTAAAGAATTTGACGCTTCGATGCGCTTCGACTTTGCGCTAGTATAAATTGACCCTAAGTCTTCTCTATAATATGTTTTTTTTTTGTTCTACTCCAATATTTATGCTAATTTTATTTTCACACCCAAAATATTTCTGCTACAAGGCGGCTTCTACTGCTTGTTTTCTTTGAGCAGAATCCAAAATTACAGTTGATGACAGACTTGTGGTAAAAATTAGCGGTATGCGTGAATGCGTCACATTGAGCTTTTAAACGAATCTACTAGAAGCAGGGGAAGTGGTGCCAGGTATATGATTTCATGAGTGAGGGAGCCAAAAACCGGGGGGCAATGACCTCTCACCCTTAGTTTTCTTAGCGTTCATAAGCGAGCCTGTGCACTACGCTCCTCCCCACTTCACCTTTCCAATGTTTCGATCTTTACTTATTCATTCTCAACGAGTAACTTAACACTGATATAGTAGAAGCTGACTCGTAACAATACCTACAACATGATATAATTTAAAATGCTATACTAACTATACAGTGACTGATCAAGCGTTCAGTCAGATGCAAAAAAGCTACCACAGCAACAGCTTCTATTCATCACTTTATTGACATCAAATAAATAAACACTAACTAAAACGACCTAGGTATACAATATATACAATAAATCGTAAAAAATAATTATTATAAAAGAAAAAAGAAAACTACAAGTTTATATTCACAGATAAGTGGCACAGTTTCCCTTTCACGTGGCTCTGGTTTTCCGTCGCAGAAATGGAAACATTTCAGAAAGCTCGTTACTTTTCTTAGCACAGGTCGTAAAATATATTGGAAGATGAATTGTAGCCCCCGTATGGGCTGTATATAGTATATGCTCGTGGGTTTTATGATATATACGAAAATATACCTAAAATGAGCCCAAGCCTGCTTGCAAATTGCCGTATTTATGATATATATTCTACCTACCTGGCTGGCTGGACTCCGGACCGGACCTACAAATTGGCTCACGTAATGATAACAATCAACAAAACACTCACGATTTTCCCATTTCCTCGCTAAGGACTTTTCGTCGTAAACTGTGACCTTTTTCCAAACAACTACCAGCAGGCGTAGCATGGCGCTGTAGAAAGGAGTTTTGTCGACGGAAGAATAGACAAAATGACAGAACGTAGAAATATTTTTAGCGTTTTAAGCATGGTAATGTGAAAAATATGGAAAATAAACGTTCTTTTCTTCAATAGTGTATAAATGGTGTCATATTTGTGCAAAAAAACAGTCGATTTGTGTAGAAATAACGATGAAATAACTTTGTCTTTTCTTGGTAGACTAGAGATAGAATCGCCATGCTACGCGTGCAGGATTGGCCAAGTGAAAAAACAAATGTTTTCTTTCTTTAGTTTTTTAAATTAGAAAGGTTTATGAACGTCTAATTTTTTGAGGTGCTTTTTTGAGATAAACATAAATATATTTTAAATTAGTAAGTTGAATATGTATCATATCTCAAATCAGTGCAAATTAGGTTCGTCATTAAAATTATAGTTAGATAATTGGGTGGAGAGCACTATACGTAGCGTGTAGCGTAGTCCGACAGTGACGTAGATTGTTAAGCTAAGTTTTTTGTCGTGCCTCTACTGTAGACCTCATTTTACCCTCGAGCGATTTCAGATCGTTCCAGTCCTGAATATTTATAAGGCCAGCTTCCATTCCGGTCGGATTTATTATCAAGTTTTGTCACTTGTCCTTAGAGATTCGTTAGGAGTAATCCATTTAATATTGACTCTAGCATTTACCGTATTCCAAGTGATAAATGAATGAGCTTGACCTTTATAGAGTGCCTATTTTACGGTGTCAAATGTAAATACGTTTGGATTAATTATAATATACGTGGGCTCCTACGTAGATGATTGCGTCACTTTGCAGTGCCGGGTCGGCTATTTGGACAGCGTCGTTTTGGCTCGTGCGAAGTAATGCTCGCGAGGCCGGTGTGCCCCTAATAACCCGGCTTGCCGACAAAGTATTATTTGGCCACAAATGCTCTATGGACGTTGTATTCTTCCCACGGTTTCTGGGTTCTTGTCTTTAAAGCTAATTACAAAAATGTTGCTTTTTCTGCGTCGTATTTACCGTATAATTTGACTGTAGATTTCTTATAATTATATCCTGCGTAATAAGCAGTTTTTTTCCTACTTTTTGCATTGTCTTGTAAGGAATCACATTAATACCAAATAATCATGTGATTAAATTCTGAATACGCTTAAAGCCACGTTTTTGAAAAGGGTTTGACGCAAATTGTGCACTTCGCAAATTGTGCACTTGACGCAAAATGTGCGCATTTCGCAAATTGTGCAATTCGCAAATTATGCACTTCTCAAAATAGTAATTCGCAAAATGTGCACTTCGCAAATTGTGCACTTCGCAAATTGTGCACTTCTCAAATTGAGCATTCCATAAATGAATCTGAAAATTATCATAATGGTTCAAAATAAAAACCGCTTAATTACATTTTTTTATTATTTTGCACGAGAACGTGATAATTTACACACGAAACTACTGTTATAGTGCTAAAATCGAGCAAAATAATAAAAAATAAATTGTAAGTTATCGGTTTTACTTTGAACCATTATAATAATATTCACATTTATTTTGAGGAGTGCTCAATTTGAGAAGTGCACAATTTGCGAATTGCACATTTTGCGTCAAGTGCACAATTTGCGAAGTGCACATTTTGCGTCAAGTGCACAATTTGCGAAGTGCACAATCTACGTCAAACTTCTTGAAAAAAAGATGTATATTGTTTCATTCTTCACTCATCCCGCACTGCGGCTGACACGAATGTTTAATTCGTTCATATTGTGAATTTCGTTACGTTTTATCGAAACCTTGTTTGTCATTGATATTTTCGCAACAATATTTCTATACATAATTTATGAGCGCTCGTCGTTTCGTATAAAATATGTAACAGGATTTATTTGCGCGATATAAAAATTGGAGATATTATATTTAATAAATGTCTGGTCAGATCCATGGTGAAAATATGTTAAAATTCACCTATTAATAAAATAACGTGTAAAGTAAAATGATATGATCTACTGCCGTCATACCGTGCTATTTCAATTAATTGAGTCAGGACTCTGGAAGGGTGAATGATTTTTGACACAGCCTTAGAATGGTCTCCATTTTCGCCTTGTAACAATAAATGGTTTATAATAATTAAGTTAATTTGTTTAAAAATACTCGCAATTATACTGGTACAGTCGGCCAAGAAAGTGGCACCCTAAGGTTGAATATCGCTTGCAGATTCATAGGTGATAAAGATTAGTTTCGCTTGCAGATCGATCTGACAACTTCTATTGCTGTCTTTATCTGATTATTGATAACGACTATTACTGTTTGTAACGTGACAGCTGTTCTTAGTTTGAACTTGATGGAACCAATGACGTCGTAAAATCAACGGCGGGGGGCTGTAGATTTTGATGACAAAATTGTATCTACAAATTCAGAATTGTAATCAACAAGTTACATAAAATTGTAAAGGCACAAGGCGAATCCACAAACCTACAATTTCTGTAAACTTGTAATTACAATATCAATAAAAAACAAGCTAAAAATAGATTTATCCTTTTATTAAATTTCTACAATCAATTTTAAAATACTTATAACAAACAAAAACATAGCATATATATAATATTTAGAAGATATTGAAAATTTTTAAAAATTAGAAACGGGTGTAACCGCCGTTGGCCTCTATAACCTCTAAAAGACGAGACCTCATTGAACCAACAAGCCGTGAGCAAATATCGGTTCCCCGCATTTCCTCCCAAATATAATTACAGTGACTAATAAGAGCTTGTTTGGTTCTTTCATTTTGATGCGACCATCGTTGGATCATAAGGCCCCAAAGATTTTCTATCGGGTTGAGGTCCGGCGATCTTGAGGGCCACTGAATTACCCTTACGTCAGTGTGTGAACGAAACCAGGCTCTTACGATCCTCGCATTATGAATTGAACAATTATCTTGAACAAAATCAAATTGTGGCACTTCGTTCTCCGGGTAAACATTACGGACTGTCGGTAGCATTGCATTCTGAAGCACGTCGATATAATTTACAGCCGTCGCTCGAGGAGGTAGAGAACACAATTCTCCTACACCATCCGCACTCATCCAGCCCCAAATATTTACGGAAATTCGACCTGATTCTCTATTTGGAATTACATGATCATCTTTATACCGTGTTGAATTATATCGCCAAAGGTGAAGACGTCCATGCTGACTGGATTTAAACGTTTTTTCATCACAAAACACTGTATTAGACCAATCAAACTCTAAGTGCTCTCTGGCGAAGTTCAGACGAGCAAGTCTGTGAGCATCCGTCAAATATATTTTCTTGGCGTAATGCCTGTGGTGCAACCCCATGTAATGTAGATGATTCCTTATTGTTTGGGCACTCACATCGAACATCTCCCCAAAATGTTTTGTGGGCTTAAAACCATTGATTTCATATTCCCGTCTCATGAATTCTCTATCGTTATTGGAGAGTGCAGGCCGGCGACCACTTCTTCTGTGATCCAACAAACTTCCCTCCTCTCCTTCACGACGAATCCAAAAGCGGACAGAACGCCTCGATATATTCAAATTCCGGGATATCGCACTGATACTGCTTCCCTCATTAAATTGGGCAATTATTTGTGCTCTTTCGGCAATGGTCAAGTTGGCAGGCATTGAGATGATTTTATATGCAGTTGATTGAAAAATAACACGGAAAATATATCGATTTTTTGCATATATTTGACAAAATGTCAATTGTCAGTTTTCTTTTTCAAATGGAATTCGGTTGTCTATTTAAATAGTTTTTATTACTTTTGTTTGGGAACATTTCAATTGCTTTGTAGAAACTAATGTCCTTTTCATTTATACTAAAGGTTAAAATGTCATGTACTTATATGTGACATATGACGTATGAATACTAAATACATAGGTTTACGTCATGATAATGTTGTCTCTTTCAGTAATATCTTTTTATAACGAACCTTGTTGTAATTTTCGATGACCGGGAAACTAAATCAAAACTGGTACACCACTTTCTTGGCTGACCGTACTGCTAGCCTACTTTATCGCACGGCTGGGCAAAGGCCTCTTGGCCTCACGACTTCCAGTGTTCTCGATGCCAAAGTGTATCACAGATCGTGGTCAACAGACCGTGTATGCAACACCACACTGCGCTCAAAAACACAAATTGTTGACGTTGGTCAAAAGGCCGCTTCCCTAAAATGGGCCTGGGCCAGCCAGAAGGCGTCGCGGCAGAACTCGTAGAAGATGATGGGACTGGTACCAACGATCTTTAAAATATATTTTCATAATAATATTTATTTGTTCTAGGGTGGCTATCCAGCAAAATTGAAGAAGGTGCTGATAGTGACTGCACCGCTGTGGTTCAAGGCACCGTTCCGTATCCTGCGACTCTTCGTGCGCGAGAAGTTGCGTGAACGCGTGCACACTGTGAACGCGCCGCAACTGGGGCTCCACGTGCCGCGCTCCAGTCTGCCAAAGCAGCTGGGGGGGCTGCTCGAACCAGACCACGCAGCCTGGTATGTGTTGATCTTTATTTGTTTAGCGTTAGAACTCAGAACTCTTTGTTTGCAATTACAGTGGCGCGGGGCGGGCAGCGGAAGCGGGTAGCGGGTCACAAAATAGACTAGATTTCCGCTCAAACCGCCCCGCCTGCACTTGCTGCATCTTAGTCAAAAACTATATGTTTGCGTTATCCGCCAGCGGATTCCGCTACCCGCCCCGCTGCCGCTGTATTTGCACACTTTGAAGGACATGTGGCGCGTCGGGCGACGCGGCCTATTTTCCCACGTTTTTTTGAACACTAACATCGCCATATATTTATGCCCGATCCTCGATACGCGCCGCCTGACGCTCCTTGCGATTTTGGAAGAGGCCTTAGATGGTGTTAAAGTGTCACAACTGGGTCTGCACATGCGACGCTCTATAATAGGCTTGCATGTAACAGGCAACTACTGCTTGTTGGTTGTCAGATCACTGACTAGATGTATCCCCTCACCCCGTTGGTCTCGTGGTTCGTGGTTCTCGATTGTTGGGCGTGGGGTCCCGGGTTCGATTTTCGGGTCAGTTTCTCAGTAGCAGCCCGAAGTTTGGAAGTTGACGGTAAGATAACCCCGGGCCTCGGAAACCATGTTAAGCTGATGGGCCTGTGCCTGATCTCTCTCCGGTCGTGTCGGATTCAGATTGCCGCCCCATTGAACTATGAGAGTAAAGGAGCAGAGAGTGCACCTGAGCCTGCGCACACACTTGTGCACTATAATAAATATAAGATGCAATGGATGAACGTCGATGTCCTATCCATCAAACTGTACTAAACTCACGTGTGTTACAGAAACTATTAAAGACATTTTCAGTTCTGCTGCCTTCGGTCTCAAGCGATGAAGCGGCCACAACTTCTTACTATCTTGCATGTTGTCGAGCTATGCTTCCTTCCTGAGGCAAAGTTTCCTTTTGTCAGCGTCTTATCTGTTATGTTAGTTATGTAACATCAATGTGCTTACACGTTTGCTTTGTCAGTCTCACCGGGCTTATGTGGCTCTACTGCATAATATATTGGCTTCTCGTCTTTTCACTGCTTTGCGTGGTGCATTCTAGTCTTCAGATTGAAGAGACTTCAAACTTTGAAACGATAGCGACGTCCTTTGGTGCTTGTATTATGTTCGTGTCTAATTTGATTTGTATTGTTCGGGTGCGTCTCATTTCATATAAAGTTATTTGATATATTTTCATTTCAATAACGTTCACATGATATAGTCAACGTGAGATATACCAACAGTTGATATAATTTCTTTACACATAATGTTTGTGTTACTCTAAAACTCATTTCATATAATTTTATTTGATATAACGTTTATTTAAGCGAAAATCATTACATTTAACGTTTGAAACATATAATTTAACGTTTAAACTATTTGCTTTGGTGACTTTGACTTATCCTTTGAACTTTGATTGTTTGCCTTCACTATTGCTATTGTTATTAGAAAAAATTTGTATCCAAGAGCGAGCGAAGCGAGCTCGGGTCCTGGGACACCAAGGTTACTTTAAACCTTGCACCCAGAAATCGGAGCCCCGCGAAGCGGGGCTCCGTCGAGCCAGCATGACAGGTAGTAATCAGTTATTTGACCTAGGATGCAAGAGCGAGCGAAGCGAGCTCGAGACTTGGGGCACCCCGACACGGACAGGTTAGGTTCGAAGGGGATGGCGGGGTCTGAAAGACCCCGCCATCCCCTTTGTGTTCGGTTACTTTAAACCCCTTACGCAGAAAAAGGAGCCCCGCGAAGCGGGGCTCCGTCGAACATTCATGGCAGGTGGTACTATTACTAGGTACATCAGTGTTAGATTACTTGCCAGGATGAAAACAAAATTAGAACAAATAAGTTTTATGTCTTTTGAGTGATATACAAAACGAATTTATATTCATTGATTGTTATGCTTATAGAAATTAGTCATTATAAAATTATGTCAATCGTTTATTATATTAACAGATCGTTATATCAAATAAAATTATATATTCAGTTGTTATCTCTTGTAAATTTTAGAGATTTTGTAGTTATATCATATATTACTTACCCGTATTGTTCTACTAATTAACAATACTACGTACTGTAATATAGGCACTACGCTACGCGATATAATTATATTTCACGTTGCGCTGTAATGAACGCTTATTGTCAACGCTTGAACCTCAATTAACGTGTTCAGCGAAGTTGAGCGACAATATACTAAGTGAAAATTCATTATTGTCTTGTATTCAGCATTGAGAACATAAATACTAAGCCGATTAAACGATCCTGTGAATTAGGAATTACGAACCCTCAACCCACGCAAGGTTCACTTTGTGGTTAAGTTAACGAAGCGACTTACAGGAAAATCTATAACATCACTATCTCTGTTTGTGTAGTGACAAGCGTGATGTATGATCTCTAACGATTCCCTCTACACGTGAGTAATTTGCTCGACTACCTACGCACTGACCGTACATACATACATAGTAGTGTTTACGTAAATCCTGTGAGACCGTAGTCTGCTGAATCGATTTTAAGTGTCTAAAACTTGGCACCTGAAATACGAAGACTCGTCTTACATAATATACCATAGAGATTTATAGAGCACGTAATGAAGCGGTTCGTTTCTATACCAATGATAAATGGAGCTGAATTTCAGCGACGACGGTTGTTATAGAGCTCATTAACTTACCCGACTTCAGGTGTTTGCTACGAAATATGAGGTCGCGTCATATAGTATACGTGATTCATATCACTATCGTAGAAATAACAATAATACAAGATAAGATAATCGGAGCAATCCTAGTCACTTACTTCTCTGAATTATTTACTGAAAGAGCACACTACTTGCAATCCCACAGATTTTATCTATCACAATATAAACCTTGTATCTAGTTATCTACATCATGTGGGTGTACGTTATTTTATTTTTTTTGTGTTATTTTCCTTTTTTTTTCTTGAGAAAGTTTAACGTTAGTTTTTCTTTTGTCTACAGGTTGGAGCATTGCAAGAACTGTTACACGAACAATCTGCAGAACGCCAAGCTAGACGGCGTCATTGATGAATATGTAATCAGTAATCATATACCGCCGATCAAGCCGCAAAATGGTAAGTTCTACAAACATTATTTATGGAACATTTCAACAGACTGCTAAATATTACAAGCGTTTGAACTGCAACCACTTTTAACGTTTTCTTGGGATTTAGAATTCGCACATCGCCGAAAAGGATAGACATAACATTCCCAACAAGGAGCATTGGAGCGTTATTTAATTCAAATACTCCCACAAACGACAAATGTTTGTCTTGAACGTTAACAAGAAAACGTTTAATAACTTTTTTCAAGAAAATAATAATAATGGAGAATTGTTATTTTTGCCGCCTTCGAACAGGACTGAATTAAATTAATGTCTGTGGGCTGTAAATTCAATTTGAGAAAAGTAATTTAATATTTCTTTGATAATAAATGAAACCAAGTAATTGATAGTACTTTTGACAAACCAAGCGACGCCTTTTTATAATAGACTAGTTTTTGTTCGCGTCTTGATCTCGTTAATTTAGAATGTGATAAATAATCAATAATGTGGCGCCATCCATATTCTTCTTCGTAGAAGTAGTCGTACACTCCTGGCGGAGTGGTCGTGGTCATGGATAGTCTACTTGGTTGGTTGCGGTTTTAGCGAGTTTTCTCCATTTCTCCCTATTCGTAGCACGGCGTGTACATTCAGTAAGGGTACACTTTGTAGATGTTTTAATTAAATCTGTCCATCTGGTCGGTGAGCGGCCGCGAGAACGTTGCCCTTCCACTCTTCCTTGTATCACCAAACGTTCCAATGAGCTTTCGTTGCGGATGATATGTCCAAACATTTTGAGGATTCGCACTTGAACAATCGACGAAAGTCTTTGTTTGATACGAAGCTCTTTCAGGATGGAAACGTTTGTGCGGTGAGCAGTCCATTTTATCCTCAACATACGTCTCCAGCACCCATCCATATTATATGAACGTTATTATTGTTGTTTTCCTGTTGTTCGATGGATGGAACCCTATGTCCGTCTCTGAACACTTGACAACGTACATGCAAAAGGATTTCAAGGTGATCGGTTTAGTGGTAGTAAATTAATGTATCATTTATAGTATAAGTTTTTTTATCGTGGTAAAATCATCAAATGAGTCCTGCCACCCAAGGCGGGACCTTGAAGGACTTTCAGACTTGTCCTGACTAAAATCCATAGTGATCCTTCAAACCCTTAACGTTCCAGAGTCACGAATACTTGATTAGAGAGTCCTGCGACTCTGGCGAGCTATAATATTAGTTAAGATTAGGATTGGAGTTGTCGTCGTTACGCCGTATACTTTTAGGCTCGACTTTGATTTTTAAGTTAGGGACTTTACTCAAGGCGCGACGCGATATCGAATTGCATCGATTGACGATATCGGTCAGATATCACACAAGCGTAGGCCGAAGAAAATGTCTGGACGATCGCTAGTGTTTGCTATTGGAGTCGCACGGATTGACGATATGGCTCACAGATCTCCTCGATATCGAATTGCATGTACGTCCTAATGACAATGCACATGATTCTCTGTTCAAAATTCGATTGCGCAACTACTTTTGTTTGCAGCGCCTTTATGTCGTAGTAGTGAGGTGGATATTTGAAGTGTACGGTCGAATTGCATCGCATCACTCTAGTAAATACGTGCGATTTAAATCGGCAATCGACTCGATATCGCACGAATCGTGTCGCGTCGCATCGCGCCATGAGTAAAAGTCCCTTAGTTGTATCGTAAATTTTTGTGCAGGTATAATAGAGCACGAGGGTGCATGTGACATGACCAGTGACCGCGCGACGCGACTGGGCGACAACAAGACAGACATGCACATCAGCGGCGACCCCCCCTACACCTGCGACCCCAGCCCGCTCAGGTAAACAACCACATTATTATTCAACGAGTTATTAGTCAATACTGACCCTTGGGTAATCTCTGAGCATTAATATAATACATCGAGCGGTACAAAGAGACTGTCGCAAAGGTATATGTGACAGAGACAGACAGATATGACCCCTCTACAAATTCAAACTTTGGTATGGTTTGGCGTACAGTATGTCTTTGCTCAGACATGTTTTTTTTTCTTTTCGATAAGTTCCAACCACACCTGCCATTGGCTACCAAGGACGGAGTGATGACAACCATGTATTGTGTAAAAAGGTATAATAACGGCGTGCATGTATGACTAGATGTTTAAATGTGGATGAGGCGAAAAGAGTATGTAAGAATCGTAGCAGGTGGCGCTCTGTAGTTTCTGCCTGTGGTTGGCACAACGGTTAAGCGAAAGCTGGTGGCCTACCATGAACTCTTAGGGTTCATATATACGCACTATGCGGTTACCCGCAATGCGGCTGGCCGTCCGGCTGCCCGCAGGATGCGGTTGCGAATGCGGGCAGCCGGACGGCTAGCCGCATTGCGGGTAACCGCAACGTGCGGTTGAAGAACCGTTGCGGTTTGCGGTCATATTGATCCATTTCGAAGATGGACGTAGACGAAGTTGCAGCTATTTACTACATTAATACTCTGGTAATTTGATGTTCCAAATTGCTGGCCGACTTTGGATTTCGATGGTATTTTTTTCGGCATCGAATTCCATTTTACCAGACGTATCACGTGCACACACTCACTCAATGGTGGGCAGCCGCAGACTGACCCGCACAGTGCGTATAGCAACCGTCCGGGTAGCCGTCACTCGAGCCGCAGCCCTCCGAGCGACCGGAGCGGTCTGCTGGTAGCCGCATCGCAGTGCGCACAGAAATGAATATCACGTACATAATTGCGCTTGCGGTCAGCCGGACGGCTAGCCGCATTGCGGGTAACCGCATAGTGCGTATGAACCCTTAACGCGATCCAGTTTAGGCTGTGGGAAAGAGATGGCGCTAGACGAACACTGTTTTAAGCTTTCACGGTTTGTCTCTAAATTTAAAATGTCACTTACGGGATATCTTCCGTGATTATATTTTTGTTTGAGTTCCCGATATTTCGACGCTGTTGCAAGCGCCATGATCGCGGGTTGACTCGGGTTGATCGGGAACTCAAACAAAAATATAATCACGGAAGATATCCCGTAAGTGACATTTTAAATTTGGCGCTAGACGACTTGTATAGCTATGCGTGCCGTCGGCCGAGCTGTACACGCTCACTCCCCGCGGCTGCCACCGCTTCCAGCCCGAGCAGGCGCATGCCGACACCTCCATACACTTGATCAAACAAATACCGTGATGTAGTTAAACTTGCATGCAGCTCGCATGCAATCTCTTACATCGTCTAAATGAGGCTTTGATCACTTATTATCTTAAATAATGTAAAAGTTTGATTAGTTTTCTACACTTCTAATAGCTTTGCATACCCAATCATTTTGATTCACCGCTTTTAAATTTTTGAATGAACGAATAATCTTTTAATTTTAATTTAATAGACCGGTATTAGGAGTTATGAATGCTCTGTCTGCATTCCCCTTGTATTTTTTTCTAAATTGTATTGTGTTACGAATCTTGCCACGCCGACCTGTTATGCTAATTATATTAATTTGTGAATTTTATAAGTTCAAAATGTAACTATTGTAATTTTTAAACATTAATAAATAACACAAGATGGTTGGAATGTTATTCTTTAAAATTTTAATAGATCGACGTCTGTATATTCATTTTATACCATACTAGCTGTGCCCGCGACTTCGTTCGCGTGGATGTCGGAATTTAACGATGTATTTTTTAGTGCGAAGCGCTTAATTCTCGCCACGTTTTTTATAAATCATATCGTTTTCATATAATCCCTGTATTTAGAATTTATTTTTCAAGAATATTTGAGGTGATTATAATAAACGCCCTCTGTCGTTCAGATTCAGAAGAATTGCTACTGCATTAGAGCACCCATTCTGTCTCATTCCATCCCACTCCATCCCCCTCCATCCCACTCCATCCTACTCCATCCCACTCCATCCCACTCCATCCGACTCCATCCCATTCCATCCCACTCAGTCCCACTCCATCCTGACTGGCCTGTTGGTCTAGTGGTTAGTGACCCTGACTGCTATGCCGGAGGTCGTGGGTTCGATTCCCACCCCGGACAAATGTTTGTGTGATGAGCACGATCATTTGTTCTGTGTCTGGGTGTAATTTATCTATAATATGTATGTATTTAGAAATATATAAGTATGTTTATCAGTTGTCTAGTACCCATAACACAAGCTCTGCTTAGCTTGGGATTAGATGGCGTTATGTGATAGTTGTGGAATATTATTATTATTATTATATTATTATCCCACTCAATCCCACTCCATCCCACTCCAGCCCATTTCATCCTACTCCATCCCACTGCATCCCACTCCATCCCACTCAGTCCCACACCATCCTAATCCATCCCACTCCATCCCACTACAACCCACTCCAACCCACTCCAACCCACTCCATCCCACTCCAACCCACTCCATCCCACTACATCCCACTCCATCCCACTCCATCCCCCTCCAGCCCATTTCATCCTACTCCATCCCACTCCATCCTAATCCATCCCACTCCATCCCACTGCATCCCACTCCATCTCACTCCATCCCACTCAGTCCCACTCCATCCTAATCCATCCCATTCCATCCCACTCAGTCCCACTCCATCCCACTACATCCCACTCCAACCCATTCCATCCCACTCCAACCCACTCCAACCCACTCCATCCCACTCCAGCCCACTCCATCCCACTACATCCCACTCCATCCCACTCCATCCCACTCCATCCCACTCCATCCCACTCCATCTTACTACATCCCACTCCATCCCACTCCATCCCACTCCAACCCACTCCATCCCACTACATCCCACTCTATCCTAATCCATCCCACTCCATCCGATTCCATCCCACTCCATCCTACTCCATCCCACTCCATCCCACTCCATCCCACTCCATCTCACTACATCACACTCCATTCTAATCCATCCCACTCCATCCCACTCCATGCAATTCTATCCCACTCCATGCCACTCCCTCCCACTCCATCCCACTCCATCCTACTCCATCCCACTCCATCCCACTCATTCCCATTCTAGTGTGAGTCTAATAAAAACCTTTTCTTTCTTTCCATTCCATCCCAAACCATCCCATTCTATTCCATTACACTCTACTCTACTCTACTCTACTCCACTCCAAACCACTCCACTCCGGTCCACACCATATTTGAATAGGTATGTAGTTTTTCTATTCCAAGCTAGATCGCGCTACTGAACTGCGCGTCTCGGTGTAAACTGACCGTAATTTTACTTCTGGGTCTGGAACACTTTAAATTCAAATATCTTTTGATAGACTTAACCGATTACAATGAAACAAAAACTAAATTAGTCCTCAAGTTACGCTCGATCGTTGTGTATAAAGTTTATCTACATTGCCTTCGTACATTTTACGTGATGGGGCCACAAATAAACAGACAAACCGACAAACCGACAAACCGACAAACAGACAAACAGACAAAAATTCTAAAAATGCTGGAAATGGGTTCTGTTGGTTGTCCTTCAACACCCTAGCTATTTTTTTTGGATTTTATTTTTATGTACAAAAACGATTTTTCTACAGTTTTATTATATGTATAGATAATATTACTATTGCGGTCTTTAGTAGAGCAACAAAAGCCAAAACAATCATTTTTATAATTTTGTCTATATGTATGTATGGTCGAATATATCACCCAAAAACTACTACGTGGATTTGTAAGCTCCATATTTCCTCAGGAAAATATTGCAATTATTTTAAACTAAAGGGCTTCACACACAGCAGCTATAATGTAAAGATGTACATTATAGCACAATACATCTCATTACATCTTTCCATAGAAATCGTCAGGAGACCACACACTGCAGCTATAATGTATATTTTTACATCTTCGAATCTCTATGGAAAGATGTAATGAGATGTATCGTGCTATAATATACATCTTTACATTATAGCTGCTGTGTGTGAAGTCCTTAATTGTTCTCCGCAGTTTCGTCGTAGAGAGACCTTATTACATCCTATAGTCTTCCTCCTTTATGTGACTATTTATCCAACACAAAATATACTTTTTCAATTCTACCCAGTAGTTCCTGACATTATCGTGTTCAACCAACCAAACAAACAGACTCTTCCACTGACTTCCGAAAGAAAAATTTTTACACTTTTTTTTGTTTGGTTTTGAAGTCGGTTCCTTTTTATTCAAAAAGTTTTTTATAGTTGATTTTTCTTTTAGCTTTATAATACATATTAGTATAGTTGTATGACTCTGAATTCCATACGAACTAAGTCGCGGATAAAAGCTAGTACCTACTATTTAAAATGTAGTCGGGTAATGAGATCTTTTAAAAAACGAACACATACTGAAGTGAATGGATTTTAAGATTGTTATTCTTTATTGTTCCAGGCACACACATGGTTACAATGGTGACATGAAGAGCAGGCATATACATTCTGGAGACGAAGATGATATGGACATAAGCAGTAAATATACTTAAAATAATGTATTGACATAGTCAGAGCTCACCCAAATTTCGAAGACCTTATGACACAGATTTTAGATTCGTACTGACTCAGACCCACCCTGCCCCTGTTTGTCTGCGCGCCAGGGCAGCGGTAACTCTTTTGAACATTCGCTTCATCCCGACAGCTATTCATGCCTCTAACTGAATTCTACAAAGGTTAATTTTACACCACTGAAATATGGTTCTCCCTTTACGATATACACTCGGCGTCACAAAAATCGCACCTCTTCGAAAATAAGTATAAAGCATGTCCCGCCAGCAACGAATACATTAACGCCAATTAATATTGGTATCAATTGAAAGTATGTTTAACGACCTTTAAATTAACAACAGTTAGAATTCCTAAACACAACAGATCTCATCAGCACGTAACGTTAAAAAAATGTTTTCAAAATACGCATTACAACGGCCATTAATTGCACGTCCCTACAAGGGTATAAAACGAGCGACCCGGGTTAAATGTGGGTCATACGCTATTCATCCTTTAAAGTGAACACACGTGAACAGCTACAGCAAAAAAATACCCCAGAAGATGGATACCACTACAGATGAAGCCGCTCAATTCATTGCACTACTGCAATCAGAGATGCGGCAATGTGATGTTGCTCGGCAAATGAACTTGAGTCGTTTTGCCGTTCGACGAGTGTTCCAACGCTTTCAAGAGACTGGTGGCTATATCCGAAGATGTGGATCAGGACGACAAATGTGAACATCCGAAAGAAACGATCGCTTCATTGCTTCGACGTCTTTACGTAATCGGTGCTCCAATGCTGTTGAGGTGCAACAACAACTGGGATCAGCTCGCAGAACTTCTGTAAGCGTCTCCACGATTAGAAGAAGAATGCAGGAGAAGAAAATTGCAGCTCATAGGACTGCTACAGGGCCAAAATTGACGGCACAGCATAGGAGAGACCGGTTGCAATTTGCCCGTGACCATGTGGATTGGACAATAGAGTAATGGAGGGCTGTGCTCTTCTCGGATGAGACGAGGGTGTGTCTTTTCTGCAACGACAGGCGTCGAAGAGTGTATTGGAGGCAAGGAGAACGATTCGCACAAGCCTGTATTCAAGAGACGGTGGAATACGGGGGTGGCTCTTGCATGTTCTGGGGCGGCATGTCAATCGACGGCAAACGAACCTCGTGTGTGTTTCTCGGACTGGAAGTGCTCGCGGGCAAGGGTCGCTGACTGCTGTTCGGTACATAACAGAGATCTTAGAAGAGCAGGTTGTCCCTTTTGCGGGTTTTGTTGGCAGTGGGTTCACGTAAATGCACGATAACGCCCGCTGTCACACCGCTTTAATTGTAAAAGACTACCTGCAAGAAGTTGGAATCCCTGTTATGCGCTGGCTGGCGCGAAGTTAAGACCTGAACCCTATTGAGCACCTTTGGGATGAACTGAAACGTTGAGTACGGGCACGTGATCCTGCCCCTACCGCTCTCCAAGACCTCCAAGATACCGTCGTTGCAGAATGGGACAACATTCCTCAAGAGGCTGTTGCCACATTAATTAGGTCCATGAGAGAACGCATGGAAGCAGTCATCAGGGCTAGGGGGGGTAACACTAGGTTTTAAGTTGTTTTTAAGGACTTTCTTGTAATTTTTGATGATAAAATAAAATTTGACTTTTTAATCATTTGCATTAGCTTGCTTTTTTTATTCCCTGGTAATTAAAAAAACAAATCCATTGATTTATTCTGAAATTTTAATAAATTGCCTTTCCAATGATACCCAATAGTCATATGTCTACCATTGATTAATTGGGTTAAAATGACTTTGAAGGGAATTCTTAAAGAGGTGCGATTTTTGTGACGCCGAGTGTATTATCTTATTTTAGGTCCTTGGCATTTAGAAAGAAGTGTATCGTATTTTAGTTAAATACAGTTTTTTTATTTTCCATTTAAGTTCTATAAGTTCGATAGAAAATCCTACTTTTAAAATGAGCCTCAAAGTTGGTTCCCGGATTCGCAATTACGACTTGTGTGAACCCACAAATATGGTTCCCGGCACTGAAAGTGTTAATAAAAACTTTTTTTCCAACAATGAAACCTTTATAACTGTCAAACTTTTAAACGCTGAAAAATAATATCTGTCATTGTGACTGGTTTTGATGATTGTTTACTATTTTATATGATAGGAAAAAAATATTCACATTACAGTACTAATGATTTCCGGCCAAAAAGCAATGGGTATGTTTTTTAGTGAGTAAATTAGATAGTGATGAATAGCTCTTGTGCCTCAGTGAGCCAAAATATAAGACGACGCGGTAAGTCTTTCTAGGGCTCGTGTTTGGGCAATGTTATTTTATACATCACACTAGGGCCATACTACCACGTGAAATGCTGTTCTATCTCGTTATTGAACGTTTATGGGAACATTTAAAGACGATTATCGAGAAAATCAACGGCTACTGCCGGTAGTGGAATATTTTCACGGAATATGTAAAAAGATTTATTCTTGCATCATTTCTGTTTTTTTGTATTAATTTACATAGTTTTTCCTGATAAACTCGAAACTATAATTTACGATCGTTTCCATCTGGGAAAAATACAACTTCTGAAGTTGGTGCTCGGATAAAAATATGTTTATCAAGCGATGCTGTGAATGCAACCACACATGCGATTGTTGCAAAATCTCGATTGGATTCATTCGCAGTCGCGTCGTTCTCTCCCCGCACTATGTATTGTAAGGCCCAGTACTACAATCATACCACATAGCTGTGTCACTATACTTGCTAGCTTCGTTTCATTGGAATTAGTCGCGTGTGCACTGTGCATGTTTTGTTTTGCATTCGTTCGACCGAATCCGTTGATTCGAAGACGCTGGCGATTGCTTCTCTCAAAACAAAAGGGCACTCTTTATTGAATCTTCCATATTTTATACAGTTGAAGCAAGAATTTAATAGAAAAAGTTCGTTCCATAGTTAGAATATCGCGCAAAATCTCGTGTGATTGAAAGAGACATGAAGTGTAAAGTTTTCTCGACTGTGAATGTTATATTGACATTATTTCTCGTGTTTGTGGTTAACTTAAAAAGTGAGTTTATATAAAATTTCGTAAAATTAGTAAAAGTAGATATACACTTCTCATCAAAAAAATCGAAACACCTCGCAGTTTATGATTTGATAAGGATTATCAGAAAAATGTGTATATTTAGGAATAAATGTAAAATGTCATTTAATAGTGAGTAGTATGAGGTTTTTAAATCCTAATGTTAATGTTCTAAATTCAAATTAAGTCTTCATAGGTTTCGTATTTTGTATAATGAGTAATTTTTACCCTGTATGGAATATGAAGGAAATGGGTAAAACAACACGCGTAAATGAAAAAAAAATGTAAGAAACGTTTATTTAATAACTTGTATTCCCTCCGCGAGCTCTTATTACTGCTTCCATACGGTTCTTCATCGATCGGATGAGAGTCACGATCACATGTTGTGGTATATTATCCCATTCCTCTTGGATTGCATTTTGCAGCTGGCTAAGTGTTTCTGGGGCTGGATCTCTTGCTCGAATTCGTCTCTTTAATTCATCCCATAGATGTTCAATGGGATTCATGTCCGGGCTTCTTGCTGGCCATACCATAATGGAGATACCGACTTCGGTAAGATAATCTCGTACGACGCCCGCGGTGTGAGCTCTAGCATTGTCGTGCATGAATATGAAGTCGTTGCCAATAAAATGTGCATAGGGCATCACATGAGGTTCAAGACACTGTTCGATGTACCGATGAGAGTTTAGTGCAGGCAGCCGTGGCCCAGACACAAAGGCAAGTTCTGTCTTACCGTCGGCGCTGATTCCTCCCCAAACCGTCCACGAACCGCCACCATAGCTGACCTTTTCTTCAATGCAGCATATTATTGCTACAAATTTTTTTTTGGAACCTTATTAGGTAATTATTTACTGACACAATTTTGCCTGTCTGTGTCGTTCCTTTTTACGCCTACCTTCTTCATTCTAGATTTTGCTGATGACACGTAGATTCCTGTTAGATTAAAATCTTTTGCCTAATAATAAAACATTCGAAAGATTAGTCTGCGTTATTTCACAGAAAGTTTCTCATTTTATAATTTATCATGGAACTCGTATTAAAAAAAAATTGATGTACTTTCTTATCAAGTTTCATTCGACCTTTTTTATTCTTTATGGCTTAAAAACTAAAGCGATTGAGTTGGGAGGACCCTTACTTGTTTTTAAAACAGGTCGATAAACACCAAGACTATTTTAAAAAGAATCTTGTCTAGGTCTGATTTGATGTAGAAAAGTTTCTCTTGTAGAGAAGAAATGTGTCTTCCCCCAAGTGTCAAAAGTAGAGAAAATATTGTCGCCATGCTCGACGTTGTAGACTTCTTTCTATCGTAGAGAAGAAACATTTCTTTTCTACGAGTCAAACATCGCCATGCTTAGGACGATAGAGATCTTTCTTCAATCTGTCAGTTTGTCGATTCTCCCGTCGATATAACTCGTTTCTACGGTGGTCTGCTACGCGTGCTGGCATGTTAAAAGAAGGAATTAAGGACAAAGACTTAGTCGCCGTTAATATGGCCAAGACATTACTAGATGCCGCTGTTAAAGAAAGAAAAGACTACGAGGAGAAAATTAAAGAAGAAGAAAACGTACAAAAAATTATAGATAAAAAGAAAAATGCTTTGAATCTTGCTTCTTCAAGAAATCATAATGTCTAATGTTTCTAACTTTCAATATTATTTGCATGATTGGATGTGTGTCATTTCCTTATTAACAAATATTAAAACTGATAACTATTTGTAAACTTTTTAATAATAAAAAGGTGGTGATGGTTGGCTATGGGGATGGTGGAGGCCAATTTTTTTTTTTTTTCAGTTCCACATGAAACTTTTATTTTAAGTTAGTTCAGATGGTCAGTAAAAGTCAGTTTTTTTAGATTTCTGGTCAGTAAAATCAGTATTTTTGAACACTGAACCTGTTTCGAACCCTGGGTGCCAATCCGCGTTCCTTCAACCTTCTTCTTATTGTAGAGTCACTTACAGCTACTCTTCGTACAACGCGAAGCTGCTGCTGCAGTTGAAAAGCGTTAAGGCGTCGATTTCGTAAAGAAGTTGTTACAATAAATCGATCATCTCGCTCAGAAGTGACCCGATTCCTGCCAGATCCTGAACGGCGCGTGAACGAACCAGTCTCCCGATAGCGTTTGTAGACTCTATGAACAGATGATAAGCTTAGATGCAATCTTGCAGCCACAACACGCTGACTAAGTCCAGAATCCAGCAATGCCACCACTTGGGCGGCTTCTGCGGGCGAAGTATCCATATGTTTTAGAAAAAAAAGTTTTTTCAGACGTCCCAAAGTCACAGTAAATGAAATAAGAAACAGAAAGTTTAAAGACAAGCGCTAATTTTTAGTTTTTAAACGAGAAACGTACTCCAACCCTAAATACACATTTGTCTCAAAACAGTGATTAATTTCATTTATAGGATAAACAAATGAAATTATTTCGAATTTTGATTTTTTTCTTCTTACTGTAATGACCAAACTGCCAGCTACACAGTAATGTTTTTTTTTCATGGAATTAATTCTCTTTTGTAAAAAATTAGGACAAAAACAATAAAAACGAAAGTGTTTCGATTTTTTTGATGAGAAGTGTATTTCCCAATTTTAATATAGTTTATTGGAACCAAGTCGTAACAATAATTGAATAATTTCGGTTACGTATAGTTCACCTAATCGATTGCGATAACGGCGACCCCTTTGGAATCACTTCTTTGCGTGTGCCTATAAATGGGTCGCTAGAGCAAATTAAATTCTAAATACTCAGTCACAACTGGAATAAGGTATTGGGTGAATTGAATATACTTGGAGTATGTTTATAACCTTGTACTTGTTCATGTTGAGGGTTCAGGGTAAATAAGGTTCTCTAAGGGATTGTGTTGTAAAGGTTCATCCACATGATTGAACCGCCGCTTGGGTTCGGTACCTAAATTTGGAAGAACTCATCCTGCGCAAAGATAGATCGTTGCCCGATTTTATCGCTTGAAATGTTAATGTAAATATTTTGATATTCTTTTAGTTCAAAGACGTATTTAGAGTGTTATAAATGATTCATAATAAGAAACACTCTTTGAAAGTAACATCATTTTGTCTTTGAAGTTCAAGGTTGTAGTCAAATAAAACTCGCTTTAATTTAATTTACTGTTGGTGCAGCAGGCTTTATTAAGTAGGTAATCTGTTAAGCTGTAAAGACGGATAAGCTAACTAATCTTCTAAATATCCACTATAGGTGTAGGTTTTCTTATAAATTGTCGAAACTATTGAGTATATCACCATGTTACTGCGGGTTTCTCCTCAGAGTGAGAGAAAATAAGTTGAAAAATTGTATAACCTATAACCTTCAATTTAGCGATCCTAGAACTGGTGTCTCGTAATAATTATTTCTTGGCTGCGTCTTAAGTTATATAAGGTCAAAGGTCACATAAATCGGTTTTTCGCGGCTCTTCGATCTTTCGTTACTTGAAATTTTTAAGAATAAATATTTTTTTCATGCCCTCAACTGTTTTTAAAAATATTAGACAATGGGCACGTAACGCTCAAACATACGTTTTGTTGTTCTACGGTATGAGTAGCAATGGGATTGCGTAACATTACTTGTAACTTTTCCGTAATGTGATGTAGACCAATCTAACACTTGCTTCACACGGCGCGTAATACGACGCATCGCGCCGCTCTTCGTGTGAAGACACCGGCGCAGGCTGGTGCGTCCGATTTTTTTATGAAATACCAGAAGAGGTATCACGCGCCGTGTGAAGCAAGTCTAATAGCTTGCGATTAGGCTTGAAATGTGATGTTGTTCAAGCGCGCGGCACGTGGTCGTCGGGCGAGGTGTCGCCGGGACTGTCGGACGAGGAGGCGGGGGGTGGAGGTGTGGGGGAGACACCGGCCGCGCTGCTAGCGAGAGTGAGGGCGCTGGGCCGGCGCGGCCTGCAGCTGGAATACGACGAAATCCGCGCGCGCCCGCCCACCGGCACCTTCCACCACGCCAAGTGAGTATCACCACACCGTACCACACTAGGTGTGGCCGGCGCGGCCTGCAGCTGGAATACGACGAAATCCGCGCGCGCCCGCCCACCGGCACCTCCCACCACGCCAAGTGAGTATCACCACACCGTACCACACTAGGTGTGGCCGGCGCGGCCTGCAGCTGGAATACGACGAAATCCGCGCGCGCCCGCCCACCGGCACCTTCCACCACGCCAAGTGAGTATCACCACACCGTACCACACTAGGTGTGGCCGGCGCGGCCTGCAGCTGGAATACGACGAAATCCGCGCGCGCCCGCCCACCGGCACCTTCCACCACGCCAAGTGAGTATCACCACACCGTACCACACTAGGTGTGGCCGGCGCGGCCTGCAGCTGGAATACGACGAAATCCGCGCGCGCCCGCCCACCGGCACCTTCCACCACGCCAAGTGAGTATCACCACACCGTACCACACTAGGTGTGGCCGGCGCGGCCTGCAGCTGGAATACGACGAAATCCGCGCGCGCCCGCCCACCGGCACCTTCCACCACGCCAAGTGAGTATCACCACACCGTACCACACTAGGTGTGTCCGGCGCGGCCTGCAGCTGGAATACGACGAAATCCGCGCGCGCCCGCCCACCGGCACCTTCCACCACGCCAAGTGAGTATCACCACACCGTACCACACTAGGTGTGGCCGGCGCGGCCTGCAGCTGGAATACGACGAAATCCGCGCGCGCCCGCCCACTGGCACCTTCCACCACGCCAAGTGAGTATCACCACACCGTACCACACTAGGTGTGGCCGGCGCGGCCTGCAGCTGGAGTACGACGAAATCCGCGCGCGACCGCCCACCGGCACCTTCCACCACGCCAAGTGAGTATCACCACACCGTACCACACTAGGAGTGGCCGGCGCGGCCTGTAGCTGGAGTACGACGAAATCCGCGCGCGCCCGCCCACCGGCACCTTCCACCACGCCAAGTGAGTATCACCACACCGCACCACACTAGGTGTGGCCGGCGCGGCCTGCAGCTGGAATACGACGACATCCGCGCGCGCCCGCCCACCGGCACCTTCCACCACGCCAAGTGAGTATCACCACACCGCACCACACTAGGTTTGGCCGGCGCGGCTTGCAGCTGGAATCTCTCGGCCGGAGCTCGGCCGGCCGAGAGAGTGATTGTGGCGCGGCTATAAAAGCGCTGTACAAAAATCAAAATGTTTTAAGTTTCCAATGTGTGGATACTCTCAGATATGGTAGCTTTCCACGACCGCGACTACCAAGACTTACTTATGCGCACTGGATGCGTTCTGCGTCCACCGCTGCACCGGTCCGATCAACTGCCCGTTATGTGAACCATTGAACTTCATCTTATGCCAACCGGTGAGCGAACCAATGTGACAAGTCCTTAAAGCCTGTGTCCAGTCGGATTTACCATAATTCACCTTGTGGCAGGCCACCCCATATTAGAATCCATCACGCGGCTTAATGTTTTTTTAATATATATATGTATTGTTTTATCTGCGAGGAATTGTTACCGCCATAAAAAAGAAACCTGTTTTCGTGAACACGTTTAATCCAACATCAAATAGTTCTGCAGCAGTTAATTGCATTTCCTCTAAGTGATTCCTACGCTATAAACCATGTTATTATTTATAAGTCCTGCGCTCGATGGGATTTTCCATCGGCAAAAAAAAACTTCGTTACATATTTTCCTCCCTCATTTAAATTCACAAAAATGTACAAAATATGCTACCTTAGTAAGCTCCTCAATTAGTACTAAGGAACTGTTATGATTAATATACGTACTTCTTTACAGAGTGGTTTAATCAGAGAGTTAAATCAATTAAAAAAAAAACAAGATTGATATGTGGCCGATTCTTTGTTGTTTTTGTATCCCAGATGGATGCTAAAAATCTTCAAAAAGAATATGTAAAACTTCCATAGCTAAAAGTAAGATACTTTTGCATCTAAGCCAAATCATAGCAAGAAAGACAGTTTTATCAACACTGCCCAAATAACAAAATTAAACCTTAAATCCGACTAATAAGGTGTATATTTATTTTCCAGATTGCCGAGCAATCTAGCCAAGAACCGCTACACGGACGTGTTGTGTTACGACCACTCGCGCGTGTTGCTGTCACAGACGGACCCCGACGACCCCACCACAGACTATATTAACGCCAACTATGTTGACGGATATAAACAGAAAAATGCATATATTTGTACACAAGGTGAGCATATATTTTTTTATTATTTTAGTTGACTTTAACCAAAATCAAGTGTCATTTATTCAAATTAGCTTCATAAAACGTGAGTCATTCGCCACTTACGGATAGGTACATACTTAATTTACACGAAAACTACTCTAAAGCGTATTTAAATTTAGTACTTATGTAGTGTTTATTTTAGTTAAAAATGGCTAAAATTTAAATGCGCATCAATAATTCTTTTTGTACACCAAAATGGATAAATGGTCACCTTTAAAACTCGCTTTAGCAAGATTTCAGGGACACCCTGAAGTTCGGTTTGGTTAGGTTCCTTTAAACCTTGTACACAGAAATAGAAGCCCCGCGAAGCGGGGCTTCTATTTCTTATACTACTTGTCTCGACAAAGGTCGCGAAGCGGGGCTTCGTCGACCCTGCTTAGGTAGATTTTTTTTTATTACACCTCGTTATGACATATTTTAATGAACACTAGCTGTTGCCCGCGACTTCGTCCGCATTGTATTTGGTTTTAAGGCACCTAAACTAATATTCTCTTTTTTAATTTGTTGAGAAAGTGAGGGAAGACCTGATGTCCCACTTTAAAGTTTGTTATAGAATCTATAACAAACTTTAAAGCAAATAAAATGAAAACTTCCAGACACAACACTTTATATACGACATTGGTAGTTTTTCTAAAGCTGGTCAGCATTACTGACAGGCGAGCATGTGTTATATAGTTGGCCGTGGGAAAAACAGTTGGACCTTAGGTCGACATCAGCTTCCTTCAGGGGCTGTCCTTGGGACTTATTTATGGTCATCGCGAAGTAAGGGGCTACCGGGAACGTGTGAGTTTGAACTTGAAAGGGAAATTGTTGGAGATGAGTGGTGTTCACAGTATCAATGCAGTTTCCCCTGAGCCACATCCGGTGAGAATTTCAGCTTCGCTTACATTTCTGTGTAAAGGTGCGTACAGACCATGTATCATGTTATATAACATGTGTTATAAAACACTACACTCTATGTAGAATGTTACCATGAAAAATGTTATATAACATGTTATGTTATATAGTCTGTACGCACCGTAATGCCGTAACTATTAAACCCCTTCTACACGGTCAGACCTGACCGCCTGACAGAGGTGAACTTGGTCGTGTCAACAGTACCCCACCGTCTGGAACGCTGTCGGCTGACGGTCGGGTCCCACCGCGGACGCAGCCTGTCGGGACGGCTGCGCTCCCGACTGACTCCGCCCATATTTGGTCGCACACCGGACCAAGGTCAACTCTGTCAGGCGGTCAGGTCTGACCGTGTAGAAGGGGTTTTAGTCGCGTTCCATTGCACAATTTTGGTGGAGTTAGATTTCTTAGAAGCATTATTATTACTTTTAGGTTATTTTATGAGCTCGAGGACCACAGGCAGTTGATGAATTTAAAATCTCGAGTAGGTAGTTGCTGGCATCACCCTAATTGACGACGTTATTGTATGATGTGTAAACCACATCATTCCCAACAATTTCGGCGAATATGTTTTCATTTATTGCAGCGGTTCGGTCATTTTTTTAGTATCGCACGATCACATAGCACACGGACACATGACGGGACTCCGAATACGTAACTTATCAATTCTTCTTACAACGGGCAGTGTCTGCCGGAATTTTACAGAGAACAGTACCTACCGTGATATATGTCCATGGGTCTATCATCATGGCGAATGTCTCAAAGGCTTTTTGTTCGACATGGTACATTCAGACGATTACATTTTTTTAGCGTGGTAATACATCACGTGGAACACAACGTGCACTCTTACTCGCCGCCCGCATGGCCGCGCCTACAGTGGCTGGAGATCGTGTAGCGACGTCTGTCGCCATCGGCGTCTACCGCTGCGGCTGGGCTGGAGGTGGACATTGTCCTCTCCCTCATGCGTCCCGCCTCCTCCTTTGCTAGCATGACTGCTTCGCAGAAGGAGGCGACTGCTTCCCATTCTGTCTCGCCCCGCAGCATGGCCTCGACCAACACTAAGCACGAGAGGTCACCGATTATCGTCGTAGTGAGGACACGGCGGTGCTCTGCCCAAGCGGGTAGTCCTGCACCGTATGCTCCACCGTGTCCTCCAGGCGATCCACGCAGTGGTGACACCCAGGCGATTCTTCTTTCCCTATCAGACACAGCTACCTCCCGAAACTTTCATGTCCGGTGAGGACCTACGTCATGTGGTAGGTCAGGCGGGACGCCGTGACGCCTATCCAGCTACTCCTTAAAGAGGGGTCTTACCGCCGCGGTTGGGGCGTGCCCGGAACTCGGTTGCGACAGTCGCTCTCTCAATATTGCCCTGTGATCACGCCGGAGCTCTTTCCGGGAATTCATCCTGGCGATGCGCCTCGATAGACGCGATGGAGGGCCGTCGCCTCCAGGGGAAGATGACTACATTATAATCCTGAAACACCTTTGCTTTGTCACAGTTTTATGACTACGAACACGTTGAGTGTTGCAGTGTTGTTGTCAAATGGGACTTTAAACAACAAAAAACAAAAAAAAAAAATACGCATCTTACTTTGTTAGTGACGCACAACAGAGACTGCTCATCAGGCTGAACAACTTTGCTAAGACGTCATTCCTTTTTATGTTATAGTGTAGCTGGGCTCTTGGAGTTCCACAACAGGTGTTCCAGATCTTCAATTTTTATACGTCAACAGAGAGTGCTTATCAGGCTGAGCAACTCTTGCTAAGACGTCATTCCTATATATGTTATAGTTTAGCTGGGCTTTTGGTGTTCCACATTAGGTGTTCCAGATCTTAAATTTTTATATGTCAACAGAGAGTGCTCATCAGGCTGAATAACTTTGCAAAGATGTCATTCCTACATATGTTATTGTGTAGCTGGGCTCTTGGTGTTCCACATCAGGTGTTCCAGATCTTCAATTTTTATACGTCAACAGAGACTGCTCATCAGGCTGAACAACTTTGCTAAGACGTCATTCCTTTACATGTTATAGTGTAGCTGGGCTCTTGGAGTTCCACAACAGGTGTTCCAGATCTTCAATTTTTATACGTCAACAGAGAGTGCTCATCAGGTGGAACATTTTTTGCTATCGCACCATTTTTGTATCTCTTATAGTTTAGCTGGTCCGTTGCGGTTCTGCACCAGGTGTTCAAGTTTCCAAGATAAATTATAGCCTATGTGTTGGCCAGACTTAATACCTATACAACAAAAAAAAAAACATTCAAATCCGTCCAGTACTTTTTGAGTTTATCCCGGACATACATACAGACAAACAGACAAACAGACAAAAATTCTAAAAACTATATTTTTGGCTTCGGCATCGATTGTAGATCACACCCCAAGTATTCTTTTCAAAAAATATTCAATGTACAGTTTTGACTTTCCTACTATTTTATTATATGTATAGATATTTTGGTGCACATTCAGTATATTTGGTGGAAGTGGAACACAGGCAAAATTAGGTAAATGAAATGGGAATAAATTGAAGTACTTTTAAATACCATCCGTTAAAAATTAACAAAAAAACTTACCATTATAATATATTTTTTATGTTAAAACACTTGATATCATCAATATCTAATGCCGGAAACATTATCATGATAAACGATAAAACGAATATAATGTTAATTGTACTTGTTTGAAAATAAGCGATTACGTTGTTATCAGTAACATTGATGATAAACAAAAAACACATGTTGGTTCACACAAGGCGGTGTATATTGCGACTAACTTTTTACGCATATCTACTCTCACATGAGTTGTAATGTAATTGTAAAACAGCTAATAATACCAGGCACAATGTTCCACGGGCAGGGCGGGAGGGACTGTCAGACCTGTACTGACTAAAATCCACGGTGTCCTTCAATAGCCCTTTATGTTCCGGGGTCACGGTAAGGAGACCCCAGCAGGCTTGGACCCTATAAGGAGGGTCCCGTCAGATTCCTAACAGCTCTTTGAGGCGCGCGTGGAACCCGACGCTCCTTCGATCCGGGCATGGTCCATAATCGGACGGCAAGTCACCTATAACTCGCCGTCTGCATGCCTACGCCTACCCGTTGCCGTGGCTGTGTCCCGTGGCGGGCCGTATTAAGTGGGACTTAAATGGAAATGTGGGTGTAATAAAAAGTACACCTCTGCCAAAGTTAAAAAGTGATTAGTAAAATGTTTTGTGAACACCCACACCTCCATCGAGTGATGTGTTCAGTTAAACCGACGATCGATAGCTTTGTTAGTTCAGCCGTCACTCATGGCTTTATTGATTCGTCCGCTCATAAAAATGTGTAATTTACGCGAGGCTTCACTTACAAACAGGTATAAAATAACGTTGCAATTTCAATAGTAATCTTTCCTTAATAAAATAAATAAACATGTAAGATTTTCTCGCCAGTTTTCAATTTGGCTGCGATCCCACAGTACCTGGAACTATTCGCGAAAATTGTTTACGATAGAAATACGTATTCTGTGAATTATTAATAATAAAGCCCTGTTGCGCGAATTGGAAATAAACGCAGGGGAAATCCTCACTTCGTGGAATTCGCTTTGCGAATAATAGCAATGGCGTTCTTTTTGCACGAGTAATCTTTTTTTCTTTCTGTTATTGGAAGCGACCTTGTATGTCCGATAAATATGCATGTTTACCTGGAAACATTCGTTCGAACATTTCTATTTCAAGTGAAATGCTAAACAAACGATTCGTGTTTAAAAATTGTAAAGAATTATCAGAATTTACCAATTTATTATGAACCAACTAGCTGACCCGGCGAACTCCGTACCGCCTGAGAAACGATTAAAAAAAAAACCTTTTAAACCTTCCCTGGACTTTCCAAAATAATTCAAAACCAAAATCAGCCAAATCGGCCCAGCCGTTCTCGAGTTTTAATCAGACTAACGAACAACAATTCATTTTTATTTATATAGATAGATAATTGGAATGTTGTGTTAGAGGGTATGGATATTCTGCGCAAGCATTTGTAGCGCGAATTAGCAGTTATTAAGCTACATTTACTGGAACAGAAATTGTCATTTAAAATGAATAGACTAACGGGTATGTGAATCGTTAGGTACACGAACAGCAAATTCTAATAATCGGGTACTTTACTGCATAAATCAATTGAAAAATTGTTTAGTCCGTGAGTTAGATAGAGTATTGAAAAATAATAAACACGTAATTTCGGTTTTTTGATTAAACAAAAAATTAACAAAGATCTTCTTCGCCCGCTTCGAAATTCGGGAGTGGGGGCTAGTGAGTTGTGATGTCATAACCTTGTAAAATTATACTGACCAACTGACGTACAGCTCGACATAAAAATGTAGAAAACCGGAAGTCGCCACTGTCTTCGCGCTACCAGCACTTTGAATGATTTTATTTCATTTTTTTTCACTTATTACGTTAGTTTTATGGCACAATAATAAATCTAACAAACCTGCGGTCTTTGTTTACATCAAATATCAAAGATTTTAAAACGCTGTCAGAAATAAAAATTTTAGTTCCGTTTCAATCCGTTCTGGCCAAGCTGTATTGTGATTTTTAGAAGCGTTATATCTTTGTCAATTAAGGTTAATGTAACAAAAGAAAAAAAATAACCCTATTGTGCTTCGTTCCGTAACGAATATTATTGCTACGAATATTTAACAATCAAAATGGAGAAGCGAAAGCTCGTGGTGAGAAGGTACTTACTGCTCAACATAAAGCGTCATCAAAGCGCTGGTGAAACCGAGAACTTAAGGCGGCGCTAGTCGCGAGCTCGAACTCACTGGCAGGCATGGTCAAAAACCATGATATTTCACTGGAAATCGAGCCATATTGTTCATGTGTGCGCGAGCGTCATCCTCCCGTGGAGAAAACAGGGGAAAACATTATTCAGTGAGATGCACGATCATTCAGAGTAAAAGGCCCGCGTAAAAAAATACGAAAAAGCCTTTGGAAGAAGGGGTTTTATGAAAAATCCACTGCACATATTAATTTCAAATAAAATTTATTAAATTCTTCGATAAATTTGCTGTGTCGGTACGGACTTCGTTTTGGAAATTTGATGCTTCTTTAGCTTCTAATTTACACCTAAAGTTGTGTTAAAATTAGCAAAAAAAACGAATCTTTAGAAGCTCGTAACTTTTTAATAGCTTCATATTTTACAATTCTGCTTCCGTACAGACAAAATTAATAATGAGACAAAACGATAGCATTTTTAATTTTGGATATACCTTGTCAAATAGTGGAGTAAAACCCCAACGAAGTTTCTATGGAAAAAATGTTGACTTGTTTGACCTTAAGTAACCATACCTTATGTTGAACATTGCAGGACCTCTCCCAAAGACATTCGGCGACTTCTGGCGCATGGTGTGGGAGCAGGGCACGCTGGTGGTGGTGATGACGACGCGCGCCGTGGAGCGCGGCCGGGTCAAGTGCGGGCAGTACTGGCCGCTCACTGAGGGAGCCAGGCAGGTGTACGGGGACTTCGCCGTCACCACGCAGGCCGTGGAGCACGAGGAAGATTATACCATCACGCATTTACTGCTAACGGACCTTAGGGTGAGTATTCTGGATTTATGGGCGTTTAAACTTTTTTTTAATGTTGAAATCAAGTTTTTGTTGTACTGTGTGCTTAGTGCGAGTTTTTTTACGTTGACGCAATAGTAACGTTTAACCGCGTATGGCGCTCTCATTGGTTGAAAGTTCTCACGACCTTGGAGCGGGCCAATGAGAGTGCCAAACGCGCTTAAACGTTACTTTCGCGTCTACGTAAAAAAACTCGCACTAAGCACACTGCATGACGTCTTGGCATCCATACGGGTAAAGATCGTCGTCCATTGATTGCCATTGTCCAGACTAAAATCGTCTACTATTAACATTATTACAGAATACTGGACTTTAAGGCAGCCGTGTGCTACACGCTATATTTTAGATAATTATGTGATTGAAAATTACGTCTAATTCTGCTAGTTGATAATAAAGCACGAGCGCAGCGAGGCCGGACGGAGAACTTGTGTGTAAAGAGCCCCTCTTTACACACAAGTCCACTTATTGACCGGTCGCGGAGACCAGTCCGCCCGCTCCCGGTCAGCTTTTCGCCCTATCCGTTTGTGTAAAGTTCCGGTTGTGATGTTTTATATTTTTCAGCTTCTCATCACAAATGATCTATATAATGTTAGCTGTAATATAATTTGTTGGTGTCGACAGCGCGAGCAGTCGCGTCGCATCTGGCACGGCCAGTACACCCGCTGGCCGGACTACGGCGTGCCGGGCGGCGGCAGCGCGCAGCCCGTGCTGCGCTTCCTCACGCTCGTGCGACGTGCGCAACAGCTTGCGCTACAGGAGTACGTATACACTTTACCACACTATCTAAATTACGTAACGTAATATCTAGTAAACGGGCCTCTATTATGAAATCGACACTCATGATGAAATTTTAAAATTTTGCTACAACAGTATTTACTTACACATTTAAGCATCTCTGAATGTTGTGAAAGTGACACTGTATTTTTGAAAAATCAGTTCTCGTAATACCCGTCATTCTTGATACAATAGAGTGTTTTATTAATAACCATCGAATTTATTTCCAGCTTAGGCGATGCGTGGGCGGGACACAGTAAGGGGCCGCCAATAGTCGTCCATTGTTCAGCAGGTATCGGCAGGACAGGTTAGTAATATTTCTATATTTTCACACTTGACCAAAGGAATAAATATGCCAAGATTGTTAACATCAAAAAAGAGCTAAAGTCTCAGAATAAAGTTTTTTCGTATCTCTTGTGTGATTCGAATCTTTCCCTGTATCTCGGAGTATGCCAGTACAATCTGTGGTGTGGTGTCCCAGGCACGTTCCTGACGCTGGACATCAGCGCGGCCCGTCTGTCTGCCGAGCGCTCGCTGGACGTGCGCGGCACGGTGGAGCGCATCCGCTCGCAGCGCGCGCACTCCATACAGATGCCCGACCAGTACGTGTTCTGTCACCTCGCGCTGCTCGAGTACGCGGTTAGTACCACTCGTTTCTTTACCATACAATTTCAAGGTCCCTCTACTTCTACATACATTGTGTTTTGTAAGCAACTGCTGGCAATCCACTCAGCTGCAACATATACATTTCGCTGCAATGATCCGTCATAGCTTAGCAAATGACTGCGCAATGTACATACCTTATCTTAGCGGCATGATCTATCTATTTGATGAGAATGACTTTGAATTTAACATAGAAAAACGTCTAATAAATTCATTATTTTGCATTACAGGTGATGCACGGCTACCTAGACTCCGCTGACTTGACCGGATTCGACGAAGATAACGAGGAAGAGTCTGAATGAAGACTGTCTCGTCCGTCCTGCGCCGTGCTGTAGCGGCATCGGACCGCTCGCGACTCTACGAGTGACAGTGTACAGTGACCCTTAGCCAAGTGACTGCTCTTACAGACTACAGTGTTTATATCGCTCACCACCCACCACGTGCTCTCCGACCACTCGCAGGAGCGCTACTGACTGTACGGAACACTTTCTGCCGCCGCTGAACTGCACAACAGATGTGTTCATTAGAATAGTGGCAGAAGTACCCACGACCCGCGTGACGTCACGCCTCCGACAGACCTGCTGGAACGAGATGAGGAATGTTAATGTTCGACGTCGCGCCTCCATCGGCTGAATCAACACGCTATCCGCTCATACCTTAAGAAGATATGCATTGAAATGAAATCGTTCCTGTAGCATGAATAAGAACTGAAATATAATCAGGTAATGGGAAGGAAGCCTCCTAACACAAGTATTTATTTGCATATTATAAATCTTTGTAACCAAAAAATATTTCCACGATTATTTAGGATTTTAATATTTATTTATATGATGTAAGGAGTTATGGCTGTGTGAAGTTTTTGTCTGTAACTTATGTAGTTATGTTTATTTTTATTTCAACAAATTAATTTTATGTAAATGCCATGAAATCATTATAATATATGTGACAGCTGAGTTTGAAAGTTTCGCACGATTTAATATACGTTGAGGTGCTGGTAGGCTTAAAACGTTAATTCATGTTAATCATTTATATAATTGATTCGCGCTGTGTCGCATAATGATGTGTATTGTACATTTTTATAATCGTCAACGCTCACGTCGAGCTATTATATGAATTTATGATAATGCACTGAGGCATCTAGACGTTACGAATTATTATAAATTATTATATTATAAATAGTTTAGTCACCGAATGTCCAATTCGCTAATTAATGTCTCATTAGCAGAATGTCCTATTTGCAAGATAACTGTGGCAACGCGATGTTGTATAGTGGTTGTGTGATCGACTGCTGCGTTCGACTCCCGCCGTTAAAAACTAAGGCCGCTATCCCACTGGCGCTTTACGAGCGTTGACGTCAACGTCGCGTCTGCTCAGCGTCGACGCCGCGCAGACGCAACTTTTAGTCGTCGCGTGGCAAGCGTTGACGTCCGCTGAACGCGAGGTTAACATCGCGCTCATAATACTATGGCCAACAAACGCGACGTAAACGTTGAGCAGAGGCGACTTTGACGTCGCTTTCAGCGGACGTTTATGATTGCTACGCGACGACGTGACCTCAACGCGCCAGTGGGATAGCGGCCTAAAATGAAATTAAGATAGAAATAACAAATAAGACCTCTAGTTAGACATTCTGTGAATTATAACACCAAGAACTGGATGTTTGCGATCACCACACAATTGCAGATCGGACATTCTGCGACTATACATTATAAATTTTACATAGACTGAGTAATGTTAATATGTTCTAAAAGTTTACATGCGGCCCGTCGTACTAGCGTAAATTTACTATAAACTTCATGTTGAAATCAATCTTTATTTCTAATGTGTTCTTATAAAAGATGTAAAAACGTATAACAATAAATGTGAAAGTAAGTGAAATATTTTGATGTGACAACATACAACATATATTTATTTTTCATATAAAGCATAGCGACATATCTAATGACAGATTATATATTTTGAATCGCCGTCCTGTTTCGTAACGTACATATCGCAGTAGACGTTTGTTTGCTCCCGCCGTGTTCCGCCGCGGACAGCGTTTCCTTCCTGCATCAAGAATCTCCTGTACAGTACGTCACCCACTTCCGTGCACAAGCAGTATGTTGCTCGAACGTATGATTATGTTAGCTATCGTGTATTCTACCTGTAGAGTGTCTTGCTCAGACTTACTCTCGATCGCAGTCATTTTTAGACAATATATCGTATTTTATTTGGCACTTGGTGTAAATATTTGTTATGCAATTTGCGAACGATAGTAAGTCCGTCTGGCACTGCATTAATAACGATGTATCAAAACTTGTTCTCTCCTAACATTGTTTCGTGTTAAGTAAATTGTTAATCTGGAACATCTGTTGCACAACGCGCGGATTCGCCACGTTGGCAGCGTCTAGAGGCGACGGTGATAGTAAAAAAGGTGGCGCTGTAAATGCAGTGAGCATACAACTTCTGTCACGGATTTTCTTCAGTGCCCGCATTATATGTGTAGCTGAATAATTTGTGCCGTAGTTTGAGTTAACCATACCATTAGGTTTGCATATAATGTGTTGTCAAGCCTCTAGAAGCGGCCATGCAGGCGTCTCCGTGATCTGTGGTCTGTTGATTCTTGTATCTGTAAATATTTTATCATTATTTTCTGTTCTAAATTTAAATTAAAAACCCTTGTGAAATATGTGTGAAATAAAAAAAAACTTGTAATATATATACATAAATAGTTTTATTCACCATTGTTAAACGCCGCGGGTAGGAAGCATAATTAAATCTTAAAATTAATTTACACGATACCTGCCATGTAATTTTGTATATGGGTCAATAATGCATCATTAGAGGAGTCTCAACGATGAAGCCTGTTTCTCTATATGCAGGAACTTAACGCCAATGGTTACCTACCTACCTTACCTGAGACAATCCCGCGGTCCCAGACTTTGGCCCTCTAAAAGGAGGCTCCCACAAAATATAGGAGGCCCCTTCAGACTGCTGACGACTCTTTGAGTCGCGCTTGACGCGCCGTTGACCCGGGCATGGCACATGATCGGACGGCGAGTTAACCATTACTCGCCGCCCGCATGCCCGCCTGCAGGTAAATAATCGGAAACCATGCGTTTTTAATTAAAACTAAAAAAGCGGATTTGACACTTGCCTAGTTCGTCAAAGTTTTTTTAAAAGATGTTCATCCAATAACTAAACATGTAGGTAAACTTTTTGAGTATTTTCATCATCTGCCTTTTCCCAACCATATTGGGGTCGGCTTCCAGTCGAACCAGATTCAGCTGAAAAAAATACTGATAGTATTTTACATGGAGCGACTGCCTATCAGACCTCCACAACCCAGTAACTGGGAAATACGATACCCCATGGTAGGACTGGTTGTCAGACTTGTGAGCTTCTGACTAACAGTAACGACTGTCAAAGATCTAAAAATGACAGCCGGGACCAACGGCTTTACGTGCTTTCCGAGACACGGAGGAAACTCGCTATGACAGATCATCATCATCCATCCACAGACCAACCTCGGCAAGCGCGGCTTAACCCGAAAGATCGGCCTGTGCGGCTGTAGTTATATAGCCACGAGCTCCTCAAACTTTTTGAGTATTTTATGTTCTCATAAAATAAAATACATTTGTTGGTACAAGAGTACGTTATAATTAAAAGTAATTAAGCTGCGCTAATTAATCTTGATGATTCGCGGACACAGTCTCGCAGTAACTGCTTCACTACCGCACTTTACCGGTTGCCCCATTGTAATCAAGACTAAACAACCACTATAGGATGAATTCCCGACATGTCATTTATTAGCACTCTTGCAGATTCCTCAGGATTGAGTGAGAGCACCACATTGATTTGGTTCACCTATAAAGGGTGCCAGATGTGGACGCACCCTTATAAATCTTCTAATGTATTCCCGATTTATTACACTGCAGCTCTATAACACTGAGGAGCAATGTACAGACGCCAGCACATCAAGCTACCACAACCTGTCAGATTTCTTCAATAGAATTTCAACCTTATCACAAGAGTAGAAGGTTAATGTTTGACTGGTAAAATCTGACAGATTCGGGTAGGTTGACGTGCTGGCGTCTGTACCTTAAAATACTTAGTCATAATTTTTTCACCTCACACGCTCGGAAAGATTCTATTTCTCATTCAAAATCTGAGCGCAAAACTCCATTTTGTGCTCTAGAGCACAAAGTGTTGTTTAAAATTCGAACACGCCTTGTATTCAATCATTTTCTACACTGACAGGCGAGCCGCCCCCACTACATTTCCTCGCTGTGTGAGGTGAAAAGTTGTGTGTTGCACTCGGCAGCAAAGTTTTTCTGCGTCTCGTACCTTTGAAAACTTCGCATCGCTCAGGATTCTATATTTGAACCGCTCGTTTCTCTCGCGGTTCAATCTTAGTATCCTTCGCTCGCTCAGTTTTCAATTCAAGTACTCGCGCCAAAAATCAAATTTGCAGCCTTGCATAACAAATAACTATTTCATCTCACACGCTCGAAAAGATTGTATTTCTCATTCAAAATCTGAGCGCAAAATTCCATTTTGTGCTCTAGAGCACAAAGTGTTGTTCAAAATTCGAACACGCCTTGTATTCAATTATTTTCAACACAGACAGGCGAGCCGCTCCCACATTTCCTCGCTGTGTGAGGTGAAAAGTTGTGTGTTGCACTCGGCAGCAAAGTTATTCTGCGTCTCGTACCTTTGAAAACTATGCTACGCTCAGGATTCTATATTTGATAAATCAAACACCTGCTTAAGGGTAGTAAAAGTTTATTAAAAAAAAAGGTTTTGTCTTTCCTCTTATTTAATGTTTTGCGAGATGATAAAAGTTTAACAATTCAAGGCAAATCAGCAAAGGAAATCAAATAAAAATAAAAAAGGAGTCAAGGTAAAATATAATAAAACAATAAGATTCTGCGTAAATCACAAGTAAGTACCTATCTTAATACTTATTATTAAATAATTTCCTAAAACATCTTAAATATCAGTAGGTACCTACTTAATAAGTTATGTAGTTATAACTTATACCAAACATAAGTAGGTAATTAAATAAAAAATCAATAAAACTGCAGGGTTTCCTCAGGGTAGGATTTTATGCCCGCTCTTTTTATAAGGCTCCATGACCCTTTTTAGTGATTATGAGGCCCTTAAACATAATATAATATTCGTCTCATAGACGTATTTAAATAAAATAGACGACGTAACTTCTAATTTGTATAAATAATTACATAATACTTTTATTGTGCTTTGGTAAAAGATTTTGTTCATTTTATTGGTTTGTTAAAACCTTACAACTTAGCTTTATTCGAATAACTTATTTAACACTTACTTAACATTATTATCTAATTACTGTCTTAATGTTTAATGATAAAATGCTATAAGTTTTCAGGGTTCTAAGTACATAATTGTTCATGATTGTAATATACAATATTGTACAGATGGTAATTACAACAGTCTCTATAAATTCAAACATAATATATTTTATAAATTATCATAATACTACTTTCACCACAGAAAACTATGTTGCGGCTTTACGATGAAAAGTAGCTACATAACTTTATTTTTAACTGGTATTTTACGTTACAGATAAAAAAAGTGGTAAAATAAGAAAATCAGATCAATTTTCTAAAAAAATTATCTGTTGTAGGTAATATAAAAAATGTATAGCAATGTTTGTGGGAGAGCAATATCTGTACTTAAGGTGATTGCTTCGATGTAGCCCGCGAAATTCAAATTTTTTTACGTTTTTTGCAATTTGCAGGCCAGTGACATGTTGTAACTTTATAAATATTTGTGTTGCGCAAATAACAAGTATAATTTTAAATATAAAAAATATCAAAAAACTCGCTCCATCAGCTCTCACATAGAAAAGGTGCATCGTAGTTAGATTTCGGAGATTTTAACATGATGCACCTTTTCTATGTGAGAGCTGATGGAGCGAGTTTTTTGATATTTTTTATATTTAAAATTATACTTGTTATTTGCGCAACACAAATATTTATAAAGTTACAACATGTCACTGGCCTGCAAATTGCAAAAAACGTAAAAAAAATTGAATTTCGCGGGCTGGTTGGAGCATCCCCCTTAAATATTTTACAAGACAATGCAAATGGGAATGGGTTTTTCGTACAAATAGTCATCTAAGAGTAGAAGGTGAGCACGGAGGTATGGTTGCCGCGAACAAACATCATCGGCGGCATGTCGCGACTCATCATCTCCAGCCACGCCATGTACAGTGGAGCTGACACGGAACCCTGTATCAAAGAAAATACATTATTGATAACAATAACAACAAAGTACACAGAAGAGTAAATGTTGTAAAGATCGTACCGACTGCAGGGACCAGGTCAGCAAAAACAGAAGGAAGAAATTGTCAGAATAATACCAAATAACGAAATGAAAATATGGATTGGAAAATCAACATAGATATAGGAATAGTAATAACGTACCTTCCTAGGCATAGGTAATGACATGACGATGAGGCGGGCTTCCTTGGAGTTAGCGAGTAACAGTTCCCGTAGCCTCAGTTGGCGCTTTGTCTTTTCAGAGAGTGTTAGCAACTCTGTTTCGCTGATGCAACATTCTGTGGCAAAGAAGAAAAATTAATACATGCTATTAACATTGTAATTACCTCGCCCGACCACCAGCGGCGATCAGTAATAATTATATCGATGGTGTGCTCACATGCCCACAATGGGCGCGGATCTTCGCAAAGAAGATACATAAGCCACATGCGAGCACACGAACGGCAACTACAGCGGAGCTGAAGCAGTCGCCTTGACCAAAATTGGTCGGATCGCATCATCATTATCATCATCATCACCTCGGAAGACGCTAAATGTTGATCACGGGAAAGGAATCTTATTAAATAATATAAATAATGATGTTTTAATATAAAATATTAAAACATCTTCACTCAATTACCTGGATTAGCAGATTCATCGGTGAACTTCTTGGTAACTTCTTCGAAGAGTTTCATAGTCTCGGGCTGTGGTGGCTCCGTAATATCTTGCACCATCGTCAGGGAAGAGTAGTCTATGCGGAACTTTGATAGCAGGTTGGCCATACTAGAAATAAGGTTTTCTAATTAGAATAATACTAGCAAAATAAAATATTGGTGAATTGTGTTATCACTGTGAAATACAAACTGTAATAATATTATGTATTACTGGGGAAAAAAATAATTGTCTAGCAAAAATGCTACAAATCTACGGTATACCTTTTTTATCGTGAGAAATTCAAATGTGTCCTGCTCAGGGTGGGACAGAAGGGACTGACAGTCTCGTACTGACTAAAATTCACGGTGTTGATTCAATAGCCCTTTACGTTCCAGGACCACGGTTACCTGTTTAGATAGTCCCGCGACCCCGGTAGGCTTTGGCTCTCAATGGGGGCCCTGTGAGGATCTTCTTTACGCAATGTAAGTAATTTTATTTTTATGTTAAACACTAATCAAGTGGTAACAGGAGCCTTACCACGAGCTCTTAACGCGATCCAGTTTAGGCTGTGGGAAAGAGAAAGAGATATACAAGTCGTCTGGCGCCATCGCTTTCCCACAGCCTAAACTGGATCGCGTTAAGGGTTCATGGTAGGCCACAAGGTCGTCAGGAAAAATGATTTATAACAATCTCACGATTGAGATCTCTATTTATAAGGTAGAAGTATACTCACTTCCTCTCCTCGAGTTCCAGCTCATGCAGCCTGTTAGCGAGCGCGAAGATCCTCAGCTTGCAGTTGCCCCAGGTGGAGCGCTGGGAGATGATGTAGGGCAGCAGGATCGTCAGCCCGCCGTCGTCGTACAACCACCACACGTCCAGAGTACCGGCCTCCTAACACAAGAGCAAAGCTGTTAGATGCTGTCATATTAGATGCTAATATTAGATGCTGTCATAACTTTTTATGCAGGAAAAGCAGAGGGATTGATCGATCTATCTATGCATACGTTTTTTTAATCCTTTGTGTCTTTGAAAACTTTATACCTGTCTTTTTACTTCGTTTGTGAATTGAATACTCTTATTAGTTCATCATCTGGAACGTTGATGTCATCTGTGTCTTGGAGGTGTGCACTATTAACAACGACACCGTTTCTAAGTGGCTATTATCGAACACAATTTGTAACGTTTGTGTGGTGTTCCCCGTGGTTTCACTCCCATTGCTCGGCTTCTATTGTTTTATGGCATTCCTGGATAAATGGACTTTATGGATAGTCCATACTTTTAAAAAAAATTCAATTCAAACAGCAGATTAAAGGTTTAACCCATCTAACGCGGTGCCCTAGGTGAGCGACGAATACGACGCGACGCGACGCAATTCGAACTATTTCAACTACAATTATATTTTCACCTCACCCGCTCGGAAAGATTCTATTTCTCATTCAAAATCTGAGCGCAAAACTCCATTTTGTGCTCTAGAGCACAAAGTGTTGTTTAAAATTCGAACACGTCTTGTATTCAATTGTTTTTTACTTTTCTGCACTGGCAGGCGGTCCGCCCCCACTTCATTTCCTCGCTGTGTGAGGTGAAAAGTTGTGTGTTGCACTCGGCAGCAAAGTTTTTCTGCGTCTCGTACCTTTGAAAACTTCGCATCGCTCAGGATTCTATATTTGAACCGCTCGTTTCTCTCGCGGTTCAATCTTAGAATCCTTCGCTCGCTCAGTTTTCAATTCAAGTACTCGCGCCAAAAATCAACTTTGCAGCCTTGCATAACAAATAACTATTTTTATTATATTTACTTTGTGCTGCGTCGCGTCGCGTCGTATTTGTCGCTCACGCAGGACACCTCCAAACAAACAAAGTTCAGCTTTATAACATAAGTTTTCATTTATTTAGTTTTGAAACTGTACAACTAATATTTCTATTACCTGTTTCCTCTGGAATATCGTCATCTGCGTCAATTGGTCCTTCGACAGCTCCAGCCCGGTGGACGTGTTGTATATAATCTGTCGCATGTCATTCTTCTTGTCTTTCTTCTTCCGTTCCTTTGTGCTGTTACACTCTGATATCGTGAACGAACGTGACGTCGACAATGTCAGTATACCTGGGGAAAAACCAAATAATGAGGAAAATGATTTGATGCGGAAATGTGCATGACCTTCCATACAATGAATAACTACATATATGTCCTTGTGATAATTGTGCTGATTTATCGTTGTTTTGGGTTTTTGTTAGGTATCATAGCTTTGTTCATAGACATCTTTCATTACTTTTGCAGGTACTGCTTTGTGGTGTTTTTTAGTCAACAGCAGTCCAATTCCAATTCCAATTTTAGTTAGATGGCTCCATCGTTTACTTGATGATTCTGCCAATGTTTGTGGGTTCGATTCCCACCCAGGACAAATGTTTGTGTGATGAGCACGATCATTTGTTCTGTGTCTGGGTGTAATTTATCTATAATATGTATGTATTTAGAAATATATAAGTATGTTTATCAGTTGTCTAGTACCCATAACACAAGCTCTGCTTAGCTTGGGACTAGATGGCGTTGTGTGATAGTTGTGGAATATTATTATTATTATTATTATTATTATTAACAGCGGTCAGTTCACACCGAAACGCGAAGTGACACTTCGACACTTTGACATTCGCTCTATTGAAATGTGAGTGTGTGTGCGGAGTGAATTGACCCATAAAATTTAATTGAAGTACATGATGTTGTGATTTTACTGTACCTAATGATTTTTTATAATAACATTAAGCCATCACCATATATGAGACTTATTTCAAACCTTATTGCTTGTACTTACCTCACTTACTATTGGCGGAGACTCTGGTTTCAGGCATGAATGCTGGTCCAGCAAGAGGATACGAATATTTGACTAGATAGTATAATAATGATTCCCATGACTAAAAATGGATAAACTTAAGCTAGTACCACCACCATCCCATAGGTGTGTAGTACTTACTATCATCTATGGGTAACGTACTGGACAGGTTGTGTTTGGGGTGTTGGTCAGCGCCGCGGATGTCCAGGTCGGAGTCAGCGTGCAGCATGAGAGTAGCGCGGCGCACGCGCAGCTCGTCCACACTGCCGCTCGACGTGCCCGTGAGGGAGCTGCTGGCCGCGGTCTCTGAGCTGAGGACGCCGAAGTCCAACCCTCCAGCTACCCTCACGATTGCTACGGCCAGACGACTCTCGAAGGCAGTACTATGAAAGGAGAGGATGAGTTTCATTGTTCTTGAAACCAGTGCGGCCCAGTGGTTTCGGCCCTGACTTAGGTAGAAGTTGTAGGTCGTGGGTTCGAACCCAGCCAGGCGCATTACTTTGTGTAATTTATTTCATCACCACTGTTCACCCAAAACGGTGAAGGAAAACATCGTGAGAAAACTGAAAATGACTTAGAACCCAAAATTCGAAGACATGTGACATATTAGTCTACTACTCCGTACTGGGTCCACGTGGTAGATAATAGCCCACTCTCTCTCACAGAGAAGAGGCCTGTGTCCCAGCAGTGGGAACATTATAAACTGATGAAGATTATGTTTGACCTTACACAACCTCGTTGAAGGTTTTATAAGTGTGATACCTAACACAATGTGTGTTCATATTTATAAATATTGTGTCTAAGATATTCTTATATGGATGTGGTACCGATGTCACAAGATGTCAATGTCTTCCCTATTCGGAGAGTCGCTAATATATTTTGACTACGAAAAACTTGTATAAGGAGAATTGTGTATTCTGAAGAAAATATGTCAAGATTAACTAGACCCGAGTATCCTACGTCACGCGTCATTTGAATCCTTATTTGGTTTAGATCAAGGAAAACACAGACGGATTATCAAAGTTTGAGGACCAGAACAAATCTTCGAAGCAGACTGTGCGGGGTCGTGACGGTCTGAATCATGTAATAATGAAGACATGTTAGCGCAGTGGCTGAGTGATCGACTGATAGATGCTTCGCGGGTTCGATCCCCGCACGGAACAAATATTTGTATGATCTGCAAGTACTTGTTCCGGGTCTAGGTGTTTGTGTATGTGAGTTTCTATGTTTTTAAACGCACCCACGAAACAGGAAGAAATTCCTAGTGTGGGGCAATTTAAAAAAAAATCATGGCCGTTGGAGGAACACCGTGGATTTTAGTCAGTACGAGAGTCCTTTCGCTTTACACGGGGACATACGGGGCGCCGGGCGGGATTGACAGGCCTGTTGGTCTAGTGGTTAGTGACCCTGACTGCTATGCCGGAGGCCGTGGGTTCGATTCCCACCCAGGACAAATGTTTGTGTGATGAGCACGATCATTTGTTCTGTGTCTGGGTGTAATTTATCTATAATATGTATGTATTTAGAAATATGTAAGTATGTTTATCAGTTGTCTAGTACCCATAACACAAGCTCTGCTTAGCTTGGGACTAGATGGCGTTGTGAGATATTATATTATAATATAATATAATATAATATAACATTATAATATAATATAAAATCCTAACAATCCAAAGATCCACAAATTTAACGGCAATACACTATCAAACCAAGCACGTAGAATAATTAAACAAAATGTAATATCACAAGAACTACTCAACCGTATAAGAGATGAAGCTGAGGGTAGGTTAGCAGAAAACACTAATAACACAAATGACACGACAGAACTAAACTTAGCAACAGACCAGTACAATACACAACATAACATAAGGGATACAACAGAAACAAATCCAGGAACTTCCACATCTCAAACACAAAACAATTTGAACACAAATACACAACCTACACTGGAACAAACAGAATTGATAGACGAACTTACTAGAAATATAATAGTAAATGAAGATCAAGATCCATTAATATTGAACTTTTTACAAGTATTAGCTGAAACTAGAGAAACGCTAATAAAAGATAGACACTCATTACCCAAAGCAAAAATAAATAGGCATTTTTTACAAAACCTACATAAACTCAACAATTATTTACCAAATTTATTAGTGACTGCAAATACTCTTACAGAATTAAATAATATAATTTATGCTACTGCCAAAACATTAATAACGAACAATAAGCAAATACCGTTTATAACTAAAAATACAATTAAACCAAAAACAGAGCCATCTTGGAAGAAAAGAATAAAAAATAGGATAGAAAAAATTAGAAAAGAACTAGGTCAGATTGTAGAAATAGGAAAAGGCATAAATACTCGTAGAATGTACAATGTAAAAACTAAGTTATACAGTAAATACAATATACAAAGTGAAAATGAACGAAACAACACTGAAGAGATATTGAAGCAAAAGATTAAAGCACTCGCTGGTAGAATTAAAAGATATGAGGAAATCAGCAATAGAAAAGAACAAAACAAGTTATTTTATGAAAATGAACACAGATTATATAGAAGCTTAGGTAAATCTAGCACCACTAATGACATAAAACTACCGAGTAAAGATAGCGTAGAAGAATTTTGGAAATCGATACTGTCTAAGCCCATGCAATACAATAAAGACGCAAAATGGATAGAGGAAATAGAAGTATCTTCAGACAATATATGTAATCACAGAAGAAACACAAGAAATTACAGAAGAGCAAGTTAAAACAGCCATTAGGAAATTGCATAACTGGAAGACACCAGGAATTGACAAAATACATAATTATTATCTAAAATATCTCACAACTACACATAAATATTTAGCTTCAATATTCACAAAGATTATAGGGGGCAGAGAGCAATTAGAAGATTGGTTTACTACGGGACAGGTTATTCTAATTCCAAAAAATGAAAACACTGAAGATGCTAAAAACTGGAGACCAATAGCTTGTTTACCTAGCATTTACAAATTATTAACGTCTGTACTAGCCAACCAACTGTATAAACATTGTCAGGAGAACAACATTATGGCGATAGAACAGAGAGGGTGCCGTCGCGGAGCCCGAGGTTGTAAGGATCACCTCATGGTCAACAAGGCAATTTTAGAGGACGCACATCAGAACCAAAAGAATTTGAGCATGGCATGGATAGATTATCAAAAGGCATTCGATAGTGTGTCCCACGAATGGCTTCTGAGAATCTTAGATATTTACAAATGTCCACCCATGATCAAGGCTTTCCTTAAATTATCTATGCCCACATGGAAAGTGATCATGTCAGCTCGCGGAACCAATGAGTGTTTAACAACTGAACCGATTTCCATCAAACGCGGCATATTCCAGGGAGACTCTCTGTCGCCGTTGTTGTTCTGTCTGGCAATTAATCCAGTCTCATTTATCTTAAGCAAATATGAAATGAAAGGTTACAAACTTAAAGACAGCTACTGGGTCAATCATTTATTGTACATGGATGACTTAAAGATATACGCCAACAATAAAAATAATTTAAAAACTTTGCTAGAGAGTGTAGAAATATTCACAAAAGACATAGGTATGAGTTTCGGTTTGAACAAATGTAATACAATACACATTGAAGCAGGATATAGGAAAAATACAATAGGAGAAGGACATATACTACTAAGCGGAGAAGCATTTGAACAACTAGGAATAGATAGTACATATAAATATTTAGGAATACACGAATCAGGGAAAATAGAACATAGCAAGATTAGGGAACAGGTTACTAAAGAATATTTTAAGAGAACTAAAAAGCTACTGCATACACATTTGAATTCGCGAAATATCATTAAAGGGATAAATACCTATGCAATACCAGTTCTATTGTACTCATTTGGAATAATTAATTATAAGAATAGTGATCTAAAAGCGATAGATACGAAAACTAGGAAACTACTATCAATTAAAAAAGCACACCGACAAAAAGCAGATACAGAAAGATTGTACTTACCTATAATAGAGGGGGGTAGGGGGTTAATTAATGTAGAAGATATGTATAAAACACAGATACTTAAATATAAACAATATTTAGATAGAGAATATGACGATTTAATTAAAATTATAGTACAGCATGATAAAATTAGGAATAAATATTCAATATTCAAAGAAGCACGAGAAATAGAAAGAGAACTACAACTACCACAAAATAATACATATACCGATAAAGAAATTAAACAAGCAATAGTCAAGAAGCATAATGATAAATGGCGCAATAAGCAACTACATGGACAGTTACCGAAAGCAGTTTTGGACCAAACTAACATAGATAAGGAAAACTCTTTTAAATGGATAAAAAAACAGCAAGTATCACCCTCCATAGAATCAGCAATATTTGCCATACAGGACCAAGCTGTTATGACACGCCAGCATCAGCGCGACATTCTAAAAGCAAACATTGATGGTAAATGCCGCCTATGCGACAGCAAAGATGAAACCACACAACATATTATATCGGGGTGCGAAAAGTTAGCGGGTGCCTACTATGTCAAGCGACATAATAGCTTGGTTCAGTATGTACATTGGTGTCTGGCAAAGAAACATAACTTTGAAGTATCGAATCTGTGGTGGAAAGAAACACTGACACAGCCACAAGTTAGAGAAAATGAACAGGCTAAACTCATGTGGGAAATACCGATACAGACAGATATTACTGTAACGCACAATAGACCAGACTTGATATATGTAGATAAAACCAATAATATAACCCACTTAATAGACATTTCTGTACCGTCAGATTACAATATAGGAGCCAAAGAAATAGAAAAGCTAAGCAAATACCACGTATTAAAAACCGAGATTCGACGCCTATGGGACACGCAAACCACTGTGATCCCAGTAGTAGTGGGAGCGACCGGAATAATAAGCAAAAGCCTACAAAGATACATAGACCAATTAAACGCAACAATAGACATAACAATCTTGCAAAAACAAGCAGCCATACACACAACTATCATACTAACTAAAGTACTGGGAAACACGGTGTTTGTGAACCGCGCATCAAACTCACAGGAGTCCACGCCAGACACACAGCAAACATCACACACGTCACTAGCAGACACACAACAAACATCACTCGTAACAACCTCACAGCAATCATCTATCACACAGCATTCATCTACCTCATACACATCAAACACACAAAATCAGCCATCAACTAGCACAAACAATAGACGAAGAAGAGGAAGAAGAAACTACAGGTAGTGGGGAAATGGATATCTTTTTTCTTGCGGGATGCGGGACGGGATATCTATTCAACCGACCGACACAAGGTCGAGTATCGAAAGATCGAAAAAGAAAAATAATATAATATCTCACAACAGATTTGATGATTTTACCATGGAAATACAAATATCAGACTGTTAAATCAGCGTAAAACACTTCCACAGCTGCAACACGGTGCTGTTTGTTAATGTACAGCATTATACTGTACGTTTGGGTACTTACTGCAAAACATTGAAGTAAGAAACCAGGTCTTCTGAAGGACACGTGGTCCAGTCCTGTTTGAAGCCCATGAGCAGTACATTAGGTGCCAGACGACCGACCCCGGCAGCCTGCACGAGTGCACGAGCACCGGCCTCGAAGCTGAACCCGTGCACGCGCGAGCAGAACGCACGCACTTTGCGCAGACGCAGCCATTCTGCGTCCGTGCGGGCACGGGTCGAACGCTCCTTGTAGGAAACCTTTTCCTGAAAGATAAGGGATATTATTAGACGGATAATCAAATGCAAGATATTATACCATGATCATGTCTTTTAAGCCACGTATTCACTGAGCAACAATTGTTTATAAACTCTGTTTCAGAAACAAAATCTACGTGTTTCTGAAACAAATCATTTTGTTTCAGAAACATATATGTAATTTTGTTTCTGTAACCACTACGTGTTTATCGGTATGTTTCGGGGCTCCCCACTTGCGGCGGAGAACACTTTACGTGATGTTTCAGAAACTGTGTATCCGAAACACTGTTGCTCAGTGAATACATGGCTTTACTGTAACATGGAGAAACTTTTATTGTTTTTGTTCTTACGTACAGTCACGAGCAATAACATTGTATACACTTAACAAAATTCAAACGCAATTTACTAGTGAAATACTGGTTTCGACTTTGAAATAAGACCTATTTCGTAATAGTATGGCTTCCAAAATAGAAGTCTAATGAAATGGTAAAAGAACATCGCTTTTGAATACTGCTTAGTGTATACATACTATTGCTCGTGACGGTACATGGGTAGACTGTTGAAGCTAAAAATGTTATCATATCATTAGTCGTAGGACGTTCACTGTTAAACATGGCTACCCATAGATTTCCAATAGGACCGTTTGGAAGCGGCTTGCACCCAGCGAAATCCTGTTATCATTCTCAAATCGTCTGTCCACAAAAATGTTATGTTTTGCAATAAATATAATCATTATCCCTTACCTGTGATATATCACCAACGATCATCAACGATCCAGCCTTAGTGATGAGGTTGCCAAGGTCTACCAGCGCAGGCCTGGTCTGAGGGCGTCCAGCCAACACCAATATTTGCGGCCAATAGTTCTTCACATGCTCGCCAGTCTTGGCCAAGTTGTAGGCACTCGATAGAGCTGTCTTGTATATCTGGGCTTGAGTACTGCTGCCCCAGTTTACGTCTGTAAATAACCATGATGCAAGATTATTTTGTGACCTATATCCGTTTTTGATCGATAAAAGATATTATTCATACCCATAGATATAATAATATTATAGGAGTTCATACCTATAGCACTCATTATTAAGAGCGGATTCAAACGTGTTTTCTCTTGAGCGGAGGATTCTAGCATGAATTCTACGATTTGGCCGTAAAGCGTACTTAAAGTACTACGAATAAGTAAAGTATGATAATGAAAAAAACGCCTTTAGATAGTGTGCGGACGAAGAACTAATATAATTTATCAAATTAACTACAAAGTTCCCGTTTTCGTCATAAAAGGTGAAAATTCGTGATAAAGCTTCCAAAGTTGATTCATGTATTTTCCATTGCATATAATTGTCAACTAACTTTAGCTATAATGTCTATCTTTGCATTTCAGATTCTGATGGGCATTCCGTTCATTCAAATGCAGGTCTGTCTGATTAATCTATACATATAATAAAACTGTAGAAAAATCGTTTTTGTACATCAAAATAAAATCCAAAAAAAATAGCTAGGGTGTTGAAGGACAACCAACAGAACCCATTTCCAGCATTTTTAGAATTTTTGTCTGTTTGTCTGTTTGTCGGTTTGTCGGTTTGTCGGTTTGTCGGTTTGTCGGTTTGTCTGTTTATTTGTGGCTCTATCACGTAAAATGTACGAAGGCAACGTAGATAACCTTTATACACAACGATCGAGCGTAACTTGAGGACTAATTTAGTTTTTGTTTCATTGCAATCGGTTAAGTCTATCAAAAGATATTTGAATTTAAAGTGTTCCAGACCCAGAAGTAAAATTACGGTCAGTTTACACCGAGACGCGCAGTTCAGTAGCGCGATCTAGCTTGGAATAGAAAAACTACATACCTATTCAAATATGGTGTGGACTGGAGTGGAGTGGTTTGGAGTAGAGTAGAGTAGAGTAGAGTGTAATGGAATAGAATGGGATGGTTCGGGATGGAATGGAAAGAAAGAAAAGGTTTTTATTAGACTCACACTAGAATGGGAATGAGTGGGATGGAGTGGGATGGAGTAGGATGGAGTGGGATGGAGTGGGATGGAGTGGGTTGGAGTGGGATGGAGTGGGATGGAATGGGATGGTGTGGGATGGAGTGGGATGGAGTGGGATGGAGTGGGATGTAGTGGGATGGAGTGGGATGGAGTGGGATGGAGTGGGATGGAGTGGGATGGAGTGGGTTGGAGTGGGATGTAGTGGGATAGAGTGGGACTGAGTGGGATGGAGTGGGATGGATTAGGATGGAGTGGGACTGAGTGGGATGGAGTGAGATGGAGTGGGATGTAGTGGGATGGAGTAGAATGAAATGGGCTGGAGTGGGATTGAGTGGGATGGAGTGGGATGGAATGGGATGGAGTCGGATGGAGTGGGATGGAGTGGGATGGATTAGGATAGAGTGGGACTGAGTGGGATGGAGTTAGATGGAGTGGGATGCAGTGGGATGGAGTGGGGTGGAGTGGGATAGATTAGGATGGAGTGGGATGTAGTGGGATGGAGTGGGACTGAGTGGGATGGAGTGGGATGGATTAGGATAGAGTGGGACTGAGTGGGATGGAGTGAGATGGAGTGGGATGCAGTGGGATGGAGTGGGGTGGAGTGGGATAGATTAGGATGGAGTGGGATGTAGTGGGATGGAGTAGAATGAAATGGGCTGGAGTGGGATTGAGTGGGATGGAGTGGGATGGAGTGGGATGGAGTGGGACTGAGTGGGATGGAGTGGGATGGATTAGGATAGAGTGGGACTGAGTGGGATGGAGTGAGATGGAGTGGGATGCAGTGGGATGGAGTGGGGTGGAGTGGGATAGATTAGGATGGAGTGGGATGTAGTGGGATGGAGTAGAATGAAATGGGCTGGAGTGGGATTGAGTGGGATGGAGTGGGATGGAATGGGATGGAGTCGGATGGAGTGGGATGGAGTGGGATGGAGTCGAATGGAGTGGGACTGAGTGGGATGGAATGGGATGGAGTCGGATGGAGTGGGATGGAGTGGGATGGAGTGGGATGGAGTAGGATGGAGTAGGATGGAGGGGGATGGAGTGGAATGGAATGGGATAGAATGGGTGCTCTCCAGTAGCAATTCTTCTGAATCTGAACGACAGAGGGCGTTTATTATAATCACCTCAAATATTCTTGAAAAATAAATTCTAAATACAGGGATTATATGAAAACGATATGATTTATAAAAAACGTGGCGAGAATTAAGCGCTTCGCACTAAAAAATACATTGTTAAATTCCGACATCCACGCGAACGAAGTCGCGGGCACAGCTAGTAGCACCATAAAAGAACCGTTTTTATTACCAGAATCAATGTCAATTTAATGAAGGCCAATTTAATTATTTAATGAATTTTGATGGTCTTATCAAGTCCCATAGTACCCATCAACCAACGACTATATATTACTAGACTACGCATTGCACGATCTAACGAACAAAACTATTCTGCCAAATCGCTGAGGTACTACGTAAGCGAGGGGGACGGGGTACTGCGTTGTGATTGGCTAACTCAAGGTCTGTTCTGTCTCAACGTATGTTTACGGCTCACAGGATTGGTCGAAATGAGACGGATATAAGACTTTTTTGCCTAATGTGTTGGCAGACATCGGTCGCCTCGCCTGTTATTAGGAGTCTAGTATATATCGTCGTTGCCATCAACGCTAATTTTCACGAAATCTCAACGGAAAGATTCATAATACAACGCCACGTGCCAATAAATCTGAAGAATTCCATTTATAATAACTTTCGGAAACGGGATTATATACAAACGAACGGTTCAGCGATATGAATCAAATGCGAGCGGAGTAAGGAGCAAATGATGCAATCTTTCATGGAGTTCAAACGGATTTAGATTGGGTCAACAACGGTTATTCTCGTTTCTTAGCAGTAGGTACTTCACTTGGTTACAGGATTTTTATGGACTTGACTAGTGCATAGAACGTGTTTTATAAACTTCCCTTCTCGAATAGCTGATTTCTATGAATGCTTATTAATTTTAGTTGAAAATAAAAAAAATAACGTCCCACACTAGGAATTTCTCGTGTTGTGGGTGCGTTTACAAACATAGAAAGAGAAACACATACACAAACTCCCAGACCCGGAGCAACTACTTGTAGGTCATCAAAATATTTGTTCCGTGCGAGGATCGAACCCGCAACACGCTGCGCAGGAGTCGATCGCTCAGCCACTACTGCGCCAACCGTGTCGCAACGCAATGTCGTCAAGACGTCGGTATATTGTATGTCTAATGTCCTTCCGTCTGTGTTAGTTCATTCAAAGTCACGTTATCTAAAAATGCTAATGTTAAGGAAAACAAGAGATTATTTTTGCTTTACTAGTGTAACCAAATCAGACTGTTTTATAATATTCATCGGCTTAGTGTTAAGTCTCCTTTCTGTGGAATACTCAGCATGTATTATGGGCAGTTTGGTGTATAATTCAGACTAGATTTTAAATTCAAGCTAGATTCAATCGAAGGAGAAGGCGAGAAGTCTTGTCCCTTACACATCCAGCCCGGACCTCACGGCCCAGCTGCCGCGGAAGACGCTCACGCGCGGCGTTAGCGCGGGCATGCGGACGGCGAGTCACCCATTAATCATGGATCATTTCATTGGATGGGTCGGGGCGCGTGGTGTTCCACGCGCGCCTCAAAGAGCTGCCAGCAATCTGGGGCTATAGAGGCCAAAGCCTGCCGGGGTCGCGTGACTGTCTTAAAAGGTAATCGAACATGGAACGTAAAGGGTTATTGAACGAAGACCGTGGATTTTAGTCAGTACGAGTTTGACAGTATGGGCGGGAGGACCCATTTGTTGATTATACCAAGATAAAAAAAAAACTAGATTAAATCACACTAACCTGGGTCTCTGTAGTGAACGATGAGGTATAATGTGAAGAAGATAGCGAAGGTGATAAGCGACATGACCCAACTGATGAGCAGCATGATCGCCACGCAACTCAGGAACCCAATCAGAGACAGCCACACGTTGTAGTACTGGAATAAAGAACCAAAGATAATATTGAAGATATGAACTTCTTTAGCAGACTCAATGACAATTAAATGAAGGGCCCATCTCATTATTTAGTGAATTTTGATGGTCTTATCAAGTCCAAGCCTTGAAAAGTATGTTTGAGATACATGACGACCGCTAAATAATCACAACCAACAAAACTGTTAAACGCCTTAAAATAAAAAATAAAAAAAATATTTCGATGGCAGTTAAAATCCGCCTCGAAAGACAAGACCTTTTAATACCTAACCGGATTTTAACACGTAGGTAGATAGGTGTTAAAATCAAAATATCTCATTACACAGAGAATTCTCATTTTTTTGTCACTGCAGTCACATAAACGCAAAAACAACCAAATTCGTCATATTCATCGGAATGCATTTGAAATCACATCAGACTTTACCACAAATCCCATCATACCGTAACGAAAATGATGAATAATGTAGCGATGGTACAGATATAATATTTTCGTCTCCATGAGTCATTGGTATTCAATTTAGCATCGAATTACATTGTATAGGTATGTTTAGTGTTGCTTACTCTGAATGTAGGCCGCCATCCCAGAGGTCGCACGAGTGCCGCGTGGAAGGTGCAAAAATTAATGAGGGCATACGATGCGAGGTAGAAGTTCGAGATCAGGGGCGCTATTGTGTTTAGGTCAGCTGTGGAAGAAATATATTTGATGATTGAGGCCTAGAATTACACTAAAGGATAAAACAATACATAGTGCACATTTTCGCCATAGTTACGTTTTCGAGTACCATGTATTATGGGGGCGAGCCTTTTGTCCTCACCTAGAGGCGCATCATGACTCCGCGTCTGAGAAATTTCTAATGGAAAAACCCAACAACAATTTGTCCGAACTGGTATCAAACCCGGGATCTTATAATCAGCTGTCGCTCTTGCCACCACTAGAGCAACGAGACCTGACTTTAAAATACTAATTCGAATGAAATAGGAGGTTTTCGGGCAGTCAAACTTTAAAATTAAAGACAAGTAACTAATGAGATTGGTTTTGACACCTAGTCGTCGTGGCCGTTCCAAATAGCAGTAAGACGAGTGTCTTTTTTAAAAGAACATTTTTTTACAGTCTTGTAAATAATTATATGTTCATCCCACAACTGTCTCACATAGTCGTACATCAAACATTCTTTAAATAACATGACAAAATATTCAAACTTACCAATAAGTAAAAACATCAACGAAACAAAGAATGTAAGCACATATCCTCTGTACGGTTCCCCTGTTCTTCCATAAGGCTTGGAGAAAAAGATGAGACCAGGGTAGATGCGGTCAGTACCAAGTGCCTGGATCAGACGTGGGACTGACAGCAGGTTCGTGAGCGCTGTGGATAGTGTGGCTGCCCAACAACCACCGTAGATGAATGGGCCCCAAGCTGACATGAGCTGCATCACCTGGTGACAGCAAAGATTGGGTTTGAAAGATAAAAAAGAAAGGAAATGAGGTCCTACAGTACAGGGCTCCACAAAGTGGTTATTTTGGCCCACAGCTCATTGGGCATGCGGCAGACGTGGCTGGCCCTAGCCCATTTCAGTGCAGCGGCCTTTTGACCAACGCGCAACGTCAGCAATTTGTGTTTTGGAGCGCAGTGCGGTCTGATAGTTCGACGCCTAGAATACTGCGCTCCATTGCACGTTGGCAAACCTTGAGTTTGGACTTTTGAATGTTTGTCAGAGACCAAGTCTGGGATCCATAGCTCAAAATGGAAAGAATGTACAGGTCCATGATTTTCCGCTTCAGTGTCAAAGGAAGTCTTCCTTTCTTAAGCTCTTTCATGGACGATACAGGAGAAATTTCTAGTGAGGGCAACGCAACGACGATATAATACTAGACTCCGCATGCACGATCTAAGGAACAAAAATTATTCTGCCAACTCGCTGAGGTACTACGTAAGCGAGGGGGACGCAGTGCCGTATTATCCATAAGGCACTTTAGGCCAGTGCCTAGGGGCCCGCTATGACCAGGGGCCCAGCACTCCCGATAAAAAAATAAAAAAGGGGATATTAAACTTTTTCCACAATATAAGGTAAAACCCCCATTGACATTATAAGAGTGACGGTGAATGACTGAATTTTTTACTTGTATTAAAATTAATCTAACAAATTTTTTGCGTATACCTTTGCGATGTGATGATTAAATGCAAATAATGACTTTATTCTATTTCGAATCGTAATGTAGACAGTAAAAATTTCCAAATTGCGTTGTTGTGGTATGAAAAGGGGGCGAAACGAGCTGTGCCTAGGGGCCCCGAGATGGTTAATCCGGCCCTGGGGGGACGGGGTACTGCGTTGTGATTGGCTAACTCAAGGTCTGTTCTGTCTCAACGTATGTTTACGGCTCACAGGATTGGTCGAAATGAGACGAATATAAGACTTTTTTGCCTAATGTGTTGGCAGACATCGGTCGCCTGTTATTAGGAGTCTAGTATTATATCGTCGTTGGGGCAACGTAACAAATTGATTTTATTTTTAAGTTATGCAAATACCCGTTATACTGAATGATATGATACTGAAAGAATTTTTCACTTCTTGTAAAGACATAGCTAATCAAAACTTTGGTAGCAAAAACTTCTGAATACAATGTGTTTTGTGATATATTTTTAAGAGTAAGGCTGCCTGTCCACAGGAGCGCAACGAAGCTCCGCAGCGGAGTAATGGAGAAATATTAACCAACAGGGGGGGTATTACAACCTTTTTTAATTCCTTGCAGTTTTCGAGCAGTTGACTTTACGGCCTTAAGCAGGCTTGTTCTATTTCGTATTATGACGTACGTAATTCTGCAAGGAATCATCCTGGATTACTTGTCTCTGGATGATTGATGATGGGCTAGACTGACTGATGACGGGCTAGCGAATTCGTTCAAAAATCGAATCGAAAATTTACCGATGATTACCGGTTTTATAAATTGTGTGTGAAAAAAGTCTTTTTCATTGTAAATTTAGGAGATATTTGAGTTAAACTGTATTTTAATAACAATTTAAATATTTACAATCAAATTGACCAACATTTACTGTCATTTTATGCAAAAACTTAATATCAAATAAAACTCTCACAAAGGGGTTTGTTTCTGAACGATCGTATTGCGATACTTTTTTAGTCTGTGGCGGTTTTGTTTACCAAAACAAACAAGATTATCGTATTTTATTTATTTATAATGCCACTATGTAGTGCTTTTTACTGCATTAATAAAGAAGCACACCGTTTTCCTACCGCAGAGAAAGTAAGGAAACAAAATGGACTAAGTCATGAGCGGAAAATTTTGAAAAATGGAGCTTTTCCAACACATCAATGTTCTAATTTTTAAAGCAAGAGCTAGAAATGTTTCAACAAGTGAAGGAATGATAAAACCTAGGACGTTTATTCAAACCGAAAGACAGTGTACCTAGTTCTCTTGAAATTGGCTGCGAAATTGTGGTACCAGAAGCAATCGAGGAAGTGAAATTAAAAATGTCTGCTGATACAATAAAGACTGCCCAATGTACCCAAATAAATATTGAACACAAGTTTTGGCTCCATTGGACTATACCATTTCTGGAATGATGCTGCGCGAGGCTATTAATTTTAAGTGTTTGAGTTGATCATACATTTTGTTTGGTTTATTCAACCCTACATCCATTACTACGAAAGATTATTTATTTCGTCATTTGTCTCAAATCTAAGCTCTGTATATTTTTTTCTTACACTGATGGAACTACGACAAATAAAACAATTTTTTCAGGAGTAACATGTTTTTTATTTAGAACAATATCCTACTAATATTATAAAGGCGAAAGTTTGTAAGTATGGATGTATGGATGTATGGATGTATGGATGTTTGTTACTCTTTCACGCACAAACCACTGAACGGATTTGGCTAAAATTTGGTATACAGATAGTTTATAACCTGGATTAACACATAGGATAGTTTTTATCCCGATTTGAAAACTTGTCGTCTTTTTATGTAAAGCTCGTCAGCTGAGATTATATCGTGTAGGTATGCACTCTCCAGATATTCTGTAGTGCCTCCATTATTAATACCAAAGTTTAATTTAGTTAGTTTCAACTGTTTAAAGACATATTAAAAGAAACAAGTCAGTAAAAGTTACTAAAAAGTGGCGTAAACTGAATGATTTTGGAGATGCCAATTTTGACAATTAATCCGGCCTTGAAATGTCATTATGTAGCTTGTAATACGAAATTTCCAGGCACAAGCACAGGCAGAAGTCGGTATGAGGTCACGTGACCGTTTTACTGCCCGTCATTGTGTGATCGTAATACGACTAAGCAAGGCAGTTCACTTTAAGGCGTAAACTGACAGGAATTAAGAGCTTGTAATACACCCCCAGGATTGCACTTCTGAAGAGGAGTGAATATTTACAGCAATCCTTTTGTTTAATAATTCTCCGATTCTTCGCTGCGTAATCTCGCTCCGTTGCTATGGATGGGCAGCCTAAGTACCTACCAAGGAAAAACATCTCGATTAAAATGCAAGAAATAGCTTGTAAGGAATAGCATATAACTTACTGAATAGCTGTTGTGAAGTCCATAATCGCAAGTGTTGTTAGCAACGCATTTGGCGAGACCGCTGTAGTCAACAACGGTTCCGTTATCAATCACCAAGTCAGTCAGGTTTCCACTGGCGTCCCTCAGAGCACTTGCACCGGAGAACAGCACCATCGCAGCATAGCTCACCATGGATATAGCTAGCGCGAGTAATGTCCCCTTTGGAATTGCTGAAGCTGGATCCTGAAGAAAATATTGAAGTTACTACATTTTGCTTTGATTTTAAGTTAGTTATAAATTAATATAGATCACATACGGGGACCTTTTTTGGGAGGTGGGAAATCATCAAATGTCAATCTCGTAACCTTGGTACACGTCGGCCTTATCAAGCTCCGCAGGACTCCAAAACCTATCTATACAACATTATTTTTAGTATCTGCGAAACCTGAATATAGTTTGTTCAGCAGAATCAGTAACTGATTCGATTCCAATCATTTTTACACCGTGTTATATTTTTTCCCAAAAATATTTTAATTAAATTTTATCACCTGTTTATTACAAAACAATCACTGTACGGTTAAACACCTATTGCCTGATAATTATCAATGAGTGTACGACACAGGAGGCGCGGGTTGAGGGGGGTACCGCGAAATAAGCATATTTTGAACGGACAACTAGGTAACACAACAAGCTTATAACTTGTTTAACGATTTTTCATGAAACGTTTTCAAATTTTGTACATAGATTCTTTACACAAAAATACTAGACAGGTGTATCAGGTTTCGCATAAACAAAAAATAATGTTGTATTCCTCGTGAATATGAATTTCCAGACGAAAACGTTAATAGCTTCTGAAACTTCCATGATAGGAAAATAAGTAAAGGTAACGGCTACCAAGAATGTTGACTTTCTTTCCTCATTGCATGACGTCACAGGACACCCACGATAATTTGTTTCAGTCTCCCTGACCGCTCATTTCAAAGAAGATGATCTTATTCATACAGTAAATTGATGGGTTTATGAATAACTTCATGAATAAAGAAAATAATCGACACACTTCGATGAAGTTCCTTTCCCAGAAGTATCTTGTTTATCATTTGCTGTTTTGCGGGCAAGATGACTCACTGCCGACACTATATCAATTGATTTTAATGAATCGATGAGTGTCTGAGCTAAGAAACAAGATACCGAAAAATTGCGAGGTTAATTTAATTGATCCCCAAGTTGAGCTCGTTTCATTCGATTTGTGTCACGCGAAACATTACAGATTAATTTGGCATTCAAATAATAATGTTACTCGCCACACCACCTCTTTATATGATTCGATTTGGTTGACATCACCATTGACTTATACAGCCCATGTTGCATCCGTATCAGGATAGATTCGGTTTAGACAGATTCAGATTCTTTTCGGAGCAATATATTCGCTTGTCTCAATTCGATCTTTTCATAATTATGTCTCGAAAGATTCAATTGATTCACAGTACGAATAGTTTTTTCTTAAACGCATGTACGCGTTTTCTTTCATGTTCATCATCATCATCATCATCAGCCTATTAATGTTCCCACTGCTGGGACACAGGCCTCCTCTCTGTGAGAGGGGGGGGTGGGCCATAATCCACCACGCGGGCCCAGTGCGGATTGGTGGATGTCACATGTCTTCGAATTTTTGGTTCTAGGACATGCCGGTTTCCTCACGATGTTTTCCTTCACCGTTTTGAGAGCAGTGGTGATGAAATAAATTACACAAAGTAATGCGTCTGCCTGGATTCGAACCCACGACCTACAACTCGTAAGTCGGGGCCGATACCACTGGGCCACCACTCTTCATTCTTTCATGTTATGTGTGAAAAATTCAGCCTGTACATCGCTAGAAACACAAAACCGAAAACAAAACTATGCAATTAATAATGTATAACGAACTTTGAAATGTTTAAAAATATAACAAGTAAGAGCTTTTATTTCACAAATAATATGTGCATAAAGCTAGATTTTTTTACGGTAACATGAAAGTCCCACTTTCCATCCTTGTCGTCACGTTTCAGAAGCTACCTAACATCACGCTGCGCTGTCAAAGACATTCAATGCGTGACATATACACACATAAACGTGCTTTCCCGTCGAACCATTTAGCACTCAGCATAAGCTCAGCATGATTTTCTCCAACCACGAAAATTCCCACTATTTTTAATTTCATAGTACAAAAATGTATGAATGAATTCCGGAGAAGATATTGGCGTAGTTGCTAATGATTCATTTGTTTTACGAACCCGTGACGTGTGTTGGGTGATGACGTCACGTGGTGCTGTCATTGACACTGAGTACACGTGCGGAAAGTGGTACTGATACTGTACTAGGTAGACGTATAGCGCGCGTGCTCTCCTGAGCAAACATTAGCCACGGATCGATTGCGATACCACGTGTAGGCACTGTACCTTTGCTTTAAATAGGGTACCCTAATTAATACAAGATATGAATGAATTGATGAACCTGCTGCTCGCACCCATTATTAGTAGTCATTTTTGTTGTATATTTAGTCTATGGCACATTAGTTTTAAGAATAAAAAATGTATTGTCTATGGTCTTCCTTGATCACCTAAGCTACGATGTAACGGACGCCATCGTGTAAAGCTCTCAATAAATTATAATCCGAATTCATCTCAAGAAGTTGTCTTATTACAAGAACCCAGCCAGCCCCAAGTACAACATGGTGTCAGAATTGGTCTCAAAAGGTGAGAAATTTATAATTATTCAAAATGTCTGACAAGATCTTCATTGCGAATATAAGGCCGTTAAAAATTGAAAATGGCGACAATGCTGCCGAGAAATGGAGGCAATGGAAGCAACGTTTCGAAATATTCATGGATGCTAACGAAATCAGCAAATGTCCAATTGCTAAACAGACAGCAATTTTACTGAACACGATTGGTGATGACGCGCTTGAAATATTCAATAGTTTCAACATCGACAGGACACAAACGAGCGTAGAAATTATTTTGAAAAAATTTGATGACAAATTCAGTCCACACACCAACTTAACAGTTGAAAGATATAACTTCTTCACGAGACTACAGAAGCAAGACGAAACTTTGGAAGAATACCTCACAGTTCTCACTAACCTATCGACCGCATGTGAATTTGCAGCACTAAAAGATTCTCTTATAAAGGATATGCTCGTCATTGGTATACAAAATACACATATAAAGGAAAGACTTCTTCAAGAGGAAAATTTGACAATTGAAAATGCCATGAAAATTGCAAAAAGTCTCGAACTGTCTCAAGAAAGGTCAACAAAACTCATGTGCAAAACTGAAAACAAAGAAACAGTGCAAGCAATCAAGACAAGTAACAGAAGCCGTTCACAGACCAGGTACAACAAAAATAATCATCACTACAGGAACAGATCATCATCGTCAAGCAGAAATAACTTCAGCCAAAGACTAAAAACACCAGACAACAATGTATGCAGGAGGTGTGGTCAAGTACACAGATACAAATGTCCAGCAGAAGGCAAGACTTGCAACAATTGTAGGAAGAAAAACCACTTTGCAAAATTTTGTTTCTTCAAAAATTCAGGAAATAATAATAATTCTGGTAATAATAATCATAGAGTAAGTACAATTCACTCATTATCACATCCACAAGATAATCAAATTGTCATACGTTCCATTAATAAAAATTTTAACAGTACAGGAGACTGGCAAATTAATGTTTATTTTCAAAATTTCAAAGTCAAATGTCAAATAGATACAGGAGCTGACACAAATGTCATATCAAAGCATACTCTTGAAAGAATTAGGTCTAATACTCAGGAAAATATTAATGTAATAAGAACAAATAATAAAATATATACTTTTTCAGGAGAAGTAGTGCCAAATTTAGGTACTTGCATATTAAATTGCTCATTTGAAAATGGAGTTTCAGCAAAACTACACTTTACTGTGGTAGATTGTGAATGCATACCAATAATTGGGTGGAAAACATGTGAAAAACTTGGTATTGTAAAAAGAATATTCAAGATTGAAGACAGACATAGCAACAGGTCAGTACAAAATATTGTGTCAAAGTACGCTAGTACATTTGAAGGTTTAGGTTGTTTACCTTACAAGGCTCATTTAGACATTGATCTCAGTGTTAAACCAAAAGTTTGTCCGGTACGTAGAATTCCCTATTCTTTAGAAAATCGCCTGAAGGATGAACTAAAGAGTATGGAACAACAAAAAGTCATTGAAAAGGTTGAAAAGCCAACAAAATGGGTAAATTCTATAGTCCTAGTAGAAAAACCTAATGGTAAGTTGAGGATTTGCCTGGATCCAAGAAACTTAAATGAAGCTATAAAGAGACCCTACTATCCATATCCTACATTTGATGACCTTAGATCTAAAGTAGCCGGAGCTTCTATTTTTTCAAAACTGGATGCTAGTTCAGGATATTGGACTATTTGTTTAGATTCAGAAAGTAGTGACTTATGCACTTTTAATACACCCTACGGTAGATATAAATTCCTTAGATTACCGTATGGCATAAATTCCAGTGGAGAAATATTCCACAGAACCATGAATCAATTGTTTGGAGACTTACCAGGAATAATAATATTTGTCGATGACATTCTTGTCTATGGGTCGAATGAAAAAGAGCACAACGAAAGGCTTGAATTACTGTTCAAACGTGCATCTGAAGTAAATTTAAAATTTAATAAGTCTAAATGTCAATTTGGTATGGAGGAAATACGCTATGTTGGTCATATTTTCAACAAAAATGGAGTGTCACCCGACCAATCTAAAGTCGAAGCAATTTCTAATATGTCTAGTCCAACAAATGTTAAAGAACTCCAAAGATTTCTAGGAATGATTAATTATTTAGGTTCCTACATTCATAACTTAGCTGAAGAAACCACTATTTTGAGAGACTTGCTAAAAAAGCAAAATACTTGGCAATGGTTAGATCAACATGAACAACAATTTAAAAAATTAAAATCATTAATATGTCAGTCACCCATTCTTGTTCATTATGACATCAAGAAACCTATTAGATTGTCTGTTGATTCATCAAAAAATGCAGTAGGCGCTGTAATATTACATGGTAAAAATCCTATAGCATATGCCTCAAAATCACTAAATAAAAGTCAAATAAACTATGCACAAATAGAAAAAGAGCTTTATGCCATTGTATTTGGTTGCAATAAGTTTCACCAATACATATACGGTAAACCTGTTCAAGTCGAAACAGATCATAAACCTTTGGTCACTTTATTCAAAAAACCTTTGTCAGAAGTCCCTACAAGATTACAACGTATGATGATAGCCTTACAAGCTTATCACTTAATTGTTTCTTATACTAAAGGAACAGAAATGTACATTTCAGATACTTTGTCACGTGCTCCCATCAAGGACACTAACCAAAATCAAGAATTAGTTAGCCTGGACGATTTAGACAACGAAGTCGAAATTCATATTAACTTATTAACTTCTAACTTAGCTATCACAAAAGAAAAACTGGATAAGATTTTACATCACACAAATCATGATTTAATATCACAAAAACTTAAAGAATATTATAAAATAGGATGGCCTAAATGCAAAGAACATTGTGACAATTTAGTATCACCTTATTGGAATATTAAGGAAGAAATTCATATGATTAATAATTTACTTTTCAAAAACAACTCTGTCATAATACCTAAGTCTATGAGGTCTGAAATTTTGAATATCCTTCATGAAGGTCATTTGGGTATAGAAAAAACAAAAAGTTTAGCTAGAGGAGTAGTTTATTGGCCTAACATCAACCAGGACATAGAAAATAAAGTAAGACAATGTGAAACTTGCAGTATTTATTCTTCAAATAAAACTAAAGAGTCAATGTTATCTCATGAACAACCACTATTTCCTTGGCAAAAACTAGCCACTGATTTGTTTGAATATAAAGGCAAAAAATATTTACTTGTTGTAGATTTTTATTCCAATTACATAGAAATAGCAAATTTAAACAAAGACAGTAGAACTTTTAATGTCATAACACACTTAAAATCTATTTTTGCTAGACATGGTATCCCATTACAACTTCTAAGTGATGGAGGTCCCCCTTACAACTCGTTGGAATTTAAAAAATTTCTTCTTGATTGGAATGTTGAACATATTGTGTCAAGTCCACATTTATCTAGGTCAAACGGACTCGCTGAAGTTTCTGTAAAAATTGTGAAAAACATATTAAGAAAATGTGATGAATCAGGGTCTGATCCCTTCATAGGATTACTTCATTATAGAAATAGTCCTAGAGGAAATATTGCTTCACCTGCTCAGTTATTAATGTCAAGAAATTTAAGAACTAAATTACCTAATATAGTAAGTAATTTAAGACCTAAAATTGTAAAATTTTCAGAACACAAAGTAAAGAAACATAGTAATTTAAATAAAACAAAATTATATTATAACAAAAATTGTAAAACATATCCAGCATTTTATAATAACCAACAAATTTACTTTAAGAAAAATCCAAAAGATATCATATGGACTAAAGGTACTATTGTTTCAAAGACAGACTTTCCTAGATCATTTATTGTTAAAGATTGTTATGGTACAAATTACAGAAGAAATAGTCAACATATTCGGATAGATTATAAATCAAGCAATAATAAGTCAAATAATAAAAAAGTCAAATTCAAGGACACTAGACAGACTATGAATCAAAATAATTTTCCAATTCCAAATAAAACAGACAAGTCGAAGTCAGAAACATTTCTTCAAAAGTCCAAAATAAAAGAAAAAGAGGATGATAATTGTATATTTATTTTCACTCATTCAGAGTCAAATCCTTTGTCAAAGTCTATTACCAAAGAAAATAATGATTCTGATTCCTTTTTGTCAGTAGAGTCAGATCATTCGTCTCAGTCAGTTACGGAGGCAAGATCTCCAGTATTTGTAAATGTCGAAGAAATAGCATCACCTGATAGTCTACATGAATATAATGAATATGATGACCAGGTTTTATTGGATACAAATGAATCATCATATAATTCTCAAAGTCCTATTACTAGTCCTATGCTTGAAAACTTACCTCATACCTCTGTTAATTTAGAAAAGAAAGATTGTAAACAAGTTAAAAAAGAAATGTCGCAAGCTGAGTATAGCTCGAGAGGTAGATTGATAAAAAAGAGACAGAAATTAGATTTATAAATTTGAAATTGTGTATTAATATTGTATAATGTTAAAATATATTGTATTATTATAATTTTATTTATCTTAGCTTTATTCATCAGTTTAAGGTTATTGATAAGTGTCAAATTGTCAATGTCATAATTTTATAAATGTCAATGTCATAATAATTTTATAAATGTCACATCAAACCTTTTAAAAGAAAAAAGGGCATGTTGTATATTTAGTCTATGGCACATTAGTTTTAAGAATAAAAAATGTATTGTCTATGGTCTTCCTTGATCACCTAAGCTACGATGTAACGGACGCCATCGTGTAAAGCTCTCAATAAATTATAATCCGAATTCATCTCAAGAAGTTGTCTTATTACAAGAACCCAGCCAGCCCCAAGTACAACAATTTTTACCCGTGGTGCTAGGCAACTGGGCTTCTCCCAGTTGTAATGTACCTTTGTGCCTATTGGCCTTGTTTTTTTCTGTCTCCTGCTTGCATGGAGGGAAGTGGAAACATATTTTTCCTACTCCTCCACTATTCTTTTCTGATTAATTTCGTTGCAGGATCCAAGGCAGGTAAATTCACTCTCCGGGACACGTCGAGCTTCATTGTCTCGGCGCTTTTCTGGTGGTTGCCACTGTTGATTGTGGCTTTCAGGAGTTGCAGTGGTTTGGGAATAGTGTGGTGGGTTCGTCCCATAAAAAATAGCTCATCAGAGTTAAGGGATGCTTTTAGGGCCCACCAGTGATCCGCGAACCACCGGTACATTTTATAAGAGAAACTAACTATAGAGCACAACAAAATACAGGATAATTACAAAGCATAATAACCCTAATCTCTTCAAAGTTAGAGTGAACAATGTCAGCTTTTAAGCGGCTGTGGCAGGACGAGCCCTTTTTTAGTTTATGTAATATAATTTTCATTATTATAAAAATGGCCACAACGGGCCCAGTTTCCACCTAAGCAGAGGGATGAGGAGATATTTTTTGAATAACCAATGGCTTCCAGTTCCACTGTTCCAGCCTAAATTAATGCAACTGTTCGGAGTACCAGTATACATTTAGGACATATTGTTCAACTAGCTGCTGCCTGCGACGTCGTCTGCGTGAATGCGTTGGTTCACTACTCGTTCCCCGTAGGTGATAGCGTGATAATACTTATGTAGCCTATATATGTATGTTGACCCGTCACCCGGCCGACTTCTTAATCATATTCGTGCGAAATTTGAAGTAAATCCATGCAGTACTTTTGAGTTTATCCCGGACCGGACATACTTACAGACAAGCAGACAAAAATTTAAAAACTATATTTTTAGCTTCGGTATCGAATGTAGAACACACCTCAAGTATTCTTTTAAAAAATATTCAATGGTACAGTTGTGACTTTCCTACCATTTTAGTATATGTCTAAATTAAAATATTCAATGTACAGTTTTGACTGTCCTACCATTTTAGTATTGTATAGATATTACATTGTTCCACTACCTACGGTCAAAAATGGTACTATTCTCAAAACTGAACTGGTACTGTGAAGAGTTAGGCGTTGGCTTACAGGTTAACAAAGTTACAAGGGTGTTCTTGGAACTGAACAATGAACTTATCAAATGAACTCTCAGAACCGGTCCAAAGAGGGAGGAGTGGAATCAACTGCCATAATTAGAACACCCTAATTTTGATTGAGAGCTTGTGGAGGTATTCTCAGTATCGTAGAGGAAGTTCGATGTAACAACTTGTTATTGTAAGGCCTATATGTACCTACCTATACCTTATTTTAACCGTAGTATGACATACATTATACAAGGTTATTTATGTGTTAGCTGAGCTGTCAGCAAAATGACAATTTGCCATAATGGCCCCCTTAATGGGCCAAAGCCTGCCGGGGTCACGGGACTGTCTCCACAGGTAACCGTGACACTGAAACGTAAAGGGCTATTGAAGATTCACCGTGGACTTTGATCAGTGCAAGTCTGACAGACCTTCCCGTCATAGTATAAAGAGGGGTTCCCGTCCCGCCCTTAGATTTTACTACAAAAAAAAAGCTTTTATTGATGAAAGTTTAACAGTAAAATATGTTACCTTCAGATCTCCAGAAATATTAGCACCAGCCTGGATGCCGGTGACAGAGGGGAAGAAGATGGCGAATACACTGAAGAAGTCATGGTCCATCTTCTCACTGAAGCGGTAGTCAGGCTTGAAGTTCGCCGACAACGTGGCCGCTAGAATTGATAGGGAACTCTCGTAAACATGTTCTAGTCGTATTTAAACAAGTAATAATAATAGTGAATAGACTTAAAACCCATCTACCTTAGTTCGCGGAATCTGCTGTTAATATCTTTGTAATTAACAAAGTTACTAGAAAATAAAAGTAGATGATGAGTGTGAGACGATCTCCACCGAAAATTGATGTCGACACTCTAGAGTGTCTAAGCCAATGCTCGAAAACCACAACCGAGTACACTGTGGGGACCGGCTCGCAACCGGATCTATCAAAATTAAGTGATGAGCTAAATGCATCAAAAGTCACCTATCGTAAACGTAGACAACCTGAATGCGAATGCACGAATGAAATTAAGCTACTGAGAAATGATTTGTCGCGAATAACCTTGCTGCTAGAAAATAGCGCTAGCCAGAACGCACAGATGATGGATAAAATGAACGAGAGTATCATCGCGGTCAAAAGTGAGATGGCTGATCTGAGAACTTTGCATGAACAAACAACAAGTTTAATTACTTCAAATGTATCAGAGATTAGTGCACAAATTCAAGATATCAAATCCACAACAACGAAAATTGCCTCGGAACAGGGGAATATAAAAAATCAGTTATCTCATATGGAAAAAAAAATATCAAATAGTGAAGACAAAATAAAGATGCTTGAAACTGATTACAAAGAATTTAAACTAAGCTCGCAATCTACTGAAATAAACCAGTTGTATGTTAACGAAAAAATTATTTGCGAAGTTCAAGATCGTAAACGAAGAGAAAACAATATCATTATAGTTGGCATACCAGAACAGAGCTCCACAAGTACTCAGGAAAGGATATTGAAAGACGAATCTGACGTTTTAAATATCACTACAAAAGTAGGTGAGAACATACCAAAGCCGAACAAAATTTATCGTATTGGCAAGTACAACCCCAGCAAAATGAGAAGAATCAAAGTCTGCTATGATAAGCCAGAACCAGCAATGCTACTTCTTCGCAATAAAGAAAAATTATCTGAAAATATTAAATTTTTTTCGGATCAAACACCTACTCAACAAAAATATTTTAAGACTGTCAAAGATGAATTGACACGCCGAACAGAATCTGGAGAAATAGATTTAACCATCAAATACATTAATGGTGTACCTTGCATTATAAAGCAAGCATCAAAAAACTCCGACCACAAATAAATAACACTCCGACTGAAACAATAACCTATCAAATAGTAAATGATTATCAACAACTACAAACTGAAAAATCACGCCTATCACTACTATATTTAAACATCAGAAGTATACGAAAGAGAGGTAAACTCGACGAACTTAAATGTATTTTAAAATCTATATCTACAACTGTACACATTATTTTGATTACTGAAACTTGGATACAAAACGAAAATCAAATCTTACAACTACAGATAGATAACTATACACATTATTACAATTATAGAACAGACAGAAGGGGCGGAGGAGTGTCGGCATACGTACACAACGATTTGAAGCATAACCTCAGTGAATCAATATATCAGGATGGAAACAATTACCTGTGGGTGCAAATTGATAAGCTCGGACTAGATATTGGCGTTATCTACAACCCTGGTAACACAAATCTCGAAAGATTTTTGGACGTATATGAAACACAGTTACACAAACGGAACAGAGCAATAGTGTTTGGAGATTTCAACATTGACCTTCTAACAAAAGATAAAACACTGAAAAGGTATAAACAATTATTAAATGAATCAGGACACAGAATATTAAACAAAATCAATAAAACCTACTGCACAAGAGATTCTGAAACAAAGAAATCCATCCTAGATCATGTCAGTACAAATTTAAAAGAAGAACTTTTCAACTTGACTATAATCAATTCATCCATGTCCGATCATAAGCAAATTTACCTACAAATAAAAAAAATGAAACCTCCTCCTAAAAAGCACTTAAAATATGAAAAAATTGATTACAAAAAACTATTCACTTCAATGGCATCATGTGGAATAGAAAACATGTCAAACAACTACAGTGAGCTAGAATCAGAGATAAGGCAATGCGTTGAAAGCAATAAAGTATTAAAAACAAGGATATTGAATCCACCCCGAGAAGATTGGGTTAACAATGACATAATTACAGGAATAAACCAGAGAAACCATCTATGGGTACAACACAAAAATGATCAAGAGAACGAGTTGTTAAAGAGTAATTATAAAACCATGAAAAAAAACATTGCTAAATTAATACAAAATACGAAAAATTCTTATTACTACAAACTATTTACAAATTGTGCCAATAATTCTAAAAAAACATGGTCCCTTATAAATCAACTAAGCAAAAATAAAATAAAACAAAGTTGTGCTCCCTCAAAGCTTGTAGTCAATGGTAATATAGTTACAAATACAAGTGAAATCTGCGAGGTTTTCAATGACTACTTTTCCACTATAGGATCCGTACTGGCAGACAGAATACCGAAAAAATATGATAACACCACCTCAACCTCACGTGTTTTAGAATCCCAAGAAAATAATCCAAAAGAACTTCTAACTTTAGATCCATGTAGTCCTGATGAAATTACTAAAATTATTAATAATCTCGACCCAAATTCCAGTAGTGGTATAGATAAAATAAGCACAAAAGTCATAAAAACGGTTCAACCTTTAATCTCAAATAGCTTAGCAAATTGTTTTAATAAACTCATGGCTGACGGCGAGTTTCCAGACACTCTAAAAATTGCAAAGGTGACACCGATATATAAATCTGGACCTAAAACCGACCCCGGAAACTATCGCCCGATCTCGGTGTTACCAATATTGTCAAAAATTTTGGAGAAAATAATATACAGTCGCCTATTAAACTACTTGGACTCTTTTAATGTTATATCAGAACGTCAATATGGCTTTAGATCTAAAAATAATACCACTGCTGCCACTATTGATTTGATGACAAAAATTAGGGGTAACATAGATAGGAAAAATATTGTTTTGGGTGTGTTTATCGATCTAAAAAAAGCCTTTGATACCGTAAGTCATAGTCTGCTATTGGAAAAATTAGAAAACGTTGGAATAAAAGGCAATGCACTTAAAATTATCAAATCTTACCTAACAAATAGATCCCAAGTAGTCAAAATAAATAATACTGAAAGCAATCCTTTACCTATCACATATGGAGTCCCACAAGGATCCATATTGGGACCATTACTGTTTTTGATATATATCAATAATATAACAGACTTAGGACTACATGGTCATTTAACTTTATATGCGGATGACACATGTTTGTTTTATTTCGGGAAAAATGTTCGCGACCTTATTTCACAAGCCCAAGAAGACCTAAAAGTTCTGTTTGAATGGTTCCAATACAATTTGCTTACCGTAAACATCACAAAGACCTGTTATATTATCTTCAAAGCTAAAAATAAAAATATACCATTGCATGACCCGTTAACTATAGACAACATCCCATTAGAACAGAAAACCTACGAAAAATATCTTGGCCTTAGGATTGAAAATTGTTTAACATGGAGCAAGCAGATTGATTACATCAAAGATAAAATTTCCTCACTTATTGGATCACTCAGTAATGTAAGTCAATGTATACCCAAAAAACTGCGCTTAAACATTTACAATTCACTTGTCAAATCACATTTATTATATCTCATAGAAATCTGGGGCAGCGCTGGTAAAACGAAGCTGCAAGAACTGCAAAGAAAGCAGAATAGGATCATAAAGACACTTTTTCGCTATCCATACCTAACGCCAACAAAAACAATTTTTAAAGAAACGAAATTGATGAATATCAAACAACTTTATATGTATAACACTTGTATCTTGATTAGAAAAATAATGGATGGAACGATTCACTCAAACATAACATTTACCAAAAAATCCCAAATATCTAAACGCAGTCTTCGTCGACCCAGCTTACTTGTACTACCAAGGACACGCACAAATTATGCCAAAAGAGATGTTACCTATGACGGAGCACAATTTTATAATAATTTACCATCCCACATAAAAAATATAAACTCTTTTAGTGGTTTCAAATCAAAATTATCAAATTACATAATTGAAACCACTAACTGAAAGTTATTTAGTGTAACTTGATTTGTTTAAAAATAATAATAATAATATCAATGTAACCTATATAACACGAAACTAGTTTTAAGACAATTGTTCTGTATCAGTGACCGTTACCTAAAAATGTTTATGTTATCTTATGTTCTCATGTAAGTGGCTCTTTTGTCTTTTTGAGAATAAATTGCTTAAACCTAAACATCATAATTTCAAAGAAAAGGGCGGTGATCACAAGGTAAACGATATTCTGAACAGGAAAAAAAAAATCAATAACTAAAGATCATAATTGTGGGAAATATAAAACTGATATTAAGAGGCACTTAGTTTGTGCAGTAATTGACAAGATGTGTCTATATTTTTTATAATTTGGTAATCTTTAAGACAATTAAAGTTAGTCAAAATCAACAATAAATTCGCAAAGCAAATGTATCTTTGATTTTTAGTATGTTGTTTGGACCCATTAGTGCTATGTACGAGTTCTACCTAGGTACCCAAGTTTGCAACTCTCAAGAAGTTGTGGAAAAATTTCATACTCCAAATAATTTCAGTTCATTTTTGTGTAACAAAACCTTTTGTGAGTTACGAATACCTACTTAGAATATAACTCTAAATGGTCCAAGCAAAATCTTTAAAAAAATTGAAATACCTACATCATGCTTTGCGAATTCAGCGATTTTTCATGTCGGTTTTGAATTTTTGACTGGCATAAAATAAGTAAACAATTACATGGTCAAGGCTGATTGCCATAGCCAGGGGCACTTCCCTATAATTTCTTCCTTAGGTAAAGTCATAAAACCAAACCATTAACCTTATTAAATCATCCTTCAGTGACGTCATTATGTTACCACACTTATTGATGACGTCTTTTATAAACTTGAGCATTTTCCTTTATACACCTTTGTTACCACAAACAAGGAAGCGACTTTATAACTGTCGAATAAGAACGTAAAATTGTTAGTTTTTTTTTTTACCAGAAATCTCACTGGGCGGTGCGCGGTGGGCTGGTGTACCAAAAAAATGACATCAGTCAGTTAGATTATCAAAAAATATTTGAACCGTATTTTTTCTTTGCAAACTAAAATACTGTTGTGTTGAATACGGTTGCTTATACTACCGAGCGAATGCTAAGTACTAAGAGACAACTCTAACTAGATAGTTCACCCTGCGTCAATTAAGTTATCAGGATGACTCTTATGTTAAATTTTTCTTTTCATTTCATATTGCCTCGGAGAGCACGTAAAGCCGTTGGTCGCGGCTGTCATTTGTAGATTTTTGACAGTCGTTAATCACAGTCAGAAGCTCGAAAGTCTGACAACCAGTCTTACCATGGGGTATCGTGTTACCCAGTTACTGGGTTGTGGAGGTCTGATAGGCAGTCGCTCAATGTAAAATACTGATATTCAGCTGCATCTGGTTCGACTGGAAGCCGACCCCAATAAAGTTGGAAAAAGGCTAGGCAGGTGATGATTTTATATTTGAATAATAATGTAAGTAATTGTTCCAGGTCTAGGTGTTATGTTTGTGAGTTCCTGTTTGTAGAGGCACGCTAAAGCAACGCTTCTAAGAAAAAAAGCTCGGCAACTTACTGCTCAGTCCGACGAATCCATTGGCTATTTCCTGGTTACTACTAGGACCCATTATTGTGCCTACAACAAAGTCCACCATAGCTCCAACAATGATCGCGATCAGGAAATTCTGTGGACATTATATAAAATATTATTTAAAAATAAGCTTCGGAAAAATAACAATCTTCAATAGGCAGTTTATATTTAAAGTGCTTAGGTCTAGTTTTTAACCGACTTCTAAAAAAGGAGCGGTTACTCAATTCGACCGTATATAACTATGCTTTTTTTTCTATGTTTGTTCGCGTAGAACTTCGTGGTTTATGAACCGATTTTAATGATTCTTTTTTTGTTGTTTGTCCAGTAGTTTAATGAACTATTAGTAAACATGCTTAACATTTTTTTTATGAATTGTTAACATGTCATACATTTAAACAATGTTTAGCCTTTAATAAACTAATAGTTTCCTTTACTGCTAATGAAACAATATCTGGCCCTTAGGGTGTTTGTACACGGCTCATGTAACCCGCGCAAGTAAAGGTGCGGGTTACCCGCGCGAGTAACATGCGCAAGCTACTTGATCGAGTTACCCGCGGGGTGCTTGTACACGGCGCATGTAGCTTGAGCATGTTGAGGCACTTATTGCGCGGGTTACATGCGCCGTGTACAAGCACCCTTAGTGCTACCTACGTTTCGTGGCACTGTCTAAACAGGTAACTGTGATCCTGGAACGTAAAGGGCTATTGAAGTTCGTTCCTCATTTGCCAATGAATTATTAAGTATTTCATTTGTAACAAGACGAAGAGTTATTATTTCATTTGGAAAAACTTTGGTCACTAGGCTACTGGCTAGGTAATGAAATCTATGGAAGTTACAAAGTTCTCCTAGAAATAACTTCCCATTATGGCACCTAAGAAATGGGCTACTAGCCAAAAACTAGTCGACTGCTAAGCGTGGTTAATATGGCAATTTCCCTTTGAAATCCCCTGAAACTGTTGTTGGTACCCATGCGTAAATGCGTATGATTACCAAATAGGTTACCTACTGTGTAATTAAATATCTAGGTAAAAGCTTTTCAATTTGCAAATTGAATGAACACGCCACAGAAACAAATTATATATTATGTGGATTCGTAATTCTTGTAAATCATTAAATCCGTATTTATTGGGTAAAGTTGCGTGTTTGTTATTATGATTCCGGCTATGTTTGTTTACTCTGTGTTGGTAAATGTATTTACCATTCAACCAGATATTAAACATGATCTGGGTGAAATCAATTACAATCCTACCCGGCCATATTCAAAATGACGCATCGAGATAAAAAAATAGAACTTTCTAGACCGTTATCTCTGGTATTCGATTACCAGGGTTTCGAGTCATAGTGTCCCCTTTAAAGCTCTATTATCAAATTCACATCTGATTTTCTCTTTTTTATGCTAAATATGAGAAAATATTGGAAGCATAAAAATTAAATATTTTTCTTCGATTTCTCTTTTCCAACAAATATGATTGAATCAAAGGAAACACTGGATGGTAATAAAAATCTGGTCATTTGTGGTAATAAATGACCAGATTTACTAACATGGAGAACACCCTTTGTGCCATACGTATTTATAAACTGGACTTTGTATTGGGAAAGGTCCACTAGTTTTCGGATTTAATAACTTCGGTTTCCGGGAAATGTTCCTGGAATAGATTCCGATGCCAAAATTAATCTCGGTTTGATTTACATTACAAATCTATAATTATTCAGAAAGGATGTTGATCGTATACAAGTTAGTTAGAACTTTGCGCTTATATTCAGAATTAGACGCTTTCACATTATATTTTTAAAGAGTTAAGTAGGTAAGTGTACGAAATAACATCAGAAGTTAGACATATAAAAACATTAGAAGAAGTGCAGAAAGATTGATTGCTTTTCAATCAGTTCCTGTTTGATCATTTTAATGCTACTAGTGTATTGAATGAAAACATCATAACTCGTAAAAGTGTATTTCATTTAATATTTATCTACATTACTTCCGTGTATATTATAGCATTATAACAAACTAGCTGTTGCCAGCGGCTTCACCCGCTACAACCCGAAAATTATCCCACGGGAACATAAAATCGGGATAAAAACTATCCTAAGTATGTGTTAATCCAGAAAAAAATATGAATGTTTTAATCCAAATTTTAGCCAAATCCGTTCAGTGGTTTTTGCGTGAAAGAGTAACAAACATAGGTACCTACATACACATACTTACATCCTCACAAACTTTCGCATTTATAATATTAGTAGGATAGGATATGAAAACGTAAACAATTTACCTAAAAATTTCGCGTAACGTTCCCCATGGTGTTCAAGGCTTTTGAGCTAACTACGCAGTCATCACCAACCCATTCAAATAAAAGGCAATCAGACAAAAAGCTACGCTAACAGTTGATTAACGACTACAATTACTATAATTCTCCACAACACTTGCTTTTGTACTGAAAATTAATACAATTAAGTTAATAAGAGTATGACCTAGCAAGCCGGCTTTCTATATACAGGGTGAAATTTTATTAATGAGCAATATTTTAAACTCGGGCATTACTAACGATACTAATCGTATTACGGAACTCAAAAATGCAAGTATCTTCGCCTAATACACTCGAGAGCAATGAATCCGGGTCACTTAAAGAATGTTAAAAATCTCGGAAACTAAAAATGATAGGTTAATGCAATAAATTTGCTTTAATAGACAATGTAATACTCCTTAAATGAAGGTATTAAAACTTCTTAGTTATTGTAAAGTTATATCATAAAAAAATCAAATTTGAAAAAGGGCCACTTTCGAAGATGGAACTACTTAATTACAGCATTTGGTTTTGCTTTTGTTTGTAATCTGTCATTTATGTGGGTACATAAACCATGTTGATAGTGCTCTATATTCATTATTCAAGCTGAAATTATGTCGCTTACGCCTGAAGAATGCACCAGAATACTTACAATGCTGGAAACCAGCCGGAGTCAGCGCGATACAGCCAGGACTGTCGGTGTGTCGCTGTCAACAGTACAAAGAGTTCTCCGACGTCGATACTTGGCACTCCCACATAAATGACAGATTACAAACAAAAGCAAAACCAAATGCTGTAATTTCGTAGTTCCATCTTCGAAAGTGGCCCTTTTTCAAATTTGTTTTTTTATGATATAACTTTACAATAACTAAGAAGTTTTAATACCTTCATTTAAGGAGTATTACATTGTCTATTAAATACAATTTATTGCATTAACGTAGCATTTTTAGTTTCCGAGATTTTTAGGATTCTTTAAGTGACCCGGATTCATTGCTCTCGAGTGTATTATTTGATGTTTGTTTACCTTTCGTTCCGCGCGCGGTGTATTGCGCTTTAAAATTTTGATACTTTAGGACTTTTCGGGTTTATGATTCATTTTATATTACTTTTACGTGTTTGTTTGCAATAATAAGCCTTTGCAGTGTGACATACTACATTTTTAAAGGTGTCCATAATTACATTAGTAATATTTTTGATTTGCGATTTATTAGCCGTAATGCAATCAGCATCGTGAGTAGAGCCTTAGATTAAAATATTGCCCATGATTTCGATTCCACCCTGTAGAAGTAAAATAATTGTGTGTCCAATGAAGATACAAAAAAAAGTTATTCTTTTAGCGAGTGAAATGAGATCCACTTTTTACATAACGCGACGCAAGTCTCTGATACCATACGACTTTGGTATCCATTGACGTGTGCCTAAGTTCGAAACTCTATAAGTATTGCGATAGTCGCCTGGATACCAAAGTCGTACGGTATCGGAGACTTGTGTCGCGTTGTGTACGAGAGGCTTCGTAAGAGAAAGCTCAGTGCGACTCAGCACATAGTGTAGTATCGAAAAATGAGCTTTTTGTCGGTAATGTAGCCATCATGGTTTATCTTTGCTCCCATTGCCATCTCCTTGTACATTTCATTTTAATTGAAAGGAAAGACAAGGAAGCTATAGATATAAAAGTTTAATTATTCCGTGTTTACAAGAAAATACATGGACAAAGTTGTGAGCAGTAGCTAGTCTGATTTATCATAAGGTTTTTACTGTTATTTGCGGGATAATAATCGTCCATATGTTTGCTGAAAGACTTCACTGGGCGCTAACAGTGCACTGCGACGCAAACAAGACGCGAAACAGAAGTGCATGCATCATTTATAATTGTTCAACAAAACATGAGTGGTGTGTATATGCTATAAGTATTATTAGTATGAGTATTTCTAGGTTTTAATAATACTGACACTCTAGTTTGCTTCCTACGTGTTGACAAACAAAAACTTTTCACTCTGATTGAAATATCTTTTTCATGATATTTATGTTTATAATTGATCTACGTATCTACGGTAGTTGATTTTCTAACCAAGTCATCACGGAAACCTTAACAGAAAGTTTTTTAGGTTGTTGCCGGCCGTTGTCGTATCAAAAAAAATGAGTTTGTTTTACTTAGTGAGCTTTTCATTGAACTTTCATACCTCATTTCATCACGATTCGAACATATTCTCAAATGAGATGTACTTTACGATTTGGCAAGTTTTCAAACAAACAAACAAAAGTAAAGTAAGTAACCACATTACGATACTGTTTATTGTTTACCGTTTTTTCATTTCAAGGTAGACAGACGTACCTAATATTTACGAGAACAAAATAAAGATAACCCTTTCATCATCGAGTATTACGTTCAGACCTATAGTAACAAAACAGCGTAAAAACGTTTATTTTTCAAAGCTTGTTGTTAGCAGCTTTTACGCAGTAATGGAATAACTAGCGATACTCTCACATTTCATCCAATTTCCCGGCGGCGGTGGTCGCAGGGAGTAAATGAATACTCTATTGATTGTCAGTGGGTTGAAGGACGGTTTGTTTACTTCCAGAGAGGTCAATACGGGCCAGGGTTGGCTTACAAATTTGGTCTGTAGGAAAATATTCAAAAATTGATATTTTCTTTGTAAATCGCTTTAGTTGCAATATTTTGCAAAAATTCTATTATGTCTGTGGTAAAAACTAACTTACCTACCTACATAAGTAATTCATTATAATTATGAGTGGTCTAGGTAGGTATATACCTACGTCATTTTCGCAGTGTATTTTTAAGAAAATATTAATTTCAATGAAAAATCATGAAATAAAACTGTCGGAAACGAATAATCATTAAACAAGGTGAAGCGCAGCAGACGGTCTGACCTACGCGTACCATGATGAAAAACTAAACTAGTGGTACTGTTATTGGAAATCCAGGACAATAAACTTAATTCCTGGCCACGGGACAAGTCACGTAATTCCGGGCAATCCCGGATTTTTCGGCAATCTGGCAACCCTGATTTTGGCTGAATGGCTAGTTGACAAGCCACGATCGACGGACGGACCTGTTGCGTGTTTCATTTCCATAATAATACCTTAGCTACCCTTGGTAATAGTTACTGTAGCTTGTTAAAATGATTATAATTAAATAATAGCAACACTCGCTAGGCAAAGTTTGTATATGTACAGTGTTGCTCAAAAGTAGTGTGGTGGATTATTGTCATATCGTTACAACGACAAAGTATTTCAATGTTCATTTAAATTGCCTATTTATTCTCAAGAGTAGTGGTGGCCCAGGGGTATCGGCACCAACTTACGAGTTATGTCGTGTCGTGGGTCAAACCCCAGCCAAGCGCATTTCTTTGTGTAATTTATTTCATCGCTCTCAAAACGGTGAACGAAAACATCATAAGGAAACTGGTATGTCCTAGAACCAAAAATTCGAAGACATGTGACATACACCCGCACTGGGCCCGCGTTGTGCATTATGGCTCACTCCCTCTCACAGAGAGGAGGCCTGTGTCCCAGCAGTGGGAAGATTTATAGGTTGATAACGATGAAACTGATTTATTTTTAAATTAAACGACACAATGTTCTCTACGAAAGTTACGATGCAAATCAATCTCAAACACGTTCTATAAAGCGTACGTATAATTGTAGAATCGTTGTAAATCATATCAGGAAATCTGTTTGTAGCAATTGCCAATACTCAAGCTTGTGAACCAATTTTAGACTGATTTATAGCCTATAGCAATGGAACGTTTTGTAAAACAACTGGTAACATGGACGTCAAAGTTAATTAGTTTAAAACCATAGTCATGTTAATTAGTCAGTTAATTAGTTTAAAACCATAGTCACCTAAAACCATGAAAAATATGTGAATGAAAATGAACCTATGATACTTGTCATAGAATATTATGGAAAGGTTCTAACTAATGTGTGGTTAGATTTAAATTCCTACTCATCATACATGGGTTCAAATATACAAATACAAAATCTTACCTGTGCTTTGCTCTCCCAGTCCATGCCTACAGCGCAGATGAAACACATGACAAGCAGAGCTACAGCCCCCACGATCCTCACATCATGGAGTCCTCCATCGATGATCTTCAAGCCGTAACTCTTTAATAGGTCATTCAAAGAGTCACAGAAGCCAATAGTGTTCATACTGGCGGCGACTGCATTGGCGAAGGCAAAGATAATGCCCACTGAAGCACCAAACTCAGGACCCAGTGATCTTGAGATAATATAGTAGATTCCACCTAGAAAAATGATGAAAATATTAAAATCAAGCCACGGCGAAAATTTTTACGGACAACAATGTTGATGTTTCAATAGTATTCCATAAATTTTTGTTTTTATGATATTAACATTGTCAAAGTCTTACTAATATCCACAAGCGGAGTACCTCAAGGGCGTAGAAACTTCAAAATTTTGAAACTAAAGTTTTCCCTTTGACACTAATTTTAGCATTAGTTTTTTGTAGGATAATTGTTATTAATACACATGGTATGTGTACCTACATAAAATTTATTTTATATATACAATTTGGGTGCTCAATAACTTAACTGCTAGTATCTTCGTCGTTTTATTTAAAACTGGTTCTTGGTTTCACACGATTATTATCTGGTAGTATATTATGTTCTTTAACTACATACAGATACCATTGTAAAAGATTGTAGATATGCACTCCACGATCATACACCATACCGATGATAATCTTAATAGAGATTACAGTGGCCTATTGTGTGAATGACGTTATTTTAGTGAGTAACACTGTGTTACTAAGTGTCACGTTGCTTTTCCCTTCTTTGCACAAAAGGTAGACGGAAATGTAACGGATGACAGGGGCACATTGTTAAAATCGTGCTCTGTTCTTGCTTCGCTAATTATAATAACAGTTACACAAGACTTAAAGATATTGTATTCAAAATTGTATGAAAAAATTCAAAAGATTTCATGAAAATTCTTCTTGGGTACTTGGATCTTTCCAAATTCTCACAAAATAATGCGAACACAGCAAATGGTGTTCGTTGTACAGTTACAAATACGTATTCTTCTCATAATAGATATTCTACACAAGTTTAAATTCACTTTAGAAATATATTTCAATCTATATGTAAGTTAATCTACACCAAAAAGAGAGGAAATTCGAGGCCATATTTCTTTTCGAAATACAACGGTTAAGAGTGAGGACGTTAGCCTCATCAATATAAACCTACCTAGCTACTTGACGAGAGTCTAGTCTTTAAGGCTCTTCGAAATCAATCTAAACATGACAGAATTTGAAATAGAATACGAAATGCCATGAATAGCCAGTAGTTGCCAGTAGTTGTACCTAACATATGTGTAAGAAATCAATTAACTTTTGTCTGTTTTAAGAAACATACGATTCAATTTTAAACAGAATTGAATGATCATCTCTTTTTCACTAGCAGCAGTTTTTTTTTAATTATTCTTCAGCCAGTTGAATCGAAAGCAATTTTTGGTTGTAAGTGAGAGATAATCTTTATGTGTGGCTACGTACATCATTATCAAGTTCTAGAAAGTAGTTCGAAATCTCTAAACGAGCGGTTGACAAACGACTTGGTCAGATTGTAATTTTAAAAGTAAGAAATCAAACAAACCTCCTTTTACTTCGCCATTTGTGCATATAGCGCTCATAGAGAGTGTTGTTATGACGCAGACGAAGGCTGATATGGCTATGATGATAAGGGAAAACCCGATGCCCGCCTGTGACACCACCCACGATATTCGCAGGAACAGCATCACACCCCAGATGTTCAGCAGACATGGTATCAGCACGCCCTACAATAGAATCTAAGCTGGAGCATCATTCTGAACTTACACTCATAGAAGCATTTTGCTCTGACTTACTGAGACTAGATAAATTTATTGGTCCTTGTATTGAATTGATGGTCCTCGTGATCTAGGATATATGATAAGTTCCTTACTGTTTTCAAGTTTTTTATTTCTTTACTATAACTACACCTAAGCTGCTATACAAGGACATTAAACTATATACGAGCAATAGACGGGACATCACGAAGAAATTTGTGATCCAAAACTTTTTACCAATAGGTTTTTTACCTATCCTGTCCTCAGTCTAGTAGTCGCGTTGCTATGCAACGCTTAGATAGCGCTACTGACGCACGGCATCAATAATTTTGTATGACAATTTTCCCAATGTCAGCTCTATGGGTTCTTTTAAATCTCTTTGCTGCTATACTAATATTTTATAACTCAAGTTAAAACTTTATTATATGTCAGTCAATTTTAATTGTCAATAAAAACCTGTTTCATTGTACTTCCTCCTAAACATACCTGAATCCATCCTAACTTAATTCCCATTGCAGGCGTTGGAGACTTTGTTTCTCTCGTTTGTTGTACTTTCTCGTCCTGAAACCAAACACGACATTGTAATTCTCCTTTATTTCCCTAATTAAGTCAGCAAAATCCAGGTGTAGCAGATCAGTTTCAGTATGTCCAAACAAAACTACATAATTAAGTTTATTGTTGCCGACGTCTATGATGCACGTGATTATCATGGATGTAATGAGTTTAGTGAGTGACAGCTGACTGCGCTTGCCACCATTGCCGTCCGCCATGATGGACACCGTCTGTCCGTCGCTTTGTTGATCCATGCGCTTGAAATATTTTATATTGTTCCCAGACGACATCAACGTGTTTCGCGATGGAGGTTTTCTTTTGTTTATGTAAGCGCATTAAATGACTATATTTGTAATGCGTTGGAAAATGACCTGCAGCATTTCCTGCATGTTGTCTTTATGGGGCCAGTTTTTCCCACGCTTCAAAGCATCGCTCATATACAAATGTACTCTATGGCATCGCTTACCAGCCTGTACTGTCAGAGGGTAACTTAGATAAAAGAAATATCCATGTCTAATGAAATCATAAAATCCTTATTTCGAAATATCAGTCAGTGCAGTGAAGTACAATTAAATATTGTTAGAATTGAAAGATCTCTCCGCTCAAATTAGGCCAAAAAGAAGAGTAAAAGTTTACTTGCAAAAAAAAAATATTGACCTGACTAGATTTTCTATTTTCTTGATTTGGTACGATCAACATATTTTTAACTAATTTAATAGGTATTTCTTTAGTTTATATTATAAGCAGACGTTACTTAATCCTCATATAGCTTATTTTAATAAAAACTACATACAGATTGTATGTAACCTACCGTAGCGTAGCGTACGAGTACAACGTAGCTACAACCATCAAGCTCCCGAAGTCCCGAGAACGAAGATACGACTCGTTGAGGGCAGCCAGCGCCGGCTTGCACCGGTCATAACCACTTTTTAGACTACTCCTCACGCAAAACTTTACACGAGTCACGACTAATTGATGCTTTTATAAAGTTACTGTATGATCAACGAAAGTGACTGAAATTGAGAACTTTTTACTCTCTATAAATGGGTTTACCAAAGACGCATGAGGAATGAATGCAAAAAAAAAAATGTTTGCAACAAGACTGCGATGACATCTTGCCATATTATTTGCATTGTTATGTTGCGTTTCTATGAATCTTTGTATATGAAACATAAATTGTTTGTTTATTATCGACAGTTTGAACAGATAAAATAAGCACATAAACCCACTTGTTATGTTTGTACGATTAATCAGGAGAAAATAACTCGGATTGTTGTATGCGCTGATCTTGAAAATGTGGAACGACTCTTTGTTCAATAGAATTGTTCACAACAACGCATTCGTTAAATATGAATTCATGAGGTGCTACTCGTACACAATTAATCATGGTTTATCTGTGAGTTATTTCAAAGCTATAAACTAAACAAGTGATGCTAGTCATTTTGAATGTCATGACTGTAAAACTAGGTCCATACAGAAACATATTTCTTAAAATTCCAATATGTCTCTACAATACTCGAGAACCAATTAGATGCTCATCTTAATTATCTGATAACCCCATCCTAGGTAGGTAATTCATGTTGTAATAATACATAATTTCTTGGTGTACGCCAAAATCCTAAATGGATGTCGCCTAACGACATTTTGATTATATGAGATCAATAATGATGAGTTTTGCATGACATTGGATTTTTGATGAGAATTTGTTCAAACACGTGAAATACGAGTATACACGCTATTATAGTTTTTCGAATGCATGTAACAATATGTGTACTGAAATCATACATTTGTATGAAAAGAGTGAATTTCAATGACATTTTCCTGTTGGCGCTTACTGAGTTTTTCATATATTGTGAATTTTCCGCACATATTTAATTAAGTATGTCGCAGCAGAGCTCATGTACTTGACAAAGTGATAGGTACTGAAATAATAACTCATTCTCAAGTGTCTTGAAATTTCCTTTAACCTCTTTACGACAGATAAGCCCTCTATATATATTTTTTTTTTTGGGATGTTAATTATTATGTGCAATGTAACTTACCTCTTCCGTAATAAGATGGTCCCCATGTAGTTCACCAAGACTTGGCCTTTTCAACGCCCTCTTCGAGTTTCTGTAGTTATCAAGCCTCGGCAGGGCTTCCCTGGTGAGCTGTGCTAGCGACTTCTTCCGTCTCCAACCAGCATCATGGAGCCATGTGTCTGGTTGGGCATTTGGGGCTACTACTGCTACTCCTCGTTCCACCGTCTCCGCGGAGGTTCGAAGTGGTCTTGTGATGATATTGGCACCCATGTGGATGCCGTTCTTCTTGGACTCGGCCTCCACCGTGGAGACTTTGAACCTGGTAAAGAATTAAGACAATTCAGTTGGTTTAGTGTACATCTTGAATTGAGGAAATACCTGCTTTTCTTAGTTATGTCTATCATATCTACGCAGGTTCGAACTCTTTCAATTGTTATTTAATTTAATGTATGCGAGGAAGTAGCACGGTAATAACAGTATTGGGACTCCCTACAAACGGACGAAACGCGAGCTATACCTACGCGCCTCGATGTCGGGGCGCGCTCGAGGCGCAGACAGTCACGGCCGTACCGTAGTGATGAACGGACGGTGCGTTGTTTTTTTTTAGCAAATATGACAAGTAGAAAATATTGTGCTGTGTTTGGGTGTTTAACGTCAACAATAACGCATGCAGACATAAGTTTTTTTAAATTACCTGCAACCTCTGAAAGGTGAGTAGTACTAACTATAAAATAATTTTACTTACTAGTAGCTAGTAGCCGTGCTAGTAGGTAGGTACATAATGTGTGACTTTTTAATGGTTATGTATTTTTCTTTATCTCACGAAAAAAAGGGTATTTGGGTTAATAAATACAGTAAAATGAATAAAGTAAAGGAAAGTTACTGAGGCAAGTTAAATAGTTAAGTTATAGGCGGTTCTGAATGAATCATGATACGGTAGGTACTTACTCTTGTGTTAAAACTCCAGTGCATGTGTGTTTTGTTAGTTTGTATTATTCAAAGTAAAGTCATGGTGTAACGGCGCGGTGGGATTGTCGGCGGGCACGGAAATGAAGCAGTGAGCTTCATTTACCTACGGTACGGTGTACAATCAACGTATATTCAGTGTACTACATAAACTTTAACACAGTCATGAATCCTGGAACGTAAGAGTACATAGTACGCTCCGTGTTTGAGTGTGCGCACTCGGTTGCATTAGGCCGACTGCCTTCGTCGTCGTCGTGTGGAGCGGTTGACGCGAATCCACACGACGACGTAATCAGACCCTTGTTATATCGTCACGGGTGCGTTTTACGTAACGGCGCTACAGTAATATTTGTTTATTATCTGTGTTTTGTGTATGAATAATACTAGAAAAACCGGCCAAGTGCGTGTCGGGCCACGCACAGTGTAGGGTTCCGTAGTTGCCCATCAAAATACTTATGCGAACTAACTTAAACTGAGTCGCTGAATTTAATTTTAAAAAGAAGAAAGCTTTTTATTAGAATGCGAGAAGCTTTTTATTAGAATGCGAGTTTATTATACTTTAAAATTCAATAATAAAGCATTTCGTACGAGTCAGTCAAGGCGCAAATATTTTTCGGTCGCAAAGGAGATCGGACATTTTTGTATGGGCTCTGGCCCAAGTGGCGTCGGAGCGTGACACTTATATTGTTTGAAAGTTCATTAACTAAGTTTACTTTTTTTACGAGTACAAAAAAAAAATCTATCCTGGGAATAAAAAGTTATGCATAATCAAATACTGTAACGGTTAACGCAACATATATGGCAGTTCTGTCAGATTTGCAGCTGACTCACTCTCTCCGCTCGCTGCCGATTGGTGTGATAGTGTTGTGTTTGAACTGCGTTATCTATTCTGTTATTCCTCTATTCTTAATCGGCTGTGTTGTATTGATGTGTTAGATTTCTTCCTGACGACGTTTTTTTAGCTTTGTAAAATCATCAAATGAGTACCCTAGTCAACCTAGGGCAAGGCAGGAGGGACTGTCAGACTTGTACTGACTAAAATTCACGGTGTCCTTCAATAGCCCTTTACGTTCCAGGGTCACGGTATTTGTTAGATCCGCGACCCCGGGAGGCTTTGTTCCGTCATTTTGCTGACACTCTTTGAGGCGCGCCTGGAACGCAACAAACCGTCGACCCGGGCATTGTTTATGGTCGGACATCGAGTCGTCCATAATCAAAGCCCGTATGTTCGCGCCTACGGTGGCCGGAGATCGTCTTGAGACATCCGTCACCCCCACGTCTACCAATGCGGCTGGGGCAGGGGGAGGACGCTGTCCTCTCCCTCACGCGTCCCACCTCCTCCTTCGCTAGCATTACTGCTTCACAGAAGGAGGCGACCGCTACCCACTCCGTCTCACCACACAGATTGGCCTCGACCTATGCCGGCCGCGAGAGGTCGCCGCCAATCGTTGTCGTCAGGACACGGTGGTGATCTGCCCAAACGGGGCATTCCTGCACCGTGTGCTCCACCGTGTCCTCCGGGTGATCCTCTCAGTGGTGACACCAATGCGTTTCTTAATTCCCTATCAGACACAGATACCTCCCGAAACTTCCGTGTCCGGTAAGAACCTGCGTCAGGTGGTAAGTCAGGACGCCGTGACGCCTATCCAGCTATTCCTTAAAGATGGGTCTTACCGCCGCGATAGCGGCTTGCCCGAACCTCGGTTGTGACAGTCGTTCCCTTCTTACTGCCCTGAGATCGCGCTGGAGTTATAGCGGGGATTCGCCCCAGCGATGCGCTTCCGCACTCCATTAATAGACGCGCAGGAGGGTCGTCGCCTCTAGATCCCAGGGCAGCAATCCGGCAAGAAGGTTGGGCGATTCGCCGGCGATCGTGCGGTATCCTCGGATCATTCGGATTGCCATGACCCTCTGGCATGCGACCAGCTTTGCCGGTCGCGTCCGCATGCTCAGGGCCCACACGGGGGCTCCGTAGAGGGCCATCTTAACAGCCATCTCAAAAACAGTATTTTATTCAAACATTATAACTTAGCCTCGTCTTCAAACACTTGAACCAGAATCCTTACAACAATGGAGTACAAAGATACCACGTCGGGTGGTAAGACCCCTCTTTGAGGAGTAGCTGTATAGGCGACACGGCGTCCTGATCTACCACATGACGCAGGTCCTCACGGGACACAGAAGTTTCGGGAGGTACCTGTATCGGATGGGGAAGGAAGAAACACCTGAGTGTCACCACTGCGAGGATCGCCCGGAGGACACGGTGGAGCATACGTTGCAGGACTGCCAGGCGTGGGCGGAGGACCTCTCGCACCCGGCATTGGTCGAGGCCATGCTGCGGGGCGAGAAGTAATGAGAAGCGGTCGCCTCTTTCTGCGAAGCAGTCATGCTCGCAAAGGAGAAGGCGGGCCGCGCGAGGGAAAGGACAGCGTCCTCCCTCCACCCCAGTCGCAGTGGTAGACAGCGACGGCGACGGACGTCGGCAGACGATCTCCGGCCGCGGTGGGCGCGGGCATGCGGGCGGCGAGTAATGGGCGACTCACTGTCCCAACATGGACCATGCCCGAGTCGACGGCGCGTTGTGTAAAGAGCGTCAGCATAATGACGGGGCCCCCCTTTAGAGGGCCAACTAGCCTGCCGGGGTCGCGGGACTTACCGAATTACCGTGACCCTGGAACGTAAAGAGCTATTGAAGGACACCGTGGATTTTAGTCAGTATGAGTCAGACAGTCCCTCCCGCTCTGTCCTGGGTGGGAGGACTCATTTGATGACTTTACCAAGATAAAAAAAATAAGTAGACACCACGGGTATGAGTCATCATGAATGTTAGATAATAGCAAACATAACATCTTAAGTTAAAATATTTAGATTAATTGAATAAATAGTTGAAAGCTCTATAAATGCGTATTTCTTTATAACGCTATAACTTTTTTCTCCCAGGATAGATTTTTTTGTACCCATACAAAAAAAGGAAGCTTAGGTAGGGAACTTTCAAATAAAATGAACGTCATGCTCCGCCGCCACTTGGGCCACACCCGCCCGATCTCCTTTATAAGCACAATTTGTTTTTCAAACAAACATTTGTTTTTAAATTAAATCTATTAATAAAAAACAACACGCATTTTTATTGAACACTTCCTTTTCAATATACAAAGTATTTTATTTGTTTACTTAAATATAAGAAAAGTATATTTACAATCACAACACTAAATAGAAACAGAAAGTAGGCAAATGTAATTAAAATGCTGGAGACGGGCATCGGACAGCCCTAACGCATGTTTACGTACCGCGCGGCTGTAGGTATTTATTTCTATCATGCGGCCGAGAGCCACTACTGTAGATATTTATACTGTGGAAGTAGTGTATGTCACATACACAAACCGGTCCATCCTTTTTTAACTCACCTCATAATCAGATGAGAGGATGAGACAGCAATCCGATGATTAGAACCTGTATCCCCGTTTATAGATTAACTTGGCTCAGAAAGTAGGTACACTTTTCGTGAGTGTTCTTTCTGAGCCACAGGTGTACTGCCAACCAAGGAGGGCTGGCAAAGCATGTGTCGCGAATATTATAAGATTTCATGTGGAAAGAATAATTCTAGCGCAGGTTTTGAACCTGCGACCTCCGGATTCAGTACATCCGACGGTGTTACCAACCGGGCCACGCTGGGCTTGCCTACAAGCGTGTAACTTTTCAATCCATTTCTAACGTCTTCGTCGTCGAAGGTTCAAATCCTGCTCATGGTCAAATTTTCCTTTCCACAGTAAATCTTTGGCATGAGGTAGAAGAAATTCCCTCACCTGTTTTCTTCCATGATGTATGAGTTCGGTGGACTACCGGAAGCTGCACTTGTATGAAACTACTTCACGTAGCTTGATTGTGACGAAATACTTCTTTGATGTTACGCCCAACCACATAATTTTCTTTGCTCGATCTCTGCTGGACAAAAAGAAAAAACATTTGAAATATTATTATTGGGAATAGTTGGTGACATCAAAGATCTATGGTACCTACACACAGCGACTAATCGCTGCGATGCCTACGCCGCGAGTATTCGCTGTATGTGACAGGCTATGGTTATTGAGCACGTTCAGGAGTTTGTGTTTTGAAGTAACAAAATATTCGACAGTTTTTGCGACGACTTCTTTCGTCCACTACCTAGAGTTTACCAAAAATACTTATACACCTAGATACATTTTTCCTCTTTGGTTATCAATTTTCAAAGTCCTGAGTGCATTTAGTTGATCAATCCAGACTTTGCACTCGATAACTAGTCTTGACGCGATAGACATTTTATTTATTTGATAACAGTTCCAAAGAGATCAAAAACTACGTAAATGCATTATGTATTGCGAAGTGCAACTTATTAGAGCTCACTTCAGAATTCAGTGGCTTCTTTGAATTGCTTCTTATCTATGATATAATCAATGATTGCCAATTGTTTTAGTTAATTTTCCTATATAATGATAGTGTTAGCAATACACTGTTTACTTCCGAAATTGGTATTTTATTCATATTATGGTATGGCCCATTTGTAGCACGTACCTACTATAAACCTTTTTAACCGACTCCAAAAAGAACGAGGCTATCAATTCGACAGTATGTTTTTTTTTTTGTTTTTGTGTTTGTTACGCGATTACTCCGTGAATTGTGGTTCGATTTTCAAAATTATTTTTTTGTTCGAAAGGAGATACTTCTGAAGTAGTCCCATAGTCACCAAGTCAGGATCTGATGATTGGATCTTGGAGAAATCGAGAGCAACCCTCAAATTTTATTAGCTCACACATAGTTTTTCGCAAATCTTATGAAGTAATTTAAGTACTTGCATACGCAAGTACTTAAATTACTTCATAAGATTTGTAAATCATCATCTCATGTAGCTGAGCTGATGATGGAAGGTACAACTCCTCTAGTAAGGACTCGGCATCGACTGATTTAGTAAATTATGTTTGTGTTCGCATATCTCCGGAACTACAAGTCCGATTTAAGTATTTCTTTTTGTTGTAGTAGGTATCGTTCAACTTAGAGAATACTGTAAGTTTCAACAAAATCGGTTCAGTAGTTTTTGAGTTAGGGTATGACGAATGAAAGAGATGTTAACGATGTTATTACCGGTGCTATGGATTACAAAATTCTAGTGCACATGTCGTAAGAAAATGAATTTATTTATTTACCTATTTGACAAGAATTGTGGTTGAATATTTAAACTAAAAAGATAGACTTATTATAGACACTATCGGATTTTGTAATAATACAGCGTGTGGTGCGAATCCTGGCCAGGATTAGATACTTGTTGATTTTTCTAATATCAAATGATGCAGCCAACAAAATCGGCCTCGAGACTTCTTTCAGTGTGTTTCAGTATTTTTCAACATTCCGCATAGTTTCAGATACCTACCTATAAAATTAATAAAAAAAAACGTTTATTATCAGGCGTCGACGGCCCATAGCGTACCGTGTTAGTAATCAGTACAAACTTAAAAAATATACTCGTATATACATATACCTACCTATACCATAGCCATTCACGCCCAGATGAAAAATACATCAGTCAGCAAATCTAGCTGTGTCAGTGAAATTATCTTTTTTCCCCTTAGACAAAGGGCTAAAATAAATAAATAATTTATCAAACCCAGATAATATTAGGTAGGTACCTAAGTAAATATCCCCCAAAAAACTGACAGTGATAAAATATTCAATTACTCAATATTCTTTTGCAGTAAGCTCTGAGTTCATTCAAAAGAAGCTCCGTTATTTGCACTTAAAACCTCAACAAGTTCTGGCGAAGGCTTCACGGCGGTTTTGGCCGGTTTCGGCCGGTTCTTGGGGAAACACAGACAGCACTGCAGCCATGCCGCCAGGCAAGCCGCAGTGGCCGCGAATCGAGTCAGCCGCGAGAACATCACGTGACCAACACTCACCCACCTTGATTTGCAAAACATGTGATAAAACGTATCGAAGGCTCGTATTTAAGAAATGATCCAAAGACAATAGAAGGTCAAAATGTTTGGCATCTTAACTTTTCTCAACTAAGCTGTGGTCCACCATTAGTCAAGTCTTTTAGTCATTTTATTTTTTGTTGTCCATAAAATAAATAAATTAAATTAAATTATTGAACAACTGTTAAAAATATGTAGGTATGTACGGTCAGCCAAGAAAGTGGTGTACCAGTTTTGATTTAGTTTCCCGGTCATCGAAAATTACAACAAGGTTCGTTATAAAAAGATATTACTGAAAGAGACAACATTATCATGACGTAAACCTATGTATTTAGTATTCATACGTCATATGTCACATATAAGTACATGAAATTTTAACCTTTAGTATAAATGAAAAGGACATTAGTTTCTACAAAGCAATTGAAATGTTTCCAAACAAAAGTAATAATAACTATTTAAATAGACAACCGAATTCCATTTGAAAAAGAAAACTGACAATTGACATTTTGTCAAATATATGCAAAAAATCGATATATTTTCCGTGTTATTTTTCAATCAACTGCATATAAAATCATCTCAATGCCTGCCAACTTGACCATTGCCGAAAGAGCACAAATAATTGCCCAATTTAATGAGGGAAGCAGTATCAGTGCGATATCCCGGAATTTGAATATATCGAGGCGTTCTGTCCGCTTTTGGATTCGTCGTGAAGGAGAGGAGGGAAGTTTGTTGGATCACAGAAGAAGTGGTCGCCGGCCTGCACTCTCCAATAACGATAGAGAATTCATGAGACGGGAATATGAAATCAATGGTTTTAAGCCCACAAAACATTTTGCGGAGATGTTCGATGTGAGTGCCCAAACAATAAGGAATCATCTACATTACATGGGGTTGCACCACAGGCATTACGCCAAGAAAATACACTTCTCATCAAAAAAATTGGAACACTTTCGTTTTTATTAAAAAAATAAATGTAAATGTGTATTTAGGGTTGGAGTACGTTTCTCGTTTAAAAACTAAAAATTAGCGCTTGTCTTTAAACTTTCTGTTTCTTATTTCATTTACTGTGACTTTGGGACGTCTGAAAAAACTTTTTTTTCTAAAACATATGGATACTTCGCCCGCAGAAGCCGCCCAAGTGGTGGCATTGCTGGATTCTGGACTTAGTCAGCGTGTTGTGGCTGCAAGATTGCATCTAAGCTTATCATCTGTTCATAGAGTCTACAAACGCTATCGGGAGACTGGTTCGTTCACGCGCCGTTCAGGATCTGGCAGGAATCGGGTCACTTCTGAGCGAGATGATCGATTTATTGTAACAACTTCTTTACGAAATCGACGCCTTAACGCTTTTCAACTGCAGTAGCAGCTTCGCGTTGTACGAAGAGTAGCTGTAAGTGACTCTACAATAAGAAGAAGGTTGAAGGAACGCGGATTGGCACCGCATAAGCCAGCGAATGGGCCGAAATTAACTGCAGACCATCGAAGAGCGCGCCTTAACTTTGCACGCGAGCACCTAACTTGGTCATACCTTCAGTGGAGCAAAGTACTGTTTTCAGATGAGTGTAAAATTATGCTGTACGGTAACGACGGAAGGAACAAGGTCTACAGAAGAGATGGAGAACGCTTTGCACAATGCTGCATTGAAGAAAAGGTCAGCTATGGTGGCGGTTCGTGGACGGTTTGGGGAGGAATCAGCGCCGACGGTAAGACAGAACTTGCCTTTGTGTCTGGGCCACGGCTGCCTGCACTAAACTCTCATCGGTACATCGAACAGTGTCTTGAACCTCATGTGATGCCCTATGCACATTTTATTGGCAACGACTTCATATTCATGCACGACAATGCTAGAGCTCACACCGCGGGCGTCGTACGAGATTATCTTACCGAAGTCGGTATCTCCATTATGGTATGGCCAGCAAGAAGCCCGGACATGAATCCCATTGAACATCTATGGGATGAATTAAAGAGACGAATTCGAGCAAGAGATCCAGCCCCAGAAACACTTAGCCAGCTGCAAAATGCAATCCAAGAGGAATGGGATAATATACCACAACGGATGACGGATGCTCACAGACTTGCTCGTCTGAACTTCGCCAGAGAGCACTTAGAGTTTGATTGGTCTAATACAGTGTTTTGTGATGAAAAAACGTTTAAATCCAGTCAGCATGGACGTCTTCACCTTTGGCGATATAATTCAACACGGTATAAAGATGATCATGTAATTCCAAATAGAGAATCAGGTCGAATTTCCGTAAATATTTGGGGCTGGATGAGTGCGGATGGTGTAGGAGAATTGTGTTCTCTACCTCCTCGAGCGACGGCTGTAAATTCTATCGACGTGCTTCAGAATGCAATGCTACCGACAGTCCGTAATATTTACCCGGAGAACGAAGTGCCACAATTTGATTTTGTTCAAGATAATTGTTCAATTCATAATGCGAGGATCGTAAGAGCCTGGTTTCGTTCACACACTGACGTAAGGGTAATTCAGTGGCCCTCAAGATCGCCGGACCTCAACCCGATAGAAAATCTTTGGGGCCTTATGGTCCAACGATGGTCGCATCAAAATGAAAGAACCAAACAAGCTCTTATTAGTCACTGTAATTATATTTGGGAGGAAATGCGGGGAACCGATATTTGCTCACGGCTTGTTGGTTCAATGAGGTCTCGTCTTTTAGAGGTTATAGAGGCCAACGGCGGTTACACCCGTTTCTAATTTTTAAAAATTTTCAATATCTTCTAAATATTACTATATGTTGCTATGTTTTTGTTGGTTATAAGTATTTTAAAATTGATTGTAGAAATTTAATAAAAGGATAAATCTATTTTTAGCTTGTTTTTTATTGATATTGTAATTACAAGTTTACAGAAATTGTAGGTTTGTGGATTCGCCTTGTGCCTTTACAATTTTATGTAACTTGTTGATTACAATTCTGAATTTGTAGATACAATTTTGTCATCAAAATCTACAGCCCCCCGCCGTTGATTTTACGACGTCATTGGTTCCATCAAGTTCAAACTAAGAACAGCTGTCACGTTACAAACAGTAATAGTCGTTATCAATAATCAGATAAAGACAGCAATAGAAGTTGTCAGATCGATCTGCAAGCGAAACTAATCTTTATCACCTATGAATCTGCAAGCGATATTCAACCTTAGGGTGGTACACCACTTTCTTGGCCGACTGTACCTAGGTATATGTATAAAACAATGAATTGAATCAGTACTTGAATTACCCCCAAGCTCTATTCACAGTTTGCAGACGAATCCTCATCAAGAAAAAAAAATAGTTATTTTCACCTCACCCGCTCGGAAAGATTCTATTTCTCATTCAAAATCTGAGCGCAAAACTCCATTTTGTGCTCTAGAGCACAAAGTGTTGTTTAAAATTCGAACACGTCTTGTATTCCATTGTTTTCTACACTGCCAGGCGAGCCGCCCCCACTACATTTCCTCGCTGTGTGAGGTGAAAAGTTTTGTGTTGCACTCGGCAGCAAAGTTTTTCTGCGTCTCGTACCTTTGAAAACTTCGCATCGCTCAGGATTCTATATTTGAACCGCTCGTTTCTCTCGCGGTTCAATCTTAGAATCCTTCGCTCGCTCAGTTTTCAATTCAAGTACTCGCGCCAAAAATCAACTTTGCAGCCTTGCATAACAAATAACTATTTCACCTCACCCGTTCGGAAAGATTCTATTTCTGATTCAAAATCTGAGCGCAAAACTCCATTTTGTGCTCTAGAGCACAAAGTGTTGTTTAAAAATCGAACACGTCTTGTATTCAATTATTTTCTACACTGGCAGGTGAGCCGCCCCCACTGCATGTCAGTGTACCAACCTATTTTTTTTTCTGAACATTAGTGTTAAGTAGTAGATGTCGTAGGTAAGTTTGAGTTTTTAAAATTCGAGAAAATCGTCTTCTACCGCCTTATATCTGTCTCTGTCTCCAACATTCACAATGGAATCCAATGAATTTGAGCAATTTTCCGCAAATTTACCTACGTAATAATAACACACAAGTGACAAACACAAGTATTAATGTTCCAAAAAAACATTTAACTTTCAATATTAACAATTGTAGTAATTTTACTTTTAATTTCTAAAATGAATAAATAAATACTTATATAGTAAATTGTTTAAGCTGTTTCTCTTACACCTACCATTTCCTCGCTGTGTGAGGTGAAAAGTTGTGTGTTGCACTCGGCAGCAAAGTTTTTCTGCGTCTCGTACTTTTGAAAACTTCGCATCGCTCAGGATTCTATATTTGAACCGCTCGTTTCTCTCGCGGTTCAATCTTAGAATCCTTCGCTCTCTCAGTTTTCAATTCAAGTACTCGCGCACAAAAATCAACTTTGCAGCCTTGCATAACAAATGAGAGAAACGAGCGGTTCAAATATAGAGCGATGCGAAGTTTTCAAAGGTACGAGACGCAGAAAAAACTTTGCTGCCGAGTGCAACACAAAACTTTTCACCTCACACAGCGAGGAAATGCAGTGGGGCCTGGGGGCGGCTCGCCTGCCAGTGTAGAAAACAATTGAATACAAGACGTGTTCGAATTTTGAACGACACTTTGTGCTCTAGAGCACAAAATGGAGTTTTGCGCTCAGATTTTGAATGAGAAATACTCAGATTATTCATCTGAGGAGAAATAGAATCTTTCCGAGCGTGTGAGGTGAAATAGTAGATTGTATGACAAGGGAGCAAAATGATATTTTTACGGCGAGGGCGCTTTTTTGAATCCAGAGCGAAGTGAGGGATTCTACTGTAGAATCCCGAGCGTAGCGAGGGATTCTTTAGTAGAATCCTGAACGTAGCGAGGGATTCAAAGTACGTCGCCCGAGCCAAAAATATATTTTTCACCTCACCCGCTCGGAAAGATTCTATTTCTCATTCAAAATCTGAGCGGAAAACTCCATTTTGTGCTCTAGAGCACAAAGTGTTGTTTAAAAATCGAACACGTCTTGTATTCAATTATTTTCTACACTGGCAGGTGAGCCGCCCCCACTGCATGTCAGTGCACCGGGTTGTTGCAACCTATTTTTTTTTTCTGAACATTAGTGTTATGTAGTAGATGTCGTAAGTTTGAGTTTTTAAAATTCGAGAAAATCGTCTCGAACCGCCTTATATCTGTCTCTGTCTCCAACATTCACAATGGAATCCAATGAATTTGAGCAATGTTCCGCAAATTTACGTATCTAATAATAACACACAAGTGACAAACACAAGTATAATGTTCCAAAAAAACATTTAACTTTCAAGATTAACAATTTTAGTAATTTTACTATTAATTTCTAAAAAGAATAATTAAATACTTATATAGTAAATTGTTTAAGCTGTTTCTCTTACACCTACCATTTCCTCGCTGTGTGAGGTGAAAAGTTGTGTGTTGCACTCGGCAGCAAAGTTTTTCTGCGTCTCGTACTTTTGAAAACTTCGCATCGCTCAGGATTCTATATTTGAACCGCTCGTTTCTCTCGCGGTTCAATCTTAGAATCCTTCGCTCTCTCAGTTTTCAATTCAAGTACTCGCGCACAAAAATCAACTTTGCAGCCTTGCATAACAAATAACTATTGCGCCCGAGTGATACACTCTACTTTTCATCACCCACTATGAGAAAATAAAAAGTGCCTCATATTTTATTGTAATATTATTATTAAATAAAACATATAGTAACAACTAAATTAAAATTATCTAATAATAAAACAACTAAAAACTTATATTTACATTTGAGACATTTTCGCAATTATGAAAATTATATACAAGATTCCATTGAGAACGAGACGAAAACATGTGAACGCATCGTGAAAAACATTAAATTACAACCTACAGTTAATGCATCCATGCCACTGTCCGAAAAAAAAAGTACTTTTAAAAATAAATATTGTCCCTTGTCATACAATCTACAATTTTTATTCAGCCAGCGACCCGGCGTGACTATGGGCCGTCATTCCAGCCAGTCTTTATTCAAACACTATTTGCGTTCGATTTCTTTGGTGCCGAGCAGTAAGATGTTCCAAATTCAAAAAGTGCGCGGCAAAGTTCTTTGCGGCGCACTTATAAAGAGGATTAAAAACTCATTCCTGCCCGCTAAAAGTTCCCTATAGAAAACACTAGTTTTGGGCGCACTTAAAGGCGAACCAAGTCGTCCTTTTCGAATAGGTGGGATGAAAACAATTTTGGTAGCTAGTAACTGGATAGAACCGGGTAACCCGGTTCCGAACTCCTCAGAACCGGGTATGCGCATTCTAGAACCGAACCCGGTTATGCATTCAGCGCACGCCCTAATTGCATTGAATAGTCTCGTGCAGTTTCACACGCGTTTCAAAGAGCTGTCAGCAATCTGACGGAACCCCCTTTGAGGGCCTAAGCCCGCCAGGGGACTTGCAGGACTGTTTTATCAGGTAACCCTGGAACGTAAAGGGCTATTGAAGGAACACCGTGGACTTTAGTCAGTACGAATCTGACTGTCCAGGACACGTATTTCCAAAGGCTATAACTATTTCAGTCACGAGTCAGTCTCTAATCGATGAGCTTTTGTTTGTGCATATTTCTCAACAATACCTACCTAATTTATCTCAGTAAAAAACTTGACTCAAATCAAATAGATTAGCTTTTTGTTTTGATATTTTCAAAGAAATTTATTATTATATTTCTATTTGAGTCAAGTTTTTTACTGAGATAGATTAGGTATTGTTGAGAAATATGCACAAACAACAGCTCATCGATTAGAGTCTGACTCGTGACTGAAATAGTATATAGGCTTTGGAAATAGGCGTCCAGGACGCCCAAGGCGCGACAGGAGAACTCATTCAAGAGTAACTGTGTATAGAGTTTTTTGCCGGTTCTTCTTCATTGAATCGACCAACCCGAACCGGGCACCTGTTGTCGACGTTTTATAAGTGCCCTGATGGGCCTATGTGAAATAATAACATTTTATTTTTTGATGATACCACGATAAAAAAAACTGTATATACGTACTTTAGTGCTAAGTGGTCCTTTTCCGCTTATCCGCGTTTGGCATGAGCGTTTTGCTTACAAGTATTAATCATGCAGATTATAATTACTAGGTACAAAGTAATGTAATATTAGTTAAATTGGGATTGCACTGGTTTCAGTATCTGCCAGTTCTGCCACGTTCTAATTGAACAAGCGACAAGTTTAAGTTTTAAGCTCTTTGCCATTGTCCTGAATTATCATGTGTGAATTCTAGAATTTTATGAAAGTTATGTTTGGTTTGTAGGCACGAAATAATTTTATTGATAAAAAATGTGCAAATCGAGAGGATATTATAATAATTATACAATACCACGCGATTTAGAGCCATAATCTTTTTGCTATTGATAATAATAAAACAATATGAATGATATTACATTAGACACAGACCAAGTTCAACGAGCCAAGATCAAGGTGTCATTAAACCGGTTTAAAATGTGTATTTTAATTTAAACTAACCAGGCTTAATTAACTAGCCTTTATAATTAATTACACTTTTTATTTATTATTACTAGTTAGGTAGGTAACAGAAACTTTGTTAAAACAGGTCAGTTCCAAGGTTTAATACCAAAAAAAAAAAACATACGAAAAAACCTCATGATACCTGTCCTATTAAACCAATTTGACGAAGATAATCTATTTGAATATATAATTTGTTTATGTATTTTTTTGATTATCACCTCACATCAATGTTTTTATTTCATGTTTAATTATTAAAACTGGTCTTCCATAGTAAAATCACAGTATAATTAGTAAAATTATAAGAGATATTAGTTAATTTAACGAAGATAATTAATCTATTCAAATATCTAAGTACATTATTATCCTCGTACTATGTATTTTTTATTGCCCGTAGTCGGAGAGTAGTGATAACATGCCTGAGGAGCGGGTTAAAAGTAATACTTTTCAGCCCTAGTGAGAAATTGTTGGATTGCCATTTAAATAAAATAAGTAGGTACCTACTACAATTTCAACGAACACTTTATTGCTAACGTCAATCGTCAATCTGCAGTGTCGGATTCATAAGTAAGGTAGGTACCTCGAAATGCCTTTTTTTAAATTTTGCTGTTACTTTAAACACGAAAACAATAATGGCGCCAACTCATCGAGTTTTCTGGTAAATAAAACGTTAAAGTAGCTATTCTTGAAGGTTTATTTACTCGAAATACCAATTAGACAATTTTAGTTATTCAATAAGTTCAAAACAAATATTGAAAACTTATATTCATTGAATGACCTGTACAACAAGAATTCAGTATGGATTATTGGCAAATAGGGATTGGTTTTAACACCTCACTTTAACTTAGTTAGTTTAAACCTACGTAGAATGTCCATATTATTATCATTGTTAATTTAATCAGATGACAATGGCCTTTGAAGTCAGCATTCGTAGAGATCGCAGCTTACTGTTAAATTAAACACGATGAGTCGATGATAATAGTGAAGCCTACTCATCGAATCTTCTGGTAAACAAAACGATAAAGTAGCATTATTGTGTTATTATATTAGGCATGTAAACATTACCTATGTATGTATGTCATGTTTTAAGGTTAAATAAACGATTGTACGGATTATGAGGAACTTGAAAGCTTTTTCAGGCCGAAATAACCTGAGTAATTCGACGTTTTTATTGACTCTTCAACCAAACTATCGACCTACAATAACTACGATCGCTCATGCAATAGTACATTGTTATCCAAGGGGTGAAAGTGGCGCTTATAGTTTATTTTATTTTTTATTTACTTAAAGTTCGAGGGCTTAAATAATCCGAGGTGAATACTGTGATTTACATTACGAATACGAGGAAAGTAAAATAAAAAAACATAATTGTTATTAGCTAAAGAATAAATTAGTGTACCTAGATCGGATTGCGGCTTTATCGGTAATTTGGGTTTTGTTGTTGTCCTGTGATCATCCAGTTATAGGTACCACAAAAAATGTAGTGATCAGTAACTTTTTTATGTGTTGTGTAGATATAGAGGAGCTCGTGGCTAAATAATTACAGCCGTTTTTTTTTTTTAATACTTTCTCCACCAACAAAGCTGGTGCCTATTTTCTACAACCACATTCATTCCAGTTAATTACAGCCGGTTAAGCCGCCATTGCCGAGGTTGATCTGTGGATGGGTGATGGCCATCTGTCATAGCGAGCTTCCTCTGTGACTTTTAAAGCACGTAAAGCCGTTGGTCCCGGCTTAGTCCAGTCAAATTAGTAAGTTCACCTCGGAATTCGAGATACCCAGCTGTAAGTCTGTAAATACTTGTATTTGGACACCCTAAAAGTTGTCTCAAAACCTACATATGGTAGGGTGTACGCAACTATAAAATTTCAAGGTCAATATATCATAATAAATTGACCTTGAAATTTTATAGTTATAAATTTTATAGTTGCGTACACCCTACCACATGTAGGTTTTGAGACAACTTTTAGGGTGTCCTAATACAAGTATTTACAGACTTACAGCTGGGTATCTCGAATTCCGAGATTCTTACCTAATTTAAGCTAAAATGACTGGACTAGCTGACATTTGTAGATCTTTGACAATAGTTACTATTAGTCTGAAGCTCTAAAGTCTCGCAACCAGTCTTTACCTTGGAGTATCGTAGGTATTATCCAATTACTGGGTTATGAAGGTCCGATAGGCAGTAGCTCCATGTAAAATACTGATATTCAGCTTCAACTGTTTAGACTGGAAGCCGACTCCAATATAGTCGGGAAAAGGCTAGGCAGATGATGATGATGATGATGATGATGATGTAGATATAAGTAGTAATATCCCTTTGCTAGGAATGCTAGGTCATAATGTCTCCAGCCAATATAGGACTGTAGGTATACCATAAACAGATGGTTCACGTGTACTGACCTCACGTGTCAATGTATATTTTTGGCGGCTTCCCAAAGGTTACGACGACTTCCGACATCTTTGAAAATTACTGTTTACACGACGACGTCCATCGGGCTTGATGGTGAATAGTTTATGAGTACACTATTTAGACGTGTTTAAAGTGTTATTAGAGTGAAAAGAAGGGAGAGGGTGAGACCAGAAACTAAAAAAGCAAAACGAAAATGAACTTAATTCTTCGCACACCAGAGGCGCTGTTCCATTTTTCCATACAAGTAACGCTGTAAATACTGGAAAGACGCTGTAAAGTAAAATACTTAGTGAAAACTCGTGATAAGGGTACAGGTGAAAGCTCGCGGTGAGGGCAAGCGTGCGTGCTACGAACTTTTTTCTCGTAGCACCCGCTACGCGATACAATTAATTGTACTGCGTCTTCCTATTTTATTTAAATAAATCTGGAAATTTTCGTAAGTTATATTTTTCCCACGTTTTTATAAACTCACTTTTCTTGTTTGTTTATTTGTTTGTTTGTCGTTCCGGTTGGACTTTTGCAACTCAATTTTGAGGCACTTCCCGATAAGCTAGAAGGCTGAAATTTTGCACACGCTCTGAATTCTGATGACAATACATGACTAGCTAACAAACGTCATAACAAATCCAATATGGCGGCCTACCCAAGATGGCGGACTGACTGTTTGAAACCCACCCCCACGATATGGGTATCAAATGAAAGGGTTTGCTGTAAGGAATACGAAAAAAGTAGTAACGTGACTTAAATCCAATATGGCGGACGTCCAAGATGGCAGACAGGCTATTTGATATGCACCCCTATGATATGGATATCAAATGAAAGGGTTTGCTGTCAGGAATACGAAAAAAATAGTCACGTGACTTAAATCCAATATGGCGAACGTCCAAGATGGCAGACAGGCTATTTGAAATGCACCTCTATGATATGGATATCAAATGAAAGGGTTTGCTGTCAGGAGTACGAAAAAAATAATCACGTGACTTAAATCCAATATGGCGGACGTCCAAGATGGCGGACAGGCTTTCAGGCACTTCCCGATAAGCTAGCAGGCTGAAATTTTCAGGGTAGCTTCAAACCCGATAAGCAAAGATAAAAATAATAAAATAATGAATAGATTTAAAAAAATCTAAAAACCCACCTTTTTAAATATCCTAAAAATAAGAAAATAACCCTACGGGGTTGAGAGAGGGGCCACTCAAAACGTGGGGGCGTATCTTTGCAAGTTACACCCACGATCTATACACTTCATGTAAATATATCCCATAAATAATCCCTTAAAAAATTGGTTCAGGGCGTTGTTGGGGCTGCCGCGCTGGTGTAGTGCGTCGGGCATGTTCGCGGACGCACACGTAGACGTCTTTCACGCCGTGCTCCGCAAGCGATACGCTGCGGCGCTCTGCAGGCTGCGCGCCAGCACCAACAGCATCCTGGCCGTTATAGCGGATAGATTGGACTCGTGTTACGTCCAACACTGGGTCAGAACCCATATCATTAAATAGTTGTTTTTTTAAGTATGTCTTCATTGTTTATTCTTTTATCAGTTGTTACTAACACTAGCTTTTAAGATTTTTCATGCTGTAATACTAACATTCTATGGACACTCGTGGGTCTGAAATAAATCATTTTTATTTTTTATTTATTTATAATGCCCGGGTCGACGGCACGTCGTGGTCCACGCGCGCCTCAAAGGGCAGCATCCTTGCAGGGTCTACATAGTAACCGTGACCATGATAAATGCCTATTAAAGAAACAGCGTGAATTTTTGTCAGTATTATAGACTGACAGTCTCTTAATCCGCTACTTCCAGAGTAGGAGGACTCATTGATGGTTGATTTTAGCATGGAAAAAAGGGAAGAAATTTATTAGGTTCCCATCCACGGACTACCAACCCGCACTGGGCCCGCGTGGTGGGTTATGGCCCTCACCCTCTCACAGAGAGGAGGCCTACACACTTACACAGGCCTCCTCTCTTTCCCAGCAGTGGGAACATTATAGGCTGATGATGATGATGATGATCCACGGACTAATTCAAGAATGAGCGGCTTGAAAGTTGAACCTTGAACCTCAAGCCGAGTAATTGTTATTAGAGTTCCTCAGATTGCTTTAACAACAATGCACATAATTAGTTTTATGAATTCTTACTCGAAGGTACCATTGTTACAGGCAAATTATTTGAAAAATTACAGTTACAAGTTAAATATGACTATAAATGTACTTACATAATTCTGTGCATTTTAAAGAGTGGTACAAAAGCACGTGAATATTATAAAATATAATGATCGTTTGACAATAGTAATCCTAGCGGCCGCGCAGTTTTGAAGCTACTGACGATTTTAAAAATTACACTGTATATATAAATTATAGCACATAAATATACAGTCGTTGCGGAAGCGATGCTAGATGTTGTGTGAATGTTCATTTTATTTGTGGCTGTTAATAACAATAATTATGATTTTGTTTTCACTGTAGTCCTTCAGCAGTTAAGTGACTCCAGACGGACGACAAAAGACATATAGACCATTTTTTTCAAAGTATTTAATTCTAAATAAATAATGGGCGACTCGCTGTCCGGCCATGGACCATGCCTGGTCGACGGCGCGTTGTGTTCTACGCGCTCCTCAAAGAATGCCAGCATAATGACGGGTCGCCCCTTTATAGGGCCAAATCCTGCCGGGGTCGCGGACTATTGAACGACACCGTGGATTTTAGTTAGTACGAGTCTGACAGTCCCTCCCGATCTGCCCTGGATGGGAGGACTCATTTGATGATTTTACCATGATAAAAAAAAAGTTAAAGAAATATTGCAAAAAGATAATTGTGTCTTTTAATGTAATTTATTGAATTTTTAACTTATTGTTGTATTTAAACGAAACTAAGTATTTACTTAAAATAAAACTGATATTTAACCTGTAAATGTAAATATTTATTATCTCCTAGTGTTCTCGCTGCTGAAGTGAAAAGTTATGTGTGTTACACGAGAGCAAAGTTTTTTGCATCTCGTGCCATTGAATCCCTCGCCACACTCAGGATTCATAATCAGTACTCGCAGCAAAAACCGACTTTGCCAAAATGTTAAATCTTCAAGTGTATTCAAATAAAGATAGTTTTTCTTGAGATGTTTTAATGCTCTTAAGTAAATTAAATTATATCAGTTCAGTAAAGAAAAGTAATGTCTTGTTTACAAAACGTCAGAGTCCAAGTAGTAATAATAAAAATTAGCCGGCCAGTTCTAAAATGCGCGCGGCGAGTTCCGTCTTGAAAATGATCCTTCTTGCTTTCAAGTTTACTTGTTAACATTCTCCCCCCCCTTGGGGACATATTCCCCAAGGAGCTCATGGGAATTTAATGGGGCTAGTCTAGAGACGGGCCTATGAATGACGCCGTTCTCTGTCTTGACGTCGACTACCCTGCAAACACCGTCAGTTCCTGGATAGAGCTTCAGAATGCGGCCCATAAGCCACTTCATAGGTGGCAGCTGGTCATCTAATATGTAGACTAAGTCGCCGACACGAAGTTGGTGTTGGGGTTGCTGCCATTTCACGCGCTGTTGTAGACTTGATAGATAGTCCTTAGTCCATCGAGACCAGAAATGCTGCCTTAGGCGTTCAACTAATTGGTATCTATTAATACCAATTCGTTCAGTCACGGGTGAAGGAAGTGAGGTCAATGGTCTACCCACAAGAAAGTGCCCAGGTGTAAGTGCCGACAGATCAGATGGATCTGCCGACATGGAAGTAATCGGCCGCGAGTTCATTATAGCCTCAATCTGAGAAAATAGTGTGTATAGTTCCTCGAAGGTTAGACTCGAATTTCCCGCAATTCTCTTTATGTGAAATTTAGCCGTTTTGACTCCGGCTTCCCAGATACCGCCAAAATGCGGTGCATAAACGGGAGAGAATTTGAAGGTAATTCGTTCTTTGCTCGCGTAGTCGCTAACCAAGCGTTCACTTTTCCTGAGCAGTCTGTTCAGTTCATTATTCGCACCTACAAAGTTTTTACCGTTATCGCAATATATAGTGTGTGGTTTACCTCGTCTTGACACAAATCTACGTAGGCATAGAATAAAGGCATCACTACTTAGGTCGCTTACGACTTCTAAGTGCACAGCTTTCGTGCTAAAACAAACAAATATGCATAAATAACATTTAGAGGTCTTAGCGCCGCGACCCTTTCTGTTTAAGATTAAAAAAGGTCCAGCAAAGTCAGTTCCACAAGTCGCAAATGGTGGAGCAGGAGTTACACGAGGATGTGGTAAGTTACCCATTATGGGGTTTAAGGGCTTAGCTTTAAATCTTTGACAACGAACACACTTTCTAACAGTAGTTACAGCTAATACTTTTCCACCTGTAGGCCAAAATTGCTCACGGATGGTATTTAAAAGCTGCTGAGGGCCACAGTGTAGAAGCCGAAGATGCTCTTGCTCAAATAGAAGTTTAGAGAAAGTGTGTTTGGAGTCTACTAGTATAGGATGTCTCTTCCCATAAGGACAGTAAGATGCGTTATCAATTCTTCCACCAACACGTAAAACACCATGCTCATCTAAAAATGGATTCAGAGATAGAACCTTTGACTTAGAGTTTAGTTTGTGTAAAGTCTCAAGTGAGTGAATTTCCTTTGAAAAACATTCTCTCTGCGAAGCCTTAGCTATTAGTACCAAAGAGCTGTTCAATTCAGAACAGGTAAGAGCACCATCTAGTTTAGTTTGTATATTTTTAGTGTTATTTATAAATCTTAGTACATAAGCAAATATTCTTTGCAATTTATATAGTTTAGAGTATTTATGAAATGGAACAATATCAGTAGACATTGTCAGAACATTTAAACTTATTTTTGTTTCAGGCAAAGGTGAAGTAGTTGATTTAGATTCGGGCCACTCAATCTCAGACTTGGCTAGAAATGAAGGTCCATGCCACCAAAGAAAATTATTATAGAGAAGACGTGGTTGAATGCCCCTGGACGCCATGTCAGCAGGATTATGCTCAGATGGAACATGACGCCAAGTATTTATATCAGTTAGTTCTCGAATTTGTTCAATCCGGTTGCTTACATAAGTTTTGAGAGTTTTAGGTGGGGTGTGTAACCACCCTAAAACTATAGTTGAATCAGTCCAAAATACTGAGCGTGTAATTTTAATTCTTAGAGAATTAATTACTTTAGAGTATAGTTTTGCACTAAGTAAAGCACCTAGTAATTCTAGACGGGGAATTGTTTCAATTTTTAAAGGAGAAACTTTGGTTTTAGCACATAACAAGTTACATTTAATCTCACCTTTGATGTTATTTGATTTTAGATAAATACATGCACCATATGCATCTTGTGAGGCATCAGAAAAGCAATGTGCCTCTATAAAAATTGGAGAATTACAGAACATGTATCTAGGTATCTGAATCTGAGTAAAACATTGAGTTTCATTATAGAATTCTATCCATTCATTTTCAATATCCTTTGGGATTGCATCATCCCAGTCAATTTTCAGTAACCAAAGTTTCTGTAGTAAGATTTTATGAAAAATAGTGCAAGCAGATAAAAGACCTAAAGGATCAAATATACGACACGAGTTTGATAATATAGAGCGTTTCGTTATTTTAGGGTTAGATTTAATTTCGACTGAATAGTGCAAAGTATCAGGGCTAGGTGTCCATTTCAATCCTAAAACAGACGATTCTTTGCTGAAGTCTTGAGACTGGTCAGTAGTAAGTATGTCATCCAAAATATCAGGAGAATTTGTTCTAAATTTACGAAAAGGGAAACAGCCTTCATTAAGTTTATTAATCACTGCTGCAATATTAGTTGCACAAATAACTATTGTAACGGCTGACTATTTCCAGTTAGAAGGTTTTACCTATCTAAGAAGATTATTATATTCTTTATTGTGTACAAAAATAATTACAATAAAAGCATTAACTTAAATTTAGTTCACAAAGGTGAGCTTATCTCTAAAAAGAGATCTCTTCCAGCCAACCTGTAAAACTGATATATATTCATATATACTGATATTAGATAATTATGATGACAATGTGTTAGCAGGCACTATTATTTGTGTTTTTAGTATTTTCCCTGCCCTGAATATGTCTCATATTAGATTTTTTTACCCCGAAAAAAAAAGTATTGCAACAGGATCGACAGGTCAGAGTCGTCACGCAATGAGGCGTCGCGACCGTCGTTGCGTTGCCTTGTCGTGGAGAAAGAGTGGCTAGAGTGGAGGGCTATGAGGAGACCTTTACCCAGCAGTGGGACAGTACCTATAGCTTAAAAAAAACATTGTTTATACCTTTATGGCATTGAAGGTTTATATAGTTTGTATAAAAAAGTAGTATTAATCACATTCAGAAAATATCGAAATCTTTTGGATCGGCAATCTGAGAAAACAAAATACAATCGTAAAAAGATGACCAAGAGACTACTACTAATGGAAACTGTCTGTCTTATCTCGGATTTTTTAATTCGTGCACATAAACATTGAGACAGCTAGTGATAACTGATAACATTTCGAGATTATCATTCGTTGGCTACAGTTTGAGGAGACAAACTGTTTGACATCTCTCTAACACACACTTAAAACAGATTTACTTATAGGTGTATCCACGTGGCTTCCATTTTGGGTGGCAATCATCAAATGAGTCCACCCGCCTTGTTTGGAGCAGAAAGGACTGTCAGACTCTTACTGACTAAAAATCCACCTTTCGGCACTGCCCTTTGCGTTCCAGGGTCACGGTAACAAAAGTAAAAAGAAAATGTCCCAACATTTAAGTTTAGACCATCTTTTATATTTGATTATATCGTGAACTTTCCTCAAAGCAGTCATTAATTCCATTCGCGTGCATTCTGGACTTGGGGTTTTCCAGAAATGCAAACACGACTTTCCTGCCTATCTTATTTATCGTAAAAATCTATAATTAAATGCTTAGGTACCTACCTAGATCATCCATTTACCTATCTAATGTTGTTAGCAAAAAACCCACGAATTTTTAAATTATTGTTTTTATTCTTGTTTCTTGATCGGTCTGATTTACCTGACATTGCAAGTGCTCGTGAGACATAATTACCCTAAGAATATAAAATGTCCAGATTCCGTGTTTAAAAGAAAACGTAACGTTTTTCGGTAAGCCACTTTTTTATAAATGGGTGAGTGAGCGCCACGCCTAAAAAAAATAATTCTTTGGCATGCGAGACGTGCTGGGATCGAACGGAGGGGGTTATCTTTCTTTCTTTCTTTTTCTGAACGGAGGGGGTTATCTTTCTTTCTTTCTTTTTCTGAACGGAGGGGGTTATCTTTCTTTTTCTTTCTTTTATTTATCTTTCTTTCTTTTTCTGGCTTCAATTCTAAGTGGCCTACTATAGGAAAAACTTGAAAACCAGCGTCGGGCACCAGTTTGTCCGACATTATGCTGAAATGGGCCTATTTGGTGCAGCCGTACTATGTGGCAGCCGTGAGTCGCACAGTGGGTATATCATTGAAGTTTCACAGTCGAAGTCGCACAGTGGGTGTCATTCAAGTTAGGCTTAGTTACTTATAATATTAGGTACTTTACTTTCAAAAATTGTTTAGTTTTAAGTTCTTTTTCTTTGTTTCTGTTTACTGTGTGCACTTGTGGCGTGTGCCAATAAACGTTTTTCTTTCATTCTTTCTTTCTTAGGTATCTGAACATTCTATAATCTAAGTATTTTTTATTTGTAATAAAACGTGATTACAAGGATGGTACAATAACATCGGTTAGTCTGGACATGCCACCTGTTGTTCTGACACGGTGGTTGATGAGGACGGATGTCCAACTGTATCTAGGTACTGCCTTTTACGATTCAACTGTATTGTTGTTGTCTAAATTCGTGGGAAAATGTGCATTATTGTGTTGACAAGGAACAGATGCAACATATACAATGCATGAAACTCACGATTACCTATAAGTTTAAATCAGAGAGCTGTGCTTACCTAGACCACGGAAATTTGCATTATATTGATTAATTTAATTGCCTTAGGACATCAACTGCTGAACATAGGCCTTCTCCATACTGCAGTGCGTCGCAGATGTTTGCGCAAGCTCGCACCGACGGTTTTCGCGCGATTGTACGCAAGAAAACCGCTTCATTACTGAGACGAGTGAGAGATAGTCCCAACAGCATCCTGGGAACTGTAGCGGAGAGGTTATGCTCAACTAGATAATAAGTTGTTTTATTGAACTCAATTTAGTTTGATATCAATTTTATGTTAATTTTATAATAATAATTTCAATTTAAGATCAATTTTATTTATTTTAATATAATAATAATTTTAATTGTATTTAATAAATTAATTTTAATTGTAAAATAAATTAATAAGTTTGGTTAATTAATTAATTTAGTTATTTAATTAAATTAGTAAATTTTAATTGTATTTTTGAATTTTAATTGTATTTTGTATTAATAATTTTAATTGTAATAGTAATTGATTATTAAAATATGGTTCATATATTGTCTCACTAACACTAGCTGCTTAAGAAAAATGTTACTAATCATGTATGGGCTCTAAGCCTGAAATAAAGATTTATTTATTTATTATTTATTTATATAGATGTCATAAAGTCGGTGGGAAGCGGCTTGATCCAGCGCGATCCTGTGATCTTCATCAGATCGTCTGTCCACCTTGTAGATGAACGTCTCACGCTGCGCTTACCTGTGCGTGGTCTCCATTCGAGAACCTTACTTACGGCTCCATCGGCTATGGGGCTTTACTCATGGCGCGACGCGATATCGAATTGCATCGATTGACGATATCGGTCAGATATCACACAAGCGTCCGGCCGAAATAAATGTATGGACAATCGCTAGTGTTTACTAATGGAGTCGCAGGGATTGACGATATCGCTCACAGATATCCTCGATATCGAATTGCATGTACCTACGTCCTAATTAATGACAATGCACATGATTCTCTGTTCAAAATTCGATAGCGCAACTACTCGTCACGTGCGACATCTTTTGTCTTTGGTTTGCAGCGCCTTTATGTCGTAGTAGTAAGGTGGATTTTTGAAGAGCACGGTCGAATTGCATCGCATAACTCCATTAGTAAATGCGTGCGACTTAAATCGGCAATCGACTCGATATCGCACAAATCGCGTTGCGTCGCATCGCGCCATGGTTAAAGTCCCTATTAGTTCTGCGTGCTATGTGACCTGCTCACTGCCATTTCAACTTGCTGGGCTATATCAGCAACTTTGGTTCGCCTACGAATATCCTCATTTCTCACTGGATCACGCAGAGAGTCTTCAAGCATTAGCCTTCTCCAGAACTCGTTGGGCTGTCTCGGGCTTATTAATGAGACTTGGACGGCCTACGGTTGATATGATGATGATGACAATAAATGATCTAGGTTACTACAGCATGGTCTTTCAATTTCTATTCTTAGCGATAACTACTCCAAAGCCACCCTCTTAAATTACTAGATCTAATATTTAAACTAGGAGACACAGTACAAGGTCATATGCAACTTTATGTCATTATTCTGTCGCGGTGACGCGGGCGGGGTGCGGCCTGCTCCGATGGTAATCAAGTAATAGGACGTCTGATGAAGACAATCATAGCTACACTACATAGCTCTTGTATCAACGTATCGATTGGGTGAGTGTGCGAGCTCGCCTATTGCATTGTAGGTCAGAAAGAAGAACAACGAGGTGTGTTTTTCGCTATTGTGTCCATGTTGTAGGAGTTTTTGGTCCTTTTGAATAAGGTCATTTGGTCTTTTCCCAGATAATATTGGCGCCATTTATTGGACATAGGAAAGAAAGAAAAGAAAGAATCGTTATTTGTTATGCAAGACTGCAAAGTTGATATTTGGCGCGAGTACTTGGATTGAAAACTGATCGGCGAAGGATGCTAAGATTGAACCGCGAGCGAAGCGAGCGGTTCGATAGCGAAGTTTTCATAGGTACGAGACGCAGAAAAACTTTGCTGCCGAGTGCAACACACAACTTTTCACCTCACACAGCGAGGAAATGCAGTGGGAGCGGCTCGCCTGCCCAGGTAGCAAGAGACGTCGGCGACTAAAAAATGACGACATTCTTAAGTCAATTTAGGGTCACCACAGTTACGTCATTATTGTACGACATACTTACGTACTATTATAGTACTGTACTGTACGTACTGTATAGGTCATAAATGATACCTCCTAACAACGTCATTTTACAGTCTGTTCCTTATTAGTTTAAATCTGCCCTCAGGTTGACGACTGTTGTATGACATATCTGGTCCTAAAGTGACCCAAAGAGCTAAAGATTGGTTAAAGAACAGTAGGAATGCATCTGACTGACATAATTCCACGAGTGAAGTCGACCACCAACATAGCGAATATTATGGGCAACAAATACTAATCATTATAACAAGGATTTGTATAGCCGGTACATTAGTCCAATCAACGAGGATTTTTTTGTATGAAGACTTTCGAAAAATTCCTCCGGCGCTGAAATTTGGCATATGATGAGAGTAGGTGATACAGATTACAGATGCACAATAATCCAAAATTTTTTTAGCCTAGAAGTTCCGTTTTTTTTTTCAAAACATGAAAATTGCTTATAACTCTCTGTGAAAAATTCCTCAGCCTCAAATTCTTTTTGTATTTGTTTAAATGTATTAGTTAGAATAGGGAAGTATAAAAATCCAAAAAAATTTCGATTTCAGTGTCACTCCAAATTAACGTTTTACATAACGCGGTCTAACTTCTAGTGAAAAATTGCTCTGCCGATTTTTATTTTTTTATGTGATTTCTTATCCTCAAATACGTAGGTTTTGTTACGTTATCCAAAACTTTTTCCTTTTTAAACAACATTATTTGATGTCAAATCAATCAAATAATGACGTTTGAAAATGAAAAAGGTAACAAACCTATGTATTTAAGGATAAGATAACACATAAAAAAATAAACATCGGCAGAGCAATTTTTTACTAGAAGTTACAGCGAGAACGGAATCACAGCGATCAATATTTATTTAAAGTTTCGAAAAATAGTACCGCCTAGCTCGATAGATGGCGTTGTAGTCCAAATAGAAGTCGCTATGGTTTCGTTACCGCCGATAGTATAAGGTCTGAAGAATTAATTTTGTTTGTTGAGAAGTTATTGAGAGCAATGCATCGGTACAGTGAATAGAAGTGTCAAGTTTACCAGTGTTAACAGTGTTCCAATAACAACCCACTCCAAAGAGACCTGCGGATTTATACAATGGTTTTGCACGTCATTGGCTGCCCTAATATGCACGGCCCAGTAACGTCCCTATGAATTCAGTATATGATGTCACTCCAACGTCAGTGGCTGCCCTAATACGTACGGCCCAGTAACGTCCCTATAAATTCAGTATATGACGTCTCTGTAACGTCTGTAAACTGACGTCTTGAGGCTGTGACAAATTGACGACATCTGATGGGACCCCCCGACGTCAAGACATGACGTCTCTCACGTCGAGCAGTACCGTAAACTGACGACATAATGACGTAAAAATGCTACCTGGGTGTCAGTGTAGAACATAATTGAATACAAGACGTGTTCGAACTTTGAACAACACTTTGCGTCCTAGCGCGCATATCAATAATGTCAGTCTATAACGTGCATGGCAACTAAATTAGGTATTGCGTATAATCCTGAAATGTTCAGACGGGAATACGATATCTAGCTACATCGCTGTTGCAGGGACGACGCTGTATCATTTGTCATGTCTACAGAATGGCGGGACAAGCTCAGATTCCTGTTGCATTGTATCAAAAGATGGAATCATTTCATGATAATATGAAGTAAATGCTTGAGTTTCATCTATCTAGTCATCGTTGATTATATTTGAAGGCGAAATATGGAATAGTATATTATTTTTATATGACTTTGGATGTTCATGATTTGTTACAATTTTACAGATCAAACGAGCTTGAAACATCTGATAAGTCTAATATAAATTTATGTAATTTTGATCGAACTGACATAAATTTATGCATACCTACGTTATGTTAAACAGAACAAATAATTTATATGATAAGTAGTTTAAGTATAACTTATACTCGTACTTCCGTTGTAGCAACGCTTCCTATACAAAATGTCTCAAATTGATATGTAGGTCTTTTCGTTCTATTCGCATAGTATAATTTTTAAAGGATCTGGTGAAGGGGAATCCACCAAAAACTAAAAGAAAAGCACACGACAGGATTATGATGTTTCGTAAGTTTTTAAATAGGTAATTTGTTCTACTTCTAGATATTTATTTAATAATGCATTCAAATAAATAACCCAAATATTTTGCTCTCGTGACCGTTGCACACTTTCTGAAACGATCAAAGAAGCTGTTGACGATTATGAATCACTACTACACCCGTGTCAGACGTATGACGCCAATTACAAACGTAGCACAACCTCTCCCATTTTTAAAACAATACCATATCTGTTTACGTCATCGGGGTAATGAATCAACGGTATTCTCAGTCAACGGACGACTACGTAGCTACCGGGTTTATTGGATATTTTCAGGAGAGAATAGTGACGTAGATCAAATCGACCTTTGAAACAATAGTAGGTACTATACCTACCGGCTACCCAAGGTACCTATTTTAGGTTATTTACCTTATTGCAACTTCTATTAATGAATCATATTTCTCAAAACAGTAAATTCTGCCAATTCCTGCTAACAAAACTTTTGTTAAGTAAACATTTTCGGCTTGTTCTTCATTAAAAATTAACGACATAAAAACGTTGACCCGTCTATCTAGTTCAATCGCGCGGGTGCGCCCGCTGTGATTGATTTGATAGTCACTTGAGTGCTGATTCTGAATTCACAGTGTTTCAGCTGTTATGATGTACCAGCAGACGTATTTAGGTACCTACTACCTACACACATTTTTAATTACGATGTTCATCTCATGAAGTAAAGTAAGTTGATCAGCTTGGCCTCTCTACCACACTTTGTATTTCAAAGTGTGGTAAAGGCCACCTTTTTGAAACACACTTGTTTTTCAAACAAGCAGACTGTGCGGTGAGTTAAGTTAAATTCACTTGAATTTAACTTTAATTCAGCATCAGTCAGCGCCAATGTAAGTATTTTCCAACCAGCACGTTTAGTAGTTTCAAATTTATTTCTTTAATAAAGAAAAACACGGTTTATATATAACAACTAGCTACTACGAACTTCATAGTATTATGTATTTGTAACTAGGTACATAATAAATAAATACATAGGAATATTTATCACACACTTAGCCTTTCACTTACTTTAGTAGGCGTGTTTCAGTCAATAATTTCAGAACTCTCTAATCGTTACTACTTTCTATAGTATTTTTTGTCCCTACTTACAAGTACAAGTACGAGTTCTACGAAAATTGTTTTCCAGTAGATATACTTAATAAATCCAATGTGTCCTGTTTCTGTATAGGTGAGCTATCATGCTCAATTCTGGCAATAAAACTACATGTGGGGTCGGAAACCAACCTCTATTGAATGGTAGCCATTTCTGGTTTTTGGTAACTTTGGCATTCAAATAATTTAAAGAATGTACGATTCATTTATGCACACCATACAAATTATATTGTGTTTACAAATATATCTTTTAGATAGGGTGAAAAAATGGGTCGTCGCTATCTCTATCGCTAAAAGCGATATTTTCAAGACACCCTGTGGATTTGAGGAATAGTTTAAAGTTTGGAATCGAATAGCTTAAACTTTTCAGCTAATGAAGTTCTGTTTTCAGCATGAGCTTTATCTAACAACTAGCTTTTACCAGCGGCTTCGCCCGCTCACCCTCTCCCTCCCTTATTGCCTATGTCACTCAGGACCAAAGCACATGCCACCGCTAACACCGGTTTGAACTGGTGAAAGATTTTTTTAAATCGTTCAGTAGTTTCGGAACCTATTCAATAAAAACAAACAATCAAATCTTTCCTCTTTATAATATTAGGTAGTGAAGAAAATGTGATTTCAGAAAACAAACACATGTTTTTAATACAATAGAACAAGTTTTCAGTGAGATAAAGGCGATTTATGTTTTCAGCACCTCACCTCATGTTTAGCGCTCATGCACACGAGACGGTTTCAACACGGCACGGTTTTTTGAGCCGGCTCTAGCGTCGCCGTCGTGTGGTTACAGCTTGACATAAAAATGTAGAAAACCGGAAGTCGCCACTGTCTTCGCGCTACCATCACTTTGAATGATTTTATTTTATTTTATTTCACTTATTACGTTAGTTTTATGGCACAATAATAAATCTAACAAACCTGCGGTCTTTGTTTACAACAAATATCAAAGATTTTAAAACGTTGTCAGAAACAAAAAGATTAGTTCCGTTTCAATCCGTTCTGGCCAAGCTGTAGCTTCGAGTTTCATACACGACTGACGACCGCCCGTAGACCCGGAGCCGGCTCTAGGGCCGGCGGCGTCGTGTGGTTAGCTTCATAGAGTTATACACGACTGACGACCGCCCGTAGACCCGGTATATTTTTGTGACTACCTTTAACCTCTTTTATTTTGGTAATATTTTTTGTTCTGAAGAAAACGACCTCGTAGATGCGTCTTGCCCCCGTCTAAATTCGGTCTCTCTACACCACTGAGCTTAATGACTTCCCAAGTGTAGAGTTTTTGTGGCACGTGACTATAATAACTTCCTTATGAGTTACTGGTTCATATACTTAAGTAGTTTGTAAAACTCAGACATGCGTCCTCAAGCGTTATCAACGACACCTTGTTTATAGCTAATTATTTATCTAATTAATCTAAGCAATTAACGCTGCGATAATTATCGCCCATCAAATAACCGTTTAGCGTCCATTGCAATTAAGTTAATGTGACAATTTTCTTTGTAACGGCTGACTATTTCGAGTTAGAAGGTTCTGTAAGTACCTACACCTATCTAAGAAGGTTGGTAGATAGATAATTATGATGACAATGTGTTAGCAGGCACTATTATTTGTGTTTTTAGTATTTTCTTGAAAGTATTTAGGAAAACACTGTATTTTTTACTACATGCATATACATATACGAATATTATTACGGTACACACCAAAATAACATTTTTTACAAATTTTGTCTGTCTGTCTGTAATGGCTAATCTCTGAAATTGGTGGGCCGATTTTGGCGGGACTCTATTGGCAGGTAGCTGATGTAATAAGGAGTAACTTTGGCTACTTTAATTTTAGAAAAAATCCTTTGTTAAAAAAAATAGGTAGGTACATTGTTGAGTTCCGACATCCACGTGAACGAAGTCGCGGGCACAGCTAGTTAACTATATAATAACGTGATTTAGGAGGCAGTATTTGAGAAGCAGATTCATATTGCACTGAAATAAAACGATGGGGCGACTTTTACCAGTGTAAAAGAGACGAGTTACAACAATGTGATAGATTATTTAAATAAAGCCGCGTTGACGGTAGGTTCTTATCGCATTTTCAGGATTTTCAGTGTAATCTGCCAGCATACTAACAACGGTGACACGAGGTTTAACACTTAGGGACTCGCGTCCAAATTTGTCGCACAAGTACTCGCTACCGGGTCTGCTGGACCCAGTATAATGTCATAAGTTTTTTCCAGAACTGCATGATAAACTTAAATGTTTACTTTCTTATAAGGATTCTATATGTATAATAAAAGATATTATTGAATCAAATATTAATATTTATTATTTTTACTTAAACAAAGGCTATTACAAAAATATACATAATTTCTCCATAGTTTTGTAACAAGATTTAGGGTAATCATTGTAATTTCTATATTTACATATTTTATATACGTTACATTTGTATATTTGATGCTGATGACCTTGGGAAGTTGAAAACTTCGCCCTCTTGTTCGGATTCCGATTCATGTTCACTTACATCTAAGCAGTCTTCAGTTTCAGAGCAGTCTTCGTTTTCTATTTCTTCATTTAGATATTCATCTATCTCTTCAGGCCTTAAAAATCCTATTGGTTACCATTTTCTACCAAAGAAATAAAGAAAATAGGTAAATTAATAGTAATAATGAAAATGCAAAAGTCACTTACATATTTAGTCGCTACCGGGTCCGGTGGACCCACACACACCTTTTACGTCCATAGCACTCACTTGCAGCGCGCAAACTGACTGCCGACGTCGTCATTTGCTGTGCTACACTATCTTTAAAAGGTACTAAGAGCGGCAACGGCATATTCGTCGAATTTTAATATTTATGAAGCAAAATATGAAGGTCTGGGTCCGTTGGACCCATTAGCGAGTCCTTAAGTGTTAAGAACGCTTCCGGAAATGTCACTATGTTTTCTTTTGTACGTTAACCGAGAACTAAAAAAGATTTCTCAGATAATTAAAATTAAATGCAAATTAAAAGTCTACTTTTAGGTGGTAGTTGCTTTTAATTATGTAAAGGGCATCAGGAAAATGTTTTAATTCGGTCGTCAAGTGTTGTTTCAAGTTAAATTGAATGATTTTAACTAAGCTCTTGATACAAATAAATTGTTTGAGGCAAATATGACTGGTTTTCTTTACTTTAGTTGCTGGAGTGATCAAATGATCACAAAATATTAGGTACTTTTAAAGAATAATTTATAGATTTTCGAGAACAAAACGAAACAGCTGTTTCTTCAACACCGTTGTGTTTGACACTGATGACTCTGTCTGTGAGGTGACAGCTTAACAAATAAACGTATATTGTCTAGTGATAAAATGCTAAAGCGCTTTTATCCGGTTTTTCCTTACCTTAAAATGTTTGCTGTGGAGAAAATGTCCTTTAAAACTACAATATTTATCACTGTTCACTGAAACACACCAAATTTTGAGTCACTAATTTGTTTATTTGATCAAATCATTAATTGAATAATAAAATATTTTATTTCTTCAAAGTTAATCTATTATTTTTTAACCAAAGTAAAAAACGCGAAGATCGCGTCTTGTTTCGCGAGGCGGAAAATCGCACGGCGCGTGCGGCCTGTGGCGCGGTACCGGTCCACCAGAGCCCGCGAAGCCTGCGCCCCGACTCTTTATAAACACACCAACATCAAGCGCCCTTACGAACGGCAGTTTTTAATTACAACAATGATTCGTTCTAGTTAGGACGAGATTTCTGCCAGTTCCAGCGACCGTTTGTGGAGCCGAATATTCATTCCAATCACTTTGTTTATGTATACGAGTATGTGTTTATTTTTAGTCAATACCGAATATTATTTACATTGGAGAGCAAGTGAATCGACTATAAAATATGCACGTATGTCTTCACGGACATAACGCACGGCTACTCCTACTTTACCCCGGTCGTAAATCTTCTGCTCAACAAATTTTCGGTAATCCACATACCACATGGTCATAAAAGCTAATAAACATTGAGTAGCAATAAAGTATGTATCTTGGGATGCACATTATTATGGCACACGTACATCTCTCTCAGTGAATCCAGCATAGTGCAATCTGTTAGAATTGTTTAACAGCAATTTATGTGAAGTACAATCTAAGATGTTCAAGATCTTCAATTTTGTAGATATAGCAGAGTTGGATCAAGCATTAGATGATAAGGGTCAGTCAAACGGATAGGTATAGCAAAATTGTGGACTGACTATCGATCGACACGGGTATGAATGACAGATACTTCAGGACTTCAGTAAGCTGTGCTGGTTAAACTGTTGGTGCTGGTACCAGTTTCATTGAAGTTACAAAATTAGCCATGATGATTGCGACTGCGAACCATTTTTCAAACAAAAAAAAAATTTCGTTTTGTGTACCTACCCATTTGTTACTCTTTGTTATCTAAAAAAAGTAACAAATATGAACATGATGAGATGATAACTGTTTTAAAATTACCATAGTACAATGACCTTGACCTTCACTGTATATGTCATCTATTTGACATAACTTGGACGATTTAACTCTTCAACAGCTGTTTCAAACTTAGTTCACAAGAACCAGTTCATGCTCAAGCCGGCACTAATTTGACAAAACAAAAAAACGGAATTGATATGCAGAAGGTATTTGAGCCAAGGCTACGGTAATTTTTTACAAAAATTTGAAAACTTTTGAGGATGCCCGGAAGGATGTATGTTTATAATTCTTCAATAGGTACAAAAGCGATAGAACAGATGTGGCAAACAGATTAAAATCTGGTTTACTTTTTATCCCAGTCGATACGTGCATGGACAGTATGCAGTCGGTATGGGCAGGCCACATCGCTCGTAGAACTGACAACCGATGGGGAAGAAAAGTTCTCGAGTGGCGACCACGGACCGGAAGACGCAGCGTAGGCAGGCCTCCCACTAGGTGGACCGACGACATCGTGAGGGTCGCGGGCAACCGATGCATGGATGCAAGTGGCGAATTGTCGTTCGGCGTGGCGGTCTAAGGGGGAGGCCTATGTTCAGCAGTGGACGTCTTCCGGCTGATGATGATGATACGTGCGTTTCATCCCCATGCGACGATACAGACTTCCAAGAAGCTTCCAAGTGAACGCAGCAGCAGGCATACTGTTGATACAGTGGCTAAGTGACCAACTGCTGCGTTGCGTATCGCGGGTTCGATTCCCGTAAGAAATAAGTATTTGAATGCCTGAATGGCCCTAGGCCATTATGCCAGGCCCCGATGTTTTTTGTGTTTGTGGACACATCCACCATACAGTCTTTACAAGAGACATTCCTAGTTGTAGACGCATCTCTCATCTGTATCAGAAAACTCAGCATTTATTATTAGAGTATTTTCGTTACACCAATAGCAGTAAGCTCTATGCTATGACCCGGAGCGTCTGCATAGAAAGCATTAGGGTTGCTAGGTTAATGACGCATTCCGCATAAACAATAAATATCAAAAACCGGCCAAGTGCGTGTCGGGCCACGCACAGTGTAGGGTTCCGTAGTTGCCCATCAAAATACTTATGCGAATTAACTAAACTGATTCGCTGAATTTAATTTTAAAAAGAAGAATTTTCAAAATCGGTCCAGGAGTCTTTGAGAAATCGGGGAAAATACATAAAAAAAAAAGATTACGACGAATTGAGAACCTCCCCCTTTTTTTGAAGTAAGTTAAAAATAGTTGAAGGTAAAACCTACCTATCCCCAAAAAACATACCTATTAAAGCTGTAAAAATAAAGTTGACAAACTTACATTTGCAGTTGAAGAGCATGTTCTCCGATACATTTTGTTTAGGAAAATATGTTATCCAAGTACATTTTATAAGTTGGTCGACTATTACTCGTAAAGTTGTAAAGCCTACTTAGTCATGATAATTTTCTTTTAAACTTCGTTATATATACTACTATTGTGAATTTTTTCACACCCCCAAACATAACCGTTTAGCTGGTAGAGGGGGGGGACACTAGAGTCGAGCAAAATTTAGCACTTTAAAGCTTAATATTTCACAAACGAATTTTTTTATCAAAAAATTGTTAATGGAAACTATCAATATTTTTTAAAGACCTATTTAATGATACCCCACACTAAGGGGTACGCGAGAAAAAAAAAAACATCCCCACTTTACGTGTAGGTACAGGAGGTACCCTAAAAAAAAATATTTTACGAGATTTTATTTTACCACTTTTTCGGCACAACAAATCCGTATATTTACACCAAATTACAGCTCTCTAGGACTGTGCGTCTCTGAGCTAAACTGCGGACAGACGGACGGACGGACATGGCGAAACTATAAGGGTTCCTTGTTGACTACGGAACCCTAAAAGTCCATTCTTCGTTCTTTTACAATGTGCCTAGGTACTTGCTTCTGGTATTTTGTCTTTTTCTTGACGGAGAATTTCCTGGATTTATTTTCTGAAGGCTTCGAAACTCATTATTTATTAATAGAAGCTGGATCTATTCGGAGTACCTAGGGACTCCCCCTAGTTTTGAATTAAGTCTAAGTAAGAAATATTTAGCGCGAAATGCGTGTCCTGGGCCAATGTGATTCGGGGGAACTTTGTAGAGAGGAGACTGGTGCCCAGTTGTGGAAGCAGCAGTTCTAAGCAATTAACTTAATAAATTATTGTCATCGGATTTGGATGCCAAAGTTAACTTCTGAGAGTTAATTAGAAATTAGAATAGGTACCTACAGGTTTTTCTGCGTACAAAGTACCTACACGCATATGTGGCAGACAAATCTAGTTAAAACTGCATAACTCTCATGCCTCAGTTTATATTATTCTGATTACTAATGAGTATAGTGAGTAACTTTTATTCATATGAAAAACCATGACTGATTATAATAGCATTAAAGAGTAAGGCGTAGATAAATTGGCGCGAAGGAAAATTACTTAGGTACTTCTTTGGAGCAAGTGGATATCTCTGGAACTGATGATTGAATGAACCTCCGGAACCTGTTTAATGTTGTTTACAGAGGTACTATGATGAACAGAGACGTGACTAATTAAGATATACGACATACAAATTAATTGCAAGATCATTTCACTAGCGTGCTTCAACGATGAAGTCAGTGTTATAGCTGAACTGCCGTCAACTGGAAATTAATAATTAATGACGGTTTTGTCATATGACCCATGATGAGAACTGTATTTTTTTTCGTTTCTTTTGGTGAGGTGGTCAAACTTGTTTAGATATTCTTTGTAATTATTAGAAGAGACTTCATGTTTTTCTTTCTTCGATAAATAGGTAAATGCCTACAGACAGATCCGAAAAAGATAGGTAAGTAAAATATCATCTGCTACATAGTGTCCTTTCATCGACAAAGTAATCAGTAGTTATCGTGAATACTTACGCTAACGGTTTATTTTATTGGCACGAAACTCAATAAACTATTTAAATATACAGGCTGCTTCAACACAGCTTGAAGCACTTCTGTCGAGGCGAATATTTCAAGACGTAGCAAGTCTCTATGTGTTTAAATGATTCGTATGTCCATTTAGGGTGTTGAGTCGAGACAAAAAGGGTCAGTCGTCAAACAAACGTTTGTAGCGATGTGGTGGCGCGGCGCAGCCGGGCTTGGTCGGCCCGCGGCAGCCCGTTCCGGTTTTAGCTGGTTTCAAGAAGTCCACCCAACTACGATGTGCCAAGCTGATGGGTAATGCACTTCTATTAACCCCAACGATGTGGTTACACAGTCGTTCCACGTCACAGACAGCCTTTTTAATTGATAAGAATTATAAAACACTTATTAACTATGTAGGCATTTCATGTTTGGAACTTTTAATTTTGCGACTTCACGTGGTTGTATGGCAACACGCGACCACTTGTAATTATTATTGTTCGTGAATCATAATCGTGTAGATAGCCATCTCATATGTTACAATGTAAGTAAGGGACACTTGTCGATGTTTAGTGCTATTTTTCTATTTAAATCTGCATTAGTTACGTAAAAGTAGATACCTATAGTAGAACCTAGTAGTGAACCTACACGTGTCCAGCCAGGGGGTTCACCTCGTGACCCTCGAGTGCAAAGAATGCAAACTGCAATGACCAATTCCACGAATGTCATGACCTGTATATGTATAGTAGTACTAGAGTCCAGACAGTATGTAGACGTGGCCTTAATTTTATAGATAAAATAGATTCTTAATATTGATACCAGTATTTCTCTCAGGAAACGTTTGGCAGTACTGGCAGTACCTAGCAATAATTAGTTAGCTGTGTGGTAAGTAGGTATATATGTCTACGAAGGCCGCGGTTATATCGGTCGGCGGCTTTAGACCATAGCTAGCAGAAACCGCGAGACCGTGTGGCCCTGGAATGCAAAGGGCAACTGAAGGAATAGGGTAAGGGAAGAATCTTTTGGTGACTTTACCACCCCAAAGCCAAAGCGGAAATAGTCGGACGCGCGGCGTAACAGTAAGGTAATCGGTTGATTCCCTTTATGTCGAGTCCCGTTACGTCGAGCCGAAAACCTTGTCTCGCTTCTATTACCCCTATGTCGAGTTTAGTTTTCTGTCCCGTTTCTATTCCCTTTATGCCGAGTTTATTTACCACGCTTCTATTACCTTTATGTCGAGTTTAATTATATCATATTTTAGAAGTACAGTCACGTCCAATGAAATGAATACATGCACATAATTTAGAATTTTATTATTAATGATTGGAATTGTTATTAGAACTTGGGATTCAAGAGCGAGCGAAGCGAGCTCGGGACTTGTGGGCACCCCGACACGGCTCCGTTGAGCTTCCTTTTTTAGGTAATCTTCACCTATACTTGTATTAATATTATTATGTTTTTATGCCATTGGCTTTTAATTTACATTCCTGACTGTACTTGTTCACCAAACTCGACATAAAGGTAATAGAAAGCGTAAAATATCAATACTTTGGAGAACAATAGACTTTCAGACTCGACGTAACGGGACTCGACATAAAGGGAATATATCAGGTAATCTTAGAATACTTACACAAATACGAAGGCGGAAAACATTACATTTTCATAAATTTTGAACATTATACATCTTTAGCCAAAGAAGCTGGAACCATGGTGCGTAGTAGAGGTAGGTACGCAATGCTGAAATTTATTCGCTGCCATTTGCGTTTATCTTTCTGCTTTACGTAAGCAGTAATACGACAAAATGTACAGGATAATATTATAATAAACAATAGTATGATCAAGTAAAAAAAATATTACGCAGAAATGTGTTTTCCACGTTGAATTAATATTTGCGTAAGTGACAACATTGACGCTTTTACTGGTAATAGGTAGGTACCGGCTTTCTGATATGATGGGAAAACGCATACCACAACAATAAAGTTACTAAAGGCTAGTATTATAATTTATCTTTGCTAAAAGTCAGTCGACAGGAGCTTAAAAAGAAGGGTTCATTGTAGGGCAATGTCCTAGCCTAAATTCAGTGCAATAACCAACTCGATATGATTGGATACAAAGATAGAAGACAACTGCTCTGTTTGATAAAAACGCGCCGTTATAAAAACGTGGTGTGCATAGGCCCTAAGGCATGCCGTCAGTTATGTACTCTAGTGATGCCGGCTTCGTAATGTTTTCATTCACCGTTTTAAGAGCAGTGGTGGTACCTAACATAAATTATACAAAGAAATGCTTCTGTCTGGGTTCGAACCCACGACCTCCAACAACTCGTAAGTCGGGGCAGTTACCAATGGGTTACTGCTAGCCTTCGTACATTGCCGGGGTCGCGGGATTATTTCCTTACCGTGACCCCGGAACAGAAAGGGCTATTGAAGGACACCGTGGATTTTAGTCAGTAGAAGTCTGACAGTCCCTCCCGCCCTGCCCGGGGTGGGAGGACTCATTTGATGATTTTACCACGCTAAAAAAAAAAAGCCTTCGTACATTGTTTATTAAGCCCGTAATATAATCCCGTCACATTATCAACTCTGCCTATCGGCCTTTTCAAGACCTCGCCGCTAGGAGCGGCGACTTGACGCGGGGTGGTAAGATCAAATGTTTGAAAAATGCCACGAGGCGCCGCCAGTGGCAAATTCACGTATTTCCAAGTAAATAATGTCTTATTCGCGCCGTCCATCGCACCGCTCGCTGCTAGGGCTGCGGTTCCACTGAGGCAGAGCGGAGACGAGCTGTGCCGCGATTCAACATCATATGGCTTGAATTAGACATCTCTTCTACACTCCTCCATATCGCGGCACGTCTCCGCCTCAATGGAACCGCAGCCTAAAACCTAAGATGTGAACGGAATGCAAGGTTGCAACTAAGTGCTTTTGCAAGCAGTTTTTTCGATCATCAAATTTTAAATTAGGGCTTAATACACACAGAGACGTGATGCGACGCGACGTGATACGACGATAATGGGGAAATGTGTATCTTTTCGTTTAGTAAATAAAGTTAGATTTTGAGTCGCTCTATTGAAATGTACGCACAGTGACGCGAGTCTTGAGCGAATGGATCACTAAGTCCTATTTGTGTATTTACTTTTGGCTTGTGTTTAAACACCACCCAAAAAAGTACCTATTTTACTACCAAAAAAATTCTAAACGGTTATCAAAATGGATAAATGGTCACCAAATAACGTTTCCTAAGTTAAAAAGAAATAAACCTATTATGTGTAATAAAAAAAATCTACCTCAGCAGGGTCGACGAAGCCCCGCTTCACGGGGCTTCTATTTCTGTGTACAAGGTTTAAAGGAACCTAACCAAACCGAACTTCAGGGTGTCCCTGAAATCTTGCTAAAGCGAGTTTTAGATTTGGTGACCATTTATCCATTTTGGCATACAAAAAGAATTATTGATGCGCATTTAAATTTTAGCCGTTTCCTTTCTAACTTTAAATGTAGTTAATAAGGTTTGAAATTAATGAAAAACAGTAATTGCCACACAAGATACTTTTATTGTACTCCTGTGCACATTTTTTGTTTTGGACTTAAGCCTAGGTGTTGGCCAGCACACTACTTGAGCGGGATAAACCTGGAGCTGTGGGTGGCACCAATACCAGGCCTACCGTGCTTGACCGGCTTGTATGTGACTGAGAACTCGCCGAGGTAGTGGCCGATCATCTCAGGCTTGATTTCAACCTGCAAAACAAAACATGAAAATTTAGAAAACTAAATATTTTAGGTTAATTTTAGAAAATTTAGGTTTACAGATCAGTAACGGTAAAATGGGGTGAACAGAAAATTCAGTGTTGAATTGAGGTCAAGATTTATCTTGTTTAAGATTTTTGGTAAGGTGGAATTTTTATTGTCTGCTGACAATGTTTCTTTAGCTTTTAGGGATAAGTAATTTGTTAGCATATTGTCAGCATAATGACGGGGCCCCCTTCTCAGAGGGCCAAAGCCTGCCGGGGTCGCGGGATTATTTCCATATATCGTGACCCCAGAACAGAAAGGGCTATTGAAGGACACCGTGGATTTTAGTCAGTAGAAGTCTGACAGTCGCTCCCGCCCTGCCCAGGGCGGGACGACTCATTTGATGAAATAAAAAAAAGGGATAAGTAATTTCATAGCATATCATTATGTATAATTAAGGTTAAAACCTCTTTTCAATGTTGGTCTTGATTCATCTCTGTATTCTCTATTCACCCCGTTTTATGGAACTTGAACGAAAGTATTTAATAATTTTAACAAGTTCTTTATATTTATAAGAAATCTATTTTATTTTACTACTGTTATCATTTAGATGATGTAGTCCTAAGTAAAGAAAAACAAAATAGATTGTCTTGTACAGTACTTCATAACTATGATGTCACAAATTGTTTAAGGTGATTGTGTCAATGTAGCCCGCGAAATTCAAATTTTCTTCTGTTTTTTGCAATTGGCATATCAGTGACATGTAACTTTATCAAAATGTGATTTATAATTTTAAATATAAGAATGATCAAAACATTCGCTCCATTAGCTCTCACATAGATTTGGTGTAAATTGGTAAAAACTCCGAAATCCAACTTACATGCACCAAATCTATGTGAGCGCTAATGGAGCGAATGTTTTGATCATTCTTATATTTTTACAATTATACTTGTTTGTTATTGCCGCGAATCATATTTTGATAAAGTTACAACACGTCACTGATATGCAATTGCAAAAAACACAAGAAAATTTGAATTTCGCGGGCCACATCGACGCAATCACCTTAATGGGGACTGAATTTGTGGTTACTATTTATTGATAAATGAGGGTAACTTAGGCCAAGCCATAGAGAAATATTGAAATCATTGTTACAACTAAGACATTTACCATGTTGTGGTAAATAAGGTAAATTTGCTTTGGGTTAAAGTGCTATATAGGTCAGAGACACTCTTACAACTAAGTACTACTTCTTTCATTTAATGAGCAATACAACAGTACCAGCAGTTTTTCTGTATTTTTGACAATTTTCAAAGTGCATTCATTGTTGTTCAAGATGTGTGGTAAATTATTTTTTTGTTTTGAATTTTAAAGCTCTGAAACAGCAAGCTGAAAAGCAAAAACTCGTAAAATATAGAAAAAAACCCACCTGGTTAAAAGTCTTTCCGTTGTAGATACCAACAATGGATCCAACCATCTCGGGGACAATGATCATATTCCTCAAATGTGTCTTAACAATCTCGGGCTTTTCATTTGGCGGGGCTTCCTTCTTTGCGCGGCGCAGTTTCTTTACCAGCGCCATCGGTTTGCGCTTCAGGCCACGGGCAAACCGCCTGCGAGCGCGGGCGTGCATCAGCTCCATGAGTTGTTCACTGGAAAATACATTTTGAGGTTATGTTACAAAGTTACAAACACCGGACAAAATTAAGACCACACTAAATAATTAAGCCGCATTTATCAGGTTAAGATTAATTTAGCTATTTGAGAGTTATGCATTGCTTCTAAAACACAGAAAACTATGATAAATCACAGGAAACAAGGAGTCTGACAGTTAGCCTCGAAAATTAGTACGTACAAAATAATATCAGTGATATAGTAGGAGAAATAGATAGATACTTACTTGGGCATATCAAGAAGCTGGTCAAGATCGACACCTCGGAAGGTAAACTTCCTGAAGGTACGCTTTTTCTTGAGAGTTTCATCGACCTGTAAAACGTAAACATTGTAACTCACTACAGGAAAATAGCACTTGGACACAATCCTTTACTAACACAAATAGATAGCACCGTCACTAATTCTCAGATTTCTTCAATGATTACTGATATAATTGTTGATAATTTTCATAAAATAATTTACAAACCTCAGCCATGTTTCCGATTTGTTTGACAGAACCGAAAGAAAAGGAAAGAAACACGAACACGTCAAACTGACAGAGCCATAGTATTGCCAGTTACTAAAATTTCAACATTATTTATAATCCAGATATGCAGATATGTGGCTTTTTAACCTCTCGAGCCCCGAAAAATTTTTCCAACAAAACCTATACGATTTTAAGACTTATTTTTCCAAAAATACAGTTTAAAATCGGTCGGGGTTTGGTGGCTCAAAATTGTGCCATTGGGGCGCATTGGGGTCCGAGAGGTTAAATCAGAAGTCATTAAGTGCATACAGAAAAATTGTAGCGGCTTTGTTTTACGTAGAATTTTTGTCGTTTCAGATACAAGAGCAGTGGTGGCCCAGTGGTATCGGTCCCGACTTACGAATTGCAGGTCGTGGGTTCGAACCCCGCCAAGCGCATTACTTTGTTTAATTTATTTCATCACCACTGCTCTCAAAACGGTGAAGGAAAACATCGTGAGGAAACCAGCATGTCCTAGAACCAAAAATTCGAAGACATGTGACATCTACCAATCCACACTGGGCCCGCGTGGTGGATTATGGCCCACTCCCTCTCACAGAAAGGAGGCCTGTGTCCCAGCAGTGGGAACATTATAGGCTGATGATGATGGTAAAATCATCAAATGAGTCATTCTAGTTGTCTTCTAGATATTTTGGTTAAGGTGGGATATGGGGATAACCAAAATATCTAGGAAACAACTAGAATATAAGAAAAAACATTGCGATATTGAGGAAGGCTCGACGGTGTTCTGGCTAGCACGTGTGTTCGAATCTTTTTGCGGATTTTGTGTGATTGTTGATACTTTTTTGTGACTTGTTATTGTGTACTGTGTTGTCCTTGTGCTCGTAAAAAGGTTTGTATTGTGATAGTTTTACTTTTATCCAAGTTTATTCAAGATGGACAAAAATAAACCCCCCGATCCTGTTCCCCCTGACATTCCATCATCCCTCTTCCCACTCTCTCAAAGCCCACTATCCCAACTCGCGGAGGTTGTTTGTGCTGTCTCAGAGATGGATACATCTCAGCCGCAGCTCAACCAATCTTCCCGTAAACGCCACGGAGACGAAACTATTATATATAACGCCTACCCCCCCAAGCAAACAAATGCGAAGCCAAATTGGGCGACTTCGTTACTCTGCTATCGATAAGGCCCCTTACCTCGTTCATGTCTCCCGAATTGAGTCCCAACCCAACTCTGGTGCCACCCTACACCCGGTGAATTTAGGAAAGTTTTTAATTAAAAATAATGTTACTAACGTAACTCTCGGTGGTGTAAAAAAAGTGGGTAGAAACCGTGTCTCGGTGGAGTTTACTTCTCCACAAGATGCAAACGCTTTCCTTGTAAATCCCTTGTTGTCAAAGCACAGTTATAATGCATTCATCCCTACATTCAACATCACAAGGATGGGTGTAGTCACAGGTGTCCCTTCTGACCTTACAGAAGAGGAAACAATGGAATTGTTAACTGTCCCTACAGGATGTGGGCAAATACTGAAGGTACGGCGTATTAACAGAAAGGTCCAGAAAGATGGAATCTATGAATGGAAACCCACTGAAACCTGTGTGATCACATTCGACGGTCAAGTTTTACCTAAGAGAATCTTCTGTTGCTACACGTCCCTCCCCGTGGAACAATATATTTTCCCCACCATCCAATGTCGCAAATGCTGTCGATTTGGACATGTGGCAAACGTGTGTAGGTCTAAACCACGCTGCAGCAAATGTGGCCACGATCACCCAGGTGATGGTTGCAACATTTCTGAGGGCGAGGCCTTCTGCATTCTTTGTTCGGGGAATCACTTTGCGGATAGCAGGTCATGCCCTGAGCATGGTAGGCAGAAAGCCATCAAAACTGTCATGGCTGAGAAATCTGTATCCTATGTCGAAGCTAGCAAATCTATTCCAGCAGCTTCCCGCAATTATGCCAACATCACCAAGACCCCAATTTCTCAGTCTTACCGAAAAACAGTTACCCTACAGCCAAAGACTCATGCCCCCCTCTCTCCATCTTATGACAGATCCGCTCATAATCTTATAACTAGTTCCCCCAAACCTTCACAGCCTAATGGCTGCGCTCTCAACCAAAATAATATCTCTCCCAACAATAGTATTTCTTCTATTATTGACATAATTATTAAACTCTTACCTCTACTTATTTCTTCTTCTTCTCCTAGTTCTCAATTACCGTCCAACGTTGCCAATCAACTTATAACTCTCCTTTTAGATTTTAAAAATGGCGTCCCGCCAAGTTTTCCTTCAGTGGAACGTGAGGAGCGTGTGGCATAAGAAGCACGACCTCATTTTCCTCTTAAATAAATACAAACCATTAGCTTGCTCTATAGCTGAAACTTGGCTCACCCCAAGTCTCAGCTTCCGTATGCCACATTTCAACATCCTCAGGTGCGATAGATCAGATGGCTATGGAGGATCTGCCCTCCTGGTCAATAACCGGGTTCCTCTTCTGCCCGTTACTTTTCCATCACTCACAGGTGAAATGAGCATCACCGCGGGGAAGGTTGAGGGCATCACAGTGTTCTCCATTTATATTGCACACCCTCATCTCAACTTCTTATCAATTTTAAAAGACATTTTCTCCAACACCCATGGTCCAATATTGGTCATGGGTGACTTTAATTGCCATCATTATAGATGGGGTTCGGAGCGCTGTGATGCCTTCGGCGCAGCTCTAGTTGAAATTTTGGATGACTTGGACCTCTGTGTTTTAAACAATGGGTGCCCAACACGACGATCGCTGCCAGGTCAACAAAAGAGCTGCGTAGATCTCACATTCTGTTCTGTCGAGTTAGCAGCATCAATTCACTGGGAATGCACTACCTTGTCGCATGGTAGTGATCACTACCCTATAGTTATATCTTTCCTTAATAAGTCTTACTTAGAAAAAACCTCCCCTCCACTTTTGAAATATAATTTGTCTAAGCCAGATTGGCCAAAATTTGTTTCATCATTGGAGGAGAAAATAGTTGCTCTTCCAAATTTAAATTCATGTTTATCATACCCATCTGATCACTACCATGCCAAGGCCTGTTATGAAGGTTTCATAACTGCAATCACCTCCAGCGCAGATTCCTGCTTCCCTTTAAAAAACTCTGCTCGCAACAAAATACCCTCACCCCCCTGGTGGGATTCAGAATGCACAGCAGCGATCAGAGAGAGAAAAGATGCTGAACGACGTTACAACAGAGACATGAGCACTGAAAATCTCTTGGAATACTGCCGAATTAATGCCAGAACCAAACGTTTTCTTCGCAAGAAGAAACGCTCAGGCTGGGTTAATTTCTGCTCATCTCTTTCCCCTTCCACTCCGGTTTCAGCTGTCTGGAGAAACATTAACAGGTTCAGACGCGGATGTTCCCCATCAATCTCTTCCCCGATCACTAGGGAAACTGCTGAACATTTCTTTGACAAATTGGCTCCACCTTATGTTCCTTTCTTATCAGAATGTCAACCCATCCCCTTATTAAATATGACGGAGGATCCGCTTGATGCTCCCTTTACCCTGGAAGAATTGAATGTGGTACTCAAACATGTCAGAGACTCTGCTCCTGGTATTGATGGTGTGCCATATTCTTTCTTAACTCAGTCTGGCGAAACGGCTAAATCTTACTTTTTAAACATACTAAATTACTGTTATAATCATGGTTGGGTCCCTGATCAATGGAAACTTCAAATTATTATCCCTCTACTGAAACCAGGCAAAAATGCAGATGATCCGAATGGCTTTCGACCAATTGCTTTGGCTTCAGTCCTAGCCAAATTACTTGAACACCTTATTAAAAACCGTCTCGAGTGGATAGTCGAATCGAGAGGTTTACTGCCGAACCACCAATTTGGTTTCAGAAAAGGTCTTAGCACGATGGACAGTGTTGGTATACTTATTACGGATATCCGCTTAGCGTTCTCCAAAAATGAATCCGTGGTAGCCACCTTCCTCGACATTTCCTCTGCTTACGACAATGTTCTTCTTCCCACTCTCAGGCATAAATTGCAACAGCTGAGACTTCCGGGAAAGATGATACAATGCATTTGTGAACTTTTAATGTCTCGCTCAGTGGTTTTGAGAGTCCAGGGCGAGGAATTCGACAAGAGGCAGACATGGAGGGGTCTCCCACAGGGGTATATATGTCCTCAGTCCCATCCTCTACAACATATACACGGCTGATATTGGGTCCTGCTTAAATAACAACTGTCAGATATTACAATACGCCGATGACATTGTACTGTATGTGACAGATCCCTCCATTGTCGACGCTGCGGCATCTCTGAGTCTCTCTTTGGATTCCCTGAACCGCTGGCTTTTGAGCCATGGTTTATCTCTATCTGCTCCAAAAAGTTCGACAGTAATCTTCTCTCGGAAAAGACTCATCCCTCATATTTCAGTTAACTTTTTAGACCATAACATCCCAGTAGTTAGTCAAGTTAAATTTTTGGGCGTCACTTTAGACTCGAGACTAACCGGCAAACATCACATAAACGCTCTTATTCAAAAATGTGAAAGAATTATTTCGATTTTAAAAGTTCTTGCGGGTGTTTGGTGGGGTGCCCACCCTTACACCATGAAACTAGTTTACAACGCCCTAGTTCGCAGTGTGCTAGATTATGGATCGTATCACCTGATCCCTTGTAACAAAGGTGCTTTGGCTGGACTGGACAAAGTTCAGTCGAAATGCCTTCGGATCATCTCAGGTTGCATGAAATCTTCTCCCATTAACGCGTTGCAGGTCGAATGCGCCGAACCTCCACTTGCCCTTAGAAGGCAATTCCTAGCTTCCCGTTTTCTATCCAAAGTTTTATGCAGATCCTCCCATCCCCTAATAGAAAAACTGAATAAGTTAGATGCAATCTGCAGAAACTCAAATTATTGGAAAAATAAAGAAATCCCCTTAATTTTAAAATCCTTTAGAAATATCCGAAAGTTAGAATGTCCCATTGTCCAATATCCTAGTTTACCCCTTTTCAATTTTGCATACGAAGTTTTAAATTACGTTCCGAAAACCATTCTTGATATTGGTATTTCCAAAAATTCTCCGTCGGCGAATTCGGCCTTCAATGCGGCGGTGGGCGAGCGATGGAGCGGTTTCCAGCTATTTTTCACAGATGCTTCGAAACAATCTGAACTAAGCCACACTGGTGCGGCAGTTTTTTACCAAAACTCCAAAATTATCTTGCAGTTTAAATGCCCCAAAGAGTCTTCGGTATTCACTGGTGAATGCGTGGCTATATTGGAAGCTTGTCGTTTCATTGAATCACACCACAACATTGTAAAAGCCGCTATTTTCACAGATTCCCTGAGTTGTTTACTCGCCCTAGCCCAAAACCCATTTAAGAATAAATTACATAGTTCCCTCATTCTGAAAATCAAAAACTCCCTATACTCATGCGCTAATAACCGAAAGGATGTTCAGCTAGTATGGATCCCTAGTCATTGTGGTATCAGAGGTAACGAACATGTTGATGCTTTGGCCAAAAATGCTTGCTCATCTGAAACTTCAGACCTCACTCACAACTCCCATCAGGGTTATGTCCTATTATCCCTCCCAAAAGTAGATCTCTACCGCTCCTGGCAGGAGCTATGGAATGTCTCCGGCAAAAAAAGAGGCCGGTTTTTCCATGCAGTGCAACCAACTATAAACCCAAAACCATGGTTTTACAGCTACAGAAAAACGTCTAAAACCATCATTTCGGTTATCTGTAGAATCCGCATAGGTTTTTGTTGCACTCCCGTATTCCTCAACAAAATTCGTATACGCGACTCCTCGCTTTGTGAATGCGGATTGGAGGACGGCACACTTGACCATATATTTTTTGAATGTCCTAATAATATCCCTCCTCTCGATTTATATAGCCGTCTCCCAGAAATTAAGATTCCACTCCCGATCAATTTCCCTTCCCTTTTAACCCATTCCTCTCCAGATCTGCTTGTGACGCTGATGATTTTCATCCGTCACAACAATATCAAACTCTGACCCTCTTCCCCAATTCTCCATCTGTGTTGATGTGGTATACAATTATATGTTATCTCTTAATGTTTTAACCATTTTATTATTATTTAAGTAATTTTATTTCTTTGTTTGTTTCAGTCCCATACTAACACCAGAAGGTCTACATTAAGTGCAACAGTTCATCGAACGGTCACTTTCACCGTTCTAAATTTGTAATTTTTTTTCTCACACTCCCTGCTTGTCCAGTTCACCTTAGTTATTGGCATATGGCTGACCCAGCCCATAGTTGCCATAATAAAAATAGAATAGAATAGAACTAGAATATAAATGCAATTCTTCTACATAAATAAAAAATATGAATGATCAAAATTAAAACAAGCAAATCAAGTAATTTCATTGAATGTATTCCATATCATGTTTCTTCAACTATTTCTTCTTGTGTAGATCTTAATAGCTTTGATAACCTTTTCCCAATCAATTTGGGGTATGTTCTTGTTTTAAGGAGAAACTCTTTTGATTGGTGTGTCACAGCCCCATTCGCTAACTGATACTTACATAAAGCATGCAATGGCTGTAATAACTGTTCAGTATACTTTGGATCCTTTTCTAATTGTGTTAAAGCTTGAGCTGCAGTTTCAAGTGTACTTAAACATCCTTCTGTTGGCTGTGTCCTTATAATATAACTACTAGTATTGCTTGTCATTAATTTAACTTGTTTAATATTATGAAGAATAGGACAGGACGCATATATTGCCTTAGCTTGAGGCCATGTTCCATCGATCAGTACGAGATTGTAACTGTCAGTATCATTCTCCATATCTCTTATATCTATGGCTGTTTTACTTGGATAAAGTAGTAGTGTGTTTGGTTGCTTAAGTAAGTTTTCTAAGTCTTTATGTTTTGGTTGTGGAAACCTTTTCCCTTTGAATATAAGGCACTTATCAGCGGCTAAACCTAATTGTAACATCGGAGCAGTTCGTAGACATCTCTTTTCTTCTGCAGGGTGCTGTAGTAGTATGATTGTGCTGCGGGGATTTAATTTTTCAGGTGGTAATGCAGAGCACCAACAGACAACCGCAGGTCGCCTGGAAATAAAAGGAATCACTAATAGTGTCAGGTAACTGGAACTCAGGTACATCTTTGTGGTTAACCAAGTTATTTTAATGTTAATTTTCAATTCTAGTCAAGGCTACTTAATCTGTTAGATCCTACAAGTTTGAAATCCATACATTTGTGTTTTAAAATAAGTTAGTAGGTAGGTACTGCAAATCACGTGCAAATCGAGTGTGGAGACACCCACCCATTGCTGGAACATTGAATAATTTAAATTTAAAGAATGAAATAAAAAACATTTAAGCTAAAATATATTTAATTTCCAATCAGAGCTACTTACTTGCAGGTTGCACAGAGTTTGCGCATAACTGGAGGATCAGCTGGTATGTTTGAAAGGTCATCCCAGACTTCCAACTCCTCCATTTCAATACTAAAATAAAATGTTTTATATGTAGTATTCAGCAGTCTTAGGAGGTATTTTAATTTCTTACATTTTACCATTACCTATTTTTAATTAAATATATAATTTTAAATGATGTTAAAAAATAAGACACTGTAACTAGTGTCAGAAAACCAAATGAGGTCCTTCCATCATCATACTCTTGATTCAGTTTCTATGGTGTACGGTACGATACTTGTCGAGTTTCATTTATAATAATCACGGTGCAGCATCTATCAGATTTTGAGAATAATTAATTATAAGGTTTGCTGTTAATGTAAGTGCGAAGTTGTCACGTCACTTTCATTCATTATTCATTTCATCAATCTGTCAATTTCAACGTCAGTCATGTCAAAGACAACAGATCACCTGCCAAATCCAATGTTATGCCTCCTTTACACAATCCGCGATGTTGCTAAAGTTAATGTGCGACTGTGCGACACTACACACTCGTTCATCTTCGTGATGAGCTCATTGAGACCTTTGACTCGGTGAAGTTCGACGAGGTAAGCCGAAGTGCCCTTGTGGTGCCCTTTCTACACAATCGTATTCGTCTTACACCGTACCACTCGAGTACAGCTTGACATAAAAATGTAGAAAACCGGAAGTCGCCACTGTCTTCGCGCCACCAGCACTTTGAATGATTTTTTTTTTTTTTTTTCACTTATTACGTTAGTTTTATGGCACAAAAATAAATCCAACAAACCTGCGGTCTTTGTTTAACATCAAATATCAAAGATTTTAAAACGCTGTGAGAAATAAAAATTTTAGTTCCGTTTCAATCCGTTCTGGCCAAGCTGTAGTGTAGAGAAAGGGTTCACCCTTGTTTGGTAGAACAGCTTTTGATATACAGCTTGGCAGAAAACCGGAAGACACCACTGTGCTCTCGCTACCAGCACTTTGAATGATTTTATTTATTTTCACTTTTTACGTTAGTTTTATGGCACATTAATAAATCTAACAAACCTGCGTCTTTGTTTACAATTTACAATATCAAAGATTTTAAAACTTTGTCAGCAAACAAAAAGATTAGTTCCGTTTCAAGACGTTCTGGCCAAGCTGTAATTTAACTAATTCGAACAACGTTTGTATAATATCGGTTGACTTAATTTTCATTTCATCGAATATTTTATTTGCGATAGCAACATTTGCACTATTGATCAAAATTTGATGTAATGTTCAGATGGTATAACATTTAGTTTATCGAATCGATTGGTGTAATGTAATGTAGAAAAGAAAACATTGTAAATATTTGTTCCGTCGATCTATCTTGGTAGGTGGTAATCAGCAATTTAACTAAGTATGCAAGAGCGAGCGAAGCGAGCTCGGGACTTGGGGCACCACGACTCGAACAGGTTAGGTCTGAAAGACCCCGCCATCCTCTCCGTGTTAGGTTACTTCAAACCTTGCAAACAGAAATAGGAGCCCCGCGAAACGGGGCTCCGTCAAGCTACCTTGGTAGGTGGTAATCAGTAGGTAATATACAGCTTGGCCAGAACGGATTGAAACGGAACTAAAATTTTTATTTCTGACAGCGTTTTAAAATCTTTGATATTTGATGTAAACAAAGACCGCAGGTTTGTTAGATTTATTATTGTGCCATAAAACTAACGTAATAAGTGAAAAAAAATAAAATCATACAAAGTGCTGGTAGCGCGAAGAAAGTGGCGACTTCCGGTTTTCTACATTTTTATGTCAAGCTGTACGCTCGCCCTTGCATCCTTAATAAAATTGCTTTAAAAAATAAAATCGGGCTCTGTCGAGCTACCTTGGTAGGTGGCTACTACCAAGGTAGCTCGATAGAGCCCGATTTTTTATAGACAATGAAAGGAAACGAATTATTAATTATCTGAATATTCGATACGATATTTCGACTAAATCATTATTAGTCTAGTGAAACATTAGTATAAATAAAATTAGTGCATATGAAAATTCGGTCAAATGAAATTAATACAAAGAAATAAATCCTACTATACTATTTTAAAGGCGAAAGTTTGTAAGTATGGATGTATGGATGTTTGTTACTCTTTCACGCAAAAACCACTGAACGGATTTAGTTAAAATTTGGTACACAGATAGTTTATAACCTGGATTAACACATAGGATAGTTTTTATCCCGATTTTATGTTCCCGTGGGATAATTTTTGAGTTGCAGCGGGTGAAGCCGCTGGCAACAGCTAGTATGCTTAATAAAAATTTACCAATAAATATTCGGTGAAATGAATTATTCTACGAAACGACTTTTACCAAAACAATTTCGACCAAAATTAGCCGGAGTGATTTTCGACGAAACGTTGTTCTACCAAACAAGGATGAACCTAGAGAAAGCATTACTTTAGCCCGGGAATTCGGCCTTGAAGCCATGCCAGAAACATTACAAAAAAAAAACAAAATGGGTTTCCAAAAATGATTACAGCTTGGCGAGAACGGATTGAAACGGAACTAAAATTTTTATTTCTGACAGCGTTTTAAAATCTTTGATATTTGATGTAAACAAAGACCGCAGGTTTGTTAGATTTATTATTGTGCCATAAAACTAACGTAATAAGTGAAAAAAAATAAAATAAAATCATTCAAAGTGCTGGTAGCGCGAAGACAGTGGCGACTTCCGGTTTCCTACATTTTTACAGCTTGACATAAAAATGTAGAAAACCGGAAGTCGCCACTGTCTTCGCGCTACCAGCACTTTGAATGATTTTATTTTATTCTTTTTCACTTATTACGTTAGTTTTATGGCACAATAATAAATCTAACAAACCTGCGGTCTTTGTTTACATCAAATATCAAAGATTTTAAAACGCTGTCAGAAATAAAAATTTTAGTTCCGTTTCAATCCGTTCTGGCCAAGCTGTATGTCAAGCTGTACAAGCTTGGCCAGAACGGATTGAAACGGAACTAAAATTTTTATTTCTGACAGCGTTTTAAAATCTTTGATATTTGATGCAAACAAAGACCGCAGGTTTGTTAGATTTATTATTGTGCCATAAAACTAACTTAATAAGTGAAAAAAAATAAAATAAAATCATTCCAAGTGCTGGTAGCGCGAAGACAGTGGCGACTTCCGGTTTTCTACATTTTTATGTCAAGCTGTACCTTCTGTTACAGCTTATGTAGTATCTCTAAGTAGTCTGTGGTTACAGCCTAGGCCACACTAACAGTATTCCCCGTTTGATTGAAAACAGTCTGACTAAAAATGTAAAAACTGACCGTCCATTGTCGCAAACGCTATAATCAACGGCATTTCCCGCTAGTGTGGCCCTAGTGCTAGTATTTCTGGATTCTGTGCTTCCCTAATAATCTTTTTCCTGCAGTTTTGATGAAATCGTTAACCAATTTTTGGGAATGCAAACTGAAATGTCACCCACCACCCAGCTCTTACGGTGCGTACAGACTATGTAACACAACATGTTATATAACATTTTTCATCGTGTGGTCATGTTATATAACATTGTTATATAAAATTTTACATAAATTTGTAGTGTTATATAACAATGTTATATAACATTGTTACATGGTCTGTACGCACTTTTAAAGACAAATACAGTTCGAAAAAAAGCGCCGCGTTTTAAAAGTGCTGACGTGTGAACAGATGGAAATGCATTTGTTCTATTTCGGCGTTTTTTTAATGCCCGGAAAAAAGCGCTCATGGCAATGGCTTCTAGCCCCCATACGCACGACCGCTTTTAAATCAAATGCAGATTGACTATAACACCGCGTTTTTTTCGAACTGCATTTGATTTTAAATGCTGGGCGGTGACAGTTTAGTTCAATTTACCTTTTTGTTAAAACTTAGCGTTTTTTTTTACGGCCAAAAAAAGCGCTCGTGCGATGGGGGCTAAAACTTTCATCATTTGCTGTCATTTGCCAAGATGAAAAGCCAATATTGACTATGTGCGAAGTGGGTGGTGGGGAACGGCAAATCGATCGTAGCGCACGACGTGGCAGAAATGTGAATTAATTCTGGGCTGTCATGTGTCAAGTTGCTTTATTTTCATAACTTTCTTTATAATTTAATACGAAAACTTTAACTTTAACTTTTCCCGTTCGTTCTAAGCTCTTCCACTTCTCTCACATGCTGTGCTAATACTAATTTTTTCCCTTTTTGCTCAGTTTGAGGTTGGAAATGTATTTTATGCTTAACCGATTCAAATCCCGTGCGTATTATAATATCCATATTTTCCACGAGGAAGAAAATCGCTAGGTATAATATACACACTCACTTTTTACACTATTTTTTCAATTTCGTTGAAAAACTAGTCGAAATTTAATATCACAAAGATATCTTATCATCTAGTTGACATGATTTGACAGATGACAAGTCCTGAATAGTTGCGGCCACTAGGAGCGCTGTCATCGCGCACACAACGAATACTAAGAACTAGGGTGCCGTATGTCCATAGGTCACTTGCACGCGGCAAATAAATTAAAAAAAAAATCTGGTTCTAAAATCTATTTTGTTTTTTTTTTTGTCTAATAATGGAATGTTTCAGTCAGTACTTTCAGTTATTGTGCAACTGTGTCTATGTAGTCTGTGGTTATTGTGTTGGAACAATAGATGGCGTGACTGTCTAAATATGTTTTCGTACCATTCAAATCAGCTTTTATTTAATTGTTTCGATAATAACAAAAAATATGATAGCGGTGGAAAGGTGGAAAGCCTTCGTAGCCATTCAAATGAGTTAAAAGCTTGGTGGCGTAATTAGTAGCTCACCAACAAGATAATTGAAAGCTTTTCTTAATATTAAACGACGCCATTTTGCGCCGCATTTCATATAGATACAATGGTAATAAGTCTCATTCTTTCATACGTAACTTTCGTATGAGCAAAAGAATAAGATGCAAAATTCACTGACTTTCTCTTGAGTTACGTAGTTAGGTACATTTTTACACGAATGATTTGTAAACATGGAGGCGAAGTGTTATGCTAGTGTGAAGTAATTTCATCGTTTTGCCGTGTATTATTTCTGTTACGAAGTTTCAGACGTGGTTAGTATGACATGTAGTTTAATATCGCTCTATAATCGTAATAACATAGTGTAACCCATCATCATTATGCATATTTCCACATAGGAATGTAAACGTATGCACTTATTTGGCGCCAATGTCCTAAAAGACCGTTATGATCGCATAATATGATTTATCTAACGATCTAGGCATGTTAAAAAGTAACATCATAGTTTTTTAGCCATATTTCTAGACTGCGTTGTACAACATCACCAAGTTTCATCGTGATTAAACTGGTCTTACGAGTGTCGTCCGATCTGTCATTTCAACAAATTATGTGGAGTGGAAATGAGATATTTCTTAAAATAACGCTGTAGAACTTAAACTTTTTATTGATTTCAGTGTCTCATTCCAGATAATTTTAATACTATGGACAATTTGGGACTGAAATGAAGACAATCACACTGTTGTATTTGGAAACATCTTGACCAACCTTGAAGTAAGTACCTCAACCATTTGAAGCCAGCATTATAGCGTCATTACTAATAGTTACAGTTCAATAACTGTTTAGACCAGCAAATTCTTTCATGATTTACTTAAAATTTGTCTAAATAATGCTTGTCATGATCAAATTATCATTTCCTTATCTTGTGCTATCACTCATAACAAGTGCTTTGCAGTAGGTACTCTGTATTGCCATGTTTTTGTTGATTTTCAAGTTCATGATTACAAATTAAGATAATTTTACTGTAACTTAATACCACTCTGTTATACCTTTAATGGTTTTGAGGTTGTTTATTTGTATTTATGTTCCAGAAATGGGCACAGAGTTGCCAAAAACTCATGATTCAAGTGGTGATTCAGACTCTAATAGTGATTCTGAGGTATGTATTATCTTTATAAATCCAAACATTTAAAGAATGTCTTTTCTAGTATTGTCTGTTTGAGTATTTTGAAATTTCATGCATGAATGTTTTCCTTGGTCCTTTGATTCAGTAAAAAATTAAGTACTTTTAATAACAAAAGTAATGTGTGTTGTGTAATCTGAGACTTTGAGGCTATTACTGCTGTTTCTAGTAAGATCTAAAAATTGTTTAATATAAATTATTCTATTATCTCATCAATCATACTATTGTTAATTGTTATCTGTTAGTTTAGTTTATTGTTTGGTAATACATGGCATGGTTTGTCATACAAACATAATTTACTTTTTTTTTATTTGGTATTACAGAACAGTTCCTCCAGTGATTCAACAAGAAGTGAGTGGGAGTGTTCTGATGCAAAGCAGAGTGCTTCCCGAAAGGCACACTTCTCGGTCACTTCGTGTGATACTGGGTTAAAATTAAAGATTGCTGCTATACCACCCAGAAAAGTATCACCGAAAAGGACCAATAAACCATCAGTGAAAAAGAAATTGGCAAATAATAAAAGTCAAAGCAAAGAACGAACCCCTGTGAAGAAGAAATCTCAACTCTCGGACACCACGTCAAGTTCAGAATCATGTAGTAAGTGCTCGTCTGATTCTTCAAGTGATGATGATTTGCCACTTAAAACAGTCTCTAAATCATTACCATCAAAGTGTACGGCAAAAACATCCACTAAAGTAAAGAGTACTTCCAAGGGTGATAGTGAAGAAGGCAGAAAACCATGTGAATCTAAAGAAAATGGGACTAAAATTAACAACAAAGATAAACAATGTGCTTCAAAGAACAATGTGAACGTGAAAAAGACTAAAAGTGATGAATCTTCTCATGAACCTTTGAAGAGAGGAAGAGGGCGACCCAGAACAAAGGTAAGTTTAGAGTAGTTTTACATTACAACAATATAGTTATAAATACAAGAGTAAATTAGATAAAAGTAGGATAATAGCAGTTGTGAACATATCGTATTTTGATTTGATTTTGTACAAAATTTCTGTGAGCTTATTCTCTGCTTTGGATTTGGCTTGAGAGTATTATAAAGGTAAGTCCATTTAGTTTTTACTATTTTATTGCTAAATACTTGGTGTGGCTTAGTATTGTGGTAGTTTGCTTGTATGATGGTCTTTACGTATTGGTTATCCAAGTAACGAAAGTAGGTACTTCTAGGGTAACACACATTGTCCCATAGACTAATAAAATAATCCCACATAATGTGAAGTGCCTAACTTTTATTGTTTACATCCAAATTAAACCACTAAAGAAACTATTACAAATATACTAAGGGTCAACACACACCGATAGAGCGGCGAAGGGCACCGAAGCAGAGCGCAGTTTCAGTGTATTATATTAATTTTAACTTTATTTTCATTACTATAATTCCTACTTATTATCGCATATCGACTCCGTTTATGGAATTCGCGCGACTCATTCGAGTTTCTCATGTGATAATAAGTATTATAGTAATTAAAGTAAAGTTAAAATTCATATGACACTGAAACTGCGCTCCGCTTCGCTGCACTTCGACGCTCTTTTGGTGTGAGTTGAGCCTAAGTATGGATTACCTGGGATACCCAGAGTTTGATTGCCAGCACATTGATGAATGTGAAAATAAACAGGATTGGCAAAAATTACTTGAAGCTCAGAAATAAATGAAGTGCCCAACAGTTGGGATTGCGTTATAATTACATAATAGAGTACATATAATGGCTTCCTCGAGAATTCACGTGAAGAGGCACACTATCGAGAGAAGTGGAAGGAATGGGGGGAGGCCTTTGCTCAGGAGTGGGACAGAGCAGGCTAGTAAAAAAAATACTATTTGGTATTTTGATTACTATGGGCAGTGCCGTATTATCCATAAGGCACTTTAGGCCAGTGCCTAGGGGCCCACTATGACCAGGGGCCCAGCACTCCCGATTAAAAAATGAGAAAAAGGGGATTGTGTTGTGTGGTTGTATGAAACCGCGGTAAAAGTGAAACTTTTTTCACATTAAAAGCCCCTATTATTGACAGTTTGACACTATAAGAGTGACAGTGAATGTCTGATTTTTTTAATTGTATTGAAATTAATCTAACAATTCGTTTTTTTTTTTTGTATTAGACACTTTTATTTTATTAACTTGTATACATATAATTTAATTTTTATACTTAAATAATCGCTTATTAAATGACAAATAAGTATATTAATTTGAAATCAGCAATTCAAGTGTGGGTACTTACTATTGACAGGGCAAAATGGTATCAGAGTCTATTTTTGACAAATTGCGTTTTTGTGGTATGAAAAAGGGAGGGCCCCAAACGAGCTGTGCCTAGGGGCCCCGAGATGGTTAATCCGGCCCTGACTATGGGAAATAGTGAAGTGGTTTTTCTTGTCTTTGGCATGGGTTTTTGTGGTCAATTCATTTACCAATGTTATCCATCAGGTATAATATGACAAAAAATTAACACCATGGCATGGAAGCCAGATACTTGTGTAGTGGATAGTTCCACTATGTGTACCTTAAGAACCAACACCACAAATAGATGATGTTGACATTTGTGTCAGCTATGTGATTGCAGTGGACTGCAATAGGCTGTTCTGATGATGATGAGGCAATATAACAAGCAATCCATGTTGCAGAAAAACACTAGTCTAGGAGCTTCATTGTTTATTTTCTCAACTTTATTGGAATGATGTAGAAACAGAAGGAACTAAAAGTTCCTTTATGCAATTACAAATTCCTAAAAGTTGTATAACGTTGATGGTCCTAGAAATGGTGAAAATATTATTTTCTCTTTAGTGTGGAAAAGATGTATCCAGGATTGACCAACAATGAGTCCTTTTATGAGGAAGAGACAAATGTATGCAAAGACGCCTTCGCAAGTCCAAAGGTCATTGAACCGTCGGAATAGAATAATCACGGTTGCTGCGCCATTGCAGATGGCAAATTTTATCTAACAGTTGCAAAAATAACAGAATCCTTTTGACCACAGGTCAGGTAGCAAGTAATTTTTAAACTTTTTGGAATGGATATGACTGGCTCTCAAAACAGTGAAGGAAAACATCATGAGGTAACAGCCATGTTCCAGAACCAAATATGACAAAAAATGTGCCAAATGCAGTGTTACCAGATACACGGTAATTACCGTAGATGCACGGTATTTTTGACCTGAACACGGTCTACGGTAATGATCTATTACCGTGTCATTTTCTACGGTATTTTTGTATTTAAATTACCGTGTAAAAATAGTCGATTTTAAAATAAGAAACTTTCGTAAAATGGATAATTTATTCCAAAAAGCAGCCACACTGGTCGTCTCGTCTATGACATCGGGGGTCCCGGTCCCTAAACATTTCAATAGCTTGTGAGATCGTGTAATCCGACAAAGTAAAGAAGTTTTTCTTTTGGGGTTTTTTTTCTTCTAACTAACCAATATTAAAATAAGTAGCATAGTAGTAGTAGTGATTGGATAGAAAGAATGTCATTTGCTTTGCCTAGGTTGTTTGCTATTTATTGGTGTCTTGGTGTATAAAATTTTATCTTCGTAAAGTAAAATACGAGCTCATAATGGGCAGCGATGATAAATGTGTTGATTTTACACCATCAAAAGATATGTTAAATAAAATAACTTCATCAATTTATGAGCAACAAGTGGAACTTCTGGATGACTGATTATTTCTAATAAAGCATACAAAAAAACTTTTTATTTTGTTTTCAACTAACACAATAATTCACGCTGTATTTTTTTTACATCTACGGTAATTAGACTCAAAACACGGTAATTTTAGTTAGCTGACACGGTAGTTTAAATTTTTTATCTGGTAACACTGGCCAAATGTGACATCTACCAAACCGCACTGGGCGCACGTGGTGGATTACGGCCCACTCCCTCTCACAGAGAGGAGGCCAGCGTCCCAGCAGTGGGAACATTTATAGGCTTATGATGATGATAACTGGGTTATAGAAAAGTTGCTGATACAAATTAGAAACTTCCAGGAGTTCAAGAAGAGGAACAAGTTGGGCGACGTGTCAGAAGAACCTTCAGCCTCATTTAATTTATTTCATCAATCATACTTTTTATTTTTTTTAATACATTATACCTAAATAGCTTACGCGTTGCTCGCATCTTGCGATAACCATTCTGTTATTTACTTTTAGAGTAATTCGCAGAATCTCCAATTCGCGGATTGCCTATCTGCTGGGCGCTAGACTCCTCGGCATTTTACAAAATATGTAAAATCTATAACATATCCTCAAACAAAATCGTTAAGCTTTTGAATATAAAGCATGTCCCGTTTTGGCCGAAAAATGTAATGCTATGATAAAAAGTAATTCCAGAAAGACTGTTTTTGAACTTTCTAATTCAAAAATAATCTATCTGGATATTTTGCGGAGTGGACTCTTTTTGTAATCAAAATGCTTTATGTTGCTTTGCTTGAATTCGCTTTCAAATTAGCTTAAATGTGTAGTTTTTGTAGTTGGCTTTCTTGTCTTGAAATGAAATAATGAAATCTTAATATTTAATTAATTCAGCATATTGACAATGGGAATAGGCCCTAAAATCGACCCTTGGGTTAACCCTGTTGTTGCTGCTTTGAAAAGAGTACACGTGACGAACCTCTTCCTCATTTAACATTTTTAGGCCATTGTAAGTTTAGTTTCGAAGATGATCCAGTTCAAGAAGTAACTACGCTTGCTATCAAATTCAGTCTTACTTGGGCCCCCTGACTAACTATATCTAACGCTGTCTCAAAGTCAAGAATTATCTCTGTGCAACAAGGTAACGTGTGTGCTACGCTTTTGATTAAACTTACAATTTCCTATCTTCGCCATAAACTAAGAGGCTGGTTTTTCGGTATGTCAATGCATCACAATATTATCCTTCACTGGTCTTGGGAGTGAAAATTCTTGTGTGTATTGTGAATAGAATCGTCTGTCATTAGATACAGTTAAGTTGTTGCTGCGATATCAAATTGGTACTTGCTAGCAATGACCACTTGCCAGATCAGATAACTAACCCCTCTAGATCTTTACTTTAGGTATCTGAATAGACAAAAAACGCTTTAAACTACGTACGGTACGTAGTTTAAAACAAAGCCGCTACAATTTTTCTGTATGCATGTAACTTCTAAATGCCTGAAATAAGACCAAATAGGATTTCTTTTCGAAAAAACCACAGCGAGGATCAAAAACTTAACCCGTAGTGGAACGTTCTAAGTAATTGAAAATCTTAACTCGCTTTATGTTTAAATGTAAAACTTCACGGCTACGAGTATAATAGTTATATTTCTAGTAAATTGTAAAATAAATGAAAAGTATGAAATACATACGTCTAAAAAATAACTTACGGCACAGCTATAATTATACGCGTTAGTTTTTGTGGATTATAATCATAAAAAGTGTATTTCCCTAGTCATGACAACGTTTCTGTAACAAAAAAGAACAAAGCGGAAAATGTTATTCTGTTTTTAATACATTTACTATTTTAATACATTTTTTATTTTAATACATTTTTTTTTTCTACGTGGTGAAATCATCAAATGAGTTTTCCCCTGGCAGGACGGGAGGGACTGTCAGAATCGTACTGACTAAAATCCACGGTGTCCTTCAACAGCCGTTTATGTTCCGGGGTCACGATAATGAGATAAGTCCCGCGACCCCGGTAGGCTTTGGCCCTCTAGAGGCCCGGCCCCGTCATTATGCTCAAGCTCTTTGAGGCGCGCGTGGAACACAACGCGCCGTCGACCCGGGCATGGTCTATGGTCGGACACCGAGTTGCCCTTTACTCGCCGCCCGATGCCCGCGCCTACGGTGGCCGGAGATCGTCTTGCGACGTCTGTCGCCGTGGGCGTCCACCACCGCGGGTGGGGCGGAGGGAGGACGTTGTCCTCTCCCTCACGCGGCCCGCTTCCTCCTTCGCGAGCATGACTGCTTCGCAGAAGGAGGCGACCGCTTCCCACTCCGTCGCCCCGCAGCATGGCCGCGACTAATGCCGGGCGCGAGAGGTCTCCGCATATCGCCGCCGTGAGGACACGTCGGTGCTCTGCCCAAGCGGAGCAGTCTTGCACCGTATGCTCTACTGTGTCCTCCGGGTGATCCTCGCAGTGGTGACACCCAGGCGTTTCCTCCTTTCTCATCAGACAGGTACCTCCCGAAACTTCCGTGTCCGGTGAGGACCTGCGTCACGCGGTAGGTCAGGACACCGTGACTCCTATCTCCTATCCAGCCACTCTTCGACATTTAACCTATTTGGGTTGACTCTTTATTCAACTAGGTAAATAATCCGAATGATCGACTTAAATGGATTACTTGAAAAATAAATGTAGGGTTTTCTTAGTCTTCGTGACAAAAAAATGTTTGCACCAGTTTACTTAAATACTAATGTGCTTTCATAGCAACATGTCGAGAAAACACGCAAATGCCTGTAGACTTCATTTTTTACTTCACGTATTTATCACTTACTATTTACATATGTATGATTCAAAGCCATTTGCTAGCCGCATTTAGACTTAATGATTTAATCATTGTTGTGCTGTATTTAGAACCATTATCTATAAACAGACTTCATAAAATGATCCCTACGAATAATTGCGTAAAAGCTGTTCGTAACTGTTTAACTTGTTTATAAGTCGGAGGGTTCTAAAGAAGCTTAACAAGGGGGCTTTTAATGTATGGGTGAATTACTATTGAAATCAAAAGGAACCCTTTGTGGCGCCTTAATCTGGTCCAGTTTTTTTTCATTACCTTTTATTATTCTTGTTTACCACATGAGTACTCACTCGGTATGAGAATGTACTAGTGGCTTGAGCAATAATTCCCCCTTTTAATCGTATTTCGTCGACACAGATGGTATCATGTGATCTCATTCTTTGTATTTTAATAGCCATGTTGAATTATGTATGGATAAGGAATTATTAAATTCGTCTGTCTCATTTAAATAGCCGTTTGGTAATAACTGAATTATTGCTTTGCCGGCTTGAGGTTTCGAAATATTTATGAAGATTACGTTCGATAAATTAGTATTTTCATCGTTGATATCCGAGTCATTGCATTCTTTTGGATATATTAAAAATATGGCAAACGATTTTTTGAAGTTCAGGTTGTAGTATACCTCTGCAACTCTCCGTAATCAAATGGGTTTAATATTCTTGGCTTTCGTCCAAAAAGTCTGCAACTTCGCACTTTTTGGAACACTTGTATTTTCATCTGGGCGAACGATAATATTGAAATTCGTTCTTGAACGAATCAATCATTCATTTTGATTAATTTTAATACTGTATTAATGACAAAAAACTGACTTGAAAATATTTAGAAGGCTGAAATGAGAAATTGCATAGTTTTTCAAAGTGATTTATGAATTTGCAGCATGAGTCATTGTGATGTGTGGATGCGTGAAAGTATTTAGATCGATGTTCACATCATAACACAGCGTTTGAAGAGCGGTTTCATTCACTCGTGACCGAATTAATTTCTATTGCTAATCATTACCGCTAGTCTTAGTAGAGATGATTAAACACCGCTTTACTGACTGGAATATTCACTTAAATCGAATAGCTTATTTCTACAAATTGTCTCATTCAAGATAACCACTAATTTATTCTTGCTCGTTATCTGGCCGCAATTTAAAGAAACTTACGAAGTTTATCATTGTAAATGTAAATAAAAGTAATTTGTGATAGGAATAGAAATAGTAGGTGGTGCATAGGGGCAGTGACGCTACGAAGGGGTAGGTGTGCAGCGTGCAGCATTTAATTAAGGCGGTGGGTGCGCTTGGTTCGCGTGCCGGCCGCGGTGCACTTCCGGCTCGCCCCCGGGGCGCTGCGCTTTTTCCTAGCGGCCGGGGGAGGCCGCGCCGTGCAAGGAAAGCGCGACCGGTCGTCACCCGCGCTGAGGAATTAAAATTTTTCACGTAAACTGGTTTGATAGCGCGTACAGTGGCGGAGTGGGGGTCGCGAATACGCGCCACGCCGGTCATTAGCTGGATCGCGGCGAGACGCGCGCGCGTACCGACCTCTTGCGTACGCGGTGCTCCGAACGTACACGCCGCACACATCCGTCAGATGTGTACACACGCGCGATGTCTTCGATTGATTGGCTGATGTGATCTTGTGCTTTAGTGTGAAACAAAGTTCATAATATAAATATTATAATTATAACTGAAGTGTTTTCGAGATTGCTTTTTAGTTTTGTCGAGTGTTGTGGTTAGTTGGGTAAAAATTTTGGTGTTTTTGGGATTAAAATGATCAAAGTTATTACCAATAATAAACTGCAAAGATACGACGCGATAGTTAATTAAAGTGCAAAATACAAAAATTTGGTTATGCTTTTCTACAATATTTTGGTTGTAGCGAAAATCATCTTAAAAATTGTTATCATATCACTAAGCAACAGTTCATTAAATCGTGATCATGTCACCGCATTATTATTTGGACCGCGACACTAATTTCATGCAAAACAAACACGGCGTGCGATAAGCGGCTGAGAGCGGCGCGGGGGCGGTCGCCGAAATTCCCTTATCAAACGTTTAGCGCAGCTCAAGGTCACGTGTTATCACTGGCTCGCGCGTCGCTGATGGATTCGTTCCGTGATAGCGCGCATCGCTGCACTAATCATATCGGTGCATTTGACAATTTTTGGACCATAAATTGATGAATGTAAACTGACATGATGGAAATAGCTGCAGATATTTGAGAACTGCTAGTTCAAAATAATAGTATTAACAGCCAAACGCAAAAACAACGTTCATATTTCTATTAAATCAACAACTTTCATTAAAATTTATTAATATTCATTATTTAAACTAGTTAGATACAAAAATGACTGGGGATATTGTTATCGTTTCTAAAGTTCGATTCTTATAATTTAACGTCCATTAAAAATTTAAAACATCATAAAACAGTTCTGAATGAAACCATTCATATAATATGGTGCATAAACTGCGAAACTGCGTCAGGTATCGATTTTAATCCCAAGAGCAAGCAAGAATTTTATTATGGGTAATTGTTTACAATAAGGTGTGCTAAGGTTCGTTCCGACGTAAATCTGTTTCAGCGTGTGTGATGTAGATCGCGACCTAGTTGCGCGTGATTGAGGATAAAACAATATAAATAGCTCGTCAACGCTAGTGGACGTGAGCAGCGAGAACTAACCGCCCGCGTAACACTAACTAGTGCGTTACGTACAGTGTTTGTGCGAGTGAAGTGCTCACGAGATCGGATTAGAAGTTCAGTGCGCAAGATTAACAGGAGGCGCGTAATGCGGGCATGATGCGGCACGCGGCGAATGCGACATCGGCTTGGACGGCGCCCGGAGAAGTCTGGGAGTACGTCAGCCAACTCGTCAGCTCGTACCACGACCAACATGACTGCCAGGTGCTCTACCTCTCTACCCCTCTAGCTAGTCAAGTACATGAGCACTCGAGCGCATCGATAATAACACAACACACGTGTGACTCACGGCTCACGTCGCTTATTAACGCCTCTTGTAATTCACATGTTAGCATTATACATGCACAAGACCTAGTTAGCGTCGTGGCTGATAGACAATTTATGAATGTGTACCTTTTTCATTAGCTAAGAACTCGCTTCAATTTTATCGCAGACGTTCTCGTCTTCAGTTTTTTTTTCTGTTATCTCTATTATGTTATAATGTCTGTATTATGTTATAATGTTCTATAATTTTTCCAATACTATTAGACAAAATCTTGTTCACTTTAATAATATTTTTGACCAAGCTTAACTTGAAAGTTGTTTCCTCTTTAAATTGCATCATTTTCTAACTGTTATGATTCGTCTGTAAAACATCTATCAGAAATGCGCATGATTTCAGCATATTCTTAAAAGACTTCAAAACAAATATCTACTTAAAACATTTTTTTTAAACATTACTTTTAGGTAGCATTGTTTCAATTCTTAAACGTATGAGTTTAATATTCTAACAATAAATAAAGTTATTAATATTTTTTTTCAGTTAACTTGAACCAGCTCACTTCGCGCCAAAATACTAAATTCGTTATCAAAAGTTTGTTAGTATAATCATAAATCCATAATCCCTCTCACAGAGAGGAGGCCTGTGTCCCAGCAGTGGGAACATTATAGACTGATGATGATGATACACAAAAATAAGACTTCCCTAAATCGCCTTTGCAGATCCAAAAATAAATCACTTATCAGTTATAATAGTTCGTAAGATTAACAGTGATTTAGAATTCTGTACGTTGAACTTGTTTGTCCAAATGGAAGCAATAACGTGCCACGTAATAGACAAATCAAACTCGGTCTATTTGACCGTGAAATTGTGATCGACCGAGCGTGACCACTTCGCGTACTTAACTATGGAACGCACTCACATCCACTATAAATAGCTGGTCTTTATCAGAATCACAATGCAGCCGTTAAGGTTTACAACAATTCAACGTCAAATTATCTTGTCTAATCAATATACGATAACATTTTCACTTTATTATCGCATAATTTAAGTGTCACTGACATCTACATAGTTAATAAAATCACGGTGATACTAATTTGACAAAAAAATTAATTCATTTTAATCAAGAACCAGTTTTTGTTCTCACCAAGAATTTTATGTGAATTGCTAATAGAATACATAATACCAATTTATGTTATCGATGGAAAAAATGTGACCGAAGTCAAGGTCGCCACGGTAAATTATTACCATTTTGTTAAACTATTGTAGTTTGAAAATAACAAAATTAATCTTTGAATGTGGAGCCGCCGGAGTAGAAACCAGTAGGATATCGGAATATAAGCAGTTACTGTTTAATAGCAGAGTGAAGGCAATCCTGATTGATGTCGTACGCCGTTAAAGCCCTGCTTGATCTTATCTTACCTATCTAATGGGTTTAACGAGATTACGGTACCCATCCAAGAATTTACATAATATTTCCTTGATCGCTGTGCACCTGGTGATGTAAGCAGGAAAAATGACAATTATTTTGTGAATGATCAGTTATTCACTAAAGTACAATTAAATACTTCTAGTGTAACACTGGTTTTCAAAATTTTTTCCAAGTAGTTCTGCAACTTCGGTCCCAGGATGCCATGCCGTAGACGCAACTCATTGCGTTATCCAAGGCATCCAAGCACTACAGAGCGAGTCTTCATTATGCATACTTCAGTATTCTTTTGTTCGATGGAGTCGTTGTTTGTCATTGAGAGCGATCCCGCCGTTATTATAACGATCTGCTTTAATGACCGATTACGCAACGCATACAATTTCATCTAATGTAGGCGATGATTCAATGCAGTTTGTTCATGTACGTTTATTCTTGCCATCGCATGCTTGTAGTGACGTATATTGATTAATTGTCTACCTATTAAGCTCGTCAATGTTGATACAATTAAGTACAATAAAGATAATTTTCCTCCCTGATATGATAATGATACAATAGGCGTCGTTGCGTATTTTTCTAACTTGAGGTAAACAAAAATATATCGTCATTACTAAGTGCTTCGGGAAAAACTATCATATTCCATAATTAATGTTCAATAAAGATCGTAATTAGCACATATTAATTAATGTTGCCGTCGATGATAAACACATTGGCGTTTGTTTTATAACACAATCATCAATTATGGTAACACCGCAACGCGGGTATAAAAATGATTATGTTGACGGGTTATAGAGGACATTTCATCAAACGATGCTTGCATCAATGCCGCAACAGCATGTGGTTGTATTGCATTTTGCGGTATTTGACGAGTGTTGAATTTGCAGACGCGCTTATGATGACGGCGGGAGGCGGCGGTAACATAAACCGGTTGGACACCTTTGTCGCCGCGCAACCACCGGCTTTTGGTGATATCCGCAAAAAGTGCGCAATGGCATGTGAAGTGAGTTTGGTTGGTTCTTAATCGATGCGCAGATACCTCAGTTAACGACCACAGTCGCTTGCTATACTCGATCTCATTATACAAGGCATTGATTTGCTGGAATTGCTATTTGAACCGGTTGGATCCCTGTCTATTCCATGTACATACTTATATTTACACGAACGCGTTGTGTTTCCACTTTCCTCAACGCGAAACGGATAATGATTCTATTGGGATGAGCAGTTTTGGCCGAGTATGTATATTGTCGAAAACGGAACAAAAACATATTCTTTATGATTACGTTTAAACGTTTTATTATGACTTGTTGACGCAAACAACACTGCTACGTATTGTTATGGTGAATTCAAGGACAATGATGGTATTAGTTTTATTGACAGTTTTATTATTTAACTTGCAAAATTCTTAGTTGCGGTGTGTAACGTGATAAGTAAACTGGAATAGAAATGTCATGATGGATGACTTAATTGTTAGCGATTGCATTTTGCGTGTTCGTCACGTGTTGGACTCGGAGTCTCGGTCACATCGATTAAATGCACCATTGCCACAAACTCATATTGAATCGACCTCTTTATAAATAATTCGCTGACCCTCTTATGGGCCTGTTGTATTAATAATAAACGCGTTCAATCAGGCTTTTCCTTACGTGCCAATTAAATATGTATAAAGGCATTCTTCACTGCGTTTCTTCTGACCATTATCACAGATGTAAAAAAAAGTATTATGATGATTAATTTTGTATTTCATCATAATACTTTCTCTTATTATTTTCGAAAAGCTTTTTATCTTGTTCCGACTTAATTGAAATAACGCAATATAAATTTTTGAGACAATGTCGTTCTGTCGAGTGCGAATAGAGCGTGTAGACTAGTCAATATCTATCATTCCTTTAAAAAAGAATTGTATTCTAAGTGAGACCATAGCGAAAGCGGTGCCCATGCAGTGCTGCTAAAATTGCCGCATTTAGCGACCTAAATAAGATTAGTAAATTTATTAAATCACTTCGTTGTACCGTGATTGTTCTGGAATCTCTTTTAGTCATGGCAGTAATTCTTCATTTGGCGGTTTACCTAATAAATAGCTATATTTACACGTAAATTTAAATAGCCACAACTTTAATCAACCTGATTTCTTTAAAAAATATTAAAGAATATACCAGCACATACGCGGAATATTAATACATAGCTGTCATTGCACAAAACTTGTTTTCATGCGATTAGATAAATAAACAAGTATTAAACAAGCATTGCGTATTGAGAACAGTGAGAAGGGTGCACCGGGAATCGGGATAAGCCGGTCCAACGGCCGTCTCACCATGGCATCGTCGTTTAATAAAGCCCCCGCGACAACTGCATGCTTTAACAGGGCTGTCTTACAGGCAACCTCACATCAGCGACCCTGAAGTCCACCCCATAAAGAAAGCAAGCTTTGATCAATGGACTTGATATAATATGAAGGAACATTCACGTTTTATTAAAACGTGAGGCTATTATTCATTCTCAATTCAATGTTGAAAGATTCGAAGGGAAGTTAGTGTTGATAATATTAACTGAATATAAAGTTCATTGTAATTTATGCAATAAAAGCACCTGCAATACGGAGCTTGGCGACGGTGATCCAACCCTGGCTTCCGATCGGGTAATGCAAAACGAGACTCGGGAATAAATCGTTTACATGGTTGTCGGCGTAAACTGGTCCCGCTGGTCGCAGCGCGACTCGGCGCGATACCACACGGACGTAGGAAATCACACTCGATTACCAATAGTCATCGTAGATATACTTTGATAAAACTATACTTAATAAATGATAAAAATCTTAATTGACCTTAAGATTAAATGCCTTGAGTAATGTAAAGGTTGAGAAAATTTTGGGAAGTGTTAAATTAAATACTGAAGCTGATGGGGCTCTTACTAATCCATTTGATTTTAGTCGAATAGGAATAAAAGATGCCGCATCTGAATGTTGCGTACGCACAACGTTGGAATACATTTGTGTGGTCGGTACGGCATGTATCCGCGGCAGTGGCGGTCTTATCTCGCCATTAGAGTTATTACCGTCTGGTATCTCGCCCATCGCACCGCTTCGATTGTTTCTGAACGCGCCATAGAGCCGGGCGCTACCACCGTAATTGACCACTGTTTACTTCCACGACAAGGTCTTATTTTATCCATTATTTTGCGGTTTTTGTTGGCTTTAAGATATTCCAAGCTAATAGGGAAGTATTGTTAAAGAGGTTCGTGTTTATCTTTGGGTTTCATTGCGGTTGAGTATTCAGATTCATCTCCACTTAATGCTGTGCCAGGCCTATATTATTATGTACTTCAAAGTGCTCATTCCAACGATTGCAAATTACAGATTTGATTTTACAGACAAATGTTTACAGATCAGATGTTTCGTTTCGAAAGTTTCTTTGCCTATCATGGATGCATTGAATGTATTCAACATTGCATTAGTATGCATTTGTGTTATTTTGGCCAAGTGTCTACAAATTGACGTTAAGTCAGTGAGAGCAATGGTACCGATAACATCGGATAATCGTCACCCACGCAGCGTTTTGCCGATTGCCGCTGTCTCGTTACTTATGATCAGGAGAACAATAAGATGTTTTTATTTATATCTCATGGCTATAATTAAACAGTTTCAGACGCTTTCGAAGCCAATTTTGAAACTGACATCACCATCTAAAAGGATCCATTAAAATCTTCATTTAATCTCCTTTGTAAAATACTGTTTATGAGACACGGAGTGTATTTTTTACTAAGTATACTGTAAACATTTTAGCGTCGAACTAGCATCTGTTACTCTTGCAACCCCACCTTGGCGTCTCTTTTGAGAATTACATTGAGCATCGAGATGAGCGTCGCTTGTTCATATTTTAAATATTTACTACTAATCGTACAAGGTCGAATCATTGTTTCTTAAGTTTGTTGCCCTGACTCAAAAGGTTGAAATAATTAATGCAAGTAAAAAAAAAACAAGAATGGTACGTCGATAAAATCCGTTGTTAAATCCATAAAGGTAAATAATAAAGTATAAGGTAAAGAATACTTGTATCATCTGCATCGTAGGCTTCTTCAGTATTGGTCGGCTTCCAGAGTTACGAGACCAAATTACAATAGAATCTATTTTATTTACGTATGTCATATTTTATACAATACTAGCACTTTGCCCGCTACTTCGTCTGCTCGTGTTTCTAATTTTGAACTCAGTAAATTTAATTCCAGCTCACCCACCTTATAGGATACTTTTAGAAAATCTCTAGTAGTTTCAGGGCCTATATTCAATACAAACAAACAAAAATAAGCTAGGGGTTAATTTAAAAAAAATATTAAATACGTATCCTTTATTCGATTGAGAGATAATTTATGCCCAGTTTAGAATTTATGGAAGCAGGCAGTAAATCCTTCCCTTAAAACTTAATCAATACTTTTCAAAACTTAGGGGGTGATTTTCGAAAAACCCAAAAATGGAGGGTAGTTTTGAAAAAAGAATAGTGTCCATCTTTTTTATTTACTTATACTCACATTCGTACCAAGTTTCAAGTTTATAAACCCAAAGAATAAGATTTTGCATACAAAGGTTTTCACCCCTTTTCACCCCCTTAGAGGTAGATTTTCGCAAAATCCTTTCTTAATGCTTACTTACATTATAAACTGCAACTATCATCCAAAATTCAGGTTTCTACGTTTAGTGGTTTAATAAAAATAAAATAAAATAAAATAAAAAAAATAAAAATCATTTATTTCAGACAAAAGAGTCCATAGCAGGCAAAGCTTGTTAGTGTAGTGATGAAAATGTTTGCTTATAACTAATGTTAGTACATATTTAAAAGTAAACAAAAAAGGCGTACAAAAAAGGCGTACCTGCACAGTAGGCTCATCGGTTTCGCAACACATGAAGTTCGGTGAACCTACTGAGCAGGACAGTATCGGATCTCTCTCCAATCATTCTCAGGACGCTATTTGGGCTCCCACGCACTCGCCGTACCACCGACGCAACTTTTTTACGCATAATTGCATAGAAGTCATCTACGCTGGCGTCCGCAAACATGCCGGATGCACTGCAATAACGAGGGAGCCGAAACAGAGCCCTGAACACATTATTGTACTGGACGCGCAAGGCATTGTAGGTCTTCTGTGTAAAGTTTGCCCACAGGCCGCTCGTGTAAAACGTCTGGCAGAATGCCTTAAACATCGTTACTTTAACTGGAGCCGTACAACGAGCGAACCTGTGTGCCAACATATTACCACGAACCGACAATGCCCTGCGCTCCCTCTCAATGTCAAATTCATCACTCAAATCTTCAGTTACAATGTGTCCAAGATACTTAAACTGTGCAACACGACTTAATGGTACACCGTCAAGTAATATAGGTGGTATAAAGATATCGTTTTTCTTTTTACATTTAAATAACATGAACTCACTTTTACTGACGTTGTACCTCAAGCCATGCTCCACGGCATAGACCTCACAAACCTTTATCAGCTGTCTAAGACCACCGATTGAGGGGCTCAGCAGCACCATATCATCAGCGTAGCTCAAATTGTTAACACATATGTCATCAATATGGCAACCAACATGCATGCTGCTGAGCTCCTCAATCAGATGGTTAACATAAATGTTAAAGAGTCGTGGCGAGGTCAGTCCGCCCTGCCTGACGCCACACTCTAGAGAATATTCATCTGAATACACATTTCCCCATCTTACAATATTTAACTGCTCACTGTACCAATAAGCGAGGATATTCACAAGATCGGTTGGGACACCTGCACCTCTTAGCTTTGTCCAAAGCTTATGATATGACACCAAATCAAAAGCTTTGGACAAGTCCAAGAAGCATGCATATACTGGAGTTTGTCTCTTGACATAGTAATCAACCGTGTATTTCAGAGATAAGATTGCGCTTTCGGTTGACAACCCCTCTCTGAAACCGAACTGTGTATCCTGTAATGTCACAAAACAATCCAGTTTCCTATCTAATAACCCATCAAACACTTTTGCGATTATAGTAGCTAAAGAAATTGGCCTATAGTTACTTTTATCAGATACATCAGCAGTGACATTTTTTACTATTGGCACAACCACTGTTTTCATTAGATCAGACGGCAGATATGAGTGCCGTATACAAAAAGTGTAAAACATGCCTAACACTCTATAAAGGTGTACTCCCCCATGCTGCAGGTGCTCGACACTGAGTCCCTCATGCCCTGGCGACTTCCCCCTTTTCATATTTTGAACAACATCGGCCACATCTTTACTTGAGAATCCGATAGGCTTTTCCACTGGGCCATGTTCAGTATCAAACACCGACAGCAAGGAAGAACTCACCTGAAAATGATCCTTGAATGAATTTGCAATCATTTTTGCATCACTGATGCCATCAACGCTCACAGGCAGACTAGTCTTACCATTTAAACGCTTAGTGCCCTTCCAGAACTTATTAAATTTCTTAGCTGAATGTTGTGAGGCCAGTATATCCATTCTTATCTGTTCCTGGTTATTCTGACAGTACTTTAAGCGTGACTTGAAAACTCTTCGACTTTCACTCATTTTATCATACAAGGATCCACTAACTGGTTTACCACCTAAGACATACAGTTGATAGTCCAGCCTAGCCTGCCTGTGAGCGTCTCTGACATGCTTGTTCCAACCATGTACACACTTAACGTTAGTTGGCTTCCTAGGTAATACATTGCGACTATTTGCTGCAGCCTGACTTAATGTACTAACAATATTGCTATACAAGTTGTCAATTACAGCTCTGTGTTGCATGTTTTTACACATATTATCAGCACATTCATGGAGATCATCAGGAAACATAATTGTTTTGAAGTTATTATTGCAAATTTCATGATATTTCTGTATTTCTTCTAATTCTCTAACTCCCCATACAACATTATTACGCGAATGGCTGTGCACTTCTATTTTATCTTTAATTACTTCTAAATTACAAGTCACCTGTAAGGGGAAATGATCTGACCAATATACATCATTGTGCACCATAATATCCACTACAGATTGCCATGCTGACTTGGTTACCACGCAGTGGTCCAGCCATCGCTTACACCCATACACTTCACTTTGAAAAGTATAAGTTTCAGATGACATACCTAATTTGACTAGATCAGCACATATCCAGTCATTTTCCTTACAAAAATCTAGAAGTTCACTACAAAACGGTGCATTTGGATGTGCATTGAAATCCCCCAACATAAAAACTACTTCGATACTATTGTCTTGTATAATTGCATTCAACTCACCCAAACACTGAGTAAATACCGGCAAGTTCACAGTTTGGTCAGTCGGCATATACACGCACATAATTAACATTTCACGCCCCGCTCCAGTCATTACTTTGATTGCCACTATACGCTCACTTATGCACTTCAGCACTGTAACTTTGCGAAAGGCACTTTTCCGCCACAATATTGCGACACCCCCGTGAGGTCTGCCTCGTAGCACTCCAGCGGTTAAGTCCACTGCAGACTTTCCCGTGTATCCAAAGTTGTCGTCAATATCACCCAATGCTTGTAAATCGTACGGTAGCAGCCAGGTTTCTTGGAGGGCTATCACATCTGCCGATTTACATAAGGTTCTCACACATTCCATGCTTCTTTTAATATTTTTGCAGTTGTAACTTATTAACGTACTATTCATTTAATTGTATGTCATCTTTATCCGAATTCCGGGGTCTAAACCGTATGAATCTCCTAAATGTTATCCCGTCCGGCCACAGGTTGTCATTTAAAAAGGTATCAAGTTTATTAATTGAAACGAATATTTTAAAAGAGTTATATGGCCTTTCCTTCTTCATGGTTACTTTTTCAAGAGATACTTTTTCTTGTGTCTTATTAAATATATATTCACATATGTCAGCCTCCACTGTACCTTTGTTTACATTCGATATAAACAAAGGAATCTTCGTTTCCGCCGCTTTAAACTTTGTTTCAACATTGGTTATTGCCTTTCCCATTTTTCCAATGAATCGATTCGCGTGTCGTCTACGCTGTATCACAGTCCATTCATCCTTTGGTTTGTCTTGTTTCCATTCACCTGGCGCTTTAACTAATTCCGCTATCGTTACTTGCGTTGTACACTGAGGCGCGGGCGCTTCTTTACATGACACAGTACCTGAGCATGGAGAAGTTTTGTTCGCTTGCTCGAGCGCCGATGACATTTGCGGCATCGACGCCATTTCTGCCGTGCGATCCACAGATGTTCTTGGTGCGAGGGAGATAGTCCTATTTACACACGCGCGATCGTGCGATGTCGGTGTTGGCTCGTGCGCGTTCCGTCCCGTCGATTTTATCATAGTGTCGGTATTTGATATGTCATGTGATAAACCTACCGGCCCACTATCTGAAAAATATGCACCTCTTTTTTCCGTGTTAATATTTGGATAATTAACCAAGGAAGTCAGCTTGAGGTTATCCAGGTCAATGCGTACTGTTTCCAACATATCTACGGTCGCATAGTTTTCTTTAATCGTCTGTATCTCACTACGAAGTAGCATAATGTCTTTCAGCAACTTCGTCACATCAATGTGATCAAACGATATCGGAGGCAATTTTTGTAAGTCCCGTGCGACGAAGGTGGGAATCACATCCGGATCGATTTCCTTAAAGAGACAGATAATGTCCTCCAAGTCTCTTTGCATTTTGCCATCTCGTCTTCTTGATTTTTGCCTCTGAGAAGTCGTTACTGATTCAAAAAACAACGTTTTCGCCTCGTTGATATCTGGCTCCGAGAAGGCAGATAGGCACACACGAACTATAGACTCGTTATCCATCACATCATGCTTATTTTGAATGAATGCCAATACTTCACTTATAATTATATTGCAATTACAACACTTCAACTTATTGACCGCCATTTTTTTTTAATATCCTCCGCTTAAAACTTGAATACCCCTTTTCACCAACTTGGGGGGGGTGATTTTCGAAAAATCCAAAAACACGTGTTTGATTAATTCTTATCTAGTATATGTCGGAGAATCAACACAGAAGCACAACAATTTAGAATAACGCCATCTATATCGTTGCTGCGGAATCACAATTTATAATCTCAATTGATTATTGTTAATTTAGAATAACGCCATCTATCTCTCATTGAAGGAACTATGTAGTTAAATTTGACAGATAATGCTTGGGAACTCAAGTTATTGATGAATAGACTTGGGGAAGGTTAGCGTGGGGATCAATGGCAACACCGAGCGAATAGTCGAGTCAAAATGTCAATCGGAAGTTTAATCAGCTATTCGACGTTGACAGGTAGTGACGTTGACAGATGTTGGCTAACCTGTGTGGGGTAGGCCACATAAGCGGTGACAGTTGAGTGAAGAAGGACTTTGAATCGGGCCGGCAAGCTGGGTAGACATTTTGGTTGCTCCGCCATGTTAAATTTCCCGTGTTCCTAAGTTTTAATCGAGCTATATCTCGGGCATCCTTGATTATTTTGTATTCGGAGTGTGTTAGCAAGTAATTAAAAGTGTTAACGAAGATTTTGTGAGGATTATTTCCGATATCCCGACCCCTCTGATAACGATTCTCCGTTATCAGAAGTGGGATTGGACCACGACGGCCCACGTGTTCGAAATAAAAACACTAACGACGAAAAATGGATGCGTTTGTTGGAACAACAGAACCGCAATTTTCTGATGCTGATTCAAGCCGTGAAAATACCTACTGCGTCGTCACATGGCTATCGTTTACCGGATTTCGATCCTGAAAAACAAGATGTGGATGCACGTGCTTGGGTGACGACTACAGTGAGGTGCTCTCGGACCAAGACCAACATAGCGGGTGCCCCGCTTATGGTTGCTCTGAGCCGCGCCTTGAAGAGAGGAGCTTCTACCTGGCTGCCTACCGTGTCGTTTCCTGGGATGACGTGAAGAGAGATGAGATGAAGAGATAGCGAATAGTGTTGTGAAACCGTGTTTTGCCTGCTGCAAGCCGGGTCATAAATCCGTGTACTGCTACTGCAAAGACGTGAAACAGGATACTCAAGCTACGCCGAAGCACCACAACCACAGCAATGGCAACGAGAGGGGTTCAACGACAGCTGCGAAGCCTCATGCATCCAGGATCACCTGCTTCCACTGCCACGGCGCAATGGGAGGAGCAGCGCCGACTCCGGGGAAAAGAGGGTAGACCTGTGCCTTCTGAACGCGTCGACTGGGACCCTATCCGGTGAGCAATTTTCATTTCGTTACGACTCTGGTGCCTTGTGTTCTTTAAGTCTGTAATTTTCAAGTACCATTTTGAAGTAGAGGTGTTTTAAGTTGAATGAGTGTGGAATCTTAGTCGGCTGGTCAGACCGTACCAGTAGCCATTTCGTAGTCGTAGTCCGTATCTTATTGACACCCCGGTGTCCATAGACTCGCGGTGTGCGGATGTCACTGGTGGAGGTCGTGTACTGTGCGTTCATGGTGAACGGTGTGAAACAAACAGAGGTTTGTTGGTGGGGCTAGTGTTAGCCATAGGCCACGAATTTGATTCCTGCTTTTTGGTGATTAGTTTCTTGCATTGTAATGGTACAATTGCAAAGGTACTTGATTGCTCTAGGATTTTCAGTCAGTGTTAATTGTTTTTTTCTTTTTTTTATAATCTGTAACGTTATAAGAAAAACAAAGTGACGTGTTGAACAAACCTACATTGAGGAGTATTTTGTTGAAGATAAAGCTAAACTAGTAAAGTTTGATGTTGGTGATTTAGTTCTTATCAAATGAGGAACGAAATCAAGTTAAACTCTATCCAAAATACAAAGGTCCTTTTAAGGTTATCGAATTAAGGTTACAGAACATACAAGTATGCTCATGATCGCATAAGAAGGACGCCACAAGGTCATGTCAGCGATTTAGACGTAATTAGTGAAGAATTGGATCTAGATGATGCGGGTGAAGGCCCATCAACTCGTTCCGATTAATGTTAGTGCACAGAGTAATGACGTGTTAAGCAGACGATTTACCGGAGAGAAGGCCCGGTAACATGCGTCTTGTTTAGAGCTTATCAGTGTGAAGGACTGATACTGACTCTTTGGTATTCTGGGCACGACAGCGAGAAGGGCTGTGTGTGCACAGAGTAATGTCTTAAGCGGACGATTTACCGGAGAGAAGGCCCGGTAACATGCGTCCTGTTCAAGGCTTATCAGTGTGAAGGACTGATACTGACTTTTGGTACTGGGCTTGCCAGGTCTTAGGACTGGTACTGTCCCATCTATTTTGGCCACGACAGCGGGAAGGGCTGTGTGTGATGCGTCAGACATTACCAGCGAGAAGGGCTGATAATAAGACGACTATTTTGTTTTTACTTGGTGCATTGATATTGTGTTCTAGTTTATTTCATTTGAATTTTCTAAACCTTGTTGAGTCGCTTCAAATGTTTAAGGTCAAAGTATGATCACTGCAATATTTTAATAAGTTTCCTACTGTTTGAATGAGTATGGGTGCTGTTCGACATGTCAGCTTTTAGAGAAAGAGTTTGTTGTGACGTTTATTAGACCCTGTAATTATTTTGATGAGAATACCTTTTCCATTTGGGTCAGGAATGACCGAACGAGTAGAATGGTTACTGTTCGAGAATTTTCTTTCATTCCAGATTCCTCACACGAGGACGTGATGTCTCACACGAGGACGTGATGTCTCACACGAGGACGTGTGAATTGTCAGAATGGCCGTGTCGGAGAATCAACACAGAAGCACAACAATTTAGAATAACGCCATCTATATCGTTGCTGCGGAATCACAATTTATAATCTCAATTGATTATTGTTAATTTAGAATAACGCCATCTATCTCTCATTGAAGGAACTATGTAGTTAAATTTGACAGATAATGCTTGGGAACTCAAGTTATTGATGAATAGACTTGGGGAAGGTTAGCGTGGGGATCAATGGCAACACCGAGCGAATAGTCGAGTCAAAATGTCAATCGGAAGTTTAATCAGCTATTCGACGTTGACAGGTAGTGACGTTGACAGATGTTGGCTAACCTGTGTGGGGTAGGCCACATAAGCGGTGACAGTTGAGTGAAGAAGGACTTTGAATCGGGCCGGCAAGCTGGGTAGACATTTTGGTTGCTCCGCCATGTTAAATTTCCCGTGTTCCTAAGTTTTAATCGAGCTATATCTCGGGCATCCTTGATTATTTTGTATTCGGAGTGTGTTAGCAAGTAATTAAAAGTGTTAACGAAGATTTTGTGAGGATTATTTCCGATATCCCGACCCCTCTGATAACGATTCTCCGTTATATATAAATACTGATTTTCAAATTCATCAGCTCACGCGTTATGATTTTTCCATACAAACTTTAACAACCCCTAGATTACCAATGGAGGGTAGTTTAAAAAAAATAATGGTGCTAATCTTATTTATTTACTTGTGTTCTCATTCGTGGTAAGTTTCAAGTTTATAAACCCAAGGAATAAGATTTTTCATACAAACGTTTTCACCCCTTTTCACCCCCTTAGAGGAGGATTTTCGCAAAATCCCGTCTTATTGCCAATCTACATGGTAGACTGCAAATGCTGTCCAAAATTCAAGTTTCTGCGTTTAGCAGTTTCGGCTGTAGTCGTGTCAAAAGAAAAACCCCTGTTCTTTTATACAGGGTGACTTTTTTACCACCGTCCAAAATCTTTCTATGCATTAGGTATCAATCACTAAACCCATTTTTGAAAAAAAATCGATACGTCAAATTGTCATATTAAATCATTTTCTCATACGCTCTGTGTGGTCACTAAGCTAAACGTTAATAATATACACTTGCTGTCGCATGAAACGGGCAGAGCGCACCCCGCTGACCCCCCGCCCCGCTCCGCTACATCTGAGCGACACATCACAGCGCGGTGTCCAGATTCATCAACTTTTTATAGATAACATTGAGACGTGATATCTCGATATTTTTGTATTGATTGATACAAAAAGAAAAAACACGTATTCAATGATTTTCGCCAAAGATTAATATATTAAAATTTGGATGGTGACTAAAAAATCACCCTGTATATATAGATTAAAGTGTATACCTAATAATCTAGATGATCTCGTTACCGACATAGGTCGGTTTAGCGTCCTTGGTAGTCGCGCATAGCATCGTCTACTCAATTAGTGCGGGCGGTGATCGGAACCGGCGTATCCGCGTGTGTTGGCTTGTATGCGTGGGAATGCCTTAGCTGCATTGCTACACACCCTTTTTACACACCACAGACAGGGCGTTGCAAAGAACCTTTATGGCTCAATTTGTAAGCCAGAAGGAGTCGTAAACGAAAAGGTTAAAGTTACAAATCATAAATCTCATCTTTGGAGAATGAAATGCTGAAAACATTTTATACTTTCAAAATGAGATTTAGATATTCATTTTTTTAATGAAATTGCAGAGTCGGTGTTGGGCTATCCTCGGATCACGAATGTCAATTCAGATTTCCTCCGAGAAGTAAAGTAATGCTGAGCAGCATTGAACATTACATACAATCTCAATTTCATTAAGTTCATTGCATCATAATATTTACCTTATGTAATCTAATAATTCAGTTTCTTTCAAGTATTATTTGGCTGATGGCAAAGTGTATGACAAGGTGCTGTGTTTTTCGTGTCTTTGTTCTTTAATTGGTGTTTACTGGGCCATAATAATATACTGCGTAACTCTTATATTAGTGTTGGTACATTTCTTATTCTCGTGTGAGTGAACGTGTTAAATTCTCAAGGAATTTGGGATCCTTGCCAAGTATTCATGAAGAATTTGTGCTATTTTCAAATCTAAAAAATTAGTATCGCATTTTGATGAGAATTTAAATTCTAGTCTGACACACATTTTACGAACAGAGTTTTATGTTGTGTTTGTCGTTTGGCGTATTTAAAAATACTTAATTTTTTGTTTTTTAATTTATTACACAAACACGACTTCGAAAGACTTTCGTGGAAAAAAAACGATAGGTAAGCTTTCCTTAATTGCTTTGGAAAAACGCTGTGAAATGGCTTTTTAAACTATCTGTTTGTTTCTATATCATCACAGTCAGAGGCGTCTAATCAATAAGCATGCAATCCAGCGGGTCGTGTGAACGTAGTTACATACAAATGCTGGTAATGAAATGTTCGTGTAATGTCAAGTCGAACCAGAGCTTAGTGAAAGCCGCCGAAGACTCGCGGCGCTAAGTTGGGGCAGGTCGGGTATTCTTACGGCTTCGCGCTGATTGTAGGTGTAACTTTATGATCGCACGCTTCTTGCGCGCTACTATTGTTCTAATGGGCCCTCAGCCCTCGCTCGCGCCTCTCATACTAACACCCGTCTCGTTACTCCGACTTAAGGTCACGCGTTCAACTTGATCTTGCCGATTTTCTACGCTTATATTGGAATTGTTTGTACGACGACATTTCCGATTAGGTATTTTTAATCCAACAGATTGGTACATTTTTTAATTTTTATTAATTAAATTGGTAGGCAGTTTATCGAGTTTTTTTTCTGTACTGGTCTTCTAGTAATGTCGTTTTTAATTATAATCTAACGTAAGAAAAAGATAAAATGTTGCATTATTGCGAAGTTTCATCGTCTTTGTCAATAAAACCTCAGGATATGCCCCATATTACTGTCTGTGTCACACGGGTCACACCCACACTACAACCTTAATTGGCGCTTTTGAGGAAATCTTTTGCCCTTCATAATTTTCAGTTTACTCCAACTTTAAAATCAAGAGTTAAATCGGTTTCTCATAAATATTGAGTGATTAAGTTTAGTATCTTAAAGCAACGAGTGTCGACGACCTTAATCGTGATGCAGCTATCGCAGTCAATTAATCTTGCACTTCTGTGACTTTTGACGTGCCGTCCTGATTCCGTGTTGCAGTGACGAGGCACGGCAATATTTTACACATGATTAGAGCGGCGCACACTGGCACTGTATGGGTAAGCAAATTGCGCCGACGCGACGCGCAGTCACGATCTGAACCTCGCGGGAACCCGGGAGAGTTTCTAGAGAATTCCAACGTAAATGCTACACAGATATTAATGGCGGTATCTCCACCGATACACACTGGCTCGACTGTTTTAACGACTCAACGTTTCCATGACTTGATTCCCTTTTATGAACTTTCTAATCAAGTATGTTGACGACTTCAATACCTATGCCCATTTTGAATTCATTTTTATAATCCATTAATTAAATTCTCACCGCGTTTATAATGAGCGTTCTATCCGTGAGGGCTTTTTTTATCAAGGATGTCAGTTATTTTCTTAGCTAATAAATGCAGGTCGGTAGTTATTCAAATGAGACGTCGTTCTTAAGCAGATTGTATCGCGTAACGGATAAGGAAGTCGCGGGCTGCTATCATATCATCGACAAGTACGCTGCCACTGTGCCTTTGGGTAACAAGTGCAGTCATGTTAGGTACAATTTATGAAACCCTTGTTTGACCATTTTGCAAACCGGATACAAAGAAACGTGATTACATTTTTTCTTTTTGTGAAATTATATGTAGTAAACTTTTTTATTTGTAGGATTTATACTAAGTTATTCAGGATTCAGGAATCAATCTTCAATTCCTTTTAAAGCAATATAAAATCCGCTCATGTATTAGAAACTTGCTTTGAAAATCCGTAGTGCAATAAACTTAAATGTAATTACGATTTCCTCGCGGAGCTTATCACTGTTCCGTTATTGAGGAGGTAGTCTCGATGTTAAATAGGAACGTAATGTTTTACATAAATGAGAATTAACATCGTCCGAGTCTCGGTTTAGTCTGATACGCGTCAAATAATAATGAAAGTTTATTAAAACAGCCTTCTTGACTCTAAACCGCACACTGAAGCATAACAAACACGCCTTCGACTAATGTACGAGTGTTATTAAATTTTGGGGTATTATTACACGAGGTTTTCCGTTCGTTTCGCACCCTAAATGTGTATGCGTTAATTAAGTGCGGCCGGGATCCGTGGCGGTAGATTCTGATTGCAGGTATGGTAATAGTGCGCCTAATTCCGAGTCACGGACGGATCGGCGCCGGCGCGGCTCACAACGCGTTCTATGTGAAGTGCGCCCGACTGGAACGGGCCAACCCTCGGATCATCGTACAAAAAGTAAAACAAAGCCACGGAAAACCCACGTGGTTCATAACAATACAGTTCACTGTTTATTGGGCTTTATCAATACACCATTAATACAATTTTGTGGTATGCTACCGAAGAATTGTATTCGACATGGTACGTTTTGTCTGTGGCACTACCAGACGGGACGGATGTTCTTCGAATATGGTTGCTTTACAAGACGCTTGTTATCGCATGATTTGTATTTTTTTATTATTTAAAGCGAATACAAGTTTTCTATAATATTCATAACAAAACGTTGACGTACGGATCGAAAGCTGATTTTGTTTCGCGATTTCAATATTTTTCGAAACTTAACGAACGAATATTAAAATTATTAAATTACTCAAAAAAAAAAACTACCTACTTAGCATCATGTAGGAATTAAAGTCCTAGTTGCGATCCAGTAAGAATATTTGGCAGATAACGCCACATGGTGCAGAACTTCAGAAAAACCGTTTGTTTTCCTTACCTGCAATCAAGTAGCTAAAAATACCAGTCATTAATACATTAAAATAATAACGAATTGATAAATCATGTTAAATTCTCAAACATACCTACGGGTCAGTTTATGAATGAGTATTTAGAATTAATTTTCCTCTTTTGCTGTCTTCCTTTTAGTCGTTTAATACATTAATTTTGAAATGTATCCGATAAACCCACAAACAGTATCATGTTTTTATTTGGGCACATCGCAGGCTCCCAGCAGTTGTGTGCACAAACAACGTGACAAAGCCAATGAGTGACATCACGTCTCACGAATGTCTGTCGTGAATGACTGACTAAAATGTACATTGTTTTATTAACGATTATATAAAACAGAAAGAAGAACAGCTCCACATGAGGTTTACTTGACGGTTTCCTTCGCCTGAAATAGAATCCATAATAAACTTTGATTGGTTCAATTACTTAATTCACTAACAAGCCTTGAGCTCACAACACAGCCCACGCCTGGATGTAACGTATATCTGGACTTGTTTGACGATAGCTAGCATTAAATAATAGCCCTATAAATCATACTGAAATAGAATATTTTTGTGATATTAGTATCCATGTTCTGAGGCGACCCATTGATAGGAATCTGTATTGGTTGCTAACTAACACCATCTCCAGCACGGGCTTACGCTTACCCGCCCGCAGTGTGATTTATTTGTTAGCTTCTGACCGCACCCGTTCGCCAGCCCCCATTAAATTAATCTCTTTAATCCGGTCGCTAGGTCAGTGAGATTTCAGATGTTTTACATCATGTTTCAAAGTCATAACAATTGAATTAAATGATATATGAAAATACTTCGATTAAACAGTCGTACCTACTAGCTTTTAGAATCATTTACAAAACCCCGTGGCTTTTTCGCCACTGCCGCCCGGATGGATATGTATTATATCTTACAGGATATCCAATAGGAAGGTTAGAATAGAATTGAAAATGACAAAAAGATGTTCATTGAATAAGTTTAATTAATAAATTACTTAGCCTCTAAAATTATCTGACCACGCTAAAAAAAAAAGCACATCACTAGTGTACGATGTAGACACTTGTTTCTTGTACGTGTACCTGGATGATTTTATGACATGAACTGTTGCGCACACTTCGTATTACATTACTTTTGCGGTTTCTCCACTTGGTACAGTATATACCGCGTTGTTGTACATACCTATAATTACCTACTTAATCAAGTGATCTCTGAAAAATAATGATGTCATTATTCGTTGCGTCCCGTCTGAGTTCCAGTGAGTCGTGTAAATGACCTTCACGCTAACCGGCACATGTGGTCGGTTATATTATAATAATACTTTTTTCTTGGTCGATAATGTTGAGAACGTCTAATTATAAAGATATGATGCCATTTTAATCAAATTAGAAGCCGTTGTGACACTGACATCAATCAGGGTGTTTGTTACAATTAAAAGTTAAAATCTCGAATTCTCGATCATTATTATGCCTAAGACATGCCATGTCATGGATAAGTTCTACAGATGATAATGGATTACGCTTGAATCGATTATATCCATTTATCGGGTAATAGGTAGCCAAACCGATTCACCAAAGCGAGAAATTTTGATTAACGCTACATAAAACGAAGCGCAGATTTGACTAACACCACGTAACACTTTAATAGTCATGTAATAAGACGTATTACTAAGCAATGTAGAAGGTGCTATGATTTTATTAATTTCTAGATAGGAAACAGGTTTAGCGTGTAAGCGGCTTAGATGTTTTATTTGTATAGTTTCATGTTTGTGTAGCGTCATTAATTTAGACGGACGGCTAGGAAGTTCTGACGGTGCTCGCGCTGTGATAAAACTTCAACGTTATGTGGCTCCGGGTTATAACACGAAATTCGCGTTTAATTAAAGCAGCAGATGGACACCTATATAAATTATTACCTCTATGTAGACCGTGCTAACTGATGAAAGTTGTAAACGTGTCAGTCATTTCAATGAGCTCGAAAACGTTCAGTATATTAATGTGACGTACGCTTCTTCAAAATATAAATTACAAACTGGGCATCGCACTAATGAATTCACACTTGAAATATTTTGGGGTGAATAAAGAGCCACCGTTCAATGCTTCTGCTAAAGAAGGTTGCTGGGTCGAATCAATTATTTTCTTAACTCATCATTCTTGAAGATATCCGGTACAAATTTAAGTGGTCGTAATTGTGGTGGTATTTATTTTTATACATATCGCGTGGGTTCCTTGTTGAATTATATGGCGTATGCAAGTGCACTGCAAATTACTCTTATTTACTTACGCGGGTTTACCAGGACGTATCCATTAACCGCCTCGGTACGTCATCTTGTTTGTAAAACGTACACGTCTTCCGTCCGAGGATATGTTATGGTTAATGTTCTGAATAAAATCGGCTAATTGGTAGATTTTGATACTATATTTTGGCGTATTCATTGTTTTTGCAAATAAATGGTCATTTGGACGCTTAAATATCCAAATTACCATGATTAACATGACAGACATTTTAAAAATAGTAAGTAAACAATATGCAGTAACTGCTGAAGTATGTGCTTTTATAAACTATCTGTTTGCGAACTGCGGTCTGTTATAATAAAATTAACCCAATAACTGTTATGAACTTTTACTTGCACCGGATGAAGAGCAGCTGATGCATATCATCTTTTTTGTCCTACTTCATCAGCATTTTATTATAAAACTTCAGTTTTCATTTTACACTCACAATACCTCTGATCCTTTAATTAAAACTTCACACATGTTCATGTCCTTAATAAATTGGATCCATAAAGATAAGGTAATATTTTAATTATACTCTGTTGCGTCGGTATAGTTTGCCGATATACATAAAATAAACAAACAAATAAAAAATCCTTTTATCTGGTCGTACCCATGGACATACAAACCTTACTTACGATTTGTTTGGTAGTCCTTTTGTCCTTATATTATTCTTGTTTTATTTTTTTGGGTCCGCCGAGCAATGCGCTTTGTTGACGTGATGTGTATTTGCATATACCCTTGACTCAACGACTGCCTTGTCAAATGTAACTGCATTGTTCATGATGATATGTTCATAACATATCATTGCTAAGCTTGAACAAAATCTAATGTAAAACAGCAAAGTTTGCTGTCATTATTATTACTTACAAATCCTCTGGCGCAATATTTAGCATCTGCTATTACCATGAACTAGCCATATGCCACAAAAAATAGTAGCAGACAATGAGGTTCGCACATTCGAAAATATCGAGGTGATTGAACCCGTGAACAGAACATAGTCAATCGTTTTTGTTGATTTACAAAAACTTCTTTAAATAAATTGCCCTGAGCAATGAGATATATCTTTACAAGCGCTCGCTTGTTTGTACTCGATATCATTTGAACTCAAATAGGTGGCTAATGGCACCGAAGTAGCGACTGCTAATTACAGTGATTTTGTAGCAATTGAAATATGAACTGCGATAGTGCTACGTCATGCGTTATTATGTGAAGGACGTGGAGATTCAATGATACGTAATTAAAATAGTATATTGGATTGAAAAGAGATTTAGGTGTTGTTCAGAAATGTAACCGACTGGAATTTTCACTCGTTTGGGTTAGATTCTTATTAATCGCGTAAACGTATCATCAGATAACATCAGAACCACGTTCTCATATTTAACTACGTTGCTAGAAGCCATGATTCAAAAAAATACCAATAGAACTATTAACTAATACTTTTTTAAAAGCGTCTACTGTGTTGCTAACAACGCCCAAGATTAACATGATCTATCTATAGCAGTCTAACGAATACTCAAGTATTTTGCTAGATAGATTTCCATCAGAGGCGAATGGAAATATTTTAATTTATAGAGATAACCGTCGATACGTATCATGAATATAAATGAGTCAAGACAAAAACAAGATGTGTCTGAAGAGAAATAATAAGAGGCGTTCGACAGCCACGATCGTCTAGCCGCCATCGTCCTTGAGTGCAGAAATCCTTGATGAGTACAATCAACCGCCACCGGATAGTCGTCTCCGTTCAGGGCTGCCAATTAATATTTTAACTACATGTAAGGCGAGTTGCGGAGTCTATTTCAATTCAACTTGTTTAATGCCCACTTGTTGCGTAAACTAGTTATGTTTATCTATTAGTCATTATGACTTGACGTTTTGCAGTGCTTCTCGCAATATTGATGAAGCTCCGTCAGTTAAGAATTGAACAAAATATGAAGCAAAAAATTTACGAAATCCTAGGCATCGCAGTGCAGCCCTAGATTACCGATATAGCGTAGGTGCTAGCAAGTGTGACGACAAAAACTAAAACTGAAAATAAATGTGCGCGAAACGCCTATTAGCGGTGAGGTTGCTGGCAATACATGCTCAAATGCGGACCACTAGCCGTATTTGTAAATAGGTGATTATACGCACCTCGGCGTAAAATATCTTAACTATGTTCTATACGTGTTGTTCGACTGTTACAATCAACGACGATATAATACTAGACTGGTAATAACAGGCGACCGATGTCTGCCAACACATTAGGCAAAAAAGTCTTATATCCGTCTCATTTCGACCAATCCTGTGAGCCGTAAACATACGTTGAGACAGAACCGACCTTGAGTTAGCCAATCACAACGCAGTACCCCGCCTCCCTCGCTTACGTAGTACCTCAGCGAGTTGGCAGAATAGTTTTGTTCGTTAGATCGTGCAATGCGTAGTCTAGTATTATATCGTCGTTGGTTACAATATATCGCTCTGCTCTGCGTTCTTTTCGTAACATCTAAAAGTTTTTCATCATAAAACATAATATCCAACCAAATACTAGTAAGAGCACACATACCTGTACCTAAAACAAATATTCATAAATTATTCCAATGTAGATTACGATTGCAGAGATTTCCGGTAGTCAGTATTTATCTCCCCATATATCCAGCCATCTATGTAATACGTTTTAATCGAAACGAGTACGTAAACATGTCACGTGTAAAATCCAACCGCAGCTTAAATTGAATTTAACTCGAGCCACGACCTGTCAACTTATCGAATATAAATTCTCTTAGTAATCGTTACCAATTACGTGAGCGTTCGGCCTCGTACCGCACTATCAATCTTTGCAGAAATGCTGTAACGAGCGATTACTACGAAGGATTAAGATCTTTTTGCGGTGGCATGTAAGGGAGAAAATGAATTGTCGAATGGGACTTTGATTGGTCTTTTTGGTCCGTGGCAACGTCGTCGTGAGGCGCGCCGGCCGGTCCGCCGCGCCGGCACCGCGAGAAATGTTGGACGTTATGAAACCATCGCTGACAAACAGCCAATAAGAGTGGCCCTAACTCTAAGCACTAGACAAGCTCACCGGTCTTTGTCGCCAATTGCATAAATATGCACTAATATAATGAAATGGAATTTAAATCAACCGCACAATCGTGCAATACCTCAACAGAAGTTTGTCAACAGGGTACCTAATAATTTGGTTATAAGTAATGTATTTATTCGTCTCATTACAACGTGACGAAATATTTATCAAGTAATTAGAATAGATAGATGAAACTGGTACACAACTACACATGGTATGATTCATAAAAGGAAAACCAGTTATGTCTATATGAACGACTTCAATCATTAGTGTTGTGTGTTTTTACGAGATGTTTAAGTACCATTATTTGGCGTAACTAAATTGTAGATTGTTGAAAAGATGCATACTACATAATTGAAGAATTTTTCAGAAGGATATGGTAGGTACACTACTTTATATGGGGACATTTTGCTATGCTGCAGTATTATTTTGATTACAATAAAGTCTATTTTTTTTAAACAGAAAACATAAACCGCAAAAGCGGAAATTCTGTAATTATTGATAGAAAATTGTTAACTGTTGGATTAGGTCAAAATCTTTGTTCCTATTTGTTTAGTATTTTTTTGGATTAATATGATAATGACTAATAGTACCTACCTAACAAATCACCGTCACTTGCTGAAGCTTATAAAGCTAATTTTCCAACGACACCAGCTTCAGCTTTGCAGGAAGTAGTGGCAACGTTCCTTGCTGTTTTTCTGTTTAGTCATAATATCTTTATTAATTGCTTACGACTTAAAACATCAAAGGAAAATAAAAATAGTGTAAATTCACATACCAGCCTACCATTGATACCTTGTATTATTCGTGTATTGTAAGTTTCTCGCCACAATATCTGACAGCGAGTCTCGGAGGCGCGACGCTCGACAGTCTGTCACAGTCAAGTTCACGGCCTCTCCGGCTCCTCGTCCAACGTTCCGCAACATTTCCTCGTTCTGTCTCGTTACTCCGTATTTATCATCGCGATATATTGTATCGAAAGCATTGCAATTGATAGCCTTGTCTCGCAGCTTACTTACGACACTCAGTTTCTTTATTGTACTTTTATTGTTTTCAGATCTCCTTCAATTACTGTACGTACATAATTTATACACAAGTAACACCGCTTTATAGTTCCTTGTTACGATTGTCGTAAGACGTTCCATCACGGAACGCTTGACAAAGAGGTACTTTTTTATATTACCTACGTCTATTATAAATTATCACCGATTTGAGTGTCTCGATGTTATTCAGTCATTTGAAGCGCTCCACGTGTATTGTTCTCGACATTAGCGCGGGGTCGACGACCAAATCTAGCAAATGTTTGCCGATCTAATGGCGAAAATGGATTTGTCATAAAGTTGCATTGTATCCTCTTCCTATAAGTAAAAGTACGAAAAGTGTAGGTATCGACATTTACAGCATTACAAGAATATTTTGCTCTTTTGAGAACGGTAGGTAGTAAGTAGTAGGCCTTCTTAAAAAAATGCCGTTACGCATTTTAAACTTATCCGTTCATAGAGTTGACCGTAAGTTACTTCTGTATAAAAAGTTGTTTACCAGTTCTCTCTTCTCACCTTTTTTTTTTAACTGGCGATTAATTGGGTTCTATTCACGAATAGTTTGTTAGTGAACGACGGCGAGGTAATTTGACGTGTTTCACAATTTGAATCTCTAATCAATTATTGTAAATATACAAAACATTATCGACGCGGCACCACATTTTCCGTTTGTTTGGCGTTGGCTGTCAGATATAAATCTCCGTAGATCACGAGGTCGTTAATGTGATATTCGTGTCGGCGCCGCCGTCTCAGATAGGTACTGTTATCCCATTGTCGATTCAAATGTTCCGCGCTTTCATATTTGTCTATGTACAGCTATTGTAAGATTTAGTTCCGTGCAAGTCAACAGATCGATATCTTTCCAATACATGTACTTATGGGTAGCATTACGAAGCTTTTAAACGTATTTGAATACTTGTGCGATTCCTATCTCAGAGATCTTAGCGCGATAGTGCGAGTTAATCTGAATCAATTATTATAATCTTCGCTTTGTACAGAAATAATTATTGTTATTGTCTGATTTAAAGACATGACTCACATAGTAGCTGCTCTGTGTTAACGGTAGTTTTTTCGATAGCCTCACGCAATGAGCAGTTGCAAATTAAGGTATTTTTGTTTTAAGTCGTTATAAGTACTTGGGGTAATTCTTACCTGTGTTGTCTACATGGCTGTGGGAGTTAGGGTCCGTACTCGGTAGTTTCCGCTGTATTTGATATGCTAGCCGTGATAAGAGCCGGCCGGCGGCCACGCGACACTTGCTCAACCCCTTCCAGTGCCGAGGGTTGGTCGCCCTTCCGCCTTATTGATTAGCACCCTCGGAGAATTAACTTAATGGTGAAAACAACACACACGTCGCCATACTCGTGGAATACAAGCTAGCATGATAAATAAGGTTTTTTTGTACAAAATATTCTACCTGAACGACCCTGTGGCGTTCACAATTTGTTTCAGCGAAAACAAAAGAATAACCAGTCAACTTACTTTTTTTTCATTTTGAAATAGTAATGAACGGAGTTGTACACGAAGTTTGCATTTGTAGCTCTTCGTCAGCTGAAATGTTTATTCTGACAGACATAGAAAAATTGCTAAGTCTTCTTAAAAGTTTCATTAGCATTTATGACCGTTTTCCTCTTAAAGTTATGAAATTGCCACCGGTTCATTAGACTAACGGATTCAAATGCTTATTGAATTTCTGCGAACCAAGTAAATGTTGTCTGATAGAGATAGGCCCATTCCCTGTTATTAGTTTATAGTAAACCGTGCGAGCGCAAACCAGTTACACCGATCGAGCCGTGTTAGTTAAGTTAAATAATACGAGTGTGTTGTAAATCCCTTGCTTTCATTGTACTATCGAGAATCGTGAGCTGTACATTCATTCTTGAAAAGGCAATCTGGGAATAGAAGGACAAATACATGCACGGTCCACATAATCGTTGCTGCATGCCTATGGCTCAACTCCAGACTAAATATGTGCATTATGGCCGAAGTCACGTTTACATTGCAGAACATGTCAAATTAAAGTGAACTTTACAAATGTATGTGTTTATAAGCTTCGATTGGTGATCGTTAAATTTTATGCAGCTGTGTATGAGATCTGAATGGGTACTTACGAGTGTTAAGGTGTGTACCTATTGCGGTCAGCGAGGAACTTACTCGCAGCGTTGCGTCACCCAGCTGTCGGTACTGGTTGCGCCAAATCAATCTTGGGAGCTAATCGCACCTCTCGCCGTCCCGTTGAAATAGTTTGCAATATCAAACTACCACAATTACGTTCGATTCGACCAAAACAAGTACAGCTAAGTGCGTAATACATAATTGAAATAATTTCGTTATTATGCTATTTTGTTTCATACACCAAATGTACTTGCAAATTAAAGATGGATGTGATTTGTTCACAACTGCGCAACAAAAGAGTGTTAAGAATGCAATAATTTTTGTCTTTTTTCCAGTAACACATAATTTTTCTTTTGTTATAGTTCACATCGGGTGCGGCGGAGAGCGCGGCATGTGGAACTAGTTCTTCATCGTCAAGTTCGTCGTCGTCGTCGTCGTCATCGTCTTCATCGTCATCGTCGTCGGACTCGGATACCGCTGACGCCGCTGGCGGCTCTGCGCACGCCTCGCCTGATGACTCTAACGCTGCCCTTGCGGTCGACTGCCAATTGCAGGTGAAGAACACGTATTAATCGATCTTATATGGACCTTACATCGTACATCATTATCATTCACCCTTGTCCAATTCGGGTACAGCATAACATTTCCACGCTATTAGTCTGACGGCTCATATCATAAGTATCCACCCTCTTTGTAGCCATTTTCATGTTTCACACGGTGCATCTATCTTTTGTGGTTTTTCTTTTCTTAGAGCTATCCACATTCTTACTCAAAACTTCCTTACGACATGCAAAGTGGAAACACTTATTTATTTTTTGCATGACGTGCCGTACAAACACGTTCAAATCAACTACTTTGTCTGACTTTTTAAGCAGGCCCCGAGAGCTGTTCCAAATGAATATTAAAAGATATTTCCAGTAACAACTAGGTCGTCAGACACGACCCGAGCTCGCTGTTAACAGTGCATAGATAGGTAGCATAACGTTAGTCTGTGTTTACCGTGTCTATTTGGAGCAGTATACTGAAATATATTTTGCAGCTCATCGACGATGCAGACCTTGCGGAACTATTTCCAGAACAAACATCGAGCGCGCCGGCGCAACAGCCCAATTTCTCGACCTTTACTGTCCACAACGCCACGCCGGATAACGACGACAAGTCCATTGCTGATAATGGTAAGCGTTCTTCAATGTGTTCACTTAAGATAGTGATGTTTTATTTGTTGTCTGTAAACACTTTCTACCAGTAAAGCGTCAATGTTATCAAGTCGTAAATATTTCAGGTGATGGATCCAGTAGTGAAATGGAACTTACGCCTCAGCTGGTGACAGCTGCAATACAGAGGGCAACAGCCGATTCGTCAGGATCGGAAAATGAGTGTTCTAACTCTGATACCGGGCATCAGAACACCACGCACTACGCTTCCAGCCTGCTGCAGCAGTTCGTGCATCAAACACAGCTGCTGAGCAGTACGGCGCCTTTGACATCTATTAGTACGGCAGCAGCGACTTCGTTATCGTGTGGATTAAATCCAACTACGATAGACGGTGTCGGGACCATAAGTGATTGTGTACTGGGACAAATAAATACTTTGCCTGAAATAACACCTATAGCGCCAAACTTCTTATCATCAAGTCAGCACTTGAGTCCTCAACAAACGGAAGAGCTTTCGCAAAATTATAAAGATCTTGAAGAGATCACTTCTGTGACGGATTCTGTGGATATATCAATAACCAACCCACCGAGTCTTGAAGACTGTGTCGATAATAATGATTTCATGGCGTTGGACATCACTCAAGGAGGATCCGAGCTAGGAAGTGCCAGTGATTTGTTGAAAAGTTCTCCCATCACCGTAGTCGGTACAGATTTAAATCACTTAAATCACATAGATTCTCAAAAGTTAGATACAATCAGCACGAATTCAGTTGAATCTCAAGAAGACGTTAAAAATGTTATCGTAGAGTCTAGAAGAAAAAGAGGCAGGCCTCGAAAAGTAAGAAAAGCAGATGAATTTGAAAACAAAGGTATAGAATCTCATAAAGCATCGAAATCGGTAGTTAACGTAATTAATTTTCACAACAATAACGATCCTCCAAATGTTTCTCCGGATTCTGGTATTCTGTCGAATCACAACTCACCCACGCATTCTCCGTTGCGGCGGCACGACGTCGATGAAGGACACAGTAGGCTAGGAAGGAAATCTATTCAAAAAGAGAACACCACAAGAAGAGCCATGCGATCAAAATCCAAAAGTCGGAGCCGTGCCGAGAACAGGTCAGATTCTAGCGATTGTGATTACCAGAAAAAGAGAATAGAGAATGAAATCAAACAAATCAAAACAGAAGCACCATCACCAGTTCCACTCAAACAAGAACAAAATAAATTCGAAAAGAACAAGAAGAATGATCATAAATTGGATATAGCTGCATTAGATAGAATGTTATATGCAACGGACAGGGTATTGTATCCGCCTAGAAAGAAAGTGGGCCGCAAGCCGCAAAGTAAAGCAAAATCTACAAAGAATACTCCCAAAACTTTAAAGGACAAGAATCAGTATGACTCAGCGGATACTGACGAAGACTCCGCACCAACCAACAGGTCGGTGTTGTCAGGGGTGTATGCCAAACGTAAAGAACTAAATAGTAAGCTGGCTAGCTTACCGAAAAAGAATAATAAAACATTTGGTAACACTTGGAGAGATAATCAAAGTGAAAATGAAGCAGCTGCAGATGATCCGTTAGATCCTACTTGGAAACAAATTGATCTGAATCCTAAATACAAGGACATCTTATCGGGTTATAAAAGTGACCACGAATTCAAGCCGTACAAAAGTTGTAGTCGCCTCATAGAGTCAGGCTACAAGAGTGATTACGGCTGTAGATCTGGATATAAAAGCGATTACTACCGTTCAGGCTATAAAAGTGACCATAAGTCCGGTTACAAAAGTGATAAATCGGGATATAAAACAGACAACAGTGTTAGAAGCATGCGGAGGCGGATGAGAAAACTGAAGAAGACTAGGTCAGTAAGAGATAGGTCATACTATAAAAATCAAAAACATTTTGTATCAGATCAAGAGATACTGGCGTTAACAAATAAAACATTCAGCAGCTTGACATTAGGTCACAGTTCTAGTGATTCTGAATGTGAAACTTACTTGAGGAAACCCAGTGCTAGTCCAAAGTATATAAGTGTTTGTACGAAATATCCTTTGACATCAAAGTTCGACTTTGGATTCTCAAAAATGAGCCAAAAGCATGTGTTAAGACTGAACTCGTCAGACCCATTTGCCCCAGGCCCAGTGTTTAGTGGTTTACAAAGACCCGTAACAACTTGTAATATCTTCAAAGTGAGTAACAACAACAATAATAATACTCTCCTCAAATCGCCAAGTAAAGCTAGCCACATAGGGAATTCATTGCCAGCACTAAAACCAGCTTTTACGCACAAGTTTGGATCGTCACCTATTTGTATAGTTGCTAAAACATCAGGATCAAAGAAAGATAATGATAACAGTTTCAAATATTTCCCGAGAACACTATCACCTAAGAACCGTAAACAGATAAAAAACGGAAGTACTTCCTTTTCGAGTGGATCGAAAAAAGAAGTATCACCTAAACCACTTCCTAGTATTTTTGAAAAAGCTAAGAACAGTTATGTTCCAAACAAGTCTTTAACAAGAAATGTTTTTCTGAACTTTAAGAAACCGCATATAAAACCGTCTTTCCACATCAGAAAGCATAGGAGAACAGTAGTATTAGCTCCACCTAAGATAAATTTAAAGCCCACGGAAAGACTGTCAAGAGTCACAGTTAAAACTGAAAACAAACATCATCGACACAGGAGTAAACGGCGACATCGATCTAGATCCGTTTCTAAGTGTCGAGAAACTTACACTAAAGCTATAGAACTAGTGGATCAAAAGTTTACTCAGGATATGGACAATTTGATTTCCAATTTTATAAAATTATGTCAAATTGCACCAAAATTAATGCCGAAGTTAACTAATGTCGCACAAAACCCTCTTAAAACAACGGAGAAGACGTCCACAGAGTCAGCGCCTACTAAAGTAGTGAAAAGAGGATCGAAAAAACGCAAAACATCAGATAATCAAGAAATCGCTACACCTACCTCTAAACGGAGACACAAAAAACAATTAGCAGAATCTCAGAACAAAGGTGGTAAGGATACTAATGAGCATAAGTTGCCACTCAAAAAGCGACATTATCACATCAACTCTTCTACTGGAAATTCTTTGAGTTTGAGCCTGGTTACATCAGAATTTGATGAGAACTCGAAGAATGGCACCAGTCCAGAAAAGTTCTTATGTACTGAAACTGATTGTACAGGAGATGTAACAAGCAATACACCTGAAGATTCACCTAAACTGAAAACACCGCCAGAGAAGGGTAAAAAGAACAGTGATAACTCAAAAACTGCTCAGATTACCAGCACCCAAGAAAGCAAAAATCAAAATACAGACAATGCATTGAAAAGTGCAAAATTAAGCGGTAGTACAGCTGGAGATAACATTTCCACGAAAGAAGACGATAATAATCATACTCCGACAAAGAATAATTCTACGAATGGTCTGAGCGCAACTGATGATGAACTATCCATCAAAAAGCCTACTGCCGAACAATCAGAACTGTCAAAGAAAATATATGAAACATCTGAAAAATTGAAAGCGGTACATAAAATGGTTCACGATTTAGAGAAATGCTTACCTAAATCTAAAGATGGTGAAGCTAAACCAGAGTCCTCTAAACAAGAAACAAATAAAGTTTCTTCACCGAGATCTGAAAATAAATCTTCACCTACACGTCATTCTGCTCCAATTGTAACACCGAAGAAGCGACATAGACTTGAAGCAGAAAAAGTTATATCACACTCGAGTCTAGATCAAGTTGTGCAGTCTTTATCTAAAAAACTATCAGAAGATAAACCTGTTACATCATCAGATACAAAAGAAACCAAGGATGTTAATCAAAATAACTCCAAGGAAGATCCTAAAGAGACTGAAAAGTCTGATGCTGCAACACCGAGTACCACGTCTTCAGCCAACAACACAACCATTGATCCACTAAAGAGTATGTCTGCTCGCTCTTTATACAAAAGCTCCATCCCACCAGCACAAAAGTCTGAAATAATGACACGAAAGAAAAATAGATTAGAAGGTCTTACTAGTAATTTAGTTTCTAAAATAAATCCAAGTGCAGCTACTAAAGTTTTAGATACATTGTTAAATAATAATATACGTAAATCTATAGAATCTCGTATTTTAGAAAAAGAGAAAAATAGTACAGACTCTACAACTAAAGTGATTGATGAAAAACAAAAAAGTAAAGAAGCTTCACAAATTAGCACGAGAGCTACAGTTATCAAATCTCCAGTGTCGAAGGGCAAAGTTATAGACACGAAGAAGTCAAAGGCATCAGAAGCACAGGTTGAACAATCAATTGTTGTCAATATCGATAAACCAACAGGCATATTTGAGCCATCTGTTGATTTGGAGGAACAGATTCCAAAATCATCAATCTGTGTGAGCAACATTATATCTGATGCCAATAAAATTAAATCAAAAACAAAAAATAGCGACGTAAAATCTACGAACTCTTTATTAGAGCCGATTGATACCGAGTCCGAGATACCGCTGGCACTAATTTCAGAAACACCGGACCCCATTATAAGGCCAAAAAGGGGAGAGTCTATCGCCGCAGTAATATCTGACAAACTCCAGGAAACTGGTGGTCACAATTTGCGTCAGACTAAGAGGAATTTGACAACCGACAGTGAAGATGCCAATGATACCAAGAAAAAGAAGAAAACTAATAATATATTAAGAGAGAGCAAACTAGTTTTGCCTGCTAGGGTTTTAGTTCCAAAAGTTCAAGCAGAACGCCTAGCCATCACAGATACTACTAAGAAGATAATTTTGAATGCCAAAAAGTCAGAAGCAAACGACTCTAGTGACAGCAGAACAGTTGACTCATCGAAAAAGAAGCCTCGGAGGCGCAAAGCAATCAATAGAACTGGTTTCCCTAGTATTAAAAAGAAAAAGAAGAAAGTTGAAAGCAACATTACCTCTGATAGTCATTTCACTTCTGATACTGATAATAACTCTTCCGCATTCGAGCGAGTGCCGAAAGATGGCGAAGCAACGAGTAGTTTCTTGGAACGTACTACTAGCAAGAAGCCCGAACTAAAAGTAGTGCTAAATAAGGATGAATGTCCTAAACAAGGCAGGTTGACGGTAGTAGCTCTTGAGAAATTACAAGGCAAAGAAGTCCCAAATGATAACAATAACAAAATAAGTAATAATACTGATACTGTAGTTAGCGAGAAAAAAAATATGAATTCGTCTATCCTCAGAGCTCCAGCCCTCCAGCTAAAGAGTAAGACTGAGAAAGAGGTTAAAAATCACATCAATAAATGGGAAGTACTCAGTGAGACGGATAGTATTCCCTCTCTTGCTAGTTCCCTAAGTAATGATCCTGAAGACAGCATACCTTTGAGCCTTTTGAATTTGAAACCCGACCGACCAGTCAGTCGTCTAGATAACTTAGAAAGATTGAAACGTAAGACAAGAGCAATGTCACCCTCTCAAGAAATTGAAGAAATATTTTCGAAGAGAAAAGTTGTCGAGAGGAACTGCAAAATTGGTTTGAGGCCGAAATCCAGTCTTGCAATCTTATGTCCAAGTGAAAGAAGGCAGACAAGGAGCTCTGATAATACAACTGAAGAACCTAAACTGACCAAGACAAAGAAAACTGAAGCTAAGAAAACAGTAGTTGAACCTGAGAAAGTTATTGAGAAAGTTGTTGAGAAAATAACTAAACCTGTTGCTATAGCTAATAGAAGAAAGTCGAGGTCTTGTCAAGTTAATAAGAAGAGAGAAGTGCAGTCAAGTTCTCGTGAGAGTTCCGTTGACACTATTGTGAGTCGTAAGATCGACTCAAAATCTCGAGAGCCTTCTTTGGACACCCTCGAAAATGATCCTCTACCGCTCAATGAAAAAGAAATAGATTTCGAAAAAAGTATTGATGTTTTATCCAAGAATATAATTTGTAAGAAACGGGTTGCTTCATCTCGTGACGACAGCCCGGCTAGCAGTGTGGACAACAGGGACAAACCTGTTATATCGAAAAGGAATCCGCGGCTTCGGAAGAAATTCTTAGCCGCTGGATTGTTTTCCGATTACTACAAAGAAGAGTAAGTATAAATATTTCATTGGTTACTTTGATTTATTGACTATTTTCATTGTACTTATTTTTCTTTGATATTTCAGTCCCAAACCGGAAGGGAAAGGAAAGAATTTGGTGACCCAAACAGAATTCCCGCCTGGATTGTTGGCTCCGCCGCCATATTGCGAGCGTTGGGTCCGTCGAAGGTTACAACACTTCTCTCTGCCCTACGATATTTGGTGGCAACAACATTATAACCAGCCAGTACCATCATGGAACTATAAGAAGATACGCACAAGTAAGTCAAACTTAGAACTAAGCAGGCATGGGTATACAGTGGCGTATTTTAAAATTCAGTGCCCATGGCCTATTAAGCTTACCGCCCCGGAACTTAGTTAAAAAAATTAGTTGGCCAAAAAAAAATTAGTCCAGTGCTACTCAAACTTCACACCCAGAGTTCTATACCACCTTGTAAAAGACAAACTTAAAATTTCGAGGTTTCTAGACCACGACAAGATTAACTAACACAACAAAAAGAATTTGTTATTGAAAAATGAGGTATTTAAATCTAGGTAATGAAGAGCCAATCGTAACCTTATGTAAAGCGCGAGCGAAGCGTGCGCGATTTTTTTTAGGTTTTAGGACAAAGGGTATTTCATTGATGTAGATTCCATGATATTTTAGCATTTCTTAATGTTTATTTTTTACATTATAACATAATTATCTGGTATTTATTCATTATCATGAGATATTATTCCAGCATGATCTCAAATGTTTGTTATTTCAGACGTATACTACGACGTGAAACCATCGGCGGAGGAATGTGAGAGTGTGGCATGCAACTGCGCTCCGTCGTCGGGATGCAACGAGGACTGTATCAACAGATTAGTGTACGCGGAGTGCTCGCCACAGCTGTGTCCTTGCGGGTAATCATTAATACTAATTTATGTAATTGATAAATATTTACTATTGGCTGTCTCGTCAGTCTACTGGTCGCGCACTGCTAAGTTGAGATCCTACCTTCTAAACCGCGCAAAGTTGAATCATTTAAGCTCCCCAAACTTTGTCTGAAACCAAACAACGTCCGAATTTGCATATCCGTTAAAGAAAATGAATCGTCAAGATAGAATTTATTAATTTCTGGCTTTGAGAGGAGCATGGAGATATTCGGGTCTGGTTTAGTCGCAAAAGATTTGCCTTTTTAAACTTGAGTCTTATCGGGCAATATTTACAGCCCGTTTCCCTTTGTCGTTTCCTGTAACACTTTCGCGAACGGTATAAAATTATTGATTGTTATTGCCAGCGATAGGTGTAAGAACCAACGCATACAGAGACATGAATGGGCGTCTGGCTTGGAGAAGTTCATGACTGAGAACAAGGGCTGGGGCGTGCGGACCAAACACAGGATCACTTCCGGAGACTTCATACTGGAGTATGTTGGAGAAGTTGTTTCTGATAAGGAGTTTAAGGTGAGAAGAACATTATGTTGTTAGCAAACTATTTGTTCAAATTAGTGATAATAGTTAACTTAACCAATGATCAAATAATCATGGCCAACTGGCCCTTAGTCTTAATCAAAACTTTCTGCCCTTTTTCACGACTTTGTAAAATTTTTATTGCAAATCTGTGTTATCTCGGTTAGTTTTTATTTATTTTTTCGAAACTATTACTAGTATTTGCCTGTATGTCCCGCATTTAATACGGGTGCCAAATATTATTTGACTTTGTTCAGCCGTTTAGACGTGACAATATACAGGACTTTCTCACATATTGCTAATTCAATTCTCAGAAACCCTGAAAATGTTTTCTGTTTACAGGAGCGCATGGCCACCCGTTACGCCCGGGACACACATCATTACTGCCTGCACTTGGACGGTGGACTCGTCATTGACGGACACCGTATGGGTGGAGATGGTCGATTCGTCAACCACTCCTGCCGACCCAACTGTGAAATGCAGAAGTGGACTTCTAACGGTATGTAACTTTCTTCATCATCATCAGCATTAAGACGTCCTCTGCACAACATAGGCCTCTCCTTAGACCACCACGACGAATTTATTTTTGCCATTTGCCGATTTTCTTAGCTGACGATAAATTCGCTAGTCCACGGTAGAAACTTTCGACGCTGAGCTGTACTTCGTAGGAATTAAATAGTGCAAAAAGCCCCTAAGAACTTTTTCCAAAAAGCAGCGTGCGCTTAAAATCGCAGAAAAAAGTGCTTTCTTTATTTACTGTTACGATTGCGTATTTCATCTAAACTAGCTGTATCTTCCTTGAGCATAGCACCAACAATTTTATTCATTGTGATATTTTACATGGGTTCTTTCTCTCTAAAGTTCTCTTTAGAAAAGATGAGATGTGACTCAAACCTAATGAGGAATTTCTGTTTCAGGCACCTTCAGAATGGCTCTTTTTGCCCTTCGAGACATTGATCCTGGTGAAGAACTCACCTATGATTACAACTTTTCGCTGTTCAACCCAGCTGTAGGTCAGGTATGTATCACAAATTATTTATTGATATTTTAAGTTTGTTTAGCGCAATATTTAAATCATATTTATCAATTACAGCCCTGCAAATGCGATTCGGAAGACTGCCGAGGCGTGATCGGAGGTAAATCTCAAAGAATAACTAAACAACCAGTGAAGACTCAATCACGGACACCATCGAACGCATCCAACCAGTCGCAAGGTTCCAACGGGAACCAACCACGGGTTGGTCGACCGCGCAAAGCGGTTAAATGTAACAAGAAGTCCGAGCAACAAGCAGTTAGTACGTGCGATATGAAGACGATGACCATACTGAAGTACCAGCAACATCTCAACAAGTTGTGGCAGGAGCCGCAGATGAAGCCCCTCACTGCTAAGGAGAAGAATATCGTTAAAGAACGACACTGCTTCCTTTTGAGGAACTTGGATAATGTAAGTATTTCGGAAAAGCTTTTTTTTTGGTTTATAAGTCTGATTTAAACTAGTGCCATAGTAAAGGAAGATATAGAATGAAAAAATATTTTTGCATAGCAGTTAGCTCGTAACATTACAGGCAGTTTGTGTATGGTTCATGTTGTTTGATAGTGGGGCAATTATAAAAAAAAAACTAGGTATGTTATGGTACAGATACACATGCTTTAAACTAGCATGCTAAAGCACGAGAGCATGCTACTTTTAAGCAAATGCTACTTAGTAGTATGTGTATCGTAACCATTTGTTAATAATGAGCATGCTAATTTAATTGTAAACTATAAGCATGCTCGTTTAGCATGCTAGTTTAAAGCATGTGTATCTGTACCATTATGTTGCGCAGCTTTCAGTTACTACCCTGTACTTGTACAATGTACACATAGGCATAGCGTCATGATGTATGTACTTGTACATTTTACCTTTTCGTTGGTACAATTCCTCACTAACGTTCTACCTCCGCAGGTGCGTCGCATCCGTGATCGTCTGAACCTGTCCATGCCGGGCTCCCCCCCGGCGTGTCCCCCCGCCCCCTCTCCTCCGCCCCCTCCCCCAGCTCCTCCCGCTCCCCCCGCTCCCCCCGCCCCCTCCTCCTCCTCCTGCACGGTGGACCCACTGGCCCCGGCCAGCAGTGTGGACGAGGCCGGTGCGTTAGCGAGACTGCGCGCGCTGCGTGACGTCACCAGGGTACCCAAACCAAAGGACGATCCTACACAGCCGCGTGCGCAACGTCTCAACAACGTCTTGAAGGCCATCTGTCGGGCGCTGAAAGAACTAAAAGGTAAGCTTATGAAAGAAAAAGAACCAAAGAGTTTGTTCGGGATTTTAGGTTTAGTTTTTAAATAAAATATTCCAGCAACGTTGTAATGCTTGTATTCCGTGCGAATTACAGAGGAGAACAAAAAAAATAATAACTAGGCGGTATACATAAATCGTTTGATAAAAACTGAAAGTTTGTTGATGCAATAAGACACGTGGTGTGAACTGCTTGCTATTAAAAAGTAGTAGGCGCTTTGCACTACGTAAATCATCTATTTCTAAACATGCCCCCAGGCGTTGAGAGACTGTCTCTCAACCTGGTCCTTCATCTTGAGGCAATGGACATATTTTACTAAAGGCGCGACGAACCACTCCACACGCCGTCCTGATATCTGCGACTCGACTGATGCCATCCTGCCCAGGATAGACCGTCGTAACTCGGCCTAATCGCCATTTCAATGGTGGAAGATGATCATCTTTGATGAGCACAAGAGCGTTCGGTTTGAGAGCTGTAGTGCAGGATCTCCATTTCACTCGCTGCTGTAGCTCCGACACATACTCTTTGCTCCACCTTGACCAAAAATGCTGTCGGAGTTGCTCAATTCTCTGATATCTGGTCAAGTGATGCTTGGAACAGTCCTCCAAATTTTGAGTGGGCAGTGCTGTGAGTGGTCGTCCTATGATGAAGTGTCCAGGCGTTAGCGGCAGCAAATCATTGGGGTCCGATGAGAGTGGTGTGAGTGGACGAGAATTCAGCAGGGCTTCTATTTGGACTAACACAGTGTTCAGTTCCTCATATGTAAGATTACAATTTCCCAGTATTCTCTTTAAGTGATACTTAGTACTTTTAATACCGGCCTCCCAGAGACCTCCAAAGTGTGGAGCGTACGGAGGGACAAAATGGAAATTAATTTCTTCATTCGCCAAATCATCAGATAACGAATTGCAATTATCCTTAATAAACTTGCCAATTTCGTTATAAGCTCCAACAAACGAGGTCCCATTATCAGAGTAGATGTGTTTAGGCTTTCCTCTACGCGACACAAATCTACGAAGACATGATAAAAAATTGTTGCTCGTTAAATCACCTACCAACTCTATATGAACAGCTTTTGTGGTGAAGCAAACAAATAGAACGATGTACACTTTAGTGAGGCGACATCCACGTCCTTGTCTACTAGCTGATAAAATGGGCCCGGCGTAGTCGACACCAACAGTTTCAAGGGATATCCCCCGGGATTCAAACGCTGCTGCGGTAAATTACCCATGAGAGGAGAGATTACCTGCCCTTTAATACGACAACATATCACACATTTACGATAAACTGCCTTTGCTAAAGTTAGACCACCAATCGGCCAGTAATTTTCTTTAATAGACGCTAATAAAAGTTGTGGTCCTGCGTGCATAAGCTTTTTATGCATGTAAACAAATAATAATTTTGTAACAATATGAGTGGACTGTAATAATAAGGGGTGTTTCTTGTCGTAACTAAATTCAGAATTTTCTAGACGACCACCGACACGCATTAAATTGTTGTCATCTAGAAAAATATTTAATTTGATCAATTGACTCTTTTTTGGCAATTGTTTCTTATTCAATAGAATTTTATATTCTGGAAAGGATTCAACTTGTGAAAGTTTTATAATTAAATTTAAGGATTGTTTTAACTCATCATCGCTAAGATACTGATGTTTAGATGGCTGCCTTTTGCAAATATTTATAAACCTTAATAAGTAGGCCACCGCACGTTTAAGTCTTGAAAAATTTGAAAATCTACAAAAGTCTATAACAGGTTGATTCACCGATGTAACAAGTAAAGAAATCTCCGATCGCACTTCCGGTAATTTCTCACTAGTTACTGCTGGACTATTAGGCCACTTTGACGAATCATATTTTAAAAAGTCTGGGCCTGACCACCACTGTTCTAAAGAATTTAAAAGACTTACATCGATTCCACGGGATATGTGATCTGCTGGGTTTTGATTGGTAGGGACGTGTCTCCAAGAACATGCACCAGTCTTGTCCAATACCTCAGCTACGCGGTTGCGCACAAAGGGTTGTAATTTGCTTGGTAACATGTTGAGCCAGCCCAACACTACCATCGAGTCAGTCCAAAAGGTGACACTTCTAACTTGAGCTCGGAGTGACTCAATCACTTTTTCGTAAAGACGAACACCAACCAACACAGCACAAAGCTCGAGCCTTGGTATGGTAGTTGGTTTGATTGGGGCCACTCTGCTTTTGGCTGTAAGTAAACGTACCAGTACATTATTATCATCATGTGAACTTCGAACATATAAACATGCACCATAAGCAATTAGTGACGCATCACTAAATATGTGCAGATCTATGTACTTATACAAGTCACATAGTACAATACGTGGAATACGTAATTCATTTAGAATAGGCAAGCTATTCTTTATATCGGTCCATAATTTTAAAAGATCAGGTGGCAACTGATCATCCCAACCCAATTTCAGAATCCATAATTTTTGAATTATCATTTTCATAATGATAATGCACGGAGCCAAGAGACCCAGCGGATCAAAAATTTGAGAAATAGTAGAAAGTATTCCACGTTTTGTCATTGGGCTGGAAATATCAGAGTTAATTAAAAAACACAGCACATCTGAATCAGTCAGCCAACTGAGACCTAAAGTTTTACAAGGTTCTATGGAGCCAATATTTAAATTGAATGAGGAGTGTTCTGTGTTATCAGACACTACATGGTAATCATTAGATTTCCATTTACGTAATGACATTCCAGCTGATGCCAATTCAGCCGTTACCTTCTGACGTATGTCAAGTACCTCCTCAATTGTATCCCCACCAGAGAGCAAATCGTCAACGTAAAAATCGTGTTTTATTATCGTTGCAATTTTGCTGTCAGTACAATCAAGGCCTATCTGACGCAGACACCTCGTAGCAAGATACGGAGCACTAGCGGTACCATATGTAACCGTATTTAACTGATAGGCTACCATAGGCTTTGAGGGATCCTCACGCCATAAGATCTGCTGCAGATGCCTGTCATCAGGGTGTACAATGACTTGCCTGTACATTTTTTCAACATCTCCTGAAATAACATATTTATATTTCCTAAATCGGAGAAGAATTGACAGCAAGTCATCTTGTACAGTGGGTCCTATCATTTGTAAATGATTAAAGGATGACCCTGAGGTAGTTGGACTACTAGCATTGAACACTACCCTTAGTTTGGTAGTTGTACTGCTCTCGCGCACAACGCCATGGTGAGGAATGAAATATGATACCTTTTGAGGATCAGGTACACATTCAGACATATGTTTTAAAACAGCATACTCTTTCATGAAATCACAGTAACGTATTTTAAATGATGGTTGACTTCCAAACTTGCGCTCTAGAGAGAAGAGACAATGCTTGGCTCGCTGCAGAGAGTCACCTAAGTTATCACATGATTTCTTTAATGGTATTCTCACACAAAAACGGCCGTCTTTAAGACGAGTTGTATTTGTGATAAAGTGCTCTTCACACATCTTTTCTTCTCGGGAATAGACTGATGACTGATGGCCAACTTCCTCGAGCTGCCAAAAACGCATTAAAAGGTTTTGAATGTCATCAGTATTCGAGGTGCTCAGAGAACTATTATTTTTCTTATTAATATTTGCAAAATTGCAAATTATAGGAGACGATTGAGATAGTTGATTACTATTTAACATAGGGCCTGAAGCTATCCAACCAAGTCTCGTTTCGAATAGTACCGGCTTACCTACACCGAGGTTAATTCTTTGTGTACCCAGTAGATCCCAGAACACATCTGCACCTATAATCAAATCGACTGAGGCAGGGGTATAAAAGTGCGGATCAGCCAGACACAAATCACTCGGAATATTTAAATTACTAAGATTTAATTGACGGCAAGGTACTTCATCAGTTATAGAAGGTAAAATAAAACAGTAAATGTTTGTAGAATAATTTTCATTTAAAGATTTAATTGGGACACAACACATTTTACTTATAGGTGAGGTAGAATTATTAATACCCATCAGTGACTCGTTAACTTGAATGGTTGGTAAATTCAATAAATTATAGAATTTTTCTGTTATGAGGCAAGAGGTACTCCCACTGTCGAGAATAGCGCGACATAGATATTCCCGGTTATTTCTATCATAAATTTTTATTAATGATGTGGCTAAAAGAACCTGACATTTATTGTGAACAAATGTCGTAACTCGTGCAGACAATGTGACGTTACTGTTGGGCGACTGATCACTATCCTTACCAGTGACATCACTGTCGACAACAGAGGTCAAAGGTTTTAATGTCGATTTAACTTTAGTATCCACATGAACAAGTGTGTTGTGCTTGCGTTTACACACTTTGCAACCACTTGATTTGCAATGGTTAGCATAATGGCCAGTACGGAAGCAATTAAAACATACTTTATATTGGGGTAACAATTCTAACCTCTGTTCATTACTAAGTCCCAAGAATTGTGAACAGTTAGTGAGACTATGTTCACCTCGACATTTGGGACATTGTTTTGATGAGCTAGTACCGCTATTTGACTGACTACTTGGCGTACTGGTAACAGATACCATGCTTTTAATTTTATTATTAGTTTTAGGATAAGTTGTATTATTCTGTGACATTTCTAAGGTTTCTAACAAGTCGGCACGTTTTCGAATAAATTCAAGAAACATCTTTAATGTAATTGACTTACCGTCGTCCAGATTACCTCTAAATTCTTCCCATTCACGATAAGTTTTTGAATCTAATTTATTCGTCACAATATAAATTAACAGTGTGTCCCAATATTTAGTTGGTTCCCCTAATGACTCCAAAGAACGCAAGTTTTTATTAACAATATCGATGGTTCGTTTTAAAGTGAAAGATGATTCCTTTTTTATTGTCTCAATATTAAATAATGCAGATACGTGATTCTGAATCAAAAGACGTTTATTATCAAACCTTTCGCACAATATTTTCCATGCGACAGGATAATTGATTGCAGAAAATTCTATGGATTGTATAACCACAGCAGCTGAACCCTCGAGAGAGGTCCTTAGATAGTGGAACTTGTTTACGTCATCCATCTCATCATTAGAGTGTATCAAACTAGAGAATGTGTCTCGAAACTCCAACCAATTTTCAAAAGAACCGTTGAATTTTGGCAGTTGTATGGTAGGTAATTTAACGAGCCTATGATTATGAATTCGTGATGAACCTTTATCACTCCCCGGAAACTCATCGGTGTTTGATTTAACGTTTCGTGACAACAAGTTTTGAGCTTCAGAAAACAACTTATAATATGTAGACTCAAAGTCGTTTCGTTCCGATATTTGAGTATTGACGTCATCCACTAAACACTCTAATTTTAATTGAACCTCGTCGTATTGAGTAAATAAATTTTCCATCTTACCTAGGCGTAGTTGCAATTCGTTAACCTGTGACGGATTTAACGAATCCTCCAAACTGTTTAAATAATTTGAAAACGCAGTCAAACGTCCCTTATAACTTGCCCGTCTTTTGGTTAACTCCTTCTCCTCTTTGTCAGTCATTCTGGGAAACCGGTACTTTACTGAAATACACCGAAATAACAAATTAATAACGCACGAAATAACAGTACAATAACAGCATACAATCCGTCTTACAGCTGGAATAAAAACAATTTAAAGTACAAGTTAACATCTACCTCTCAGATTGTTTAATACCTTTTACACAAAAAAATTCAAGCTAAGGAAACTACAACATAATTAATGGTATATTTATGACAAAATAACCTTAGTTCCTGCTCAATTATTATAACAATGTAATCGGTTAACTGCAGAAAATAATTATCTGGTTGTAACAATCGATAAAATGAATGAAGTAGGTACTGACCTTAACAAATTGTTGAAACTTACTCAACGTTTTACCATAAACAAACCTAATTTAGAATACTGGGTGTTGCTAATTATGATGATGAACACTGAACACCGTATCCAACAATCCAGGATCTCAAATATTCCTTGATGTTCACGTCGAACTTCGTGATGACCTTTGTACCCCGTACAAAGTGGCTTCGTCCAATATTCAATTTAGTAATCCCAGTATAAATCCGTGATTTTTCTTATTTTCGCTGATTACTGTATAGCTTTCTTCTATAATCCGTGTCGTAGGGCCATGTTCGGGATTTTAGGTTTAGTTTTTAAATAAAATATTCCAGCAACGTTGTAATGCTTGTATTCCGTGCGAATTACAGAGGAGAACAAAAAAAATAATAACTAGGCGGTATACATAAATCGTTTGATAAAAACTGAAAGTTTGTTGATGCAATAAGACACGTGGTGTGAACTGCTTGCTATTAAAAAGTAGTAGGCGCTTTGCACTACGTAAATCATCTATTTCTAAACAAGTTTCATATGCAGACCGATTGCAACTTTTAACACAACATTAAAAAAAAAAACGTTTGAAACTGTTTGTATACTATTGCTGACACAGCTTATTTATGATGATAATAATGATGACTACGATAAACCATTTAAGTCAAAAGCTGAAAACCAACTGTTTTTGGTTCTCAATTAGATGACATCACCTATTCAGATTTATCCAAAGCAAAGCAAATAAATTACGTTAATTGAAATGATTCAATGGCATGTCAAGTAATTGAAGGCAATGCCATTACAATGAAAGCATTTTAACTACAATATTAATGTATTTTCAGACGAAAAAGACCGCCCGCTATCATCACAGCTAGTACGAGCTAAAGCCGAGCGCGGCAAGGTACAAGAGTCCGGGCCAGCAGACCTCGCGGCCATAGAGAGTGAGGTAGAGGCCGGACATTACGACTCACTGGCCAAGTTCGATGCTGATGTCAACTCGCTACTCAATGCTATCATGAGAGAAAATGGCCGCCTTTCCACCGTGGGCTCTGCAGCTGCGCAGATTAAAAAGGTATGAATTGTCATTTTTAAACTTAGATACGGTGAATAGAATTTTAGAGGAAGTTTTCTAGTTTTATTAGTAACTTTCTGTTATGTAGTGGACCATTTTTTTTTACTAGCCTACTCTGATCCACTTCTGAGCAAAGGCCTCCCCCATTCCGTCTACTTCTCTCGATGGTGGACCATAGTATTTGAAAAAATGTGACAACATATAAAAACTAAATTTTTAGCATTACTAAAGTCGCAAAGCTGTTGTTTTGCAAACCTATGTTTTCAACCCGAGTAGGTACTGCTTTATTATTTTATTAATTTGTTCTTGTAGGTATACAATTCTGCCAAGTCGGATTATGCGGATATGCTGACTAAAATACTTGGCCCAGAAGAATCCTTACCACCTGGGTTCCTGCAGAAAACTAAGACTGGTGAGTACTGCTCTACTACGCTACTTTAAATATTCCACTCAACCCAATTCTTTCCCACAATTTTTGCTTGGTCAGTCCTAGGCTTGGACGTTGTTACGAGATAATTCAAGTGGAGATTTTGAAGTGGTGTACACTTTTTTTTTTCGTGGTAATATCATCCTCCATCCATCAAATAAGTCCTCCCATCCAGGGCGGAGAAATCCACGATGTCCTTCAATAGCCCTTAACATTCCGGTATCACATTTCCTCGCTTCCTCCTTCGCTAGCATGACTGCAGGCTTCGCAGAAGGAGGCGACCGATTCCCACTCCGTCTCGCTCCGCAACATGGCCTCGACCAATGCTGGGCGCGAGAGGTCTCCGCATACCGTCGTCGTGAGGACACGTCGGTGCTCTGCCCATGCGGGGCAGTCTTGCACCGTATGCTCCACCGTGGCCTCCGGGCGATCCTCGCAGTGGTGACACTCAGGCGTTTCTTCCATCTTTATTCGACACAAGTACCTCCCGAAACTTCCGTGTCTGGTGAGGACCTGCGTCATGCGGTAGGTCAGGACGCTGTGACGCCTATCCAGCCACTCCTCAAAGAGGGGTCTTACCGCCGCGTGTGCCCGGTGCTCGGTTCCAACAGTCGTTCCCTCCATACTGCCCTGAGGTCGCCCCGGCGCTGCGCCTCCACGCGCCACTCATAGACGAGCTGGAGGGCAGTTGCCTCTAGATCCCAGGGCAGCAATTCGGCAAGAAGGTTGGCCGATTCGCCGGCGATCGTGCGGTATCCTTGGATCAGCCAGATAGCCATGACCCTCTGGCATGCGACCAGCTTTGCTGATCGCATCCGCATGCTCAGGGCCCACACGGGGGCCCTGTAGAGGGCCATGGACCGCACGACACCGGCGTACAGCCTACGGCAGAAGGCGTTTGACTCGCTGAGATTGGGCAAGAGTCGTTTGAGGGCGGCTGCTGCCCGGTTCAGCTTCGGGGCCAATCAGTAAATGCTCCCTGAAGTTCAACCGTCTGTCGAGGACGACTCCCAGGTACTTTCATACGGCCATGAAAACACATGGCTTCTGTTTTGTGCGGTGCCACTTCGAGTCCCAACTTCCAAATCCTTCCAACGACTGTCGCGACCGCCTGCGTCGCCGGGTCGGCCGCTGCTTGATGCGACTCCCCCATCGCCAGGACGAGCGTGTCGTCAGCATAACATATTACACCGACGCCGTCAGGTCGCCACGCGGCACCCAGTCGTGACCGATGTTCCACAGGAGCGGCTCCAAGACCGATCCCTGTGGAATAACGCACGACATCTCTCGCCGGTTCCACTCTGCTCTGTAGCTGGGGTAGATGACGGCTCTGGCCGTTAGGTAGTCCTCGACTATACGACGGAGGTAGGTCGCAGCCGGTGATACCGGAGTGGCTCCCTGATGCAATTTCAGGGCAGGGTGTTGAAGACATTGGTGATGTCCAAAGACACCGCCAAGACGACCCTGCCCCGGGATACCGCATCCCCCGTCGTGAGGGCTCTCACGCGCATGATGGCGTCCACCGTCGAGCGCCCCCTGCGGAAGCCAAACTGGCTCTCCGCAAGGTTCGGACCCACCCGATTCAGGTGCCCGACGAGGCGGTCTGCAATGACTCTTTCTAAGAGCTTGCCCACCTCGTCGAGCAGCACGATTGGCCGGAATGCGGACGGAGAGTCCGCAGGGCGCCCGGCCTCAGTCGAGGCCCGAGAGTCCCCGAGGCCAGGACCCAGGCTTTTCCTGGCAGACCGTCGGGTCCTGGGGCGGTATTTTTGGCCTTGAGCCTTTGTATCCCCACTCTCAACTAGTGTACCTCGGTCACCTCTGGAGCGTCGTAGTCGTCGTTGTCGCTGTGGTCCGCGTTTGCATCACATTATTCAATGAGCATCCTCTCACACATTTATGCGTATTTATTTGCAGAGGAGGTAATCATGTGCATCTGTGGACTGCACGTGGAGGAGGGACTCATGGTGCAGTGCGGCGGCGCGGGCTGCGGTGTGTGGCAGCACGCGCGCTGCATGCGGGTCACTGACACCAGCGTGCCGCACTACTGCCACCACTGTCATAACAACAAGGTACGTCTGTAGACTGTGAGGAGGGACTCATGGTGCAGTGTGGCGGCGTGTGGCAGCATGTCACTGACACCAGCGTGCTGCACTACTGCCACCACTGTCATAACAACAAGGTACGTCTGTGGACTGTGAGGAGGGACTCATGGTGCAGTGTGGCGGCGTGTGGCAGCACGTCACTGACACCAGCGTGCTGCACTACTGCCACCACTGTCATAACAACAAGGTACGTCTGTGGACTGTGAGGAGGGACTCATGGTGCAGTGTGGCGGCGTGTGGCAGCACGTCACTGACACCAGCGTGCCGCACTACTGCCACCACTGTCATAACAACAAGGTACGTCTGTGGACTGTGAGGAGGGACTCATGGTGCAGTGTGGCGGCGTATGGCAAAACGAAAGGTCTGCGCCTTATCTGTGCAGACCTGGTATCTTTGATCCTGCTGGATTCTTTCATCCCCACACACATGTGCACTATTATCACCCGCGAGATAAATTAATAAAAATTGCTTTCAACCCAGGTGGACCGCGAAATACCTCTAGACGAGTACACAGAAGAAGGTCACCAATTCTACCTGTCTCTAATGCGAGGTGACCTGCAAGTGCGACAAGGAGACACCGTGTACGTCCTCCGCGACATACCCATCGACGAGAAGAACCCTGACGTCAGTCAGAAACATGGCGACAAGGCGGACAAACCCGAGTCGCCGAAGACAAAACGCGTAGATAGAAAGAAAGTCAAGAATATTGCTAAGGGAAAAGATAAGACTGAAGATTCGACACAGAATAAGGTTAGTAAACACTACTGTAGTGAATTCATTTCATAAATTTTTTTTCAACCGCAATAATGCCGAAGAAAAAAATACGCAAGTTCTACCCATCCACAGCCTGTCATCGGCAAGAGTTGCTTTACTTGGTCATGTGGCCAAGCGTTGCTTGTCCTTGGTCACCTATCCTAAGACGGTCCCCGGCAAGAGTTGCTACCATTTGACGGTAACTGAACGGAACTCTACTACCGCGCGCGCTCATTAGTGAAATCAAATAGCGCGTACTACCCTGGCTTTTACAGATTTCCGTCCCATTTCACGAAATCACTTCCATAGGATTCCAGAGAAAAAAAAGAAGCTACACACACATTAAAAGAATCTGCCACGATTCAATAACTTGTCTTTTACTTACTGTTGTCATAATCTTTTACAAAAGATATCTTTAAAAATGGTAGGTAAACGGTACCATTTACGTTTTAATCATAGGTCACCACTGAGCTACAGAACCCAAAAACTTATATCCAATCATATTGTAAATACAATTGATATATTCCAGGAGGGTGAAGTCCGTAAGCACACTTACCAGACCATCGGTGAGATCTCCGTATCGGAGCTGGACATCTTCCGCGTGGAGCGACTGTGGAAGCACAAGGACACGCAGGAGCGGTACGTGTACGGCCATCACTACTTGAGGCCGCACGAGACATTCCACGAGCCCACTAGGAAGTGAGTACTCGTCTTTATCTACATAGCATACGCCTAGTAATATGTACTTGACTCTAATTATAACAGCATGTCTTTTTTATTTATTTTTTTACGTGGTAAATTCATCAAATGAGTCCTCCCACCCCGGGCAGGGCGGGAGGGACTGTCAGACTTGTACTGACTAAACGGTGTCCTTCAATAGCCCTTTACGTTCCGGGGTCACGGTCATGAGATAAGTCCCGCGACCTCGGCAGGCTTTGGCCCTCTAGATATACCCGTCTCGGCCCGTCATAATAACAGCATGTCTTAAAAGAAAAATAATCATAAATTTTAAAAACCAGGCGCAGCTAAATACTAAATTTAGTTTGACAACAGGCCCTTTTTAATTGTATCTTCTTCAAATCATCAAATGAGTCCTTTCGCCGTGGTTGGAACGGTAGGGACTGTCAGACTCGTACTGAATTAAATCCACGGTGTTACGTGTACGGTCCCGCAACAGCCCTTTACTTTCCAGGGTTACGGTTAACTGTTTAGACGGTCCCGTGAACTCTTGCCTTTAGCCCAACGACTATATATTACTAGACTCGCTAATAACAAGCGACCGATGTCTGTCAACACATTAGGCAAAAAAGTCTTATATCCGTCTCATTTCGACCACTCCTGTGAGCCGTAAACATACGTTGAGACAGAACAGACCTTGAGTTAGCCAATCACCACGCAGTACCCCGTCCCCCTCGCTTACGTAGTACCTCAGCCAGTTGACAGAATAGTTTTTGTTCCTTAGATCGTGCATGCGGAGTCTAGTAATCTATCGTCGTTGCTTTAGCCCTTTGGTGTAACTGGTTGTGCGTTTCTGATTTGTATCGATTTTAAAGAATCTAACTGGAGAAATGGACTAAGATGTTTTCACATCGAAATTAAAGTCCATTCATAAACTAATGTAATATTTTTCCTTCAGATTCTTCCACAATGAGGTGATGCGGGTGCCGCTGTACGAGGCGGTACCTATTGAACTCGTCATGTCGCAGTGTTGGGTCATGGACCTCAACACTTATTGCAAGGTAATTATTATCAACATTATTTATTTGTAAAAGTTCTTAGGAAATGCTCCTGAACATACGGTTAAGTAAGGGATATGGGAGCTTTACGTTTCTGAAACATATTTCAAATTGAAAATGTATCAAATTGAGTGAATAACATATTTGTCAGATGAAAGTTATTTGGCTTGGAAAATCAGTTACATAATTATACAAAGTGTAACGTTAAATGCGCAAAACCTCTCGGAGGGTAACTCAGCCCATGCTACTGAACAATGTTTGTTCTAAAACTTTTTGAAATTAAAACAAAAAAAAAATGATTGTTCATACATAAGGGCCCGATCAATTTCTCATCTTGTATGAAAAACCAAATTTTTTTTTGCGAATTTCCAAAAGTCTTAGAACAAGCATTGTTCAGTAACATGTGCTGAGTTACCCCACGAGAGGTTTTGCGCATTTAACGTTACACGTTGTATACTTTTGTGTGATCGAGCCTACTTTGATTTTTAGTGATAAAAATGAAGATAATATAAGCCAGTGAGTTTTATTTTCTAAAAGTTATTAATGATCTGTATTAAAACTAAAATGTAATTTTCCCCCCTAGGGTCGTCCAGTGGGCGCGGCCGAGGCGCACGTGTACATCTGCGAGCTGCGCGTGGACCGCGGCGCGCGCCTGTTCACGAAGGTGTCGCGGCCCAAGTATCCCATCTGCACCCGGGAGTACGCCTTCGACCACTTCCCGCACCGGCTCAAGATCACGCGCACTTATGCGGTATGTAGAGACGAGCGTCTTACGCCGGAATAATGTATCTCGGTCACAATCTTAAAATAATTGAATCAACGACCGAATTTGCTAATCCCAGTCGAATGAACACGGATTTGGATTGGGATAAAATATTAGTTTGTGACGTTGGTCATCATCATTGGCAAGTGGCAATACTGTTCAACCAACTTCGTATAGGTCCTTCTCGCCATATGATTTTATTAGTTTTTATTGGTTGATAATGATTCTAATGTGTACATTATTATTGCAGCCTCACGAAGTGTCTCCTGAGTATCTAAAAGGAAAAGCAGCTAAAAACGCTGCTGCAATTACTGAGAAAAATAATAAAACTACAACGAAAGAAGTGAAAAAGAAAGTGCCTGTCGTTAGTGCTACGGATGCTGCTGCTAAGGTGAGCTAAGTATTTACTATTCTTTTTTGCGCTACATAATCTATACATATAATAAATTTGTAGAAAAGTGGTGTCTGTACAATGGAAATATACAAAAAAAAGTAGCAGGGGTTGTTATTTTATCGATGCCGAACCCGAAAATATAGTTAAAAAATTTTTTGTCTGTTTGTCGGTTTGTCTGTTTGTCTGTGTGTTTGTGCACGCTAATCTTCGGAACTACTGGACGGATTTGAATGTTTTTTTTTTTGTTGTATAGGTATTAACTCCGGTTTACATTTATGCTATAATTTATCTTGGAAACTTGAACACCTGATGCAGAACCGCAACAGACCTACTTAACTATAAGAGATACAGAAATGGTGCCATAGCAAAAATTGTTCCACGTGATGAGCATTTTCTGCTGAGTGAATAAATTTGAAGATCCTGGACACCTGATGTGGAATACCAAGAGCCCAGCTACACTATGACATATACAGGAACGACGTCTTAGCAAGAGTTGTTCAGCCTGATAAGCACTCTCTATTGCTGTATAAAAATTTGAAGATCTGGAACACCTGATGTGGAACTCCAAAGGCCCAGCTACACTATAACATATAAGTGAATGGCGTCTTAGCAAGAGTTATTCAGCCTGATGAGTACTCTCTGTCAACGTATAAAAATTGAAGATCTGGAAAACCTGATGTGGAACTTCAAGAGCCCAGCTACACTATAACATATACAGTTAAGACGTCTTAGCAAGAGTTGTTCAGCCTGATGAGCACTCTCTGTTGTCGTATAAAAATTAAAGAACTGGAACACCTGATGTGGAACTCCAAGTGCCTAGCTACACTATAACATATACAGTAAAGACGTCTTAGCAAGAGTTGTTGAACCTGATGAACAATCTCTGTTGTCGTATAAAAATTGAAGATCTGGTACACCTGATGTGGAACTCCAACAGCCCAGCTACTTTATAACATATATAGGAATGACGTCTAAGCAAGAGTTGTCCAGCCTAATGAGCACTCTCTGTTGACATATGAAAATTGAGATCTGGAACACCTGATGTGGAACTTCAAGAGCCTAGATACACTATAACATATACAATAAAGACGTCTTAGCAAGAGTTGTTGAGCCTGATGAGCAGCCTCTGTTGTCGTATAAAAATTGAAGATCTGGTACACCTGATGTGGAACTCCAACAGCCCAGCTACTTTATAACATATTAGGAATGACGTCTTAGCAAGAGTTGTCCAGCCTAATGAGCACTCTCTGTTGAAGTATGAAAATTGAGATCTGGAACACCTGATGTGGAACTCCAAGACCCCAGCTACACTATAACATACATTGGAATGACGTCTTAGCAAGAGTTGTTTAGTCTGATGGTCATTTCCTGTTGACTTACAAAAATGAAAGATCTAGAACGTCTGGAATCGTCTCGCGCATCCCGTTGTTTTTCCGTCCCCAGGCTCTAAAGCCCGGTTTCCACTGCAAGCAGAGCGGACACATTAATGACCCAGCGGGTGAAAAGAGTAAAAATGAGCTCGCTCTGGGAACGCAAAAACGATTTGTTGGTGGAAATACAAGTATGCAGTTTGCGCTTGCGAGTTTAAAGGAGTCATTAATGTGTCCGTTCCGCTCGCGGTGGAAACCGGGCTTTAGAATTCGACGTTTCAGATATTCGATTTTGACGACCCCGTCGTCGCTGGCATAAGCAACAGGATCCGCGTACGAAGTCGCGGGCAGAAGCTAGTATTGTAATAATGGCTAACTTTTCGTATCGTTGGGTCTATGAAGGTTATTCGGTGCGTTTGAAGTCTGTTTCACGATACGTGTGGTGGATTCGAATATTATGGTCAGCTCGTCGTTTGGCGCAGGCAGAAGAGACGGAATACGAGGACGCGTCGCGGACAGGCGCAGATGTATGAGCGTTGCGTCCTCGACGCGACTCTCCTGTATGTTTTGCGTTGCGACGCTTCTATACATTTTGTATGAAAGGGATGCCGTAGGGCCGAGGCACACCGGAATGGCAGCGGCCGGCAGCGACGCGGAATGAAATAATTTTAAACTTTAACTACATACTTAAAAGATCAGTCATCATCATCATCATCTCAGCCATAGGACGTCCACTGCTGAACATAGGCCTCCCCTTTTAATCTCCACATATACCGGTTGGAAGCGACCTGCATCCAGCGTCTTCCGGCGACCTTTATTAGGTCGTATGCCATCTTGCTGGTGGACGTCCTACGCTGCGCTTGCTAGTCCGTGGTCTCCACTCTAATACTTTTCGACCCCATCGGCCATCTGCTCTGCGAGCAATATGGCCTGCCCATTGCCACTTCAGCTTGCTAATCCGGTGGGCTATATCGGTGACTTTAGTTAGTCTACGGATCTCCTCATTTCGGATTCGATCACGTAGAGAAACACCTAGCATAGCCCTCTCCATAGCTTGTTGAGCGACTTTGAGCTTTGAGATGAGGCCGATAGTGAAAGACCACGTTTCGGTGCCGTAACTCATCACTGGTAACACACATTGGTTGAAGACTTTCGTCTTGAGGCAGTGAGGTGAAAAGACCAGTATCGCTTGAAAATTTTGAAAAGGTCGCGAGGCCGCTCGCGGCTGCCAGTGGCGACGCGAGGCTGCTCGCGGCACCGCGGGCGGCCTCGAAGAAGAATAAGATACAAGGCAAGCGGGGTCTGGAGGTCACGCGAGGCCGGCAGCGGCGACCCTGGCAGCCGCTGCCGGCCGCTGCTATTTCGGTGTGACTCGGCCTGTAGAGACAAAATGTTTCCAGCCCGTCTGCGTCTTACGTATTTTTGTGTGGCCAGAACCTATTATAGATAGGAGGTCTGTCTCCTGGCTGTGTAAGCTTTGTAGGCTGATTGTGCTAAACCATTGTTACTTTACAGAGTGTCAGCAGTGCTGCTGGTGCCGGTGCGGGGGCTGCAGGCGCTCGCTCCGCACAGAAGGAGCGCGTGAACGTGATCGCGCGGCGCCTGCTGGCCCGGCTGGGCGGTCGCGGCGCGGCGCTGGACGCGAGCTACCTGCTGGCCCCGCGCCGGCCGCGCCGCGCGCTCTCCTGACGCTGCGTGTGCTGCGCCGCCGCACCCTGAACTGACGGAAAGAACTGACCGGACCGACAAGGAATGTGCTAGTTTTGCAAGTTGGCAGCCCCGACGACCGGTGCACCGCTCGGGTCCGCTCGGGAGCGCTCGGATGTAATCTCCCGTTTATGTTTAACTTATGATTTTGAAGGTTCTTTTTATTTAAGTTTCGTGCTCCGCCGCGATGTTGTAGTGCAGCATAATTTAATTATTGTTCGACCCGATTCCCTAACTTAGACTTAGAGTACTGCGAATAGTTATATTTTTACATAAGAGGAGCGAGAGGAGTATTGTTGTAGTTATTTATACATGTAACTGTACGATAAAGTGTAGGCTAATGAAATTATTAGTTAACGACCACTGGTGCGAACTGATGTTGAACGTTGAAGAGTTTTAATAGAGGTTAGATACAGAAGTGTTGTTTGGGAGGTTGTTAATTTAATATTAGTGATTAATTATTATTATTCTTTTTTTAATCATCTTCCGCTAGATTAAGAGTTAGAGGAAGTAGATTATGTTTCAATCGTCTGGTCATTTAATACGTGCTTGCAAGCAGCAGGGCAGACCGCACACTCATGCCTTACGTCACGCACTAAAATCTCTCTAATTTTTTATACTTTGGTTAATATACGTTGTACATATAGTAGCGTTTAAGGTGGTTGGTTGTTTTATGTTAAAATCAAGATGATAATATATTGCTTACTGTACGGACCCTATGTTAGTCCTCTATGAAGTCTCTGCTTGTTTATCCTGTGCACGTGGCACGCGACGCGTGCGCACGTCTCTCATGCTAAGCCTTGAAATTGTGATCATGGAGAACAAAGTTGTTTTTGTTTCTAATTTATTTGTAAAATACTGTTAGTTATTATTCTTTTCTTAGTAACTCAACTTTTCAGTGATTTTTTGTATTATTAAGAAATACTTTTTTTATAGTATTTGCCTTTATTCTGGCTTGTACTAATTAATCTTATTAATTGTAGCAGCATATGTTGAGGTCATTTGGTCCCAAAACCTAGTACAAATGTTCATCAAAATCATTTTTACATTCAATCATGATCAAAACTTGAATATTTAAGTCATCAAAATGAATTTACATGATGTATTCTACAATGGTATAGTAACTAACTTACTGTTACACATATTTGTTATTAAGATTCAAAATAGAGTGCACTTTTAGACAATATCTTAGATCAGTAAACACAAAACCAGATACTTGTTAAAAAAATATTGTTTTTCGCTTGCACTTGCACCTGTATCTCAGAATCTTCGCCTTATAGTTAAGACACAATCAGTCTACCATTTGTACCACAGATAGACATAATTATTCCCGTTAAAATATCCGTGAATTTACCTTTATTAGTAACAGTTAGTTAAATCAGAAAATTCAAATATGTACTTAACTAGTGAAATAAATAGTTTACAATAGTCAATAATAGTGTAGGAGTAAGATTTACAGTTTGATTGCTTTTGTTTGTGTGTAATGACTACACGTAGACCAAATTGTCGAATGATTAGCATTCGTGCGACAACAAATCCTGAGCCAACTTCAATTTATCGAATTTTGGGATCAAAATTATATTTTCTTTTCCAATTGACATCAAAATTATATTGATTCTCTTATACACGTGTAAATAGTTTGATTTTAGAGATATTATAAAACTTAATCAATTTAAAATCGTAAAGTATTTTTTTTCTTATTAATTTAAATGTATTTTTGTCACAATTAAAACTTTGTTAATGAACTTGATAATGTTTAATTCAAATGAATTCAAACTATTTACACATTAATCAGGGATATTGAAGTGTTATAATAAATTACTTGATATAACGAGCAGCTTTACTATTTATATGTTTTAAGATGCCATTTGTTGTAACTCATGTTTAAATAATAAATTAAATTGGATCAAAACTTAAGTTTTTTAATTCTTAGCCATGTGCCAGATACGGAAACCCGAAAGCATATAATCATGCAAATAAAAATATTGTTGTCAAGCAATACCGAGTCAACGAATGGGTCTTGCTGGCCCTCGTTGGTTGTGTATGGATGGCTTGCCGAACTCCAACAACGGTTTGTTGGCGACCCGAGACAGGTCGGTAACATCATAGGAATTGTATCATTCCATTGAACTCTGGACGGTCAGCGAAGGCGAACGTTTTCATTGACCCTTTGGTTGTTGGTGGCTATTGGTGTGTATGCAGCTTTAGACTTGAGTTCCGCTAACTAATTACGACCCGGGCGTCCTCCGACGGCATTGCTTGTGCTGTCGCTGCGTACCATACCTCAGGACAACCTTATTATCCCCTTATTATCTATTTAGCATTGGCATTCCTTTATCAACATGAAGTAAGCTATGCGTCACATGTGATGCAGCAGCGTGGCATGGCATGCCGTGTCACCACGCTTTATTACCCCGCGAGACATTTTGACTTAATTATTCGAAAAAAAAAATTAGAATTTCAGCGCTAATCTCGAGCTTCGTGAAAACCTCTGAATAACAACTGCATCAGGTTGTCTAAGTTTCTACGAGACAGTAGTACTGTAGTTCACAAAAAAAATATCTTGCACAAACTGAAACAACGCTGCATGTGGCTGCGTTAACATTTGGAACCTACCTATTTTTAACCGACTTCAAAAAAAGGAGGAGGTTATCAATTCGACTGTATTTTTTTTTTTTTTTTATGTTTGTTACCTCATAACTTGCGACTGGGTGAACCGATTTTCATGATTCTTTTTTTATTCGAAAGCTGGTGCTTCCCGTGTGGTCCCATTGTCACCATTTCAGGATCTGATGATTGGATCTTGGAGAAATTGAGGGCAACCCTCAAATTTTATTGGCTGACACATAGTTTTTCGCAAATCTTATGAAGTAATTCAAGTATTTGCGTATGGAAATCATCATCTCATGTACCTGAGCTGATGATGGAAGGTACAACTCCTCAAGTAAGAAAACTATGTTTGTGTTCTCATATCTCCGGAACTACAAGTCCGATTTAAGTAATTCTTTTTTTGTTGTACTAGGTATCGTTCAACTTAGGGAATACTGCAAATTTCATCAAAATCGGTTAAGTAGTTTTTGAGATAGGGAATGAATTAAAGAGATGTTAACGATGTTATTACCGGTGCTACGGATTACAAAATTCTAGTGCACATGTAAGAAAATGATGTATTTGACAAGAATTTTGGTTGAATATTTAAACTAAAAAGAGTAAAATAAAAACTTTTTCTGAAAAAAATGTGACCGCCTTCAAAAACAACCACAAAAAAGGGTAAAATAACCTACAAAACTTTTCTTTCGGAAGTCGGTGGCAAAAGAGACAATGAAATTAATAAAAAAAAGTCACCGACTTCCGAAAGAAAAGTTTTGTAGGTTATTTTACCCTTTTTTGTGGTTGTTTTTGAAGGCGGTCACATTTTTTTCAGAAAAAGTTTTTTTTCTTATCAATGTTTGTGAACTTTTATAATAAATAATTATAGTTATCTTGCATTTATGCCACGAATCTCAGGGTTCACGTTACTAAATAATGTATCTACCTTTTTTTATAATAACCTTTCTTCCGAGTCGAGGTCGACCGCGGCTTCCACGGCGAAGGTGGTGTGGCGTTCTGATCATGTTCGCTGTTCCGACATGGCCAGGAATTGCCCAAAATAAAGAGGTTTGGAAGGAGAAAGGGGAGGCTTTTGTCCAGCAGAAGGAGGGGAGTTTCTACCATCAACACGTATCACAGTATTCAGATTAAACAATAAAAAATCCAAACGATACATTTTTAGCTATATAGTTACGACAAATCACAAAATTCGTAGTGGTATGCAACGTGCATCATAACGTTTGATGCCACCCTACGCCCGCCTTACTTTCCCACGAACACTTGCTGATACCAGCAGTTCCGAGTCGTATGTCTGGCGTCTCGTAGACTCGCTTTGCTAGTAAACAAAGGCTTTTCATTGCAACCACGTGTTGTTGGGTTATTCGTCACCTTGTTGGTAGATGGCAGACCAAACAAAAAAAAAAGAAATTATACTTTAATTACTGTGAGAAATGTATTCAAAGTCTGGGTAAGCTCAATCCATTCTCGATCATATCTCTGACAAGAGCAAACAAGTCTTGTGTAGTTCGCGAACGAACTAGTTCGAAAGAACTGCTCCCACAGATGAACTAGTGAACTAGCTCCCACATTTTCCGCTCCGTAGTTCAGTAGTTCGGACAGAATGAAAGAGATCGACTGACCGAAGATCGTTGCACGGGAGCGGGACAGCACTACACTATAATACTCCCGTTCGCTCACCGATCATACGCGCATCCCGTTTCGTACACTTTACACAAATTGTCGCATGCATTGTCGCATGCATTGATCGGTTGGTCTCTATTACGAGCTAGGAACTAACGAACTAGAAGAACGAACTAGTTCGTTTAAGAGCGGAGAACTAGATTGAGCGCTCTCAGTAGTGAACTAGAATGCCCAAACTCGTGTAAAAAAAAATTTCATTAGGTACTCATACTCTGAGAAAGCTGTCCTAAATTTTATTTCTTCGAACCCGTTTCTTCATACGTAAGTTACGTATACCTATCTTACTTCGTAGTAATTTCGACACGACGACACTCCAGGCACATAATGTTTCACGTATACCATCTCCTTTTTACTTTGCACCATTTTTTTTAGTTTTTAATATCGTCAAATGAGGGCTCTTGACATGAGTGGAGTGTTCTTTCAATTGTCCTTTTCATTCCAGGGTCGCGGTTAATTGCTTAGACAATCCCGCGACCCCGGCAAAGTAAACGAGTAGTACTATGGGAAAATTTTTCGTGGTATTACTAGATCGCTTGGTAGTACCAAAGGTAAACGTAAGACTTATAGTTACGGCACTACTTCTGCGTGCCGCTGGAATCATTCTTTAACTATAAAAGAAGTCAACATGTTTACAAAAAACTCTATAATTTAGTTATTATTCGACGCACTGCCTACAAAATCTAGGTATGGGTTAACATTGACCTTAAACAGTAATTCATGTTTACGATTTGTCCGGGGCTGGGACGGCCACTCCTCTACGTGGTTGGGGTCACTCCTAACGAGAAGATTGGGCGCGGGCGGCGTCCGCCCGCATGAGACACGCAACCTTACGCTGTTTACTTCATGCCGTGGGTCACGTTAGTATGCGCAAGATCCTGGAAGCCGTTGACTCTGACTTCCTGTTGTTCTAAATTTTAAAATCCCATGGCCAATATGATCGTGATCCTAAAAAAGGATTAGGATTCTAATTGCATTTTTGTCTTTGTCTTTTACGTCCAAATAAAATGGCCAAAAGCACAATTAATATTTCTCAAAGATATATATTTGCAGAAGCAAGGAAAGCCTCTGCAGTTGGGACACCTCCACTTCCATCGCTGTCATTCTTCTTGAAGGTATAATTGCGATTTTGGCAGCACACCAGCTTTTTTTAAAAAAATAAGAAAGATTCATTTGAAATTCCTAAAGTTGTTCCTGAAACTCCGGGAAGCAAACTTAGTACCACGGTCTAAAAATCCTAGTACTTAGGTCCTGCGAGGTATCTCAAGAGAAGTTCACACGAAAGGAGATCAATGGTATGTGAATGGCCTGCGCTACCGTGAACCAGAACAATATAGCTTGCATCCTACATTTGGGGAAGTTTATCTAGAGAGAAATATTTAAGAAATGTGTCCACCGCGCCGCGGACTGTGTGAGCGGATGCGGATGATTGCTTGAGTCGAGTTGCGCACTTATTATCTTAATAAATTCCCTCTCAATATAAACCGAGACTTTAATGTGGGAATGTAGTACAATACAACCGAAATTGTCAACTGTTTATCGTAACATTGTTTCAAACTACATTGTATAGGTATTTTAAATAATAAAGAACTGTTTAACTCTCAATAAACACATTAGACACGTCTGCGATTAGATACGAGTAATGAAATAACTAAACTAAGACAATTACCTATACAAAACTATAGATTTTACACATAGTATAAAACCATCTTGTTTAAATCTTTTCCTACTTTCACGAGGAGATAATCACTGCAGAGTGCTGAAGTTTATAAACAGCAGATAGAAGGGGGGTTTTTTACCTATTTAGGAAATTCACCTGAATCGTGGGTGCGTTTACAAATTAACATAACATTGAAACTTAGATACACAAACACCCAGAACCGGAACAACTAATTGTAGGTCATGTACCATATAATTATGTTCCGTGCGGGAGTAGAACCTGCGACAAGCAGCACTTAATTGCTCCAAACACTGCGTCAAGCATAACCAGCCTATAAATATTGTTCCCACTGTCGGGATACAAACCTCTTCTCTGTTAAAGGGAATGGGCTGTGATCCACCACGAGGGCCCAAAGTTGGTCAAACTGTTAAATGTCTTTAGTTTTAGGACATGCCTCAGGATATTTTCCTTTAATGTTCTGAGAGCAGTGCGCACCTTGTCCTCACTTCGTGTTGGCCTGTAATTTTACTGTGAAAAGCCACGAAGATATAGCACTCCGAGACACGTTTTCCTCGTGTTTTTCAGTGTTTTTCACTTGCACGGTCACTGAACTGAACGCATGAAACCATCATTAGCACGTGATATTGTCAGACTACTTCTGTTTCAGTTTGTGACTGCACGCACATCCAGTGCCGTATTATCCATAAGGCACTTTAGGCCAGTGCCTAGGGGCCCACTATGACCAGGGGCCCAGCACTCCCGATTAAAAAATGAAAAAAAAGGGGACTGTGTGGATTTATGAAACCACGGTAAAAGTGAAACTTATTTTTTTTCACATTATTAGAAGGTAAAAGCCCCCATTATTGACACTTTAAGAGTGACGGTGAATGTCTAAATTTTTAAATTGTATTGAAACTAATCTAATTTTTTTTGTATTAGACACTTTTATTAATTAATTAACTTTACTTTTTTTTTTTAGCTTGGTAAAATCATCAAATGAGTCCTCCCACCCCGGGCAGGGCGGGAGGGACTGTCAGACTTGTACTGACTAAAATCCACGGTGTCCTTCAATAGCCCTATATGTTCTGGGGTCACGGTGAGGAAATAAAATCCCGCGACCCTGGCAGGCTTTGGCCCTCTGAGAGGGGGCCCCGTGCATTTTTGACAGGGCAAAATGGTATCAGGGTCTATTATTGACAAGTTGCGTTGTTGTGGTATGGAAAAGGGAGGGCCCGAAACGAGCTGTGCCCAGGGGCCCCGAGATGGTTAATCCGGCCCTGCGCACATCTAGAAGATGAGTCAGTCACAAAACATACGTCCTAGTCAGTAATTGTTTGATTGACCAAAATGACGTATGAGTAATTTGGTTGTTATAATAAAATTATTTCATAAAGTGAAATGATGTAGGGTCGACGGGGCAGGACGTGCAATCCTGCGCTACTCGTATTACTCAGTCAACTATTGAACTGGCCCACTGGTCAGCGGCACGACGACAGACACACTCCTCTGTTCAAGTACCAAGAGACGAACGCGTATATTATTATCCTACCTTATACAATATATTGTACTAAATATATCAGTGTTAGATTGTGAATATTTCCGAATTACCCGGCATGAAAACAATTCTAGTGGTGTATTGGAACTTTCGGCATCCGAGTGCAATATCATCTATATCCACTGGAAGTGAAAGAATGATCTCGTAAGTTTCTGCTGGCATTATGTGTCACCGTGCATGTTTACGGATCAATCACGGCAGCGGAACAAATAATGTTTCACGTGTTTTGTAGATAGATAGGTACTTCGGTAATTTACATTATCTGTGGCGCTGCTGTTTATTTTTGTAATGATTTGTTCAAAAGTTGATAATTATTGACATCAATCTATTTAAATACTTATTATTCAGGTACCATTTTTGCTAATTTTGCGTCACAAAATCTTGCTAGCATGATTAATGATCCATTAAACCCCATTCGCACGGGTGCTTTTTTCGGGCGTTAAAAAAGCGCTGAGTTTGAACAAAAAGGTAAATTAAACTTAAATTAAATCCCACCGCCCAGCACTTAAAGTCAAGACAGTCCAAATAAAAGGGCCGCGCTTTAAAAGCGCTGCCATGTGAACAGATACATGGGATTATTATTCTATTTTGGCGCTTTTTTAACGCCCATTAAAAAGCGCTCGTGCGAATGGGCTCTAAGGGGTTGTCAATTTAATCAGCTTTACAAAAAGCTGTAATAATACAGCTAGGTACAATAATTAAACTCTAAAAACTACTTCATTACTACAATTAACCCCTACTTTAGTTCTTACTTATTAAATAATATTTGCCGACGGTAATATTAATGAATTAAGTAGTAAATAAACCCGACCTTATCACGTACTAAAGTAGGTAGACTTTACGTTCACATGACGTATGTATACCTTTGATACTTTTTGTTGTTATGTACTAATCATGCAGTTATGTACTATATTAGATAGGTCTATTGCATGAGTCACGGGAGTAATACATGAAACTTTCTCTTATATGTATAATAATTTAGGTGCAATGACAGCGAATTCCACTGATCACATTATTGGAGTTTTTTATTCATTAAAGATTAAAATAAAACACTCACGGCCCGCGCAACCTTCTTGAACTGCGTCCAGGGGCCAGACTTGTTCCAGTGAGTGAAAGAGATGGCCCTAGACGACTTGTACGAGTATGCTCTGGGCCTTGAAACCGTTGGCAGATACATAGGTACTTATTTTCTTGGCACTGCCCGTACCCTTGCTCGCGTGCGAAAAAGCCTATCCACAATATTAGAGATGGCCCTGATGTTACTTAACGACCTTTAGAAAAAGCGAGAGCACTTACTGTTCCTGTAACACAATCCTTGATAAATGAAAGTTATACAATTATATTTATCTCCTTTTCAGTAATACAATAACACAAATATAATTACTTCTAATACTTACCACGTTCATAATAAAATTATCTTCAAAGGAAGCCATTGTAAACATAATCCTCAACGTGATTGTTGTTTGTTTAATTTTAATTATTTAATTCAGCACACCTTAGGTTTGTAAATAAACGTCATATCATTATCAATTAATCTGGTTCAGTTATAACTCGATTTTAATGTTTGTGTAGTATTATTAGATCCTTTTTTTTTCATAGAAACAGACAATTTTTTTGTTGAAGGGAACATCTTCAAATGATTCCTCTTGCTCTGTGTACAGCGGAAGGTACTGCCAGACTCTTACAGCCTTACTATAAAAAGTTAAACATCTGTTAAACACTTGTCTAACAAAAGTATATCTGCAAAACAGATCTTATAAAAAGCAACGCTAAAAATGCTGATTTTTAGACAAGTGTTTAACAGATGTTTAACTTTTTTCTAGCAAGACGGTTACTGACTTACGAGTCCACCCTGTGCCAAAGATAATTATATGTAGAATATCTATTATGCGGTTATGCCAAGTTTCAATGAACGTTACAGTAGTTTTTGCGCCAAAGGGTATCAAACATCCATTCATCGATCTTATGCTTTATATACTTATGTATTTATAATAGTAGGTAGTATATCTTGGCCTTCCGCCTTCAATAATAGGTATTCCAAAAAACTATAGGTATTTATTTATAGCTGTCTCGTTAACCTTCATTTCTTTTTGATCAATGAGGTGTCACTGTGCACCGAATTCTTTGGAACCGTGAAAGTTACACTCACTTCCTTTTGTCGCTGTACAAAAATAAATGACCAGATAAATTAAGATGTAGATATTATTGAGAACAGATAAATTATTATCTGGCTTGATTAATTTATTGCTTGTTTCATTTTCTTAAACATCGACCTCATAATTTATTATGATTTATGTGCAAGGCTACGTTTGCCACTATTGTTTACTTCATTCATTGATAACTTTTGTCAAAAATATTTTTTTAAGTTAGACTAAATAACAGTTAATTCAAGGTCCCATCTCTTGGATGAGTTTATGGTTCCTCTATTTCAGTTCAATTACAGCTCTGGAGTTCAAAACAACAGGAAAAACAATCGTATCAACTTCCCACTAATCCTGTAATTCCCAGAAGATAGATCGTAATTCTAAGAACACACGCTAACACTATTTGTGTGTGATCGCGTGATAGAACGGGGCGGACGCAGCAGTTGATGATGGCCGAAATCGGCGCACACGCAGCCGGAACACTTGACACTGTCGTTATTGATAAATTGCCGCGACGTCAATTTGCTGCTTAATCTGTCGCCTGACGCCTCGAGTGCAGCCTCACTGCCAGTAACACTTCTCTCGCTAATTTTCCAATGTCACTTTGTCAAGATAGCTGATAGCTGCAAGTCTGCAACATGCGTTATAATTTTAGAAGAACACTAGTTTCTGCTTGCGAGTTCGCCTGCAAGCAGAAACTAGTTGATTCAGTTATAGTCCGTCAGGTTCGTACTTCCCGGGAAAAATAAGTATTAGTTGAGTCAGTTATAGTCCGTCAGGATCGTACTGCCCGGGAAAAATAAGTATTAGTTGAGTCAGTTATTGTCCGTCAGGATCGTACTTCCCGGGAAAAATAAGTATTAGTTGAGTCAGTTATAGTCCGTCAGGATCGTACTGCCCGGGAAAAATAAGTTTAGTTGAGTCAGTTATAGTCCGTCAGGATCTTACTACCCGGGGAAAATAAGTATTAGTTGAGTCAGTTATAGTCCGTCAGGATCGTACTTCCCGGGAAAAATAAGTATTAGTTGAGTCAGTTATAGTCCGTCAGGATCGTACTTCCCGGGAAAAATAAGTATTAGTTGAGTCAGTTATAGTCCGTCAGGATCGTACTGCCCGGGAAAAATAAGTTTAGTTGAGTCAGTTATAGTCCGTCAGGATCTTACTACCCGGGAAAATAAGTATTCTCTTTGGTTTGAATTAGTTTTTGCGTGACAGAGACACATCTTTCCATGAATCCTCACAAACTTTCGCATTTACAATAGTAGTAAGATAGGTAATTTAAAAATACGATTGTGACTTTTTATCACAAGAAAATAAAATAATTATTGTAACAGTGAAGACATTGGGGCGCTGTACCCAAGCTCTATGTAGCAAAGGTAGTCGCGGGGGTGAAGCAGCTGCGCGCGGGGGCAAATTGTAAGAAAATATGTAAGAAATTTTGCAGTTCATAATATTTAAAAAATTACAGGTCTGTCAATAATAAAGAATCGAATTTATTTTCGTTGTCATGTTGACAATTTTTTTTTCGTAGTTCTAGACCTCTTTTGTAAATTGTTTCTGCTAAAGCCTTTACTTTATACATTTGACTATACACTGTTTTTTTTTTCTGGTTTGTGGCATGTACAAATATATTATGGCTAACTTTGCGACGTAATTAACTTGTCGTTTACAGAGTGTTCGCTATGTACAGCGCCTTAAATCCTCTTTTTTTAACCGACTTCAAAAATAAGGAGGTTATCAATTCGACGGTATTTTTTTTTGTGTATGTTACCCGATTACTCCGTGAATTGTGGACCGATTTTCAAAATTATTTTTTTGTTCGAAAGGTGATACTTCTGGAGTGGTCCCATAGTCACGAAATCACGATCTGATGATTGGATCTTGGAGAAATCGAGGGGAACCCTCAAATTTTATTGGCTCACACATAGTTTTTCGCAAATCTTATGAAGTAATTCAAGTACTTGCGTATGGAAATCATCATCTCATGAAGCTGAGCTGATGATGGAAGGTACAAAGGTACACTGATGCCTCATTAGCTTTTTAAAATGGCACCACAACATCCACTTTTAGTATGAACTAGCCGTGCCCGCGACTTCGTTCGCGTGGATGTCGGAACTTAACAATGTATTTTTTAGTGCTTGAAGCTGAGTTGATGATGGAAGGTACAACTCCTCTAGTAAGGAGTCGGCATCGACTGATTTAGGTTTGTGTTCGCATATCTCCGTAATTACATGTCCGATTTAAGTAATTCTTTTTATGTTGTACTAGGTATCGTTCAACTTAAGAAATACTGCAAGTTTCATCAAAATCGGTTCAGTAGTTTTTGAGATAGGGAAGGAATGAAAGAGATGTTAACGATGTTATTACCGGTGCTACGGATTACAAAATTCTAGTGCACATGTAAGAAAATGATGTATTTGACAAGAATTTTGGTTTAATATTTGAACTAAATAGAGTAAAATAAAAACTTAAAAAAAAATATGTAACCGCCTTGAAAAACAACCACAAAAAAGGGTAAAATAAGCTACAAAACTTTTCTTTCGGAAGTCGGTGGCAAAAAAACAATGAAATTAATAAAAAAACCACCGACTTCCGAAAGAAAAGTTTTGTAGGTTATTTTACCCTTTTTTGTGGTTGTTTTTGAAGGCGGCTACCTACATTTTTTTGAAAAAGTTTTTATTCTTGGAAACGATCTCACCTAGAAACGTCTTTGGAACTAATAAGCTCTTCCTTACTCCTGCGTCTCACAAGCATAGTAGGTACATAGGTACCATAACAATATTATTATGTTATCATTCCTTTCCTGTGCGACACCTCAATTTAAAATAAGTAAGTCGTTAGACGTCTCTCCATCAGTCGTAGACATGCATCCTGTTGCTCTATTGCAATGGTATTAGAATATACAATAGCCTGCAGGATATTTCGCTATTGTGCCTATACATAGTAGGAAATGACAAACAGGAAGGTGATGATTGTTGGTCAAAGTATCAGTTTAGCTTGTCGGAAAAATTTTAACAAGGTTTGGAAAACACAGGGCAAAACTGTCAAGGAAAAAAACTGAAAAATGAACGTAAAATCTTGTTATAAAGTTAAAAAATAGAGCAAGATGTTCAAAGCTAGAGAGAGCTCCCTCCCTGATTTTCCTACTTTGTTCAAACTTTGCCCAAGAGTTGAACAGAGTTTTTAACGCAAAAAATATAGATGGAACCATTTACATGCTAAATGTTGAAATGGCCAAATATTGTACTTCTATTTCTAATACTAAAAAAATAAGCTTAAGCTGCCTTTGGGCGATGATATTATTGTTGTTTCAATTACAAGAACTGTCCCGTCAAGAAGCAGCGAACAAGAAGCAGTCGATCGCTAGCCGGAGATAGACTAAATTGGGAAGAGTAGTTTTCTAAAAGTTTGGCTTGACTTGATTAAAGCATTGATAAATGAAAAGAGTGCGAAGCGACATTATAGAATGTTAAATTCTTAATTGGTTCGCAACAAAATATCTAAGACAAAAGTCAAGTTTAGGCGGAGTGCTTACGTAATTCATGACCTTTTTAAAATCAAATATCTTCGACGTCTCTCTTTGTTTTATTTAAAGTAACATCAAGTTGAGGTCGACGGAGTGCATAAAATTGCATTTAAGTTAAATTAAGTTTAAGTTCCAAGTACCTACCAAGTATTTACCTACTTGTAAAGATTAAAAATTATGCATGATGCAAAGTTTTATTGCAAAACAAAAATGCCTTTTAGCATTTCCTTTTTCACAGCCGCAGCCGGTGGGAACTAACAGCAATGTAAATCCATAACCTTTAAAGCGACGTTTTCCAAAGTTGGTGAAAAGACAATATTGAAAGAGCTACGCGGTGGGTCACGGTTTGCTCTATAACGCAAAGAAAAGTGAATGCATGGTCTTTCGGGCCGGGGGTCGGAGATGCCCAAATTCTGTTCCACCAATAAGATTAAACAGGATCTGTTTAAAAAGAGTGGAACAGTTTAAATATCTCGGGCATATCGTGACCTCTGACCTGAGGGACGATGTAGACATTGATAGGGAGCGGAGAGCGTTGTTTGTGAGGGCTAATATGATCGCCCGCAGGTTTGCACGTTGCTCGAGCTGTCAAAATAACTCTTTTTAGAGCGTTTTGTACGTCCCTGTACACGGCCAGCTTGTGGGTGTCATATACCGAAAAGCAGTACAACGCTCTCCGTGTTCAATATAATAATGCGTTCAGGATGTTGTTGGGGCTGCCCCGGCACTGCAGGAATGTTCACCGATGCCCGTGTCGACTGTTTCTACACGACGATGCGAAAACGGTGTGCATCTCTGGGGCGTAGGCTCCGGGCCACCTCCAATGGCATCCTGAGTGCATTTGCGAACAGGTTTGACTGTCATTTCGTTGTCGAATCGTTGTTAAGTATATGATTAATTTAATGACAAACAGACAAATGACTCAGACTTTTATTTAATTGTAAATACTTGTTACATGTAGGTATATTATTTTTCTGATTGTAATTTGATTTTGTGACCTCTTTTGAATTTTAATTTATATATGTGATTTTAATTTAATTTACCTAATGAACAAGTCATTTTCAATATTGTATTTTAAATTTATTATAATTCATTCTTTTTTTTATGTATATTTATTTTAATTGATGAAATTGAATGTTTGTATGATCTAAAATGGATTGAAATAAATGAATTTGAATTTGAAATGTGGCAAAATCATTGACAGAATGAATTTGAGCGCTTGAGCTAAAATTGAGAATAAAAAAAATATTTTTCATTTTGTTAATTTAAGAGTTGGCTGTTGTACTGCATGTATTCTTCGTACAAAATTAACAGTTATTAACTTTACAGTAAATCGTTTTCTTTTCGTTTTTTTTTTGTTAAAAGCGATTTATGCAAGCCGCCAGTCTCGTGGACACACTAACAGCTGACAGCATCGAGGAGGTGTTTGATGCCCTTTTATAGTTTAGTGTAACTTCTGTTTATTTATTAGAACTCACACGAAACAATACTTTTATTGTTGAGCTCATTGAGAGCTTCACGAAGCTTTAACTGACAAATGCTTGCACTGACTGGACAGGTCCACTCAAATTTGTATGGCTCTTTCTTCAAACGACCATCTCGGACACAAACCTGCAGGGTCCTCGCATGACTTAACTAACCAATTTAATGTCTGGACTTTAAAAGAGACGATGACCTCTGAGTTTGTTTCGGATGTTTCTTCTTAGAGTAGTCAGGTACGAAACACCGGCCTCATCTAGCTATAAAAAAATGCTTTGACTTGTAAAAGTGAAAACCTATTTGTGTATTGTGAAAACCTATTTGCAAAATAAATATCATTTATCATTGAATACTAAGCTCCTAGCTGTTGCGGCTTCGCTCGCCCCTCCCAAACAACCATACGCGCTTTGATTTCCCGAAGTATTCATTATTTCAACTCTGCCTATCTATTTACCTTTAATTAACCTCCTTTTAGGTACATTTTTCCCAACCAAGAAATTAACCCAAGTTCACACTTTACGTCCAACATCCGTCATTCTGACAAACGACATCATTTCACGAAACTACAGCAGGAAGGTGTGATCTGTATCAGTTGTTTATATTATATGTTTTCGGCGCATTGTTTACACTCGTGAGATAAGTGGAAACATCTCTCAAAACGCATACGTCGAGGGTTCCAACTTCCGTCACGCCATCGGCCGAATTCCTTGATAAGGCAAGCCATTGTTTTAATGAGGTACTCGAACGAATACTCCTATTTCAATTTTCGAAGGGAGGATGTCAAAAAAAAAAAGAATCAATGAAACCTGCCTCCACAATAGTGAAATAAAAGAAGGAAAGAAAATAATTATGTTTGTTCTGCACAATATAAGTGCATGGCAAAGTATAAGTATTATGTTTTTCTGAAACTAAAACTTAGGGCTTGCTCTCTTTTACAAAGGAACTGACAGAATTAAAACATAACTGACAATTTTTTTTTCACCTCACACGCTCGGAAAGATTCTATTTCTCATTCAAAATCTAAGCGCAAAACTCCATTTTGAATTCGAACTCGCCTTGTATTCAATTGTTTTCTACACTGACAGGCGAGCCGCCCCCACTACATTTCCTCGCTGTGTGAGGTGAAAAGTTGTGTGTTGCATATAATAGTTATTTGTTATACAAGAGTGCAAAGTTGCTTTTTAACCGCGTGCTCAAATTGAATGACCGAGCAAGCGAATGATTCTAAATTTGAATCACGAGTGCAACGAGTGATTCAAAAATTAGAACCATGAGGCGTAGCGACGGAATCAAAAGAGCACAAGGTGAAAAATCTTTGCACTCGAGTGCAACACGTAACTTTTCATCCCACCTCAGCGAGGAAATGACTAAACGCAAAAAAAGATGTAGGTACATTGTACAAACACAAGATAGGTAGGTACTTTTATTTCATTTTAGGTATTGACTACTACATATTTCACACCTAATGCGGGGCACCTAATTCTATTTTTGTTTGATGTGGTACGACAACCTTCGAACGTCAAGTTGGCACCACAGCAAGCGATCAGCTGTTGGGGTCAGCAGCCGCCATTACTGGTACAACTCTTTAGCGCACGTGCATGTTCTAAATTCAATTTACTTTATCCACTAGAGGATAAAAACGGCTTTTACGCTCAGATATCGAAGAGAAAAAATAGCCTTTCCGAGATGGGGGGATGAAATTATAAGTATTTGTTATGCAAGGCTGCAAAGTTGATTTTTGTGCGCGAGTACTTGAATTGAAAACTGAGAGAGCGAAGGATTCTAAGATTGAACCGCGAGAGAAACGAGGCGGTTCAAATGTAGAATCCTGAGCGATGCGAAGTTTTCAAAAGTACGAGACGCAGAAAAACTTTGCTGCCGAGTGCAACACACAACTTTTCACCTCACACAGCGAGGAAATGGTAGGTGTAAGAGAAACAGCTTAAACAATTTACTATATAAGTAATTATTTATTCATTCTAGAAATTAAAAGTAAAATTACTACAAATGTTAATATTGAAAGTTAAATATTTTTTTGGAACATGAATACTTGTGTTTGTCACTTGTGTGCTATTATTACGTAAATTTGCGGAAAGTTGCTCAAATTCATTGGATTCCATTGTGAATGTTGGAGACAGAGACAGATTTGCAGGTGGTTCGAGACGATTTTCTCGAATTTTAAAAACTAAAACTTACGACATCTACTACTTAACACTAATGTTCAGAAAAAAAAATAGGTTACAACAACCCGGTGCACTGACATGCAGTGGGGGCGACTCACCTGCCAGTGTAGAAAATAATTGAATACAAGACGTGTTCGATTTTTAAACAACACTTTGTGCTCTAGAGCACAAAATGGAGTTTTGCGCTCAGATTTTGAATGAGAAATAGAATCTTTCCGAGCGGGTGAGGTGAAAATAACTATTACATCCCTAGCCTAACGCTTTGGAGATTACAGGTGTATGTTAGAAGTGAATATTTAAAAGTTGGACTGAAATGATTTAAAAGTTTAATTTAATACATTCGATGTGACTGGCTGTTGATATGTACCTATTTGTAACTCGAAAATAGTCCAACGGGTTTCCCATGTGTTGTTTCAGACTAAAACCTAACTCTGAACATTTCAACAAGATCGGAAAAATTGTTCTGACGTGGTTGAGTAAAAAACATCCATCCTTCTATCAAACTTTCGCATTTATAAAATTGGTTAGATTAAATTGAATTAAATTATCACTTGTTGCAGACCATCATCCATAATTTGTTTGTTTTTGATTAGATACTGATCGTTACCCATTCTTTGTTCGATGTTTTCAAATAAAAGACTAATTATACCTTAATTATACGGTTATACTGACAAAGGTTTATAATTTCTTCTTTCTTGTCAGACTTCATTCACGAAACGATGTCAGTTTAACAAAAAATCTGCAGTTTCCATTAAATTCCGCAAAGAGCATTAATTAGTTGTGTTGTTGTTAATTATAATTAAGCTGTAGTTACTATTGTAAAAAAAAGGTAGCTATAAAAAACTTGCTAACTAAACAAGTAAGACGTAACAAAGAAATCCTTTATTTTCATGAATCGTCGTCATCAAATTTTCTAGAGATTACAAAAAAAGATACCTACCAAAGTTTTCTTAATGATATCAACTCCATTCTTCGCGATTTATTGAAACAACGTGTTTTACTTATTTTGTTTTGGTAGCCAACTCTTATCTTTAAATTTAGGGCTACTTATACAGAATTAAAATAGTGTTCGTAATCATTAAACAAATATTTCAAATGTGTAAAGTATGATGAAGACTTTTTATCACCAAAGTAATACGTACCTACTGTTTTGTCAAATTCTTTGATTTATGAATAGCTCGCATATAATGAGCTTTGTTGTGTTTCCTGTAGTACTATTTTTTCTATTAGGTTCATTTTAAACTAAAGTCATGTGACCATAAAGTATTGATAGCTTAATGATTCTGCAGTTTGACGACACGGTTGGCGCTGCGCAGCGTACCGCGGGTTCGATCCCCGCACGAAACAAATACAGTAGAACCCGTTTAAGACGATCACACTTAATACGATTTCTCACATAATACGCCACTTTACGTCCCTGCAACTTTGAGACATATTTTCAAACATTTGTTAACGCTTAATACGATTCGTCATCCCGTTTAATACGCCCGAGTCGGAGCCGCATGGGAAGCAATTAAGCCTGAAACCATTCATAATTGTTTCAAGAAAGCAGGTTTCAGAAATAACATGGTTGACGTCGTGTTGGAAGAAGAAGAAGAACCCGAGATACTGCAGGGTTTTCCCGGATATTCTTCCATTGATGACAATGTAGCACCCTATCTCCCGATCTTATTGAGATTGTGAATAACACACAAAACGAGGCCCTAAGTGATAATGTTGAAGACGAAGATGAGTCAACTCCGGTTTTGAAAAACGCCCAGGCATTATCAGCGTTAATGATTTAAGACGCCATGTAGCTTCTTTGGATCAAAGCGAAGACGCACTGCAAAACTTGAATTATGTTGAAAATCTTTTAGTTGCTGATGCATCAAAATCTTTCTGTCAAACCAAAATTAGTTATTATTTTAAATAATTTAATTATAATTACACTACGTATTTAATGTTATTTATATGTATAATTTAAAACCTATTTAGACCAAAATTAAAACATAATACATAATAATTATGTAGTACGTTTTATTTTCCCTATCCCGCATAATACGCTTTCTCGCTTAAGACGCGTTTTTGGTAGCGTCCCTGAGAAATCGTCATAAGCGGGTTTTACTGGATTTTGTATGATCCGCAAAAATGTTGTCGCGGGTTTGGGTTTCTGTGATGTAAACGCACCCACGATACAGGTATAAATTTCTAGTGTGGGGCAAAGCTTAAAATAAAATAAAAAAGTTATGCAAGTCATATCGATTTTTTATAGGTGCTTCTGGCGGCATATTGGTCAAAATTCGTACATAACTTATTTGAATTTTAAGTTTTAAAAATAACTTGAAAAAATCTAAACTATGCTTTTACGTGTCCTCCGTACCGTACGCAGTCACTAAAAACCGGTCGGCAAAAACCGGTTTCCAAAACCCAACCTGGGTTTTAGTCAGTACCTACGAGTCTGACTCTCCTTTCCGGAGCGGAAGGAAGAGTTTCAGAGAGGGGAAAGTCATTTTATGATTTCCCAACCTTGGCAAAACAGAAAAATTAACACACAAACTGCTAGTTTTACTGCAAAACGACTGAAATTCAGCTGATAAGTTAACTTATGCTAAAATTTAGACAGATTTAAAGTCCTGTTGCAGCGATGAATGAAGTTATTTTGTCCCCTTGAAATGTAATAGATCGATTAAAAATGACAAGTTGAAACCTATTTAGCAGTTTATTTAACAATGGCTGCCATTGACTAAGTTTTAATTAATATTTATTGGTTCTTAATTACCTTCTATTAATGCAGTGTCACTTTGGGGGTTGACTTGAAATGACAAAAAAACAGGTTTACTTTAAATTTTTCCCCATATTTTGTGTTGTAGGTAGGTATACCGTCTTCGAAGTAATTTAATGAAAAAAAAAAGAATATACAATGAACATGTAAAGTTGTAAAACTTAAACAAAAAAGTTATTTATTCGATAATTTATAAGTACACTAGCTTCTGCCCGCGACTTCGTACGCGGGTCCTGTTGCTTATGCCAGCGACGACGGGGTCGTTAAAATCGAAGATCTGAAACGTCGAATTCTAAGAGCCTGGGGACGGGAAAACAACGGGATGCGCAAGACGATTCCAGACGTTCCAGATCTTTCATTTTTGTAAGTCAACAGGAAATGACCATCAGACTAAACAACTCTTGCTAAGACGTCATTCCTATGTATGTATATAAAGTATAGAGTAGCTGGGCTCTTGGAGTTCCACATCAGGTGTTCCAAATATTCAATTTTTATACGACAACAGAGGTTGCTCATCAGGCTCAACAACTCTTGCTAAGACGTCTTTACTGTATATGTTATAGTGTAGCTAGGCACTTGGAGTTCCACATCAGGTGTTCCAGTTCTTTAATTTTTATATGTCAACAGAGAGTGCTCATCAGGCCGAACAACTCTTGTTAAGACGTCTTTGCTTTATATGTTATAGTTTAGCTGGGCTCGTGAAGTTCCACATCAGGTGTTCCAGATCTTCAATTTTTATACGTTGACAGAGAGTACTCATCAGGCTGAATAACTCTTGCTAAGACGTCATTCACTTATATGTTATAGTGTAGCTGGGCTCTTGGAGTTCCACATCAGGTGTTCCAGATCTTCAAGTTTTTATACAGCAACAGAGAGTGCTTATCAGGCTGAAAAACTCTTGCTAAGACGTCGTTCCTGTATATGTCATAGTGTCGCTGGGCTCTTGGTGTTCCACATCAGGTGTCCAGGATCTTCAAAATTATTCTCTCAGCAGAAAATGCTCATCACGTGGAACAATTTTTGCTATGGCACCATTTCTGTATCTCTTATAGTTAAGCAGGTCTGTTGCGGTTCTGCATCAGGTGTTCAAGTTTCCAAGATAAATTATAGCCTATACCTATGTTAACCGGACTTAATACCTATACAACACAAACAGACAAATCGACAAACAGACAATAGTTATTTGTTATGCAAGGCTGCAAAGTTGATTTTTGGCGCGAGTACTAGAATTGAAAACTGAGCGAGCGAAGGATTCTAAGATTGAACCGCGAGAGAAACGAGCGGTTCAAATATAGAATCCTGAGCGATGCGAAGTTTTCAAAGGTACGAGACGCAGAAAAACTTTGCTGCCGAGTGCAACACACAACTTTTCACCTCACACAGCGAGGAAATGAAGTGGGGGCATTGACCTATACAGGGGGCGGCTCGCCTGGCAGTGTAGAAAACAATTGAATACAAGACGTGTTCGAATTTTAAACAACACTTTGTGCTCTAGAGCACAAAATTGAGTTTTGCGCTCAGATTTTGAATGAGAAATAGAATCTTTCCGAGCGGGTGAGGTGAAAAAATTTTTTTTACTACATTTTCGGGTTCGGCATCGATATAATAACAAACCCTGCTACTTTTTTTTTATATATTTCCATTGTACAGACACCACTTTTCTACAAATTTATTATATGTATAGATTTCGGAAACTTCATATTTGTCTTTTTTATTTATTTCCGAAGGTGTCAAATGAATCGATGTGTTTTGATTAGAGAGGGTTTCTAAGTACCGCATCACTTCTTACAATTTGAGAGAAGTGGTTGCTCAGTGGTCAAAATTTGAAAAAGAATATCAGCGTAAAATGGGGTACCTACTAAGTTTTAACTTTCTGACGGAGCCCCATTAAAGGGCCAGAGTCTGCTGGGGTCGCGGGACTGTCTCATCAGGTGGCCGTGGCCCTGGAGCGTGAAGGGATCTCTTGAGAATCGCCTGTCTGATGGTCGTTCCCTAGTCGGGAGGACTCATTTGATGTTGCCACTAAAAAAAAAAAACAGCTTTACGTTTTATTACTAGATTTATATGATTCTGTCATAATAGTTTCATGAGGTTGCACCACAAATCACTTAGTGCGTTTAACATGTTTAAGGGGCGCATAACCAGAAAGTTGGCAACGTCGCTAATAGCTGTCAAAGATTTACAAGTTTTAATTAATTTGGCAATGCTACTGTATGGAAATAAGAATTATGGCTCTGTAGAGCACTAGAAAAATGTTAAAGGAATGTAATTAAAACTCTGAATTTGATGTTGTAGGTGTATAAAAGGCATTTGGAATGTTTCCAAATGCTTTTTTTACGTCTAAAACTATATATTCGGTGTTACGATATAAATTATTGCATAACCTAATCAGTTTTTTAGTGCACTACAGAGCCACATTTCTTAATTTCATACAGTAAATTCGTAAAATCAATTAAAACATGTAAATATTTGACAGCCATTTGCGACGTTGCCAACTTTCAAAATATGCGCTCTTAAGTAAAACATAATTCCGTCTCTTCTTCAAACGATTATACAGAAACAGCATAATATATTTGTGATGCAATAAGACTTTACTATTTATAGCAGCAACTATTTATTTATTCTTCATTACAGCTGTCTTTTAAACATCGATACCAAGGATTCCAATAAAAAACCGTTCGTTGTCAGTCGAATGATACGTAATGTTTATTGACCAAGCCTGTAGTTCTGAGTAATTTATTAATCGACGAAAGAACAAGCATTATTACCTAATTAATTGGTTAAAATGCGACCTGTTTAAACTCTGTGCCCCTTATGGACAACAGGAAACATATGACATGTGCCTGAGTGTATCTATATACCTACTTCAAAAATGTTCGTCAAATCCCCAGAAACCTTCAGCTTAAAACTTTTCGCTGAACGTCGACGTAACAAATCTTCATACAAATAGTATTTAGGTGTTTTGCGTAGTATTTACCTTAGGATCGTCGATGTTGATTGCTCGAGGCCTGTCGCTCGATATATAGAAGAGACACCGACGTGTGGCCACACACTCCTTCGAGAGTGTTCTCTGAGACGACCACTCTAGCCTTAAGTTCACTTTCTCATCTTTCATCCAAGTTTTCGTTCATAGCCACCTCAGTGGCGGAACACCTTCACCTCACGAAGAAGCAGGAGAGGCACTACAGGCCGACCGGTAAGTGAACCATGATAATTGCCTCCTCACGACCCTCACACAGACCTCTGCCCGACCATTAACACTGACTTAGTCAGCCGCCAATTTTTACACAAACGTGTCAAAGTATCGTGTCGTATCTTCGTCATAAAGTAAAAAAAGAAACGTTCTAAAAATTTTCCCCTTTTTGTTTATAATTTAGTTTTTTTCTAGTCTTTTACATTGTCAATGAGTTACTTTGATGCCCTACGCTTGTGAGAGCACGTAGGAGCTGCGAGTAGCTAGTGCGTCCTATTTCAACGAGTGATCGTTCTTTATTATCCATCATTACTTACTTAGTGAGATGAATCAGATGAATGTAGGACAGGACCTTATATTTCCTTCTCGAAACTAGTCTTCGGTTTACTCTGTATATCGCTCATTATTTAACGAACACGGCAACAGATATATGTTAAAAACCGGCCAAGTGCGTGTCGGGCCACGCACAGTGTAGGGTTCCGTAGTTGCCCATCAAAATACTTATGCGAATTAACTAAACTGATTCGCTGAATTTAATTTTAAAAAGAAGAATTTTCAAAATCGGTCCAGGAGTCTTTGAGAAATCGGGGAAAATACATAAAAAAAGATTACGACGAATTTAGAACCTCCCCCTTTTTTTGAAGTAAGTTAAAAATAGTTGACGATAAAAACCTACCTATCCCCAAAAAACATACCGTAAAAACATACCTATTACAGCTGTAAAAATAAAGTTGACAAACTTACATTTGCAGTTGAAGAGCATGTTCTCCGATACAATTTGTTTAGGAAAATATGTTATCCAAGTACATTTTGTAAGTTGGTCGACTATTACTCGTAAAGTTGTAAAGCCTACTTAGTCACGATAATTTTTTTTTAAACTTCGTTATATATACTACTATTGTGAATTTTTTCACACCCCCAAACATAGCCGTTTAGCTGGTAGAGGGGGGGGACACTCGAGTCGAGCAAAATTTAGCACTTTAAAGCTTATTATTTCACAAACGAATTTTTTGATCAAAAAATTGTAAATGGAAACTATCAATATTTTTAAAGACCTATTTAATGATACCCCACACTAAGGGGTACGCGAGAAAAAAAAAAAACATCCCCTCTTTACGTGTACAGGAGGTACCCTAAAAAAAAATATTTTACGAGATTTTATTTTACCACTTTTTCGGCACAACAAATCCGTATATTTACACCAAATTACAGCTCTCTAGTACTGTGCGTCTCTGAGCTAAACTGCGGACAGACGGACGGACGGACGGACGGACATGGCGAAACTATAAGGGTTCCTTGTTGACTACGGAACCCTAAAAATAGACAGGTGATATAAATGTTTTAATAAATTCATAAAAATAACGCATTTTATTTGCAATGAGTAAATAACAAGTTAACCCATCCTTTGCGGAGGTGTAAAGTGCTCCTTAACAGGTTACACGCATTTACAACGAACAAGCCAACCGTTCCAACATACTGAATGACCTGATTCGAGACTCGAGACGCAGTTTATCTGACAGCATAATAAATGTAAAGTCCTATTTAATTTAATAAGTATCTTGACCGTCAAAGCAAAATAATCACAAAGCTGGGTGTCCAAAAAATACGTTAATTTCCCATGACAAAAACCGTTAAATAGAACTTGTAACGTGGGAAAATTGTACCAAACGTTTACACGTTGCAAACAGTTAAGAGCTGATTGAAGGTACTAATAAAGTGGTAAACGACGTATTATTTCCTTTAGTTAATTGTACAGAAGTAATTCTATGAACTTCGTTTATTTTCGCCTGTTTATCTTGTGTTGATACACGTTAAACTGGCAGTTCGGTAGCAGAAGCGACAGCATCCTCCGTGCTATCTCTGATCAACAATCTTGAGCTCAAACAGGACAATAAAGGCAAACAATGATAAATCACTGCGACACACATCGCTGAGTCAATATTCTCGTTTCCACTGACGACATAAAAATATGATAATCAATGTTTTTAGTGCTAAAATTAGGAGTTGTTGTGTCATCTTTTGCATGCAAAAAGCTGTATTACTTATGGGTTGAGCTGAAAAATCTTGTATATTTAATTACTTTGAATTACGGCAGGATAAGTAGTTTTAGGGAAACATAAGTGCATGGGAACCACAAAATGTTAACGTAACTCATTGTTGTCCAAATAAAACTGAAACAAACCATCTCTTTAGAAATTCATGTACAGTCACGAGCAATAACATGTATACACTTAGCAGAATGAAAAAGCGATATTCTCTTATCATGTTGATAAGAACTTTTGCGTTTAAACATGAACCTTCTATTTTAGGAGCCATGCTATTATGAAATGGGTCTTATTTCAAACTAGAAACCCGTATTTCACAAGAAAATCGCGTTTGAATTTTGTTAAGTGTATACATATTATTGCTCGTGACTGTACACTTTATTATCATCATTATCATCAGCATATGTTCCCCAGCTGGGATACAGGCCTCCTTTCTGTGATACGGAGTGGGCCATATTCCACCACGCGAGCCCGTGCAGGTTGGTGGAGTGGATGTCACCTGTCTTCGAATAGGCTAGTTGCCTAAAAAAATGTAATTAGTCCGTCTTTTAGATTATTCAAAAATAAGGGACACGTATTTTTTTATTTGTAAATTAGACCAAAAATGACAAAGATATAGCCTATTAAAGTTACGTGTGACGTCACGATGCGTGGCATTTTTCGCGCAGAATGACGTCACAGGTAACTTAAATAGGCTATTATCTTTGTTCTTTTTTGTCTAATCGAAAAAAGAAAAAATACGTGTCCAATATTTTTTTATAATCTAAAATACGGAAATAAATAGAATGTAATTATTTTGACCCTGGAAACTACCCTATTGTTATAGTTCTAGGATATCCCGGTTTCCTCACGATATTTTCTATACGCACTACTACTATACGTGGTTGTTTTAAATAGATACGGTGCTACAGATATTTACGTAGTGCTAAAAATTCACACAACCACAAAAATATTTTTTTTTTACCTCTAAGAAAATACTCCACACGGTATTTTTTTTTGAAATTTATGCAAAAATTATGCATGAATCATAAAGTTTGTAATATCTGTCGTCGAAATACATACTTCCTCAAATTAATTGACATGTTCATACATTATTTTCGAAGTTATTAAGACGAATGTAAAGATTTTCCTGTTACTATTGATATGCACAAAAACCTGTATGGTAAGGCCATCAAGTTACTGGTTTACCTGTAAGATTAAAAAATGAAGCATAAAAATAATAAAAGGGCTAAGTCGCATTACATCTGAATTTGCGATTCAGTTCGTGTAAAATTATGATAATTTTATAGATCAACACTAACGTCATCTTGAAACGCAACTTCGCGTGGCCTACCTATCAATTATCTGCTCTGAAAGTGTGTCTAGGTGTCTACCAGTGTTACAAAGATATTTTGGCACTTGAATGATATTGAGGTGTTGTTGGTAAACTTGTCCGTCAAGTTGGATTTTTTTCTTTTGTTCCGGAAACCAGAATTGACGGAGTTATGACGCTTTTGAAATTCGCAATACGTCACACCTTAGTACATTTTGTTCTGACGTCTCAAGCAACGAGTTTAGTTGCATTAGATATTTATTGATTGAACAAAAGAAAAAGTACATGTGTTATTTTTCAAAACTCTAAATATGGGAATAGTTAGATTTGCATTTTATTCATGCTGTTAATGGCCTTTTGGAACAACCGACTGCGTTAGTTCCAATTTTTGCCACACGCCAAAATATCCGTGTACGTTACTGATCTATTTCACCAATATTACTGCGATCACGTGACTTAATTGCAAGTAATAATTGACCTAATGGGGAAGGCAAGTGTCAAAGTGACAAGTGACAGTTTGGTCCCAAAAGAACTGTCAAATCAAAGGAATTTTCTGAAAAAAAAACGATTTATTGATGTAAAATGACTAGATGTTGTGTAATAAGCTGTAAAAATGATGGAACATACAAATTTCCGACAATTCACACTATCAAGAAATAATGGGTAGCTGCTGAGACTGCCTTGAGAACAAAAATTGAATTATAACTAAGGAAAAGCTATATAATAAACAAATATCCAGCCTTGCGAAGCCGAGACAGGCCGTTAGTTGAGTTTATTAATGAAATTGATTATACCATAACTAAACAATCGAATACACTTTTCAAAATAATATCTACTTTTCTATTGGAGGTTAAGTACCAGTATTGCATCGCTCAAAATCATGAAATGGTTCGACTGGCGGAAGAATTATCACCTGGAACGAGTTTTGTGATAGTTGTGGTGTTAAGAAATTAAATATATTGCGATATTTCTCGAATCTAAATAGAAAAAAGGGTAAAATTACTGACTTAAAACATTATGATATTTTATAAAAATAGAAAGTCAGAAGCAGCATTATATTCTTGTTATAGAAGAGGACAGGTAAAACATACCTAAACTCAAAAATTGAAACCTCAACTACAAGTAATTGTGGATTTATTACGGTAAAATCAAATGTATTACCACTCAATCAAATCACTTTTTTTCCTCTTGTAGATGCACCGCGGCGTCTTAATTCTTCTTTTAGTATATGCACTTGCATTGACGAATAATTTTCCATATTTATTTTGTATATAAACTCAATTTTTATAACAATAAATCTTGTTTGTTTTTTGTACAAGGTAGACAGTAATCTGACGTAGGGACCAACTATCGCAGCGCCATCTACGATTAGCTTTGAGTTGCCATCCCCATAGGATTCTAATTAGTCATTGCATAAGCACACGATGTTCTAAGCGCTCGCAATACCGACTGATCGCAATGGTATTAAGAAAATTGTTCGATTCAGAACAATAGGCTAGAACTAAACTATTCTACCTCTACGTTACAATTTGTAATAAATTAATGAGATTGTAGTCGTTGTGTAACACAGTTGCAGAATAATTAATAAGGATTCAAGCAAAAAATGGAGCGGAATCTTAAATGGCAAGACATGACTTGTGAAACTTTTACTTCTGGTTTTGAAGACATCTTGCAGAATTTATTAGCATCCTTGATTCCATAGATCATCATCATCATTTCAGCCTATTGCAGTCCACTGCTGGACAAAGGTCTCTCCCAGTGAGCGCCACAGCACACGATCTGCCACTTTTTAATACGTCCAGCCATGGCCAGCTACCTTCTTTAGGTCATTGGTCCATCTTGCCGGGGGCGTCCCACCCTACGTTTACCTACACGCGGTCTCCATTCGAGTATCTTCTTTCACCTTTCGTCGGTTCTGCAGCAGACATGGCCATCATGTTCCATAGATACGAATACACACAAAAAATTAGACAATTAGATCCTAAAAAAATTGATTTTGATTTTTTTTTCATTAATTTACCTTTAGTTCACAATGTTAGTCCTCGCCATAGGTTTTCCCTAGAAGAAAAAAAAACGTCGTATCTATTTACACATTAATTCCATTGTCACATAAGCCGTTACATGTGCGGGTAAAGTTTTAAGAAGTTAAAGAATAAATGGGCAAATTAATGTGTTAATTACTTAGATATCGATTTAGCACTACTCCCAAAATATTCCAAAATGATAGAGGACTAGTACGAACTATTTTGTTTTTAATTTTGAGAATGAATATTATTGAGTAGAATTTAGATTTAGTGGTACCATGTACCATTTAGAGATTATTGTGCTTAGTCAAAATCAAAACCATTATATTAATATTTTAAACGTTACCCTTTACTAAAATTTACTCCTGTTTCGTAGATGCGTTTACAACCATTTAAGCATACATACACAAACAGTCAGACGGGATCAAGTACTAGTAGGTTATATAAATGATTGGTCTGTGTGGGAATAATATCCGCGACACGCAGTCCTGCAGTGGATCACTCAGTCACAGCGCTAATCGTGCCATGAAACCATAGTCGCCGTCTTATTTTTTCAATTTCCTACATAAATAAAATTGATAAACCTTCGTGTAATATTACATAACAAAAATGTCCTGGAAACGTCATTTGAGTGCAAAAATATCCGTGCAGTATTGTAGAGCCAAAATGTAGTCTTTGTCACACATTTCCTGAATTCATTATACCTGTTTGTGACATGTATCTTGTAACATACAAATGTAAAGTTGGATAATTCGATTCGTTCTTGACAATTGGCGCCGGCGCCACGAAACTAGACATGCAAATACGTACCTACTACTCTCAGATTTGCATACTCGTTTATATATCAAACAATATTTTAAATTGTCACCCATAAAAATGACCCAAAATTTATCTCAACGACACTTGCGAGCTAGAGAAAGTCTAGTACAAAAACAGCTTTCTAGTAAAATATTTTAATTGACTATGTAGGTAAATATAGCACTTGACATGGGTATAATAAATAGTTACCAGCATAATGTATAGTCAGTAGTTATAGTTTGTGGTTCTTTGTTTCTTCATGTAAAAGACGATTTTGTCTAGTAGGTATGTAAATATCGATCATAGTTTATGAATTTATAACGGTAGATACTTTATTACATGTATAGTCCAAAAATGCGCACTCCTTGTAAAACTGCGTGCTTAATAACTTAAGCGCTGCGGCAGCGGCATCGCTACAGATCCGCTACGGTTCCGCTATGACAAAACTACGCGAGCGCCATACGAGTGCTACGAGCGCTACGGTACCGCTACGGTTACGCGAGTGCTACGTCACCGCTACACGAGTGCTACGGTACCACTAAACGAGCGCTACGGCACCGCTACGATAGCGCTACGGCTACGCGAGTGCTACGTCACCGCTACACGAGTGCTACGATACTACTACGCAAGCGCTATGACACCGCTACACGAGTGCTACGGTACCACTAAACGAGCGCTACGGTACCGCTACGATAGCGCTACGGCTACGCGAGTGCTACGTCACCGCTACACGAGTGCTACGGTACCACTAGACGAGCGCTACGGCACCGCTACGATATCGCTACGGTTACGCGAGTGCTACGTCACCGCTACACGAGTGCTACGATACTACTAGCAAGCGCTATGACACCGGTACGCGAGTGCTACGGTACCACTAAACGAGCGCTACGGTACCGCTACGAGAGCGCCACGGTTACACGAGTGCTACGTCACCGCTACACGAGTGCTACGATACTGCTACGCAAGCGCTATGATACCGGTACGCGAGTGCTACGATACCACTAAACGAGCGCTACGGTACCGCTACGATAGCGCCACGGTTACACGAGTGCTACGTCACCGCTACACGAGTGCTACGATACTACTACGCAAGCGCTATGACACCGCTACGCGAGTGCTACGATACCACTAAACGAGCGCTACGGCACCGCTACGACATCGCTACGGTTACGCGTGCGCAACGCCATTTATTCCCAAATAGAGTTCGCAGTAAAGCGTGCACTAAAACAAATAACTCGTTCTTAACCGCATGCTTGCTATACGATATGCATACTAATCAAATGGTAAATCCATTCCTAAGTTCATTAGAAGTGAAATCATTACTAATGCTGCATTGAAATATAGTTTGTTTTGACATGTTTTTGTAACAATGTAGTTAGAGATTAAGTAAATGGATGGCCACGAGGCGAATATCATTACACGTTTATACGTTTATTTAATTAAAATAAATCAATCTTAAACATTAGTCTTAGGAAAACTATTTTACTATAAACTTTCATTTTATTTCATTTCTCAAGTGATCTAATATAACCAGTGTGCATAAACATATATTACGAGTATAAGGAGCGATATACCTTACGGGACTATCTTAGAAGAGCTCCGCAGCCCTGGAAGGCAAAGGCAACTGAAGGGACAAGTTGGTTTTTTGTCAACTTTGACAGTCTCTTTCGCTCCACATAGGGTAAGGAGAGGAGGACTTAATTGATAGTTAAGATATACCTACCTGGTTATTTATTCGTTGAAATCACGTGTATTATTCATTGTAGCTACTAAATTATCGAAACCATAAAACTTATTGCTATTTACAAAAAACAAAGGCTAGGTAGCTACCACTCTTTTAAAACAACGTTAGGAAATAAAACGCAATGGCACCTACGTGTCAATTAACATAAACACAGAGCTGTGGTCTGTGATGGCCTGTTCCTTCATTGTAATTACCACAAAAAGTGTGAGTAATGACAAACAGTGGTTGTTGACAACTCACTCACGAATTATTAGGAAAAGATAGTTCGCTGAAGTTAGTCGAAAATATTATTTAACTTTGCCTTTCGCTGTTTTCTCACTAAGATAGATAGATGCCTAGTATACATACAATCAAGTCCTTATATAGAAATCACTACTTTTCTAGGGATTCCTACACCTAAGTTGACGAACTTAGAAATCCCAAAAAAATATTCTTGATATGAGAGAAAAATAGATTTCTTGAGATACCGCTCGGTTAAAAATAACCTGTTGATTTATCTATATTATAATCAGAACCATCTTTTTTCGAATTATTCATTTATGATCAACTACAATCGAAAAGTTGACTTGGGTCATAAAATAGTTTAAAATTAACTAATTAGGCTCAACGCAGATTTATAGAGCCACAAAAGATTTACGACAGATTATTGAAAATTATGTTACACGTCACTACAAGTGCTGCAGGCCGACAAGTTTAACTAACAATCGTCACCTTTCTTTGACTAAACTGATTAGCGACTGCACCCTCACTTCTAATTTCTGTTATACAGCAGTATTGGTGAAGTTCATCTTTATATACTGAAAAAGAAAAACAGAAAAAGTTGTGCATCGCATCATAGTAAATAGTTATTTGTTATGCAAGGCTGCAAAGTTGATTTTTGGCGCTACTACTTGAATTGAAAACTGAGCGAGCGAAGGATTCTAAGGTACGAGACGCGGAATAACTTTGCTGCCGAGCGCAACACACAACTTTTCACCTCACTAAGCGAGGAAATGCAGTGGGAGCGGCTCCGCGGCTCGCCTGTCAGTGTAGAAGATAATTGACTACAAGACGTGTTCGAATTTTGAACAACACTTTGTGCTCTAGAGCACAAAATGGAGTTTTGCGCTCAGATTATATTTCTCACTCAAAATCAGAGCGCAATACTCTATTTTGTGCTCGCGCAGTACTCGCGCCAAAAATCAACTTTGCAGTCTTGCATAACAAATAACTATTTCCTTTGTGCGCTGCGTGGTGTGTTCAACCGATCCTTTTGAATTTTGGAACAGTAAAAATGTGAGACAAATCTGTTTCGAAACTGTCAACTGTAGTATGCGTATGATGCCAAAAATGTCAAAAGGCGGTTCCCAAAAAAGCAATATTTCACTGCTTCCTAATTAGCTATTGACTGCTCTGAAATCTAACTTAGATCACCTAGTCACGTAATACAGTATCATAGCGATAGCCTTCACCTTGCTGGCCCATTCCCGCTGGTCAGGAGCACGCTGCGGCCTTGCGGGATCATTCCCGAGGTGTCCCGAACACGTGCGGGACGTGTGAGGTCGGGCTTGATCGATAGGGGCTAGTGACAACAGCAGCTATTACTACGTAACACTAGAGTGGAATGATCGGGAACGTTGACGATCAAAGGGGGTTTTGCCTACTCCAAAACCACCTTTAAAGTGCCAAGTTTATTCCCCAAGTAGAGCTCCTGCCGTGGAAATGTCCAAACGGTAATTGTTACCCTGGAATATAACGATGGGTCCTATGTACATATGGGCCAAAGTGCAAACTCACAACTTTACAGCAGAGGCTTCCAAAGTTTTAATTTACTATAGCGTCAGATTGATTTAGGCCGTTTTACTGTACTAAATCGTGTTTCTATGCAGAAATCTTATTTTTTGAATAGCTCACATAATTAATAATTATATCTTTAAGATGCGTTTTCCATAAAAAAGTGAAAATTGCCAAATTGTTGGTTTGGCCCTTATACGTAGGACCTATCGATAAGGTAATTACGCTCCATCCAGGACATTTGATGATTTTATCACGTAAAAAATAAGTCTAGAAAAGAGCTGTCAGCAAACTGATAGGGTAAAACGCCTGCTGGGGTCGCAGGACTGGTTTCCACGTCTCTGGAACGCAAAGGGCAACTAAGAAATAGGGTGTTTTTTAGTCAGCAAAGTCTGACTTTTCCTTCCGCTTCGTCTAGAGTGGGATGAATGCTGGCATCATAGCCACGTTTGGTGGCAAGAAATGAACAATTAATTATTTGTAAAAGTCAATAAATAATTTAAATACTAAAGGTAGGGGTTACGGGGAACCACCAGTCGATAGGCTCGGCAAACATAACTAACTACGTGTAAGTAAATAATAAATATTATCTTTATTCGCTTGAGAAGATATACGTTAACACATGTTTGTTCTGTTTTTCACTGAGGTACCGAAAAAAAGGTGCCTAATTTTGTTATTCTAAATACTTCTTTCAAGTATACCCGCATCGAACATCGTGATTTTTTTTGGTTAAAAGTAATTAAATTATTTATCGCCGGAGGCCTTTGTTATGGAGTGCGTCTTTCGGCTGATGATGATGATGTTGATTAAAATTATAGAATTTAATTCTGTATTAATTAGATAACTATATTATATTTTTCTATCACTGATATTTTATGCAATTTTTTAAAAATGAGCCCATTGTGAGGTGACCGTTCTCATCTCTTTAAGAGGGGATTGGAATGTAATTTACCACATGACTCAGTGCGGGTTAATAGATGTTAGAAGTATTCGAAATTTTGAATCAGTACCCTTAGCACGAATTTTCACTCTTTTACTTTACAGTATTTACAGCGTTTCTTGTATGAAAAAATGGAACAGCGCCCCTGGTGCGCGAAGCCGGAACTAATTTTTTCCTTGAAAAATGTCAACTTGAAATTGTCAAAGTTCCAGTTTACTTTACGTCTCAAATACTGAAAATTCGTGCTAAGGGTACAGGATTGCTTTAATACCGGGGTTACGGTCATTGGTCAGTACAAGTCTGACAGTCCCTCCTGCCCAGCCTTGGGTAAGACGACTCAATTAATGATTTTACCACGCTAAAAAAAGTATTGCTAGAATATTAAAAATTCAGGAATAAAACTCCAAGCATCCAATTAATTATTTAATTAAATGTTGTTGCTTCATAGTCTTTGAAACAATGTCTAACTACACAATCAAAGGAAAGATTAACTGATCGTTTAAAATAATGTAATAATAATTTATAATCATCGCAATCATTTTTATTCTACTATCAAGTCCTTCGAGGAAGCTCTAGTTTAAAAGACAGAGTATAAATTATAATTTTCATATTAGAATGATTTACGGAACATAAAAAAGCAAATGCGGTTACCGTAGGTAAACATTACAAAAAAAATAGCCTGGATTTTCCGCTGCGGAAAAAACACTACACGGCCTTTTGCTATTTGAAATCAATTGTGTCTTCTTAATTTAGAAAAACTACTTTATAATTCGTTGTATTAAAAATAAAAGTAATGCAGTAGGTACCTGCGAGTGCATAGTAGGTAAGTAACTTGTTTTTTATAAACCATTACGTCTTGTTATACCCAATTAAATACACTTTTTTCTTCGCATGTACGAAAAACATACGAATTGTGCTAATAAACTTTGTGGTTATGATTTCACGTTTTCTTATTTCTATGAGATCATACCACCATTTTACTGTATGGGAAACTTTCCGGTTTTCATTTATAGGTATATTATTTTACCATACATAATCTGCCTCATATTCATTTTACCAACCCACGAATTGAAGCCACCCTATACATCGCATTAGATAATGAGATGTATAGGATGTTCCTTTTGTGATAATTGTTTTGTTTACCAAACATTAACTTGTAATTAATAACCAGTTCTAATCAAGCATTCCTCAGATTCTTACAATTAATTAATAAATCCTTTCAATAAAGATATTATCGATAATTATGGAAATAGATCCTCAATAATGAGTTAAAATAAGGTTAATGTCTCATTAACAAATCAAAAGGTCAGACTGAACATAACCAGAAAATCTTTATCGTGGCAATTATCGCCATGGCGTGATCAATGCTGGGACAGTTACATCTAATAGTTTATCTGTTATTAATCTCAATAACACACAGCCTAGGATTGTCTTAACTATTGTTCCTATAAATCAATGCTAAAAAACTTCAATACTAAACTGTTGTTTAAGTTTCCTTTAAGCCATCTATTATTTATCACCTTCTGTCAATTGCGTTGTTTGCAAGGTTGATTATGAAAAATTATCGTCATTAAAAATGTCAATCGTTTTAGTTTTAATCTGTATAACTGGTTAATAATTTTATTCAGTTGTCACTGTAGAGAAAGAATTACGATAAACAAAAAATGGTCAATAAAATTTTAACCTTCTTAATTTGCATTTACCTAGATTCTATTAAGGCAACAACTTAATCCAATATTTAATAACTTAATTTTCAAATAAATAAAAACCCAGCTTTGCAGCTATGAAAAATTAAAAACATTTCCTATATTCGAACAGGAAAACCTCTTTATCACGTAATAAACGATTTTGGAAACCCTGTTTTTTTTTTCTTACCATAAATGTATGACCTACGAGGTACCACCGTTTCACACATGTATGCTATTATAAATCGTAATGACTACTTTATTGTCAAACGTACGTCATAACTTAATTTGACAGTTGCTAATACACTTGAAACCACATTACTTACGTATTCTGGCCTTTTCTAAAGATTAGGTATAACTGGTACTTTTTTAAGCCTTCTTGTGTCACGAAAGGATAAGTATTTTATTTTAGTTTGAGTAAATTTGATATTAAGAAAAGGCCCATTTTACTCAAATAAAAATAAGTAGGTACTTAATTTAAACACACATACTACTCGTATAATGGGTAAAGGTAAAAGTTGTAAATAAATAAACAGGGGTTAAAAAAACTCAGTCTCCTAAACTATTCATCATCATCATCATCATCATCATCTCAGCCGTAAGACGTCCACTGCTGAACATAGGCCTCCCCTTTTGATTTCCACTTATACCGGTTGGAAGCGACCTGCATCCAGCGTCTTCCGGCGACCTTTATAAGGTCGTCTGTCCACCTTGCTGGTGGACGTCCTACGCTGCGCTTGCTAGTCCGTGGTCTCCACTCTAGTACTTTTCGACCCCATCGGCCATCTGCTCTGCGAGCAATATGGCCTGCCCATTGCCACTTCAGCTTGCTAATCCGATGGGCTATATCGGTGACTTTAGTTCGTCTACGGATCTCCTCATTTCGGATTCGATCACGTAGAGAAACACCTAGCATAGCCCTCTCCATAGCTCGTTGAGCGACTTTGAGCTTTGAGATGAGGCCGATAGTGAAAGACCACGTTTCGGTGCCGTAACTCATCACTGGTAACACACATTGGTTGAAGACTTTCGTCTTGAGGCACTGAGGTATGTCGGACGAAAAGACGTTGCGTAGTTTCCCGAACGCTGCCCAACCGAGTTGGATTCGGCGGTTGACCTCTTTCTCGAAGTTGGACCTACCTAACTGGACTACTTGTCCTAAGTAGATATATGAGTCAACAACTTCGAGTACCGAGTTTCCAACAGAGACTGGGGTGGGCACAACATTGGCATTTGACATAATTTTCGTCTTGTCCATGTTCATTTTCAAGCCCACCCGTTGTGAAACTCGGTCGAGGCCATCGAGCATCATGCTGAGTTCCTCCATCGACTTTGCCATGACTACGATGTCGTCGGCAAACCGAAGGTGAGTGATGTATTCGCCGTTGATGTTGATGCCAAGTCCTTGCCATTCCAGGAGCTTGAAGGCGTCTTCCATTGCGGCAGTAAACAGTTTCGGGGAGATAACGTCCCCCTGTCTTACGCCTCTTCTCAATGGAATCGCCTTCGTGCTCTGCTCCTGTACTCGGACCGACATGGTGGCGTTATTATACAAGCACTTCAACACCTCGATGTACCGATAGTCAATACGGCATCGCTGGAGTGACTCAAGTACCGCCCATGTTTCCACCGAATCGAAGGCTTTCTCATAGTCCACAAACGCTAAGCATAATGGCAAGTTATACTCTTCGGTCTTCTGTATAACTTGCCGCAGCGTATGGATGTGGTCTATGGTACTATAGCCTCTTCGGAAACCGGCTTGTTCGGGAGGCTGGAAGTCATCAAGTCTGTGTTCGAGACGGTTCGTGATAACCCTTGAAAACAGCTTATAAACATGACTTAGAAGCGTGATGGGTCTGTAGTTCTTCAATAGGCTGTTATCACCTTTTTTGAAGAACAGCACCACCTCACCTCTACTCCATGTTTCAGGCGTTTTGCCCTCAGAGAGGACGGAATTAAAGAGCTTCTGGAGGACTTTAAGTACCGGTGTTCCACCCGCTCTCAGAAGCTCTGAAGTGATTCCGTCCTCGCCCGGCGCCTTGTTGTTCTTAAGCTGCTTCAGGGCCATCCTAATCTCGTACAGACTGATGTCCGGGATATCTTCGGTATAATGTCGGGACAGCTTGGCTCTGGGATCTCCTACCAAGCGGTCAACGGGCTTTGCGACCGAAGTGTATAACTGTCCATAGAACCTCTCGATCTCGCCTAAAACCTCTGCTTTGGTCGACGCTATGCTGCCATCCTCCCGTTTCAGCTTTGTCATCTGGCTCTGCCCAATAGACTTGTCCTTTGCGAACACTTTTGAGCCTTGGTTTCGCTGTATGGTCTCTTTAACACGATTCGTGTTAAAGAGACGCAGATCATGTCGCAAGGACTTAGATATCCGTCTATTGAGCTGCTTAAATGACTTCGCGTCATCGGAAGACTGCAACTGTAGCAAACGTCGTTCAGCCATGAGGTTTAAGGTTTGCTCGGTCAATTTCTGGGGTCTATCTTTACGACAGGGTCTAAAAAACTTAGACCCTACCGTGCGGACAGTTTCCACTAGCCCGTCGTTGATCTCGTCCACTGACACTAAGTTCTCAAGGCAAGCAAAGCGATTAGACAGCTCGAGTTGAAAGCTTTCGGGGTTTTGAATATGGGGCCGAGTAGGTCGGAGCGTAGACTTCATCAGGCTGGACCTTTCAAGTTTAACATTGATATTCAGCGAGCCTCTTACGATTCGGTGATCGCTACCGGTTTTTACCCTGTTGATCACAGAGACATCGCTGAATATCCGTTTCTTGTCGGTCATGAAGAAGTCTATCTCGTTTCTCGTGAAACCATCGGGACTCAGCCAGGTCCATTTCCTGTGAGGCGGCTTCTGGAAGAAAGAGTTCATCATAAAGAGTTCCTCTTTCTCCAGAAAGTCGGCCAGCCTCTGTCCCCTAGGGTTCCGTTGCCCATACCCAAATTGCCCCACTCTCAACTCATCACCGCTTTTCTTGCCCAACTTTGCGTTAAAGTCCCCCATAACAACAGTGAAGTGGGTTTTGGAGCTATGTATGGCCCTACTAACGTCCTCATACATAGTCTCCACTTCATCATCGGAGTGTGACGAGGTCGGTGCGTATACCTGAATGACCTTCAGCGAATATCTTTTGGATATTCTGAGTATTAGGTATACCACCCTGCTCGACACACTGTCGATGGTTATTATGTTGTTTACGAGGGACTTGTGAACGAGAAACCCGACACCACCTTGGGACTGTTGGTCGCCCTCCCGGTAGTAGAGCAAGTTACCAGACTTCAGGGTTACGGTGTCCTCCCCCTCTCTTCGGACTTCGCATAACCCCATAATGTCCCAGTGTAACTTGCTCAGCTCCTCTTCCAGCTCGCAGATCTTTTCGTCAGTCCTCAATGTGCGTATGTTGTGTGTTACCAGGGCCAGTCGTCGTGGGGGTGGGTAGCCGGATCTCTTCCGGAGATTCTTAGCACCCCCTGCTCCGCCGTTACCTTGACCGCTACCCGCGCCAGGGATAGCGGAGCTGCCGGGGACTGGGGGCCTGGTTTTTGTGGTCGTCATTTGGGGGTAATTTGCCTTAATCGCCACGCTTGGCAGGCGGGTTGGCGATCGCAGTAAGGATGTGCAGTACACGGAGGACGCTGCTGCCCGACCTCCGGTTTGTCCCTTAGTCGCCTCTTACGACACCCACGGGATGATTTGGGGGAGCGCAATTCTAAGCCGGCGCCCCACGGCAAGCCTAAACTATTATAAAAAAATAATTCCTAGTTTGGGAAACTTAGGTAGGTATATCAATAACTTGTTTGAAATGCATTGACCTTACCATGAACTTGACAATATTATGAAAGCAAATATACTAACACTTAGAACCTAGCACAGTCGTGAAATGCTTCATAATTATTTATTCTACACCGATAAATTGTGAACGAAAATATACCAAACTTGCGGCTAAGAGTTATTTACTTTAATGCATTAAAACCATTTATTTTGTACTATGTGGTAGTATGTTTGAAAACCACTATTCGTGAGCACATGTTTTAGTGCAAGGATTTATGCTTTTCACAAAATTGGGAAATACTGACACGTTTAAGAAAAAGTTCGAGTTATACTCATAGGTTCGCACCCAGCTAGGCGCATTAGTTTGTGTAACTTATTTCATCACCACTGCTCTAAAAACGGTGAAGGAAAACATCATGAGGCAACCGGCAAATCGAAGATACGTGAGACATCTACAAACCCGCACTGCAGCAGCGTGGTGGCCCACTCCCTCACAGAGAGGACACCGGTGTCTCAGCAGTGGGAACATACTTAATCATTAAAAAAATCGTCGTTCTCATTCTGCAACATTTTTTGCATTGGTTTACTGTAAACATACTCAGTGTAGCCCAATTGTGACACTTGAAAGTAAAAATTAATTGAGTAGTAGTAAAATTATAATCTAGTTTTTTTTTAGTGGCGCTCGGTGTCCATTACTGTTCATGCATGACAGATAAAAAATAACAATTTAGTAGAGATGTTTTTTTTTTTTTATATTGATATAAATTCATTTTGAAATTGCTCTTTACATGCACGGAACAACTGATTTTCAGCAATGTTCCAGAAAAAGTGACTTTTCAGTTAAAATGCTTAGTTGATAACTTACCCCATAATATTTTTTTCTCGTCTGTACTTGGGTACATGATAAAAACTTAGGTACTAAGAGCTTTTTTAAAGTTGCGTATTATATTCACGATCCTAATTAAATTATTTACTTTATCAAAACCTTTTTCCGACTTTTGTTATTTTTTTTTGCTTGAGTTTGAAGTACCTGCACAATTTTAATGATTTATTATCGTCGCGTGATCGAATAGGTATATAATATTGTAAATAAAATATAACATACACATGTTCATGAATAATTAATTAATTTTTAAATATATTTATATTATAGTTTACTAGTTTTTGTCCGTGGTTTCACTCGTATGTAGTCGATTTTTCTCATGGAAACTTAGTACCGGGATAAATTTCTCAGTGCCTCATCAAAATCCGTTTAACCTTCCTAGCGTGATTGTATAACAAACATCCATCCATCTACATAATAAATAAATATTGTTTCTCCCCCTTTTCTGAAGCAAAGTACTTCCTGCGTAGTAATCATTACTTTGTAAGTTGTATGAGATAAAATAGCAAGAAATAATTATGTAATATAATTTTGTAAAATTAGTTATATTCAATTCTTATTCAAGTTGAGTGAGTAGAGTCACGTTTATGATTTTAATTCAACTTGATTTAACTAAAGATACGCGTGTGATCATTTTTTATGTAGAGTTTACAAGCTGAGCTTGAAGTAACGTAATTAATATCATGTATAAACACGCAAAACGTAAATAAAAATTATACATTTGATAATTATTGAGAACTATGAAATTTCTTAACCATAGAGCTAATATTTGTTTTGAGTTTTAGATATTTCGGCACTGTTGCAAGCGCTATGATCAAATAAATTTAAATTGCATAACTAATCGGACGATAAACGTTACCTATGTGGCCATGAAATTATTACATAAACATGCCAATATTTTAATAAATAAACATTGGGCAACAACAATAATCGAGTTACGTTTAGAAATAAATATAGCTGTCTGATTAAAATCGCGAAATAATCTATTTCCTGAAGATGAATGATGCAAAGATGACACCTTGAAGCAAAACGTTTTTCCTATTTGCAAGACACAAATCGTTTAATAGCTCGCGGAACTAAATTATTGCAACCTTAAAATAAGTTAATTATCACAAACAATATGAGAGTGGGGCGGTGGCCGGCAGGAGGTGCAAAACTGTAGTCGCGAGCCTCCGAGTAGCACAATCCCGCGCCACCTCTGTCCGAGCACACGCCTCGCGCCTCTCGCCCGCGCCTCTCTGTCGACCACAACAAACAGTGCGCCACAGCCTCCCGACCTCTCGGCTCCTGTGATCCCCGGAACCACATTTCCCCCTATGCGGACGTTTCAAACCGGAAGTGTCGTGAAATGTTATTCAAAAGTGTTATTTGACGCGAGTTTTCACTATTTTTTGTGACGTTCATCTTTGCTCTAGACTTCATGAAAACAATGCTCATATTTGGAACTTTTGACTGAAAATTGTTTTTTTTTGTATCTTGATCCTGCACTACTGTTTTGGTAAGTGAACCGGTGCCTAGTTATTTTTATTTTTTTTCGGACACATAACGTCCATTATAAATGTACCTGAATTTAAACTGAATGGTTCACTGGTCAGCTTCTCAGACATGTAAAACGCATTAGAAACGAAACAAATCACGAATTACGTATACTATCGGTGCTATGCAATCCTATTTGGTTACTTATGCACACTACAATCAAAGTAACCGCAACAATTACGTACTAAGAAACTGCAACCGCAACAAAAAACTCTGTAAACATTATGAGTACAAATAAGAGTAAAAAAACATACGTCATATCAATTTGACGTGTGTGTTTGTATGGTTAGTGTTCCATAGAGCATTAACAACCATGGTATCAAAGATATATTATTTATTTCTTAAAAATTCAAGTGCAAAGGAAACTTATTTAACCGCAAAAAAAGTGTCATAAAAAAACTACACCCTGTTGGTAATTTTCTTTTTACTCTTTTTTTCAAGCTGTTGATAACGTTTTTTTTTAAATGTGATATCCTACAACTTCTTTTCTTTAAAAACTAAAAACAAAGTGTAATGAATAAGGCCGTCAGGCACATGTTTCTCCACTTTTTTCTCTTTTTTTTCATTTTTAAAAAAACCCAAGTTATACCGGCAGTTACCACTCCAAATCCTGCGGGAAATTCAAAACAATATTTTTTTATGCAGTTTGATGTTATGACATAGACGAGTTAGTCAAAAGGACTTCAGTCGTGACGCGGGTTATAACTGCCTTGCTTACGGTCAGCTCAGACCGAGACGTGACGCTGCGCGCACTTTTCAATAGAGTTATTCAAAATGTAACTCTATTTTAAAAAACAAAAGATACACCTTTCGCAACGCAGCTCGACGGCGCGCTGCGCCGCGCGGCGCCGCGCACGTTGTTCAAAATCTGACTTTGTTTACTACAAGAAAAGATACAAATTTGAAGTATCGTTGCGTCACGTCGCTTCGCGTCGCGTCTCGGTGTGAACTGACGCTTAGCCATTCATAGAAAAGTGACAACTGACAACACGCTGTATATGCCTACGTCAGTTTGTTATGAACGAGCTTGAAGTAAATAAACCTATAGGGCCATAGGAAGCAAAACATTGAGTCAGTGTATTGACTTTTACTGTAAATTTTATGTAAACGAGTGGTTTTTAGTTAGGTAGGTATGCTAGTTTACACGATATTTAACTACGATTACCTACCATATTCAGAATCCCACGGTTAATTAATTATTTTTTTAAATCTTAGGCGTCGGAAAATTTTGCGTTTTGTAGTTTTTACTTTTATGGGCATGGGGTAAAGGGATTGTAATGGGATGTATTTATTTGCAATATAAAATTAATACTTGGGTACTTACTTCACAATATTGCTTTTCATCTTGCGCGATAGTGGTAAAACGCGATCATAATGTTAATCAAAATATTGTCGTCTCCCTTTTTCGCGTGAGCATGTGTCCAAGCTCTGCTGTCAAAGATAATTGAGACACCTCTGAAATCCCACAGGCCTCTGACAAAGTTTCTCAATTTAAATGCGAATCTAATATGCTTTGACAATTAATAGCATTTTCTTATAGAGCTTTTAACGCAGTTGTTTGTTTTTCGTCTTTTCTATCATCTAAATTGATGAAGTCTAGGTGGTATCCTTTCGAAAGATATTTGGATCCTACCACTTTGGGTTGCGATGTAATTCTGAGTCTGACTAATATTAAAATTGAAAAAAAAATCGTTTGTACTTAACGCTTTTCAAATTGATAAACTGATATTAATGAATCGTGGTACGGACTTCTTTGGGATGCTAGTGGATAATAGGGTATAATAGGTTAAATTCTTAAACAGGAGAAATGGAGTGAAGCCGCAAGTAAAAGCTATAGCGCACATATCCGACGTTCAATGTTTTATCTTAATAAAAAATGCTCTCTAATATCTATCCGTATCCGACATTGATGCCTGATAATAATGGCGGCGACTCTAATGGTTTTGTTCTAATTTCTGCACTTATTGTATAAAAAAATAAGCCATCGTTATAAAAACATACTTAATTGATTCAGTTTTAACACAGTTCTCGGCGCTTGAGAACTTAAAAATAATAATTTCATCAACCTATAATGTTCCCTGTGCTGGGACACAGGTCTCTTCTATGTGAGATGAAGTGGCAGTCCCGACTTACGACTTGTAAGTCGTGGTTTCGAACCCAGCCCGGCGCATTAGGTACTTTATGTAATTTATTTCATCACCACTGCTCTCAAAACGGTGAAGGAAAACATCGTGAGGAAACCGACATGTGTCCTAGATCCTAGAACCATCAAATTCGAAAACAAGTGACATATACCAACCCGTAATGGGCCCGCGTGGTGGAAAATGGCCCACTCCCTCTTACATAGAGGAGGCCTGTATAATTTCCATAAAATCTATAAATTAGGAAGAAAAAAATCTTATCTGTGCCACACAGAGGTGCTAAGAAAACATTCGCCTTCTTCCTTATCATGTTTGCATTCATCATCGTTCGTCAAAAGTATAAATAACTTTGGCGAACAAGTTTCGGCGTGGATAGAACCAGTGGCCTTTCTATAGGGCCTATAGGTCGCCTGGTGACCTAAGCCTACTGAGTAGGAAGTGTAGTTGCAATTATATCACTATACAGAACGTGTGTATGTAGGTACGTATGCTAGAGGCCATACATGTACTCACTCCTATAAGTTATATTCGATTGAAAGACCAGCTTATCGGCTTTCTATTTTTTTTTGTCTTTGATTTGTTTTATTTTTTATTTATTAACCTTTATACAATCCAACTGTTTTATTTTTATAATATTTTAAATTTTTCAGTCATTCTTCATTTTTAATTTATATCACTTGTTTTGTATTTTTTTTGCCTTGCCTGTACGTAAGCTTCAAAAACATCCCTTTGCAAAAAATAGAGCTTTTTCTTCAACCATAAAGAACTATGGCCATTTCGTAGCCTAAAAATAAGACTTCTGGTTTATTACGTTGTTTTTTTTTTTTTTTTTCGTTTATGATACTTATTGTCCATTAACAGATATAAAATAATGTGGATTTATATGAACCGTCTTAACACAATAAATATAAACATCTGTTGAACATTTGTCTATTCTTCTTCTTAGCGTGTAAAACTGTCAACGTCAAAACGACATTTCACGTTGATGTAAGGATCGTTTTGCGGTTACAGTTTTTAGACAAGCCTTTAACAGGTGTTTATCTTTTTGTGGTAAGGCGGGAATAGTTTAATTAATTGTATCAAATTGAAACTAAATAACCACATAACTTGATTTGTTATTGTCTCTTGTAGTTAATTGTAAACCATATTCTTATGGCAACATAAACATTAAATAAAAACAACAAGCGGTCACGTGCAGATTTCAAGTTTATTATGATTCGTCAAAAACCAGTTTTCGCTGATTACATTAATTTAAACGGTATTGAATTATTCGTAATTTCGCGTCGAATTTCAACCTGATTTCCATAAAACAATACATGTTATGAAAACCGTGAAGTTTGTAAATAAAACCGGTATTGGGTCATTAGAATAATATTATGTAATATATTTTAAAGAAGGTGATTAAATTCTTGAATTGGATTGTAATATACTGTTACTAAGAGCTATGTCACTCTACCAGTATTAAACACATTATTAAAAAATAAATATGCCCCTCATCAGGAATTTATCCTGTGTCGTAGGTGCGTTTACAAACATAGAAACTCACATATACAAACACCTACACCCGGAACAACTACCTGCAGGCCATACGAATATTTGTTCCGCGCGGGGATCGAACCCGCGACACGCTGCGCAGCAGTCGATCAGTCATCCACTGCGCCAACCGTGTCGTCTGATCGCCACAGCCTCTTACTGTATCACATAATCAGCCGAAATGTATTAAAAATCACATCAATCCACATCGACATATACAACGTGTAACGTTAATAGCGCAAAACCTCTCGTGGGGTAACTCAGCCCATGTTACTGAACAATGTTTGTTCTAAAACTTTTGGAAAAAAAAAAAATATTTTTCATACAAAATGAGATATTGATCGAGCCCATCAGTATGAATTGTTTTTTTTTCCAAAAATTTTTTTTCTTCCTCGACGTAGCGCAAGCATTCGATAAGGTATGGCACAAAGGCCTTATTAACAAACTAAAAAATATGCTCCCTAAACAGTTTGCTGACATCTTAGAGTCTTACCTATCACATCGCATGTTTAGAGTCAGACAAGATGATGCACATTCGGAACTCAAACCGATAAAAGCTGGAGTACCGCAAGGAAGTGTCCTAGGTCCTGTCTTGTACTTATTGTACACTTGCGATATTCCTGAATTAGAAAATAATACCATTGCCACATTTGCAGACGACACAGACATAAACATAACAACATAAACGGCCATCTCATACCGTGCGAAAATACAGCCAAATACATAGGCATGACTTTAGGCGCAAAGCTTCGCTGGAAAGCTCATGTTAAAAAGAAACGCGACGAGCTAGAGCTTCGCTACAAGTCCATGTACTGGCTGATAGGAAAAAATTCTTCGCTGTCAGTACACAACAAAATACTTTTGTACAAACAAGTCCTCATGCCTGTATGGACATATGGTATTCAGCTTTGGGGCTGTACCAAACAAAGTAACATCAAAATTATACAGCGTTTTCAAAACAAAGTACTCAGAGGAATCGTCAATGCGCCCTGGTACATTCGAAATGACGACCTTCATCGGGACCTCAAAGTAGACCTCGTCATAGATATAATTAAAAAGAACGCCGAAGCTCATGAACGAAGGCTTCACCATCATGTGAACATCGAGGCTATCCAGCTCCTCGACAACACGGACATAGTGAGAAGACTAAAAAGGACAAAACCTTTCGAGTTAATTTAGTGAAGTGTCAGTGTAATGTAGTGAAGTGAGTGCTACCCATAAAGAACACAAGAACAAAGTCCCAAGTAACAAAAATTGGTACTATAAAAGACCTGAGAACGTTTTGGAGCGTGCTAAAAAGCTCCACAATAACAAAACAATAGTACTATAATGGTGTTGTAAACGTTTACAAAACCCCAAATAGGCCGGAGTTTTATCACTAATTTATTCTATAAACATTACATAAAGGCTCTCACGGTGATAAATCAGCTCGATAGTTGAGATGTAAAAGTGTAATGAAACGCTTTTTAGTACTAAAATAGTGCCACAAGTGCAATAATGTCACGAATTTGCACTATAAAAGTAACCAAAACATGTTTAAAGTGCTATTTTGCACTGTTAACGATTTGAGAGATCTTTCTTGACACTTATATTATTCATAATTTTTTGTTTGTGTTGTGTCAGTCGTGTTCTTCAAGATAAGTTTTAAGACTCATGTCATTTGCCATGTTGCCTAACGTATCATTGTAATAAAAAAGACATGCAACTCTGCCATAACTTGCACTTGCGAAAATAATTGTATCGTTAAAATCAATATGCTGATTTCGAATTTGACAATGCGCCCTCATTATTTTCGTGTTTTAATTAAATTTTAATTAATAAAATAAGGACTTGTCCCGAATACGGATCCTATAGTACACATTGGCTCCAGCTGTGCTACTAATGTGCTATCGCGGCAGAAAATAGCGGCCATATTTTCCAATTAGGGGTCCTTGTCCTAATATAAAACAGTGTAGTCAAAATAAATTTCTTTGCATGGAGTTGCATTAAATACACACTAGGGCATAATTTGGGATTGCAGTTGGTATACTGCAAGTGACGCACCATCTTCTTAGGTCACTGTATAATAAAATTGGTCATTGCTCTCCTCCTCTGAACATTCCGATGTTTGGGAACTTTGAAGACAGGTGCTCTCACTGTATTCTTCATCCTTATTACAACCTTGAGCAAAAGGAACATTAATACTACAGCCCTGTTGTGATGTAAAACAAATATTTTGTGCAGAACCATGTGCTATATTTTCTGGACCCGCTTGACCAGTATTTACATTTTGAGCATGAGCCTGTTGTATTGATGATAATGCTTGTGTATATCGATTCTTTACCTTTTTTTTATAACTACCACTCTCATTATACTGACGCAGCGATCTTAAATCCATTATCAAACCTTTACTTAAAACTTTACCAGAACACAATCGACATTAAGAAATACTAGTGATGTAATTGTTACTGAAAAGCCATTAAAGGTCCAATTAGTCCATTAATGATGAATTTTAGTGTTTTTTTGTCACGCTTTAGTCTCGTTTCAGTAACACCAACTCACTTTAAGAGCTATTTGAATTTAAGTATTTAGCAATTGCGCCAGGAGTCGCTATGGTACTATTTAGTACTATAGAAGAGTTTTCATGATTTTTACAGAACTAGCCCCTTAGCGATGTTGAGGGAGCTTTTATGAAGCTAAACGGTTACGTAATGGTTGTGTAAGTTACTTTTATAGTGCAAATTGATCCTGTAATACGTAATGGTTGTGTATGGTACTTTTATAGTGCAAATTGTTCCTGTAATAGTGTTTTCGATACTGCTACAGTCCTAGTACTGTAAAAATTATTTTGACGCATTATTAGAGCAAAATAGATACATAAAAGTGTCAGTAAGGTTGTCTATAGTACTAAATAGTACCAAAATCGTTTTTCTCATTTCTATTACAGTGCAACACTTTAAAGATTCTTTTGAATGGCCCTGTAAGCGTTCTAAGAGCTAAATAATAGAACTTAAATGCTCTTAATCTTATAGAACCAAAATGCTTTGTTATAAACCTTTATAGTACATGCAGTCACAATGGTTACTGTTAAAGGCCTACTATATCACTCTTTGGTGATAAAACTCCTAGGTTATAGAACCTATTGTTACTTGGGAGTGTCTTCCCCTTAATAGAGACAATAAGAAAAGTGTTAATGGACACATTCTTAGGTTTAGTCTCCTTAGCAAATTAAGTCAAAATAGTCTCCTTAGCAAATTAAGTCAAAATAGAATTACTCATTAGCTTTAGTATTAAGCTAGATTGTATTTTTATGGTGTAACCTTATTAGGACACATCATATAACAACAAAAAAAAAGTTTTAGAACTAACATTGTTCAGTAACATGGGCTGAGTTACCCCACGAGAGGTTTTGCGCTATTAACGTTACACGTTGTATACTTAGACCTCCTTTCCGAAAGAGATGTTTCAGCCAAGCTTGAATCTAGTTTTAAGTAATGCTTGATAGAGCAACGTTCTGTAATACGGGACTTAGTTTTTGAGACAGTTAAATAGATTAATTATAAATCCGAATTTATTCAAAATTAAGGCTTGTTATAAACTCTTTAGTTTTTAACCAACATAATATCACCGATACTCGCTTTTTTAACTATTTCTCTACTAATTTGAGATAAATTAATGAAGTATCTATATTTATCTGTTATTAACTAGGCTGTAAATGCGGAATAAGTTATCTAGATCGGTCGTTAGTTTTCCGAGGTTATCTACAAGTACTAACATGATGCGAAGAATAAAAAAAATATGCAGTAGCTTACCATTGTGTACGATGCACAATATTTATGCGGCTAACTTGCAAAACAGGTTCAAGTTCCATAATATGAATCAAAATAAACATGTTCAGAAAAAAAAAATGTCTAGAATATTGAATGGAATATAAATGTAGTAATGCACGGAATGATCTAATACAAATAAATTATTGTCCATGACATATGGGATGAGTTAATTTAATATTGAGAATTGAGAAGTATTAACATAACTCTTATTTCTTTAATCATAAAAATAATGAGCTCCCCTGAGCGAACTGACTCTTCCTTCAGTTGCCCATACTATGCGTTCATGGGTTACGGTGACGGGTTATTATCGGTTGCGGGTCTAACGAGCTACCGTGACCCCGGAACGTAAAGGACTTGAAGGGCACCGTGGATTTTAGTCAGTACAAGTTTGACAGTCGTGCACCTCTGGGTGGTGCATTTGATGATTTTACCACGCTAAAAAAAACGATAATTATCGAGATTTTTTATTAAAAGTCTTTGGAATCACCCGAACAATACCTACAGAGGCACATACTATTTAAAGATCATTAAGTATGAAGTTTTATGCGCCCAACCGGTTTTACGATATTTATTCATTTTTTTAAATATTTAATTGGTATTTATCTCAACAGTCATTTTGCAGTGGTAATTATTATAAGATATAGACGCAGCAGACACACGTGCAAGAACAACACTTAAGCGATTGTGTATGCAGACATAATTGATCTTATTCTACGAAAATTGATGTCAGTGAACATACATCCATTAGATATATGTAAATGTAAACCACATAATAAAAAGAAAAAATAAACTATACCCATACTGACCACGGACGTCAAAATAATTACAATAAAAAATGCTTTCCAACCAAAAGTTGCCCAGAACTAGGAATTTCTCTTGTATCGTAGGCGCTCATACAAACTGACATAATAAACACCCAAATCATTTTTGTAGTTGTAGTAGTAGTAGCAGTCTTTTTGGGATAGCATTATTTTTTTATTGTAGAGCCGTTTTCCTTGCGTAGCATTTGAAACGAACGTCAAGTGTTGTGTAGCAATTATTTTCACGTAGCGGTCTTTTTCGTGTAGCGCACACCGGGTTAATTATGCCGTTGCTTATTTCTGAAATAGGAATAGAAAAAAGAAAAGATGCCTAAAATATATTAAAACAAAAAAGGAATAACAATAATCTCTTTCTCATTATCATATTTTAGTTTCGTAAGCTTTGTTAAGATTTAAAATGATACAAATTGATAGAAAAACAAGAACTGACAAAAAAACAGGCGTGCAAACTTTAGCACATTAAATTTCGCAAACTACCCATTAGGTAATTAGGCAAAAGAGAAAAATATGTTAATGAAAGGCTTACGTAGCCAAGCCTTAATCTGGTCGCAATGTCGCGTGTGACAGTAACCCTGAAACTGCGAACACAATAGCTAGACCAGTCAATCTTGACACCCGAGTAATAGGAAACCAAAATAAACTCGCAGCTTAGAATGTCAATAAACTAATAATAATCTTGTAATCAAAAGACATTTACTGAAATAAGAGTGAAAATAAGCAATTCCTTAAGAAAAAGAAGTCTCCATAATTGTCCCCAGTTCTTCATGATTTTCTAAAGTCTAAGCCGGGAGAAAATGTGACGGAATAAACTCTTCAGTAATATTCTTACGAGACAAAGATACTTAGTAATAACTTAGCTATTATTTTTGTCATTCTTAGCGTTAGAATCATTTAATCAAAAGTTAATTATTTTGATAAGGCTGAAAATAAGCAATAACATAAGAAAAAGAAATCCCCTTGATGAACGCCCTTCCCTCTCTTCATGATTTCATTTGACATACCTACTTAGAGTACTTAGATGATTTTAAATAAGTATGATAGGTTTTTGAAATAATTTCGTCCCTCAAAAGGACAAACATGACGTCATTATTTATGACATATTTTTTTTTGTAAATAAAATTATGTAGAACGTGAATTCATTTGCACATTTCATCAGTCGATTAATATCAAAAGCGGTTAACATTTGAAAGTCTTTAATCGTTAATCAGAGGTCATTTAGAAACATTTTAATGACACCTTTTCGATGTAACTTTTGCAAAATGACTTAAACTACTTCACGTTTTGTATCATTGAACTTTTAAAAATAAAAAAATACATAAAAATAAGTGTGTTTTTTTTAATAAAATAAATTCGAAGAGAGTGGCATAAATTCGTCCTTTAGCTATATATACAACATTATTTTTAGTTTATGCGAAACCTGAATATAGTTTGTTCAGAATCAGTAACTGATTCGATTCCAATAATTTTTACACCATGTTACCTATATTTTTTTTCAAAACTACTTTAATTAAATTTTATTACCAGTTAATTACAATACAATCACCGTACGGTTAGGTACCTATTGCCAAACTATTATCACGAGTGTATAACACAGGAGACGCGGTTTACGCGGGTGTACCGCGAAATGAGCATGTTTTTAAACGGACTACCAGGTAATATGCAAGCTTATAACTTTGTGATTTTTTATCATACGGTTTAAAAATTTTGTACATAGGTTCTTTACACAAAAAAATGGACAGGTGTATCGGGTTTCGCATAAACAAAAAATAATGTTGTATAACAGGAGAACGCTTTTAATATTTACGAGACTGGTAGTCTTTTAGCGTTTTTACAACCCTTTTCAAATAGGTATTGAAATCTTAATCAACTAACTTTAACAACCGGTTTTAATTCAATAGATATTTGTTTATCTGCTGCAATGATATTTTTTACTTATAATATGATAATATCATTGATCTGCTGACATAACTTGATTATTCGCCAGTTTTCGGCTAAGGGCGGCCACATCATTTTTTTTTTCCGTTCGGAATTCGAAATGATGAATGAAATGTTCACATTTCATTAATAATTTCATTCAACACATACAAAACATGCACACACAAACACGTTAATTTGTATAATTCACTGTGTTCGGATAAGGATTCCTGATTAGGAAAACTGATGTATGCGTGGCCGCCCTAAAACGTGTTAAATTTCAACACCGTTTCATGGTTATTAATTTTTTTATATCACGTTTTTGTCTCAAAAAGCGCAATACTTAATATTATGCTTCCGTTTTGCGTAGTAGCAAATGACGTTTATTTGATTTAAAATAGTTCCGATATATAATATGTTAAATATATTTAATTCTTATTTTATTCTTGTACTTGTAGTCTACGACCATACGATACATTAGCGGATATAATAATATCACTTCGTCTGTTTGTATCAAACAGCCTTGTGTCACATGTTCAATCACTTCATGATTGCCAGTTCATTCATCATAAATATTGTATACTTTATCATAGTTATTATCAAACCTTCTGCTCCTTTATAACGTTAACTAATCTTATATGTTTACTTTTAAAACTTTTCCCAAGAATTAGAATTACCAAAGCAGCAAGTGGGAAAGGTTCGAGACGCAGAAAAACTTTGCTGCCGAGTGCAACACACAAGTTCACACAACTTTTCACCTCACACAGCGAGGAAATGCAGTGGGGGCGGCTCGCCTGGCAGTGTAGAAAATAATAGAACACAAGATGTGTTCGAATTTTGAACAACACTTTGTGCTCTAGAGCACAAAATGGAGTTTTGCGCTCAGATTTTGAATGAGAAATATAATCTTTCCGAGCGCGTGAGGTGAAATAGTTATTTGTTATGCAAGCCTGCAAAGTTGATTTTTGGCGCGAGTACTTGAATTGAAAACTGAGGGAGCGAAGGATTCTAAGATTGAACCGCAAGAGAAACGAGCGGTTCAAATATAGAATCCTGAGCGATGCGAAGTTTTCAAAGGTACGAGACGCAGAAAAACTTTGCTGCCGAGTGCAACACAAAACTTTTCACCTCACACAGCGAGGAAATGTAGTGGGGGCGGCTCGCCTGTCAGTGTAGAAAACAATTGAATACAAGACGTGTTCGAATTTTGAACAACACTGTGTGCTCTAGAGCACAAAATGGAGTTTTGCGCTCAGATTTTGAATGAGAAATAGAATCTTTCCGAGCGCATGAGGTGAAATAGTTATTTGTTATGCAAGGCTGCAAAGTTGATTTTTGGCGTGAGTACTTGAATTGAGAACTGAGCGATGCAAAGTTTTCAAAGGTACGTTAGCAGAAAAACTTTGCTGCCGAGTGCAACACACAACTTTTCACCTCACACAGCGAGGAAATGCAGTGGGGGCGGCTCGCCTGCCAGTGTAGAAAACAATTGAATACAAGACGTGTTCGAATTTTGAACAACACTTTGTGCTCTAGAACACAAAATGGAGTTTTGCGCTCAGATTTTAAATGAGTAATAGAATCTTTCCGAGCGTGTGAGGTGAAATAGTTATTTGTTATGCAAGGCTGCAAAGTTGATTTTTGGCGCGAGTACTTGAATTGAAAACTGAGCGAGCGAAGGATTCTAAGATTGAACCGCGAGAGAAACGAGCAGTTCAAATATAGAATCCTGAGCGATGCGAAGTTTTCAAAGGTACGAGACGCAGAAAAACTTTGCTGCCGAGTGCAACACTCAACTTTTCACCTCACTAAGCGAGGAAATGTAGTGGGGGTGGCTCGCCTGCCAGTGTAGAAAAGTAGAAAACAATTGAATACAAGACGTGTTAGAATTTTAAACAACACTTTGTGCTCTAGAGCACAAAATGGAGTTTTGCGCTCAGATTTTGAATGAGAAATAGAATCTTTCCGAGCGGGTGAGGTGAAAAATATTTTGGCTCATTTTTCGACAAAAAAAAATTTAAATGCCACCCGAAAAAAGTAAAAGACTATATAATCAGTTCTGGGTGAACTCACAGATGTGCAAGTGAAGTCGTAATGCGAACGTTTTTTTTTAACTTTTTTGTTTTGGCAGTTACATACTTTTGCATAACATGAGTTGCATGAGTGACGTCCCAGCCGGCCGGCGGCCATTCGACCAGCCCACAAATAAGTAAATACGAACGTATCACGAAACTAGAACGAGCACAATGAACGCTCGGTTCAATGCAACTATTCAATAGGATAAACTTTTCAAATTCTCGCTGAATGGCGTCCGAATGCATCGTAACCTTTTAACCTTCAAATCAATTTACTCTTACAAGAATAGGTAGGTACGTTACGTGGATTATTCCACTCCGTTCCAGAACTTTTTCTTATTAGTGAGACAAAGTTTACGTAACGTAATGTCACGCCAGTAATCCCCAAAGAGTTAGGTAGAGATATGCTTAATAGTATATCCATAGTTATGTTTAACTACCATGTAATAGGAGGCGAGCCTAATTCCATCAGTCGTGTGCATAATTTTTAGACTCCTTTTATCTTGAGTGTACTTATGTAGTTCCACGAGTGGGACAAATTAACAAGGTAGGATTGAATTACCCTATAAAATCAGCAAAGGAACATTACAGCTGTGACAATTAAAATTGTAACTTACTACCTGTATCGTAGGACTTTTCACGTTTATGTGAAACTGGTACTTGGACGTTAATCTGAAGAAAAAAAAATCCTGATAAATTTTCTTGAGTTAATTATTAGGTATTTACAGGACACTGGAAAGAATCAACATTACACATAGAACTATGATTGCTTTATAATGTTTGATCGGCTTAATTAGCGATTTTTAATACCTAATCCATATAAATCTTCTTGAACATTAACCACATTATTCTGGGCAATACAGCCCATTTGTGGTTTTTTCTCAGAATTGTTAAACACTCATTTGATTAAAAATTGAATATTTTTTGCATATTGTGTAAAAAAATGGTGTGATTCAACCATCATTCTTTAACACGTGAATTAAGATAATATCCAATTCTTAATTAGATATAGTACAAGACGTGCTGAAATCGGAAGGTTGAATGCAGAAATTAGCTAAGGAAATCTGATATGGTTCAAGATTCCAAGCTGCACACAATCGCATGATGCATGCAATGCCAAGGACTGATCAAGAGTACATCCAGCCAGTCTGTTGTAACGTATTACCAGACAATCAACTGCCAGCCTACTCTATGCTAATTAAAATAATAATTACGTACACTTTAAATGTCGAATGGAATTAATTTACTTTATAGATACTAGTTTTTTATGGCATCTAACTGCGAACTCGTTTGAGAGGAAAAGGGTCATTTTTTGACAATGACAAACTTTTATTCTTCTTTTTTTAAACTCAAATGCTACTCAGCTGATTAAATTACCTAGATAAACTAGAATAGTTTTTTTTTACTATTCTCCTTTAAGATTTGTCTTTATGCAAGGTTAATGTCATCGGATTATTACAAATTACTATAAGAAATAAGTGATAATTATGGCAATGAAAGGTCAGGTTAATAATGGCATAACTGTTCATTTAGCATTGGTTGGCCAGGTCTGGGTTGCTCGGTGGCCGATGATGACTGAGCCGCGGTGTTGACGGCTGCTTCCCGTCTTTTGTTATGTATGACTCGTCATGGCTATGTAAAACTCCTGTATCATATTAGTTTTATGTAACATGACGTATGACATACGCAGTATATACGCAACTACTGGGGTTATTCCTAAAACAATTTTGTGCCTCATATTGTTTGACTTTCATTAAACCTAATTAGGGACCCGGGTACGTCCTTAAACTACGTCCAGCCACCGAAGGACGGGCAGCAGCGTCCTTTGCAAACTTACGGTGACCCTACAGCGATCCCCAAGCCGCCTGCCAAGCGTGGGGATTATGGCAACCCCCCCCCCCCCCATTATCTAAGGGGGAGGCCTATGTTCAGCAGTGGACGTCTTCCGGCTGATGATGATGATGATGAATTAGGCGCCATTTTCAAAGATTTGTCTGTATTTTTTCCGTGTTATCATTTTTGCAGGTCATTTGTTACCTTACATCCCTAGGTATTTTTCACACTCTTTATGCTAATAGCGTGTGTTTCTCACTAAGTAAAAACATGTTTTATCGTTACGCTCTTTTAACCGACAATAATTACGTATTTTAATTTGTGTTTTTAATTTATGTAGTCACAATAAGAAAACCCACTTCGGTTCAATTAAGGAATCTTGTTATTTACCTGAATGATACGCGAGAAATTAAGTCTTTTCCCTGATTGCAATTTTAGTAGATAGATACATAACTGACATAGGTAGTAAATTGTTCGAAAGTCAATTACTTTCAAAATGCTTGTTTTTTTATATTATCATACTTGATGATCTCTTTTTTAATTAAATACCGTTTAAGAGTGAAGATACAGTTGGCAATAAAAGCATAATTTGCGTCAGAGGTGAACGATGAGCAAATACACAAACAAGCTCATAAAAATATAATCCTATTTAAAAGTTTAAAAACAAAGTTCAAAATAGCTACATCTTTCACAGGAACCGCTCTGTGCGCATTTTGGCAGATTTAAATATAAACAAGAATTTTATTTGCAGGATTTATTTATAAGGGGTGTCTGGTGAAAACATGATGTAGTCAGTAAACTCCATTATTTTTACGATCGACGTAACTCGTCAAAATTTCAGTGCGAAGGCTATAAAACTTGATTGATGTGCCGAATTTAGAACTATTTTACACGAAGCCAACGAGCGAGTGTTTGCAAAGAGTTTTTGCACACAATGCCAGCCCGACAATTGTGTTACGGCACGGAGAAATTATAATCAATGAAACGACAACCTGTAAGATTATGTGCGTGAACTCGTTACAATAATTGATGTATGAACTGTGAAACTTTGCCAGCGAAATTAAGTCATACTTCGCCTAAGAGTTGTAGATACATTGTGTTGCACACATTTTAAAATCAAATTATATAAGGCACCCATAATCATGTTTTTGAAAAACTGTCCGGTCACTGGAGCTTTGGCTAACGGTTGCTTGTGTCTCAACGCCTTTTATTTATTTTTCAAATATTTGCTTGTCTCATAAATAGTCTATAAATTCAAATAAACGCCCAACAAATAACCTATACTGTCCATTAATTAAGGTAGAGCTGTATGTATTACCCTTCGTCTCGAAGGACCAAATACTAGCTGACATAAAAACTTTTTCAAAAAAAGTAGCCGACTTCAAAAATAACAACAAAAAAGGGTGAAATAACCTAATTAATAACTTCTTTCGGAAGTCGGTGGCTATATTTTTATTTTATTTTTATTGATTTTTGCCACCGACTTCCGAAAGAAGTTATTAATTAGGTTATTTCACCCTTTTTTGTTGTTATTTTTGAAGTCGGCTACTTTTTTGAAAAAGTTTTCGTTTTGCCATTTCATCAACCCAAATTCTTGTATTTGTCTTACATGTGCACTAATCTTGTAATACGTCACCACAAAAATATCCATATCTCAAAAACTGCTGAACCCATTTTGATGAAACTTAAAGTGTACCCTAAGTTGAAAAATACCTAGTACAACAAAAAAAGAATTACTTAAATCGGACTTGTAGTTCCGGAGATATGCGTGCACAAACATAAAAACATACATACATATACGCTTATGAAATTTGGCACATTTGTTCAGACGCTTATAGACTAACATATTCGAAAACTGGGCAGTTCTGGAAATATTACATACATACGGGTCGAATTGATAACCTCCTTTTTTTTTAAGTCGGTAAAAATGGGGCCAATAACTACATAATCATAATTAATTGACGCAGAGGAAGCAATAATATATACATAATAAATAACACTTGTAATCTAAAAATCGTAGTAAAGCAGAAAGCTACGCACTTCATCAAGGCTGTTGACTAGCAATAAAGGTGTTTTATGTTTACACATAACGCGTGGATTAGGAAATGGGACCTTGTAGTATTGTCATGAAATACTAAACTAGGGCTAGGAGTGTCGCATTCCAAAATTATTTGAAACTACTCTACCGTGACCGTTTATATTATCAGTTGTTGTAGTAACTTTGGCAAGATTTACCACCCACTTTAGTATTATTTAAGAGCAATGGTGGCCCGTAACAGCCCTGAATTTATACAAAATCAAAAGTCATTTTATCAAAATAGGTTGATTTATCAGCACATTTTGAAGGTCAATTTTTACAAAAGGCAGTCCCCCAAAGCAAGGGGAGGCGCTTTTGACACTTCCTAGAGTTTTGGCTGGGAAGAAGAAGTGGCGGAAAAAGCCCCCCAGCAACACAATCTGTCTGTACGGGAGAAACCAATTAGATACGTAGAACATTCACATAACACATTACAAATCAATCTGAAAATACATCTCAGTTGTGACTAAACTAATAAGTAAACTAGAACCATCACAGTAAATAACAATATAAAGAAAAATAAATTAAATTACAGATAAAGAAACCAAAAGTCAGCAAGTCGACTACCTGGTCACCATCAAACAAGTCCAGTCACAAGTTGTTGATCGTGATTCGAACCCAGACATGCATTATTAATTGTGTAATTTATTTCATCACCACTGCTCTCAAAATGATAAAGGAAAACATCTTTAGAGAACACAGTCATGTTCTAGAACCAAACATTCGTAGACATGTGATGTGACATCTACCACCCCGCCGCACTGAGCCCGCTGGATTACAGCCCACTCTCATTTAAAACTGGATTATAGGCTTAACCGAGAAGGAAAAAACTATATCGTTACAATAACTGTAATTGTTAACCCGCCATTGGTGACGTCAATTTGACTTACACATTCGGTGACGCCGGTCTCACGCACCGGGATTTTAAACTTAATTTTTTTCAAGAATTAACTAATAAATGTACTCGTAGTTGACTCAGTGTTAAAATTAGGTATACTTTTGACAATAAAACGCCGGTATATCTTCAATCACAGCTCGTTTATTAGAAGTTATTCATTGGTACTTGCAACACTTAAATTGATCAAGTTTTAATTATAACTTTTCTAAAATGCAAAAACACTAACAATCTTGTAGTTTAAAATTTTCGTGTCAGCCTTATCCAGTCTTATGACATTTTGAAATATCCCAAATAATATGAAGAGGTGTCGTTACTTGAAGATTCCAGGTCACTCAGATCCTCTTCGCTCTCCAAGTTTCGTATTTGATCTGGGCGGAATCTTCTGATGTGGAATCACTTTCAGCTTCGCTGTCTGATGACGGTGGTGACCCATCAACTTCACGTAAAAATTGTTCTTGTAAAAGAGCCTCCATGCGTCTCTATTCGCGTTCGTAATTCATTCTGAAACTAAATTTTGATTTGATAAACACATGCGCATTTTTACTATAAAAAATAAAAACCATGTTAAAAATTTACTGATCATAGTATAATACTATAATAGTACACAAGTTCATCAAATGTACAGTGAAAGTAAGCACAAAACGCCATCAAAATGTGTAAAAACCAAATATTAAAATATGACGTTTTAACTTACGTGTTCGGTGACGCACGGTCTCACGCACCGGGTTGGTGTGAAAACTCGGGACGTGTGCACGCTACGACTTAGCGGGGTTAACATACGGCGGGGGGCGTGCAATAAGGCAGCTACTCAAAATCACGGCACGATTCGATGGCGGGTGTTAAAGTTATCATCGTTTTACTAACCACCCGGTCTCACAGACATACAGGCAACGACGATATAATACTAGACTGGTAATAACAGGCGACCGATGTCTGCCAACACATTAGGCAAAAAAGTCTTATATCCGTCTCATTTCGACCAATCCTGTGAGCCGTAAACATACGTTGAGACAGAACCGACCTTGAGTTAGCCAATCACAACGCAGTACCCCGCCTCCCTCGCTTACGTAGTACCTCAGCGAGTTGGCAGAATAGTTTTGTTCGATAAATCGTGCAATGCGTAGTCTAGTATTATATCGTCGTTGCATACAGGTCACCAATGGCGGGTTAAGTGAATGAATTATCACCGCATAAGCTTCCGTACCTACAGATTTACTATTTACTTCGGATTTTCCATGTTGAACGTGACGTTATAACTCCATAAATTGTGATATACCTGATTGGCAACTTCATTTATAAATCACTTACAAGAACTCCATCAATGACATGAATGAATGAGAGAATTGTTTTTGTAAATAAATATAGAATGATAAATAGAGTATCAAAATTCAAAATTCATTTTTAAATTGAACTCGTTGGTCCTGAGATTAGCAAGAGGCAGTGGTGGCCCAGGAGTATCGGTACTTACTTACGAGTTGTATGGTCGTGGGTTCAAACCTCGCCAGGCGCATTACTTTGCGTAATTCATTTCATCACCATTGCTCTCAAAACGGTGAAGGAAAACACCGTGAGGATGTCCTAGAACCAAAAATTCGAGAGGAGGCGTGTGTCCCAGCAGTGGGAACATTATAGGCTGATGGTGATGAACCAAACAAACTGTTAAGCTTTATAATATTGGTATAGATTGTATTTACTAATGGCAGGTATTTGTATTGTTACAGACGAGTCGTGCGCCGTTGTAAGCGACCCACAGCCCAGTAATCCTAGTTCAGTCCACGCGACCGCCGCCATACCCAGACGCCCGCCCGCATAGGATGGTAGAAACTGACCCCGGGCCTAAGAAATCTCACAGTGAGTATATCTATGGACTTCAGCTAAAGGAATAGAGGAGTCTCCAACCACTCCTCAGAGAGAGGCCTTCCCGCCACGATTGCGGCGTACCCGTAACTCGTTTGTGAGTGCGACAGTCGCACCTTCCATACCGCCCTGAGTCGCGCCGGAGCTTCCCGCAGCGCCTCGACTTGTTGAGGCAGCGGAGAGTCTCCTTGGAGTTGCGCCTCCACGCGTCACTCGTACACGCACCGGACCTTCGCCTCCAAATTCGGCAAGGAGGTTGGCCGATTCGCCGGCGATCGTGGATTATCCCCGGGTCATCCGGATGGCCATGACATGACCCTCTGGCAAGCGACCAGCTGTACCGGTTGCCACCGCATGCACATGGCCCACAAAGGAGCCGCGAAGAGGGCTTTTGACCACACGACGCTGGCGTACAGGCCTGTGGCAGTAACACCTATAGCTATGATGGCCACTTATATTTATAGGCCCTAACTTAGGGACTTGGTCTTATGACACTTTAGGAAAATGGGGACTGCATAAAAAATCAATCGAGCACTCATGTTCTAACTTGAGTCAGTCAAAGTTCTAGCATTATTTTCCTTTTCATGTAATAAATAAATATTATACTAGGTACTCAGGTATGTGTCCGGAAAACCGGTACCTTATACATCTATGTTATACATAGAAATAGCACAGGAGATCAAAGTAGGTGAAATCATAAATGCCAGATGTCCATACCCGTTTCAAGTTTTATGAAAAATAGAAAAAGGGTTCTATTGTCACATCAACAGAGTCACGTTTTCTGAGCACACTTTTAGGTAGATCCATATTAATGTTATGTTGATAGTCTTTTGCTTTTAGCTAGTTATCTTCATGACGGCAGCTTCTTCAAGGCGGACTTAATGCTACAAGGCATTATCTAAGTACCCATCAACCTTTAAATAAACTAGCTAGTTAACTAGGTCTGCTGTGGTGAAAATAAAAAGACCCCGTTCTAAATAAAACTCAAACGAAAAAAAATGCTGTTCGTCGCTTATGATTCGAACCCGTGGTCACCGGCGTAAAAGCGGAACACTAAAACCTGCAATTGATAGTATTTGGCCACGAAATCCTCCAGAAAGATCCAATATGACTCACAATTAGGGAATGTCCAAGTAGGTATGCCTAATTTGTTTAACAGTGGCAACAATGTCCACCTTGTCGAATTAAGTCACCTGTCCATTTCGTAACCTCACATGGAGATTATGCACATCTCAAGGTAACACGAGGTACTGACTGACTGTTTAACGCTACACCGTTAATAAAAAGTATTCCAATCATGTCATTCTGTGTATGGTTCGAAGAAAAAGTTGCTGAAAAGGACTAGAAAACAATGAGGCATTGGTACATTTAAATATTGTAATCAATGTGACACGATTAAAATTAGATTTGTCGACTTTACCTGGGTATCAAGTCACATAAATGTAAAATAGCATTTTGAAACTTAACAAGTATTTTGTCGGTATGGAAATCTAGGTTGTCTTGTTGCTACGGTGTCCTTCAATAATGTTACGGGGTTACGGTAGCTCATTAGCCCCGCGACCAAGGTACGGAAATAGGTGGTGCGAATAGCATTGACAAGATAATTTTGTACTTTAGAAAATCCTGGCTAACTGTTTGTGTTGCCACCCGTACTTACGTTACATCCTGACGTATTGTGTACGCGGCTGCGCCAAATATTGTTAGAGAGACCTTGCCGAACTACCGGTCACCTACCAATAACGATGCCTTATACTATGTACACTTAGGTATCCAGATGGCATTTTGTCACAATTGTCACAATGTCCTATTAGGTAACGGCTCACCCGATGCACATGGATTGAAGAAAAAAATGTTGAATCAGATCATAGACAATAATATGTATTCTTTATTACTCTTGTAAAAGTTTTTCTTATGTTTTGCAACAATCAGAGTAATTGTTTTTTTTTTCGAAGCACGTGTAGTGTAATACCACGTGTCAATAGATATAAATAAGTAATGTTAGATATGCATTAGATACAGAACGCATTTAGAAGAAAATAAATCCAGTTCGTATTTTTAAAACAACTATCACTAAGATGGACAAAATCTTTTCGACAGTTTTTGTCAATCCAATACAGTTTTGACTGTTCAGCATAATTTTGGAATAGAATGTCACTATTTGTCTTCAGCAGGGCTAACATGCGCAAGTCGACAAAATTTTGTCGACACATTATCTCGTGCTGAGACGACATATGTCTGTTTGTCGATGGGAGGGGCTAACATGCGCAACATTATCTCGTCCTGAGACGACATAATGTCTGTTTGTCGATGGGAGCTAACATGGTGACACTTATATGTCGTGTCGTTCTGACATAGAACTCATGTCGTTCTGTCAAACCTGTTTTTGTCGTCATGCGCGCTATATTTAGTCGAATTTTGACATTTTCCTATGACAAGTTTCTCGTCGATGGTTTTCGAAGACGAGAAATCGCGACAACAGTGACTAAAAACTGAAAACAGTGTTCTGTAAACTTTTAAGTATAATGGCGGTGCCGTACTACAATTATCATTTATCTGTGTATGAGGAGAGGGAAGCATGAAAAATACAGAGGAAGGTGATTCGCGACGTCTGCAACCCATTTGACCTAAGGGATAACGAGTTCCAGTCCCTTTGGCGAATTACAAAGCCTATGGCTATTTATGTTATAGATAAGCTCCAAGCCGATTACATTTACAGTTATTTACAGTTCAATTTGTAACTATCAATCTATCTCTTTCAATTAATAAGGGCACTATTATTGTACAGTACCTACGTACACACACGACAAGTAAACTTTCGTTCGTATTACGAATAATGTTTCGCAGCAATTTCAGAACTTTTTACTTTATGAATAGTCAACATTCAATCTTGATTTATGGTTGGCATAGTGTTTTCACCTCACCCGCTCGGAAAGATTCTATTTCTCATTCAAAATCTGAGCGGAAAACTCCATTTTGTGCTCTAGAGCACAAAGTGTTGTTTAAAATTCGAACACGTCTTGTATTCAATTGTTTTCTTCTTTTCTACACTGGCAGGCGAGCCGCCCCCACTACATTTCCTCGCTGTGTGAGGTGAAAAGTTGTGTGTTGCACTCGGCAGCAAAGTTTTTCTGCGTCTCGTACCTTTGAAAACTTCGCATCGCTCAGGATTCTATATTTGAACCGCTCGTTTCTCTCGCGGTTCAATCTTAGAATCCTTCGCTCGCTCAGTTTTCAATTCAAGTACTCGCGCCAAAAATCAACTTTGCAGCCTTGCATAACAAATAACTATTATTTTGTACATTACATTTAGGACATTTCATCGAGATAATTTAATGTTACATAGTATTATGATTACATAACTTAGAACTTTGAAAAATCCATTATTTACACGGTTTGTTTTGTAAATCAATTACAACATTCATCATCATCATCATCAGCCTATATTGTTCCCACTGCTGGGACACGAGCCTTCACTCTGTGAGAGGGAGTGGGCCATAGATATATTATAGAAGGAGATATGGCGTGGAGTTCAAAATGTATAGAAAACCGGTGAAGCCACAACTGCCCCACCATAAAGATAATATTACGCATGTAGTATATCAAAACAATACTACGAACAAGTGCACACACGCGCCGTCGAAAACTCTGTCATTTAAATATAAACCTTATTCTTTAAACCACAGCGTACTTTTTCCGTGTAATTTACTCAAACTAAAACAATTATCATTGTGTGTCGTCGGGACACGGGGGCGGACTCGACAGTGTTTGACTAAATCGAAGAGTTCACGATAAATATATCGATAAATTATAAAGGTTTGGAAATAAAATTAATAAAAAACGATATGAAACCGTTTTTATTATCTTTATTGTATAGATTACTATTAATTTAGTCCATAGATTACTAAACTAAACATTAATTAATTTACTTAACCATCTTCGGTTTCGCATTTATTTAATACTCTGTAAAATAATAAAAAAATGTAAAAATCCATGAACCACATCGGCCTTCCAGCCTTATTACAAGATAAAAAATTAAAAAAAAAAAAAATAGCAATTAGCAGTCGACTTTCTTGTCGATAGACTTTGTCGGATTTCTAAGAGCACGTCACTAGCCAGCGGCCGTACCATGCGACATTACGGCTGATTGAGGTATCGTTATGTCAGTTTTACATTGCTTGTTCAGTCACTATGTGATGCAATGATGTAGTTGTAAAAGAGCAATGTATTTATTGCAAAAATAATACCGTCGGAGTAATGTAGGAAAACAAAAGTACAGTAGTACAAGTCAGATATATTTTACTGCTTGTTGTTTTTCGTGATTTTTAAGACAAATATTGTAAAATACTTGTAATTACATGTGAAACCCGATGCCATGACTTCTAAAATATTTGTTTTGGTTTCTATTTTTGCACAAAAGCACCGAACAAGACGGCATAATCGTTTTTTTCACGAATGCGGTTGACAACAGACTAACTCGCGGTGACGGCCATTTTTTCACTTTCTGAGCGTACCGCTCAGAACCACATGGTAGCGGACACGTCCCCTTGCCACTTCTCCTGTTTTTAATATTTCTGTGGGCCCAGTGCGGATTGGTGGATGTCACATGTCTTCGAATTTTTGGTTCTAGGACATGCCGGTTTCCTCACGATGTTTTTCTTCACCGTTTTGAGAGCAGTGGTGATGAAATAAATTACACAAAGTAATGCGCCTGGCGGGGTTCGAACCCACGACCTACAACTCGTTAGTCGGGACCGATACCACTGGGCCACCACTGCTCTGGGCCATCATTGAATAGGTGATAATAAACTAAATTATGCATCTCCGCCATCTGTAACGGGATTTTGATCTAATACTTACAATTTCTTTGATGCCAAAGCCATCTAACAATTATTTCAAATTCGAAAATATTTAGCACGAGCGAACCACAGGGGGTGCGTTTAAATCTTCCGTCGATGTTTCGCCGGAAAAAAATTAAACTAGCGAGGATTCGCTGAATTGAGTCATAAGTTTATGTCAATGTTAGTTGTCAAATTCAATTGACAGCTCAGTTTATTGAACAAATAATCATTTTGCCGGTTTAATATAAATCCATAATCCACAAATAATATTCACTCTCTAAAATAAAAATAATATTCGTTTTTACGGCGCGAATCGAGCAAAACAACAAAACTTAATGTCAATCTGACAGCAGGATAAAATTTTGCGAGGTAACTTAACTAATACGGTTTGTTTTCATGAAATGGTAATATCGGTTATCTCGCGTCGTGAAGGCGAAGTCACGACGAGATATCTTCTCGTGGTGCGCATGTTATGAAAAGTGACAAACGAATCGAGAACGACAAAATAAGAGATAATGTCGCCTTGCGCATGCTAGCCCTGCAGGACATCGCAATATTTAATCATGAAAACAGACATGACAGACCGCCTTACCACAAAAAGATAAACATCTGTTGTACGCTTGTCAAAAAAAGTGTAACTGCAAAACGACCCTTAAATCAACGTGAAATGTCGTTTATGCGTTGACAGTTCTTTTAGACAACTGTTCAACAAATGTTTATCTTTCTTGTGGTAAGACGGTCAGTCTTTAAATTTTGACAGCAATCGATATTTAGATTACCGATTGGAAAATAAATAACACTTGAATTGCTTTTTGTTTCAGATTGTGATGTAAAAAGGGACCTTCAACTAAACGGCCCAGGTTCCAAAACCGCCGAGCTTGGTAAGTTAACTCTTTCAGGAACCTTTAAAAGAATAATAAATTTAAATATCACTTTTTTTGTGTATAAGGTTTCCAATCCCAGCCCCAGGTCCAGAATATCTGAAAAAACTTTGGGAAGTAATTTACTGCAGCTAACAACTTTCCAGGGTCGCGGGATTTATCGAATTACCGTGACCTTGGAAAGACGTAGTTATAACAAGCTCTACAGGAAGTGGTCTATTCATTTTCTCCAGAAATTAGGACCAAAGAAATACTGTTACGTCCCGTTCACGACCGCTGTGAGCGATGACTTAGCGCGTGCGGCGAGCGGTAAGATCAAATGTTTGAAATACATCACGAGGCACCGCTATTGACGAATTCGCATGCTTCCAAGTCTCGCCGCCCATCGCACCGCTCACCGCTAGCTTGAACGGGCTGTAACGAAAGTCCATTTTTTACTTGATTTTCTGAATTGGCCTTCGATAGTTCACTTTACCTTTTGGTAAGTGGTGTTTTATTGTTTTTAATGTTTTATTTATTCTGTCCAAAGGCGTCGTACCGTCGTTGAAGACACAAGTCAAGCTCGACCCCGAGAAGGGCCCCGGCTCGGAAAAAGCTGACTTCGAAAGGGCTATCGAATTAACCGGTAAGTTGAAAATAGCAAAAACAGCTTAAAACAGCTTAATAAAACTGTTAGTTCTGTATATATTTTAATCAACTAATCATAATATTAATAGATTTTAAAGAAACTAATGATGATGTAGAGAAAAAGCCATAAAAACATAGGTATACTTATTTCAAACAATGAAATTAATATTTTAACCAAGTAATAGTTAATAGACTTAAACTCTTAATATTAAAAGATATAAAAGTCCTAATTCATGAAATGAAATTGAATCTTAAATGCATTTTTTTTTGTTGAAAAAAAAGTTAATTATTTATTGCTATTTAAAGTTAATTATTATTGCGTCTATAAACAATGGCCAATGACTCACTGAGTGGTGACTGTTGCTGATATTGATGATGACAAAAAAATCATGGACTAGCAATAAATAAAAATAACTATTATGCTTAGCAACATCAAGACATAGTCGTACTTTAAAGTACTCGTACAATTTTCAGGCATAAACAACATTTATTACCTCTTAAATTCATAATTAGTACCTACCTAAAGTATTTAAAAATAGGTATATTTATTTATTGCATCAACATAAAAAACTTATTCTAGTTACAATGGGGAGAATCCTTTTATCTATAAGCAAATAGTTGCTTATTATTAGGATTCTCCTCAAATACTTCAACATTTACTAAATATTCACACTGTGCGTGCTTGTAATACTAGTGGATTGTTATTTAAAAGGTATAAAAAAAAGACAAATGGACGACTTCATTCGACACGCTATACTGTGGATAAGTAATAAAACATGTTGACGACTCAACAACCTCATTTTTTATTTATTCCGCTAAAAAGAACATAAATCTTCGACACAGCAGATATTTGATTAATAATTACAAAGTAATTGAACAATGGAGGAACTATCACATATCAAATTATAAGCATGTCACTTAACGTTTCGTAAATTGATCCGTTGCCATCGACCTACAAAACTAAATCATAATACGTAATTAGGTACAATGCATTGTTGACATTCAATTGCATAATAAAAACAATAATGAAACAGTATACGACTTCGTTGGTAAATAAAAAGTAACATGAACGAACTTTTATGAATGGAGAGTGCTCAAATTGCATTCTTCGTCGTTCAACGGTGTAAACACGCCATCATTACTAAGAACCGCATCGTACGATTATGATTACTCCCTGATTGAAACCTGACTCCTTACACGAGCTTCAACTAATGTTTTTAATGCGTTCCTCTGTTAACACTTCCTTACTTGTAAACAACAAAAGATAATTAACTCCTGGTAATTAGGACCATATACAATGGCACTTAGGAAATACTAGCGGGCATTAGGCTTTTCCAAATGAGTTTGTTGAATTTTTCAAGTTAACAATAGAATGTGTGACTGCAAAAAAACTCGATGACATCGTTCACCTGTTTGAATTGTTTTGAAATCGTCCACACAATCGATGTATAGGAAATGTTTCCGGTATTGGGCAATCCCAGGGTTGGCATGTAAAAACAAGTTGTATTACAACAACAGACTGTTGAAAACAGTTTGAAATTAAATAGGTAGTGTTTTTTATCACACGTTTTAACTACTTTTGATGAATGGATATAAAATAAAAATAAATTAATATTCAAGAGTCTAAATAGCTTGACATAAAACCATTAGAGTTGTTGTCGTCCATTTGCTACGTCATATTTTTGATCTTTAAAGCCGGGTTTTCACAGTAAGAGTTGGCTCGGACCGAGTGCACTCGGATGTCTACTCGGATGCTACTCGTATCATGTAAACACGTAATCCGAGCGCACTCGGACGCCAACGTCTAATCCGAGTAGACTCGGACTCTGCTCTATTTTTCGAGCTCACTCGGATCATTTAATTTTGAATGTACTCTGTGGATAATTTTTATGTAAACAATATGGCGACATAACCACTATCCGTGTACACTCGTACGAAGCTGACTCGTACGAGTGCACTCGATCCGAGCCAACTCTTGAAAACCCGGCTTTAAGGGCATTGTAATGACTAACAATGACGACGTACAGAATGACGTACTTAAAATAGTTATTTGTTATGCAAGGCTGCAAAGTTGATTTTTGTGCGCGAGTACTTGAATTGAAAACTGAGAGAGCGAAGGATTCTAAGATTGAACCGCGAGAGAAACGAGCGGTTCAAATATAGAATCCTGAGCGATGCGAAGTTTTCAAAAGTACGAGACGCAGAAAAACTTTGCTGCCGAGTGCAACACACAACTTTTCACCTCACACAGCGAGGAAATGGTAGGAGTAAGAGAAACAGCTTAAACAATTTACTATATAAGTATTTATTTATTCATTTTAGAAATTAAAAGTAAAATTACTACAATTGTTAATATTGAAAGTTAAATGTTTTTTTTTGGAACATTAATACTTGTCTTGTGTTTGACACTTGTGTGTTATTATTACGTAAATTTGCGGAAAATTGCTCAAATTCATTGGATTCCATTGTGAATGTTGGAGACAGAGACAGATATAAGGCGGTTCGAGACGATTTTCTCGAATTTTAAAAACTCAAACTTACCTACGACATCTACTACTTAACACTTATGTTCAGAAAAAAAAAATAGGTTGGTGCCATAGATATTTCTGTGGTTGGTGCACTGACATGCAGTGGGGGCGGCTCACCTGCCAGTGTAGAAAATAATTGAATACAAGACGTGTTCGATTTTTAAACAACACTTTGTGCTCTAGAGCACAAAATGGAGTTTTGCGCTCAGATTTTGAATGAGAAATAGAATCTTTCCGAGCGGGTGAGGTGAAAACATTTTTTTCCATTGATCACATTTGGAAATTTATTTCATTACAAACGGCGTATTTGAAAAGATATAGTCTAGAAATGAAATTATTATAAAGACATAGACTTAAAGGTCGAATTAATTTGAAATAATGCCAAAAACTAAAAACACTTGTTTGAAACAATTTGAAAAGTTAGTTCTATAAAATTTAAAAAAAAACTGTTTTATTTTGACCCTGGGCACTCCTTTTGTCACGTAAGCTTCGTATTAAGTCATATCGTTTCGTACTTAAGTCACGAGCTACATCTGTTTACGTTTGCACAGGATATGGACGGTTCCACTACCTCCTCCTGGCGGTGTGTGGGCTGGTCAGCACCTCAGAGGAGATGGACGTCATCTCGATGTCCTTCATCCTCCCTTCGGCACAGTGCGACTTAGACCTCACCACACAGACGAAGGTAAGTGTCGTCTATATTTTATCGTGGTAAAATCAACAAATGAGTACTCCCATCCAGGGCAAGGCAGGAGGGACTGTCAGACTTGTACTGTACTTGTACTGACTAAAATCCACACTGTCCTCCAATAGCCCTTTACGTTTCAGGGTAGCGATTACCCGATAGTCCCACGACCCCGCAAATGTCCTCTACATACATTAGCCACCATAAATTACCGTGTCCATGGATTTTTCCTAGGGACTGATTGCTTGTCTATGGTTCTTTCGTTTGAGCTAAAATTATTCTGAATCATGATGGATATGCTATCGCATAAATTGTTTTCAGTAGCATGCTATAAAACTAATTTTAGCGGGTAGGTACTTAGGAACCTTCTATTTTCAATAGTTTTTACCGGTGACCTAATTGTCTTGTGGCGGTTTTGACTGGCAAAACCCTTTGCGAAAATTCATGGAATAAACCTATTCATAAAGTTCAAACTACTAGGTACGTAACCAATGATATTATATAATATCATTGTACGTAACCATTTTTTTCTTTTGCTGCCTACACATAGCTACTCTTTTAGTATCATTCAGTAAATAAAGTCAGATGTGTACTTAACTATTTTTATCGTTAAGCAAACGTTGTAGTCAAAAACTAAGAGCTACTGGCACCCACTGTGCCTATTTTGCATTTAGTGTAAATATTCTTTTTGCAGTAGAATTTTCTGCAACAGATAGGTATTTTTGAACGTACATTTTAAAAAAAAATGCAAGCATAGATATTCGATAGACTCGTCTATTACATATTTTCGTTCTATTTTCAAACTTCGTTCACTTTGATACAACATCTTGCATCATTTTTAAAACGTTTTTATTTTTGGATGATACGAAGTTAATTTCATTAGGTTTGAACAAGTGCATAGTGTTTGGACGATTCATTTTATAGATGGAGTTCGTTAGTTAAACAGTTAACGTTTAAACAGGTTTTACACATTCGGTTTTCCATTTTCACGGTCAGTGTCTGATACTGTTACAGTTATACGTCTTAGGAATCTGTGAAACAAATTCTTCTTTGTTTAACAAAACAGAGGTGTTGATGTCCTCATGTAATAAATGTTGTCCCCTTCCACTCCTATAGGAACTAAACTGCGTAGGCCTCGATTTGACCATGCAGGGCCTATCGCTCTTTATTTGATTTTCAACCTTATCACAATAGTGGAAGGTTAATGTTCGATTGGTAAATTTTTATAGATTCGGGTCGGTTGACCTACCCGTCGACGACTGGCGACTGTACCTATTATAGTCTTATACCTACCACGTATCGATATTTTTAAATAAACGTTGTCCGTCGCTAGGAAATTCTGTCCTGGGACTCCTGGGTGCGTTTACAAAAATTTAACGACTCACAGACCCGGAACAACAGAACTACTTATAGATCACACAAATATTTGTTTCGTGCGGGAATCAAACCCGCGACACGCAGCGCAACAGTAAATCGCTCAGCCACTGCACCAAATTTTTGCCACTTTACATTAAAAATGTCACAGTTTCACCAACCACGTGTTTATAACTGGCAGCTTTAATTAATATCTTAGTTCAAACCAATTAGCGATGCAGTCTTAGGTTATTTTATGGGAATACCGATCGATTTTTTCCATTGTTAACTTTGTTATCAATGAACCCATTCATGTAGCTTGTATGATTTTATAAGACACACATTAGAAACAGATAAATCCCACCAAAAACATTAAATGTAAAAAATGCCAAGTCTCTCGATGCAGTCTTTCCATCGTAAAAAGTCTTGAGATCTCACAGAAGCCAAGTCCTATTCAAATTATTTTGTAGTTATAAATCAACATTTAGTAATTATATCAATAGTTTTCTTTATATTATAACTATAGTGACTTGGCAATGAGCACAAGTTTTTACAAATAAAACGGCATATTTGGAGGAGTTGAAAGTTACACACACCGCATGCGTAAACATTCTCTTTTACTTTATATATTATTCTCTTAACATTCATCATTTACTTTCATAAAGCGATGGCCCGTAAGGCATTATTGTATTGGAACATGTAGTCGGTAGTAACCATCATGATTCACACATAACAAATAATCTGATCACAGGTCTCGTCAGCAACATTTGCACATAATTCCAGGCAGCAAGTTAATTTGTGCTCATTGCCAAGTCACTATAGTTATAATATAAAGAAAACTATTGATATAATTACTAAATGTTGATTTATAACTACAAAATAATTTGAATAGGACTTGGCTTCTGTGAGATCTCAAGACTTTTTACGATGGAAAGACTGCATCGAGAGACTTGGCATTTTTTAGGGTTCCGTAGTCAACAAGGAACCCTTATAGTTTCGCCATGTCCGTCCGTCCGTCCGTCCGTCCGTCCGTCCGTCCGTCTGTCCGCAGTTTAGCTCAGAGACGCACAGTACTAGAGAGCTGTAATTTGGTGTAAATATACGGATTTGTTGTGCCGAAAAAGTGGTAAAATAAAATCTCGTAAAATATTTTTTTTTAGGGTACCTCCTGTACACGTAAAGAGGGGATGTTTTTTTTTTTCTCGCGTACTCCTTAGTGTGGGGTATCATTAAATAGGTCTTTAAAAAATATTGATAGTTTCCATTAACAATTTTTTGATAAAAAAATTCGTTTGTGAAATATTAAGCTTTAAAGTGCTAAATTTTGCTCGACTCGAGTGTCCCCCCCCTCTACCAGCTAAACGGTTATGTTTGGGGGTGTGAAAAAATTCACAATAGTAGTATATATAACGAAGTTTAAAAGAAAATTATCATGACTAAGTAGGCTTTACAACTTTACGAGTAATAGTCGACCAACTTATAAAATGTACTTGGATAACATATTTTCCTAAACAAAATGTATCGGAGAACAAGCTCTTCAACTGCAAATGTAAGTTTGTCAACTTTATTTTTACAGCTGTAATAGGTATGTTTTTACGGTATGTTTTTTGGGGATAGGTAGGTTTTTATCGTCAACTATTTTTAACTTACTTCAAAAAAGGGGGAGGTTCTAAATTCGTCGTAATCTTTTTTTTATGTATTTTCCCCGATTTCTCAAAGACTCCTGGACCGATTTTGAAAATTCTTCTCTTTAAAATTAAATTCAGCGAATCAGTTTAGTTAATTCGCATAAGTATTTTGATGGGCAACTACGGAACCCTACACTGTGCGTGGCCCGACACGCACTTGGCCGGTTTTTACATTTAATGTTTTTGGTGGGATCTCATTCATTTTTTGTAAGTGTATTTCTTTCTTTTTTTTAGGTGTCCTCATAATTTCTTGGACTTCAGCTACTTTTTTGCTTAGGACCCATTCTCTATCTAACAAACTAAATAGAACTAAACGAACTAACAAATAACTAAATAAATATATATCTGCTAACTTACAAACTAAAAATATAACTAAACTAAATAACACGTAAACAACTAGATATGTAACTATGTCTATGTTATATTAATAAACTATTTTCCTAAATAACTGTTTCAGTAACAATAATAAATCTACTCCGAATATCGCTACAATATTTTTTTTGTTTCGAAATGGTTATTCATAGATAGATGGCGCTATCAAATGAAAATTATTGAATTATTTTAAAGTACTACTTAGACTGCGCTCTGTAACGAAACCATAGCGCGATTCAGACAGGTACAACGCCATCTATCGAGCGCGCATACAATATTTATCGCAATACAATGGAGTTTTAGCTTTATTAATTTAATGAATTATGAACTTTATGTATTAATTTATATTAATTATAGTCTATGTATTACATTTATATTATTCCTTTCTATTCTATGTATGTATTCATCCAATTGAATACTAACTTAAACAACGAACAAAGTTAACAATGCAGTCAAAATCCATACACAATGTTCTTGCCAAACCGCAAATATAAAATTGTTTTTTAAGGTATATTATTTTTTAATGTTTTTATAATTTTTCCTTTATATGTGGCTAATGACCTATCTTGGTGCAAAATTTGAAGTTTCTAAGTCTGCTAGAAGTAGGTACCTTAGATTTTTGATGATCGGTCAGTGAGTGAGTGACAAAATGGTGTAACTTTGATCGACCGTAACTCCTACACTATTCATTCAATTGGCATGTAATTTCGAACTTAAGCTTGTTCTTATGCCTACTATTATTCACCGAAAACCTAAACTCCTAGCTTTGTCCACGTCGAAGTTATAGGGGGGGCGAAACAGCCGCGAATCGCTTCGAGTAAAGATGGTACGGCCGTGCCCTTTTGCTCGAGACTTGGCGGGGCACTGCCGTGCCCCCAGATCGGTGTAAGATGACCGCGAGATAATGGGGATGGCAACTCAAAGCTAATCGTAGATGGCGCTGCGATAGTTGGTCCCCACGTCTACCTTGTACAAAAAAACAAACAAGATTATTTGTTATAAAAATTGAGTATAAATACAAAACAAATATGGAAAATTATTCGTCCATGCAAGTACTATATACTAAAAGAAGAATTAAGACGCCGCGGCGCATCTACAAGAGAAAAAAAGTGATTTAATTGAGTGGTTATACATTTGATTTTACCGTAATAAATCCACAATTACTTGTAGTTGAGGTTTCAATTTTTGAGTTTAGGTATGTTTTACCTGTCCTCTCCTTTATCAAGAATATAATGCTGCTTTTGACTTTCTATTTTGATAAAATATCATAATGTTTTAAGTCAGTAATTTTAACCTTTTTTTCTATTTAGATTCGAGAAATATCACAATATATTTAATTTCTTAACACCACAACTATTACAAAACTCGTTCCAGGTGATAATTCTTCGATTTTCGAGCGATGCAATACTGGTACATAACCTCCAAAAGAAAAGTAGATATTATTTTGAAAAGTGTATTCCATCATTTTTACAGCTTATTACACAACATCTAGTCATTTTACATCAATAAATGTTTTTTTTTCTGAAAATTCCTTTGATTTTACAGTTCTTTGGGGACCAAACTGTCATTTTCACTTTGACACTTGCCTTCCCCATTACCTATACTTACTTGAGTTTCCGTGACTACCATACAAGATGAAGGTTACTCTATCTTTGGGAATCCTAGAAGTGATGTACAGAGCAGTTCCTGTCATCTCTGATACAATGTATAAACCTTACTTCCGAAACAATAGACAGACAGGATAAATTCTAATAAAACATTTAGAATAGACAGGCAACAAATCAAATTGTCATAATTAAATAAATAAACGATGGCATTTAAATTCACTATAAATCATTTCATAGAATCTTGAGGAAAACCGAATGACCGACAATAAATAAATTATCGTTCGGTAAACGTTTATACTCGTAGCTAAATTCATCAACAACATCAACTGATGTCATACAGTAGCAGATACTAAGTCGATTTCGCACAGAGCGAATTATTTGCCGACTAACGACCCGCCTCGACTTTGCACTATTACATTTTCGACATACCCGGCGGTATACGAAAGTTTTCTTTTACATCAAACTAATCTTATCATCTTGTAACCTGACAATAAAGAACACATAAAAAAGAATTATCTAATTTGATGTAGTCGTTCGGAAGTTATGCGCGTACAGACAGATATAGAGACTTTGTTTTCTACAATGTAAAGAAAACATTAGTTTTGGTTGACAACGAAGTTATTCGCCAGAGAACCAGCAGGATAAAGTGGGCCGGCCATGTCTGCAGACGGACCGACATCGACAGTCGATGGAGCAGACATGTGCTATAGAGTGAAGACCGCGAATGACGCCCTGCGGCAAGATGGATCGATGATTTGATGAATGTGGCTGGAAGTGGATGGACATGGATAGCCAATTGCTCCCGGTCCTGGGACCGGGAGCAATTGGCTGACAATATAAAAAAGACAGACAAACATTTGTTTTTGTGCGTGACGATGATTGATAAATATTTTTTTCTGGTAACATAAGTGTTGGAAACCGTTAGTTTCTCGATATTAATAATATTTTAGATACATGAGCTGATAGAGCGTTGGATAGGATTTTAAATACGTTCTTCATTGTAATGCAAGGTCAGAAATCCGAACACTTGTTTTTAACATGCAGTGGCGTGGCGAATCTAGAGTGGGGCAAAACGCTTCAGCTAAGCCCTTTTAAGTCAGATTTTCTTTTGCGCGTATCGTTCACCACGTGACTCCCCCTTGTTGCAAAATATCTTGGTTTTCCAGTCATCTTGCAACGATAGGGCCTCGCGAGGGCAGCGAAGGTTCTAGACCAGGGGTGTCAAACTCAATTTTGCAGAGGGCCATATACCTATTAGATTAAGAATGTGTAGGCGGGCCAGGTTTAAATTAAAAAACTAAAACATACTGAATTATTTTAACACCCTTATTTATTTAGTTATACATATATAGTTGGTAAAAATCATACCAAAAGTACTAATTACTATTAGGAATTGTGTAAGCTCTACATGAACGCAGCTAAAACAGCATTTAAATGACATTTTGAATCTGTCACTTGTCAATCATTGTTAATTTACATTCCTTCCTGCTCATGGCTCTTAGCCGATAAATACCTACGTTTTTGTGTTGTCTCCAATATTATCTAATTTAATCATTAATCCAAATTCATCTTATCTAATTTATAATGGACGTGTAATATCAGCTTATATTTTGATAAATAAAAGTCTGGATATTCAATCGAAGTGTTTATTTGGTTGATCACGCCTGACACGCCATACATTCCATTGCGAATCCCAACACCTGCATCAACAATTACTAAGTTCGATTTCTACTCTTGAAATTACTTTTAGGTAAAGCGCGCGCATTTTTAAACCTGCGAAGAGGCATCGAGTGCAGTCTAAAATCTCTAAGAAACAAGATTCATTTAATTGTGATATTATTATATTGTGATCGCGGGCCGTATCGAAATGGCCTGAGGGCCGGATTCGGCCCGCGGGCCGTATCTTTGACATGACTGTTCTAGACCAAATGTGATTGTTGGTGACATCAGCTCTGCGCGGACTCCTTGGCTCTTTCAATTCGACCATTCATTGAGACAAACTTAGGGACCGCTTTTTACCAAACAGGCTCTATTCCCACATTCTCATTAGTTGAAATATTCTTGTTCGTGCCTAACCTTCAATATGTTTAGGTCGCTTTCTTCAAGGCTTCTCGTGTCCTATGATCTCTCATGTGATATTATCTTTACTAGTTAGAGCATGTCATGGCCTCTCAAATTGTTTGGGCACATTACATTAGTAGGGTCATTACATTATGCTTAGGCCACAGCATAGTATCTATTTGAAAGAGGAATGCCCAAAAATATGTATATGGAGCAAAAACCCAGAATCGATTAAAACGACTTATGTGTGGCAAGGTAGAGTATACATACTATAAACCCAAATCCAATAATAGTTTTAGATTAAACCATCACCAAGTAAAAAAAAATTGTAACTGATAAGTTACGATTTTGTATAATGTTTCAAGTCAACTATATAAATAATGTTTCAAATCAGCTATTTCCTTAAGTTTGCCGTATATGATTACTTCCCAGAATGTGATCCTTATTAGCAACACTATCGAATGGTGTAATAATACAGGATGTTTTTTTCCAAAATTAGCGGGTTCGATTCCTAGCCAGGATTATTGATTTTTCTAAATCCAATGATGCAGTTCTAGTTTCCTTTAAAATTGGGCTCGAGACTCCTTTCAACGTTTTTTGATATTCCTCATAGTTTCGGATATAGCCATCCACGCCCAGTTGAAAAATTTTCACCCTGTAGGTATATGCTGCTGGCCTGTTTGGTTATGGTTTTATGCGAAACGAATAGCGTATTCATGTCCTCTAACTTAAGGTCTATTTTGTTGTTCATAAATTATTTTAATCGACTCCGTACGATGTAAGCCGTGTACCTAATGCAATTTTTTTTTTTTTTACGTGGCAAAATCATCAAATGAGTCCTCCAACCCCGGGCAGGGCGGGAGGGACTGTCAGACTTCTACTGACTAAAATCCACGGTGTCCTTCAATAGCCCTTTATGTACCGGGGTCACGGTAAGGAAATAATCCCGCGACCCCGGCTTTGGCCCTCTGAGAGGGGGGCCCCGTCATTATGTTGACGCTCTTTGAGGCGCGCGTGGGACACAACGCGCCGTCGACCCGGGCATGGTCCATGGTCGGGCAGCGAGTTGCCCTTTACTCGCTGCCCGCATGCCCGCGCCTACGGTGGCCGGAGATCGTCTTGCGACGTCCGTCGCCGTGGGCGTCCACCACCGCGGGTGGGGCGGAGGGAGGACACTGTCCTCTCTCGCGCGCGGCCCGCCTCCTCCTTCGCGAGCATTACTGCTTCGCAGAAGGAGGCGACCGCCTCCCACTCCGTCTCGCCCCGCAGCATGGCCGCAACCAATGCCGGGCGCGAGAGGTCTCCGCCTATCGCAGCCGTGAGGACACGTCGGTGCTCCGCCCAAGCTGGGCAGTCCTGCACCGTATGCTCCACCGTGTCCTCCGGGCGATCTTCGCAGTGGTGACACCCAGGCGTTTCCTCCTTCCGCATTAGACACAGGTACCTCCCGAAGCATCCGTGCCCGGTGAGGACCTGCGTCAGGCGGAAAGTAAGGACGCCATGAATTCTCTCCAGCCACTCCTCAAAGAGGGGTCTTACCGCCGCAATTGCGGCGTGCCCGACTTATTGCATTTGGAGAAAGAACGAGGAAGTTGCACATAAATTGTAGGTATCTGTTAAGGAACTCTTGTGCAAAATTCGTTGACTTTAGCCTCGACGGTTTCGCTTGCGCACTGTCTACGGTCCCAAAAACAGACTGCTCAAACGGCCAGTGTCTGCCTGGTGATTGCATAACTACACCGAACGCCCGAAACAGTTCCAATTGCTCAAGGGTTCTGTCTAATGTGTCTATGTATGCGTTGAAGTCTGAAGACTGCTTGTTTCCTGTGCAGTCGTCGCTTGAAGCAAGCCTAACATTGTTTGTTTTAAAGAAGTCATTTATTTTTTAAACATCGAACTATATGACACAATTTCTTCCAGGGATGGCTGAACAGTATAATCTTCATCGGTATGATGGTGGGCGCGTACGCGTGGGGCTCCGTGGCGGACTCTCTGGGTCGCAAGCGGGTGCTCATCGCCATCTCCATCGTCAACGCGCTCGCCATCGTCGCCTCATCCTTCAGTCAGAACTACGAACTCTTCATGCTCTTCCGCTTTATCAATGGAGCCGCGTAAGTAGAACCTGTTTGCTATTCTTTTGTTTATGGTCTGCAATAAAAAAAATTGTAACTTATCTTTACATTATCGTGAGTCATCATCACTGCTGGGACACAGGCTTCCTCTTTGTGAAAGGAAGTGGGCCATAATCTACCACGCGGGCCCAGTGCGGGTTGGTAGATGTCACTACATGTCTTCCAATTTTGGTTCTGGGACATGCCCGTTTACTCACGATGTTTTCCTTCACCCCTTTGGGAGCAGTGCTGTGACTGGTGATGAAATAAATTACACAAAGAATGCGCCTGGCGTGGTTCGAACCCCACGAACTACAATTCGTAAGTCGGGACCGATACTACTGCTGGGCCCACCACTGCTCTCTCGTGAGTGTCATCGACTAATAATATAACTCATAAAATAATCTTCACGGTTCGTTTGTGGGAACAAATATATGATACTTATTCTTGTTAGGGCTACACTACACTAACGGGAACTGCGGTTACTTATGGCGATAATAAACGTTTACACAAACAATTGGCTAGGTATAGTGTTCAAATAACTTGCTTTTGCTACTGAAATTAGTATCGCTTGCATCAAGCAGGATATCTCGTAACGAACCGCTGTGTGCCTCAGGATACGATTAAGGTAACGAGCGAGAAATACTTTTTCACCTCACGCGCTCGGAAAGATTCTATTTCTCATTCAAAATCTGAGCACAAAACTCCATTTTGTGCTCTAGAGCACAAAGTGTTGTTCAAAATTCGAACACGCTTTATTCAATTGTTTTCTACACTGGCAGGCGAGCCGCCCCCACTGCATTTCCTCGCTTAGTGAGGTGAAAAGTTGTGTGTTGCACTCGGCAGCAAAGTTTTTCTGCGTCTCGTACCTTTGAAAACTTCGCATCGCTCAGGATTCTATATTTGAACCGCTCGTTTCTCTCGCGGTTCAATCTTAGAATCCTTCGCTCGCTCAGTTTTCAATTCAAGTACTCGCGCCAAAAATTAACTTTGCAGCCTTGCATAACAAATAACTATTTCAGCCGACCTTGTCGAATTAGAAGACGTTTTTTATGAAAGTGGACTAATTAAAAGTATCATTAGCTAAATCGAACCATAGCAAATGTTTGTGCCTCTTTTTTTATCGTGGTAAAATCATCAAAGGAGTCCTCCCACCCAGGGGCCGTATTACAACGTCTTAAAACCAGGTTTGTTCCAATGAGTGAACGAGATGGCGCTAGACGATTTGTATAGCTCTGTCACTTTCACTCGCCGAAACAACCTTTTTTTTTAGCGTGGTAAAATCATCAAATGAGTCCTCCCACCCCGTGCAGGGCGGGAGGGACTGTCAGACTTGTACTGACCTAAATCCACGGTGTCCTTCAATAGCCCTTTATGTTCCGGGGTCACGGTGAGGAAATAAAATCCCGCGACCGCCGAAACAAGCCTAAGCTGGTTTTAAGACGTTGTAATACGGCCCCAGGGCAGGGCAAGGCGGGAGGGACTGTCAGACTTGTACTGACTAAAATCCACGGTGTCCTTCAATAGCCCTTTATGTTCCGGGGTCACGGTGAGGAAATAAAATCCCGCGACCGCCGAAACAAGCCTAAGCTGGTTTTAAGACGTTGTAATACGGCCCCAGGGCAGGGCAAGGCGAGAGGGACTGTCAGACTTGTACTGAATAAAATCCACGGTGTTCTTCAATAGCCCTTTACGTTCCGGGATCACGGTAATTCGTTAGTCCCGCGATCCAGGTAGGCAAGTGGTACCTCTTAGATGATAAAATGTCCAGATTCCAGGTTCAAAACAGTAGGTAACGTTTTTCGGGAAGTCTTTTTTTTATAAACGCGTGAGTGAGCGCCACGCACTTAGTGGCCTACTGGTTAGGATGTATGAAGAAACGTAGATTAATTTCCTTTTTTGCTTTGTCAACAGTTTAGGTGGATCCGGTCCTGTGATCTGGTCGTACTTCGCGGAGTTCCAGCCGAAGAATAAGCGAGGAGCCATGTTGAGTTTCATGGCGGCTTTCTGGACCTTGGGCAACCTGTTCGTCGCTGGTTTAGCTTGGGTTATCATCCCTGCTGGTAATTATCACTTTACACTTACCTACATACTGATATGGCCCTGTACTTAACTAAAATTAGTGGACGGAAGGTTGTCGGACGCCCGAACATCAATTATATGACCCGCATGCTTAGTTCACTAGCTTCTTTGACGATGACGACCACTTTATTCCAGAAATCGGAGGTGAAACAAATGGATTCGTATACAACTCATGGCGAATCTTCTTACTGGTTATGTCACTACCCTCATTCCTGGTAGCCGCATTACTTTTCTTATTGCCCGAGTCACCTAAGTTCTTGATATCAACTGGCCGCCACGAAGAAGCATTAGAAGTCTTCAAAGGCATCTATATGATGAACACAGGTCGTAGCAAAGAGGAATACCCAGTCAAACAGTTGCTGATCGAAGAACCTTATCACTCAAAGCCAGAGAAACAAATTGAAGCTAATAAGGAGCCTAAATCTAAGTTAAGGAAAATGTTTAGCGATATTTTGGAACACAGCAAACAGCTATTCGTGCCGCCTATACTCAAGTTTACTACGATCTCTATCTCAATTAATTTCACATTCCATATTGGGTGAGTAATACCAAACTTATTTTTTTAATAGTTAAACCTAAATGAGGTTTCCGCCAGTCCACAAATGCAGGGACAATACAACTGGGAAAGTTTTGATTTTTTGAAATCGATTAGTGTTAGTGATCGATCGATACCTCAATAATGAATGGCTATGGTGTCATTATCGTTAATTTGGATCTGAGGATAGAACGTGCAACTTAAGAACTAAACCTAAAATTATTCTCCAGGTACTACGGCCTCATGATGTGGTTCCCCGAGATGTTCAACCGTTTCGACGAATGGTCAAGGACACACGACAACGCAGAGGCGGACATTTGCATGGTAACTGCATACGTCACGCAGTACGGAACCCATTCGACGGCAGCGCAGTGTGACGCTCACATCAACTCCGATGTCTTCATGGAGTCGCTCATCACTGTGGCTGCTGCCATTCCATCTAATATCTTCGCTGTACTTGGAATGGACAGACTCGGAAGGAAGTTCTTCCTTGGTAATTTTTTTTTTTGTTTTGATTGTCCCACTGTTGAGCAAACAAAGGCCTCGCCATATATTTCTAAGTGCTCTTTTCTATGCTCGGACCACCCATCGTAGTGTGCGTCCAACTATCATGACTCGTTTGCAATAGACTTTCAACTTTATAATCTAGGGCATTAAGTTGAAAATCCGTTAAAGACAAATCGTCTCAATGACGAGGACCGAACAGTATATTTTCAACTTTATGCTATAAAGCATGAAATTGAAAATACACTAAACACATAACGTAGTTTCGGCATTGCCGCAACGCTGAGTTTTAGATTCAGAGTAACAGTACAAAAATTCGAAGACATGTTACATCTACCAACCAACACTGGGCCCTCTGTGGGGCATTATAGCTCACTCCCTCTCACAGAGTGGAGCCCTGTGTGCCAGCAGTGGGAACATCAAAGGCTGAAGAGATACAATATAGCTGTACTGATGCATCTGTCTTAATAATTCTTTCCTATCATTTCAGTGTTCGCAACATTCTCCGCTGGTTTATGTTCAGCAGCTATGTACTTCGTGTACAATAAGACTAACAATTTAATCGTAAGCGCCATCTTCAGTTCAGTGATATCCTGTGGTAACGCCTCCCTCGACTGTCTCATCACAGAAGTCTTCCCTACCAACTTACGGTAAGATTTGGATATAAACTTACTTCTGTGTGGTGTGCTTTATCACAACTGAGGAAGTCTTCTAATGGCTTGCAGTCTATGGACTGAAAAATCAATGTGGTTCACAAGTTTCCTGTTCACATTGTCAATGGAAACTTATTTGAAAATTGTTTACGTTTACTAAGATTATTCATCTGTTTTGCTTAAAGCAGGCTACTATTGGATAAACCTTCGGAAATAACAGGGTGTGAAGTTGCTATTAAGCATTTAAAACACGTTTTTATAGTTTTTCTTTTGTTTGTTTGCAGCGCTACCGGTGTAGCGGTATCGATGGTGGCAGCCCGGTTGGGCGGTATCATCGGCAACGTGGTGATCGCCGCGCTGCTGGACACGTACTGCCCCGCGCCCACCTTCATCGTGGCCTTCCTCCTGGCCAGCGGCGGCCTCATGTGCCTCTTCCTGCCCAACACCACGCGGCAGGCCCTCTCCTAACATCGCCACTACTCACACAAACTGCCCACGACCTTTTTCTTGCCGTACAAAAATATTTATTTGTAATGTCAATTTCGAAGAAGACTAAATTACGGCAATTTGTCTGAGTACTTTGGCCTGCCATGTGATATATAAAATTAATTTAAGCTTGTAAGTGTTAATCTCATCGAAAGATCCATTGATGTAATTAGCTTTTTTTTACATATTTGTACAATAGTTTTATATTAATTTAATAAAAAGTTTTTATTTATGAAATAAATGACAGTACGAACGATACATATTCCTAGTAAATAAATAAAACAATTGACTGTTGTAGGTTGTTATAACTTATTACGTTATACATTTGTTTGAAATTGTAAACCAGAGTAAAGTTTCGCGTCAGATCTTTTATTGATAAAGTATTATAGGTTAAGAATCATTTTCATTATCATGTTGTATATTATTGCAACTATTTTAATATAACGAATTTATAAATTACCATTGTTATTGTAGTTTGTAGTTGTGTAGTACGTAGTCAAATTATAAAAACACGAGTTGTGATATAATAAAGTTTGGACCAAATCTTTGCATTGTACATATGTGCATTTTTCAGAACCATGATACACTTTATTCATTACTATGCAATATATTTTCCTAAATTCATTTCAGTGCCTTAGTTTTATTTAAATAAGTAAAGTGTCACCTGAAGAGAAATGAGTAAATCATCAAAGTTAAACTGTGTTGTTTCATTTGATACTTGGCTTCCATTTATTGGCCTGAGTATTAGCTCGACTATAAATAATAACAAGATATTGATTAAATTTATTTAATAAAACTACACAGGTTATTCTAGACTCTATTTTATAGTCTGACCTAGATTTTACATAGATCACTCAAACAAACCAATAAGTGCTTTTGACATTTATGTTTAAAAATTACTTCAACAATATTGTACTTAATATTAACCCTACATTATTGATATAAGAAATTTTTCCTTTTTAACTGACGGCGGAACACCGCACTCACATATCTCTCTTATACTTCAACATTACTTGTCCACAAGTGGACATAATTCACGATAACTTAACATCACTTTCCATGTACAAATCCGCGACAGCTCACGTACTCCCCCGCTAGACGTTATAAAAATAATATATAACTACTTTTTTTATATATTACACATACAATCCAACAAATATCATAATTCAATTTAAATTTACAATCGTAAATTCTTAATCTAAATATTGTATGCAGTAATGCATTATCCTTAATTCTTTTAAATGACAAGTCCATCCGAGACATGTTTCACTTTCCTCAATTTGCATTTATATAACTAGATATATTTACAGTCATGTCTCTATACGCGTTTCAAACGCTCACAATCATTCTCAGATAATAGCGGCACCATTTATAATAAAACTCGGTCAAAGGGTCCACAACAGATAAAAATATTCCTATTACATAGACTTGAAACGCCAAGATCGAACAAAGAAACAAGTTTAAACAATCTATTGCACTAGTAACATGTTGAAAGTTTAAAATAGCCACAAATAAATAAAAACTCTAAAGAACATCAAAGACGACAGCCACAACGTTAAGTTTAAGTGATGTTAGTGTTCGACTGGACTAGAGGTAACGCCCGCCATCTCTTCTCATAAATAAACAGTATTCCTCAAAACTACTGAATTCTTATTTCACTATTAATGAAGTCAAATAGCAGTTTATTCTATAGCAAGTATAAATGAAACAGTATTTTAAATTACTTATTGTGTGTTCTTAGAAAGTAAAAAATACTGACTTATCAATGTCAAATATTTTTGATAAATGCCAGTAGTATTATGTATTTTCTTATCGTAATATAATACAGACATGTTAGTAAAAGCATGTAGTGATGCTTAAAATATTTTGCAGTTACGATTGGTTCGCATATTTTGAAAGTATATCACGCGATGTGTACACATTTGATCGGGACTGTGCAAACATTTGAGAAATATTATTTACACAAAAGAAGAGACGAGAACGTCCCTCTAACTGTGGCGCGACAGTTCACTTACAGACAATTGAATGGCCGGCTGCAGCGGGATCTCAGCCGAAGCTTCAGATGTGTCGGAGCCAGGAGTTAGCAATCGGCGAGTCCATTGCCCACCTTCCTCAGTTTCTGATTCCCGCACATCGATAGACGATGGAGATCCCACAGCCGAATCGACCGAAGAAACAGTCCGCTCAGCTATTTCATCTGTCAATATTGGCATGGACTTCCCAACAGATTCTTCTTCCGTGAGTAGTGGCATTGAAATAGGGCCGCCCATCGGCACGTCGTCTGTGGTGACGTAAGTCATTTCAGTATTAGGTGATGGTAGCAGAGATACACCAGCCCCATAGTTGTTGTTACTTAGCGGGTCTCTCGTCTTGGCAGGCGCTATTCTAGGGTCTGTCACTGTAATAGGTAATTCTAGTGAGGTTGGGACAGTCTGAGGAGTAACACCAATTACTGCAAGACCGTCCTCTAAATTAGATGGAACGGCCGGTTCGCTATCCACCTTCGAGGGCACTTCAACTGGTGTCATGATAGGTTGGTTTAGTGTCGTACTAGTCTCTGACACTCGACAATGTACTGAAACATTTGCGTTTAAATCGCGGAAATCAGGGGCTTCGTCTCGCGCGGAATCCGCTTGGAAAACATCGCTGTTGGCTAAAGCCGCCTCAAGAATATCTCTACGCTCTGGTTGAGCCGATTGTACAGGTAGGGGTTCCGGCATCGGAACCAGCTGATTATTCTCTAGGATCAGCGGTCGGTTGTCAACAGGAGTTAAAGTTCCGTTTTCTTCAATGCAAAGATAAAAGCATCCATTAGGACCACCAAAATGTTCTCCAGGCACCGCTAGCAGCTGGCTGTCTGCCAGCCCCGGAGGCGGTGCGGCGACCGGCTCGGGTTGCGGCGCTGGCGGGACTACGGGCTCCGGCTGCTGCCGCACGATGGCGGTTGACGGCAACAGTTCTTCAAAGTTTTCAAATTCAGGATAGGCATTCGTTGTGGCAACAGATACTGTGTTTGATACGGATGGCACATTGGTATGTGATAGAGGAGAAAGGGCTGGAGGCATATGCGACAAAGCCGCAGGCGCAGGTGCTATAGCTATTTCTTGTTTCAGTTTTTTCGCTGGTGTTGGTGATTCAGATACTGTTTTACGTACTCTCGGTTTATGTACTGTGGGCACCCCTGCCTCGTTTGGTGAAATAGTTATAGTTTTTTGGACCACAACTTTCTCTTGCACGGGCGGTGCTGAAGTCTTCTGCTGTATAATTTGTCCGGTCCTCTGTAGATGTTCAAATTGCGCAGGTGTAAGTTGCATTACAGAACCAGATTTCTGTTGTAAAAATATTAACGGCTCTGAAGTCGTCTTTTGAATTGTCTGTACTAATTTTTTTGGCTCTGATGCCATTATCCGCTTTGGAACAGGTCTTATTTCAGGCATTGGCGCTATGTTTTGTGTAGTTGTTGTTACTCTTCCTCCAACAATTAACTGGCCCTTAGATGTTATTATTGCACTTTTTTGCTTAGGTACAATCCTAGTTTGAGTCTTTACCGGTGCGACATGTTGCGTTTTTGCATGCGCCATTGTAGTTACTATAGTTTTCTGTGATGCACCTGGGTTAGTTGATATTCTATGAGCTATGGTTTTCAGTTGAGATACGTTGGGCTGTTGTTTCTTTGGAAAAAGCATTTTCTCATGCTCTGGAGTGAGGACTATCCTAGATTGTGCACCTTGAGCGTTAGTTATGATCATTACAGTATTTCCAGGAGAGCTATTATCTGACGATGACGGAATTAGTTTCGCTGAAACAGGCTTGTTGTCCGTAGAGGTTATCTGCGGCTCCGAACCCTTAGCTACGAGAACATGAGCTTTTCCAGTTTGCGGATCTATGACAATCTTTTGTGTCCGACCAGGGCGCGGCGAGCTAGGTGTTGGTAAAATTATGAATTTCTCCGATTTGCCTGTGCTCTGGGGAACTGTCTGAATTAATGCTGGTGCTTGTTTGACTTCCTTAACATTAGTCTCGCCCTTAGTCATAATAATTTTCTGCTTCCCTGTGGTTTTGTCAATAACCAACATAGGTTTGGCCCCTCGTAATTTTGATGATTTAGAAAGGATATTTGGGGTACTAACTTTACTACTGTCAGTGACTGGATTCATTAGCAAAGTTTTCATTTCATTTTTATTCGGTGTTGCATTTATGGCAACTTTCTCATTTTCTACAGTTTGTTTTGTTTTTACGAGTTTGGGAGGATTTGGTGTATGAGTTATGATATTTCCGTCTGACATCACAATCGGCATCTTCTCAATACTTTCAGGAGTTAACAGATCTTCAGATAATACGATAGGCATAGAATTTATATCAAACATGCTGTCATCAGCAGATGAATCGTTGATTATTTTCGATGTTTCATTTAGTGGAGGTACAAGCGAGTTCGGGGCTTTCATTTTCTGTATTTTAGCCGGCGGCTTTGCTATTTTTCTTATTTTTTGTTGTATTATGATAGTATTGGCATCCGACGGTGCTTCTGGTGTTGTCTGTATAGTGAACGTTTGCACAGAACCGTCCTGCGCAGGGTTGCTGCTGCGTGATAAAATGATTTTGTCTGGTGTAGTTATTTCACTCATATTGTTGATAATATTTTTGTTTGGCGTGGTACGCCTAATTATTATTTTCTGTTTTGGGGATTCCGGTTTACCCTTGAACGACGTTTTAGCAACATCAAAGTTCAATATTTTTTCTTTTCCTGACATTAATGTTGTCTTAGTAGCTGCTGGCTTATTCGTAAATTTAGGCGTGCATGGTTCTTCTAAAATCTTTAACAGTCTCGATGATGAAGTTTCTACTCTAGAGCTTTTCCCGTTTCTATGTTCACTATTATTGTCGTTAGACATACTTGCCAATTTTTCTTCCACTGTATGTAAGCTATCCAAGCCATTATTTTGTTTTGTTTTAAATAAACCTTTATCAGACATTGCCTTATTTTTACTTACAGTACTAGATAAATTATGATCAATATTAATTTTGTGGTCAATTGATTCCGACATTTGGACAAGGGATTGAGCAGCATTTAAGTTTTCACTTTTTTCTTGTTCAGTTTCAAACCGGATTAGGTTTTCATTATTTGAAATTAAAAGAGATTTCGATTGTTGAACTGTTGGTTCTGGTTCTAAGATTATTTCTTGAGGTTTATCTTCTATAATCATTTCTTCAACTGCATGAGTCTGAGGAAGTTCTTCGACAACTTCATCAGGCATTGGTACATTAAATTGTTCAGTCTGTAACTCGCTAGTTGTTTTATTTTGAATAGCTGTCGATGGCAAGTTAATTAGAGTTTCTGCTATTTGAAGATCTGATTCAGACGGAATGCTCTCAATAACATTGTTCGTCACGTTGTCAATGACGCAGGTAGAAACGTTATCATCAATACTGCTAGAAACAGTTTCCGTTTGATCACTAATTGTAATGTTCATTTCATTAATAGTTGGTACATTGGTTTCACCTGAAGATATTACAGTAGCTTCTACAACTTCGGAATGATGCTCGGTAGTAATAACATTCAAATCGTTGTTGATCTCTGGAGTATTTGTATCTTCTAGGTATTCCTTGGGGTTCGGGTATTGTACACCATTGGCATTTTTATCAACATCTGCGTTTTCATTGAAATCATGATCGTTGCATGTCCCACTGTTGTCTTTATGATCATCTTCGAACAAATCTTCGGGAGGATCGTCGCTGATTATTCTTGTGACTCTGTCAGCTTCTCTAGATACACTCAGTAAAGCGTCTACGGCCGACGCGGTGGATTCATTCATGTATGGTTCATACGATTTCTGAACAATGGTTTCTGGATATTTGACAGCAGGTACTGAAGTATCTACTTCATCAGCAATTCCTTGAGCAATATCCATTTTTTCGGAATTAACTTGTTCAACTTTGTTATCTACAACCTCTACCATGTTTTGATCATCCACCTCTTGTTCCATTTTATCGTATACGACTTCTTCTGCAGCTGTTACCTCTATATTTTCAGTCACAATTGGCATCTCTTCTACTTCTTCAGCTTTGTCAAAAGTTACCTCCATTTCTTGAGTTTCACATGTATCTTGTTCTACATTGCCCACTGTGTTTGCATGATCCTCTACATTTTGAGGTGTGATTATATCATCCTCAATAGTGTCTCTTTTGACTTCTGTTTCACTAGCATGCTCAGCTTTGTCCGTTGCGTCAATTGTAATTTCCATATTGCTTGTTGCAATCTCTGCAATAGCAATGTGTGTCGTATCCGTAACTTCAGTTTCATTTATGGTATCTTTCATGTTACTGTTAAAGTTGTTTATTTGGTTATTTAATATTTCGGGTTTATTTGAAGTGAATCCAATAGTTTCAGGTTTGTATGTTGTGTCCTCTATAACTTCTGCTCTGTTTAAATTCGATTTAATTGGATCAGGTATGTCTGTATTTACGGGTTTTATTTCTTGTGTCGGATACAATACATCCTGTAGTATTCTACTTTCTTTTAGTTTGGGTGAAGTGATTGATGGTGCACTGATTTTACTAGGTTCCGCCATATCAGTAAATTGACTGAAGTCTGTAATATCGCCAAAATTCTCGAAATTACTTTTCTCACGTAGTTCAGCTTTCATCTTTTTCAGTTGTATTTTAGGCGCAAGACGCGCGACTTTTACGTGCTCGATAGGAGGAGATTCTCTAGCTTCTGGTGATGAAACAGCTTCTGAGCCATTAATTTCGCTCTCAGAAATGTCCATTCTTTCAACGGCGTTAGCATTTAGTTGTTCTGCGACATACTTTCCGATGGCATCTTGGCTTCTAGAATGTCGGCTTCGAAAAAAAGTTTTCGTCTTGAAAATTGCTTTAGTTGGTGGTGTTTCAGCAGGAGGCTTTTCAGACTTCTCAGGCGACTTTTCTTGTTTGTCCGGAGATTTTATAATGGAGGGTTCAGGAAAATTTTCCTCAACTTTCAATGGTTCAGGGGCTGAGGGTAATTCAGGAACAGTAGTCTTGTTTAGTAATTCAGCGACTTCCCTAGCCATATCGTCGTCATCTAAACTTATGCTCTTTGTATCTTCTTTCCGTTTCGGGTTCTTGACTCGAGGTATTTTTCTACCACCATCAGCTTCCAGCGGCCAGTCTTCATCTTCACAAAACTCGTATTTACAGTCACTGGACGATTCTGGTTTTTCACTTGTAGGTGAACCATTAGATTTCTTTTCAGTGGGTGACGATAGTTCGGGCAATAACTGCACACTGGACAATTCTGCTGATGTTGGCACTGCTGGAGATTCTGTAGCTTCCGGTACTTCTGGCGATCCGGCCATAACAGTGGTTGAGGATTCATCATTAGATTCTTCATCTCCATCATCCCAATCAGCCAGAAGGCTGCTCTTGATTTCTTCGTCAGTTTTTACCTTTTTGGGTTCAATATGATTGTTTTCATCATGTGATGGCCGCTTTTTCTTGTTTTCTGGACTCTTCTTGGGTTCTTTGACTTCCTTCAGTATTACTTTTTTCTCTTTTTTTTCTCGTGGCTTTCGCGCCTTCGGTGTTTTGTTTGGCGTGCCAGAAGTTGGTTTTGGTACTGATTTTGTTACAACTTTTTTCCTTACTGGCGATGGTGTATAAGGTGTAAATGAAACACTATGTGTTTTGTTGTGTAAAATTAAAACATTAAGTCGAACTGTTGTAAATGGACACGCGTGGCAGGAATAGATTCCGGAAACGGATGCTGATGGTGTGGATGCCGCGGATGTAGATGCCGCGGAAGTGGATGCATCGAATGTGGAAGCTGTGGGAGTTGAACAAGATGGTACTGAATTGTCTTTGTCTTGTTTCTCTTTTTCCTCACTGCCTAATCGTACTTCGCCTTTATTTTCTGATGATACTGGCTCAGTACTTGTGGATGGCGTTGGGGCTATAGTTTCTGTAGATTGAGTGTCAGTGCTTGGTCTATTACCTTGTAGCAATATATGTACTTTATAGTCGACTTTTTCTTTACCCTGGAACAGAAGAAATTGAAATGCTATAGCTCACACATTGCAAATTTATTCTAATTCATATTTTTCCTCGAATTATATAAAGTGGGTATGTCAAAATAATGAATACCTTTCTAAATGGAGTTGAAATTCTCGCAGGCTCAGCAGATTTTCCTCGTCCGGCGGGTCTACCTAAAATCAAATTAATCAATTTAGATTCAAGCCTTTCAATTTTTCATTCCTCTTCCTAAAAATAACAGAAATGCTACCTTTTTTACTAGAGCCTGGAGTTTTCTTATGTGGATCACCGAAAATTCCTGCATAGCTTTCCTTTTTCTTTTCTTGAAATTCATCTCTTGTTAAGATTTTTATGTCACCTCCAACAGCAGTTTCAGCCCGGATGACATCTTCTGGAAACTTTTCCATGTGTCCACGCTTAGTTCTGAATGCATCTGAGGACAAAATAATATTAAAATAAATTGACATAAAAACCATTATTATTTTCTTATAGAGAACATATTTTGAAGTGGATGAAATAATAACTTACATAGTCCTTTATTGATGAATTCATTTTTACGACTGCAGTCATATTTGAAAATTGAACTTTCATTCTTGACATACTCACTGAAAGTAGGAAAACAAAATATTAAGAAAATACTTGAAAGATTATGAATCCAAAAACACTGATCCCTAAAAGCTATAAATAGAAAGAAGGGTTTTATCTTATGAGATATATTCAAACTTCAATAGAAACAAGTATAGATGGCACAAGAATAAGAATTTGATTTGTTTTACAGTCATATTCAACAGTTACAAAGGTTTCAAATTGCCTTACTCAACAAAAGATTTATTAAATTAACAAAAAGTATCCAGCACATGTTTTCTTTATAGACTGCTACATAGAGCCAACAGACGTCCCGTGTGTTGAAAGATGCACAATTGAGTTTAACATCCTAAAAAGCATTTAAGGGTGCTTGTCCACCTAAGATGTAGCTCTATAGTTGTGAAAGATAAGTTACATAGCTATGTGACCGTTTCCACAGATGCTAAGCTACACCACTGTGGGAGGAAATCTTGCTATGAAGATGATGACTTTATCTTAAGAATCTTTTGCATTTCGAGACTAAACTTAAAGCTACTGAGCCAATGAGACGTGTTGGGGATATGTACATTATTTTATGTTATCATTGAGTACCATGAGCAACGACGATATAATACTAGACCCGTAATAACAGGCGACCGATGTCTGCCAACACATTAGGCAAAAAAGTCTTATATCCGTCTCATTTCGACCAATCCTGTGAGCCGTAAACATACGTTGAGACAGAACCGACCTTGAGTTAGCCAATCACAACGCAGTACCCCGCCTCCCTCGCTTACGTAGTACCTCAGCGAGTTGGCAGAATAGTTTTGTTCGTTTGATCGTGCAATGCGTAGTCTAGTATTATATCGTCGTTGACCATGAGTTTGTGAGACTCTGTGTCCCTAATTGAAGGTTAAATAACTCTTTTAATAAAGGTTGGGTTCATGGTACTTACAATGGGTGTGTATTGACCAGATGAATGAATGTGGATGATGCAAAAGGAGTATGTAATGGTTGAAGCAGGTGGTGCTCTATAGTTTGTGCTTACCCCCATGGGAATAGGGCATGAGTGTGTGTATGTTTAAAAAAAAACCTGATGATTAATCCATCAGGTTTTTTTTTTAATTTTTTTATTAACAACCTTAACATATATATGACATATCTATATATATAATCTATATATATAAAATTCAAAACTGACTGACTGATCTGACAACGCACAGCCCAAACCACTGGGCCTAGAAACTTGAAATTTGGTATAAGCCCTCCTTATACCACGTAGGTGAGCACTAAGAACGGATTTTGCGAAATTCGGCCCCTAAGGGGTTGTTTTTGGGGTTGATAGTTTGTATGAAACTTCGTTATTACAGGTGCTAGGAATTTCAAGTTTTGCATGAGGTTTCTTTTTAGGACGTAGATGGTCACCATGACGGGATTTGGCAAAATTCGACCCCTAAGGGGTTTGTTTTTGGGGTTGATAGTTTGTATGAAACTTTTTTACTACAAGTGCTAGGCGTCTCAAATCTTGCATGGTGGTACTTTTTAAGATGTAAATGCTCACCAAGGTGGAAATTTTGAGAATTTCGACCCCTAAGGGGTTGTTTTTGGGGTTGATAGTATTGAGACTCAAATTTTTACATAGGGGTTCTTTTTTCGACATAAATAATACCTAAGACGGGATTTTGCGAAATTCGATCCCTGAGAGGTTGTTTTTGGGGTTGACAGTTAGTATGAAATTCTGTTATTATAAGTGCGAGGAGCCTCAAATTTTGCACCGGGTTTCTTTATAAGACTTAGATGCACACCATGACGGGATTTTGCGAAATTCGACCCCAAAGGGGTTTGTTTTTGTGTTTGATAGTTTGTATGAAACTTTGTTACTACAAGTGCTAGGCGTCTCGAATTTTGCGACCTAAATATTCACTAAGACGGTTTTGCGAAATTCGGCCCCTAAGGGGCTTTTTCGGGGTTGATAGTTTGGAGACTCAAATGCATAGAGATTCTTTTTTGGACGTAGTTGCGGGTGTTTTGTGAAAATAGACCCCAAGGGGTTGATTTAGCGCGGGCATGCGGGCAGCGAGTAAAGGGCAACTCGCTGCCCGACCATGGACCATGCCCGGGTCGACGGCGCGTTGTGTCCCACGCGCGCCTCAAAGAGCGTCATCATAATGACGGGGCCCCCCTCTCAGAGGGCCAAAGCCTGCCGGGGTCGCGGGATTATTTCCTTACCGTGACCCCGGAACATAACAGGCTACTGAAGGACACCGTGGATTTTAGTCAGTAGAAGTCTGACAGTCCCTCCCGCCCTGCCCGGGGCTGGAGGACTCATTTGATGATTTTGCCACGTAAAAAAAAAAAAAAAAAAAAAAGGGGTTGATTTAGGGGTTGATATTTTGTATGAAACTTCGTTTCTACAAATGCTAGGAGTATTAAATTTTGCAAGGTTGTTCTTTTATTTCTGAAATTCTACCCCTAAGGGGCTGTTTATGGGGTTAACAGATTGTATGAAACTTTGTTACTACAAATGCTAGGAGTTTCAGCATGGGGTTGTTTTAGGACCTAGGTTCTCACTAAGACGGAATTTGCCACGTAAAAAAAAAAAAAGACGGAATTTTACAAAATTCGACCCCTTAGGGGTTGTCTTTGTTGTTTGTAATTATGTAATTAGAGGACTCAACATTGCAGGGGGGTTCTATTTAGGATACAGGTTCTCACTCAGAGAGGATGATACGAAATTCGAAATCCCTAAAAATTTGTATTGGGGTTGATAGTTAGGAGTCTTAAATTTTTAGGACCTAGGTGTTACCTGAGACGGAATATTGCGGGTGGATATAATTTTTGTTGAATATTGATTGAGTTTTTCCAACAGTATCCCATATAGAGGGTGGCCGGGACTAGAAATTCACAAACGCAAAGTTCGAAAATCACGCGGACGAAGTCGCGGGCGTAGTGCTAGTTATTAATAAATAGTTTTGTGTGTACAGGCAGTGTTGCACCCCCCTGAACTTGAGTCAGACAACGCCCATGTGTGTGTATAATTTAAGTTTAAGGATAACACCAAAAAGCAAAGCAGTATCTTGCTAGCGGTGTGACTGTGTCAACAATATGATAATTCTCTTTCATTTGACTTTTAAAACAAAAAACAGAACAGGAGTTTACATTTTACCTATTTTGATATTAAGATACAGGATGTATAAATATTTAAGTCATGTGAGGTTCTATTTATTCTAAGGTCATTTCCACTAGTTTTATAACTAGAATGGTGCTTCTAGTCTAGAACTACAAGGACAGACAGTTTAAATGTTGTTGAATAAATTATGAAACTGCTTAGTTAGGCAAAATACTTTTCCTTTTTTAAATAGGGTGACTCGTCTATGGTTCAGCGCTGGGTATTTAACAGCTGTTAGGCTCTTCAGGTTTTTAATTTAACTCATAAAATTTCATTCAACTTTATAATATCCATCACACTCTATTTGCGTAGTGATTAACATATTAAATTCAATAAAATATTAAGATCCGATGAAGACAGCACTATTTTGGTTACTTTTTAAAAGGGTTTCATAATGTCTGTGTCTCAAGCCTCTGTCAGTATCTCAAGCCTATTAGAATTTATGCCATAATTCATTTATGGATAGCACAGCATTTAAAAAATATAATTCTAAGTATAAAATATGAATAAATTATTCTCTTTGCTTTATTAATTCAAGAAAAACTTAATTATGATTTAAATTTATTGGAAAATAATTAATTAGTTTTTTTTGTGATGCAAAAATCATTAAATAAGTCCTGCCTTGTGTGGAGCAGAAGGGACTGTCTTTCTTACTGGCTAATAACTCACATGCCCTTTGCTTAGTATTATACAGAACTAATTAAGTAGGTACTGAATTTATTTAATAAGTTGGATAGACATGCTTTTGTTACTTCTTGGAATCAATTGAGATAGTCTCTCCTCGTGATGTTTCATTGAAACATGTAGACAGAAGTTTTGATTTTTATAACATTTACATTGGCTTTTCAGTTCATCTGTTCAGCTTCCAGTCTAACCAGATACAACATCCACAATTTAGGTATTGAGTATGCCACAACCATTTATTCGGATGCTTACATCTAGAATATCTCAACATTATAAACTGACTTTATTTTAGAACACAGTGAATGGATCACTAATATGATTTTAATTATATCAGAACTATCTTACTAGAGACAGTAAAGCTCTTATTAAATTCTAATTATTGAATTATTTAAAAGAGGAATATCAAATCAAGATGACATTATTATCAATGGAAAATATGCAATTTCATCAATAACAATTGTTCACAGACCATTTCAAAATCACAGAATTTATTTTCTAGTATGTTAAAAATAATTATCTTTCAGGATACCTGGAATGCGACCTAGCTCGCATTATTATGTAAATATTCATCCTGGCAAACTTTTAGAACAAAGAAACTGCAAACCACATGGAATTACTAGACAAAGCAGATAATAATTCTAGATCGCCATAACGCTCCAGGTTATACTTGCAAACTTACTAGGTGTCCTCCTGGAAGAACTTGACAACGGCTATAGGTGGCTTCCGAAACGAAGGCAGGACATCTGGTGGCAGCTTCTCTGGACCGACAACCTCGCCTGGCCAAAAGCAGGAGCCAAGCTTCACCCATACCACCTCCCCATCCGCATAACTAACTTCAGAGTTTTCACACATCACCACTAATATGTTCAGGCAAAACGCACGACCATATTTTATCAAGTAGTCACTGGATGCCGAGTGCAACAGTTATTACAACATTTCCTTCAAATCAAGTCATATAGCAATATCTAGTCACTGAAACAATCAAGAGCGTCTTCAATTAGAAGAAAATGATAGAATTTGTATTTTATTTGTCAAAACAGTAGCAAAATATTACTTGTAAATATCACCGACTGCGTACGAAATTATTTTATTTCATGCGTATGTTGGTAGCATTGATTGAATGGGAAGATACAATTATAGTTATTTACGACTCAAAGTAAAATGATTATGATTTTAAAATAAACATTTTAATTTTAGAAACTTAATTAATAATCTTCTAATATGAATAATCTTAAATTCTGTTATAAGATTATGAACTATAGTACCGGAAATATATAAAATGGTCGGCGTCAGCAGATACCAACACTACGAAATTAAAATATGTGTTGCCAGTTCTAAGACCCATAGACAATTTCTAAGGAGTATTGTACACCTTACCATTAAAGGTGAACGCAGACCTAGCCGCAACGCAGTCTCCGCAGTCCCCGCAGTCATCGTTTTCTTACCGCTTCTGCGGCTACTGCGATGCGGGTGAGTGTGCGAGGTTTCATAGAACTTCATACAAAGAGTTCGTAATGCAGACGGGGCCAGATTACTGTATTTTGACGAAGCAGTTTTGATAGCTGTTTTTTTTTTCTCCCTATTGGGTTTTCAATTTAAGTTTTTGTATCCGTGGTAGCAGCGAGTTCCTTTCGAAGAGCATCAGATTTTTCTCATAAAAACTTACCGTATGCGGTAGCGTAGGGCAAAGTAATAGTCAGTTTTGTAAAAATGAACGCTCCTAGGGGTTTGTTAATCCAGAATGCAACCTAATTTATTTCCTATTTTGCTCCTTTCTTCTTTATGTCCCTTCAGTATTTGGTTAGGTCCATTATCAGAAAAAATCACAAAATCTGAATCATTTTTATTTTTTGAGAGATTATGCGTTCCCTGCTCTTCTTATAAGTCAAAGAGTCACTTTTACTAAAATTCCACCCTAAGCTTTCAAATGCCCTTTGCGTTCTAGAAAACTTTTTAAAAAATTGACTTTAATTTTTATTTCATTGACTTTTTGTCACCGACTTTCGAAAGAAAAGTTTTTTTGTAGGTTATTTAGAACTTTTTTTGTTGTTGTGTGTGTTGTGTTTGTGGTTGTTTTGAAGTCGGTTACATTTTTTTTTGAAAAAGTTGTTAATTTTACTCTTTTTAGTTTCACTATTCAACCCAAATTATTATCAAATAAATAATTTTCTTACATGTGCAATATAATTTTGTAATCCGTAGCATCGGAATAACAACGCCCATGTACAGCTTGGCCAGAACGGATTGAAACGGAACTAATCTTTTTGTTTCTGACAACGTTTTAAAATCTTTGATATTTGATGTGAAGAAAGACCGCAGGTTTGTTAGATTTATTATTGTGCCATAAAACTAACGTACTATGTGAAAAAAAAAACATTCAAAGTGCTGATAGCGAGAAGACAGTGGCGACTTCCGGTTTTCTACAGTAACGTAATAAGTGAAAAAAAATAAAAAAAAAAAAAGGTTGCACTCCAGGAGTGCCGGTAGAAGTGAAAACTTTTTTGTTACTATGTTTTATTTTTAATTTGAATGACGTCTTACTCATTTTCGATCAGGGTCACGTGACCCTGACGGTCACGTGACCCTGACGGTCACGTGACCCTGACGCGAGTTTTAAATTTTTTACCCATTACAGAAAAAGTGTACAACGCCGCTAAAGAAGTTTTCACTTCAAAAATCATTCAAAGTGCTGGTAGCGAGAAGACAGTGGCGACTTCCGGTTTTCTACAGTTTTTTGCCAAGCATGTATGTACACAATGAGCTAAAAATAAAAACTACTGCACCAAACTAAATGAAAATTGTATGGAACCAAATGGCAGATAAACTGTATCGAACAAAAAAAGAATCATCGACCGAATCGGACCAGAAACCTCGGAGTAATCGGTGTAGACAAAGTTGAAAACTTTTTAGGTTTTTGTTGATTTTTCAAAAAGTGCTAGTCCGATTTCGATAAAATTTTAATGGTACCATTCCGGAAGTATACCCTATCCAACAACAAAAGAATTTTTCAAATCGGTTGTTAAACGACGGAGTTATGCCCGAACAAACATAAAAAAAAATACAAACATCTGAACTGAGAACCTACTCCTCCTTTTGGAAGTCAGTTAAAAAATTAAAACCAAACATTAAAAAAAAATTAAGAAACATAATAATACGAACATGTTATATTAGTGTTTTAATCCTGGAAAATTATTTGCTGACCCTATACCTCTATACAACTATGTATTACTATTTGACAGGAGTCAGAAGAAAGCAAGAAGAAAGTCTCCTTTTTATTTGGATCGCACTATACATTTTCCCACTTCTGCAACACATGCCTCTACCCCTCTACTCTGTCTGTGGGTGTAACAGGGAGACCACAATTTCAAAGAAAGTCATAACATTCAAAGTACATTTTCTATTAATTTATTCAGAAAATTCATTTACATAACAAAAATATAATTTAGGTGGATCTTAATCATGATAAGTGAAGTAGGTACCACTTTAGTACCATAAACCTATATTAAACCTAATACTATACTGGACACTATTCACTAACTGCGGAAACCAATTTACACGTCTTGTCTTGTGTATCTTATAACTTAAATTAAGAGAAAGAAAAAAAAATGTACTGCTTCATTTACAGTTATATCGGTAATATTTTTTATTAAACATAAATAATAGCTTCGAACATTTTTGGAAAAATAATTGGTGATTTGTATCATGCGCTATTTTCGTAAAATTTTGTAAAACTGATGTTTTACAAAATTTTACGAAAATAGTGCATGTATTTAAATTGTATTATGATGCACAAATCCCAATTAAAATCACAATTTGTAATGATTTTATCCGATCATGTGTTTTACATGTAACTTATATTTAAACTATCCCGCGTACTGACGGACTATTTTGGCCCACTGTTGTGGAAAGTTTCGTTGAACGTACGATAGAGTGCGCTGTATCTGCTTAGTTTCTTGTGGCGTGCATTGAGGGCAGGCTCCCCGAAGTACTAGCGGCGCAAGAGCTGAAAAAGACAAGGGTTACTTGGTTACAATCTCCTGTTAGATAAGTTTAAATCATCTGAAATCTAGATTTCCGGCCGTTATTGAAGACTACTTCCGGTTTCAGTGCTTTCCAGACCGTGTCGATCGCGCTTGTCATTTGTATGAAAATGCACAAATCGTTATACAGTGCTCGACCGACGCTATACGCGTATAATTTGCTAAAGCCTAATTTGCTACGCTCTGCGTATGAGGACCGATTTGCAGGACCGCCGGTTAGGAAAGCACTGAAACCGGGCTAATGAAAACTTTAAAGGTATTGAAGGATTTTAAGGTTTAAAGGTATTGAAGGAAAATACATCAAATTATCAACATACTCTTGAGTCGTTTTCCGATAGGATCACAGGGTGCTTCGCCTAGCGCACACTTGAGCTGTCTCTGAATGAAGCGCTTGTCTTGAAGGGCGTCTTCAAGGGCGGTGTCAGATACGGCAGGTCGCTGCGTCTGCGCAACTGACACTGCAGCGACGCAACATAACAGTAGCGCGTATTTGATCTGGAAAAAGAAACGATCATATTTTAGACGTGTAAAAAACAAAAAATAATAGCTATTCAAGCACAGTGACCGAAAGATCTTTCTTTTTGTGTTGCAATAACGTTACCAATGAAGCGCAATTGGTTGCGAATATCCATCCAAAAAAAAAAAATACGGCTCTGTTAGTGTCACTTTTGGTCACAGTACGAGTACCTATACGCTAAGGCTGCGGTTCGACGGAGGCGGAGTAGAGCAGAGCGTAGACGAGCGGTGCCGCGATTCACCAATGACATGGCTGGCGTGACACATGTGTATTCAAGCCATGTGATTGGTGCATTCCGGCACAGCTCGTCTCCGCTCTGCTCCGCTCCGCCTCAGTCGAACCGCAGCCTTAGGATTCTTGACTAATAAAGAATATCACAGTCGCACTATGATTTATCTTTTTGATTTTCTTTCCACGTATATCGTTTCAAATATTCTGTTTCTCTGTTCTGTTTGTGTTAAACAACAACTTCGTTTTTTTTTTTATTTATTCCTTTCGGAACAGGCTATTATATACAAGGTCTGGAGACCATGCTGCCTATAATAGTCTTCAGTTATCAGTGACAGTTCGCAAACATTCGCAAACTATGATCTACCTCCTACCCAGGGCCCCCGTAAGGTCTACTGGCGCCTGTGTGCAAAAAAGGATTTTGGCGCCCCTTATGGCATTTTGAATTTTTTTTTTTTGTGGTAGGTTGGTCAGTGACGTATTTTAAAATTCAGCGCCCTGGGTCTGTAAAGCTTGCCGCCTCGGAACTTAAACACAAAAAAAAACACTCAAGTGCTACTCAAACCTCACACCCAGAGTTCCATACTATCTTAGAGAAGACAAATTTAAAGTTTTGCTGACCAAGACAAGATAAACTAACATAAGAAGCATTTGCTATTGAAAAATGAGCTATCAAAAGCGCGAGCGAAGCGAGCGCGAAAATTTTTAGCTTTTTGGAATAGGACAAGGCAATTCTTCCTATAAGAGCGAACGCAGTGAGCTCTAAAATTTTAACGTTTCCGGACTTCAAGTTTTAATCTAAAAGTGAGATCAAATATTTGAAGTCTTTAGTAGGTAATTAAACCTAGTCCTATTTAAGTTCTGAACTTTTTTAAAAATTATTTTTGGTTTTTTTTTTTTTTTTCTGGGCCTTCGGCTTTGGCGCCCCTAAAGGATGGCACCCGTGTGCATTGTACACTTTGCACATATGGTAGCGGGGGCCCTGCTCCTACCCTGCTCTTTTAAGCCACAAAACGTGCAGTCAAAGCGAAGTTCTTACTTCTGTGTGTCAGCGTCACGAAGCAGAAGAACGACCGGGTATTCACAGTTTTGAGATTATTTTTTTTATTAGGTTTAGAAAACAAATCTTCAACAATAGCTGTTGTAGTAACGATGAATAGGTGTTTTTTTTTTTAATAAAAAGAAATGGAAAGTCAGCAGTTCAGCACACTCATTACTTTTGTCAACTTTAACAAAAAGATTCGTCACACAATTCGTCACGAGGAAAGTCGTTATGATTTTACCTTAAGCATTATACTGATTATATTTTATCAATATAAATCCAAAAATGAATTAGGTAATATATTGTCAAACTACACTATTATCTGCGAGTGATATTTTTAACCGACTTCTAAAAAGGATCGAGGAGGTTCTTTCGGTTGCTATAATATTTTCGTAAACCTACCTATTTGTTAGTTTGTCCCATTGCAGAACAAAAGGATTTGCTCCCTCTTTCTAATTTTCGCGATTCAGTGCAATTTTAGACCCGTCCTTTATAATGAGTTCATGTTTGTCATCCCACAATCTTGTGGTCGGACGGACATTTAAAAAAAAGTCTGCAATCACTTTGAAAAATCGATGTATGATTTCTTCTTCTATTTAGATTCTATAATTAAAAATGTATAGATGTAGAATAAAGAACAGTAAAACAGTTCAATAGTTTTTCCATAGGTACCAATTTTTTATCAGATTATGCAATTTTTAGGGTTCCGTAGTCAACAAGGAACCCTTATAGTTTCGCCATGTCCGTCCGTCCGTCCGTCCGTCCGTCGAGAGACGCACAGTACTAGAGAGCTGTAATTTGGTGTAAATATACGGATTTGTTGTGCCGAAAAAGTGGTAAAATAAAATCTCGTAAAATATTTTTTTTAGGGTACCTCCTGTACACGTAAAGTGGGGATGTTTTTTTTTTTTCTCGCGTACCCCTTAGTGTGGGGTATCATTAAATAGGTCTTTAAAAAATATTGAGAGTTTCCATTAACAATTTTTTGATAAAAAAATTCGTTTGTGAAATATTAAGCTTTAAAGTGCTAAATTTTGCTCGACTCGAGTGTCCCCCCGCTCTACCAGCTAAACGGTCATGTTTGGGGGTGTGAAAAAATTCACAATAGTAGTATATATAACGAAGTTTAAAAGAAAATTATCATGACTAAGTAGGCTTTACAACTTTACGAGTAATAGTCGACCAACTTATAAAATGTACTTGGATAACAGATTTTCTTAAACAACATGTATCGGAGAACATGTTCTTCAACCGCAAATGTAAGTTTGTCAACTTTATTTTTACAGCTTTAATTATTAGGTATGTTTTTACGGTATGTTTTTTGGGGATAGGTAGGTTTTTATCGTCAACTATTTTTAACTAACTTTAAAAAAAGGAGGAGGTTCTAAATTCGTCGTAATCTTTTTTTTATGTTTTTTCCCCGATTTCTCAAAAGACTCCTGGACCGATTTTGATAATTCTTCTTTTTAAAATTAATTTCAGCGAATCAGTTTAGTTAGTTCGCATAAGTATTTTGATGGGCAACTACGGAACCCTACACTGTGCGTGGCCCACTACGCACTTGGCCGGTTTTTTGGTGTGTGTGCCGTACATTAATCAATTTTTCACACCACCTGCTCGTAAATGTCAAATTATATGTCATAATGCAAACCGGCCGTAATAATATTGTACAGGGGTGCGTTTAAATCTTCCTCCTCACTGCGCTACTGAGGTTCACCCCCAGAATCCTTAGTGTCGCTTCGGGATTCAATACGCCCGTGACGTAAGGCCAACGACGATATAATACTAGACTCCTAATAACAGGCGACCGATGTCTGCCAACACATTAGGCAAAAAAGTCTTATATTCGTCTCATTTCGACCAATCCTGTGAGCCGTAAACATACGTTGAGACAGAACAGACCTTGAGTTAGCCAATCACAACGCAGTACCCCGTCCCCCTCGCTTACGTAGTACCTCAGCGAGTTGGCAGAATAATTTTTGTTCCTTAGATCGCGCATGCGTAGTCTAGTATTATATCGTCGTTGCGTAAGGCAATGCTTTACTCCCTTGGTGCGTAATCTACTATTAATTCAATTGTTGTCAATAGGCGTAAGGCGATAGGCTTTTCTGTTTTATCACTGTTTTATTTTACATTATTATCAGTGTGGTCGCTTATCAATGTGTTATGGTCATATGGATACGTGGCGTGGTTTAATATAACATCACACCTATATCACAGGATATATACTAATAGGTACCTATATGATGTCACATTGGGCGGTTAACCTTTGTGTAGAATAAAAACTTAAACCCACTTTGTGCCAGTTTTATAAAATTTGGTACCAAAGGCAAAAGACATGACGTTAATGACACAGTCCTATGAAAGCTTTCTATTGAATGGCGATTCATAATAATGTAGAAAATAAATATTTCTATTCTATAATTTTATTGTCTACGGGTTGTGTCGAAACCTGCTGGCTTCTACTAAAGTACCTACCTGCATAAATTATATTCTTTTCACGACCGCGACTTTTGAACTTGACGTTTTTTAATTTACAAGAGTTTGATCGATCCGTCCACATTACACATGTCCGTCGATGACGCAGCCACACAGCACCCATCTATTATTCATTGCTTGTGCACTACCAACTGTTGCAAAATTTAGGAAATTTACGTGATTTGAAATCAAAGAGGTAGAGGCCTTGAATGTTAAAAAAAATGTGGATGTGATTGATGAGATGATTTTTACAACACAAAAAAAAACATGATACTTAGGTATTATGTTTTACAATTTGAAGTCGAATTTAGAAATAATAATAAATCTTAAAAACTAATTATTTGTCAATATAGTTACAAAACAGGTTTTAACTTAGGCTCGTACGTAAAGTTATCAACAGATTATGAGGCACGAATTTCTAGCTAAACTAGTGATGTGATTGCACAAGGATCGGTAGCATTATCTTGCGAAATACCTATTTGCTATGTGGTCAATTTTGCTTACTTTCCCCTAATATTATTTCTTGATAATTGTTTAGCAAACAGAGAATACCTATGCTCAAGGGATCAGGACTCATTAAAATTTGATGATTTTAGCATCCAAAAAAGCAACTTTTGATAAATTATGTTGATATATTATTATGTTTCACTTCTTAGCATCAGATCGCATCGTGGTCATTGTCATTTAATAGTCATCTAAATGAAGTGACTTTAGTGAGAATATACCCAAAGAAAGGTGTTTCTTTCTTTCTGCTAAGTACAAGGTTACAGGTTCAATCACCGCGCGAAACAAGTGTCTTGCATATTATGTAGGACTAGCTGTTGCCAGCGGCTTCACCCGCTACAACTCGAAAATTATCCCACGGGAACATAAAATCGGGATAAAAACTATCCTATGTGTTAATCTAGGTTATAAACTATACGTGTACCAAATTTTATCCAAATCTGTTCAGTGGTTTTTGCGTGAAAGAGTAACAAACATACTTACATACACATACATACATCCTCACAAACTTTCGCATTTATAATACGAGTATTATTAGGATATCCGGGGTCATAAATGAAGACTTGGAAGTAAGTTAAGTATGAAGAGTTCTTTTATTACAATGCACGATTTAAAAAATAAGCTCTTTGATCTGATCACTTTTAAAAGTATGTATTTAAAAGTACTTCAATTTATTCCCATTTCATTTACCTAATTTTGCCTGTGTTCCACCAAATATACTGAATGTGCACCAAAATATGTTCATTAAAATATGTCATAACGAGGTGTAATAAAAAAAAATCTACCTAAGCAGGGTCGACGAAGCCCCGCTTCGCAGGGTTTCTATTTCTGTGTACAAGGTTTAAAGGAACCTAACCAAACCGAACTTCGGGGTGTCCCTGAAATCTTGCTAAAGCGAGTTTTAGATTTGATGACCATTTATCCATTTTGGTATACAAAAAGAATTATTGATGCGCATTTAAATTTTAGCCCTTTTAAAATACCACATAGTAACGCGACTCTTCCCAACTTTATTTTTTACTAAAACTAGCTGTTCCCCGCGGTTTCACTCTTTGCTCGGATCATAGTGGATCCTATTGGCCGTAGCGAGATGTCATAAGTCTTAAGTCATCCTTGATAAATGGGACTATCGAACACAAAAAAGATTTTTAAATTCGAAACAGTAGATTAGTGCGTCCAACAGACTCTTCCTGCCTCAATTTGCCCCAGAAGCAAAGATAAGACTCAAAATGGAGTGCGCTCTCTCTGAAGGAACTGGGGGCTCCTACGCACAGGCGAAACACAGAAAATACCACATGATAAATTCACCAGATATAATAATGCACACGTGCATGCAATGAATTCAGCCTTTTCCCAACTGTATGTAAGGGTTTTTTTTTTTATTGAACGTATTATCACGGTAATATTAGTATTATGTCATTTTTAGGCTTGTTTTATAGTGTTTGGCTTGGCCTTCCTAAATAAAATATTTTTTTTGTAGCGCAGTAAAATCATCAAATGAGTCCTCCCACACAGGGCAGAGCGGGAGGTACTGTCAGACTCCTATTGACTAAAATCCACGGTGTACTTCAATAGCCCTTTGCGTTCCAGGGTCACCGTAATTTGGTAAGCCCCGCGACCCCCGCAGGCTTTGGCCCTCTATAGAGGGGCCCCGTCATAATGCTGACACTCTTTCGAGGCGCGCGTGGAACACAACGCGCCGCCGTCGACCCGGGCATGGTCCATGGTCGGACAGCGAGTCGCCCATTACTTGCCGCCCGAACTATGTAAGGGTTGGGCTTAAATCCAGACGCAGTTTGGTACCAGTCAATGGCGCAACTACTTAGGTATCTGACCTCCACACTCAGTTACTGGGTGCGATCTCCTTGTTAAATAAGACCGAGGCACAATGTATTTGCGTGTGCCTTTGAATAAACTTTCTAAAAATCCACTCAGAAATCAAATTCAGTAAACAAAGTCTATAAAATTTTGTCAAGTATAGTACAGACGACAGCAGGTCAGCCTACCCGAATCGGTCAGATTTTAGCAATCGAATATTAACCTTCCACTATTGTGATAAGGTTGGAAATCTATTAAAGTTTGACAGATTGAGGTAGGTTGATGTGATGGCGTCGTACATACGGCTAAATATCAAGCTATGCAAAACCAGTATAATCTGACAATTGAATGTGCGGCAAGATCATACAAAATGAGACCACGATAAATTGGTTTTGTACAGCTTGACTACTCAATAGTTTCTTCTGTGCTTATACAAAAGAGTTGGTATCGAATGCAATCGAGACGCACGTGTCTTGTTAACTAATGAATTTGTAATCAAAATGATCGATGTTCCAGCAATACGTTAGCGGCCCTATTATCGGTAGAGCGTGGTATGATGCGAGTGCGGCTCTATTGTTTTATAAGTCTTCCTACATCCTTATCCTTCGTTTGTATTTTGGTTAGCGAGATTTGACCTATAGCACGACACGTTATGGAAAATGTAGCTTGAAGGTCATTTTCAAGTTTCCAACTTAAAGTATCTTTAGATTAAGCTCGCCTTCGTAGATACATAAATTATACATATTATTGCTGTTGAGGATGTTTTTATGATTGTTTTTTTTTTATTCAATGTGTAATAAATATTAAGTTGTACATACTATCAAATTGAATTACTTAACAACTACGGACATTGACCCCTAGACATCAATTAAGTAACATTTTTTTTTTCTCGTGATTAGTTGATATCGATAGGTAGGTGGTTCTCTATTGTGTAACCTAACTTTTTTATACATAATCTAATGTGACATAATTTTTTTTGTCCTAATCATCATTAATTGTCCGAATGATAACTTGCCCGAACTTAATACCACATAATTTCAAATGCCATAACATTGAAATTCCTAAATGCTGTATGTCCTAAATTCGTTTGTCATAAATATAACAATCAATAATATACAAAAAAAAAAATATACAGGGTGTTTGGTGCATCGTGTGCCAAATTGAAATGGCCGATAGAAGGGGTCATCTGCTATCCTTTCAGATCCCTTAACACCCCTCATGTCCTGAGGAATTTCTTTTAATCGACTTTTTAGTGTTTTACTAAAAAAGACCGAAATTTTACATTCAAATACAATTTTCTTTTTAAATATGGGACGTGGACTCTGAATTTTAATTTTATTTCAAAGTGTATTGTTCAAAGGTAAATTTGAACACAAAATTAGTGGCATTAGTCATCTAGTTTTTTTTTAATTCACTCGCAAAGGTAAAACATAAATGAAAGCTGTACATGTTACAGCTGTTTATGTGGCTACAAAATAAAAACCAGAAGCGATCGGGATCTTCCAACTCCCTCATTAATTCTCCAGTCTATCCCCTTGCTAATGATGTGCCACATGCCATAAAAATCTTTTAACAACTTTATGAATTCGCTAGAATTGTGAATCGAGTCACCTAAGGCTGATATTCAAAATGATGATTTTTAATTATTTTCTTTGCTTAATTGATACTTGACAAACCTAAAAATCCTATCTCATTCGTATAAGGTAACATCTGTCTCGTATCTCTATGCTTTACTGGGATTTAATTGAAAAAAAAAATTTTGCATTTTTAACATTTATTTCATAATTGTTACAAATTCTGCTCAAATTAAAGCAAAAAAAAAAATTAAAAATCATCATTTTGAATATCAGCCTTAGGTGACTCGATTCACAATTCTAGCGAATTCACAAAGTTATTAAAAGATTATTATGGCATGTGGCACATCGTTAGCAAGGGGATAGACTGGAGAATTAATGAGGGAGTTGGAAGAACCCGATCGCTTCTGGTTTTTATTTTGTAGCCACATAAACAGCTGTAACATGTACAATATTCATTTATGTTTTACCTTTGCGAGTGAATTAAAAAAAAACTAGATGACTAATGCCACTAATTTTGTATTCAAATTTACCTTTAAACAATACACTTCGAAACAACATTAAAATTCAGGGTCTACGTCCCAAATTTAAAAAGAAAATTGTATTTGAATGTAAAATTTCGGTCTTTTTTAGTAAAACACTAAAAAGTCGATTAAAAAAAATTCCTCAGGACATGAGGGGTGTTAAGGGATCTGAAAGGATAGCAGATGACCCCTTGTATCGACCATTTCAATTTGGCACACGTTGCACCAAACACCCTGTATATATACAAAATACATAAAACCGATTGCCATAAAATACATAAGTCCTAAAGTTTGTTTTGTTACTTATTACCACCCAATAAGGAATATCGACGGAGCCCCGCTTCGCGGGGCTCCTATTTCTGCGTGCAAGGTTTAAAGTAACCTAACACGAAGAGGATGGACCCCGCCATCCCCTTCGAACCTAACCTGTCCGTGTCGGGGTGCCCACAAGTCCTGAGCTCGCTTCGCTCGCTCTTGGATCCCAAGATCTTCGGTTTCTAAACAATTTAATGAAATATCAGTTTTACTATACCTAATTGAACATTCGGAATAACACACATTATGTAATTCAATGATTAGGACATATGACTTTATTTCATACAAAATTAGGAGATTCAATTATTATGATACTCGATATTATGTGAGAACAGCTTTAGAAGTGAAGATAATTATGTAAAACAATATTTAGAACTTTTGATCATTAGGGTTACTGAATTTTATAGCAAACGTGTTAGGGATAATGATTTTCGGACAAACAATTTTAGGTGACGAAAAGGGATACCTAGGTAGGTAGGTACCTACTCATATCGAAGTTTCGCTAGCTAAAATATTTGGACCCCGTATAACCGTAGTACTATTATACATATTATATTCTATGGTATAACCAACACTGTCATAAATTATGAAATTGGAATCAAAGATTTTTCACAAATTATTGTAAATTAGTTCCCAGACTAGGTAAGTAGGTAGGTATGTCATTTCGAAGAGGAATTTGATTAAATATTTGGTGTCAACTGCATTTCGAGTTACCTAAGTTGTGTTATTATTTCAATGTCAAATAGGTAATAATGAAAAATAAAACTAATTTAAATAGGTATTACTGTTTCTAATTGCGCGAATATTAGTGTTCTCATTTTGAAATAACCTCCTCGGTTGGTAAGTCAAATAGATGGCGTTTTGAGGTAAGCGTCCACAGGTCGGCATCGTACGTATCGGACGCATCGCATCAAACGGAGTTCTGTATCGGCAGCGATCGGATTACCAACGCGAGTATCAGCAATCGGATTGCCGATGCCACCTTCATCGCGTCCAGTGATCGGCATTCCGTATGACGTCATCGGTACGCATCGTATGTAGGCATTGCCGATGAGCCGTCCGTACGATGCGGATCAGTGGACGCAGTTGTATCAGTTTTAATAAAAGGCAAACTAAAATCCGTTACGTACGATACGTTCGATACGTGCGATGCGGACCAGTGGACGCTTACCATTGATTAAAATAGAATTTAAAACCGATCCATCTATAAAGGCCGATTTACACATCCATAAGTAAGGAAGCAATGTAAGTTAGTAAAAACCACGTGTGAACACCGCCTGGAAAGTCAGTCATTTAAGGTACGCAAGATGAACTTGCTTACCTACCTCCTTAATCAACTAGCTATCAACTTATTTTTTTTCGGTATGTAACGTACTACTTATCCAGATCCAGCTCGGGAGATGGATCATGGAACCCAGGCTACCTGTAACCTGCGGTAACGGCTCGGATGGGAGATCCAACTGGTGGTAGCGCAAAGAGTTTTACTGTGTTCCATCGGTGCGCAGGAGTTCCCAGTTCCTTATCTAAGTGAGCCTGCACCATCTTAGGACTCATCGCTTCTGTAATAGATTGAAGCCAAGTGCGAACCCTTTCATTACCTCAAAATTAGTTGTAACCAATTCAATTTTAATTTAATTTTAAAAATTGTATTGCCATGGTAAATACGAGTAGGCATGGTAATTTAGAACTGATTTTTATGTTGTAATTAGTGTTTCAAGTAACGCATATTTTAGTTCACCAACGCCTTAATTATTTTATGATAAATGCTTTATACCTAATGTTAACACGTGTGCTCCTATTTTACTTACTAAAAGTACACTATCATTTAAATTAGCTTTATTTACTATAGATAAATGCCCAGTTATGCCCGTTTTCGATATAATCGACACTTACTTAAACCTGAACGACTACTTAAATAATAAAATTGTTCTGTGTCACAAACTGCATCATCATCATCAGCCTATAATGTTCCCACTGCTGGGACACAGGCCTCCTCTCTGTGAGAGGGAGTGGGCCATAATCAACCACGCGGGCCCAGTGCGGATTGGTGGATTGGTGGGTCACATGTCTTCGAATTTTTGGTTCTAGGACATGCCGATGCCGGTTTCCTCACGATGTTTTTCTTCGCCGTTTTGAGAGCAGTGGTGATGAAATAAATTACACAGAGTAATGCGCCTGGCGAGGTTCGAAACCACGACCTATACAACTCTTAAGTCGGGATCAATACCACTGTTAGCGACGAATAATAATCGCACTAAGCAAATCTTGTAAATATGTAGTACTTAGAGATTAGGATAGTTTTAAACAATAAAACTATTGTTATAATGAATAATAAGGGTCGGGTAAATGTAGAAATGTGCATTTAGTAAGTACCTTCTAATAAATTGATAAGTTGTTCTGTTTTTTATTTGTCCCTCCTGGTGTCTCTGCTGATGCCACAAAATAAACCCACAGTTGGGTAGACATATAAATGCGCATTTTACATATACCGTCAAATAAATTGAGAAACTGTATTGATCACTATTTTTGCCGCTTGGAGCACCACTTGTCCCGAAAATGTAAGCGAAGTGTCAGGTAGTCATAAAAAGTGTACATTTTAGAAATACCCTCAAACACAGTGATAAATTGTTGTAATTCCTATTTCTGGCACTTGGTGTCTCTGCCTGTAGGTTGATGTAAATTTAGTTTTTCACCATTTTTTAGGTCTAAAAATTAAGGTTTTGCTAAGGTTTTTATGTAATTAGATAGACTAAGTTAACCCTTAGGCTATAAGATAAATTGTAAAACAAAAAGGGAAGGTTTACTATAGAAAACTGCCAAATTAAAGTTCCCCATACAAAGTCGCATTAGTGCCGTGTGCAAAAATGGATTGCTCTGATTGGCTAAAGGGAAAAATATTAGGAACGTGTGCAAATTTTAAGGATTCTGATTGGTCAGAGCTTTCTATAAAAGAGGAGCAGTTTTCTATGGGATTCATTCCGAAACCAGCAGTATTATAATAAACAAGAAATAAGAAAAGTACTCCGAAGTCTTATTAGCGCCGAACCTCATTGAAGAACCATCCTCCAGTTTCTACCGCCAGCGAACCAATCCTACAAGTTCAACAGTTTACAACCACTGCTCCACAAACTCAAACTGCATGTTGGGACCTATTGATCTTGCGACGTTGAGCGGAAATGCTTCATTCCTTTTTAGCTCTTTCTCTCTCTTTTCAGCCAATTGCTGTCCACTGCTGGACGTAAGCCTCCACCAAAAACGCCAACCATACCCCGGTCCTGGGCAGTCCGCATCCATCCACAGCTAGCCACCTTCTTCAAATCATCGATCCATCGTGCCGCAGGGCGTTCAGCACTACGTTTGCCCTGTTGCCCACACGCGGTCTATTATAACAAATTTTCACTTACTCGTCGTGAAAATGGGCGTACAGTCAGCGTACTTAATTTTATTAATATGACCGTTTTATACACCAGATTCAGCAGAATAAAGGAAGGTGAATCAAGTAACAGGCAAGTGACCGTACATGCTTATAAGTAGGTACCTACAGATGCGAAAGAGGACTTTTATCACGCAAAGTAATCATAGTGAGTTACATCCAGGTGGCCTACCATGAACTCTTAACGCAATCCAGTTTAGGTTGTGTACGACTTGTATAGCTCGTGGTAAGGCCACTGATGTCGATATTTTTTTAAGATGTAGCCTATGTAACATTTCAGTCATAACAGAACGTAAGACGTATTCAAATTGTGCGAATGAATGGAGTTTACAACTGACTATTACCAGAGATGACGCATGTCAAACTCTTGCTGCAAGAATAGACATTTCCATATGAAATAAAGTTTGTTATCTGTGCCATTAAAACTGTTTATCTAACGGAATTTTAGCAGTTAAAATATATAACTGAAATTCTTTGTTACTTTATTTGAGTGACCTACACTTAAAGTAAAAACAGTTAAGTACTTATCTACTACTTACTTACTTTACTTGTGTCCGCCAAATTGACAGCAATCAATCAAATTAAAACAAAGAAAAAAAAACCTACAAAAGAAGATTAAAAACCACAAACTCAAGATCTTCAATTCCATTTAGAATATTAAGAAAATATGATAAACGGACAATGAGATGGGTTTGTGGTCGCACATTGTATTACAGAACAAAGAAGCTGCTTCGAAACGTCATCAAGATATGTCCGGAACTAAGTTGTAAACTCTTGATCGGCGTTACAGCTTACAGGTATAGTCAGTGACCATACCAGACATACCAGAAATCACACCAGATAGTCAGGATAACCCCAGTCTCAAAAAAAGGTTTTTGAGACTGGGGTAGTTAATACAAAAAGAATTTAAGGCTGAGGAATTTTTCCCAGAGAGTTATAAGCAATTTTCATATATTTGTCATCTCGAAAAAAAAAAGTTGGATTATTGTGCATCTGTAATCTGTAACACCTTCTTTCATCATATGCCAAATTTCAGTGCCGGAGGAATTTTTCGGACCACATATTCCTCGTTGACTGGACCTGCAATTTTAGAAGCAGTTGCTCTATGTAAAATACTGGTATTCAATTGAATCCTGTTACCTGTTACACTGGAAGCCGATTCTAACACAATTAGGTAAAAGCTAGTCAATATTTCTTAAACTTTTTGCCTGATAACCAGTCGATAGTAACATCCAATCAACCATCTCACAAACATACAGATAAAGCCTTGAATTATTCTGTAAATGCTCATTTTTTTTTGTAAACGGCGGCCATGTAATACATTCCAAACAATCCTATGATGGGATCCATCATTTTTAACGTTCTCATTCCCACAGAAGATGTAAAATTGCACTGACGTGATAAATCAACGAAATTGTCGCCCTTCGCCTACTTCTAAACAACTGGAGAATTTAAATGAGAGGATTATGATATAATCTCTGCGGTTTAAACCTTAGAATACGTAAATAGTGCAGGTACAAAATCCGTGGCGTGTTTACTGAAATTGTGGCTTCTCTGTTTGGATTTATGTGACGCAAATATTGTAACGAAGTGACATAACAGCATTAAAGCATGGTTTTGTAAATTATTACGGTACCAAGCTTTAAGTATGTCAAACCAGCGACAAAAAGAAGGAGAGCATTTAACAATAATAATTATTACAAATGCGTGACATTTGCGTAGTCTGAGTACTACACAAAATGTGACACAATGGTGATACCCTATAGTAGACCCAACAAGAGCTTGCCGGTAATTTATTCGTCGTTTATGTGTAGAAGAACCAGGATAGAATTGACAAAGTATCAAAAAACAACAACAATTTTGTGTGACCAGAGGGCTGCTAGTTCTTTCCTTGGTCAAAGAATAAAGCATTGCCATTCAACGTGAAATTGATGCTAGTCAGCAGACACGTTTCCAGATGTAGGGGAGTTCTTTGATGCTTATTAATTTACTTTTGTATAAAGTTTTTGCTTCGTAAATATTAAGGTTTATATTCTTATTAATTTTTACAACAAATTATGACAAGCATTTATTTCAGTAGAATCACAATACAGGTTGTAAAGGTCCAAGTATCGTCTATGTGGAAAAAGAGTCCATCTTACATAGCTCTGCGTGTCAGGATGTCAATCTCTAAAGGTTTTGTGAAAGAAAGAACCAGGGTTATCAAAAAATAAAGTAAGTATAAGTACATGAGCTTGTTTGTAGAAAAGATTTTAGGCATTACTGTCTAATTTAACATTGTGATCGTAAAAAGTTTAGGAAGTTTTGGGACTGGTTATAATTTTTATTAAAATAAGGCTATCACAGCCATACCATTGAAGGAGTAAAATTCAATCATGTTTAAAAGAAAAATGTGTTAGGATGTGTGCGAGTCAGGTGGAGTTCAAGAGTCCTCTTAAAAACCTAAACAATGGTTGCAAGAAAGGATTATCAAACAATAGCATAGCATAGCAATAGCAGTACCTATGGAGCAGAATTTAGTGCCTAAGTATTAAAATCTCACAGAAATATTCGTACGAATGACCTTCGAATCAATTAAGAATCAATGGAACCAAACCAGTTTTGAGATCACATTATACAAAGTAAATAAATAAATGTTGTTTTGGTTTATTTAGATTAGTTAAATAGCAGGCAAAATTCAATGAAAACTTAAGACATTTTTAAGAAAACATATCAAGATTTCTTGGATGTTTGATCAAATAAAGACATATATCTATATAATTATTATGTCATCTTAAATCTTGTCAAATAATATTAATAGGTTGTAATTTTGTAAACAATCGCGAAATTTTCTAAGAACGCGCCAATTTGCTCATGGTGTGTTATGTGGACAAACACGAGCGTTGTAACCGCCGACTAATCGGCACATGTTACGCAAATATTCAGAAAATGATGCTTTAATAACGAAATAAGCAACAAAGTAGACCAAAGTCCCTAATACGAATTTAACTAGGACACCAGCTTATGTAAGCGGTCATCAAGCTGGCCCATACAAACACTAACTTGACGCGTGCATAAGATTGCTATAATCGCACCGCAAATTATTTAGGAAATTAGATAACAGCGGTGATTGCAAACTGCAACCTTATTTCATACAGTTTTCCTTATTAATTACTAACCGAACCACACATTTTCCAGATAGGATCGACATTCTATCTTGTAATGCAAATCTTGGTGCCAAAAGAGCACGATAAATTTACATAAATTAGCAAAAATATCAACAGAAACCTGTACTCATTTATAAAGGCAAAGTGTGTAGACCTTAACAGGTAGTAAAATCGAGAAACCAACTGTCCTTCGACAGCCTACCAACATTATCAAAAGCTCTTAACGTGTCACCAACAGGAAAACAGATATTATAGAGAAATTGCGACTTACCTGCATGTTAGAAGGTGACGTAGATAGCCGTAGCTTCAAGAATCGAAACACTTTTACTTTTGTTGCACTAGTGAGCCGATTAGTTAGCGATTGACCCGGATCTGTGTTATGATTTCTACAGTATTTCACGATATTTTCTCGTAGCCAGTGAAGCGTTTAAGCGTGCGTCTGGTTGGAGAATGCTGGAGCGAACCGTGGTGCCGTAACCTCTTACTTAACTCGACAATCCCCCCTTTTCAACTTGCAGTACATGTATACTCGATGGTTTGCACTAAGATTGTGCGTCAACCACTCAGCGTTACGTGAACGCGCAGTGTGAATAAAACACTAATTATTGCATTCATATATTATTTTATTTTAGGCGCATAATGAGAACAGGAAACGGATTATGTTACTTATGTTTGGAAATAAAAAAGTTGCAAGAATTGATGTTACATAGACTGCACGGATGTACCATTGTTTTTAGTTTTTCCTCTTTCTGAAAGTTTATTACGTTTCAAACGTATGCAAACAAAAGTTTTCCCTGTAGATATTATATAGATACAAGATTAATAAGTAGGTCAGTAAATACAAAAGTAAATTATTTATTTGTAGACACAGTTGTAGGTCAATTTCGTTAGCTGATAATTAGATAAACAAATTAATTAATAGTTAGTATTTAATCCATAAACAGTAACAATAACTGTGACGACTTATTCTATTGTTTCATACCGATTTATTTTGGAACCTACTTAGATTAATTACCAATAAGGTTCCTAGATACGTAATTAACCTAAATATTTAGATACTTACTAAAATAATTTAACAATGTAATGAGATTAACAATAACAATGTCAATTAATTAATTGGGACTTATGGCCTTGTGGTAATCTACTTAGTTTGACTTTTCAAACATATCGATTTTTTTAGGTTCAGATTTGTATCATCTCTACAAAAGCACTCTATTTTATGATTGCTTTAGCCATTACTACATCAAGAGAAAATTATTATTATCCTCTGTATAAAAATTGTGAGTGAAAAACGAACAATAATGAAAGGTGTAAAATATTCCCATAATTGTTCATTTCTTATAGCTAATCAGTATGAAATATCGTCTTATGAAACTGGGACACACGGACGAATATTCGCGCCTAGATGCAATATCCATAGATATCCATAAAAAGTTGCCAAAGATACATAAGATTCAGCTAGGTTTATATTTTCCCAGATGCGTGAAAAATTACCAAACATTTTCATTGAGTTGAGTCTTATTTTCGAGAAAAGAAAGTTCATCTAAGAATTGCAGATATCAATCAAAATGGCAACAGATTTATACCGGATTTACCTCATGATGAAACTTTTGTCGACCTTTAATTTTTTGTGAAATAAATATTAAAGTTATTGGTTCCATCTTTCATCCATCCCTATTATGCACCAATTCCATTACATTTCCTTTCGTATAAAAAAATAAAATTATTTTACGTTTGGTTGGTAGCCTACTGATTAAGTTGTATACATTCTTAATTTAAATTCAGCCGTATTGGCGCACGATTTTCGCCCACTCCCAAGGGTAGTTCCGTTGCACGAAGGCGAGCGTTCGTCGAATTTGGCGGGTTTCTTGCATCGAACACTGAGGACAGGCTCCTCGGAGTACCAACGGAGCTAGGGCTGGAAAAAAATGGAACACAATTTTAGGTGCTTACAAAAGCCAATTAGCATTCAGGTAGTTCCAGTGTGGGAAAGAGACAGAGCTATACAATAGTTGTCTAGCGTCACCTCGTTCACTCACTGGAACTACTCTGGCTTTAAGACGTTATGGTAGGCCACAAGCACATATCTTGGATCAGTTTGTCGGTGAACTTCTTCTGACTGGCCTGAGTACGTCAATATGAAGACATTTAATTTTGAAAAAAAAAAATTGGAAATATTTTATTTATTTATTTATTTTGGTTTACCAACAATTGTATACACTATTGTAAGCAAATAGAACAGTAACTATAAATTGAAATAAAGTGTAACAATCACTTAAAATAAACTCTTTTGAATGTACCTACCAGTGGCGTAGGGTAAAAAATTTTGAAGGGGAACCCGGACCAAAACGTGAATTCTAGTAACTATAGCTTTGGGCTAATTTTAGCCTTTTTAGTTTAAATATTCAACAACAATTTGGGGCAATAGAATTGTAATATCCGTAGCACCGGTTATAACATCGCCCATGTACTTACATAACAAGCTAAAAATGGTCATAAAATAAAAACTACTTAACCAAACTAAATTAATTTTTATGGGAACAAATGGCAGGTATCGGAAGTATTCGGAAGGCATCGAATAATATAATCCATATAGGTGCAAAGTTCTCATCACTATAAATGAATTAAGTCCAAATACAAGATAGCTGCTATAAACCGTTCAGGAGTTCCCTGAACTGTTCTTCGTTTTCGTCATCAGACCCCTAATGACAGTTGCAACCCGTCTAGGTGAAAAGTTCTCATCAATACAAATTAATCAAGCTCAAACACAAGGTAGCTGCTGTGAATCGTTGAGGAGTTCTCTCAACTGTCTCTCGGCTCCATCATCAAGATATTATACTCCAGACCTTTATTTGAAATACTTAATGAATAAAACTTACAAACACACTAGTCGCCCCTAAGATTTTTGAAAGTTCCACTCGATTTCTCCTCTGGTCTTCTATCATCAAACCCTGATTTTCTTATCATGGGACCACCTTTAAAATATTTTCTTTCCAACAAAAAAAAGAATCATCAAAATCGGTTCATCCACGACGACGTTATCCCGCGAACAAAGAACAAAAACATTGTAATATTTATGGATACTTTGTCCGTATTCCGTATCACCCAATGGATACGGACGAATTGAGTGAGTGACCTCCTTGTCCACCTTTTCTGTAGTCGGTTATCCAATTATTACAATTATAAATTGAACTTTATTAAAATTCCTAACTTCAAAAATTCTATGTTCACAAAACCATATACTAATCGCCTACAGATCTCAACACCGCGATTCAAAAACGTGACGTAATTGCACAACGCCATCTAGTTGAAAACTTCTAACTAACATAACACTGTTTAATACCAAACATTATCATTGAACTGAACGAACCATGTTTTTACTGCGCTAACTACGCAAAACTTATCAATTTCAAAAATAATACAAAATCAAATGCAAATGGACAGTTGAAAACAATATAATTATTCAAAACTATAATAAAATAAGCGGGCCAAAACTAATGTGAATCTGTCATCCAAATAAAACTATCTAAACGAATTACGAAGTCCAGTATCATTCCATCCCGTTCTGGCGTACGCATTTCATATCTCTATCCTTATCATAAGCCGGAGACATTCGGCTTTCCAGCGTCCTTAATTCAGCGGTGTTATGTAGCGTCAAGCTCACAATCGCTACAAGAGGAACTATGATCGGGATTCCTGATTTGCCTTGCGGCTTACAAACTTTTCTGTTTAGCGGGAGTTGAAATTGTTTATTATTTCTTTGATTGTTAGTTTTAGAGTGTTTTTAGGGTTCCGTAGTCAACAAGGAACCCTTATAGTTTCGCCATGTCCGTCCGTCCGTCCGTCCGTCTGTCCGCAGCTTAGCTCAGAGACGCCCAGTACTAGAAAGCTGTAATTTGGTGTAAATATACGGATTTGTTGTGCCAAAAAAGTGGTAAAATAAAATCTCGTAAAATATTTTTTTTTAGGGTACCTCCTGTACACGTAAAGTGGGGATGTTTTTTTTTTCTCGCGTACCCCTTCGTGTGGGGTATCATTAAATAGGTCTTTAAAAAATATTGATAGTTTCCATTAACAATTGTTTGATAAAAAGATTCCTTTGTGAAATATCAAGCTTTAAAGTGCTAATTTTTGCTCGACTCGAGTGTCCCCCCCCTCTGCCAGCTAAACGGTTATGTGTGAGGGTGTGAAAAAATTCACAATAGTAGTATATATAACGTAGTTTAAAAGAAAATTATCACGACTAAGTAGGCTTTACAAGTTTACGAGTAATAGTCGACCAACTTATAAAACGTACTTGGATAACATATTTTCCTAAACAAAATGTATCGGAGAACATGTATCTTCAACTGCAAATGTAAGTTTGTCAACTTTATTTTTACAGCTATAAAGTGGGTATGTTTTGGGGATAGGTAGGTTTTTATTGTCAACTATTTTTAACTAAATTCAAAAAAAGGAGGAGGTTCTCAATTCGTCGTATTCTTTTTTTTTACGACGCCTGGACCGATTTTGAAAATTCTTCTTTTTAAAATTAAATTCACCGAATCAGTTTAGTTAGTTCGCATAAGTATTTTGATGGGCAACTACGGAACCCTACACTGTGCGTGGCCCGACACGCACTTGGCCGGTTTTCTTTGATTGTTATTTTCACAAGTAATGTAGCTTCGTAAATAATATTTTTTTTTAATGATAAATGAAAATCATTGATACTAATATTGCTATATTTCGAAAGTAAACCCGATAGGAATCGGCATGTTAGGTAGCTTCGCTACTGGTACCTACATGTAATAAGATATTTTTAAGCTTAGAAATGTTTCCTGGCTACGGCATTATAGAATTAATAAGTTTTCGGTTATTGTGTTAGTCTCTTTGTTTTTAATATCTTCTACAATATCCTATATGTATGTATATCTAAAACGCAATAGCCACACCAACTCTACTTGCTCAGTCCATGGAGGCAACCGATCATGCAAATTCAACCACAACAAATAAAATTTAATCAACGGTGTCTGTGGTTTCATGTGAATCGAAAAAAACATGGCAGGAAAATGATCTAATTGTGCCTCTGAAAGAAATAATTATTATTTTAGTTTTTATCTGAACAGATTGTTATTCGTGACCTTAAACTAGTTCGGTGTGCTATAGAGAGTCCAATTCTGCAATCAATCATGAAATCATAGTTATCGAATAAGCAGTGCCAAAAACCGGCCAAGTGCGTGTCGGGCCACGCACAGTGTAGGGTTCCGTAGTTGCCCATCAAAATACTTATGCGAATTAACTAAACTGATTCGCTGAATTTAATTTTAAAAAGAAGATTTTTCAATATCGGTCCAGGAGTCTTTGAGAAATCGGGGAAAATACATAAAAAAAAAAGATTAGGTACGACGAATTTAGAACCTCCCCCTTTTTTTGAAGTAAGTTAAAAATAGTTGACGATAAAAACCTACCTATCCCCAAAAAACATACCGTAAAAACATACCTAATAAAGCTGTAAAAATAAAGTTGACAAACTTACATTTGCAGTTGAAGAGCATGTTCTCCGATACATTTTGTTTAGGAAAATATGTTATCCAAGTACATTTTATAAGTTGGTCGACTATTACTCGTAAAGTTGTAAAGCCTACTTAGTCATGATAATTTTCTTTTAAACTTCGTTATATTTACTACTATTGTGAATTTTTTCACACCCCCAAACATAACCGTTTAGCTGGTAGAGGGGGGGGACACTCGAGTCGAGCAAAAATTAGCACTTTAAAGCTTAATATTACACAAACGAATTTTTTTATCAAAAAATTGTTAATGGAAACTATCAATATTTTTTAAAGACCTATTTAATGATACCCCACACTAAGGGGTACGCGAGAAAAAAAAAAACATCCCCACTTTACGTGTACAGGAGGTACCCTAAAAAAAAATATTTTACTAGATTTTATTTTACCACTTTTTCGGCACAACAAATCCGTATATTTACACCAAATTACAGCTCTCTAGGACTGTGCGTCTCTGAGCTAAACTGCGGACAGACGGACGGACGGACGGACGGACATGGCGAAACTATAAGGGTTCCTTGTTGACTATGGAACCCTAAAAATGGGTTGTGCCAACTAGAGGGACGCAGAAACGGCCAGACTTTTTTTAACGTGGTACCACTACCTAATATCATCAAATGAGTCCTCCCACCCAAAGCAGGCCAGGAGGGACTGTCAGACTTGTACCGACTCAAATCTATGGTGTCCTTCAATATCCCTTTACCTGCGTTCCGGGGTCACGGTAGCTCATTAGTCCCACGACCGCGGCAGAAATGGCCCGACCGGGAGAACTATTCTGACACACAGCCTTGTGCTTGTACTATTCTGACACGCTGCGCTCACACAACGCCTATTAGACTAATTGCTATTCACTAAGCTACTGACAGCGACACTATCCAACTATGCGGCGACAACGGTGAGCGCTCGCGCTGCGAGATTTGACGATCTCTAAGCCGTCGCGTCGTAGAGTCCAGCGATGTGATTTAGAGAATAACATAGCAGGGCGCAGTTAAAGAAGTTCACACTGGTGGCCTACCATGATGTCTTAAAGCGAGAGTAGTTCCACTGAGGGAAAGAGATGGGGCTAGACGACATGTATAGTTCTGTCTCTTTCCCACAGTAGAACCACTCTCGCTTTAAGACGTCATGGCATGCCACCTGGTGGCCTACCATGAACTTTAACGCAATCCAGTTTAGGCTGTGGGAAAGAGATGGCGCTAGACGACTTGTATAGCTCTGTCTCTTTCCCACAGCCTAAACTGGATCGCGGTAAGAGCTCGTGGTAAAGCTCCTGATCGTATAAAAGACTAGTTATGGCACTGCGAATAAGATAAGATGACAAAATACTTCTACCAAAATTCATCCAAACAAACCCTTGTTTTTTCAGTTCTTTTTCTGAATGGACATTCCATTTCACAAATCATACAGACTCACGCATTTCCAAATGTAGTAGCCGTTACCGAGTTTCTTAACAGAAAAACCCACCACCACTTTCGAATGAAGAAGGAATCGAACCTAGTGCCAAACAGTTGCGCTTGCGCAAGAAGTTTTTGCAAGTAACTAAAATGACTTTTGAAATGCTTAAGTATTTTTGTATACTTGTAAACGGATCTTATTCGAATAAAAATAATTGGACTGGAATTTCTTGTGTATGAATATCTCAAAGACTCACATTATGTGCCCAGTGGGATCAATAAGGGCTATAATATTTCACTGTATGTTTTCTAAGTATCTATGATTTAATTTTAATTGCTAACTGAGGCTTGTAAATGGCTTACCGTTAATCGTCTCATTATATACCTTTGTATTGTTAGCTGTAAGTCACCCAAACACAATAAATAAAAATAAATAAAGATAATAACATAAGTATTATAAAAAAAATACAAACAGTCTTTTTTTTTGGAAAACTAAACCAATTTGTTTCCTTTTAGTATTGGATCAAAAAACTGGAAGCCCTTTGCCATGTGGGTGTCACAATAAGCAGTATCAGTACCTGTTACTTTTTAACCGACTTCAAAAAAAGGAGGAGGTTCCAATTCGTTGGAATCTTTTTTTTTTTTTTTTTTATGTATGTTCCCCGATTTCTCGAAGACGCCTGGACCGATTTGGAAAATTTTTCTTTTGTTTGAAAGGGTATACTTTCCAATTGGTCCCATGATCATCAGGTCAGGATCTGATGATGGGATCCCAGAGAAATCGAGGGCAACCTTCAAATTTTATAGGCACATAGTACCATTTTCATATATTTTCTAAAGCTGTTCAAGTATTTGCATCTGATAATCATCATCTCAGGTGGATGACCTGATGATGGAAGGTACACCTTAAGAGTAAGGAGTAGGAATCGATTGATTTACTTTGTGTTCGCATATCTCCGGAACTACAAGTCCGATTTAAGTAATTCTTTTTTTGTTGTACTAGGTATATTATTTAACTTAGAGGATGCTGCAAGTTTCATCAAAATCGATTCAGTAATTTTTGAGATAATTATGGAATTTTATTAGCTTATTGTGTACATGAGTGATGTAAGTACCGGTGCGAAGGATTACAAAATTCTAGTTCACATGTAAGAGAATAATGTTCTTGAGAAGAATTAGGGTTGAATATTTAAACTAAAAAGAGTAAAATAAAAAAAAAATTCAAAAAAAATGTAACCGCCTTCAAAAACAACCACAAAAAAGTGAAAAATAATCTACAAAATAACTTTTCTTTCGGAAGTCGGTGGCTAAAAAGACAATGAAAAGAAAAAAAAACAAAGGCACCGACTTCCGAAAGAAAAGTTATTTTGTAGATTATTTTTCACTTTTTTGTGGTTGTTTTTGAAGGCGGTTACATTTTTTTTTATCTTTTTTTTCAACGGTCAAAAAATTGCTCTTACACATTTTTTAAGAGCTGCACAAATTAATCAATATTACTCATGCATTATAGAAAAACATTAGTAAGCTACGGACAATACAATAACACATAAAATAACCACGAAGGATTTCAATCGACCGCAAATATAATAAAAGCAATATAAAAGCGGAGCGCGCCCGTCTGCTGGCTGTGGGGGAGTGGGAGTCGGGATTATGGCTTCAAGCACTCCCATCATCCACCATTGGTACCATGATGGATGATGCTTCATTTCGGCTCGCTACAGGCCTTCGCTTAGGCGCACCTTGCGTTGCTCCGCATCGTTGCCACTGTGGTGAAGCTGTCGACAACCTCGGGCATCATGGCCTGTCTTGCAGCAGGAGCGCAGGTCGCATAGCTCGTCACGCTAGCATCAATGACATTATTCGTCGAGCTTTTGCCTCCGCCGGCGTACCAGCTGTTTTAGAACCACATGGCTTGGTACGTGACGATGGGAAAAGACCAGACGGTATGACGTTGGTGCCTTGGAAGGTGGGTAGGCCTCTGGTGTGGGACGCTACTTGTGTCGATACCCTTGCGCCATCCCACGTTGCAAGCACGGCGGGCTGTGCTGGCGCTGCTGCTGCGGCTGCTGAAAACCTCAAGCGGCGCAAATACTGTAACCTTAATGGTTGCTACAGTTTTGAGCCGTTTGGGGTCGAAACGCTCGGGTCATGGGGTCCGAGTGCGCGTCACCTTTATAAGGAAATTTCGCGCCGACTGATCGACAGCTCGCGTGACCAGAGGGCTGGTTCCTTTTTTGGTCAAAGAATAAGCATTGCCATCCAACGTGGCAATGCTGCCAGTCTTCTGGGCACGTTTCCGGATGACAGCGATGCGGAGGAGTACTTTGACGCCTAAGTGTCTCTGCCTTTCTGTGTTTTTATTTTTATTTAGGTATTTTGTTTTAGTTTTAGTTTAGTTGTAAATATAATTATAGTTTTATGTATTTTTATATCTAACTTTAGTAAAATTTAAATAGTCGTGTAGTAAATAAATAAATGGTTTAGTACATTTTTATTTAACAATAAAGTGATATTACCTCTACCATATAAAATAGTTATTTGTTATGCAAGGCTGCAAAGTTGATTTTTGGCGCGAGTACTTGAATTGAAAACTGAGCGAGCGAAGGATTCTAAGATTGAACCGCGAGAGAAACGAGCGGTTCAAATATAGAATCCTGAGCGATGCGAAGTTTTCAAAGGTACGAGACGCAGAAAAACTTTGCTGCCGAGTGCAACACACAACTTTTCACCTCACATAGCGAGGAAATGTAGTGTGGGCGGCTCGCCTGCCAGTGTAGAAAACAATTGAATAAAGCGTGTTCGAATTTTGAACAACACTTTGTGCTCTAGAGCACAAAATGGAGTTTTGTGCTCAGATTTTGAATGAGAAATAGAATCTTTCCGAGCGCGTGAGGTGAAAAAGAATTGGTACCATAGTTATGAAAGAAAAAGAAAGTTAATAAGTTTATTCGACAAAGTATAATATCTATCTTTTATAATATAATACATTAATAAAAATGACAGAACAGGTAGGTAATGTACCAAATAGGCTCAGAGGCCTTCCAGAGGCCATCATGAGTTTTCAGAGTTGTTAATTTGGTTGGGCTTTAAAAAAGCGCTGAGTTTGAACAAATAGATAAATTGAACTTAAATAAATGTCACCGCTCAGAACTTAAAATCAAATACAGTTTGGAAAAAAAACGCCGCACTTTAAAAGCGCTGACGTGTGAACAAATACATGCATGGGAATGCATTTGTTCTATTTTGGTGCTTTTTTAACGCCAAGAAAATAAGCGCCCGTGCGAATGGGCACTAACTGAAAATAATCGAGCCTCTGCAATTAAAACTCTCGCTAAAATACTAGCTACTACTACTGGTACTCATTTTGAACTCACTTCGAAGTCGCCTTCCAACTGGATCGCAAGGTCCTTCGCCAAGTGCGCATTTAATGTGTCTCTGCATCGTGTTCCTATCTGCCAGGGTCTGTTCTAACTGTGCGTCAGTCATTTGAGACCCGGCCTGCACATGCAAGCCGGCGACCAAACCCACGCTGATGACACAAACAAATACGACGAACTGAAAAAAAAAAGATAACTGTCATTTATAATCTTTTTTTTTATCTTACCTCTCAGGTTATTACGCCTTTATTCTCATTGTTCTAAGGTCTATGTTAGAGGTAAAGGGATTGTTGAGGTTTATGATATTTGACTAGGACAGGTTATTCACCGATTTCAAAAAGGTGGTTCCTTTTTTTTGTTTACCTATGACGTTTGAGTCGTCAGCCGTAACAGGTTGGGTCAATATTTTTATCGTTGCCTGCGCATTTAACGAGCCCTTTATTTAATGAAGCGGGATTTTAATCAATTAAAATTTGTATCCTTATAAAAGGTATACCTAAAGTTAATACAATTTAATTAACGCTTAGGTTAAGTTGATAAAGTAGGTATTACCTACAAATCATGGGAATTTATTAGAATCTGAAATACATACTTCAAGAATGATTAAATATCCTAAGTACGTAAGACATGGTAGGATTAGTAGCCTGCAGCCTATCTACCTAGTGGTAGCCTGACTAGCCTGTAACATGTAAAAAGCAGGCAGTTTTTTTCTTGATCCTTAAAATTAATTAAATAGAAAACAATTTACATGAAAATATCACACCATTCCTAGAAAAGAGTCAACAAAAATAGGGTTTAATGTGGTATTTTTAACCGACTTCAAAAAAAAAAGTAGGTTCTCAGTTCGACCTGTATGTATGTATGTATGTATGTATGTATGTATGTATGTATGTATGTATGTATGTATGTATGTATGTATGTTTGTCCACGATTATCTCGCGTTTGGCTGAACGGATTTTGATGCAGTTTTCAGGAAAGTGTTCATTACATTCTGGAGAAGGTTTTAGTATATAACACTAATAGATATCTCGTGACGTTGCCCGCGTGGATCCGATTTCCTTACTTGGATCGTAGATTTTAAGGGACGGTTACATGTTTATCCGCAATTATCTCGCGTTCGGCTGAACCGATTTTGATACAGTTTTCAGAAAAGTATTTGTTACATTCTGACGAAGGTTTTAGTATATAACAATAATGGATATCTCGTGAAGTTGCCCGCGTGGATCCGATTTGCTTACTTGGATCGTAGATTTTAAGAGACGATTGCCTGTTTGTCCGCAATTATCTCGCGTTTGGCTGAACCGATTTTGATACAGTTTTCAGAAAAGTATTTGTTACATTCTGGGAAAGGTTTTAGTATACAACAATAATGGATATCTCGTGAAGTTGCTCACATAGATCCGTTTTGCTTAATAGGGTTTTAGATTTTCAAAGACGCCGATTTTATGAAGATTTTTGTTAAATCTCAACTAAAAAGGGAAAAATAAAAAACTTTTTAAAAAAAAGGGAACCGACTTCAAAACCAAACACAAAAAAACTATAAAATAACTTTTCTTTCGGAAGTCGGTGGCCATATCTCAATGAAATAAAAAAAAAACAAAGCCACCGACTTCCGAAAGAAAAGTTATTTTATAGTTTTTTTGTGTTTGGTTTTGAAGTCGGTTCCCTTTTTTTTAAAAAGTTTTTTATTATTTAGTAGGACTCGAGGAGTCTCTGCAATCGTTAAAAGCGTGCAGAATTTTTTAAACTCTAAATTAGTTAAGGATAAATTATTCAGTAAAAAAAAAAACTTAAACATCACACCATCATTATGAAAAGAGTTAAAAAGGGAACAACGTGGTCTTTTTTTTAATTTCACTTATAAAGCCAGTGAACCTAGGGCGGCACGGATGATTCACACAGCGTTTTTAAATGAATATGATTACAAAGTTCCGTTGTAACCGATTGAATAACTACCACGCAACCTTTTACTAGCACGAGAAATCGGGAATTCCAGATTTGTAAATGAAATGTCTACTTAAAAAAATAAAATGAAATAATACCTACTCTATTTTTTTTACATAAAATCGTAAATATAGAGACGTAAATGTATTGAATTCCTACCTGCATGTTTATAACGCCCACTTATTTTGTTACAATTTAATCACTGAACTTGAAATGTAAACGGTGTCTAATATTTGGGTTACACCAGAGCAACGATTTGGGAACGACTGGCTAGTACTATCATCGTGTTAATATTGTAACCGGGAATGTGGTCCTCCCCTCTTTGTGTGGCGATTATCTCGTTAGGGCTCTCCGTCTTTTTGTATTTCAACGTTTTGGGTTAAACAAATTCAATTATGTAAGAAGTACTTGGAAATATATAATACGTAGTTAATGATATCGACTTATATGGTACTTTATTGAATAGAAAACTTGTTATTTTGTCTTTGATTAAATATTTTGTATGTTCGTTTGTTATGGGTTAAACTCAAAAATTACTTTACCGATTTTTAAGTATTGCTTCTTTAGGAAGTTATTGTACATATCAGTGAGTAACGTGAGCCGTAATAAGTACCTAGGGTGAGTGGGGGTAAGATGAAAAACGGGGAAAGATAAAAAAGATACAATAACGCCGAATTTAAAGGAAATCATTTAATGTAAGCAACATCATTGTAGACACCGTTTTGTCTTGCCCCGCACCGCAGTCTGCGTCAGTCGCTAAATAAGAGCATTTGTGTGATATTTGATATTTTCCGTAAGGACACATTTTTCCGCGTAAAGTTGCGTTTTTTGTTCTTACCCCAGATGCTGTATCTCCTTTCATGGATAAGTAACAAAGATTTTATTTTGATATTCAGAATTAGCTTTGAAATGTTATATGCTCTATATTGTGGAGATTTGTTTATTTCACGTATTTTAAGATTTATGGTGCCTTTCAAACTTACCCCTGCAAATTTTAACGGGGTAAGATGATAATATAAAACTTTCCATCTTAACCCGTTTGCGAAACTCTTACAAAATGTCAGGGGTTCTCAATCTGAAATATACGGTGGTATTCCTTCCGCAATATTCATAACATCGTATCGAAAACTTTTATCATGGAATCGGACTCAGAAAGTAAATTCTTCCCTGTGCATGTGGAGGCGACCAGCTGGTAGACTGGCTGGTGGCGTGGCAGAGGGTCATTGTCATCTGGATGATCAGGGGATACCGTACGACTGCCCGGGGAAACGGTTAGCCGTTTGGGCGAAAACGCCCAGCACGTACACACAATGAGTTGCGTGTATAGGTGCAACGGTGGGGGGAATCTCCGTTACTTTGACAACTCGAGGCGCTGCAAGAAGAGCTTATTAAATGAAAACGTGTGTTTTATTTATCCACCCGACCTAGACTTGACAGTCATGAGCATAATTTTTTTTTATATCTTGCAACATGTTGAGAACCTCTGGCTGGCAGTCGTTTCAACGGGGTAAGATCGATATATTTTATTTGGCTAATTATTTTTCTTGCACTTAGAGAGCGATTTTTGAATCTAACTGATGTTCATGCTATGTAGTTAGTTGAAGCAAAAGGTTTATTGATCACCACGCATGCATAATGACCATAAATACGATTTTAGTCACTATATCGATCTTACCCCTTCGGCATTTCGTCTTACCCCTTCATATTGTTTTTTTTATGACCAATTTCATTAACAGTTTTTTCATAAAATATTGTTTCAAAAAGATTTCTTTCAACATTATAGAAACAACTTGACCATGATTTTTCACACAAAACATTTTTTTTTGCATTTGGCCATAATCCCTTTGTGTGACAACAGTTTTAAATCAACACTGTTCATCTCATCAAATTTTCATTCCAACTTACCCCCACTCACCCTAATTCATTTTTGAAACTAGTAAGTACCCGAGCGTAACGAGGGGGCGTTTAAATGCTTGTTATGTATCAAGAGGCAAAACTGGATGTTTGGGAGGTAATCTCTGATACTATTGAATGCTTTGTAGAGTGCCTTTTTTTTAATCGTGGTAAAATCTTCAAATGAGTCCTCCCACCCCGGGCAGGGCGGGAGGGACTGTCAGACTCGTACTGACTAAAGTCCACGGTGTCCTTCAATAGCCCTTTATGTTCCGGGGTCACGGTAATGAGATAATCGCGCGACCCCGGCAGGCTTTGGTCCTCTAGAGAGGGGCCCCGTCATTATGGTGACGCTCTTTGAGGCGCGCGTGGAACAACGCGCCGTCGACCCGGGCACGGTCCATGCATGGTCCTCCAGAGTGCCTTTATATATTTTTGCGGGGATATAACAGTATGTTCAAATTGTCAGACAACGTTTTATTTAAAATATTGTTACACTGGATGGTAGCTTACAGAAATACCTAGAGAATCCATCAGTGGCACTCTATGGTGGCACTAATCTCTATAAAACTCATGGCCGCGGCAGTTTGTCTTTAGTGGATTTTCAACTTGACACACTAGAACATGAGGTTAAAAATCTATTACATACAAAATGGAGCTTCAGCGCTGCCGCGGCGCTGAGTCTTATTGAGACTATTATCCGTAGCATACGTTATAATTAGGGTATCGAACCGGGAAATCCCGGTCCCGAAAATCCCGGGATTTCCCGGTTCTTGAAGTATATTTTAAAACCCGGGACATGCGACTGAGAACCGGGAAATTCGGGATTTTCGGGACTCAGAAAAACAGTATAAATAATTTGTTTAAACTTGTTAATTCTTTTATAGAACAAAAAAATCAAATTGGATGTAAGGTATTTATTCACTTCGCCGTTATACATATACGGAATAACATGTTCAGATACAAGTGTGGTTGACAGAGAAGAAAAGTTGATAATGTAGTACTGGTTATATCTGGAAAGCCTTTGACAGGGTCTCGAGACAAAAAGTTTCCTTGCTTTTGGTATCTCAATTTTTGTAGCTGGATATCACAATGCAATACTCCATGACACAGCCTCGTGCGCAGTGTCATGGAGTATTGCAGTGTTGTGTGGAGACCTCACTTTGCCACTCACATGTTGCGTCTGGAAAGGGTACAGAAACGCTTTGTATGGCATTTAGCCTTTAGTGAGGGGAAATCCAAGCGCCTACCCTCTTACAAAACCCGTCTATCTCATTTTAAAATGCAATCGTTATCCATGCGCAGAGATATAACCGATGCTTTATTTATTTACAAACTGTTGCACAATAAGATTGATTGCCCTAGTTTGGTGAAGCTCATTAGGTTCCGTGTGCCCTCTCGATATCCTAGGAATAAAATAACACCCCTATATCCACCACTTCGAAAGTCTGTGCTTGGTGCAAATTCCCCAATACCTAGATTGTGCAAAATCATTAATGGCCGCAGTGACATAGTAGATGTACACCATGACAATATTAATAAATTCATACGAGCTTTTGTAACTAATAATCCCATGTAGACTTAATTTAATTTCATGTGTTTCCTATAATTTTGTGTTCGTGTTTTCCTTTGTATTTTAGTCTTCTTAATTTAATTTTACAATTTAATTTATATGTAAGTCATTATCATTTTAATTGTATTTTAATTGTATTCATTAATTAATTAATCAATTATAAGTTAATTACAAGAGACATTTTGATACCAATGTTATTATGTTTATGGAACTTATTGTTAACTCCTTTACATTTTATTAATTGTTTTTTTTTGTATGTACCTATATTAATTTCATAGTTACGTTATTCAAAGCCGTTTTTATTCATTGTGCATGTGGTGTTAACCTTTAATTAATTGTTGCACCTGTAAATGTTATCCTAGTCATTAAGTTTGTAATGTACTGTGTAAACAATTGTTGGTTAACCTTAATAAAATAAATAAAAATAAATATCAGACTTTCTTAATGAACGATCAATCAGAGTTGTCGTTGATGACTGAGATCCTTTGAGCTTTTGGTTAGTGACTCTGGAGTTCAACAGTTATCTGTTTTCTTTGCAACTCTTATTTTGCTGCACATTTCTTACCCACTTCAGCCTGGTATTGTTGGGTAGGTAGATAACAGTACTGTTTCAGTGACATACTTGCCCACTGCAAAATCCAGTGGGGATGAAGTTCATTGCTTCAGAGAGACCATGGTAGAGCAAACAGATTTGATACTTAGTATCCCATAAAAGAGAGAAGTTTCTTGTTCGCTCACACAAGAAACTTCTCTCTTTTAACGCCACCAACATACAGGCGTATATTTCTGAAGTAGGAGTAAATCAAAACTACCTACATCTTTTAAAGAGTAATTTGGACCAACTCCTATTTTTCCTGTTTCTGTAACTGATGACCTTGAGCTTTTGGGCATGGAGCTGACATCCAGTGTCAACTTTGACGTGGGCATCCTGAATAGAGTGAAGCGATACCTTACACCTGGATATGTGCAAGCCCATTTCTGCATTGATTGCGTCGTAGTAGCCCGCGAAATTCAAAGTTTCTTATGTTTTTTCTAACGGAGTATTGCAGCAACCTTACTCAACTTAATCATTGGGATGGCTCAGATAAATACAACTTACTGCACTAGACCCAGTGGAACGCAGAGCTCCTTAGACTAATAAATTGGCAACGTGAAACTGGTGGATGGTTACTCTACAGCTTAGCTCATCTCATCGACGCAAGCTTAAGGACTTCACACACAGCAGCTATAACGTAAAGATGTACATTATAGCATGATACATCTCATTACATCTTTCCATAGAAATCGTCAGGAGACCACACACTGCAGCAATAATGTATATTTTTACATCTTCGAATCTAAGGTACTGAGCGATACGAAAATATACATTTATATTTCGATACACCTATAATCTCAATACATTTCCGTATTTATCTCTCTTCGAAAAGGATGTTATGAAATGTAGGGAAATATACATTACATTACCTGTTGTGTGTGTGATACATTAAGATAATTTAAAGCTATACATGCCGGGATGTAATGTACATTAATATACATTATAGCTGCTGTGTGTGAAGCCCTCCCTCTTTTCGTTTTTTTTATTGGGTTCGCTCGTGGCTAAGATGAGACCTAAAATAGGTCGAACTCATGAATTCTACAACCTCTTTCCACCGGCCTACTTGCATTAGGTACATCTAATGTCCAGTATTGGACATCTAGATGAACTGCAAGTTTCCATAGTTAGTACAGTTAGAGTGAATAGATTTGCCACCTCTGAATAGAAAAGAGGCTAGAGCAAACCCATGTCCATGAGGCCGTCGAATGAGTTGGTTGTATGATTTTAATCAGAATAAATACTGTACCATAAAGTTATCTTATTATTTTCATTGTTTTCTAATGCCATGGAAAAAATGCATTTTTGTCCCGAAAGTCCCGAAAATCCCGGGATTTCCCGGTTCCTTGGACGCCCGTCCCGAAAATCCCGGGACTTCCAACAAGGACCGGTTCTCGATTCCCTAGTTATAATGTCGACAGAGAGCGACAACATGGAGCTAGACAAAACTTAAAAGTCAACTTTTTTGCATCGCATTATTTTTGTTCTAACCGCCGTGAATCTTGTTATGAACATAATTACAGAAAATGAGTAAGTATTTCACACCTTGTTCCACAATCATACAAAATATAATTACAAAATGTACATTTACAAAATGTTCTTTAAAAGTAGATAATGCACACATCACATCACATCTTCGCTTACCATCAGGCGAGATAGTGGTCAAACGCGAACCTATCATTAAATAAAAAAAAATGCTCTGTCCATGTCATGTCCATGCTCTACGTCTATGGGCTCTAGAATTTATACAATCGCAAACTACTATGCAAAAAATTATTTTTTTTCGGTGAAGGCGACGCAATGATTATCAAGACAACAAATCAGTTACACAAAGAAAAAGTGCTAATAATATTTTGTATGCATTATAACTATTGCATACAAAATATTATTAGCACAAAAAAATCAGAATTATCATGGCAAAGTAACCTTTGCCATGATTATTCTAAGTGTGCATTTTAGAAAATAGTTTACAAGTTCGGTGTCGGTCTGTCATGGAGATAAATTGCGGTCTATACAAACTTAGAGGGAAGGTAGCTTACTCAATTCTGTCAATAAATTTTTTGCGCATGTGGGGTCAGAACCCAACCCCTACTAAATGGTAGTAATTTTTGTTTTTTGATCCCTTTTTATGAAACGCGCAAACTAAAATGACTGCAACTTTCGGATTTAATAACAACATTTTTATGACAGAATTAAACAAGCTACCTCCCCTTTAAGTTTGTACAGAATAATAATTATATATAATTCTTTACTTGAATTTTCCCGGGTTTAGTGTGTTGGCTACATACAATACATAGACAAAAAAAAATGAGTCTATGGTTACCACAAAAGTGTTGCCACTTTTTAAAACCAGCTGACTTATTTTTTTTTTCATATTATTGAACGTTTATAAAATTAGAAACAAACAGTTCATAATCTTATAGTATCATTCTAGGTACCTTGATTAACAGAATGCTTTTCATAATTCAGCTCGTCGCTAACCGTCGCTAGTAGTGGACGTGTCACATGCCAACATTTTGTAGTTCAAGCAATAATAGTTCTTAACCCCGAGTTAATAAAAGTTATTATTGTGTGAAGTTTGTGCCAAATAAATTCGAACAATTTTAATAAACTTGAGTGATTAGTGGTAATTTGGTGTCGACTGCAGCGTGCGGGGTGCCGCGCACCTCACCGCTACGATAAGAGATAGTATTCATAATTGCTGTCTCACTCTGTAAGGACGACAGTGATCCGATTCAGTGCACCTGTACCGAATAATCGTCAACATGTTATGTATGGTTTGTGATGAAGTTATTACGAACAATGAATTTAAAAAATGTGCTCGTTGTAGTAAAAGCTACCATACGCTTTGTATTGATTTCTCTAATGCGGAAACTCAGGGTGAGGAACCCTCGACTAACTGGATGTGCCCGCAATGTCTGAGTAAACAACCAAAGAGCGATAATTCTAATATACCAGTGCGACCATCTACTCCTACATCCATGGCTGACGTGACTTTCAACGTCACGCGTCGTAAGATCACCCAATCTAGGCCAGAGGCCCTGCAACTAAACCAATCTACGGATTCCCTACGCTCAGATATAAGAGATATCATACGTGAAGAAATGCGTGCTGCTCTGCAGGATACCATTGGCGAGGTCAAACAGTCATTAGCTGCAAACCTAAAGGAAATCAATGAGCAAATATCAGCTTTTAAAAAATCTATAGATTTCCTAAGTGATGATTATGACAAACTGAAACATGATAGCGTTACATATCGCAGTGAAATCAATCATCTGAAGAAAGAGAATGAGATGTTACATTATGAACTGTCTGAGGTTAAAGGTAAATTCATACAACTTGATCAATTATCAAGGGCGTCGAATATTGAAATACAGTGTGTGCCTGAACATAAATCGGAGAATGTTGTAAATATCGTGAAGCAAATTTGCCGAACGGTGAGCGTGTCGATTAACGATAATGACATACATTATTGTGCAAGAATTGCGAAGTTAAATGCAGATAGTACCCGTCCACGGTCCATATTAACCAAGTTTAATTCGCCCCGTACACGTGATTCATTCCTTTCTGCAGTCCTGGCATACAATAAAAAGAATGTTCAAGACAAATTAAACACCCATGACTTGGGATTCGGTACAATTCAAAAATCTCCCGTGTATGTCGTTGAGAACCTATCACCGGAAAATAAAAACTTGCATGCTGCAACCCGCAAACGTGCAAAGGAACTAAAATACAAATTTGTATGGGTACGTGGGGGGCGCGTCTACGTAAGAAAGACTGAAACAAGTGATACAGTATTTATCCGTAACCTCGATATTTTGCATAAACTCACCTGAGTTTTAATAAGAATAGGTCCTGTACTTTGTTTAAACATGTATTGTTATATTTTAAACTTAATTTTCATATCGTTCCTTAGTATGTACTATAGCTACGTTATAATGTGTCAATCTTGGTTATCAATAACCTCATACGTATTTAATGTGTACATTCGTAATGATGCAATGATGTTGTTTGTTATAAGTAAAATATTTTTCTCCGAACATCATTCTATAACTTACCCTTCCTCTAGTTATACATTTTGCACGCAAATGAGCTACGACACAAAGAGAAGAATGTTTGACTTATTATTAGATATAGTTTTTGCTACACACCCACATTGCGTGTGCAATCTAATGTATTGTAATCTTTTGAACCGTACTAAACTGTTTTTTTGCTATTGCTCGAATGTTGTACTGTTACGTGCTCCTATTATAGTGATTGTTGATATTTGTACCTCTCAGACTAGTTTAACTTGTAATTGCTATGTATGCTGTCGCCCTTCTTACCGTTGCCTTCTTTACCGTCAATATACCCGCTTCTATTATTTTATAATAAATGATACTTTGACAATTATTAATGAATCATGGCAAACACACAATTAAGATTTTACTACCAAAATGTCCGAGGTATGAGAACTAAGGTATTGGATTTGTATAACAGTATTTTACGCTCAAGGTATGACATCCTAATCTTTACAGAAACTTGGTTGCAGGATGACATTTTTGATGCTGAATTGTGCGATGCTAGATATCATATATTCCGGCAAGACCGCGATCTCAGTTCAACTGGTAAAAAGACTGGTGGGGGTATTATGTTGTGCGTCAACAGCAAATATAACACTAGACGGTATTGTGATTTTCAGTATACTGGTATGGAGTTTTTGCATGTTGCACTCTCATCTCAGAGCATTGGTACTCAGGAAGACTTGCATATTATAGTTGTCTATATACCCCCCGATATATCTAGTATCCCATCGCATCTGAATAGCATTGGACAAGCAATAACGGACACAATGGCTTTGAATGGTAATCATAATTTCATTCTTATCGGTGACTTCAACCTACCCTGTTTGTCATGGACGGATGAAGGCTTTTCTATATTAAACAACTGTTCACTGCAAATGAGAACTGCTGCCGCCTCCCTTGCAGATGACTTTAACATTCTCGGTTTTTCACAATTCAATCTCATCACAAATACTAATAACAGGATTTTAGATCTATGCTTTTCAACTATACCACTAGTTGTAAGTAGATGTGATGATCCTTTGCTCCAAGAAGACTCTCATCATCCTGCTCTTGACATAATGACTTCTGAATTATTCTTGTCACCCCTAGAGGAAGTTCACGTAACGCGACCTAATTTTTACAAGGGGGATTATGGAGAACTGAATAAATACTTTAACAAGATAGACTGGGTTGAAAAATTGAGTGTTAATTCGGTTGAGGTTGCTGTTAAATCGTTCTACAATGAAGTTAAACTTGGCGTAGACCGATTCATTCCTTTAATTGATAAATCGAAATCGAAAAGTCATAAATACCCTGCTTGGTACAGTCGTTCTCTGATAAAAATCATACGTGAGAAAACTAAGGTTCATAAAAGATGGAAAAAATATGGTAACCCTAGGGACTACTACGAATTTACATTATTACGCTCTAGGCAACGCAATGTTGAAGCATCATCCTTTAAAGATTATATAGCTCAGACAGAGAAAGCGATTAGTCATTCCCCGAAAGCTTTCTGGACTTATGTTAAAGGTAAAAGAGGCGGCAGTCAGTATCCTAAAACAATGACTTTAAATGACATGACATTGGAATCCGGACATGACATTTGTACAGCGTTTAACAATTACTTCCACAGTGTCTTTGTTACCTCATCCACGCCGACCGCTGCAGCTGCGAATACTCCTAACGAAGTAAACGGCTCAGCAAATGTCATATGTAGCGTCGATATCACCATTGACACTGTACTTAAGGCGTTGCGTGCGTTAGATAAAACTAAGGGTCCTGGTAGCGATGGATTACCTCCTATTTTCTTCTATAATTGCGCTGACAGTTTAGCACATCCTATAGCTTTATTATTTCAAAAGTCTCTGGCCGAGTGTTTTTGTCCCTCATTGTGGAAAACTGCTCATATAGTACCAGTACATAAAAAGGGACCCAAGAAGGACATAAAAAACTATCGTCCAATATCTATTCTTAATACTCTAAGTAAAGTTTTGGAGAAAATCATTTATAATAGTATATATCCCATTATCTCGTGCGGCTTAGGTCAGAACCAACATGGATTCGTTAGGAGTCGTTCCACAACATCAAACTTAGCCACGTTCTGTAACTATGTCCTGCATAATATGGAAGCCGGCGGTCAGGTTGACGTGATTTACACGGATTTTGAAAAAGCTTTCGATCGTGTGGATCACGTCATCCTGTTGGCTAAGTTACAAACACTTGGGATCCGTGGTGATTTGCTGAGATGGGTCAGATCATATTTATCAAACCGATCGCAGGCTGTAGTTATGGGAGGTTATAAATCTGACTTCGTAAATGTCCCCTCCGGTGTTCCCCAGGGATCTTTGCTCGGTCCTCTTTATTACTGCGCATCCCTGCATGACATTCAGTCTTGTTTCAAATCCGCTAAACATCTAATGTACGCTGATGACATGAAAATATACATGTGTGTCAAATCCAGACTTGATTGTGAACTGATTCAGCGTGATCTCGATGCATTGTACAGGTATTATCAACAAAACAATATCACTGTCAATGTATCTAAATGTCAATGCATTAGCTTTACCCGTTCCAAACACCCAATTATATATCCTTATAGTTTTAATGGCAGTGCGATCGAAAGGGTTGATGTAGTCAGAGATCTTGGTATAATGTTAGATTCCAAACTGCTCTTTGACCAACATATCGATACCATCACCAATAGAGCCTCTCGTAACCTTGGTTTTGTAATGCGTACTTGTAAGCCTTTCAGGAACTGTCACAGTCTTAAGATCATTTACTTTGCATATGTGCGTAGTATTTTGGAGTACTGTAGCCCAATTTGGTCACCCCAGTACGACATTTATAGTAGGAGAATCGAAAGTCTACAGAAAAAGTTCATAAAATTTTTAAATTTCAAATCCCAAAGGCGTCATGATTCCTATGCCCGTGACTGTAAACACTATGATATGCTTCCCCTTGCGGATAGGCGTAAGATGTTGGATATGCTTTTGCTCTTTGATATATTACGAGGTCGTTTGGACAGCAGTGATCTGTTATCATGTATAAATTTCTGTGCCCCAAAAACACGAACGAGGCATGCAAAATTATTTAATATCCCTGGCTACCGTACCAAATACGGAAGAAATGCAGTTATGACGCGTTTGCCTCGCATCTACTCGGATAGTTTTGAAAATGTTGATATCTTCCATTTGTCCAAACAATCATACCGGAGGCAAGTCAAACAGTTATTGTTTGATAAATTATAGAATCAGACATTACGTTGCCAAAATCCATGACATTAAGTGTTGTGGGGGATGGCTAGGTTTGACTCCGAGACAAAAGTTTGTTCGCTTAAGGTTTTGTCGCGGAGTTGGAGCTGGACCTTCCACATAGCATTGATTAATGGATTTTGTTTCGTTGGCGGGTTGTGCCATGACTCATTTATTTATTTTTCCTTTCATCTCATTGTTTATCATCTAAGCGCGTATGAAGGTAACCGTGTTCCCGTTTGTTTTCGATTATCAGATATTAAGTGACAGTTTTTGCCATTATCTCAATATCTAAACATATAATAATTTTGAACTACGAATGTAAACAATATTAGCTGCATTTGTTCACCACTTCTAGTTACATTTATCCTCTTTAATGTCGTGAGACTCTGTTATTGGCTTAAGAGATAATATTGTCATCACCTTGCTATCACTGTTCAGTGGCATATGCGGACCGCTAGACGCTTGTAATAGTTCCGCAACTACATAAGCTGTGCATTGATAGTGAAGTGAACACTCAGAACTCATGTAAATTAATAATAAGCTGTTGAGTTTCCATTAAATAAATAAATAAATAAATAAATAAATAAATAAATATTTATTGCGCAAGTTAGTTTACGAGAAAGTCTTCGAGGTCACATATTTTCGCAATTTGACAATTTGCATAGCGCCACAGATAATAGAATTAGATTCTGAACTAGGTACTGAACGAACTTGTCTACAATTTCAATATTGATTTTTTTTTGTAAAATGACAGTAAATCATGATTAATTTCTTGTAAAATATAACTTTAATATTATTAATAATTTTTTAAATAAATATTTAAATTGAGTTCTTGTGTGATTTCATTTAGAAGTGCCCTCTAATAGTGAAGTTATGAACAGTAGTTACCGTGTAATTACAGACTTGTCACTCAATCATATGTTTGCAATTAGCGATGTCAGTTTGTTTACTAATGAAACATTAGCTCAGAATCACAGAATTTGTAAATTTTCGCTATGAACTCTGAAGAATCGTCAGGAGGATCGTCGTGCAATGGACAAGAAAATGGCGACGGATCCAATGGTTCCGAGCGCCCACTCAAGAAAGCACGTTATGCGTGGCAAGTTAAAGGGAAATATCACTTGAAAAATGAAAACAATGAGCAAGCTAAAATAATAGCTACAGAATCCCCTGCTTCTGAAATGGCTGGTCCATCAGGTAGTGAAAGTAATGCAAGTGAAATTAGCAACATAGGACAAGACAATAGCACAACAGAAGAAAATAAAAACTTGTCTAATTCTAACTCTGTGGTTGATGAGCCAGATAAATCTGTTTGCAAGCCAAGTAAAGGAAACGATGGCTCTGAAGACAAACCTGACCGTGTTTTCACACTAAATGAATCAATGCCAACAGACATAATGAATCCACAAAAAAGTTTTAGCCCTCAAGAGCATTCTGAATCTCTAATCCTAAGCTCAATTGAAACATTAATTGGTAGGTCTCAAGAAAAAATGTCACATTGGACCATAGTACCTGCTTATGATTATGATAACTGGGTGGAAACAGAAGAGCAGTGCATTAGAAGATGGCAATATAGACAGGTAAAAAGATTTGCACTGTTTTGATTTATTAAATTTTTGCAAAAATTCAAGTATTTTCAAAAAATATTCTTGACTGTTCAATGTTTTAAAAAAATATTTATGACTTTTTTTACAGAGGGAAAAAGTAAATCTTGACAACTCAATCAACCGTATCTTGGAAACCATGCATTTACAAGCTGCAGGGGAAATTGCAACTCTGGAAGAAGGAGTCAACAGTATTGAAAATGAAGGAATTCTCATGGCAATATCTGCACATGGTTTACAAAACGCTTCATCTTCTTATTTTTCTGAAAGCTTAGAAGAAATAAGACAGGCTGGGCTAACATCTTCTCCTGCTATAAGAATAAGTTTTGGACCCTATATTGGTCATGTTGATGAATCAGATGATGAATCTGAAGAAGAAAGTCAACAAGACTATCCCTTGAACAATGTACAATGGAGATTGTCAAATCGACTGAGAAATGAGAGTAGTGAAACCGTACCATCCCCAACATTCCATGGCACATCAAACTTAACTGTAAATTATGAGAATCTCCACAACACTGATGAAGCATCTGATGACGTGGAAATTGAGGATGACAATCACCATGATTTTCTAGATGCAGCAGTGTCATTTGCCATACAGAGTAAAGGCTTGACTACATTTGGAACAGATTATGGCTAATATTGCATCTCTCTTTAATTTTTTTAATAAGAATCGAATCATATTTCTCTATAATACATAATAAACATATTCGTAATATAATATGTTGCTTATAAAAACTTATAAGTTATAAGTTTAAAGTTATAAGGCACAAATAGTTTTTTTACTGCAAAAATGATGCAGTTCTGCCATAGAATCAGTATTTTACCATAGTATAAGTGTCCCCAAGATTAAGTCTGTTCCATTAATATTTTATGTAAATAAAATGTATAATAACTAGGTATAATTATTTTATTAAATTCTCAGAGAAACTATTTACTGTACTGATGGCAAATGTAGCAAAGTACAAAAGTTTCAAAGGTTTTGAAACATATCAAGCGACTGATTTGAAAGTGAGCACTTCATTTTTTTTTACATTACCAATTCAAGTATTCCTACATACCATTCATGTGTCCAATATTATCATTAAAGTGTAATCTGTCCAATATTATTTAAATGTAAGATTTAATTTTATAATTTAGTCTAATCTATTTTGATTTAAATTTCTTTTAAAGTTTTTGTAAAATAATTATGGTCAATGCATTTTTGTTGTAAATTTTATTTTTTAAATATTTCAGTTAAAACTGTTTACTACTTAGTAGATTAATTTGTTGTACTCATGCAGATATTTGTAGCAAGGTATAGAGACTTCTATAACATAGTGATAAGGTTTATGTATGCCATACTGACATTACAGTCAATAAAATGATACTCAACCAAGTTTTGTTATCATTATTTTATTGTTTTCTGTTCTTGTATTGATTGCCTCACCCTGGTATTATGCAGTTTTAATTTTCTAAGTACATAAGTGTGGATTATTGTGGTATGTCACTATAGAATTTGATCTTTGTTAGTGATGCTATAGAATTGTGTGAAAAGCTACATACTTTTATATACGAGTACTGTTTATACAATGTGAAATGATGCAATTTTAGTTTTCATCAAAATATTATATTTCTCGAAACACCTTTGAGCATTTTTCGATTTACCTCAAAGTTTCGGATACCTATGTTCATTAACGCACTCTTGGGAAAATTCACCCTGTAGGTACAACACAATAGTTAGGTAATTTGAAAAAAAAAAACTTACAAATATAATAGCTAGCTTACGGTATTAAGAACCGCGTTCAAGTTACGAGCGGCGGCGGTCAGAGGTCAATTTGCTATATGCGCGCTCAGTGTCTAGCAAGAAGAAGGTAGGTAGGTACTGCTTTCAGAATCAACCACTGCCTAACAAGAGCCTCATACGGTGCTGGTCGAGGCCCTTGGCAATTATACCATTTTGGCTCACTATCGCACAATGATCGCCTAGTCTACATCCCACGTATTTACCTAACTACACCACAACCTCACGAGCTAAGCCAATAAACTTCAATCAATCATAATAATTATGATTTTCAGAGTTGAAACGTAAGGCGGTAAAATTGTACGGTCATCGTAAACCAAGTCTACAAAAAAAGGTTTTATTTTGCTTGTGGTCTTACTGGCTGAAAGACCGAATTTGGCATGAGGTCAAAAGATTAAATGTAACTACACCAGCCTCCTTACTTAAATACCTATTTTCTTATATATAACAAGAAAATAAATATTTAAAATTAGATTCGTCTAAACAAAAAACGTATGCACCATCGGCATTGCATTGATGTACAATCGACCAAGTGGAATTATGACCCACCATAAGCTTATTTTCCCAGAGAAATTCAAATACAATTAGGTCCACATATATTCGCGTAAACATACATATCCATGGTAACATTGGTAACGACTTTGATCTTTGTCAATTTGACAGATTCAAACGATTTATTGTCAAAATGGGTCATGATTCCACTTTTTCGACTGTACATCCTTTCCCATATCGGTAGTGTTCACGCAATAATTAAGTCGCATCAGTCAATGGCAACAGCTAAAATAAAACATATTTAAGTAACTTTAAAAACGCGGTATGGAAAAAACGACTTCCTGAAGAAATTACAAGACCATGAAGCTGTCCGAGGGCCACACCGATCATCTCAGGTAGGCACAGGTTGCTACCTATATTTCAAACTCAAACATTTATTGCATTCATAAGATGATTAATGATAAGATGTTGATTTGACAGGTTCAAAAAAATCAAAAATTTCATCTAGCTGTTCCCGGTCGCGGGACTTGTGACCGTGACCCCGGAACATAAAGGGCTATTGAAGGACACCGTGGATTTTAGTCAGTACGAGTCTGACAGTCCCTCCCGGCCTGCCCGAGGTGGGAGGACTAATTTGATGATTTCAAAACGCTAAAAAAAAAACTTGCTCTTCCCGTGGTTTCACCCCCGCAACTCTGCTCCTATCGGTCATAGCGTGATGTTATACATCCTTTCTCGTTACATGGACTATCCAACATTAAAATGTTTTTGAATTCAAACTAGTAGTTCCCGAGATTAGCGCGTACAGCCAAATAACGAGTCTTCTACCGGTTCCTGGTTCGAATTGAAAAATTATTTTTGGGCGGATAGTCCAAGTATATCGAGGAAGGCTACATTTTTAACATAACGCTACGTTCAGTAGGAGCCGATCAGCGTGGCTGAAACCAAGGGAATATTAGTATAGAAGTAAAGATTGCGGGAATCGAACCCATGACATTTTATACGAAGTACCGCTGTGCCGTTGATTTTTAATTTGACACGAAAATTCACTACGTTCATGACATTGAAGCATACTTAAGACTTTTTAAAGAAAATGAGTCGGACGCGGGGTTTTAGGCATGCTCCCCATGAGGATAATGTTTGTAGTGGTGGGCAAGTAATAATAAATAAAGAAAATTCCTCAATAACAATTTTATTATTGCTTGTTATTATTCACATAATACAAAATAAACTATGCACAAGTTTAAGACCACTGATATTCTATTTTAGACTTCATAAAATATTCTGAATTACAACTCTGACATTCACAACATTTGCGTTGCATGTATAGTGTAACACCAGGCCTGGCTCACTCCGCAGTGTAGGTATAAAACTGCAAGCATTGGCGGGCGCCATTTCGAAGTGGACATTTAGTCGGCTGCCGCGCGCCACCCACTAAGCACGCGCTTACTTAAATATTATTTAAGTTTGGTGTTTGGTTGTATTTACGCATAAGTTAAAAACAAAATATGATGAAGAAAAAAAATACTGCATAACGTTTGGTTGTTTAAATAATGACAGTGATAGGAGCCTCACATTTTTGTTATGTAAAATTAATACGATCAGTAGTATGCTTTTATTTCATATTTTTTACGCCAATCAGCCCGCTGAAATATGCATGAAAGAAGCAATAATGTATTAAATAATGAACTATAAAAAAGTTAGAATGTCTGTTTACACAGCACATGAAATTGAAAAAATAACCTTTGTTCTGAGACTATCAGAACATCAAAACAGTGCAGTGTTATTTTTTGGAAGTTATAAAGCAAAAGCTGTTCAGTTTGGAAGGGTTGAGTTGACAAATTAACTGAACATTACAATAGAATTGATGATCATTATATAACTTTACCTACCTACATCCTACATTTTTAAATATTATTCTTTTTTGTTTTTCTAAGATGAAATGTTTAAAATAGAACAATAATAGGTAGAAAAGATAATATTGGTTTATATCATTTCTAACGTAAGGTGCCGTAAGTACTATTAACATTTTGTGCTACCTATCGATAATGTATGTAGTAATCGATGACGAAAACAAAACGATATAGGCTGATGATAAAAACAAAATTCCTTGAGGAACATTATTTTATTTTAATAATGTTTTAACATAGGTACTATTAATTATTATGCATAAAGACACCTACCTACCTAACTGTGCCTCGCAAGTTACAACCCTATTGAGCGCGGCGAGCGTTGACCTTGATGTGACGTTAGCGTCAGATAAACTAAAATAAACTCTCGCGCGTAACCATTAGGTACATTTTTGCTTGCGCACGGGAAGTTTAGGCTATTATAAGAGTAGGTGAGCGGTACGGCTGCAAGTAAAAATGTACTTTATTTTCTCGTGCATACATTTTACATTTGTTTGATTGTTTTTGGGAAGAGAATCATCTGTAGTACTATTATATAATCTGTGGTAACACGTAAGTAACATTTACAAGTGAAATTAATATACAATAGCAGCAGTCCTTCGTCAACTATTATTGTGATGTGCTCACCGCATTAAAATTATTATTACATTCATGGCCGAATATCCTATGTAAAGTTCTATTATAAGTAACTGTACAATTATCAGCAATTATTCGTGGAGTCATATTAAATATATTTACACAATTATAAATACTTTTGTATTTCTCTCGTTTGCCAATCGTTTCAGAACGATAATAATATTATTTTAGCACAAAATACAGAGTGCGTGCGATAATAATAATATATTTTGCGCACGAACCAGAAATAATGTCAGTGATTACACATGAGATATTCAAATATAAATCATTACATTCTTAAATAAATGTCATGGTAGTGAAAATAAATCAAGAATTTATAGTAGGCAGAATCTTAGTGATGTAGATTTAAAATAAAAAAATACTACCTTTGATTCTACTGCATTCACATTAAAGTTTCTTGTTTGGAAAAAAATAGTTTCATTTGAACATTAATTTATTTATTTTTTTAATATTTTTATGAAATTATTTATTTATTTCAAATCAAACGTCGTTATGTGCTATAGACAGCCATCTTAAGCAAAGATCACTGTAGCAAGTAATATAGGACGATTAGCACATTCTTTAAAGATACTAAAGGCCAGTTATTTAATCAGTAACTATGTAAATTATTCGGTAAAACGCAATTTTAACCATTTGTTAAAAATGTATAGCATTTTAACTAATAACATTAATTCTACCGATCAAAGAACTAACCCCTAAGATGTTGATTTATTTGGGACCTATTCTGGGCTAAAATTGAAAATATAAATAAGAGTAAAATAAGTTAAACCAAAATAGCAATACATAAATGTATAATATCTACTATACATTCAGATATAAAATGTACGGAAGTATTGTATGTTTTGCACAACCTACGTAGAATATTACATTAAAGTGTGCGTCAAAATTTTACATTTAAATATTTGTAAATACATGTATTATGAACTTATAGTCAAAATGATAACCAATTGGAAAGTACATTTTTGATTTTGTACTTTACTCATGAATAGCAAAAAAAATGTAGGTACTTTATATACCTAGTGCAAACAGATGCTGCCGCAATCTCTCTGAATGACAAAAAAAAAAACACAATTGAATATGCTTAATGTCATATTTTTCCACATTTTTTAACGGTTTTAGATAATTAATTCGTCTTTATGTACCTACAGACAACCTTCTTGTTTTTTTCGACTTTTAATTCTTAATAAGTACAATATCTGGTTGACCGTGCTTCGCTCGGTTTTTAAAATGTCTATGTCTTGGGAACCGAGCTTTTCTCGAACCTGGGACCTTGATAAATCGATTCCTTGAGCCGAAAAACCCCTAATCTGTAACTTTCATGAAAATCCTTGGAGCCGTTTCCGAGATCCTGATTATATATAAATAAATATACAAGAATTGCTCGTTTAAAGATATTAGATAGATAGTAAGTGCCAAAAAAGATAATTATTCTCACAGAGAAGAAGCCGTGTCCCACTCCCAGCAGTGGGAACATTGATCGGTTGATGATTATGAGGTACATAACAACAAAAATGTGAATTTGTCCAGTTCTATTTATTTATTTAATGATCTGTGTAAGTAAAATAATCTTATAGTCACCCTGCCCTATTTCGTTAGTGTGATGATGAGTGATGACCAATAAATGAACCATAACTAGGTAAACCCTTAAGAGTAGCTCTAGCTATTGTAGAAGAGGATGTTTGTTAATCAAACTACTTTAAAAAAACAGTAGTATCAAACCTCTTTTTGCCATTTTGAGCATCTTACTATTCCTGTACTAATAAAAAAAAAATAGGGCTATGTGGTGTTCATGCAAAATAAAAATGTATAATGTGACCTAATTTTATTGTGCACCAACTAAATTACTGTGCTTTCTTCCTAAAGTTTGAAAGAGATTCAACTTGACTAATTATTATTATTGTCCCTTTCTTACTCGTACATTTGTCAGAAGAGAGCATCAGTTTTATTTGGTTGACAACAGAATTAGTCCCATTGGGCTTCATCCTTCATTTTTTTTCATCAGTAACCTAACATTGATGATTATTTTATTAATGATGTATGGAACATGAGTTGATTAAAGATATCATTTGTAAAGTAAATTATGGAGAGTTGTACTTTCAATACAATGTGAACTGCTGTATATCTGCCCACCCGACAATCTAACCTTGTGTATACAAATGGTACGGTTAGCCGATACAAAATCTGGACAGAAATCGAAAATGCTGAACAGCATTCAACCTATGCTGATTAAAATATCGGCTGAAACCATGCTGAGTTCAGACGAGAATGAAGCATTTTGACAGCTGTCTCAGCCTATGCTACTCAGCATTCGCCATTTTTCTTTTAGTGCTGCTCAGATATCGTATCGGCTAACCGTACCCAAAGTCAACGGCTAGTTTTATGATCAGGTGGTCTCCATGGCGTTTTAAAGCGTGAGACTTTAGGCTGTGGGAAAGAGACAGATCTATACAAGTGGTCTAGCGCCACCTCATTCCCTGAGCGGAACCACTCACACTTTAAGGGCGATCACATACATCAGTTTTTTTTCCGTTCGGAATTTGAAATTATGAATGAACTGTTCACATTTCATTCATAATTTCGTTCAACACATACAAAACATGCACACACGTTTGTATAATTCACTGTGTTCGGATAGAAAACGGATCAGGATACCTGATCAGGAAAACTGATGTATGTGATCGCCTTTAGACGTCATGGTGGGCCACCAGAGACAAATTTTATTCAGGCTTACGAAGACTAGTTAACTGGGCGTGAACTTTCAATTGATTTCTATATATTGAAATTATATCATATGATATTAAATTAACATTGTAATGACTGGAACAAAGATTCGCAATTTGTATATACACTGGCTCCAAAATGTGTATTATAAAATGAAAACAAGTTGCACGCGATAACTCCGCGAGCACGTGACGTCACAACCACGCGTGTAGGAGTCAACATCTCCGGTGTATAATCTCAGTTCACTATTAAGCTACTTGTATATTTACACAACTTATATTACAAGTTAATTATTATTAAAAAAATCTCCAAAAGTTAAAAAATTGACAAACACATTTAACACCCTTACAGTTAACAAAGCGTATGGATTCATCATATTTACAAGTACATAAAGATAACGCGCGTAATGTTACATGCAAACTAGGGCACCAAAATAATAAGTACATTATTATCATTATCAATATAGTGAAACTAGGATCGCCTGAGGTGTCTTACAAATTGTACTGACATAGTCAACTTGAGTTGCAAGTCTGACTGATGTAATACAGTGTGTAAAAGACCGTACCACGGATCTGCTGTACTACATTCAAAATAGAATGCATACATTTAGGTCACCATTTTCATAAGGCGGAGAATGTTTATAACTTATTTACCTAAAAATATTTACAATATGCACAGAGACTAAAGCAACACGCATAACAGGCATCAAAAACTTCTTGGGCAGACATTTTTATTGCTTATACTTGGAGTTCTGTATCCATTTATGTGCTACCAATACTTTTAACATTTATTTGCTTCAACAGATATGCGTTATGAGGAACACATGTTATATATATTCCATACAAGGCTTATTAACCACGATTTCTTAGATTTAGGTTAAAATAAATAAAATGACAATCATAACAGACTAGACATAACAGGACCGTCTGCACTTTCATCAATAACCTATTCACCAACCGTTCTGTGGAGTTACTAGCGATCAAATTGTATATTGATTTAAAATAATAAAAAAATCGATTTTAAGTCTTCAATACATTTAGTTTTTCTTAATTTAATGTAACTATCCAAGATGAGATCTTCCTTAGCTAGGGTACCAACAGACCAATTCTTAAGTTGATCGGACAGACCAACTTCATGCCCAAGCCTACTTGTGTTCACATTCAGTGTCCATCTTATTTGATGAAGTGAAATAAATATTTTGTGATGTTAGGAGAGGGTTTTGACTTAAATGGGTGGCAGGAGGGGGGGCGAGGGGGGAACAGCGCATCGCTATGGTTTGAACTTCACCAGAGGTATGTTCTTAGATTGCAGGCACTTGTCACAAACCCATTCAGCATACACTTCAGCTGTCAGTAACTGAAATGCTGGCTCCGTTAGCCCTGTGCAGCCCCTGGAATGATACAATATGACAATATTAATTCCTCTGCACAAATATTGTAATACAGAATTAACATTTCAGTAGAGTAAATATTGCTTTGTCCGGTATCTGTGGAGATCAAAAGGGGAGGCCTATGTTCAGCAGTGGACGTCCTATGGCTGAGATGATGATGATGATGAAATATTGCTTTTTATACCATGAAGTTGTTTATTTGGTATTACCAATGATGTGTCACCAGTTCTACCTATCTTTTAAACACATTCACTACAATTGTTAATTTATTAAGTATATGAAATTTTGTAACATCTTATCAGTAAAATTTTGCATTGTAAGTACATTCTTTGAGCAATTAAAAACATATTGATTATCATGTTGGTTATTTGTTTACTTTTATTCAACCGTTCATGACTCTTGTAAAATAAATATCATTGGTTTTTTGTAATTTAATTATGATAAGTTTTTTAGCAGTTATGAAGTTCAAATGGTACATACCTATGAAACCAAAAGTTGCATCCAGATTCACATAATATAGCTTGATCATTGTCATGCACTTCTTTGTGACACACTCCACATGGATATATGGGTGGAGCATTAGGGTTCTGGGGGTTAAACACCATCGGTTGGTCAGGAGGGTACACTTTACCCGCACTCACTGGCATTGGTTTAGGTCCAAACATTCCCATGCTCTGGCCCATTGGACCCACTCCCTGTCCCCCAGGACCACCCATGGCCATTCCACTCATTCCAGCTAGTGGACCACAATTACCCATGTTTCCTGGACCTGGACCCATCCCCATAGATCCATTACCTCCCATTCCCATTGGTCCACCATGTCCCATGTGACTGCTTGAATATGGAGGGCCTGGGCCCATAGAGGTCATTGGTCCATTACCACCCATAGGACCACTCCCCATGCCTGATGGCATTGGACTTCCATGTCTCATGGGGCCACAGTGACCCGGGCCCATACCACCACCTTGCATTGGATTAGAAGACATTATAGAATTACTGGGTCCCATAGAACCATTAGAGCAACTAGGACCCATTGGTCCATTCATACGGGGAACATTCATACCGGGTCCTCCACCACCCATAGGACCATTCATGGGTCCATTCATTGATCCTGCACCAAGAGGACTGTGCATAGGTGGTCCCATAGGACTGTTACTCATGTGACTTCCTGCCATTGAGCCCATGTTCATAGGGCTTCCCATAGGTCCTGATGACATTGGTGAGCCCATTGGCATTGAATTCATGGGACTCATTGGACTACCCATTGATCTTGAATTAGGGCCCATTCCTGGACCCATGCTGTGGTTACTCATACTCATATTGGGGCCTCCCATAGGTGACATGCCACCCATATGTCCCATAGGGCTCATATTTCCCATTGGACTAATCCCGCCTCTTGGAGGCATTTGTTGGCTCATAGGGTTCATGCCATGCGGGCTCATGAGTCTCATTGGTGGGCCACCCATACTGTGCATTGGCATCATTCCCATTGGGCCATTTTGACTCATCATTGATCCATTCTGACTCATCATAGGGCCATTATGAGATACGGTGGATGGAGAGTCATCAAAAGGGTTTGAGGCAACAATTGTATCTCCGTATCCTGTTAAAGGGGGTGGCAGGAGATCTTGAGCCGTGGGAGGTGGTTGGGGAGGTGTTAATGCATTGTTAGCATTCGAAGTTTTCCTCCGCTTCTTGGGGTTGCTCGGTGCTGGCGCCGGCGGGGTCGGCGTGTCCATCGGAGGCTTGAAGTCTGGAGGCCCTAATCCTGGGCCTGGCAGCCTGTAGGATGGCATTCCAGCCAGATTGTGACTCATTCTGATATTATTCGGTTTCAGCTCTAACAACCATCATCATGAATCAATGACATGAACATTTTAGAAACTGTATTCGCATTTAAGGCACCGCATTGTCACGAGAAAGCGCAATAACGTGCCGGAAGACTGGTTGTGTCTATTTCTGTAACAAAAAAATATTACAGTTGAAATCATTCTACTGCAAGTACAACAGAAACTAGTGTTGATACTGTAAAGAGCTATGGTGTTTCGTTTCATTGATCGCCAAAATACTGTAGACGATGATGGTTACGAATTTACGATTCTCAAGATTGACACTAACGTAAGTAACCTGCCAGTAATAATGCACGAAAACACACTTCAAGAACGAAATCTACCGAATTCTACTTATTCTGTAAAAGAGAGACCAAAAACAATAATATAAAACTTACAGCATTATCAATTTAGCATCGGAATTACTGATTATTTTTTTTTGTCTTCATTGAAATCCCAAGGCAGGCGTGCAACATATGACAAAATACCAAAAGCAAATCACTTTATAGCGCTAGATTTTGTTATTCACTGAAGTCTTCCTGGTTGTTTAACGTTTTAACACACACGAAGTTCACATTTAACAAGATTTAGTAATGCATCAAAAGCATTTTTATTTACGACTCACAGTGTTCCAAACAACACACGCCACATTCACGATGTATTTTCGTGAAGAAATTGCCGCAAGAGGTCGCTTTGGTCACTCAACCAGTTTTTTAAACGGGCAAAGGTCTTCGTCACTGTGTTCACATTAAAATTACTTTTTAATTAAAATAAATAAAATAAGGTAGGTATTTATTTTAATTTAATAAGAACAATTAATAATGAGTGCGAAGTAAATGAAAAAGTGAATAATGAATGCTACCAATAAATATAGTGTTGCCATGATCCTAAATTTATACTTTTGGTAAAAAAATGTTTTGGCCATGGACCTAAAAAAAAGGCGGACGGAACTTCACTAAGAAACGATTGAAGCACCACAATGGCGGCGGCGTAAATATGTGTGCGTGTGTATAGGGATGCCAGATGAAGGAAAAAATCACCCATTTTTAAACAATATTTATTTAAGATCTCCCTTGAACTTAAGTTTAATTACAATTTTTTTTGTGACGGATACCTATTTTTAAAATAAAGGTAAAATAATTTAAGCACATTGGATATTAAAATATTTACAACTCGTTTAATGTTAATAAAGTTTTACAATCCCTTTTGGTGATTCAAATTTTTGTAGACTTGTCTTTTGCTATCGACACATCTAGAAATCCCTTCTAATTTTCTTAAGTGGTGAAAACGAATGTTTAAGTATTTTTCGGCTATAAATATTTAATTAATGCTATTTTATGTTCCATTCCTACACGTCTACATTCCTATTCCATGTCTACACTCCCTTATTATTTTTATACAATCATTTTTCCATGCATCATTTGCCGTGGGGAAATCTGTAAAAATATAGAAGAATACAATAACGATAAATAGTAACATAAAATATAAATCTCCCAATTTTAAAATAATTTGAACCTTGAAATAGTTGCAACACTGATTGATTTCGAGATGTTTATTAAATTTATTGACGTAAAATCGAGAAATAAAGTTCAAATTGATATGCTTAACAATGAAAAGTGATCCCCTAGCTTTTTTAATTGAACTACTATGGTTTAGACAACTTTTTGCAACACATGACGGCATACTTTGATTTTTATTAGACAAAATAACACCGTATAAAACCGCGAGTGTCGTTCGAAGCGTAATGGCCGACGGCCACAGAACATATATACCCCTAAAGGGGAAGAATGACGACTCCGTACTAATTTTGTGAGGAAAATTTTTCTTACCGACCAGCGCCATCTATGTTTAGCCCACGAAAACATGGCAGTAGAATCCAGGGCGGGAATTTCAAATACTACAAGTACTTTACAGGTTCTTTGTATTGCATTTTATGCACAAGTACATTGCGCTTCTCGATAGTTTCTTTCAAATTACTATCGAGAAACACAATGTACTTGTGCATAAAATGCTGAAAGATAATAAGTAAGGAGCAGTTTAGTAAAACAAACGATTTCATTTGACTTCTTTATTCATGTAAGCTACAATGACTTATTTTACTAAGGTTCGGAAACCGATGTAAAGTGATGCTGGTATCTTTAGAAGGTGAAGTTCCACACATAGCACAGATTCTAGTGTTTTCTTCCTACGAACTCATCGGGAATAAGGCACAAAATCAAACAAGAGTCACTGTCTCAACACCGGGTCTATATCTCACAAATACGCACTTAATTTCACCAAAACACAGACACAGAGGAGCAAGCTCGACTCACATTAACAATATTGTATGTAGAATTAAATGCAACTGTTTTATTTATTACAAATAAACACAAGAACAAGATTTATATAATGGTGCGCAAGCGATGGCAGACATTTTTTCCTATGACGTCAAATAGCCAATAGACAATATGGCGTTCCAGTGTTGTCATGTTGTCATATTATTATCTCCTTTTTGTTTTGTGTATTCATCAATTTAAATGTTAAAAATTTAATAACAAACATTTTCTCGCATCAGAATAAAAGCAAAAATAAATTTTAAGGATAACATACTTTAAAATCAATTAATGAGCCTTTTATTAGATTGAATGTGATTGAATGTGAAATAGTATTTTTGTCAATGATTTTCGTTGGCAACATTATGTAATTCATCTCTTTTACTCTAATGTTGATGTCTCTTTCTTGTTTTCTAGCCCACCTACATCTTGTTCGTAGAACAAAGTCGACACCCCCTGCCGACGGCTGACTTACTATGGTGTGAATGTGTGCGTGCTGGCTTGTCCACATTAGCGCACTGACTTACTATGGGTGCTTCAATTGTTTCTTAGTGAAGTTCCGTCCGCCTTTTTTTTAGGTCCATGGTTTTGGCCTTTTGAGTTTTAATTATTGTTATATTGCAATTTTAAGATTTAAGTTTTTTGTGTAATTATAGAACAAGAAACTCATGTAATACTATACAATATCGATTATCGACACAAAATTTTAATAGACATCACGATTAGCGATATTATAAAGTCTGGGTATTCCACTAACTTATCAATAGATGTCGTTGTGCACAGACTACTGTCGTTGTGGAACGATTGCACAAAATCTTGTTTAGTTATGCGATAGTCTATTAGATGTCGTTACGAGTATATTACATGGATTTTGATTTCCAAACATTGTTTGGGTTAAATCTTTCTTTCAGTCTAAGCGATGTTCAGACGACATTCGGTGCCCGGGGCACCGAATGTCGTCAACTTGGGGCACCGTGCCCCAAGTTTCAAAGTACACGGTCGCGATGCTTGCTCTTGGACTGAAGTGTTCGCTTGTTCCCTTCGTACATAAAGCAATGCAAGTCTATACTAACTTACCTAACGACTTTGGTATCCATTGACGCGTGGCTTTAGAGTATACAAACCTCTTGTATTGCGATAATCGCCTGGATACCAAAGTCGTAAGGTATCGGAGACTATTGTGTCGCTTTCTGTACCTATGGAATAGAATTACCTGGTGAGGATTTATTCATTTTGATAAGCAAAAATAATTTTAATGATAAACAAAACAACAATAGTACATGTACTGCCGCGGTCTATAATGACTACGTTGCTGGTCGCGAAGCGTAGCGCAGCTCCAGGCCGACACAGCGCGGTCAGCGTGCAGCACTTGATGGACGAGCTGAGAATGGCTGAGATAAAGGCCGAGGTCGTAGGTCGATCCTTTACAGCGAGGACAGTAATAGTAGAGAAGTAATGATGGTCAAGCTGGAAGTTCTAGAGTGTAGCTAGGCTAGCTCGAGGCAATCATAGCGTGACCAGCGAAGCAGTCATAGTAGGCCAAGGCTTGTATAGTGCTTTACTCAAAAATGCAAGTACAGTCACGAGCAGAGAATAGTATGTAAATACTAAGCAGTATTCAAAAGCGATGTTCTGCTACGATATTGATTAAACTTTTACCTTTTCATTAGACTTCTATTTTGGAAGCTATACTTTTACGAAATATGTCTTATTTCAAAGTGGAAACCAATATTTCACGAGTAAATTGCGTTTGAATTTTGTTAAGTGTATACATGTTATTGCTCGTAATTGTACCTAATCTAAATAAAACTAGCAAGTAATTTAAATAAAATAAATATTAATTAACTAGAAATTATAATTATGCAAGCGTATATTTTTCCTTTGAGTTTTGCGATACTTACTTATTAAATTTTCAACCACTAATTTAGCTTCATCTGTAATGTCTGGCGGTGTTAAACACATTAAATCGGAAGAATTTTCGCTTTGAGAGCTCATATTTAGCAAAAAAGTCACTAAATAAAAATAAAATTTTCGCTGAACCGCGCTTTTGTTACTTCTTTGTTTTTTTTTAGCAATGGTAGTTGGAACTATACAGCCAAATATGGAATAATAGTAGATTACGCACCAAGGGAATAAAGCAGTGCCTTACGTCACGGGCGTATTGAATCCCGAAGCGACACTAGGATTCTGGGGGTGAACCTCCGGAGCGCAGCGAGGAGGTTCAAGTGTTAATTCCCGAGTGAAACGTGGGAATTAAGATAAGAATCCTTAGTGTAGCGAGGGATTTAAGTTAGCCCAAGACAAAGGCAGCTTTATTCCTGAGGTGAGTACTCTGCTTTTCACACCACCAGGGTGTCGAGTCTGCTAATTGTTTTTCAGAATGGCGCCACAATGGCGTTTCAATTTTCGAACCATTTTATACTCAGCAGTAAAAAATGGTTCGAATAAGCACTACAATTGAAACGCCATTGTGGCGCCATTCTGACTAATAATTAGCAGACTCGACACCCTGGGAGGAAATAAATTCGAATTTTGAAATTTGATGTGGTACGACAACCTTCGAACGTGAGCATGCTGTGGTGCCCACCTCAGCAAGCGATCAGCTGTTGCAGTGGGGACTGCCGGGGGGCAGCCGCCGCTGCTTCAATTCCTTCGTTCAAAGTTTTCATGCTATGTTTTGTGTGAGGTTCCAAATTCAAATCACATTATTCCCACGGGAATAATGAAATTCAGTACATATATTATTCCCGGCTCGAGCGGGAGGGAACAATGCCTTGCTTTACGGCCGGTTAGCAGACATATAATTTAACATTTACGAGCAGGTGGTGTGAAAAATCTTTTTATACCTATCTCTTTATGTGTTTTAACGTTGCAACGGCACGGTCGATTTTGCTCAAACGAGGATGTCAAAATAATGACCACATTACATACATTTTTGAGTAAAACTATTTATTACATTTTAGGATCTAAAAATCATTTTTAGTGAGAATTAAAATTCTACCCTTTGATAAATAATAGATACAACGTACTTAATTAAGTAGGGATAGTAATAATATGATGTGTAGGAAAGTATTTTCGGCCGTGATGTGCTAGGGGCGTCTTTCCATTCTAGGCCAAAACGCAAGGGTGTGTAAACTAGTCGCGTAAAGATTGGAAGTCACTTTTTTACTAATGTCTTCCAAACTATACAAGAGTAGTCCGCCAAAACTCGCGTGTACTTCTTGGTTACCTAATCAACTAAGTACCCAGTACCTTATTTCAAAACATATAATCAGTGCCAGTACGCATACGAACTAATCGGGAATGGTTTGAAATAAGTGTGCCAAACTCTATTACATGAACTTTCTATTACATGGGAATGATTTTATCTGCGTGTTTATGGCTAAACTTTTCATCATACTATGGCATGTGCCATATAAGCCCATTACAATGTTTTACCCTTATGAACCCGAAGAAGACGGTCGACGTCAGGGGCATCACGATGTTTGGTTTGGTTATCCTTTAAACCTTGCAGACGGAAATAGGAGCCACGCATAGCGGGGCTTCGTTGACCAGTATTTGATCATCTTGCAACGAAGCCGCTCCGCCGCCATAGTGCGGTGTAGCTGCTGTAGTCCTACAATTTTTTCACTGAACTTAATCTAGTCACGCGTCAATCAGTAATCGCTCCTTTTTCTAACTGCATGGTTTAAAGGAACCTAACCAAACTGAACCTCGGTGTGCCACTGACGTCACCCGTCTTCTTCCCGTTCAAAACGATTCCACAAAATCAATGATTTTTGTCAGGTGTAAGATACGAGTAGTAATGATATTCGATGTAGTATAGGTAGTTTGGAACCAGTACCGCATCCACGTTTCTAACTAAACACGAGCAGTGTGCAAGATCCGTGTATATATTGTAATCTCAAATTTAAAAACAGCATAGTATGTTGAGCAAGTTTCCAATGGCTGCGTTCTGGTCTTGATTACTTAGATTGGAAATACGCGTCCTGGGGTCGCGGATTTGGGAATCGGGATTCACAGAACAACTTTTTATTTGATTATTAGTTTTAGGATTGGGGTCCGGGTCACTGGGTACATACAGTCCCAGATTAACTTGAAGTTATGATTAGGTTGGAATTATAATTCCAAACTAAGTACCTAACTTTGACCTTCTTTTGAACTCTTTAATAAATTATTTATATTTATTTTATTTAGACACAGACATAGATATGGTGTACAGTAGGTACATGTGGAACTTATATAGTATGCATATAGTGACGCTCCTGCTCCCCTAACTAGATCACTAAGTGATCTGTATTCAGTATTGAGGAGAGACAGTTTCGACCCCTATTGAGTATCACAGAAACATGTTTTTTGTGCTCCTAAAACTTACAACAGATATTACTCAAAATAAAAGGAAAATAAAAGATAGTCAAAATAGAAAATTTAAAGTTTAAATTAAATTAACAGTGATAGAATAAAAACAGAAATAGAAAAAATAACATTTCAATGACATGCAAATTGATCAATATTGATCAATTAAATATTTGCGTAAGTGAATGTGAGTATGAGTGAGTGAACGTGAGTGTGAGCGTATGTGTATTTCATGGTATGTGAAGTTGTGTGTATTTATATGGATTAATGAATGGATTAGGATTAGGTACTTTCATAAGTAATCTTCAGTCTCGTCGTAACTTTTATTCTGAAGGAACCCACGTAAAATGAGTTTACATTTTCTGTATGGCAGATTATAAATATACAAAGAGGCGTTTATTTTATTGTATAAGTAAGGGCCAAGATAGAAGAAATATCTCTTTGTGAATTTAAGATGTGGTGGTGGGGCAGTGCAAAAGTTGAAGGTACCATTTTTGGTTTTTCGCTTATATCTCGGAAACCATGCGTCCATAGCGGCATAGCATGATTGTATGAACCAAATAGAAGGAGAATAAATTTCCCATAAGTTTTATTCAGTGAGCATTTCATCAGTTTTCGAGGCATCTGCGCATCAAGTCCGTAATTTTGGGAAAAATCATTTTTACCTTATCGCATTTGGAAAGTTGTATTTGATATCGCCTAAGATCCAGAAAGCAGCAGCAGTCTTTTCAAACCCTCCCTTCACCACCTAATGAACACAGCCAGGTGAAACCTGCATGTTAAGCTGGTATGGGGCTCCAGCTAATAATGAAGTCTCCCTCAGTGCCCACAAGTATAAACGTAGTTCTTGAAGTCAGTGGTCACCATCAAGCTTGGTATCTCTTGTCTTCTTCCCACCGAGGAAGCAGTAAAAAATAGCGCAGCGCATATATAAAATCCAAGTTGAAATGAATACCGAAGCAACCAAAGTTGTTCCCATCGAGAGGGCTGAGCTCGACTTAAATGCGCCGCTTAAAAAGACAGATGGAGGCCCATTATGCCAACTTGCAAGACTTGCGACTGCACCAGACTAACTCCTTTAGCTCCTGACTGCCTTTAAAATGATTTAAACCGACACTTCTTTAAATATACTGTATTAGTGTTGGTACTTAGCTTGTAGAAACGAGGTTATTTAAGAAGACTAGCTGATGCCTGCGGCTTCGCTCGTTCCATCTACCCTATCTATATCATAGGTCAGCGCCATCTTAATAACCATAATTATCATCATCATCATCATCATCAAGAATACGTTCTGGCGTGTGTACAAAATATACTAATCCTTTCAGATTTTTGTAGATGTTAATATTAAGTGTTCTTTACTGGACTAAGCTTTCCTATAAAATTAACGTCAAAGTTTTCGTTTAATTTACGTCACAAAAACTCATGCTAGAACGTCTGTCGTGGTGGAATAGAAATACCAAAACTTTGCCAGAAAAAGAACACAAAATCACGTTAAAGTCTTGGCTTTAAAGTTGATAACATTCAATGTTTATTCTACGTCTAACAGTTACAAATTCAGGCAAACTGAAGTTGGAGAAAAACATTTTCACAGATTTCTACACACAACACAGGAAAAGCGTACCCACGCCGTCTTTTTACTTACAAAACTTTGCTTTGCACGGGTAGATTGGTACACCTCACGCTGTCAAAAATGCATACATTGCAAATTCCCATTTCTCTTCGTTTCGCTACAGGAAATAAATAGAAAAGAGGTTTCTTTATGTGCTTACCAAACTACATATTTGCAGGTGCGATTCTTATTTCATAAATTCTACGAGTATTGTGGGATTAGATGGCAAAATCGTGACATTCGAATTTTGAATGGTCTATTACTCTTTTGATATATCATGTCATATAACCACATTTTGACATACCTCGTGCGTGGATGATCAAATCTGGACCGAAGAAGAGTCTGTACTTAACGAAAATTACTTCTGGGATCAATTGATGAAAAACTGAAACTGAATCCTGCAATTCCCAGTCAGGAATTAAACCCGCAGATTTTGTAAGAAAAAAACAATGTATTTTCATACAATTTAGCCTTTTTTAGCCATTTCTAGACTCGCCAATATGGATCAAACTCTATAAAGTCTATAGGTACAACGTTATAGATTCTTGTATAGTTAACCTGTCCGGACGTAATTATCTATAATCTGTAGCCTGATGCATGCATGCATGAATCATGTAACAGAGTAATCATATTTTTTATGTAAAGGTTTAACGATATTGAAACTTATTTAAATGCCTTTGTTTTTTTGCGAGGCTCAGAACACCGGAGCGTATACCTTCTTGGCCTAGATGGGTAAATGTCAAGGGGTTCGCCTAGCATGGGAATTTTACAAAGATAAAAAATATTAAAACTTCTGGGCAACACACGACGAAACAGTTTTCGATAACCATGCAATATCAATTTCAGGTTTTTGGGATTAAAATATAATATTATTTTAAACGTGAGGATTTTTAATGGGATTTCCAGTGACCATAGAGTCTTTTTATTGTCTTCATTTATTAGCTGTAAGTCCTTCATGTTCTAAAATAAATAAATAACTAATATAAGTTTCATTGTTATTATACATATTTTAATTGTTAGTAGAATGTAAAATAAGTACCTACAAATAAGAACCAACATCCAGATTATTTCCTTTATAATATTACATTACTTCCCTCATCTTTTTTAATATACGTATTTCAAAATCCAAAGTTGTTGTCAATAACATTTCCCAGAAATGTTAATGTAAAACGAAATACTCGTAGGTACAATAGCAGAACATTTAATTTTACGTAGAACATACCTAATTAGCTTATTTACTAACACCAAAGGATCCTCGGCAGTCTTTGTTGTTATTACGTCAGGAATAGTTATTTGTTATGCAAGGCTGCAAAGTTGATTTTTGTGCGCGAGTACTTGAATTGAAAACTGAGCGAGCGAAGGATTCTAAGATTGAACCGCGAGAGAAACGAGCGGTTCAAATATAGAATCCTGAGCGATGCGAAGTTTTCAAAGGTACGAGACGCAGAAAAACTTTGCTGCCGAGTGCAACACACAACTTTTCACCTCACACAGCGAGGAAATGTAGTGGGGGCGGCTCGCCTGCCAGTGTAGAAAAGAAGCAAACAATTGAATACAAGACGTGTTCGAATTTTAAACAACACTTTGTGCTCTAGAGCACAAAATGGAGTTTTGCGCTCAGATTTTGAATGAGAAATAGAATCTTTCCGAGCGGGTGAGGTGAAAAATTTATTATTATCCAACCAAAAGCAAGATGTCAGTATAAAGGTAATTTGCCGAAGATATAATGAACATAATTTATGATACCATGTAAGCAGCTTACCGTCAAAACGAGTTATTATGAAAAAAAAAAATAGAGCAGAGAAAATCATGGACTGGAAAAAGCTATCGTCGTGGCTTTTGCTCGTTCATATTTCTTAAAGTAATGGCCAGTTATATCTAACGTCAATTTATGTTGGGTGTTATTTGTATGTATTTAAAACTTTGTCTCAAAAGGCGATGGTTTAGGTTATGTATACTTGTGTATTTAAAAGAAAGTATTCGAATAGGAATCGAGAAAATGTTCTTGTTCAGATTTTATTTATCTTATATCGTTTGGAAGGTTCAACCTATTTTTTGTTGGTTGAAACAATAAGTACGGATTGTGACGTTCTATAATTTCTGGTTCATTCTTATGTAGGTACCTATTTAATAAGTAATGATTAAAGTTATTTTAAGATATCGTAACCCACTAACGACATAATTTTAATGGAGACGAAATTCTCAAAGAGTTTGTAACTTATAAGGAAACTGCCAGACAGTTATGGAGACGTAGGTAGGTTTTTCAAGATCTATAAATAGTTATCCAAGGCAGACGACACAATCAAAAGTCAAGAAGCTAATAACGTCTGAAGTTCCTTACTTAGGGTTGAACCACATCTGGCAGCACGGAATCGCCTTTTTCCGTCGCCCTTTCTCTTTCTGTCGCTTAGAACTGCCATTTGCTAGACCGAGACAGAAAGCATAATGCGATAGCACGCGGCGGAATCCTCGAGGTGGCCGCGTGCTATCGCATTGTATCGGTCTAGCAAATGGCAGTTCTAAGCGACAGAAAGAGAAAGGGCGAGGGAAAAAGGCGATTCCGTGCTGCCAGATGTGGTTCAACCCTTATACTAACAATCTGCTTAAATTTTAATTAAGGAAGAATTAAATAGGTTTCTTCAGCCCACAATTAAGTACAACGAAATTAAGAAACTTATAAGGTTGCTGTGGAATTGTGGATGGGTTTGATGAGAATTTTTTGAAAGAAAAGCGAGTAAATTGTGACGTGTGACAGTATAGAGTAGAAAAAGAAAACGTAATAGAATGGAAAGATGATAAAAAGTTTGAGGGTCTAAAATTTAGTTTTCTTTATATATTATTATTACAACGAGGAGCTCGTGGCTCAATAATTACAGCCGCACAGGCCGATCTTCCGGGTTAAGCTGCGCTTGCCGAGGTTGGTCTGTGGATGGGTGACCATCTGTAATAGCGAGTTTCCTCCGTGCCTCGGAAAGCACGTAAAGCCGTTGGTCCCGGCTGTCATTTGTAGATCTTTGACAGTCGATACTGTTAGTCAGAAGCTCTAAAGTCTGACAACCAGTCTTACCATGGGGTATCGTATCACCCAGTTACTGGGTTGTGGAGGTCCGACAGGCAGTCGCTTCATGTAAAATACTGATAGTCGACTGGAAGCCGACCTCAAATAGTTGGGAAAAGGCTAGGTAGATGATGATATTACAGCGATTATGCAATGAAGCCGGAAACACATTATTTAACACGCCACGCGACGCAACGTGTCGACACCCGATGTGCACCGTGCGCATGTCGTCGCGTCGGGTGTTCATAGTGTGATTCTGGTCATAGAAAACAATACATTTGATTTGACTCAACACGCATCACGTTTCGTCGGGTAGCGTCGGGTGTTTACAATTTGTGTTTCCGGCTTGAAACATGTCGAGGCGTATAACTTTGTAGCTGGCCAGTAATGTAAAATATACATGCGCTGTCAGGCTGTCACCGATCATGTTTCATCTGAAGTTTGCTTTTTGTATTAAGAATTCAGAAGCCCTAGCACGACTTTTTACATTTCTGTGACGTAAAGTAAACGGAAACTTTGATGGAAAAAAATGTTCGTCGTTCGTGCACTACGAGGCTTTTCATTTTCCGGCATCGTAAATACTTAACTTCAGCATTTCAGTTTTACTTCTGATAAACAAGCAAACAACAATGTGACATAATTGTTTACGCGCACACCTGAGCTGTAAGCGTTTGCGTTCCTAACACTAGAAAGTTATATACGGTGCATAAATATTCATCAGGTAGTCATTAACGGCGGTGCTTAAAACTTAGCTAGATTCTACCGTAACTTAGTTGCAGTTCAACTAACAAAAATAACATGAATTTTATAAGGTTTCCTCAAGTCTAACCTTGGTTTAAGTTCTTTACGCTCGTGTCGTAAAATTTATAACGAACTTGTACGAAGGAAGAATAGTTTGTTAGATACGCCTCGGGTACGTTTAGAATTACTTTGCATACTTTCTCGTCATGGAGGAAGTTTTGACGTAATATTGCCTGTTACAAAGTTGGTACTGAGTGTGTCTTTTTAAGATTTTATGAGACAGTGATGACTTAATGAGTTGTGAAGGGACTTTACTCAAGGCGCGATGCGATATCGAATTGCATCGATTGACGATATCGGTCAGATATTACACAAGCGTCCGGCCGAAGAAAATGTAATGGACGATCGCTAGTGTTTGCTAATGGAGTCGCACGGATTGACGATATCGCTCACAGATCTCCTCGATATCGAATTGCATGTACGTCCTAATGACAATGTATATGATTCTGTGTTCGAAATTCGATTGCGCAACTACTCGTCTCGTGCGAAATCTTTTGTCTTTGGTTTGCAGCGCCTTTAAGTCGTAGTAGGAAGGTGGATTTTTGAAGTTCACGGTCGAATTGCATCGCATCAGTCCATTAGTAAATACGTGCGACTTAAATCGGCAATCGACTCGATATCGCACGAATCGCGTCGCATCGAGGCAAGAGTAAAGTCCCTTACGTAGATACTTTAATATTACTTCTGAATGATTAAACTTTCAGAAACTCGGTGATACTGTTACCATTTTCCTGCTCTTATCCCAATAGGGTATATGCCTAAAAAAACTAATTAGTCTATTACTAGATTATCAAAAAATATTTGACACGTATATTTTCTTTTGTCACGTAAAACAAAATTGACGAAGATAAAACACTTTTAAAATGTCCAGTATGTCTGTGTAGTTTTTCCCACGTTTTTATACACTACGACTTTTCTTGTTTGTTTGTTTGTCGTTCAAAACGTGGCCACTCAAAACGTGGGGTGTATCTTTGCAAGTTACACCCACAATCTATACACGTTATGTAAATATATCCCTTAAATAATCCCTTGAATAATATACGCCACCACGTTTTGAGTGGCCCCTCTCTCAGTCCCGTAGGGTTATTTTCTTATTTTTAGGAAATTTAAAAACGTGGGCTTTAGATTTTTTTAAATTACTGGATTTTTTATGCGTTATATTATCTTTGCCATTGTAACCCTAGAATTAGCAATTTCATACAACAAATGTGTGACAATTTTGGTGTGCAATAATAGTAGATTACGCACCAAGGGAATAAAGCAGTGCCTTACGTCACGGGCATATTGAATCCCGAAGCGACACTAAGGATTCTGGGGGTGAACCTCCGGAGCGCAGCGAGGAGGTTCAAGTGTTAATTCCCGAGTGAAACGAGGGAATTAAGTTAAGAATCCTTAGTGTAGCGAGGGATTTAAGTTAGCCCAAGACAAAGGCAGCTTTATTCCTGAGGTGAGTACTCTGCTTTTCACACCACCTGCGAGGAAATAAATTCGAATTTTGAAATTTGATGTGGTACGACAACCTTCGAACGTGAGCATGCTGTGGTGCCCACCTCAGCAAGCGATCAGCTGTTGCAGTGGGGACTGCCGGGGGGCAGCCGCCGCTGCTTCAATTCCTTCGTTCAAAGTTTTCATACTATGTTTTGTTTGAGGTTCCAAATTCAAATCACATTATTCCCACGGGAATAATGAAATTCAGTTCATATATTATTCCCGGCTCCAGCGGGAGGGAACAATGCCTTGCTTTACGGTCGGTTAGCAGACATATTATAATTTGACATTTACGAGCAGGTGGTGTGAAAAGTATATTCTATTCTATTCTATCTTTGTAAAAATACGCATTGATTTAACAGAAGAAAAAAAAACTTGTTCTTTATTTTTCAAAACTCTAGTCATTAAATTAACAATTAAGACTAGAAACACACTACATGTGATGCGTCGGATGGCGTGTTTACCCCCACCATCGGCAACACACCGACCTGGCACGTCTGGATCGGGTGGCGTGTGAGCCAGTGTGAGCGCATGTTGTCGCGTCGGGTGTTCATAGTGTGATTCTGGTCATAGAAAACAATACATTTGATTTGACTCAACACGCATCACGTTTCATCGGGTGGCGTCGGGTGTTAATAATGTATTGTTTTCCAAATCAAATGTATTGTTTTCTATGACCAGAATCACACTATGAACACCCGACGCGACGACATGCGCACGGTGCACATCGGGTGTCGACACGTTGCGTCGCGTGGCGTGTTAAATAATGTGTTTCCGGCTTAATGGTGCTGTCAACATGGCTATTCATTTGGAGTCGAGGCAGCATGTCTCCTCCTTTCATACTTTAACCTGTCATCCCAACACCCACCTTATCTCTAGCTAAATCATCTTTCACACAGTCCATCCATAGTTTCTTACGTCCTTTACTGAACTATTAAGCACGTCTACTCATGTACTGTGACTAAGCATGTCTATTCCACTTTTCAAATTGGAATAGACATGCTCAGTCTTTTTATTAAACCTAAAACCTTTTAGCAAACACCACACAACTTTCTAGCAATCTGAAAAAAAAATCAAATAAAAAACCGTACGCGCAAGTAAGCGAGGCAATATCTCATGAGGAACGCTATTATTCTTGCCACGTCCGTCTTGCAATTAGCTCGGGCGCTTCGTTTTATGTTGCCACAATAACTGCTGGCTCTCGAAGCTGGCTTAATGCAGGAGGCGTGTCTAATTCTACATCAAGTTTTGCTGTAAAGCTAGTGCTCTAAGATAGCCACTGAAATTCGTGCTGAAAAATAAGTACACTTACTTAAATGATTTTGATTTTACATAAAATAAACTCATTTATTTTTCGAATGCCTAATGAGTATATTTCAAGTAATTCTGAAATAAATAATTAAACTTAAAACTTTTTTGAAGATAGAAAAAATTGGCTGCATTCTTTCAGATCAGTACTCGTGACGCTTCACCAATTAGGTTACCTAAGCTCTACTCTTCGTGATAACTGATATTTTAATAAATATACGAACTAATTTGCACCCGTTATTTGATAAAATACGGTTTGAAATTGGAATCTTCGGGACACTTTGGAGCAATCAAAGGTGTGTTTACATGAACAATTTACTCGACCATCGGCAAGTATTTCTTTCCATAAGAGACTAAAAGTAAAATCACCAGGCGATTTGTCGTACTCATACATTCAGCAGCAGACCATGAGGGGTATAAACAAGTGAGTGTAATAAATCTTCGTGTAAACGCGCCTTAATGCAAGGGGAGTGTTTAAATCCGCAGCAAGTGTTGCTTTAAGCCGAGGCCAAGAGTGCAGTGGTTAGCTGCTTACGAAAGTGATATGCTAATGTTGTAACACAGTCTTCCTATTGTTCGAGAAATTGTTCATAGAATACTGGACGGAATAAGACGTGAAATGTTATATTTAGTAGAGGAAATTATGGAAGGAGGGGGTATATTTTCTAAGTCCGTAAACGAAACTCGCTGCCCGACCAAGGACCATGCCCGGGTCGACGGCGCGTTGTGTCCCACGCGCGCCTCAAAGAGCGTCAGCATAATGACAGGGCCCCCCTCTCAGAGGGCCAAAGCCTGCCGGGGTCGCGGGATTATTTCCTTACCGTGACCCCGGAACAGGAAGGGCTATTGAAGGACACCGTGGATATTAGTCAGTAGAAGTCTGACAGTCCCTCCCGCCCTGCCCGGGGCCGGAGGACTCATTTGATGATTTTACCACGATAAAAAAAAAAAAAGTCCGTAAACGAAGACATGGGTACGTATACGAACCTAACTACCTCACGTAAAATCGGACGGATAATACCGCCAGGACTGAAGTCCTTTTGACGCGGCACTAGTGTCTACGTCATTACATCAAATTGCATTCCAAAAAAATTGTTTCACGAATTTTTCACAGGCCCTGAGTGGTGGCGCGGACTCTAAGGAGCTATCTGTCGAATTATTATATTATTATTATTATCATTCATTCTTAGATCGAGCTCCATGTTACAGGGAGTAGAAAACGTCCGTAACTAAGGCCGAAACCACGGGGTTTCGTGCTTAGAGATTAGAGGTTTGTTAGCGATGTTTGCTTTTGTAACTTTCTATAGAAGGATTTTGCGTTTTAGCTTAGAAAGGATAAGTCTTTTGTTGGAACTGTATCAAGGAATATTTTTATGTTGTTAAAACTTAAATACATAAGCTATCTTTAAGATGGTTTCTTTTGTGTGTCCGAGTCTCTACGTCCTAGAATGTTGACCTTATTGGTTAGGTTCTTCAGAAATGTCAATTGCGTAGTACTCGTAACCGATGCTTGTAGTAGTAGATACTATTCGTAGTCACAATAAGGATAGTACTAGTTGGTGAGCTGTAGGGCTCAGGCGTAAAATGTCCCTTTCGCAAAATGTCCACAGGTAGCAAAATTGCCCTTTCGCAGAATGTCCCTTTCGCAAAATGTACCTTTCGCGGAATGTCCCATTTCGCAAAATGTTCCTTTCGCAAAATGTCCCTTTCGCAGAATGTACCCTTCTTCACTCATTCATAGGCATTTTGCATCAGTGAAAAAAACTAGTCAAGAGACAAGAGGTGTAGAACAAAAAAACCGTCTGCCATACTATTTTTCATACAATTTGTATGAATGTAAAAAAAAAAATCTTTTTTTTGAGACAGTTTATTACCATTTTCCTAATTAAACATCACACCAGTACCGGTTTTTGTGCTCTACACCTCCTAGCTCTTGACCAGCTTTTTCTCTGATGCAAAAAGTCTATGAATGTTTGCGAAAGGAACATTTTGCGAAATGGGACATTCCGCGAAAGGTACATTTTGCGAAAGGGTCATTCTGCGAAAGGGACATTTTGCTACCTGTGGACATTTTGCGAAAGGGACATTTTGCGCCTGAGCCAGCTGTAGTTTATGGTTACCATGGAAAGGTTTATGAGAGAGTTTATGAATGTAAAACTCGGTATTCGTCTGTGAGCTCGTGGCTAAAGAGGAGCTCGTGGCTAAATAATTACAGCCGCACAGGCCGATCTTCTGGGTTAAGCCGCGCTTGCTGAGGTCGGTCTGTAGATGGGTGACCATCTGTCATAGCGAGTTTCCTCCGTACTTCGGTAAGCACGTAAAGCCGTTGGTCCCGGCTGTCATTTGCAGATCTTTAACAGTCGTTATTATTAGTCAGAAGCTCTAAAAGTCTGACAACCAGTCTTACCATGGGGTATCGTATTACCCAGTTACTGGGTTGTGGAGGTCCGATAGGCAGTCGCTCCATATAAAATACTGATATTTGGCTGCATCTGGTTCGACTGGAAGCCAACCCAAAATAATATAGTTGGGAAAAGTCTAGGCAAATGATGAAACTCGGTATTCTTCGCCTCCAGTCTTAAGAAACCAAGCACGACTTTTCATCGGATAATAGAGGCACTTATTAATTTTCACATTCATACATAGGTACTATAAGTACGCTGTACTGTTAAATACAGAAAACTTGTGTAAGGCTTCCGGTCCTGTTCTGGCAGCGTATCGCTTTCAGTCTTACGGTGCGTACAGACTATGTAACATAACATGTTATATAACATTGTTATATAACATTTTTCATAGTGTCGTCATGTTATATAACATTGTTATATAACATTTTACAAAAATTTGTAGTGTTTTATAACATTGCTACATGGTCTGTACGCACCTTTAGCTAACGTTGAAACTAATACACACATCAAAAGTGTCTAGGGATCAAGCATTTTTATGCGGATTTCTTGAGATTGAGATGTGGCTTTGTAATAAATTTATGATTTTATAAATTTATATGGATCCTTTTTGGTGCATTTCATAATTTGAATCAGGAACTGTAAATCAAATTCGAGTAAAAGATGAAAATCAGCTGTCAATATTTTCCCTATAAAAACATACAACGCATTGAAGACATTATTAGTGCTACTGTTTCCCTACTACTGATTAAAACCAACGTTATTATGGAGCGGCGACGTCATTTAAGCAGGGAAGAAATGCTCAGAGCCGTGGGAATGATAGAAGCTGGTTCCCGGCAACGTACTGTGGCTTTAGCTCTGAATACAAGTCAGAGTGTTATCAGTCGACTTTGGACACGTTACCGAAGCACTGGTACCGTGGCTGAGCGCCATGGAGGACGGTATCGCTGCACCACACGGAGACAAGACCGATACATTCAAATCTTAACTCGAAGAGCTCCAACAATAACCGCCATGATGTTAGCCGTGAGGCTTCATCACTCTTCAGGGAACTTAATTAGCGACCAAACAGTCAGAAACCGCTTGCATGAAGTGAACCTTCATTCCCGAAGACCGCTACGGGTACCACCTATAGCAATGCACAATCGTAGGATTCGATATCAATGGGCTCTTGAACACAGAAATTGGGCAGAAGAACAATGGCGTTTCGTGTGCTTTTCTGATGAGTCTCGTTTTGGTATGAGACCGGATACAAGACGTATACGACACTGGAGAACCCCTGGACGCCAACAGCGATTGAAATCCTGCCAGGAAGTCCATCCTTATAGTGGTGGAACCATCATGGTATGGGCGGGTATTTGGATCGGCGGAAGAACTGAGTTGATTTGGATCAGAGGCAACCTCAACGCTCAAATTTATGCTGAGACGATTGTATCAGACGTCATCGTTCCTCTACAAGTGCAAATCGGTCCCTTATTTCAGTTAATGCATGATAATGCACGACCGCACACCGCAAGAGTTGTAAGACAGACTCTCGCCGCAGCTAACATCAATGTCCTGCCCTGGCCTGCTCAGTCGCCAGACTTGAACCCGATTGAGCATGCATGGGATATGCTACAGAGAAGAGCTCTGCCGAATATGGAGGGTATCCAGTCGCAAGAAGACCTTTTTTTGTTGTTGCAACGAACATGGGCGGCCATTCCACAGCGTGATTTGGATGAACTCATTTTGAGTATGCCAAACCGATGTTCTTGTGTTGTTAGTGTTCGCGGTAGAAACACGGATTATTAATTGTTTAAGTTACCCAATAAAATTTTAAAGAAAACTGTTATTTCAGTCTTTTTTTCGAACTTTAATGTTAAAATGTCAAAAATCCTTTTATTAGGAAAATGGCAAATTTCTTTATGAATGCAAAGGTGACTTGGTTTATCGTTACTGTGACAAACGATAACACTTTATTTGATGAATCCTTAAAGAACATTTTAATTAATATCAATCAGGAGAAAAGTTATGCAAAAATATATGTTGATCCCTAGACACTTTTGATGTGTGTATTTAACAAAACCTAAGTAGACTTGTCAGTGCAGCGAAGCCCAAGCCTAAAAGCTTCTTTGGCCTGGACTAAGGCGAATTGAATAAATGGCCCTTAGAGATCGCCCGTTGCGATTCTCGCCTTTGTCCGCCTAAAGAGGGCTCAACACCGACTTCTACCGATTGAAAAGCATTTCTTCATTTACCCTACTTACATAATCTTCAGTGAACGGATAAACAAAGTCGACGGATCAAGTTTAACTCACGAAGTGGGGCTTGAAACCGGTTTAGTATAGTTAGAGGGTTGTGATTTTAGAGTTCCTCTGAACCGGTTTGCGTCTTAGTCTTAGTGCTTTCTCGTATGTGGAGCTCAGGGTTTATTTACATAAAATGATCAGCTTTAAATGGTCCTATTGCTGTTGCACTTTCTCGCTTGTAGAAGATATGGGCCATCATCACCCATACCCAGTACGGGTTGGTTTGAATTTACGAGAAGCTGATTTCTGTTACAATATTTCTTTACGGCATTGACATTAATTCTGGTGATGAAATAAATAATACCACTTAAGACGCTGTACATAGCGAACACTCTGTAAACGTCTAGTTTTACGTCGCAAGTATCTGTACATGCCACAAGCCAGAAAAAAATACAGTGTATGTCAAATGTATAAAGTAAAGACTTTAACAAAAACAATTTACAAAAGTGGTCTAGAACTACGAAATAAAAATTGTCAATATGACCACGAAAAAAATTTTTTCGTCTCGTAATTCTCATTTTTTTCAGCGGTAACCATTATATTTTTTGTAACTATAACACAGGAAATTTCATAAACTAAAGACATCTAATTTTTTTTGAACTCAGACCTGTAATTTTTTAAATCATCATCAGCCTATAATGTTCCCACTGCTGGGACACAGGCCTCCTCTCTTGTGAGAGGGAGTGGGCCATAATCCACCACGCGGGCCCAGTGCGGGTTGGCAGATGTCACATGTCTTCGAATTTTTGGTTCTAGGACATGCCGGTTTCCTCACGATGTTTTCCTTCACCGTTTTGAGAGCAGTGGTGATGAAACAAATTACACAAAGTAATGCGCCTGGCGGGGTTCGAACCCACGACCTACAACTTGTAAGTCGGGACCGATACCACTGGGCCACCACTGCTCTCCAATTTTTTAAATATCAAGTTAAAACTGCAAAATTTTTTACAATTTGCCCCCACGCGCAGCTGTTTCACCCCCGCGACTACCTTTGCTATATAGAGCTTGGATACAGCGCCTTAAATTACTTGCCGAGTTTGATTTCGTATATCTCTGTGGCCTTATCACAGGATTTCTATTTTTTACAGGGCTCTTGAAGTATTTACTGCGTTTATTGTATTGAACAACGAAGAAGCGCTTCTAGTGTAAGAATGAAGAACTATTTTTTTTTTAATTTCAAACTTTCTGTCTTAAAAAAGAGAAAAGTCATGCTAAGTCCTTTGGTGATTCTTCCAAACTGCTCTATTTTTTATGGGAATTTTATTAACTGTTACAAGTATCCTTATAAAAAGTACTTATAACGCTGAAACTAAATGTTAAGTCATAAAAACCATGCAAAGCCAAGGCAAGTCACTAGTTAAGTTATAATTCGCGAAAATCTTATTAACTTCAGGGTATCCTTATGGGAATGACCACCATTTCCTATACCAAAGCTGCTCTCTGAAGAGTCCCAGTAGACTGCCGACCTTGATGAAGATACCAACTAATTTATACTACGTTAATTTACTCGTCCATTTGGAATTTGAATAAAACTTTGGATGGAATTTAGAGGTTTCCATCTAAGTAGGTTGTACTATTATCTAATTTAACTTATTTTATTTTGTGTTTCTTGAATTATTGAATAGGAATCTGTTCTGTTCTACGGTACGTAATTGCATCATCATCATTTCAGCCGTCGGAAGTCCACTGCTGAACGTAGGTCTACCCCATGGATTTCCAATAAAACCGGTTGGAAGCGGCTAGCAACCAGCGTGATCCTGTGACTTTCATCTGATCACCTGTCCGCCTTGCAGGTAGACGTCTCACGCTGCACTTGCCGGCGCGTAGTCTCCATTCCCAGGCCCCATTGGCTATCAGTTCTGTGCTATGTGGCTGCATAATTTGGCTCGTTGCTAAATAGCGCATGTATCGATCTTCAAGATTAGGGCCAAAAGAGTGGCTCAAAAAGAATTATAATTAATAGTTTACTTAGTTAATGGTGGAAAGTTAGACAAGTAGTTTTATAAAGAGGTCTTACCTCATATAAGCTAGTACTAGCTGGGTTGTGCCAATTTACACCGTAAAAATTAAAAGTATTTTTTTTTGCATTGTAAAATCATCACATGACTTCGGCCTAGGCGGAGTAGAAGGGCAGAATCCACACTCAATGTCTAAGGTGTGTTAATTAATGAAATTATGAATGTAATCAACACAAATCCAACTTTTATTTAGATTGCATGTTTCAGGCATATGTCGCCGTCCATTTCCCAGATATAATTAATTTAAACTAGCCTGTCATGAATAAAATGAGCTTTAGTTTAACTTTTACTTCCGCAGAGCCATGCGGTTCGTATTAGTGTAAATAATTTTAGTTCACTTAGTTCTCGGGAATGCCTCGTTAGCGAATATTATAATGTCTAATTTGCTTTACGCTATGGAGAAATTTAAAATCGAATCTGCTGCCATCTAAACGTACAGAATTACCAATGCACTTTGACGACCCCGACAAAATTTGCAATCATTTTCTCAGTGTGCCGGGAGCGGATACGGTTAGTGACTCAATGCTCGACTTTTTTAAATGCAATCGAAATAACGGTTCTACTTTTAACCTGTCGCCCATAACGCACAAGGAAATCGCTAACGCACTGAGTACTATTAAAACCAATGCTGAAGGCTATGATGGCATTTCTTTAGATATGATTTTACAATCACTACCCGCGACTTTAGACGTCATAACCGCATTAATAAACACATCTATCGCAACCTCGTCCTTTCCTGAGCCATGGAAAGTCGCTAAAGTGCACCCTTTGCCGAAGACTCTTAATGCATTGGAGATAACAGATCTTAGACCTATAAGTATTCTACCAGTGCTTTCGAAAGTGTTGGAGAAAGTAGTATGTGCACAATTGGTCAAGTATTTAGAGGAAAATAAAATCCTTCCAGACGTTCAGTCAGGTTTTAGGAAAGGTCGGAGTACAGCAACGGCTTTGTTGGACGTGACTGATAATATATTGTCCGCTCAAGATAAGGGAATGTGTACGCTGTTGGTTTTACTTGATTTCTCACGTGCTTTTGATTGTATTAATGTTAATTTATTGTTGTCAAAAATGTTTTTCTATGGGTTTGGAGAAGACACAATAAAATGGTTTGAAAGCTACCTTAGCGATCGCACGCAATTTGTAGAAATCCAACGCGCAGATGGGTCAAGGGTTGTTTCTAGGCGTTGCTCAGTGAAAAGGGGAGTGCCGCAGGGCTCGATACTTGGTCCAATATTGTTTATTTTATATTGTGCAGATATAAGTAAAGTCATAAACAGATGTAAATACCATATTTACGCGGATGATACTCAGGTTTATATATCGTTTAAGCCAGAAGACTACGAACAAGCATTGCATGATCTAAATGCGGATCTTGAGGGCATAGTACAATGGGCCAATGACAACACGCTTGCATTGAATCCTACTAAAACCAAATACATACTTTTTGGTACTGCAAACCAGCTCAGTAAAATTAAACCCTGTGCCTACTGTGTAACTGTTAATGGTCAGCCTATCGAACGAGTCTATGAAGCACGTAATTTGGGTCTTGTAATGGACGCGGAACTTCGTTTCCACAAACACGTGACTCAGTGTATCCGTAATTGTTTTTATAGGCTTAAGATTTTATATAAAGCCCGTCCATATCTCAGTGAAGAGTTGCGAGTGCTGCTTGTGGAGTCTTTAGTTTTGTCTAAATTGAATTATGCGGATACAGTGTACGGTCAGCGACTTCTTTCAAAAACTGAGAAACTGATCCAAAGACTTCAAAATGCCTGTGCTCGTTTTTGTTTCAAAGTTCCCTTTAGAGGACATGTCACCCCTTTTTTCAACGAGCACAGTATCTTAAAAATGAAAGCAAGACGCAAACTGCACTTGGCGAGCTTACTCTTTGGAGTTATCAGAACCCAGACTCCTTCTTACTTGTTCGATAGGCTGTCATGGACTAGTAGACATAAAATTGGTCAGGGCAGAAAATGTTCGCAACAGCTTTCCATCCCTCAGCATAAGTCGGCGGCTTTTAGAGGCAGTTTTCGGTACGCAGCTAGTAAGTGTTGGAACAATATTCCTCCTCCCATTAGATACAGTAAAAGTTCTTCAACATTTAAGTCAAAACTGAAGCAATTTTTACTAACTCACCAAAAAGAGTTTGAAGACATTCGAGCCGACATGTCAGCTATTTGAAAAACCTGTAAATGTACCTACTTATTTTTTATTTTTGTATGAGTATAATATAGTATCATTATTAATATTGGGTCCATTTTTTGAGGTATGATCCTAGCTACTCAGTTTATCTCAGGCAGTTAAATGTAGGTATTAGGTAAGTACACTGTGCACTGTATACCTATTTTTGTAATTGTAAGTACAGTGGTTAGTATTTACTATTGTCCCAGCTATTTTGTGGGTTTTTTGTCCAGATCAGCTTCTCCGCAAATCTCGTAACTGGCTAAAGGAAGCGCCCTTTGACACCGATGGCGCCGCCCGCGCCGCCGTGGTGTCCCGTCGCAAATTGTGAGAACTGTAACATACAACACAAATCGCTATAATAACCTCAACCAATATGGTACGCATTACTGCTCAGCATTTTCTATCTCAACTTACCCCATGTGTCTGGCCTACTAACAAGCGAATGGGACGCGCCGGGCGGCGCGGCGGCCGGACGGCGCGGCGGCGCGCGGCGTGGTGTTCGAATGGCGCCTCCTCGCCCATCCATCGTTTTCGTTGATTGAATCTGGAACTGGGCGACGCCTATGCCATTTTTGTGTATATGTATGTTTCACTGTAGCAAACCTGTAAGGGAATATAAAGTAAATTCTCTGTAATCGTAATTAAATAACTCATGACATCTCATTTTTATTTTTTATGCAACTCTTAAGCGCTTACCTTCTTATTTATTCGATTTTTAATATTGTTTCTTATTTTACACTTTGTTCCACATTCTTTTGTAGACTTTGTACTAATTTCGCACGTATTTTACTCACTAAATAGTGCCATGATTGACCAACGTATCACCAATAATATTTAATTATGCACTGGATGGCTATGTGATTCACAGTTGAGAAAAAGCCGGTGATAAATGAAAGTAATTTAGTGCGCCTCGCTTGGCTGCTTGCAGCGTTTTGCGGGCGAAGGAGCTACATTACTATAAGTACATTATAATATCCGTGGATCGGAAGTGCGGCAACGTGCAGAACAGGTTTTAATAGGGCTAAGTAGTACCACATGTTACCTATACGTCTGTCTCATCTATTTAGTGTGGTTTTATTTCTGGAATTGTTTTTGTTACACTCAATCTTTATTTATTTATTTTTGTTACGTATTTGTTTTTCACTACACATTTTATTATAATAATTATTATTATATTAGTAAGGACGCCAGCACATCGAGCTGCCGCGGTCTGTCAGGTTTCGTCGACAGATTTTCGGCCTTATCACAATAGTGGAAGGTTGGTGTTCGGTTGGTGGGATTTGACGTGTTCGTGTTGGTTGACCTGCTGGCGTCTGTATATATGATTTATAAAGTATTCTGTAAATTATAGACACTGACTCAGTACCTTTATTTAGTTTACGTATTTGTTTTCGAGCGTATGGCACTCTTGGGCTGCAGCTGAAAATCAGCGTCAGGTGGCAAACTTTGTGTTGCCATCTGACATTAAGCTGAGCTGAGGCCCTTTGGCATTATTTCTTTATTTGAGTTTTATTTCCTGTTTTACTACCTACTCTCTTTATTACTTTATTTGTATTGTTTTAGTTTTAAGTTTTAGTGCCAATAAACGCAATTTTCTTTCTTTCTTTCTTTATTACAACTTTTGGTATAAATTGGACTGTATGTGTTGTGTAATATTACCTAGTAGGTAAAAATCACTGGAAAAGTCCATTTGTTGGGAAAATTTAAGTGAAATATGAATAATTTTATGCTCACGCTTGATATAAAGAAGCCCCGGTTCGACACTGGCAACAATAATGGCTCTTGCCGATTGTCAGAAAAAAAAAGAAGAAGAAGCCTACGGATTCAAGCGATGTGTGAAGTACAACGCGCGCGTCTTTTGTTTCCTCCTCGTAAATTGAGTCTTCAAACAGCTTTATTCACTTGTTTTCTCTACAATCAGACCTGGTAAGCATCCGTACGTTCAGCGGGCGCTGCCAACATACAGTGTGCGTAGCATGATTTTCGACGCGCGCTTACACAGGACCGTGCGTTTGCATATCTACACCCTCAACATCATACCTCTTGGTTCTTGAAATCGAAAAGCGCTCGTTTAGAAGCGCTCAATGTGTACCTTGTCACAAGATGCGTTTCGTTTGAGCTTTTAACGCCTATCCTCGTGGCTCAAATCTTCTAGATATTGCAAGGAATGTAGCTGCTCTATAACGGTAAAGTTCGGCCTACCAGTTTATTACTTCACGTTTCAAAAAGTTTACACAATTCAAATACATCACCTCCACCATCAATTTAAAAAATATAAAATACACGCAACGACAGTAGCACTCACAAAGTCACGAACACTTCATACTGTAGTTTTTACGGAGAGTAAATATTTTTTTACAGAATAGGATGCTTTTTGCCTACGCCAAAAAAAAACAGGTGAGACGGGGCTACGTGGGTCAACCCAGCTCCTTCCAGAAGCTCAGAAGTCTCCTGGGATGTTCACAGGCATCTTGGAGCGACCTCGGATGCAAATTCTAATTTTTTGTGAAGGTAGCATCCACACCACATATCACTTTTTTATCGTGGTAAAATTATCAAATGAGTCCTCCCACCCAGGGCAGGGCGGGAGGGACTGTCAGACTCATACTGACTAAAATCCACGGTGTTCTTCAATAGCCTTTTACATTCCAGGGTAACAGTAATTTGGTAAGTCCTGCGACCCCGGCAGGCTTTGGCCCTCTCTTGCGTAATTTTATGGGATGGATGGAAAATTACTTCTTCCATCCTGGACGTAGCTGAACTAACTGTCAGATTCGTACCGACTAAAAATCACACTGTTCCTTCAATTTCCCTTACCGTTATAAATCACTCACCTCGTTGAAATTTCGGGAAATCATACTTCATACTTATCATACTTACTTTATAATATAATTCTAGATACTAATAATATAAACGTGAAAGTTTGTTTGGATGGATGGGTGTTTGTTACTCTTTGATGCAAAAACCACTGAACGGATTTGGATTTTGGTACACAAATAGTTTATAACCTGGATTAACACAAAGACTAGTTTTAATCTCGATTTTATATTCCTGTAGGATAATTTTAGAGTTGTAGCGGGTGAAACGGCTAGCAACAGCTGGGGTGCTAAGGCAGGAAACCTCCACGTGTGCCCGTGGACTGGAGTTCCCTCTCGGATACGTCCGGGGGGAAGTCCAGTTTTTCGGGCCGGTGCACCCTGGGATGCGGGCAAAAACTCTTCCTTAGGCACTGTGTGCCTAAGGGGTTTCTTTGCCCGTATGCGAATAGCCTGTCGTGTGGACGCTCCAACGCGTGTCCCTCTGATCAGCAGAGGGCACAGCGGCGGAGAGGGCTTGCGGACGGTGAGTAATGGGTAGCTCGCCGTCCGACCAAGGACAAAGCCCGGGTCGGTGGTGCGTCGTGTTTCGCGCCAAATGCCTGCTGGGGTCGCGGGTTTTTTCTTAACCCAGAATACCGTGGCCCCGGAACGTAAAGGGCATCCGAAGGAACACGGGTGGATTTTAGTCAGTAAGAGTCTGACAGTCCCTTCCGCCCCACCCATGGATGATTTTACCACCTAAAAAAAAAAAAAAAACGGCTAGCAACAGCTAGTATAGTCGACATTTTCCCGAATGCTCATCACATAAACATGTCTGTAAAAATGGTTGCAAAAATATCAAAGAAAATGTTTTTATTCTCTGCTTCGTAGGTACATGTTAAACTTGTCACTAAGGTTAAAGATGGGATTGATTTGACAAAGGAATTTATTTGTTGGCTGCGGAAATCTAGACGAAATAGTGATGGATTTTCGTAGGCTTTTTTTGGATATTGGGTGGAAGCGTTTTCTTACGTAAACAGATAATAAAAGGCTGTGATCACTGGCATAAGCTGATATTTTTTTTTATTTTAGGGAAAAGCAATTGAACTATTTTATTATTTTAAATTTTAAATCTATATTTTTAAATAAATAATCTAGAAAGAAGAAGAAATCATAATATAATCTACTGTATCAAAAAAGGTTTCGATTTATCAAAGTGATAGATTTTTTTTTTGTATGTTGTTTACGTTCTGTAACACAATGTTGTTGTAAATTGTATCATTTATGCATAATATCATTTACAACAACATTGTGTTTTCAACATTCCTTTTCTGATTTCGATACAGGATTAGATCCAAAGTATAGACTTAAAAGGCTGTCGACTTTAAGTTTTGATAATTTGTTTCTTAAAAAAAATTGTTGCATTTAGATTTTTTCTTCAGGAAAGTGCTTTGATTGAAAACAACCGAAACCAAATCAGATCATCCGTTAGGGAGCTGTGATACCACCAGAAAGATACACCCATACTACAACTGTTGAGTAGCTTTACATTTTCTATCTCATAAAAAACTGAAATAAAAAAAATGGACCACGCTAGGTTGATAGGATGATCATCTGCCTAGACTTTTGCCTTCTATATTGGGGTCGGCTTCCAGTCGAACCAGATGCAGCTGAATTTTAGTATTTTACAGTGACTAGGTAATATAAGATTTACTTTATTCCTTATGGGTCATTTCACGCAGGCTCAATCCTTTACTAATTTCGGTGTATTTTTTTATTTGTAGGTTTTTGGATGAAAAAATAAACTTGTTTTATTCTGGAACACATTAGTATTCTTAGTATGAAATAAACAACTGTAGTTGTTTTGAAAATAAGACAGCCACCGAAATTGCCATCCCACCGAAATTAGTAAAGGATTAAGCCTGCGTGAAATGACCCTTATTTAATACCACGTAGCACTCCGCCCATCATTCAACGAATACAAGACCTCCTTCAAGTAGTTAGAATCACAATGGAATAGAAGTGGCCATTGTCCCACCACAGGAATAGTGGGAGTCGAGAGGGCAAAGTGAGTGATTAAGTTGCTCAACTAATTATACGTAACTAGCGTTTACTTGCGCCTTCATCTTAGTTATTTCTCACCCTTTTACGAGGTTATTGAACCAGTTTCCTAATTCCATCCCCTGTTGTTTTCGAAAACTTAAATACATTAGGTCGTTAACCCCTCAATCTCTGCTCGTTCTTAAATTATACTGTTCTAATTATCTAATATCAGATAACCATACCTTCGAAGTTTTCAAATTTATTCGAGCTAGCAAAACAAACGTTTTCTCATTATACTAAAAGAGCCCTTTATGTAATGAGATCGAAGCGGAGAAAACTTTCCAATTAAATTTTCCATAACGTTTAATATATCAGTTCTAAATATAGCAAACAAAGTTGTAATGGGGTAGGTATCCTACCTCCTCCGTTGAGTCGACCTCTTTTCACCTGGACCATTATTTATTTTTAAATGTTCAAATTTCGAATGTCTTTCGGTCATTTTTGTCATTTCCGTCTTCCATCTCATCATTTTTGCGGCATCGTTCTAGAGGGACTACAACGATTGCTTCAAAGATAATGTTTAATAAATTATCTTTTATATTATACTTTACACAACGAAGAACAAACACGTAACATCAATGAATATTAGAAAAGTTTGCCGGTTTCCGTGTTGGTAGCGATAAATCAAATCTGTCGTAAGGAGGCAACACCTCGATTCGTTTCGTTGCCTGTTTTATGACTAATTGGAGTTAAAGTTGTTCAAAGTTCGCTACAAACCGCACGGGTGGCCACATTACTAGCTGAACTTGCCACAGTGAACTACGAATTTATTCACAGCGCACTTCTGTCTTGACGAATGAAAGAAAATAGCTCTTTTTGCTCGCGACGCGGCGACGTCGGGAACAACGCCATTTGGAAAAGTTTGGCGCATTAATTTTATAGTTGGACAAAAAACAAGCTTCTCATTCATGATTCTAGTAATTGAGAGAAGTGTTAGTGGACTAGACCAGCGATTCCCATTTGCCTGATCGCGATGCGGTATCTGGGTATCCGGGCCATCAATTTAAAATACTGAGTCGCAACACAAGAAGTAATAATAATAATAATAATATTCCACAACTATCACACAACGCCATCTAGTCCCAAGCTAAGCAGAGCTTGTGTTATGGGTACTAGACAACTGATAAACATACTTATATATTTCTAAATACATACATATTATAGATAAATTACACCCAGACACAGAACAAATGATCGTGCTCATCACACAAACATTTGTCCTGGGTGGGAATCGAACCCACGACCTCCGGCATAGCAGTCAGGGTCACTAACCACTAGACCAACAGGCCAGTCTGAACAGTCTCAGAAGTGTTGCAACCCAGCCTTGTTTTTTTTTAGTAAAAAATAAGTAGCAGCTCCACGCATTTACTTATTTGCAAATTATCAGTCTAATTGGAAAAATTAGTCCTTTTAAGAATTGGGCCTTTTTGAGAATTGGGCCTTTTAAGAATTGGGCCTTTTAAGAATTGGGCCCTTTTACGAATTGGCCATTTTAAGAATTGGGCATTTTACGAATTGGCCATTTTAAGCAGTGGGCATTTTACAAATTGGGCATTTCCCGGCTAAGCCGGTTCGCACTTGTAGTGACTAAATAGGCGCTACCAACGTATTTATATAGTATTAACTAGCACTTTGCCCGCTACTTCGTCTGCGCGTGTTTCTAATTTTGAACTCAGTAAATTTAATTCCAGCTCACCCACCTTATAGGATACTTTTAGAAAATCTCTAGTAGTTTCAGGGCCTATATTCAATACAAACAAACAAAAATAAGCTAGGGGTTAATTTAAAAAAAATATTAAATACGTATCCTTTATTCGATTGAGAGATAATTTATGCCCAGTTTAGAATTTATGGAAGCAGGCAGTAAATCCTTCCCTTAAAACTTAATCAATACTTTTCAAAACTTAGGGGGTGATTTTCGAAAAACCCAAAAATGGAGGGTAGTTTTGAAAAAAGAATAGTGTCCATCTTTTTTATTTACTTATACTCACATTCGTACCAAGTTTCAAGTTTATAAACCCAAAGAATAAGATTTTGCATACAAAGGTTTTCACCCCTTTTCACCCCCTTAGAGGTAGATTTTCGCAAAATCCTTTCTTAATGCTTACTTACATTATAAACTGCAACTATCATCCAAAATTCAGGTTTCTACGTTTAGTGGTTTAATATCCTCCGCTTAAAACTTGAATACCCCTTTTCACCAACTTGGGGGGGTGATTTTCGAAAAATCCAAAAACACGTGTTTGATTAATTCTTATCTAGTATATAAATACTGATTTTCAAATTCATCAGCTCACGCGTTATGATTTTTCCATACAAACTTTAACAACCCCTAGATTACCAATGGAGGGTAGTTTAAAAAAAATAATGGTGCTAATCTTATTTATTTACTTGTGTTCTCATTCGTGGTAAGTTTCAAGTTTATAAACCCAAGGAATAAGATTTTTCATACAAACGTTTTCACCCCTTTTCACCCCCTTAGAGGAGGATTTTCGCAAAATCCCGTCTTATTGCCAATCTACATGGTAGACTGCAAATGCTGTCCAAAATTCAAGTTTCTGCGTTTAGCGATTTCGGCTGTAGTCGTGTCAAAAGAAAAACCCCTGTTCTTTTATATATATAGATAATACCTTTTTTCTGTTAATAACTGTGTATTATTTTATATAATGGAACCAGCTTTGATTTAAAACTATTAAGTGGGTCACGAAGGGGCAGTGTGAAAATTACCGGGTCATAATTGAACAACGTTTGGGAAACACTGGACTAGACTGTAATCTATGATGCCGGAGAATTTGTGCCATCGTCAGTCTGGTCTCGCCGGTTTTATGTAATCTTCATTTGTCAGGACTTATCACGGTCCATAAGTATATTTGTTAAACGAATAGTTGGAGTAGCCAAGAGAAACTTGTTGCGATCAAATAGAACGTTGTACTCGTTTAGAGCTGCTCTCAGGAGTTCGAGTGAAGAATCGATTACTTGGGAGAATTCTTGATGTGGTGAGTGAGGAAGTGTACGCTGTTGCTGAGGTTCAATGTGTGTCTGAAGAGGAGCATTATTCGTTTAGATTTTGCAGAATTTTTGTTCTTTTCCGGATCTTTGTATCTTTCTTTTTATCTCTCATAATATCTGGAATGTGATTTAACAATTTAGTATATGAATATTAACTAAGTATATCTCACAAGAATGCAAAAAAGATAAAATGTTCTGGATTCAAAAATAAAAAGGTCGGTCTATGTTTTTCTTTCTTCGAATTTGCCAGGTATACACTACAATTCTTCCGCAAAAACCTTCAAAAGGGAACAAACTGCTATAACAACTGATCATGCGTTAACAACACTTAAAAAAACAATAAGCTGAAACTTTTAGAATATATTTTATCCCCGTGTTTCACGGAACATAGCTTGCTTTGGCTCCCAAACTTTTCCCAACATTACCTCCTCTGAGTGTGGGTATTTATCATAAAAATTACGTCACTTCCCACCGTGTGGAACTACATTTTCACGGGAAGGGTTTTGATATAAAGGTGGAGTCATTATGCAAATTCTTTTAAGGTCTTTGAAGCGAGTGTAGAATATACGAATTGAGTTTTCCGGTAGTGTGGTTGGATATAAAATCTAGGCGTTTTTGGGTAGTTCTTCGAAATTTGATTCTTTGACTGATTCATATGGTCAAATTTTAATTTCACTTTCAGCTCAGTAACACATGTTCATATGAAAGTAGATATTCCAAATAACATTTATTTGTTTGAGGGACTCGTTTTTACAAAGTAGTTTTTAAGATATCGACGTTTAAAAATTTTGTGCCCAAATGAATCAGAATTTGCTACAGCTGAATCAGGAACAGAAATAAAAATGGAAAACTATAAATAAAAATGGGCTTTGGATTAAGAAAATAATCATAATGTTATAACAACAATAATATTTTTTTATAAAACAATTAATTATCAGTGATCATAGATCAATTCAACAATAAAATTCTTGTTTTTCAAAATGACATTTACAGCAATAAATACTTAAAGAAAAGCGAGAATTTTGTTATAAATAGGTACTAGATAGTTATTTTAATGCTACGTCATAATATTCTCTCTGTTTACTTTTGTTTTTCTCTCTTTTTTTTTCAAATATTATTCTTTCATTTTTAATTTCCACGCAGCATAGGTACTTGTCTGGATCTTTTCTTATTTTCCTTCCTAGAGGGATGAAAAATTCGTACGTCCTGTGAGTCTCTTTTTCTTATAGATATATTTTTTCCATCTTTTCTACTATTGATAGTGGCATTGTTGTGAACAGCAATATAAAATAAAAATAAAATAGATAGAGTTTGACTTATGAATAAATACCGAAGAATAATGTCAAAATTGTCTCACACACACTCTACTGACATGGAAAAGTAAAATAACGTAACAAAAGTGCTCCTTTCTGGCTGGAAAAGCGGAAAACTAATTTATTTTCAGATTCATATGGGTTTTTGAACATATCAATCAGGCACAGATGAATCATGATTTTGCCTAAAATCATGCATATCTCATCATTCATACAAACTTCAGTATTATCATTTTTCTACACGAATCTGTAACCCAAAAGCATCATACGAAACTCAGATTAAAGTCTTAAAACAGCAAAATAAAATTAATAAATTAGGCATTGTAATCAGCAAGGTACCTGAACCAAGCACAGATGAATCAGATATTTGCCTTTGTTTCACCGGGTTCTAAGCCAACCAGCCTCACTTCCGCCTTCTAGCACGTTCGTTGTACGACAGGTTTCCCCCCACGCGGGATCCCAGACTCTCATCATTATTCCTCGACCATGTACAGTCAAGCAAAGCTTACTCCACATGAATCAGTATTATACGCCGGACACTTCTTATTTACTTAATTAAAAACAAACTAAAGTAGTTATATCTAATACATTTTTTTTTGTAAGAGGTCAATTGATTACCCTTCGATATAACTTTAATGTATATTGATGAATCAAAGGGAAAATGCGACATCACCCATTTTGTTCCGGAAAATGGGAAACGGACGCCCCATATGAATCAGGAGAACAGACTTCAAATTTTTTTATTTTGTATCTAGATAGCTACTATTAAAAAAATATAATTTGTCCCAGGTAGAGCTAAAGCTAAACTGTACAGAAAAAAATATTACATGCCGTTTTGTTAGTTGGTTACAGAAATATACCCACAGACATCGAAAATTTTGTCTCTGAAGAACTACCCTTTTGTGATTGGTGTTGCGTGCAGAAATGTCAGGTACCTCCATCGCGCTGCAGTTTTTAAGTGGTTTTCTTGCAATAAAGTGCACACGATCACGGACAAGAAAATTGAACATTTCCACGTTGATATAGTTTGGGGGATAATGGAAACCAGCTACGAAATTACTTGAACAATTTTATTGTGCTCTATAAAACGTGGAAATGAGGGTCTCTGTTGAATAGGTCACAAAATCTATAAAAATGTTAATTTTTACGCTCGCTTCCTGGAAGTGTCGTAAACGCGATGGGATTCCATCAGGTGGTTGGGCAGCATCATCCATTGCATACTGATAAGTGATAACATTTGATTACAAACCTCAATTTGGCGGTAATGATCTGAAAACTAAGGGTTGGGGTTCATAATCGAGTTTTTAGAAATACTTAAACCTTCTTTATCTCTCTTTGCTTTGACGTGAAAATATGCAACTGAGACTACTGCTGAACACTTCTCTAAAAAATTGACAACGTCACAACATCATTTGTCGTGGATGTAAGGGTCGTTTTGCAGTTACCCCTTTTTTTAGACAAGTGTTCAACATATGTTCAACTTTTTGTGCTACGACGGTATTTGTCTTCTGGGAAAGCTCACAGTGAGTGAGTAGGTTACTTCTAGGCAAACGCTTCACCATTGACCACATCTTCGCTTACCATCTAGCAAAATAAAGGACAAACGCGAGCCTCTCGCTAAATAAAATTCAAAATCACATACTGACACAAATAAACATTGAAACTTGACGTTATTTTTTTTACTCAAAAGACTGGCCATAAATTTTCTAGAATAGCTTTTAAGTTCCATTTAAAAAGTCGAGGCCAATTTAAAAAATCCTTCTGGCGCACTTGGCAGCTTGCCTCCGAAGCTGGTAGCCTGGCTGTCATTGCTAATCCGTCGTTGGAGGTGTAAGCCAAAATTCTAGACACGCTTTTCGTCGACGAAGCATAGTATACAAATCACCGGTAAGTTATATTGGCAGGTTCTCTTTCCACAGCATTTAGAACTCTTGCTGCTAGCACCATTTTGAATGTTATTTTTTTTGTATTTTTCGTGAGTAGCTTTGGAATAGAAAATGTATATATACAGGGTTTTTGTGAAAAATAAATCTATCAATGGAAAATATTTCATTTTGTACGAAACCCCCGTTTTTTTTTAATCTTTCCGGGTTGCTTTCTTGCAAAAGTGGTTTATAACCTCAAATACCTCCAACCCATGAAAGGTTGTTTTCAAATAACCTTGTAAATGTTTTTTGCATTAGTTGGTTGGTTGCCTAGATTCCGCCCACTTAAAAATATCCCATGGGTCTATTACGATAGGCGGAGACCTCTCGCGCCCGGCATTGGTTTCGGCCATGCTGCGGGGCGAGACGGAGTGGGAAGCGGTCGCCTCCTTCTGCGAAGCAGTAATGCTCGCGAAGGAGGAGGCGCGCCGCGAGCGAGAGAGGACAGAGTCCTCCCTCCGCCCCAACCGCGGTGAAGGACGCCCACGGCGACGGACGTCGCGCGACGATCTCCGACCACCGTAGGCGCGGGCATGCGGGCAGCGAGTAAAGGGCAACTCGCTGCCCGACCAAGGACCATGCCCGGGTCGACGGCGCGTTGTGTCCCACGCGCGCCTCAAAGAGCGTCAGCATAATGACGGGGCCCCCCTCTCAGAGGGCCAAAGCCTGCCGGGGTCGCGGGATTATTCCCTTACCGTAACCCCGGAACGTAACAGGCTATGAAGGACACCGTGGATTTTAGTCAGTAGAAGTCTGACAGTCCCTCCCGCCCTGCCCGGGGTTGGAGGACTCATTTGATGATTTTACCACGCTAAAAAAAAAAAAAAAAAAAAATGGGTCTATTACGATATTATGTATCGGGATAAACAGTATCCTATCCTATAAACTCAAAACTTACGTACCTAATTGAGTTACAAACATCCATCCATCTAAATCACACATTCGCATTTGAGTTCAAACCTATTTTAAGTTATCATTAAATCAGCTCAGTGGTCAATGCTAAGCACATTTCCAGTTATAATTGAATTTAGTTCTATTCGGCATCCAACGTTGATGGATGAAATATTCATTATTTATTTGAAAGACCGTAACAAGGCTTCAGAATCGAATATAACCAATATTCACAGAATCTAAACCGTTTTTCCCGGAAAAATCAACAAACCAAGTGACAGAATATGAAGTTGTATAGAAAAATACAACAAATAAGTGACAGAGTATAGAAAAATATACGAAAATAGCAACAGTTGAATATGTCAATCAATTCACGTGTTCCGATGAAACCTATGAAACAAAATAACGAAATATATCAATCAAACTCTCTTCAGTTCCAATTAGGTTAGTTTCGAACACGTCCAAACTATTGATACGAGTATACACGCATGTACCGTATAGGTAGTGTTAGAAAAATTTTGCAATTTTACATCTGTTTTTTTTTCACCCGCTTTAGTTGAAGTACACGGATCAATTACGGTAAAAAGGCAAAAATCCTTGACTACAGCTTCCTTATTTTGATTGAATAGTACGATGAACAACGTTTTACGTTAAAATTCAATCCTGTTAATTCGCAGTTTGATTTCGATATTCCATTTAAGAGCGTTATGACATACTGAAAGAACACAGTTTCTGTCAATTTGACATCGTGATGCCCCCCGCATAAAAACAAAACACTAACGAAACAGCTATGCCTCGTATACCAGGAAGAAAACAACATGAGCTTTTGCCACTTTTCACTCGAATAAACAAAGTAAGATCCCGAGCTTCTAGACACTACTTATATTCTTAAACGAATGGATAATATGATAAATGTATACCTATCAAAATAAAATAAGGGCCACTCATTATATTACACTTTAAACCGCACATTGTGTCAATCTGCGAATTGGATATAATTATTTGTAATTTACAAAGTGTGCATTATAAAGATTATTCAATTCCATTCTATAATACGAGTAAATTATCTTGTTATGATATCTTTCAAGTGTTAATTTTGTTTCTAGTGGCTAATTTGAATTCATAACTTATTTAATTAGATTTTTGAAATTATTTAGAATTTACGATTTGGTGTTTAAAATTTTTCAAACTTTTTCTTTGACTTATACATCAAACAGTCATTTATGCCATCTATTCAGAGACATAATAATTATGGACGCAAAACCAGCCACTTGGGGTGATTACGGTGACATAGATAAGGAGAGGCTGCCGACAAACTGTCCTGCAGTTTGGCAGAAGATATGTATTTTACAAACTGTGTACAAATGTTGAATGAATAAATAAATAAAAAAAATAAAGATATAGCCAGAAGTGGTCGGTTTAATGCTCGAATATTTCCAACCAGTGGTACAAAATATTTGAAACTAGTGTCAAAAGAGACGGGTAATATCACCAAACGCCGTGATCCAGGAAGAAAGTGAGTAAGGCCCAAGAAGACCATCAAGTTCGTTAAACCGCGCAAAGAGAGCGATAATCTACTGCGCGGATCATACAAACTCCATTGCGACCAGCCACAAGCTCCCCTATATTTGACAAGACAATTTCGAATCGACACCATGGAGATTAAAAATTAATATTCAAGAAGATTCCAAGAATCTTCTTGCAAAGGAGAAAATTTATTGAACTGTTTTGACTGGGCTTCAGTGCTTCATATACTGGGTTACAGCTGGATTATTTTTTTAATAAAGACAGATCTATCAGAGTTCAACAGGTTTCAGATCATTTCACTCTTGAAACAGAATGTTTTGGTGAGCTTTAAATTATAATCTGTATCTCGCAAAACTGAGCTTTCACTTCCTAACGAAGGTACGTACCTGCTCAAAATTGCATAGAAAAATGTGGTTCAACTCTACATTATTTCATTTGCACAACAAGTAGTACCTGATTTCATCTTCGATTAATCGCGACTAACAGTGCATAGATTCGTTTATGCTCGAATTACGATGCTACAATTGGTCACTCAGGCTTTTTACCTGATTTCTATTGAAATGGTATAGAAAATGTTCGTTATTTAATACAGAACATTTCACCTTCAGTAAAATAACACAGGGTTTAAGAGAAAAAAGAACTCTTTAGAACATTGAAAACATTATTTTTTCGATTTCATTATTTTATTTATGACTCATGTGACTAAGAGAGTGATGAGTATGAATGTTGATGGATAGAGAGGAAAAGGAAGGCCAAAGAAAAGATGGATGGATTGTATACGAAATGATTTGAATGAAAAAGGAGTAAATGATACTATGACGTCTGATAGGGGAGAATGGAAGAAAAAAACGTGTTGCGCCGACCACAAGTAAAAAGGGATGAGGGCAGGATGATGATGATTATTTTATTTATGAAACTTGACACATTCCTGTAATTTCTCACTTTTCATTCAATTTCGCTTATTTTTACGATTTATTGGAATGCTAACTTATTTTTTGTATGTTTTGTTCTGAGTAGTATCTGTATTCATGAATAAAATTCACAAAATAATATCAGGCGAAAAAGCCATGGCCGGTTGAGTGCTTGAACTTCAATGCTGCTAAGACGTGAATTTTTCCGCAAAAAGGAGCCAATCCGACCCGGTTCTATCTTTCTAATGCTGCGGCCAGACTATGCTCCTCGCGCTGCTCATCGCTCTGCTCCTCGCGCTGCCGTGATTTGCCGCGATGTTGCCCTCTCTGCCCACACACTGCTCTACTCGCGCAATTAATCGCGACGCTCCTCACTTGTCATTTGCCTTGGTGAGACAATGGACGTTGAAACGGTGGCAGCGTGCGCGCTATGCATTTTTAGTATATAGCTAATTATATTAATTTAATAAAAAGAAATATGTAGTAAAAAGAAATATGTAGTAAAAATCAATAAACATTAACGCTTTTTCATTTGACCATTCCACGCTTGGCGACGACATAAATTCCAATTTTACAAACGCGTGCGTCTTGCGCGACCGCTCGATGCGGACTGCGGCCGCGCGATTATGTGGCCAGCCACTCGCACTCGTATTGCCGGTCCTTTGACTCGCGCGCAAAAACCGACAAAAGGGGCAGGACGAGGAGCATGACGAGTAACGTTGCCACACTATGTCTCTGCCTCCTTTCCTCGTTACTTCCCATACCACTCGACGAGTGTGTGGCTGCTCCATAAGGTGTAACCGTAAAAATGACAGGCCATCTTGACCTTTTTGGGGTGCCGTTGACATCGACCCACAATATTAGTCCACTTGTTGAGTTGGCTGCAAAAAAGTTAGGTACATGGAGTGGTACAGGTTTGCCAAATCCCAACTCGATGCACTTGAGTCAATTTAATAGCGCCCGGCATTGATCGAGGCCACGATCTGCGGGGCGAGACGGAATGGGAAGTAGTCACCTCCTTATGCAAAGCAGTCATGCTAGCGAAGTAGGAGGTTGAACACGTGAGGGGGAGGACAGCCGCGTGACCTACGACGCCGAGAAGCGATTTCCAATGAGAGTAGAACCTACGCCTTGGAGGGCCGGAGCTTGCCTTGGTCACTGGACTGTTTTATCAGGTAACGGTGACCCTGGAACGTAAAGGGCTACTGAAGGATCACCATGGATATTAGTCAGTACGAGTTTGGTAATAAATCCCGTCCCGCTCGGGAGGACACATTTGATGATTTTACCAAAAAAAAAATTAAAAACACAATGCAGCTGCCAAAACGGAATACCGCAATTGACTGGATGCCGAACCTGATACAAGACTTCAACTCTCTTCGATCAAACCTAATAACAAGAAATAGACTGAAAAAAAAAAACTTTTTGAAAAAAAGTACTGACTTCAAAAACGAATACAAAAAAGTTAAAAATAACTTTTCTTTTGGAATTCGGTGGCTTTGTTATTTATTTCATTGACTATTGCCATCGACTTCCAATAGAAAAGTTATTTTAAACTTTTTTGTATTCAGAAAAGTTATTTTAAACAAAAAAGTTAAAATAAATTTTCTTTTGGAAGTTGGTGGCTTTGTTATTTATTTCATTGACTATTGCCACCGACTTCCAAAAGAAAAGTTATTTTAAACTTTTTTGTATTCGTTTTAGAAGTCGGTACTTTTTTTTTTTAAGTTACTTTTCTCTGGGTTAACCGCTACCTCAAAACGATCATATCAATTTTTCACGGATTTTCGGGGCGCACGTTAGAGAGCCAAATCCTGCCGGCGTCGCGGGACTGTCTTATCAGGTATCCATAGCCTCGGATCGCAATGGGTTATTGAAGGACACCGTAGATTTTAGTCAGTAGTGTCAGTACAAGTTTGCATGTCCTTCTTGTAGTCCTGTCCTTCCCTGGGTGGAAGGGCTGATCTGATGAAAGCCATACCACCAGGGGCATGGCCGGTGGTATGGTGGGTCCCGCAGCGAGCTATATTATCCAAACGAACTGGAATTTTTGGGAAGTTAGCAAGTCTGAAATTACATTTAATTACCAATTCAGAAAAAAAGCTATCAGAATTATTTACATTATTTTATTATCTACAATTATATCCACATTCGAATATAGTAGGAAAATACAATCAACACATTTATATATTTACATTGCAAACAGATCAAAATTAAATTAATTCAAAATATTAGCTTGTATCAAGAAAGGTAGGTCATGCTGTATTCTTGGCGATTGGGAAAATTACTGGCCACCACTCATGACCTGCGGAAAATTCGAGGTACTACATTTTTCACATGGAATTTGATGTCATGACAATGACACTAGCGCCGCGTATAAAGGTCATGAATGGTGGCGTGTATTTTAAATTTTAATAATTACGTGACTAATGTCAAAATAGTTGCGAGCGATACGTCCTCCCTCAAAAGGCGCCCCGCGCCGTCTAAATCAAAGAACAAACCGTTCTTGGTTTTATGTTGAATTTTGTCATTGCATATTATAATTGTTTATTACTATTATTTTACTTTTAAATGAGCTAATTATTTTTTTAATGCAAGCTAAGATAGTAACCTTAGTTATTCAATACTTTTTGATTGAATATTCAGTAAACATTGATAGATAAAAAATATAATTTCGGACGAAAAAATGTCAAATTCTTCCTGTTTTGAAAAATTATTTTTGGTGTATTTCTGAATGGAAAATAAAAAAGTGATTAATGCAGTCCAAATATAATCTTTCAGATGTACCATGGACATTTTCAAATATTATTTTACTATTATAACTTCTATGTAATTCGGTACCAAAGTATGACAAAAAGTAGAATTTTATGAAACATCCTTTGCAGAGACAAGGTTTTTACTCATGTATGTAAACAAATCTAAAAATTTGTTTAAAGCACTCCACACAGAAATAATCAAACTTTCTCGAGTATATATCTTTTTTTTATTTGTGGCAATGACATACCCAGAATCAGGTTCCAAAAGTCGCACAAAAACAACGAAACGTGTGAAAGCCCTCTTAAAGAGAAAAAGGTTGTGCCAAAGGTTGGAAGGCTTCAGTGATTAGGGCGGGTTCGCAAACGTTGATTACATTTCAACATTTTCGGTTCTACCCGGGTTTGTTGCTAAGTGACTGTTTCGCGTGTCCCGGACTAGTTTTAATTTTAATTAACTTGTATTATGTATGAAATTAATGTTGTTTGTTCCACATTTAAGGCATGATTAATCAGCCTGAGGGTTTTGAGCAACTTTTTATGCTTAATACTTTATTTTGATTTTAAATCTTTACTAAAAGTCGACTTATACTGTAGACTCTTGCTAGGATCGCAGAAATATCGTTAGAGGTTGCTACAACCCTGGAATGTCAAAGACAGTCCCTTTTATTTCACCTCGAGAGGGAGGAGTCATTTATAGATTTCATATGAAAAAAGCTTGATGGCGATTGGCATTTAAAATGGGAAACCTATGTAGGTATTCCACACCAGCAACAGGCCCTGGTCGGCTCGCACGCATACCTGTTTGAAAATAAAATATAATAAAATAATATACATACGCGACTTGCTGATAATGTTACTTTAAAGCAGTGAAAGAATTTCAAAATTTGGTTTAGTAGTTTTTGTATTAATCCATTGCAAACAATAATACAGAACTCACACTAGACCCACTGTTTAACATTTTACTTAGGCTCAACTTTATAAGCCGTACTTAGTATTTAGTCGTAATTAAACATTTATAATAATTGGATGGTGTTCGGGCGTTGTCGCCAATCATCGGGTGACGAGAGCGATGGCTGCGCGAGCGCACATCCACCGGGCACTCCACAAACGACCGGCACCGAGCTCACACGCATTCACTTGTATTGTTTTTCCGGGATATTCTTGTAAATTGCAATATAGTAATCAGGTTTACAGTCCACTGGTTTCAATTCATAAGGTCCTCAGTAAGGTCCCTAACAGTTGGTCTACAATATTATTAATATTAACATAACCAACTAAATTGAAACTGTAACGCTGTGGAATAAGACGGTGGATCGTTTCAAGGAAATACGAAGCAGAGTACCTTTTTATAAAATGTTGAACTAAGGCCCCGATCATAACCAAAGGGCGATGCGAATTATGCTCACTTCACACGGCACGTGATATTTACGAGCCGCGTCGAGCTCTGTACGCGTTTTATGGCAATGGCTTAACTTAGGTCAACCTACTTAACCATTCGCGAGCATCACTTGTTTCCTTTATGTGACTAATATCGAGGTGCAAGTAACGTCGCTTTGTTAATATTAGGCAGAAGCCCTGTCTGACAACCAGTCTTACCATGGGGTATCGTATTACCCAGAAAATGGGTTGTGGAGGTCCGTCAGGTAGTCGGTCCATATAAAATACTGATAGTCGACTGGAAGCCGACCTCAAATAGTTGGGAAAAGGCTAGGTAGATGGTGAAGCACCGTCGCTGCGTGTTCTTACCGATTTTTTTATTTTGATTTCTTCGCACTTTTTATTGCAGCACTTGTGACGTTTGAGCATGGAGGTCGTGGCCAAACTGTAACACTTCCATGTTAGTTAAAGCTAAGATGTTTTCCAAGAAAGGTGTCGAGTTATTCTCGACGTGTAGCTTTATTTTACAAGAAACCTGTAAATTAAATCGTTTTTCTAGATAAATAAATGTCAAATATAGGCACGTTCAATTACGTAATATACCAAAAAAAAAAGAAATTGTTTCTTTTCCTTACTTTTAGACATCGCCTTCAATTAAATGTCGCAGAAACTTAGCGGACTCGTCAGCAATTTCTTCAAATTGGTTGCTGGCAGGAGTCCAGACGATTAACAACTTAGTGCAAGCTGTTTAATTTCATGCCTGGATGCCCTCGTTTTATGTCGTAACTACCTTGGTTCCCCCTTCCCCCTTATGGTGGGTATAGACTGGAGCATTTACTTGTAAAGGTGGGCTTAGACCAAACGAGCGAATGCTCATTCTAGTAATGCTCTAGTGTGTTCGCCACGTGTTTGTCAACACAAGCATTCGCTGTGTTTTAAATTATTCGCACCACATTTAGAACATGACCCTCGATGTTTTGTTACAACCTGATGTAAAAAGCTAACATGCGTTTTGGTGAAATATTTTGTCGAGCAAATGACTTAGACTTGCAGTTCATATTCCAACAAAGATTAGATTAGATAGAAAAGTTACAGGTATATGTTGTACGTCATCAGTTGGAACACTGTACCTAAAATCGAAATAAGTCTCCGTGGGTGAAGACCCAGTTCGAGAAAATAGGTTTAATAGCATTACGTCTGAACATTCGCTAGAACGTTACATTACACAGAATGTTTTTTAGAAAACTGAGCATTTGCCTGTGTTGTACCATTGGTTAAAACTTTCCATTACAATGTAATGCTCTAGCAAATATTCTAGTCTAAGCCCACCTTTACGTCTTCCCCCCTGGTATCGCTTGACAATGAACGTGAAACAGGCTTGGGGATCAATTCTGGAAGTTTCTGTCATATGTAACAGATACCTCTGCGGTAGTTTGTATGAATGTCTATTGTCAATAGTTTGTGTGTAGTTGGATGAATGTTTTACCTAAGTGTTGGATTGGGATGGTGAGAGTTTCCAGAGGTAAGCTGTTTTGAGTTAGTGTTATGTTGCGTAAGCGCTGTTTTGTCTGCAGTTTACAAAATTGACTCTTTCTTTAGGTTGGAATTTCATCAAATTGAGTCAGACTTAACTCACCAAAAAGGAACCTCTTCCTTCAGTCGTCCTTTGTGTTTCAGCGCCGTGATTCACTTATGTCTTCTGGATGCAAGTACGACAGATCAATATTTTAAATTATTACATTGGTCGATGAAACTGGCTGAACCTGTAGGTATTATTCACTTCTTATCCGCTGGACCGATCATCTCAATATTCTGCATATACATTGTCAGGTCTACAGAAAAGGACACAGGGTAGTGTAGGGGCAAAACAGCAATTTTTTGGGAACAGCAATAACAAAGTTCTTATTTCAATTTAATTTTATTTTTACAAGGCGAGTACAACCCGAATTGGTTGTCAAAATCTAAATTAACGCGGGCATAGTTGCGAGTAGAAGCTGATAGGTATACAAATAATTCAAAATCATCAGAAAATTACACAATGAACAAATTACACGTCCTTTCCACCCCTCGATAAATTTTCCATTCTCTGGTTAATAACTGAATTATTACGTCGCCAATATGACAACAAAAACCAGTCAATGACCTGACCATACATCAATTCACAATGACACCTACACATTTTCAAAAATGGCGACATCACGACGCTTATACAGGTCGTTGTAAAAAAAAGTTGAAGAATGGAACACGATCGAATCCCCCTTTTGTCGTGTCAATCCAATCGCTTTGTTCCGATAATTAAAACATATTGCTTTTTCAGACCATTCGATTGGGCTGTAAAACAGTGCTCTGCTACGGTCAGCTCGAGCATGTATAGTCAGCAAAGGATCTAAGTATACATGCAGCACCGGGGTCGCGGGCTAACAAGCTACCGTGATCCCGGAAACTCGGAATAAAGGGCTATTGAAGGACGTCGTGGATTTTAGTCAGTACAAGTTTGACTGTCCCTGTGGAAGGAATAATTTGATTATTTTACCACGTTAAAAACAAAAAAGTATATATGCAGCAAGCTTTAAAAAGCTTTTTTCCCTGTATACTGCATGCATGCAAGTGAGTACAAGAATGGTCTTTCTGTATGTATGCTACACGCAGCCAAAGAGTTTGGTATGCAGGCACATTCAAACTTTTACCGAGTAATACTTGCTGTTTTCCATACCTAAACTCTTTTGCTGACTGTACTTTTTCAATTCCGAAATTCTTACTTACTCATTTCTATGATCACATGCATGCATTCAATGCTCTGGAAAATAAGGTTGTTTTTTTGACATCTTTGCAGGAGAAGCCTTGGTCAAAAGCTAGTAGAAGGCATAAATAAAAATAATTAAATACAGTACAGCTATCAATTTCAGTGTGTCGAGTTTCATTAAAATTGAGTTAAATAAATAACTTTTAATTGCATATCATAATGTGGATTCGCAAAAAAAAAACAAAAACAAATCAGAGTCGATTTATATATTATGTGCATTTAAATAATAATATATTCTGCATTACGAAAATATAAAAAAATATATTAAAAATAGATTTATAGGAGATATATAAATTACCATACGTTGAAAGTATTTTAAAATGTAAGGTGCATAAACCAGGATTTAATATAAAAAAAAGCTCAGTCAAGAGTATCCTGAACGCGTTCAAGCGTCGCGCGGCGCTCTCGTAGCACAAGGCGAGCTACGGCGTAGCACGACATGTGGCGTAGCGAGACGAGCCGCCTACGGCGCTACGAGTTTTCTAGCTTTTGCGAAACGAATGTAGTATTCAGAATGAACCCGAAACTGCTTAATATTACCTTCTTTTGCTTTGATAGGTGTACTAGCATCCGGCTCCGGTTTTATGTTGGCAGTTTTAAAATAAAATAAAGTCGTGTAACTCGTTGGTACTGTGGTTTTTATACACGATAGAATTTAAAAGTAAGGCTCAGTAGTATTTGAGTTTGTCTATTGCAAATTAAACATACACAAATTGTAGGGTTTTGTCTACATAATAATTTGTCTATATAAAAGTTAAGATAGATTATATCGTCATAAAATATAAGGTGTACTGCATGGGAATAAGTTTTTTTTAATATAGAAACTCACATACACATATTGTTTTTAGTAAATAACCTGTTTTTTTTTTACAAACTCAGAAAAACTGCTTGCAGATCATACAAATATTTCTAACTAGCTGTCCCCGCGACTTCGTTCGCGTGGATGTCGGAATTTAACAATGTATTTTTAAGGCCTTTGTCAAACAGACAGGCGATAACGAACCGAACCGAATCATGTCATATAAAAATACGAAAGCGAAATGCGAAAAGAGTATCGGATCACTTTATGTGACAGGCTTCAAACAGTTCCATAGATTACAAACAAAAACGCTACGCCACGCATTCGGTTCGTCTGTCTGTTTGACACGATTCTCGCCACGTTTTTCATATCAACCCTATATTTAGAGTTTTCTTAGATTTTTCAAGAATATTTGACGTGTTTGAAATAAACGCCCTCTGTCGTTTAAAGGCAGTACCATTCAATTGCTACTGGATTAGAGTAGTTTGTTTATCGATTTGAATTTTCGATATTGTTTAATGAATTAAATGAATGTTGGTATGGAAAAAAAATTGATGGAACCTACTCTAAATCCTATTCCAGCGCGCGTGAACGTAAAGCGAAAAAAAGAGTTAAAACTCCAAAACAAATAAAAAAGATTTTATTTCTCTAAGGTTTTTGTATGACTATTTTCCTAATACCCGCTCAATGCAAATAAATGATTCTGTTCTATTCTGTTCCATGCCATTCCATCCCATCCCATGCCATTCCATGCCGTTCCATGCCATTCCATGCCGTTCCATGCCATTCCATGCCATTCCATCCCATCCCATGTGCCATTCCATGCCATTCCATGCCGTTCCATGCCATTCCATGCCATTCCATGCCATTCCATGCCATTCCATGCCATTCCATGCCATCCCATGCCATTCCATGCCATCCCATGCCATTCCATGCCATCCCATCCCATTCCACTCTACTCTATTCTACTCCACTCCGCTCCACACCACTCCACTCCACACCAAATATGTCGAAGCTAGATTGCGCTACTGAACTGTGCGTCTCGGTGTGAACTGACCGTAATTTTATTTCTGGTACACTTTAAATTCAAATATCTTTTGATAGACTAAACCGATTTCAATGAAACAAAAACTAAATTGTTCTTCAAGTTACGGTCAGTCGTTGTGTATTAAAGTTATCTACATAGCTTTCGTACATTTTACGTGATGCCCGCACAAATAAAGATACAAACAGACAAACAGACAAAAATTCTAAAATGCTAGAAATGGGTTCTATTGGTGGTCCTTAAACACCCTGGCTATATTTTTGAGTTTTTTTTTAATGTACAAAAATTACTTTTCTACAGTTTTATTATACAGGGTGATTTTTTTGTCACCATCCAAATTTTAATATATTAATCTTTGGCGAAAATCATTGAATACGTGTTTTTTCTTTTTGTATCAATCAATACAAAAATATCGAGATATCACGTCTCAATGTTATCTATAAAAAGTTGATGAATCTGGAAACCGCGCTGTGATGTGTCGCTCAGGTGTAGCGGGGCGGGGTGGGGGGTCAGCGGGGTGCGCTCTGCCCGTTTCATGCGTCGGCAAGTGTATATTATTAACGTTTAGCTTAGTGACCACACAGAGCGGATGAGAAAATGATTTAATATGACAATTTGACGTATCGATTTTTTTTCAAAAATGGGTTTAGTGATTGATACCTAATGCATAGAAAAATTTTGGACGGTGGTAAAAAAGTCATCCTGTATGTATAGATAGAAGAGCGCGAATCGAACTCGCAACGTAGCAGTCAATCACTAACCACAGCGTAAATCGTGGCGAAATATAAAATGGTATTAACAAGTTTTATTGAAGTTTAAAACCAAGCTGCCTTAGTTTCACAGCTGTTTTCGCCATTGGAAAATTACCAAAACAGTAACTTTAAAATCATTAATTTTTAATGAATTACCTTCATTAATTTACTTTTATCGTCTTGGTAGACGAGACAGTAGTTAACTAGAGCTATGCTAATCAGAGGTAGCAAATACAACGAAAGTTACAGTAATAAACCCCTTTTGAAATTAATTAAGTTGACGGTCCTGTTACACATTTCCAAAGTTAACTTTCTCAAAGATCCGGTTAGTTAAATAAAGTTTAACATAATTTTAAGTTATTTCTATTAAAATATTCAACTTGTTTCAGTATGAGTTGTTATGTTAACTTTTCCAAAAGTTTCTGATTATTCTTTAGAATGTCGGTAATGTTTTAATTATTACTTTTTTTTCTGCCCTTGTATGGGAATTTCTCCTGTATCGTGGATGCGTATACACACATACACAAACGTCCGGACCCAAAACAACTACTTATTGATCAAACAAATGGCGTTCCGTGTGGTAGTTGAACCTGGGACGCGCAGCGCAGCAGTCCAATCGCTCGGCCACTGCACCAATCGTGCTGTGTAATTATACTAAACAGCGAGCAAAAATCAAGAATATTTATTTTTGTACTCAGATCAAAGAAACAAAAAACCGTTACGTTTTGTTTCGAACACGGAATCCGGACATTTTATAAACTAAGACAAGTGAAAAAAAAGTTTAGGTTGCATTATTAAACTAAAAGGCCAGCAAACGAGAAACAAGAGAAAAGAATTGTTCAATTAACAACTTGTGACTCAATCACGGCTGCAAGGTGGGCGAGTTAATATTGCTGACCAACACTGAGCTTTTATTCTGGTAAGCAAGTCATAAGCTGACACCGTTATTAACTGACTGGAAATAGGCGCGTCATCACACAGAGCAACTCAAAAAACCGACACTGGATGGCTCGGGCGCTCGGTCGCTCGCCCGCAGCAGCGCGCGCGCTTGCCTCGGCCGAGTCACGTCCACGCTAACTAAAGCGAGCTGCTTCGCGCGGAAAATGCCTCGCGAGGCTGCTCGCTCTGTGTGGACGCGCCTAATGGAGACCAGCCAGCACGAGTGAGTTGGTTTTTGAGTCGAAAATACCTTATACGTATCCTTTAGCTTTTGTGATTGTCTAATTTTTGACTATTGCTATTGAGTAATATTTATATATATTGAAAACGAGTATTTTCAATTTAAAAATCGAAGACTACTATTTATTTGACGCTTTCGTCGTATACTGGTGCTAACGCTACGGATGTTTGAAAATACTCTATTTTTTTTTTTCGCTTGAATTTCATCCGTAAACAAAAGTTATGCTAATCTTTATTTTCTGTAAATACGCTAATTCTTAAGCCATATATTTGTATGCCGAAGAGACTTCTCTGTCGGCACGATCACACGATCAGTTTCTATGAACAAAATAAGACTGCGGTTCTACTGAGGCGGAGTGAAGCGGTGCGGAGCAGAGCTGAGCTGTGAAAAGAAGAAGGTGTTCGCACTGAAGCGAAGCGGGGTGGAGCGGAGCGAAACTGGGTAGAGCGTAGCTGCTTTGCATATCTTATTGCTGACTAAAATGAATGAATATGCGCGTGACTGAGCTGTAGCCGCCCCGATTCGCACTGGCCCGCCCCGCCGCTCTCCGCTCTGCGTCGCTCCTCTATATTTCAAACAATTCCGCTCCTCTCCGCCAGTGCTGTTTCTTTTGAAGCGGAATTGGGAAGAGATGATGATTTCAAGCCATGTGATTGATGAATCGTGGCACAGCTCGTCTCAGCTCTGCTCCGCTCCGCCTCAGTGGAACTGCAGCCTTGACGTGACTGCGATGTGTGACAAAAATCCAACCTGCTTTCCGCTCATACCTTACACTTTCATCCAAATTAAACAGTGTATCGCCTTCAGGCGTACGGTGTAGCAATACGTGACCGGTCCGGTTCCCCGCGACACCGGACGCGTGTGCCGTAAGTTGCTCAGTAGTTTTTCCCTGTAGGTATGTTGGCAGGTATTCTGTTTTTTTTTTAACGGTTTGTGGACTGAAAAATGTGTTAGTCTTTTTTCTGGTTCGTTGTGTAATTGGTACGGGTAATACGATTTGGGTTTTTCGGGGATTTTTAGATTTTAATGGCTCTATTTGTAGTAGCTATGGTCAATGGTGTTCTTACATGTTTGTGCTCGGAGTTTTTCAGCAAAGTTGCATCACGACAGCTCTCAAAATGGTGAAGGAAAACATTGTTTCAGCTTTATCGGTTGCGAGTACTAAGCACTGTTTTTCGTCTACGCCTTGGGCGCAGCAAAAACGACTGACAGATTCTTACTAACAAAAATCCATCCTGTTCTCTCGATTGCTCTTTGCGTTCCAGGGCCACCTAACCTGTTTAGACAGCCCCGCTAAAAAGAGTGTTGTATCAGAGAATTAAACTTGCAACCCGTAAAACAGGTTAGTGTTTCATTCACTAGACCATGTACCCCGCTGAATTCTACGTACCTGACCTTTCGGAAGAATCTAGACAACTCCTTCCGGTTTACTTACTGACGTACTTTCCTGGTTTTTTAGAAATACAGGAATATCATATAGTTTTGCAATGTTAAGAGGCCTTTTACCCATTTGCGCGTAGAACTAAAATTATGATCGTCTAATTTACCATATTAAGTAATACTCCAACATTTTTGAATACCTGCAAAAGAAAGACCAGTCTTTCGTGTTGTAATTATACGTAACATATTTCAAAAAACTCTTTTATTAACTTTGTGGTAATTAATCTCCGACAAGTAGTTTACTGAAAAATCAACGCAGAGTCGATTTGCGACACCTACATCTACCATTAACATTCGTAATTTTAATCAAAAAAAATACACAAATCATCAGACATACGTTTTTGTCGTAAAACTACGTAGTAGAATTTATATTTTTAATAACACAAATTAGTAAAAAAATAAATTCTGAGGTCAATTTTTACGTGTTATATCGCTGTTTTATCGCCATTTTTGGTTCGAACAAAGCGTAATTACATTAAAAAAACTATGTAAATATAAACAATGTTTACAGACTAAACTAATTTCTAAATTTCATTAAAATCCCTTCATGTAATTAAACATACTATCGTTTTTAAAATCACTCTAAACTAGTATAAATTACGAAACTTATCCGGGCTGCAATCAGTACGGCTCCAGAGCCCGTCGACGTAGGACCTGTATCACTTTTTCCTCGTCCTGATTATAGAGCGTACGTATCGTGAACGGAATATTATACTGCGACTGCCACATTTTGATTCTCTCCATATTTTTTTTCATAAGGTAAGATTTTCGTTACTTTATCAAACTAAAGAATTATTATAATTATAATAGTAGTTTGTAGAATTTGTGCATTAATTAGCCATCCATTTTCGTTTTATTAGTTTTTGCAATGGGGCGCAAGAGTGGTGAGAAATCCAATATGGCGGCCTCCCCAAGATCGCGGTCGGGCTGTTTGAAATCCACCCCCATGATATGGGTATCAAATGAAAGGGTTTGCTGTCAGGAATATGAAAAAAATAGTCACGTGTCTTAAATCCAACATGGCGGACATCCAAGATGGCGGATTGCCTATTTGAAATGCATCCCCATGATATGGGTATCAAATGAAAGGGTTTGCTGTCAGGAATATGATAAAAATAGTCACGTACCGTGGAATGGGGTTAGTTTGATTCACGGGGTAACATTGATAAAAACTTTATATTTTTTTTAAACAGGAATTGTTTAATTTCTGAACGCAACCGAAAAATTTCGTCTTTTGCATTGGCAGCACTGTGTGTCACTCTTTGACATTGCCCAAGCGCTGCACGTACAAACAGATTACTACCGGAGATTTTCATAAAAAACTGTGAGTATTGTGTTTAACGTATTTTAGGGGTTAAAATAACTTCCAGGGTACCAGATTGGATACGCAAGTTGCTAGAAAAAATTATAGTTTATGTTGTTATGTGTTTAATTAGCTTGAGAAAGAAGTTGTTTTTGTACTTTAACCTCCAAAATTTCATTCAGTGGTGGTTTATTTTCTATACGGGGTGTCATTGATCACAGGCATGGGGTTACTTTGGTCATTGATCAATCTCACCCCATGACATTTTTAACATATATTATCAATATATTTGCAATGATGGCTGCTTTATATGATTTTTTTTACTTTCAGCGCTATGCCAAGAACATATATGAAGCGTTTAGGCGCTCGCGCCTATCGGAATTCTAATGAAGACGTGTTAGAACGAGCAGTAGCTAGTAGTGATTTTTTCCTATTTTTACTTAACATTTAAGATTTTGACTGATTGATGTTCCTAATTATGTTTTTACAATTAATATATCTCAATGAAACGTTAAAATAAAGGTGATTTTTCAAAAAGTTTTTTTTGCCTTTATCAATGTCACCCCAAAACTTTAAAAAAATTAATATCTTTTTTTGCACTTAGCCGATTTTTTTTGTTCTTTCGAAATAATAACGTTTAAAGGGGTTACTATCATTTGCCGTAAAAATATTAGGGGGTATCAAAGTAACCCCACTTACGGTTTAACATTGACCACTCACATTTATATTTTTCATCGACATATTATTTATTTAAAATAGAATCTAATTCATTGTATCGATTGTATAGTAAAAACCGATATTCCAATTTTTTTTTCGTCTTCGGTACCTTTGTATTTTAGAAAATACAGCCCTTTGAATTTTTAAATTGATCAATGACACCCCATTCCACGGTACCTGAAATCCAGCATGGCGGACATCCAAGATGGCGGATTGGCTATTTGAAATGCATCTCCATGATATGGGTATCAAATGAAAGGGTTGCTGTCAGTAATATGAAAAAAATAGTCACGTGTCTTAAATCCAACATGGCGGACATCCAAGATGGCGGATTGGCTATTTGAAAGGTACCCCCATGATATGGGTATTAAATGAAAGGGTTTGCTGTCAGGAATACGAAAAAAATAGTCACGTGTCTTAAATCCAACATGGCGGACATCCAAAATGGCGGATTAGCTGTTTGAAATGCACCCCCATGATATGGGTATCAAATGAAAGGGTTTGCTGTCAGAAATATGAAAACCCCACGTTTTTAATTTTCTTTAAAAAAAAAAGAAAATATCCCTACGGGGCTGAGAGAGGGGCCTGGGATATATTTACATGACGTGTATAGATCGTGGTTGTAACTTGCAAAGATACGCTCCCACGCTTTGAGTGGCTCTTGTCTGCCCCGTAGCACAGTAAAAATATGGATGGTCCGGAAATTACGTACTAACGTTCGAAACGGTGCACTCACACAAACACGCGCATCTACCAGGCTTCTAAGCGGACATCGCAGTGCTGTCAGTTCTGAGTGCCGCGTAAAGACGAGTTGCGTTTATTTATGTTACGTATATGGCTGTTTGAACTCGGCTTCATCATAACCGGAGATTTTGTTTTTTAAACTCCCTGCTTATTTTGAAGGTAAGAATGATTTTTATCAATATCGAATTATATATCCGCGTGACCGTTTAATAAATTCGTAAATAAATAATTTCTAAAAAAAACCAACATGGTTTCTGCTACAATTTCTCATAATAGGCGTCTTTTTATAGTTTTCGTCTTCGAGGGTTTTGAATCCGATAGTGCTGTCAAAATGTAAATCCAAGATGGCGGCTGCATAAATTATCGAGGTTTTCATCATGGGTGTCGTTTTCATAGTTTTCGAGGGTGTTCAAACCGATGGTGCAGTCAAAATGTAAATCCAAGATGGCGGCTGCATAAATTATCGAGGTTTTCGTCATGGGTGTCGTTTTCATAGTTTTCGAGGGTGTTGAAACCGATGGTGCAGTCAAAATGTATATCCAAGATGGCGGCTGCATAAATTATCGAAGTTTTCGTCATGGGTGTCGTTTTCATAGTTTTCGAGGGTGTTGAAACCGATGGTGCAGTCAAAATGTAAATCCAAGATGGCGGCTGCAAAAAATATCGAGGTTTTCGTCATGGGTGTCGTTTTCATAGTTTTCGAGGGTGTTGAAACCGATGGTGCAGTCAAAATGTAAATCCAAGATGGCGGCTGCAAAAAATATCGAGGTTTTCGTCATGGGTGTCGTTTTCATAGTTTTCGAGGGTGTTGAAACCGATGGTGCAGTCAAAATGTAAATCCAAGATGGCGGCTGCATAAATTATCGAGGTTTTCGTCATGGGTGTCGTTTTCATAGTTTTCGAGGGTGTTGAAACCGATGGTGCAGTCAAAATGTATATCCAAGATGCATTACATATGATTTATGCAGCCGCCATCTTGGATATACATTTTGACTGCACCATCGGTTTCAACACCCTCGGAAACCATGAAAACGACACCCATGACGAAAACCTCGATAATTTATGCAGCCACCATCTTGGATTTACATTTTGACTTCACCATCGGTTTCAACACCCTCGAAAACCATGAAAACGACACCCATGACGAAAACCTCGATATTTTTTGCAGCCGCCATCTTAGATTTACATTTTGACAGCACTATCGGATTCAAAACCCTCTAAGACGAAAACTATAAAAAGACGCCTATTATGAGAAATTGTAGCAGAAACCATGTTGGTTTTTTTTACAAATTATTTAAGAATTTATTAAACGGTCACGCGTTTATCTGAGGAATTAAAATAGCGGTTTGACATATTTTCTATAGATAAGCTGTCGAACCGCCATTTTTATTCCTCAGATAAAAGTTATCTGACTATTGTTCAAACTTCACTTCTTAGGTTAATCGCAGATTCAGTTTTACTTCCACAACAATAAAATATAACTAACTTTAACTCACAGGTTATTTTTAACACAAAATTTAATTAAAATCACCAGAACAGTTTGTTAACATTCGACATCAAACGAATTACACTGGTTAACAATGGTTTTGCCCATGAATGATGAAATACAAAAATAGGCAGTACTTGGTGAATACTAATCATCAGTTATAATATTACAAGTGTCTTAGCTCGAGTTATCGAGCTATACAAGTTTAAACTTGTATTGCGTTCGCCGCACTCTCGCAAGTTTCGACTTGTTCGTTATTACAGCACGGCTTTACTTTACTAGATTTAATACATCATAAAGAACGTTAAGATTGCGCTGGCATTCGCTATCAAACACCGTGAAAATACAATTAGTGTATGACGTGGTAATAGCAGTGTAACCTACAGCAACGTCTTAAGTGTATCAAACAAATTTTGTTTTTAGTTTTTATTGTGAAGTTTAAACTAAAACTTTGTGAATTTATATTTTTGATTATGCCTCGTTCCTGTGAAAGCAATCCTAACAATTTTTGTTACGTGTGTGGTAAATTCACTACAAAAAATACGAGCGAAAACTTCAGTCCCAGAATCTGTCGTGCTTACGAACTTTATTTCGGAATACCAGTGAAAAATCAAGACAAGCCCTGGGTTCCACATGTGATATGCTCGAGTTGTGGTAAATATTTGCGAGATTGGTTATCCGGCCGCCGATCATGTTTGCCTTTCGCAACACCGATGCTGTGGAAAGAACAAAAGGATCACATTGAAGATTGTTATTTTTGCATGAATAAGACAGAAGGGCTTAATACGCGCAAAAAGAGAAAACATAGTTATATGGAAACGCCATCTGCTCAAAGACCTCGTCCGCATGATGAAAATCACCCCGTTCCGGCGCCACCAATGGATGCTTCTGAAGAAATTGACCAGCTTAGCACTGAAGAAGACGATCTTACCGATCCTGATTTTAGTCCTCACGACCAGGTACTGCAACCCCATCTAATTACTCAACCAGAATTAAATGATCTAGTACGAGACCTAAGTTTATCAAAATCACAAGCTGAACTTCTTGGTTCGCGTCTCCAGCAATGGAATCTCTTGGCAAAAGGAACAAAAATTACTGTTTTTCAGGCATGGAAGAGCGATACCAGGGCAAATGGAGTCCTGCTATGTTAGCAGACTACTGCTGGACGTTGAAGAGAGAGGCTGTAGATATTACTTATAAACGGAAAAGCAATATATTAACTCATTTTTAAATTTTATAATACGTGATTTATGAATATAATGTTATCTTAAGTCAAAACATTTTTATTTGATTCCACAAAAAACGCGAGCTAACTCGACCTTAAAACTTACATCAAAATGTATGTTTAGAGGTATTCTTTCGCAATTAGCACAACTCATTTCATGGATTAACAAAACCTTAAAATTTGTTAACCAGTGTTATCTAACAAATAATTATGGCGGCGCCGCCGCCGGGCACATGACGTTCAACTAATCAGCGCGCGAGATGCTTTCCGTTCTATACCATTTAACAGTCTAATAGACTGAATAAACAAAAAAACTTGAGAGGTGTCAAGGGACACCCGGATGGAACGAAGTTCCTTTCGATTAATAATTAGTGAAGGAATTGTAATAAAATTTTATTTTTTTTAAGTTATAATAATATTTTTTGATTTTTGTTATTTGACATCTGGGATTTCTATTTTGATAGTAATATCGGTTTCAACACCCTCAAAAACAACGAAAACGACATCCATGATGAAAACCTCGATAATTTTGGCAGCCGCCACCTTGGATTTACATTTTGACTGCAATATTGGATTCAACACCCTCAAAAACCATGAAAACGACACCTATGACGAAAACCTCGATATTTTTTTCAGCCGCCATCTTGGATTTACATTTAAACTGCACCATCGGTTTCAACACCCTCGAAAACCATGAAAACGACAACCATGACGAAAACCTCGATAAATTTATGCAGCTGCCATCTTGGATTTACATTTTGACTGCACCATCGGTTTCAACACCCTCGAAAACCATGAAAACGACACCCATGACGAAAACCACGATATTTTTTGCAGCCGCCATCTTGGATTTACATTTTGACTGCAACATCGGTTTCAACACCCTCGAAAACCATGAAAACGACACCCATGACGAAAACTTCGATAGTTTATGCTGCCGCCTTCTTGGATTTACATTTTGACTGCATCATCGGTTTATACACCCTGGAAAACCATGAAAACGACACCGATAACGAAAACCTCGATATTTTTTCATTAAGGATTCATTATTATTATTATTTTTTATTATTTATTATTTACAAAAAACCTGTATACACTCAAGAAAAATAATCGTCGCGACACCACACTGTTCAATGCGAAATAGAAATGAAAAAATATCTGGCTTGCTTTCTATAAGAGAGAGAGAGACAGACAGAGAAACATATCTGTCTGTCTCTTACTATAGCAAAAAGTGTCGTGACAACTTTTCGTAAGAATTTTTTTCCGTCTAGCCCCCTTTCACAACGCGCGATAAGGAACTTCGTTCCAAAAACTTTTTCAGAAATGTAACCAAAGTGCATTACGATTATATCGGCTCAAGATTGTTTAGTCCGTCTCAACACTAGCGCTACACTGGTTGCGTTGTGTATGTGTGAATAGCTACGCACACATGAACATTGCTCCCGTCTTTTACCTAAACTCGAGCGTTCGAATTTTGTGAACTGGCTCTTAAGTTGATTGCACATTTATCAGCATCGTACGCGCCGTACGTGCCGCTTTCACAAAATCAGCGGGTTCGTTTACTGCAATGGCCAGGATTATTGAGTTTTCTAATATCCAATGTTGCGGTTTCAGTTTTCGTCAAAATCGGCCTAAAACTCCTTTCAGCATTTTTCGATATACATCGTAGTTTGGGATATAGCCATCCACGCCCAGTTTGAAAAAATCACATTGTAAAACGTCATCAACACAGTCACCATCCTTCCATCCTCAATATTCGGATGCTGATAGCATTTTCTGAAAAGCGTACGGTGCGGATATGTTTCATAATTATGATTTCATAAAACGAATCATACAATGCGGGGCGTACGGCACGTGCGGTGCTGATAAATGTGCGACCGCCTTTATTTGTTGTAAAATAATGGGTTGTGTTTCGTTTTCCCGGAATAACGTACGCGTTACTTTCGTATACATGTTTCAAGCACTCTTGTGTAGCAGCTTTACCAGTAACTTGTCATAATATTATTATTCGCGTATACCTGGAACTTTTTGTAATTATATTCCTTCTAGGAATATGAGCTTGATGATTTTCATGTTTACCAACTTTAATAATAACAGAACGTGAATAAATTATAACAGCCATATAAGCCCCATGTATGAGGTTCACGGAATTGCGGCTTATTTACCAAAGCCCGTCTGTATATGGATGACCATCTGTTACATAAATGGAGTTAATGGATTTTGGTGACGTGATGTTATAAGTCTGTCATGATGATGATGTTATCAGTCTCCAATAGTCTCCATTGATAACTAACAAAATATATTAATTTTAAAATTAACCTTTAATTTAGATCTTAGTTTTATTAAAAAAAGCTTCTTTAAGTTACAAAAAAAGTAGTCCCAATCAAATCTCGAACAGCAAAAGTTAATCGCGATGATATCAATAATAATAATAATAATACAGCACGGGTCGGGTCGGCTTCCAGTCGAACCAGATTCAGTTGAATATCAGTATTTTACATGGAGCGACTGCCTATCAGACCTCCATAACCCAGTAACTGGGATATACAATACCCCATGGTAAGACAGGTTGTCAGACTTATGAGCTTCTGACTAACGGCTTTACGTGCTTTCCGAGGGACGGAGGAAACTCGCTATGACAGATGGTCACCCATCCCCAGACCAACCTCGGCAAGCGCGGCTAAACCCGGAAGATCGGCCTGTGCGTCTTTAATTATTTAGCCACGAGCTCCTGTCTTATATTTGACAAGATACATATTAAATTAACAATACTCGATAGACGATTCGGAAAGAACAGTTACGTAACACTAGGGACTTGACGAATGGCGTCAAATACTTTTTTGGCAATGGCAGCAGTAGTTTACGAAATCGACATCCAATTACCGACAGTGGCCCAGTCGTAGAATGGTCAGACATCCAACAGCAAAAACTAGACGTAAAATCGATAGCGGGCCGAATTTGATTGAATCCGCACCAACGTAAGATGAGATAAGTTTGATTCAGAAGTTTGCAATACGGATTCAGATCCACTCTCGCATAAACAAAGATCAAAGTGAAATACTCAGACAAATAGATTCTATCTATGACATGAATCAACCGGATAATGTTCCGCTTTTGTTTGTTACACGTAAAAATATGTGGTGAAAGGTTATATACGCTCGCTTTTTTGTTGAGTCGCTTGTATTTATTCGTTCCAATTTTTATGCCGGGCGGATCGGCTATTAGTCATTATGTACCCAAACTCTTTGTTTTGTTCGATGATTGGAAACCCAAAAATACTGATGGACAAGTACAAATACATTGTGTGGACAATTTTATGCACGATCTGCGTCGTGATTGGGTAATGAAAGGATATGGGACCGTATTTGGTGATCTTTTTCCGGTCAACTTAAAGCATTAAGGAAACTGGGTTGGTCCCATTTGGAACAGACCTTGTTACTATTTTATTTTTATAAAGGAGCACGTTTTATTTTTACTTCACTGTTGTCTGCCTTTCATACCCTAAGATAACGTTTGATTCGGATGGTTTTCAAACCCGAAAACCCGACGTCCCATTCAATCTAAGAGTATTCCCAAATGAATGGATTGCGGACTTTAGATGGCCGTCTCTCTGAGTAAATCAGAAATTCGGTCTCGTCTATTCGGATGAGAAGACTTTAGTAAAGGCTAGAATGTTAAAGTAATCACAACAAAGTGGAGTTCATGTATGCGGGGCTATCATGGCTCGGTTAATTGTACCAGCTGCTTCACAACCCGCAAATCACATTATCAATCTTTTCAGACTCCGCCCCACATCAACATGCAACGCTAACTCCGACCGAGCAGCATTAACTTAGCATGCACGCCTCGAAACATGCGAGTAAGCTAAGCTCACAAAATTGTATTTAACCTGGGCTTGACAGGCGAAAAAATAAAATCATTTCATATCCATCTGTGAATTCGAAACATTTCAGAGAAAAACCGTGTTATAAAGTGGAAAGAGAATTTAATTTAGCGCGAGCGGGGGCCAAACACGTCAATACAACGGCTAGAACTAGCGCAAGACTGGCCTGAAATGCAAACGTCGCTCCGGAATTAAATTTAATGATTTACAGCCGTTGGGAGTATGCGCCGCTCGAAACTCGATTACAGGGGTTGTCAAAGCAAACAGAGTCGGGTGACCTTCTAAATTAATTGCGTGATTCGATGGATGTGACGTGGGTAAAACTTGCACTGATTGAGTGGTCATTGGCGCGTTTGTGTGTCGCCCCCGATACTGTGTGGACTCCGAATTGCGCTTTTGGTGAGCCGGGAATGCCTGATTGGTGAATAATTGTTTGTAAAGACTCGATTACCAATTTGATAGGGATGAACTTAATGTTTTTGACAAACACATGGACCCTTGTCAATGATTTTGGTGAGAATGTCAATTGATATTATACTCGTAGTACCTTTGACAGTTTACCCTTTAGCGTGCTTCAAGTAATCCATTTTTCTTTTTAAACTATGCTTGAGTCAGCTAAAAATTACCACCTAACTAACTATATTCGATGATACTACGGAATGTTTTTAAAGGTAAGATTTAAGATATCGTTTTGACTTGTCGGTACTTACTTTTTATCTTGAAGTAAATTGCCTCTGAACGACTTACGTTTTGTAGTTCTAAAGTTGGCAGTAAGTAATTTGACCTTAGTTTTACAACGAAATTTGGGTTTCAACGTAAATAAAAAAGTTATACTAATCTAGTAATAAAGGTCCGTGCATTATAAAGTAAGCCGTGGAAAGAGTTCCTGGGAAATCGGTCCTGTTAAGGGGCATATTATGTTCTTTAGCCCGCGAATTGTAAATTTTCTTGTGTTTTTTTGCAATTCCAGGTCAATATAAAATAGTTTGTGATTCGCAACAGAAGCAATTATTTATTTGTTTATTATTAAAAGTATATGAATCAAAATTACTACTTTGTAATTGTAGTACACACGGCTACATAATTATCAAGCTGTACAAAACTAGTTTGTCGTGGTCTCTCTCTTTGTTGTATGACATTTTTGCACATTCAACGGTCATCTTATATTGGTATTAACTTGATGTGTAGACGTGTGTACAAATAATTCATGACTTTTCAATTTGATTTATAGGTTTAAAAATACTGTAAGGTTTCTATTAATTAAGATTAATCTATCTAACTTTGACAACCCTAATTCATGAAATATTTATTCAATTAGATTTGAAAATTGCATTGATGATTCTAAAAATTGTAATTCTGAAAGTAGCTAGAGCAATTATTTGACCACCCTTTGTATAAAAGACTAGCATAGAATTTATAATTCCTTTGTATTTTGTTTATTTAAGCAAAGTTAGCAAAATATAAAATAATAATATACATCGAGCTGGAAGAGTTTTCATAATGAAATAAGCACTGCCTTTTGTGCTCTTTTATCTGTGTGTCAATTCTTGCACCTATGTATTCTGTGTACGTAACTAAAAATCTATTGAGTCGTAAAAATAAGACATAAGTTGATCATAGCATTTATAATTGTTATCGTAAAACTTGTCAGTTTCCTGCAAATTGCGAGAATTGTAAAAAAAAAATCAGACCTAACGATTTCGCCTTAAAAGACTTCATTATAAATTTATTTGAAAGGATCCGTTGGGACAGATCGCAGACTAACTATCAAGAATAAAACTCTAATTAATATGTTATAACTTTGTTTCTAACCCAATTTTCGTCGTTAACTATTCAATGTACTTGTTTGTTTCTTTTTATTGTTTTCACGTGATATTCATTTGTTTTCTGGTAAACTTGGAAAGAGCTAGTATTGCCTGACTATTTTAGAGCAGTGGTGGCCCTGTGGTATTGGTCTCGACTTACGAGTTGTAGGTCGTGGGTTCGAACCCAGCAAAGCGCATTACTCTGTGTAATTTATTTCATCACCACTGCTCTTAAAACGGTGAAGGAAAACATCGTGAGAAAACTGGTTTGTTCTAGAACCAAACATTCGAAGACATGTGACATCTACCAACCCGCACTGAACCCGCGTGGTGGATTATGGCCCACTCCCTCTCACAGAGAGGCCTGTGTCCCATCATTTATAGGCTGATGATTTTGGATTTTGGTATTTTCGTTTGGATTATTTGTCTGTAACCAGTCAACAACCCAATTAGCATATCCGAGTCTTAAAGTGTATGCATAATCGCCCATAAACGCTAAAATTAACGGGCGTTTCCCGTTGGTGTGTCTCTAGTATTAGGAATTGAATATTTAGATGGGTAGGTACTATCTTTTTCATTTACATCTTAGTCCTTATTATTATACAGTTCATTGCTATTTCGATTAATTATGTACATACATTACTCTATTCCAATTCTTAATTCATATAGTAACCGCCACTAAAAAGAAAGCATCTTTTTATAGGAATTTCATGTACACACATCAACCCAATCTGTCAAATTTCTCTAATAGATTTTCAAATTTATCGCAGAAGGAGAAGGTTCATTTTCGATCGGGTTTGACAGCTTGAGGTTGATGAGCTGAGGTCTCCACAAGTTTCGCAGCGAGTACTACCTTCAAGTTCGTTCACCCTCGGACGGAAAGATACATTAATGATATTAATCATTCATCGTTTTTCTCTTGAGGAACAATGATGTATTATGATTTATTAAGTTGGCTTAGCGGTCTAAATCAACACTTTTGATATTCTGGTTTGGACAAACGAATTCCTTAAGTAATAACTAATTGCTATATATAAAAACTTATTTTTTCCGACGTTTTTTTCCAGGTTGGAAAATCATCCTTCAGGAACATAACAGGCTATGAAGGACACCGTGGATTTTAGTCAGTAGAAGTCTGACAGTCCCTCCCGCCCTGCCCGGGGTTGGAGGACTCATTTGATGATTTTACCACGCTAAAAAAAAAAAAAAAAAATGGTCCATGGTCGGACAGCGAGTTGCCCTTTACTCGCCGCCCGCATGCCCGCGTTTTCTGTGGCCGGAAATCATCGTCCGTCGCCATCGCCGTGGGCGTCCACCACTGCGGCTGAGGCGGAGGGAGGACGCTGTCCTCTCTCTCACGCGGCCCGGCTTCGTAAGCATGACTGCTTCGCAGAAGGAGGCAACCGCTTCCCACTCCGTCTCGCCCCGCAGCATGGCCTCGACCAATGCCGGGCGTTAATTAAGGGCTTTGCCAAATATGTAAATCTTAAGCGAGCTTGGCGGCACGACGATAGCGTGGCGTCGCGTGTTCTTTGCGTGTATTCTCTATTAACACAGCCTTGTGACGAAGCCGCAGCGCTCACGTCACGTGACCTGACGAATCGTGCGGAGCGAATGGTTTGCGCTCGCGCTTCGCGATTGGACAATCTCAAAGTCGAAGAATCCAGCGATGTGATTTCTGATCGAGAATAGAGTAGTTGTGTATGACTATTTTCATAGTAAGTTAGCACGCCAAGAACATGCCAAGCTAACATCCCGCTCCGCCGAATTGCTGTCAGTAAAACCTTTATTTAAAATAAAAATACAAACTATTGTTAAATACGTTAAGTTCAATCCGTTTCACATACATCTTTTTGCACTACTTCCATACAAACAAAATTGTATACTCCTCCGCCATGATTTTTTTCGTAAAAATTGGTTCCTTTATGCTTCGCGTAAAGTACAAATAATCTGTGATAAAAATCTCGTAAAAATTATGTAATAAAGTTGACTCTATTCATTGCTTCCGACAGCGTTCATCTTTAATGCCGAGTTCGTCCTAAATCGATAATAACCTTTTTATAATCTTCCGTATTAAGAATTCAGGTCTAGTGCGCGTAACTTTTGGGAAACCTCCTTTTTCTTAGCACGTCTGGTGCCTAACTGATGGGCAACGTCTTCCCACTTATAGAGTAGTTATGATTTGATTTAGTTTTACTTTCTAAGATTCACTGCTGTTCTAGACCCTTTTTTTAGACGTGGATAAAAAGTTTGACCCATCTTTATTTACTAAGCGATTTATGATACGTAGTTTGAAACTAGTGACAGTTTGAGACTCTTTCGATAGATGGTGCAACGTTACCGTTTCGTTAACGTTCAAACACGAAAATGAAATTTTTAGAGTGTGTTGCGATGGCCTGAATAGTAAGGCGTCTGGAGTATTTATCCAATAGACGCGGGTTCGAGTTCTACTCGCAGCAGAATTTTTCTTTTCTTTCCTTAAAAACTTTAGTGACAGTTTGACGGTAGTTTTTAGTTAGGAGGCATATTATGATTGACGCAGTGGCTGAGTGATTGACTGCTGCTCTGTATACCGCGGATACGAAACCTGCAGGGGACAAATGTGTTATGGGGCTCGATGTTTGTGTAGGTATGTGTATTTTAATATTTGTAAACGCAACCAAAACACAGGAGAGAATTCTGGAACAAATTGCAAAGGAAATAAAAGTGTAGTAAGTGCAGTTTTTGTTGTACGTGTTGGCTTTGATTCTGACTTTCTTAGCCAGTCTGACTTCCAAATACACACATCAAAAGTGTCTAGGGATCAAGCATTTTAATGCGGATATCTTGAGATTGAGATGTGGCTTTGTAATAAATTTATGATTTTATAAATTTATATGGATCCTTTTTGGTGCATTTCATAATTTGAATCAGGAACTGTAAATCAAATTCGAGTAAAAGATGAAAATCAGCTGTCAATATTTTCCCTATAAAAACATACAACGCATTGAAGACATTATTAGTGCTACTGTTTCCCTACTACTGATTAAAACCAACGTTATTATGGAGCGGCGACGTCATTTAAGCAGGGAAGAAATGCTCAGAGCCGTGGGATTGATAGAAGCTGGTTCCCGGCAACGTACTGTGGCTTTAGCTCTGAATACAAGTCAGAGTGTTATCAGTCGACTTTGGACACGTTACCGAAGCACTGGTACCGTGGCTGAGCGCCATGGAGGACGGTATCGCTGCACCACACGGAGACAAGACCGATACATTCAAATCTTAACTCGAAGAGCTCCAACAATAACCGCCATGATGTTAGCCGTGAGGCTTCATCACTCTTCAGGGAACTTAATTAGCGACCAAACAGTCAGAAACCGCTTGCATGAAGTGAACCTTCATTCCCGAAGACCGCTACGGGTACAACCTATAGCAATGCACAATCGTAGGATTCGATATCAATGGGCTCTTGAACACAGAAATTGGGCAGAAGAACGTTTGGGCGTTTCGTGTGCTTTTCTGATGAGTCTCGTTTTGGTATGAGACCGGATACAAGACGTATACGACACTGGAGAACCCCTGGACGCCAAAAGCGATTAAAATCCTGCCAGGAAGTCCATCCTTATAGTGGTGGAACCATCATGGTATGGGCGGGTATTTGGATCGGCGGAAGAACTGAGTTGATTTGGATCAGAGGCAACCTCAACGCTCAAATTTATGCTGAGACGATTGTATCAGACGTCATCGTTCCTCTACAAGTGCAAATCGGTCCCTTATTTCAGTTAATGCATGATAATGCACGACCGCACACCGCAAGAGTTGTAAGACAGACTCTCGCCGCAGCTAACATCAATGTCCTGCCCTGGCCTGCTCAGTCGCCAGACTTGAACCCGATTGAGCATGCATGGGATATGCTACAGAGAAGAGCTCTGCCGAATATGGAGGGTATCCAGTCGCAAGAAGACCTTTTTTGTTGTTGCAACGAACATGGGCGGCCATTCCACAGCGTGATTTGGATGAACTCATTTTGAGTATGCCAAACCGATGTTCTTGTGTTGTTAGTGTTCGCGGTAGAAACACGGATTATTAATTGTTTAAGTTACCCAATAAAATTTTAAAGAAAACTGTTATTTCAGTCTTTTTTTCGAACTTTAATGTTAGTGGTTCAAATGTCAAAAATCCCTTTATTAGGAAAATGGCAAATTTCTTTATGAATGCAAAGGTGACTTGGTTTATCGTTACTGTGACAAACGATAACACTTTATTTGATGAATCCTTAAAGAACATTTTAATTATATATCAATCAGGAGAAAAGTTATTGCAAAAATATATGTTGATCCCTAGACACTTTTGATGTGTGTATATTAAACACAGTTTGCAAGTGAATCGACATGAGATGGACCAGAACACTTGCATAATCAGCCTTTATTACTGTTGGAAGTAACGAGTATGTCTATGTTATAGGATAAGCCGTAAAGAACCACATTGGCTTTAAAGATTTATCCACTATGGACGATGGTTAGCTAAACTTGAGGGTTGGGTCGGGAAAGCAGGTGAATTATTTGCCCAGCAAAGAGACATTTAAAGATAATAAAAAAAAATAGATGTGACACTCGGAGACTGCCGCGGTGAAGCTATTGCATAACATTTTTATATTTTAAAAGGAAAAAAATTGCCTACCGCGTATAATTAACGAGAATATGATTTATTTAAAATGTTTGTGGTGCACTACTGTAATAAAGAACTTCTTTGTTGTAGCAGAATTTTATAAGTAGGTTTCATTGTGAAAACTCCTTTTGTAGCTGGCCGTTTAGAATCAGTGACAAAATAGTAGATTACGCAACAAGGGAGTAAAGCATTGCCTTACGTCACGGGCGTATTGAATCCCGAAGCGACGCTAAGGATTCTGGGGGTGAACCTCCGTAGCGCAGCGAGAAAGTACAAGTGTTAATTCCCGAGTGAAACGAGGGAATTAAGGTAAGAATCCTTAGTGTAGTGAGGGATTCAAGTTAGCCCAAGACAAGGCAGCTTTACTCCCGAGGAGCGTACTCTGCTTTTCACACCTACTGCGAGGAAATAAATTCGATTTTTGAAATTTGATGTGGTACGACAACCTTCGAACGTGAAGTTGGCACCACTGCAAGCGATCAGCTGTTGCGGTCACCGACTGCTGCTGCTACAACTCCTTGGTAAAAGTTTTCATAGATACTGTTTTATTTGAGGTTCCAAATTCAAATCACATTATTCCCACGGGAATAATGAAATTCAGTACAATATTATCACCTGCTTTATTCCTTGTTTGCATGACATAAATAGTGGTGTGAAAAGTAAATTGTCTTGACGGATATTTTTATGATTGCCGAAGTCTCCCGAACTGAAACGACGTTAGACGATGCGTGGTGTCAAGTTTTATTTGCGTTAGGTTTTTGGGAAAATTCTTGATCGGTCGCCACGCCGCGTCGCGCTCAGAGCCCGCCATAAGGCTGCGTTTCCACCAGAGATGTGCGAGGATGTGTAGCGAGGAATGTGTTTGTAAAGAACCAATAGAATCGCTTCATTTACCTCGCCTCGGTCAGCACAGCTCTGGTGGAAACGACTCAGCGGAGCTAGATTTTTGCGCATACAAAACAAGTGAAGGATGCGTGTATTAGAAATATAGGATTGTGAATGTGTATAGAATGTGTATTTCTGGTTCTATATTGATATTAATATAGACTTTATTATCAAGTTTTAGATATCAGGATGGTTAATGTTATTTATTTACTGTATGTAAGGTATCTCTAAAGACTTTTGTATAGGAATGGGTTTATAAAGAAAAGCACAAAATCAAGACTAGGTATTTATTACCAAGCTACCTCCGTTCGCAAACCCTAGGTCCTCGTGGAGAAGAACGGAGAAACAAACTCCACGGCAACATATTTTATCAGTTACATTTATAAAAATACATCAATATTCTCATCATAATAAATATCAATTAACTTACATTTTCATTGTAGAACATTAGAACACAAATTATAACTTTCAGCATCACACAGTTGGATTATCAATTATTAAATCACATTAATTAAACAGAACACCACTCAGAGCACAGGCTTTTACCTTATAAAACGATTGGATAATAATGACCACGAAAGTGAGGGTACATCTGTTTTTATAAACTTCGAATTGTACCACTTCCAACAAATATTGCCGCCATAATTGACCAATGGCAGATTGTCATACAATTTAACTAAATAACTAATGAAATAAGTAATAATAAACAAATCCTATGTAGTAGAACCTTTTTAAAACTTGATTACATCATTTAGAAATTTAGTTATTATTTATTTGTCACCTTTATTAAATTCGATACAATATTTGACTAACAACTGTTTTCGTTCGGAAATCAGTTGATCGTAGTTTTAAATATTTTTCTATTATTAATTACATAGGAGCTATGAATCATAAAATCATAAATCTAACACGTGCGAGGGATGTGTACGAGGAATGTGTGCGAGGAATGTGTACGAGGAATGTGTTGCGAGGGATGTGTACGAGGGATGTGTTGCTCCCACTACACCGCACCCTCACAGCTGCGCAACGCATCCGCGCACCACACATTAATGTTCATTTACATCTCTCATGTTCGGTAAGTAGGTCCTTATTACCCCCAAATGGGGCTTGTAAGTAACCAATTAGCGCTCTAGGGCATTAATGTAGCTAGAAAAGCCCTAGGGCGGTAAGTAATTAAAAAAAAAGTTTGCGGACATCTAACCATCATATTGGCAATAGACATCATGCATTCAGCCTAATGACAAAAGAGGTCGCTTCGCTATTCAGCCTTGTCTTCGAGTTTAATAGTCATCAATTTTAAATATCGAACGGCGAAGCTCAAATCACGTTCTTGAAAAAAAAAAAGATGAAAAAAGGCGGGAATAGAAAACTTTTACTTTAAATATATAATATTATATTTTATTGTTTCTTTTTGGGACTTTTTTATAATTACGTGATAATTAGAGAAAAAACATGAGTACTGCAAGTGATGAAGATTTAATTAACTGCACTCCCGAATCAATGAAAATGGAAGCTGAGGCAGCAATTAACTAATAAAATGTTTTATTCTTGCAATGCCGGTTTTTTCTACTTACCTCACAATCGAGATGTAAAGCAGAGTAGTTAGCTCGGGTGTAAGCATCAATTGCACCCTCGAACTATAGGCGCCCTCGCTGCGCTCGTGCGCCTAAATATCTCGGGCTGCAATTGATCCCTTACAGCCCTTGGCTACTAATCTACTATTTCACAGCTCCGCTACACATCCTCGTAGGCACATTTTCATCGCACAGCTTTGGTGGAAACGCCCACATATTTTCACAGCACAGCTAGACATCCTCCCACGACACATTTCCTCGGCACATCTCTGGTGGAAACGCAGCCTAAAAGCTGCAATAGCTTAAAAGAGTTTCGTAAAATGGCAGGCGTCCTGTCATATTTCCTCAACGCCACTTTCTCTTTTCCACGCCCATATTGGCCCTTGATGTTACTGTGATCATGCCTAGTAATATCTCATGCATGTTATAGCAGCTGTTCATAGTTAATAGCATAACGAAGTACCACGCTCTATAACAGTCAATCTAAATTATATTTGTCGTATTCGGAACCATTTCAATCTGATGAATTATTGAGTTGCGTTGACACGAATCGACACCGTGTAATCTGCATTGCGGGTACCTACGTCTAAAGGATTATGGTACTACGTGTGTGTGAAATTAGAGACTAAATTAAAGTTATTTCAAATTCGAAATCGATCGAAATTGCTATGTTTTCGCTTTGTTAATGACGGGTTCAACAAAATGATTGTTTTGCATATGATTATCTGGCAAATTATACAGCAGTTATTTTGTTTTGTATGCTGCAATAACAACACTGTTTTGTAATTGACACAGTGACACATTTACGTGTGCGGTCCTGCGGTCACGGGAAACGCTCTAATAACGTTGATGACAAAATATGAAATCTCCAACGTATAACACAAAACTAAGTCACAAAGGTCTTTTCATAAGTTCCTCTCGTATTCGTAACTTTATATCTCTCGCTGAAATATTAAATATTTCGACGCAGTAATTGGATGTAAAAAGACAGGGCGAATTAATTCAACACCAAGAGTAATTGTGTATTCCGACGACTAAGAACAAAATAAAGTTACAGTGATAAATATGCAAATAAAACAGAGGCAAAGCTGGATAATCCACAGGATGAATATAAATCGTGTCATCGTTAATTGAAGTCAGACATTCTGCTCCGAGGACCATCGTGAATAACAATGTTTTTGTTGCTGCTCCGACGCAAATGCGTTTTGAATACCACGTTTTTAGTGCCCATTGCGTGCGAAGCTTTCTTTTTTTACAATCTTTCCATATAACATTATAAATCGGATCGTTTGGATAGATGTTTGTTTTAGAACGAAGTTGGATGACAGGTGCAGAGATAGATAATTCAATGGAATAACAAGACACTTATTAACCCCGGTGTATCGTTAGATAGAAGATCGAATGCACTTTATTATGCTCACCATACAAATTAAAGGTACTAAATAGATTCAAAATCAGGTTCGTCGAGGGCGAAGTCCTGGTAAGCAGTTAGTTTTATCATTTTTTTGGCGGGTCATGTAAGTCTCAAGCAAAATGACCACTTTGCAAAAGTATGCACGCAATGAGTACCGGAGGATGGATGGCGCTGCGCCGTTGCCGAAGCTGATGCCGAAAAAGAGCGACATGCACGGCGGTGGCTAATCAATGGCGCCCCGAAATGTGCTTAGAAAGTTATAGAGGAGGCCTTTGCCCATTATTGGGACAATGACTAACAAATAACATAAAACAAATATCTTACTAGTCCCTTCCTACAGATTTTTCCAGTCGATGTCCTAGAATAATTATCCACAGACACAATAAATCTACCCTTCTCATTCATTAGCGAAGAAATCGACAGTAGGGTTGTTTACCACTGATTCTGCCCTAAATAATGTACCTACTTCCATCCCGTCGCACTTTGTTAAACATGTGTGTAGGTAGTCCTTTGTTCTTTGTAATACAGAGAAGGCTGTCATGACCATGTTCCGTTGAAGTGTTACATACCGTAACACAGGGCCGTCTTTCCTATTGGGTACACCGGGCAAGTCCTTAGGGCCTCTATGAAGTAAATGAGTTTATGTCTTCACGGGCCTCCCCCATTCTTCCTTCTTTTTCCATCGTTTACTTCTAGATAATTTACGTAGATGTCATACAAGTCATCGCGCTATCTTCTTCAATATCCCAAAGAGCCTTTTTTGGACGAAAGTGCCCAGGGCCAATAAGTACGGCCCTGCTCTAACAGGAAAAGTTCCTGGAATCAAGCTCGTTTGTTTTACTTCACAATGTTGGTCTAGCGATGATTATATTGTACTCGAATGAGGTGGTAATATTTCTGAGTGTTCAGATATTAATAAATAATTATACCTTCACCACCAGCTAAACAAGACGCTTGTATTATTTAATTTATGAAGCAGTAACACGTGGGGTATTAATTTAAAAGAAAAGGCGTGGATCGACTATTTTGCATATACCTAGGCTTACTTTCTTTTAAGTAGACGAAGAGGAGCTCGTGGCTAAATAATTACAGCCGCACAGGCCGATCTTCCGGGTTAAGCCGCGCTTGCCGAGGTTGGTCTGTGGATGGGTGACCATCTGTCATAGCGAGTTTCCTCCGTGCCTCGGAAAGCACGTAAAGCCGTTGGTCCCGGCTGTCATTTGTAGATCTTTGACAGTCGTTACTGTTAGTCAGAAGCTCTAAAGTCTGACAACCAGTCTTACCATGGGGTATCGTATTACCCAGTTACTGGGTTGTGCAGGACAGGCAGTCGCTTCATGTAAAATACTGATATTCAGCTGCATCTGGTTCGACTGGAAGCCGACCCCAATATAGTTGGGAAAAGGCTAGGCAGGTGATGATGACTTTCTTTTAAGTAGACATTTCTTTAGGATGATTTCAGTATCGCAATTTGTACTATCCATGAAAGGACTTGGTTGGATCATTGCTGATTGAAATATTATGACTTAATGGCCCATAATACTGTGAGCTTTATAGAATCATCAAATGAGTCCTTCAACCCAGGGCAGGGCAGGAGGGACTGTCAGACTTGTACTGACTAAAATCCATGGTGTACTTCAATAGCCCTTTGCGTTCCGGGGTCACGGTATTTGTTGGTCCCGCGACCCCAGCAGGCTTTGGCCCTCTAAGTGGGGGACCCGTCATTTTGCTGACACTCTTTGAGGCGCGCGTGGAACACAACGCGCCGTCGGCGTCGACCCGGGCATGGCCCATGGCGACGTCTGTCGCCGTGGGCGTCAACCACTGCGACTTTTTTAGCATTACAATCAAATTACATTAAAAAACCATAACTTAAAGGCATTACTTGAAATCAGAATTGAGTGTCGTTCAGTTATACATAACTTAGAAAGCACAGAACTCACCCATATTTATGAAAATATGAAATGTATAAAATTCATTTACACAATATTTTTTGATTAATCACTGTAACTGACAACAATTTATTCAAAACAAATCAATACAACACTTTTACAACTGTAATATCATTCTATAACAGCTGCTTAATAAATATAATAAAAATAACACTCAACGTTAACGTAAATAACTTTCCTTTTATACTTAAATGGCATGATTTAATTGAACCCTTGTCGATCCGACACGAAAGCAAAAACAATAGTCCCTCGTTGACGCTCACCAATACTAATACAATAAAAAATAAACCAATTTCCTTAATAAAATATAACATAAGTAGTATTTTTATCCAATCAGTTGCTTCGGGTATAATCGCAATATAATACGATTCATATTCTATTATAGGAAAGGAAAAATGATACAGGCTAACATCTGTGAAGAATCCTCATAAATAAATCAGACAGTTTGCTTCCGAACTTTTTACTTAAAGAAACTAGAGATGTACTGACTATAGTCGAGAAAGCCTACTATCCGGATATGTTCGGTGAACAGTCGGCTAAAATGCCAGCGTCAACGCTCTACTATCTAATCTATAATCTATCTAATACCTTTAAAACAGCAATTCTTGTATATTTATATATAATCTCGAAGTTACAGATTAGGGGTTTTTCGGCTCAAGGAATCGATTTATCAAGGTCCCAGGTTCGAGAAAAGCTCGGTTCCCAAGATATAGACATTTTAAAAACCGAGCGAAGCTCGGTCAACCAGATATTTTAATATAATAAGAGGTCGCCAAGTGTCCTAAATTCAACCATAATTTATTTAACATTTAAGTTGGAACGATAAAGTCAAAGTCAAAGTCAAATCATTTATTTCAAATAGGCCATCAAAGAGGCACTTTTAAACGTCGAATATTAAAATTAAGGAAATAGGATGGGATGGGATTGATTCTTCACCCATTCGCAAAGGTAGGTTGTATGAAGAAGAATGGGCAAGAAACTCCATATTAAGGTTCTATCGTCAAAGGACTATAATATCCTCTTTGATTGATGTTTAACTTGTCAGTAGATACGACATTTGGATTTCAGGGTGTGTTACTGTGTTGAAGGGTCAAACGCATGGACATGAGTGTATTTTTTTTTATTTAATGAATTTGGAACGCATATAACCTAACAATAGCATATAAACTAACAATAGCGATCCGAGCATAAATGTAGGGCCGTAAAGCAGAAAGCTAATTTCTGCTCTCCTGCACCACATATTCTCGGATCGTGTGTCATCTCGCAGATCAATCTAGAGGAGGTTGTGAGTTGCTTAACCGGACTTTTCTGTGGATGCCTTAAATGACTCTAAGGCCTCGAGCCAGGGGAAGGTTTTGAACCCTAAACAGCATCTTTTAATTATTTGTTTGCTGTGTAGTCAGCTGTTTTGTAACCGACTACCAATCGGCTAGGTCGACTAATCGGCCCATCACTAAAAGAAACGGAAAGAATTGATATCGAAGAACCTAGTGAGAGTGATTTGTATTGATTAAGATGAAAAATGGGGTATTGCACTTTCATGAGCAACCTTTTATTGTTGTGTTATAACTTTTTGCCAATTCGAGTAGGTAACCTTGGTGATCAATACTCGTTTCGTTTCTGTATGATAAGAGGCTTTTACTCTTTAAGAGGATTATTATTATATTAGCTATTCCCGTCGGCTCCGTCTATGGTTAACTCGAATATTATCCCACGGGAACATTTCAACGCTGGGACTACGCTGTTACAAAGCAGTATATCCTTAAGGTAAATTATGCTAAGGAGCCGAGCACGAGCTGAGCACAAGCGGAGCTGAGCACCGCTCTAATCAGTCTCCTTTAACGCATTGCAAATCCTTCCGTGTTCGTTAAAAAACGAACAATGGGCGGAGTACAGTCCAGCACTAACCAAACCCTCGAAGGGCGCTCGTTCGTGGCTTGTAAGCCGGTCTACACGAATTTATGCTCGCCTCGGGCTCCGCTCGTGCTTGGCTTGTCTACTATAGACTCACCTTTACAGAGTAGCACCCCAGAATAGGGTATGTGACAGATAAAATCGAATAATACAAGTTAGATGATAAAAAAAATTTGGCACTTTTTTTCTTTTGTTATGAAACCAAAATTGACGAACATACGACACTTTTAAAATTGGCCAAATGTCAAAAGTATAAACTCTCGAATTTCGGTGTGTCCATACACCATACTGCCTATTTGTCAAATCGGCATGATAGAGTACATCTTTGTAATTATGCAAAATTAGTGTCCATTATTTTTCAAAACTCAGTTGACGTACTATGGAATTTATTGATGCTGTCAAATTGCTTGGTCTATGAGTTCGGCACGGAAATTCATTCTTTCCTGTTAAGAACATGTTGGTAGGACATGAGTTATCTGAGTATCAAAGGTCAACGGGCGAATTGTATGGGAAAAAAACCCACGGCGGACATAAATCAAACTTTGAGGATACATAGCTAAATGTCTCTTGGTTACCATGGTAAGGGTCGCATTCTTGTGGGCTGTGGGAATTAAAAAAAAAATTTTAATAGTTTACATTATTTATTCGGCGTAATTAATGCAGTTTCATATAAAAATATGGCAGGGGTCGATTTCCTGCCACCGCAAGCCGGATCGCCCGGAGGATACGGTGGAGCATATGGTGCAGGTCTGCTCCGCTTTGCCAGAGCACCGCACTGAGGCGATAGGCGCGACCTCTCCCACCCGGCATTGTTCGAGGTCATGCTGCGGGGTGAGACGGAATGGGAAGTGGTCGCCTCCTTCTGCGAAGCAGTCATGCTAGCGAAAGAGGAGGCGGGATGCGTGAGGGAGCGGATAGCGTCCACCTCACGACCCAGCCGCCTCAGGAGACGCCCACAGCAACGGACGTCGCGAGACGATTTTCGGGTATGCCCGGGTTTCAAAGAGCTGTCAGCAATATGACGGGGCCCTCCTCTTTGAAGGCCAAAGCCTGCTGGGGTCGTGGGTCTATTGGATCAATGTGGCCCCGGAACGTAAAGGGCTATTGAAGGACACCATGGATTTTGTTCAGTACAAGTCTGAAAGTCCCTGCCCTATTTTTCCCACGTTTTTATAAACTCACTTGTCTTGTTTGTTTATTTGTTTGTTTTTATGCCATGAAGCTTCTTCAGTGAACCGACAAGACAATATTGTCTTGACAGTTTAAATGTTCGATTCAGTCTTACGCGATTTAATAAATAAATGTATTACTGCATTTGGGAGACACAACGATATCGAAAGCATGTTAATATAAAGCTTAGTGCGTGTGGTGTTATTTATTGTATTACACGAGGTAAGTTAACTAGTGAATAACACTAGGTGATTCCAATGTCATTATAAAAACAGTTCTGAAAGTACTATGTTTTTTCTGCGACGTAACATGGATTAAATACGTTAATTATATAAAGCAGGTCGCAGAAGGTATTTTGTTTGCAAAATATGAGGACCGCAATCTGTTTTATGAAAAAAACATGTTGCCACGTGCTGGAGTGGTCTAGTCCCCTGCCACACCTCATCCCTCAGACGCCGTATGATATGAACCCAATCACTATGTACGGCAAGTCTATTCTTTGAGAAATGCAAGCCAAATACTTAAATGTTGACCCTCTAACAGTCTCCTTACCTTCCGTGCCCATGTAAAGGTAGTTCACGTTCGGCTGCCTTTACCGGAGGTAGGCTTCATTTCTTGCTTATACCAAGAAGCAAATTGTCACTCAAGTGCAAATTGCGTCTTTATAAAGCTGTCAACCGTCCTATTACACGTACATTTTTTAGACCACGATAATTGCTGACAACAAAAATATACATCTTTACAATCCTAAAACTAAATGAGAAAAGGCAAAACTTGGTCCTCATATTTTGCTTACAGATGTCTTATGGCGGCCCGGCCTATTACAGAAATTCCAAAAAAACAGAAAAACTAAAAAAAAGGAACCGACTTCAAATCCAAACACAAAAAAGTGTGACTTTTCTTTCGGAAGTCGGTGAAATAAAAAACAAAGCCACCGACTAGATTGGATATTATATATGGCCACCGAATATGGCCACCGACTTCGAAAGAAAAAATATTTTACCCTATTTGTGTGTTTGGCTTTGAAGTAGATAGGTTCCTTTTTTTAAGTTTTTTTTTTTTTTTGTTTTACTGTTTTTAGTTTTGATGTTCAACAAAAATCTTCGAATATTCGACGTCTTTGAAAATCTACAATCCATGTAAGCAACAAAAAAGGGCGGAAAAATCTATGCGGGCAATGAGATATCCATGATTGTTATAATACTAAAATCTTTTCCAGAATGTTAGGAACACTTTTCTGAAAACAGCATCAAAATCGGCACAGTCTATAACCGCGGGCAAACATACATACGCCATACGTACAGGTCGAACTGAGTACCTATTTTTTTAAGTCGGTTAAAATTCAGGTTTAGTGGCTTGTAAACTATTGTATCTAGTCGATCAAAACAAAGGAGAATCTGAAACGTACAGATCAAGAGGAAAGACAATGAACGGAGATTTTTCGAATAAATACATTTTTGGTTAAAACTTTGTTCTCCAATGGATTACAACAAAAATAATTGAGTGTATTATTATGTGAATTATGCTCTTTCATTCTAGACCATTTTCATTCATGTCCGCGACCGGGTCGGATTGCGCCCGATGACCTTTAATCCCCAGTGAATTGTGACCAGGGGGGGGGGGGGTATTACAACGCGAACGTCTTAAGAGGCCTTTTACCCATTTGCGCGTAGAACTAAAATTATGATCGTCTAATTTACCATATTAAGTAATACTCCAACATTTTTGAATACCTGCAAAAGAAAGACCAGTCTTTCGTGTTGTAATTATACGTAACATATTTCAAAAAACTCTTTTATTAACTTTGTGGTAATTAATCTCCGACAAGTAGTTTACTGAAAAATCAACGCAGAGTCGATTTGCGACACCTACATCTACCATTAACATTCGTAATTTTAATCAAAAAAAATACACAAATCATCAGACATACGTTTTTGTCGTAAAACTACGTAGTAGAATTTATATTTTTAATAACACAAATTAGTAAAAAAATAAATTCTGAGGTCAATTTTTACGTGTTATATCGCTGTTTTATCGCCATTTTTGGTTCGAACAAAGCGTAATTACATTAAAAAAACTATGTAAATATAAACAATGTTTACAGACTAAACTAATTTCTAAATTTCATTAAAATCCCTTCATGTAATTAAACATACTATCGTTTTTAAAATCACTCTAAACTAGTATAAATTACGAAACTTATCCGGGCTGCAATCAGTACGGCTCCAGAGCCCGTCGACGTAGGACCTGTATCACTTTTTCCTCGTCCTGATTATAGAGCGTACGTATCGTGAACGGAATATTATACTGCGACTGCCACATTTTGATTCTCTCCATATTTTTTTTCATAAGGTAAGATTTTCGTTACTTTATCAAACTAAAGAATTATTATAATTATAATAGTAGTTTGTAGAATTTGTGCATTAATTAGCCATCCATTTTCGTTTTATTAGTTTTTGCAATGGGGCGCAAGAGTGGTGAGAAATCCAATATGGCGGCCTCCCCAAGATCGCGGTCGGGCTGTTTGAAATCCACCCCCATGATATGGGTATCAAATGAAAGGGTTTGCTGTCAGGAATATGAAAAAAATAGTCACGTGTCTTAAATCCAACATGGCGGACATCCAAGATGGCGGATTGCCTATTTGAAATGCATCCCCATGATATGGGTATCAAATGAAAGGGTTTGCTGTCAGGAATATGATAAAAATAGTCACGTACCGTGGAATGGGGTTAGTTTGATTCACGGGGTAACATTGATAAAAACTTTATATTTTTTTTAAACAGGAATTGTTTAATTTCTGAACGCAACCGAAAAATTTCGTCTTTTGCATTGGCAGCACTGTGTGTCACTCTTTGACATTGCCCAAGCGCTGCACGTACAAACAGATTACTACCGGAGATTTTCATAAAAAACTGTGAGTATTGTGTTTAACGTATTTTAGGGGTTAAAATAACTTCCAGGGTACCAGATTGGATACGCAAGTTGCTAGAAAAAATTATAGTTTATGTTGTTATGTGTTTAATTAGCTTGAGAAAGAAGTTGTTTTTGTACTTTAACCTCCAAAATTTCATTCAGTGGTGGTTTATTTTCTATACGGGGTGTCATTGATCACAGGCATGGGGTTACTTTGGTCATTGATCAATCTCACCCCATGACATTTTTAACATATATTATCAATATATTTGCAATGATGGCTGCTTTATATGATTTTTTTTACTTTCAGCGCTATGCCAAGAACATATATGAAGCGTTTAGGCGCTCGCGCCTATCGGAATTCTAATGAAGACGTGTTAGAACGAGCAGTAGCTAGTAGTGATTTTTTCCTATTTTTACTTAACATTTAAGATTTTGACTGATTGATGTTCCTAATTATGTTTTTACAATTAATATATCTCAATGAAACGTTAAAATAAAGGTGATTTTTCAAAAAGTTTTTTTTGCCTTTATCAATGTCACCCCAAAACTTTAAAAAAATTAATATCTTTTTTTGCACTTAGCCGATTTTTTTTGTTCTTTCGAAATAATAACGTTTAAAGGGGTTACTATCATTTGCCGTAAAAATATTAGGGGGTATCAAAGTAACCCCACTTACGGTTTAACATTGACCACTCACATTTATATTTTTCATCGACATATTATTTATTTAAAATAGAATCTAATTCATTGTATCGATTGTATAGTAAAAACCGATATTCCAATTTTTTTTTCGTCTTCGGTACCTTTGTATTTTAGAAAATACAGCCCTTTGAATTTTTAAATTGATCAATGACACCCCATTCCACGGTACCTGAAATCCAGCATGGCGGACATCCAAGATGGCGGATTGGCTATTTGAAATGCATCTCCATGATATGGGTATCAAATGAAAGGGTTGCTGTCAGTAATATGAAAAAAATAGTCACGTGTCTTAAATCCAACATGGCGGACATCCAAGATGGCGGATTGGCTATTTGAAAGGTACCCCCATGATATGGGTATTAAATGAAAGGGTTTGCTGTCAGGAATACGAAAAAAATAGTCACGTGTCTTAAATCCAACATGGCGGACATCCAAAATGGCGGATTAGCTGTTTGAAATGCACCCCCATGATATGGGTATCAAATGAAAGGGTTTGCTGTCAGAAATATGAAAACCCCACGTTTTTAATTTTCTTTAAAAAAAAAAGAAAATATCCCTACGGGGCTGAGAGAGGGGCCTGGGATATATTTACATGACGTGTATAGATCGTGGTTGTAACTTGCAAAGATACGCTCCCACGCTTTGAGTGGCTCTTGTCTGCCCCGTAGCACAGTAAAAATATGGATGGTCCGGAAATTACGTACTAACGTTCGAAACGGTGCACTCACACAAACACGCGCATCTACCAGGCTTCTAAGCGGACATCGCAGTGCTGTCAGTTCTGAGTGCCGCGTAAAGACGAGTTGCGTTTATTTATGTTACGTATATGGCTGTTTGAACTCGGCTTCATCATAACCGGAGATTTTGTTTTTTAAACTCCCTGCTTATTTTGAAGGTAAGAATGATTTTTATCAATATCGAATTATATATCCGCGTGACCGTTTAATAAATTCGTAAATAAATAATTTCTAAAAAAAACCAACATGGTTTCTGCTACAATTTCTCATAATAGGCGTCTTTTTATAGTTTTCGTCTTCGAGGGTTTTGAATCCGATAGTGCTGTCAAAATGTAAATCCAAGATGGCGGCTGCATAAATTATCGAGGTTTTCATCATGGGTGTCGTTTTCATAGTTTTCGAGGGTGTTCAAACCGATGGTGCAGTCAAAATGTAAATCCAAGATGGCGGCTGCATAAATTATCGAGGTTTTCGTCATGGGTGTCGTTTTCATAGTTTTCGAGGGTGTTGAAACCGATGGTGCAGTCAAAATGTATATCCAAGATGGCGGCTGCATAAATTATCGAAGTTTTCGTCATGGGTGTCGTTTTCATAGTTTTCGAGGGTGTTGAAACCGATGGTGCAGTCAAAATGTAAATCCAAGATGGCGGCTGCAAAAAATATCGAGGTTTTCGTCATGGGTGTCGTTTTCATAGTTTTCGAGGGTGTTGAAACCGATGGTGCAGTCAAAATGTAAATCCAAGATGGCGGCTGCAAAAAATATCGAGGTTTTCGTCATGGGTGTCGTTTTCATAGTTTTCGAGGGTGTTGAAACCGATGGTGCAGTCAAAATGTAAATCCAAGATGGCGGCTGCATAAATTATCGAGGTTTTCGTCATGGGTGTCGTTTTCATAGTTTTCGAGGGTGTTGAAACCGATGGTGCAGTCAAAATGTATATCCAAGATGCATTACATATGATTTATGCAGCCGCCATCTTGGATATACATTTTGACTGCACCATCGGTTTCAACACCCTCGGAAACCATGAAAACGACACCCATGACGAAAACCTCGATAATTTATGCAGCCACCATCTTGGATTTACATTTTGACTTCACCATCGGTTTCAACACCCTCGAAAACCATGAAAACGACACCCATGACGAAAACCTCGATATTTTTTGCAGCCGCCATCTTAGATTTACATTTTGACAGCACTATCGGATTCAAAACCCTCTAAGACGAAAACTATAAAAAGACGCCTATTATGAGAAATTGTAGCAGAAACCATGTTGGTTTTTTTTACAAATTATTTAAGAATTTATTAAACGGTCACGCGTTTATCTGAGGAATTAAAATAGCGGTTTGACATATTTTCTATAGATAAGCTGTCGAACCGCCATTTTTATTCCTCAGATAAAAGTTATCTGACTATTGTTCAAACTTCACTTCTTAGGTTAATCGCAGATTCAGTTTTACTTCCACAACAATAAAATATAACTAACTTTAACTCACAGGTTATTTTTAACACAAAATTTAATTAAAATCACCAGAACAGTTTGTTAACATTCGACATCAAACGAATTACACTGGTTAACAATGGTTTTGCCCATGAATGATGAAATACAAAAATAGGCAGTACTTGGTGAATACTAATCATCAGTTATAATATTACAAGTGTCTTAGCTCGAGTTATCGAGCTATACAAGTTTAAACTTGTATTGCGTTCGCCGCACTCTCGCAAGTTTCGACTTGTTCGTTATTACAGCACGGCTTTACTTTACTAGATTTAATACATCATAAAGAACGTTAAGATTGCGCTGGCATTCGCTATCAAACACCGTGAAAATACAATTAGTGTATGACGTGGTAATAGCAGTGTAACCTACAGCAACGTCTTAAGTGTATCAAACAAATTTTGTTTTTAGTTTTTATTGTGAAGTTTAAACTAAAACTTTGTGAATTTATATTTTTGATTATGCCTCGTTCCTGTGAAAGCAATCCTAACAATTTTTGTTACGTGTGTGGTAAATTCACTACAAAAAATACGAGCGAAAACTTCAGTCCCAGAATCTGTCGTGCTTACGAACTTTATTTCGGAATACCAGTGAAAAATCAAGACAAGCCCTGGGTTCCACATGTGATATGCTCGAGTTGTGGTAAATATTTGCGAGATTGGTTATCCGGCCGCCGATCATGTTTGCCTTTCGCAACACCGATGCTGTGGAAAGAACAAAAGGATCACATTGAAGATTGTTATTTTTGCATGAATAAGACAGAAGGGCTTAATACGCGCAAAAAGAGAAAACATAGTTATATGGAAACGCCATCTGCTCAAAGACCTCGTCCGCATGATGAAAATCACCCCGTTCCGGCGCCACCAATGGATGCTTCTGAAGAAATTGACCAGCTTAGCACTGAAGAAGACGATCTTACCGATCCTGATTTTAGTCCTCACGACCAGGTACTGCAACCCCATCTAATTACTCAACCAGAATTAAATGATCTAGTACGAGACCTAAGTTTATCAAAATCACAAGCTGAACTTCTTGGTTCGCGTCTCCAGCAATGGAATCTCTTGGCAAAAGGAACAAAAATTACTGTTTTTCAGGCATGGAAGAGCGATACCAGGGCAAATGGAGTCCTGCTATGTTAGCAGACTACTGCTGGACGTTGAAGAGAGAGGCTGTAGATATTACTTATAAACGGAAAAGCAATATATTAACTCATTTTTAAATTTTATAATACGTGATTTATGAATATAATGTTATCTTAAGTCAAAACATTTTTATTTGATTCCACAAAAAACGCGAGCTAACTCGACCTTAAAACTTACATCAAAATGTATGTTTAGAGGTATTCTTTCGCAATTAGCACAACTCATTTCATGGATTAACAAAACCTTAAAATTTGTTAACCAGTGTTATCTAACAAATAATTATGGCGGCGCCGCCGCCGGGCACATGACGTTCAACTAATCAGCGCGCGAGATGCTTTCCGTTCTATACCATTTAACAGTCTAATAGACTGAATAAACAAAAAAACTTGAGAGGTGTCAAGGGACACCCGGATGGAACGAAGTTCCTTTCGATTAATAATTAGTGAAGGAATTGTAATAAAATTTTATTTTTTTTAAGTTATAATAATATTTTTTGATTTTTGTTATTTGACATCTGGGATTTCTATTTTGATAGTAATATCGGTTTCAACACCCTCAAAAACAACGAAAACGACATCCATGATGAAAACCTCGATAATTTTGGCAGCCGCCACCTTGGATTTACATTTTGACTGCAATATTGGATTCAACACCCTCAAAAACCATGAAAACGACACCTATGACGAAAACCTCGATATTTTTTTCAGCCGCCATCTTGGATTTACATTTAAACTGCACCATCGGTTTCAACACCCTCGAAAACCATGAAAACGACAACCATGACGAAAACCTCGATAAATTTATGCAGCTGCCATCTTGGATTTACATTTTGACTGCACCATCGGTTTCAACACCCTCGAAAACCATGAAAACGACACCCATGACGAAAACTTCGATAGTTTATGCTGCCGCCTTCTTGGATTTACATTTTGACTGCATCATCGGTTTATACACCCTGGAAAACCATGAAAACGACACCGATAACGAAAACCTCGATATTTTTTCATTAAGGATTCATTATTATTATTATTTTTTATTATTTATTATTTACAAAAAACCTGTATACACTCAAGAAAAATAATCGTCGCGACACCACACTGTTCAATGCGAAATAGAAATGAAAAAATATCTGGCTTGCTTTCTATAAGAGAGAGAGAGACAGACAGAGAAACATATCTGTCTGTCTCTTACTATAGCAAAAAGTGTCGTGACAACTTTTCGTAAGAATTTTTTTCCGTCTAGCCCCCTTTCACAACGCGCGATAAGGAACTTCGTTCCAAAAACTTTTTCAGAAATGTAACCAAAGTGCATTACGATTATATCGGCTCAAGATTGTTTAGTCCGTCTCAACACTAGCGCTACACTGGTTGCGTTGTGTATGTGTGAATAGCTACGCACACATGAACATTGCTCCCGTCTTTTACCTAAACTCGAGCGTTCGAATTTTGTGAACTGGCTCTTAAAACCAGGCTTGTTCTTGTGAGTTAACGAGATGGCGCTAGATGACTTGTATAGCTCTGTCACTTTCACTCGCCGGAATAAGCCTGGTTTGAAGACGTGGTAATACACCCCTGGTGGCCTACCATGACGTCTTAAAGCCAGAGTAGTTATAGTGTGGGAACGAGACAGAGCTATACAAGTCGTCTAGCGCCACACCTTGTTCCCACACTAGAACCTGGCTTTAAGACCTCATGGTAGGCCACCAGGGGGGGTATTACAACGCCTTAAAACCAGGCTTGTTCCAGTGAGTGAACGAGATGGCGCTAGATGACTTGTATAGCTCTGTCACTTTCACTCGCCGGAATAAGCCTGGTTTGAAGACGTGGTAATAACCCCCCTGGTGGCCTACCTGACGTCTTAAAGCCAGAGTAGTTACAGTGAGGGAAAGAGACAGAGCTATACAAGTCGTCTAGCGCCACACCTCGTTCCCCCACTGGAACTTCCAGGTTCCAGTGGGGGAACGAGGTGTGGCGCCTAGGCCAACTGATGTTATCTAACTTTGTTGACAGTTTCATGTTTATTATTGTTTACGGATTTGTTCACGTGTTCCTAATAAGTTTGACACACGGCCTCGGCCTGTGATGAGGGCTCCGTTCGTGTAGAAAATTAGTGAGATAAACAAATAGTAGGTACGTGTTTACGATCCGGTAAACACCTTGTCAGATTGCTTTTAATTTATTATTTTGGTAGACAATGTGGCGGTTCCACATTTATTCTTAGTAGTATGTGGTAGTATTGTTATGTTAGGGGGTTTTGGTCAATTTTTTAGACTATATTATAAAGTGGTCTAGAATGTTCTATCAAATTAGTGATCGTCAGTGATTTTTAGTAATATTTTGTCCGAAAAAGAGGATTTTGGTGGTCAGTTGGTGGTGTTTTAAAAACTTTTTTATGACATAACCAGCTTGCAACAGAATCCTTCAAACAAATCTTAAAGTTCATTCAAAGTATTTATCTACTGTACGATATAACCTTTCGTTTGACCATTTGAGGAGCTGATTTTAAACACTACTATTTATTTCAGCATCTGCACAAAATCATAGCATTTGCATCTGCAGAAACATTTGTAATAAATTCTTTTACAAAAGCGACGTTACGGGTTTTTCCGATTCATTTCCATCAATCCAGTAAACGTATCTAGGCAACGTATAGTTCTACCAATGCCTATTTCAAAGCCAGTGTTTGCAGCGGGCAAACTGAACGGGCAAACAGTCGTAGCTCTCTCGACATATCGCTTGCCCCCCAGCTGATGCCCTGAGATCATAAAAATGAATTGTACCCTACAACGTGACCAGAATCGGAGATACTTCATGACTAAATAAATTCCTACATATAATAGCTTCTTTTAAATTGCGTACGTAACTTTTTGTGGGTGTAACATTTGCGATTTTCCAGTTTGTTCCCGTTACGTGCTCCCGAGATTCGTGATTTGGTGGTGCGATATCTTTTTTAAATATTGTTTCCAGAGCATGAGAGCGAATTCGTAATATTTTCTTTTAGGTACCCTCATAAAGAGCTTTGGATGCTAGGTTCACGTTCTTTTTCTATGGAGAAAAGAAACGAGAAAATTCGTGGCTTAACTTTTAATAATACACACAGTTAAGTTATGAACGGATCTGCTTGCTTTTGCTAATGACACAATTTAAAAAGGTTTTTGCCTGACTGTGTATATTATATATTTATATTAAACATTACCACGAACATTGTATTTTCGACGCCATACTATTTCGAAATAGGTCTCATCTATAACTAGAAACATTTATTACACGAGAAGAACGCTTTTCAATTTTGTGTGGTATTTACATTTTGTGATTTTAAGTAGGTACATAACTTTTTTAGATAAAGTTAACCATTTACGACTTCAGTTATTACATTTGCTGTACGTACTAGGCACTACTAATTATGAATTGATACATGGTAAGTAATTGGTATAAAGCCATAAATGGGACACTATTTATTTACTTGATTTGCAGTATATTGTTATTTGCAACAAACAGGATTTATCTGCTATTTTTATCGTGGTAAAATAATCAAATGAGTCCTTCCACCCAGGGCAGGGTGGGATCTTTCAGACCCCGCCATCCTCTTCTTGTTAGGTTACTTTAAACCTTGCAAACAGAAATAGGAGTCGCGCGAAGCGGGGCTCCGTCGACCTACCTTGATAGGTGGTAATCAATTTAAACAAACAACTAGTAGGTATTTTTAATGTGGATATTATGAACTTAGATGTATTAAATGTTGATATTTTAAACTTAGGCATAACGTCATTCGATATTTCGAATCATTCGAAATTTTAATCACTCGGCATTTCAATCTTCCATGATTTAAGCGTAATAACAATTTTCGACATTTTGTTACAATCGATATTTTCGATGTTTTGAACATTGGTATTTTAAGCGTAGGTATTTTAATCTTCGACATTCAAATAATGTACCCCAGGAAACATGTCTACTTTCAAAAAAGTTATCTGTTCGAAATAGTTCTTGAAGCCACCGCTAAATTTGAGAGATGGGTCTTCCATCTAAAAACGCTACTGCATTAACTCAGGCCCTTAAAAGCTTCATCTGCATAGCCTTTTCCCAACTATGGTCGGCTTCCAGTCGCCCCAGATGCAGCTGAATATCAGTATTTTAGATGGAGCGACTACCTATCGGACATCCACAATGCAGTAACTATGGGTAATACGATACCTCATGGTCAGACATGGTTTTCACAGATTTTCGAGCTTCTGACTGTTATTAACGACTGTCAAAGAACGGCTTTTTGTGCTTTCCGAGGCACGGAAGAAACTTGCTAACAGATGGTCACCCATCCACAGACCAACCTTAGCAAGCGCGGCTTAACGCGGAAAATCGGCCTGTGCGGCTGTAATTAATTAGCCATCAGCTCTTCACCCTTAAAAGCTTCTTAGTGCGAAAAATTGGTCCATTGACACAAAAGAGAATCACTCGTCAAATAACCATCCCATTCATGCCAAAAATCTTCCACGAACTGTTACTACGTTAAATTAGCAATTACTCAGGACTGGGTCTCGTTCAGATTTCCTTGAAATCCTATTAAAAACATTCTTCACGGATCGAGGTCGCGAACTAATTAAGACCTCAATCATTCTCCTTTGTCGTGGCGAGCAGACGACGAACTTAACTCTCAGTGAATCTCCGTCCGATCTTATTAGATGTTGGAACTTAAAAATCTTACTGGACTTCGTAGTTTGTTCGGGAAAAATTGGATGTTTGACGTTGCGGGTATAATTATGATTTTTTTTTCGTGGTGAAATCATTAAATGAAATGAGTCCTCCCGTCCATACTGTCAGATTTGTACTGACTGAAATCCACGGTGATTTTTCAATAGCCCTTTACGTCCCAGGGGCACAATCACCTACTTGATGATATAGACCCGTGTCCCGGGCAGACTTTGGCCCGCTAAGGGGGCCACCGTTAGTGTTTGCACACTTAGATTGCTGACAGTTCTTTGAGGCGCATGGAACAAGTAGCGCCGTCGACCCGGGCTTGGTCCATTATTGGATGGCAAGTCATCCATTACTCACTGACCGCATGGCCGCGCTGTGGATAAGGATTGGGTAATTATTGGTAGAGGAGCTCGTGGCTAAATAATAATAAGTCGATTTTTAAGGTTAAGCCGCACTTACCACGGTCAGTCCACAGATGTGGGGGCCACCTATCACATATAGAGTAATATTGCATCGAAAAAATGTGCTGTCCGATAGATTGCACTGTCCGATAACCCGTTGGTCCCGTCTGTCAGTTGTAGATAATTGTTACAGGTAGTCAGTGGCCTGAAAGTTCTGCGTTCTGTCTTAAAAAACATACTTTTTGCAGCCTAATTTAATCGTTTATAGAATAGCCTTAAGTAGTGAGCTCAATAAATACGAGTAAATACATAATATGCGGCACACACGTATTTCGCCAGTCATATACTACACCATGTCTCAAACTAATCGGAAGTTAAGTAATCTGACAAAATTCTTATGAAAAAACCGTCTCCTGTAATTATTTTATAACTTACTTTAACGAACTCCTACTAAATCTAAAAAGACAAAGGTCCGAAAACAGTTTTAATGTTAAAAATCCAGAAAGAAACTAAAGCAAGAAGACAACAGTAGAATTTGTGCCTTCGGCAAATTCCAACACGATTGCTGCCAACATGAATTCTATTAAATGGGAAATTGCCGAAATTCCATTGTTGCGAAATTTTCCGAACATCTCGGCGTATTTTACTTTGATATACTGTAATGGCCATTAGAAATAATTAAACGGTGTTTAGAAAACTACTTGATAGTCGAAGGTTCTTTGTAAAGAGTAATTTAGCGAGTAATATTGCCTTGTCTGCGACAGTAATTATAGTTTTCCCAGGATCCCCGTTTTTCATTCAACATGAATATAAAAGGGTTGCGTCGAAAGAGAATCGAAAATGAAATTGCTTTATAGAATGTTCGCGAACACCTCTATCATTTTCCAACTCAAAAAGGTGGATAGAATTTTTGGCATTTATCCTAACGAATTGAGCGAGTTTTAACCCTTTTACTACTAAAATACTGGATTGGAAAACTGACACTTTAAATATAAAAACCGGCCAAGTGCGTGTCGGGCCACGCACAGTGTAGGGTTCCGTAGTTGCCCATCAAAAAACTAATTAAACTGATTCGCTGAATTTAATTTTAAAAAGAAGAATTTTCAAAATCGGTCCAGGAGTCTTTGAGAAATCAGGAAAAATACATAAGAAAAAAGATTACGACGAATTTAGAACCTCCTCCTTTTTTTGAAGTTAGTTAAAAATAGTTGTCGATAAAAACCTACCTATCCCCAAAAAACATACCGTAAAAACATACCTAATAAAGCTGTAAAATAAAGTTGACAAACTTACATTTGCAGTTGAAGAGCATGTTCTCCGATACATTTTGTTTAAGAAAACATATTATTCAAGTACATTTTATAAGTTGGTCGACTATTACTCGTAAAGTTGTAAAGCCTACTTAGTCATGATAATTTTCTTTTAAACTTCGTTATATATGCTACTATTGTGAATTTTTTCACACCCCCAAACATAACCGTTTAGCTGGTAGAGGGGGGGGACACTCGAATCGAGCAAAATTTAGCACTTTAAAGCTTAGTATTTCACAAACGAATTTTTTTATCAAAAAACTGTTAATGGAAACTATCATTATTTTTTAAAGGCCTATTTAATGATACCCCACACTAAGGGGTACGCGAGAAAAAAAAAATCCTCACTTTACGTGTAAGTACTGGAGGTACCCTTAAAAAAAATATTTTACGAGATTTTATTTTACCACTTTTTTGGCACAACAAATCCGTATATTTACACCAAATTACAGCTCTCTAGTACTGTGCGTCTCTGAGCTAAACTGCGGACAGACGGACGGACGGACGGACGGACGGACGGACGGACATGGCGAAACTATAAGGGTTCCTTGTTGACTACGGAACCCTAAAAAATACTGATCACTGGGATTTAAAACTTGAAGCAAAAAAAAAACAGATAATCATTTTCGCACTTTAGTTAAAATAGAATAGAATAAACTTTATTGAACACCAAAATCGTTACACTTCTGTTTTATAAAATTTTAATTAGGTAGGTATCAAAATGTAACAGTTAAATTCCATGACATATTAATTATCTGTTTAATTATGACATTAGAAGCAGTTGACATTATTATAAATATTTACGTGTTACGTGGCTAACCAAATTATTATAAATGTTTAACGATTTGGATAGTCAGCCATCCGTGTTATTAGCAGTAATGCTAATTGTGTGATTCTAGTATATTCATAATATTAATTTGTTATCTAAAGTCTAGTCGTAAACTCAATATACGAGTATATTATTATTTTAAGCCCATGTTTATGTTTAGGGGTGTATGGAATCTACCTCCTAGCGGTCTACCCTTGAGAACGACATCATAGGGTACCTTCAACCTGTGGTGTCGGCAGAAAGATCCCACTGACGGTGATACGCTCGTTATATTATATTAGAGCCGCCTGGCTCGTGACAGCATCTCAGAGTCGGGCGCCAAACAGTTTTAATGCTCTCACGTCTTATTACAAGATTTTAGTATTTTATATTGTAAAAAGCGTCTCTTGTGTTCGTACACTAGAGACGCAATTCGATGGAACCAAGATGGAACTAATTATTTCCTCGGTCGTACGAGGAACTAATTATTTCCATCGAATTAACGTCAAAGTTCACCGTCACAAATACGTGAGAAGTCATGCGAGGGCCTGTTGTTTCGGTGCGCAGGAGTTTCAGTTCTTTTTGGGCGAGGTCACTCCATCTAAGGTCTGATCTTTGGTTCTAGGCTAGATTAAGGCCAGGAGCTAATATATTGTAACAAAAAGTTGTTTCTCTTTAAACTGAGGCAGTCGTTCACGTCCCAATGAACGATGCCGCAATAATAAAGGGGAAAATGGGTATATGACAATAATTAAAGTAGCCACTACTGGTACTGTAATTCCATTTATTATTACAGCCCCAAAGGTGGACCCTATGAACAATAAGAATTAAGCAGTTAAATTATTACAATCTAAATAAGTTCACTACAATCCTTTATAAGGGTAGATAATATTCCATGGATTACAACAATATTTTAACACTTCATTCCAGTTGTAGGAACCACAACAATATAATAAAACATCAGAATTTACTTTAAAATTCAATATGCAGCTTTTTAAAAAGAATATTGCAGAAAAGATGCAGCTGCCAACCCTCGTAAAATTGTACTGACCAAACAAGAGTTAGAGATGACGCAATGACAGAATGAAATTCGAAATATGAATATTACGATATTATAATACGCGCGCGCGCGGACCCGTATGGACGTGTTACGTATCGTGTGTGCTACTATAAATCAAAAAATATTTATTTTACATTTGAAAGTTTTAAATGGAATCGAAGTGTAGCGGCTGCGATGCGGTCGTTAGTGACTCACAGTTCATGCAGTGCTCGCGAGTACAGTGTAAGAAGAAATTCCATCTTACCTGTCTGGCCTTAACGATGGAAGATGTGGAAGTTTTTACGCCTGAATACAGGAGTCTATGGATATGTCCCGAGTGCACATGCACAATGCCGAAAAGGGGAAATACAGATACACCTGTCCGAGGAACTACGGTCACCAGCAAAGCGTTTTCACCGAGCAACCATGTGAACACCGCCGAGAGAGGCAGTCGACGGAATACAAGCGAAGTAATTGATACGGATAGCTTGCTTCTAGACGAGATACGGGAGTTTCGAGCGGAGGTGAAGTTTTATTTAGAGGAGCAGCGGAAAGAATATATAATAATGCAAAATAGATTTATCAATACGGAAACAGAGTTAAAAGAATTTAAAAAAATGTTGGAGGTATTACAGCAAAAAGCGAATAAAGTTGATATACTTGAAGCAAGAATTAAAACTTTAATGGATAGAAATGAGACCTTAGAAGCCAGTCTAAAGAAAAGTCAAGCAAAAGTGTCAAGTAATAGTGAGGAAGGCTCTACAAGGCTTACACCGTCTTTTGCAAAAATCGTCAAAGATAAACAGAAGCAGGTAGTGGGCAATAAAGTGCCAGCAAAGGAATTTGTGGCCACGAAAGCAGCGAAAGTAGTATCGAAGGAAGAACAGATGCCAGTGGTAAATTATGAGAGGTCTGGGAATGTTTTGGTCGAGGAAAAGGAAGATCTAGAAAAAGAGGCAAATTGGACTACTGTGGCAAGGAAAAAAACAAGGCACTCGAACAGTGAAGTTAAAAAAGGCGGAAATACGAGTACAATTGACATACAAGGAACGGAAAAGAAAAGATACTTGCACGTATGGCGTTTACAAAAACAAACAACAGAAGAAAGTTTAGAAAAATATGTAAGGAACATTTATGACGAAGAAGTACCAATAAAAGTAGAGAAAATAAAACATAGAACTGAGAGGGATTATGCATCATTCATCATTGGAGTTCCGGAGAGCAAATATGGAAAGTTATGTCAGCCTGAAAGCTGGGCCGTTAATATAGAATTTGCGGAATGGGTGTGGTTTCGTAGACCAATCAACCGCCCCAGAAACCCTGAGTAACTCTGTCGAAATATTTTACCAGAACGTGCGTGGTCTTCGGACAAAGTTGGAAGAATGTTACAACAATATTTCAATGGCAAATGCAGACTTGTTCGCCATTACGGAAACCGGCTGCAATGACTCCATCCACGATGCAGAATTATGTCCACCTGGATTTACTATTTTGCGGTGTGACCGAGCAGATGGGCGGAAACAAGGCGGCGCGTGTCTAGTGGCCACACCGCGTTTTGAGTTGCGACGAGTGTCATTACCCGATGACGTCAACGTGGACGATCATATGTTCGAACTGGTTTGTGCTACTGTTTACCTACGCAACAGATTTTTGTTTTTGCTTTGTGTCCTGTATATTCCACCTGGTAGTAGTGATAGTGAATATATGATAATGTTTAACATCATAGAACAATTATGTAATAAGTACAGAAATATACTAGTTTTAGGTGATTTTAACTTGTATTCGTGTTCTGTAGCCACAAAGAATTATTATGAATACTTCGAAACTTTCTGTGAATTCACTCAGTGTAACGTAGTGAAAAATTGTAATGGTCGTCATTTGGATTTGGTGCTAAGTACACTCACGGAGGGAGGGAGTGTGAGCGTGCGCGCGGCTGAGGCGCCGCTCGTACCGGTAGACGCGTACCACCCACCGCTTGACATCTCGGTCAGTACACACACGCGCCTGCGCCGGCACCCTAGCTCAGCAGGCTCAGCGACACCAGCTGATAGTAACGCATGTGTACTAGACGGATGGAACTTTAATAAAGCCGACTTTTTGTCATTATACTCATTAATTACAGCCGTGGATTGGACTCCATTGTATGACATGGACTTAGAAGTAGGTTTAAATTATTTTTATTACGTTATTAATTCTATTATAGATGACTGTGTACCCAAAAAAAAGCGACGTCGTGTAAACTCAAGATACATTTATCCTGAGTGGTACACTGTTGAAATAATTCGCAACATAAAGTTGAAAGCTGCTCGGCATAAGCAATACAAGGTAAGCGGATCAAGGGTCGATTACGAAGCATTTGCTCGATGTAGAACTAACATCAAAAATATGTTAATAATAGCAGAGGAACAATATCGCAGCCGTGTTCAAGAGCAGATGCTGAGTGATCCTAAATCCTTTTGGAATTATGCCAAGTCCAAAAAAGGTAGGAGAAGTCCGCAAGCAATCTTGAAAGACGGTGTGCCATTATCTGGGCAACGGTCTGTGGAAGAGTTTGCGGCTTACTTCTATTCTGTGTATAGGGCTGAACGACCAGAGTTGGATGTAGACGCGGCTGTGGCCAGCGCGGGTAGCGGAAACGGAGCAGCGCGGGTGCACTTGGACCAATTACAGTTAGGAGATGTGAGTCATGCGCTCCGAGATCTTAAACCAAAACGCTCCGCAGGGCCTGACGGCATCCCGCCTTACATATTCAGGGATTGTCGAGTAGCGCTGGCAAAGCCGTTACTTTATATATATAACCTGTGCCTCAAAGCGGCTGTGTTTCCGGAAAAATGGAAAGTGACCCGCGTTGTTCCGGTTCCGAAGGCAGGGTCAGCAGAATCGGTGGATGGGTACAGACCAGTTGCAGTATTGTCTACGCCAGCGAAAGTATTGGAGACTGCGATATACAAAAGTATATATCTTCAGGGTAGCGCACAATTGTCAGACGCTCAACATGGGTTCCGACCGGGAAGAAGCACCACCAGTAATCTGCTCTGTCACATGGCTCATCTGGTGCCGACAGTGGATAGTGGGGGACAGACTGGCGCTGCTTACTTTGACTTTCGTAAAGCATTCGATCTTGTCGATAATGACTTATTGCTTAAAAAGTTTGCAGGCGTCGGTTTTACCCCTCATTCACTCCGGTTTTTTGCTAGTTATTTGAGGGATAGGCATCAATATGTGGAATATGCGGGACACGTGTCAGATCCATATTTCACGAGGTCCGGGGTGAGTCAAGGGAGTAATCTTGGCCCGTTGGGCTTTCTTTTTGTGGTTAACGACCTGCCGGGGGTGGTCCTAGACGCATCTTGTCTGTTGTTTGCCGACGACCTAAAATTGTCCCTTGAGATAAAGAGCGTCGATGACTGTGTTAGGCTACAAAGGGATATAGATAGGGTAGTGAAATGGAGCAAGGAAAATCTATTACAATTTAATAGCTCGAAGTGTGTCATCATCTCATTTTCTCGCGCACACAATCCCATTTTACATACCTACTATATTGACGGGTTGCCTATGGAACGGGTCACAGAAGTAAAGGACTTAGGCGTAGCATTTAACACTGGCTTGACTTTTCGAGAACACATCATGCGGAACTGTAAAAAAGCATATAGAAATTTAGGTTTCATGCTGCGTACAGTACGAGGGCTTACTAATGTGAAAGCTATTATAGCATTATATAATGCATTGGTGAGAAGCCAGTTAGAATGTAATGCAGTCATCTGGGCTCCGCATGAAACTAAATATAGTCTCATGCTGGAGAAGGTACAAAATAAATTTATAAGATATTTGTATAAGCGTTATTACGGAGTCTATCCCTTTTACCCATTAATGTATCCCACCTTATTTATTTTAGGTATGGTTGGATACAATGAGCTAAGGGTTAGAAGGGATCTTGCATTAGCTTTATATATATTTAAATTGCTGAGAGGGAAAGTGCATAATGCAGTTATTTTAAGCCGGGTGAGTCTATGTGTTCCGGACAGGTACGTGTGGCGACGACGACAGCCACGACTGCTGGTGGAACCGCGTTCTCGGACTAACCTTCTAAAGGAGGCCCCGCTGACGCGTACGCTCCGCACTCTCAACCTCATAGCGAGTGAGACGGACTTATTCTACTGTTCTCTGAGTGAATTCACAAGGAACGCTTTGTTTGTAATTAGTTATAAGTAATAAGTAAGTTAGGATTAAATAGTTCGCATTTATCGCATTAGGTCATCCTGTAATGGTAAATGTAAGTAAGTAAATAAATAAATAAATAAATAAATAAATATTCAAAAATCAATATAGATCCAAAAGGAAAGAGATTGAAGCAACAGAGAAGGTGGAATACCCACTCTGTTACAAGACAAGACCCAGTTTCATCTAACAAACTCCTTGGGAACGTCCTCTTTCTTTACATAATATTATCCAACTGCTCACTCCTAATCTACTACTCTTTCTTTTGTGCAATTTCTATCTTTCTCTAGCTATTCTCACATAAACGCGTCTAAATCGACACGCTAACATTTTCTATAGTCACACTCATATTTATATTCTCTAATAATAAAATGTGCTAAGAATTTTTCTCTGCCATAATTTCCAAACTCAGCCACAGACGCTTCAAGCCCTCAACGTCACGACGCTAATGCCTTTTTAAAGCGAACAGCCAAGGACACGTATTGGGTGTCGGTATCGAAACATCTGGCAATGGAAAGAAAACATCGTATCGGTTATGTATCATAGGGGCAACGGGGCCGTTGACGGCAAAAGATTGGCTTTAGTATTACGTAACGTTAACACTATAAATTAGTTTTTTTTTTATACTTAAAGAGAGAGTAAAGGACTATTGCAGCCGCAGTGGTAGACGATCTCCGGCCACCGTAGGCGCGGGCATGCGGGCGGCGAATAATGGGCTATTCGCTGTCTTACCATGGACCATGCCCGGGTCGACGGCGCGTTGTGTTCCACGCGCGCCTCAGAGTGTCAGCATGATGACGGGGCCCCTCTTTAGAGAGCCAAAGCCTGCCGGGGTCGCGGGACTTATCAAATTATCGTGATCCTGGAATGTAAAGGGCTATTGAAGGACACCGTGGATGTTAGTAGGTACGAATCTGACTGTCCATACCGTGCCACCCTGGGTTCCAGAGTGGGTGGAGTGGAAAGGACTGTCAAACTTGTACGATCTAAAATTCACGACATTCCGTCAATAGCCCTTTAAGTTCTAGGGTCACGGTTCTCTATTTAGGGCCTCTACCTACGTAACGTATGGCGCTCAAAGTTTTTGCTAGTTGCTAAAACTTTGAGCACCACTACTTTGATTTTAGCTGAAACTCTGCTGAATTCCCTTGATAATCGCCTAAAATATTAAGCTCCATTAGGAAAATTCCGAAAAACTAATTAGTTACTCACCTAGATTCGTAAACGCAAACCTAAGAAGTGTCTAACTACGTATAGCCCAAGAGCCCGTGAACCCCAGACCTACGTTATTTTATTGTTGTATATGTAGTATGTGTGCATGGCTGCGTCCATGTGTGAGTTGGCTTCGTAACGAGTAAATCAGTGTACAAATAGCCACCGGTCGTTTCACTTGTGTCCACTGCTCCTATACCTAACATTGGCGACGAGTACCCACAAAAAGGAAAAAATCGATATGGCGGCTCAGCAGCTCGGAATTTTGTCAACGTTTGACCATACAGTCCACTCTTGGAATACATACAAGAGTCGGTTGGCACAATGGTTTATAGCCAACGATGTTACTGCAGTCAGCGACGTGACAGGGTCGAAAAGACGTGCCATACTGCTTAGTGCACTCACCGATGGCACTTACAAACTCGCTTCGGACCTCGCCTTACCGAAGGAGCTTCAAGAAGTGCCATATGAGGATATTTTGTTGCTATTAGACAACCATTTTACACCTAAACGCTGCGGGTTTGGCGAGCGATGCAATTTTTATGCGGCATCGCAGCAAGCTGATGAAACACCGACACAATGGGCGGCGAGACTTCGTGGGCTGACCGCTCACTGCGGGTTCAGCAATGTGGAAGAAGCCCTACGTGACCGATTCGTAATGGCAATGTTGCCTGGACGTGAGCGGGATAAACTATTTGCTCAAGACTTGACAGAACTGACGCTCGCGAAGGCGATCGAGTTAGCGGAAACGCTTAGAAGCGCACGAGCCGGAGCGGCAGCCACCGCGCAACTCGCGGGGCAGCAGGAGCAGCAGCTGTTCAAGATCGACCAGGCGACAAAGAAAAGGGCGGCATCAGTGGATAAGTGTTCTGTGTGCGGTCGTTCAAACCATACGTCGGCTAAGTGTCGTTTCGCAAAATATAAGTGTAAAAAGTGCAATTTAACCGGTCACCTTCAAAGAATGTGTAAAAAAACCAATTATATTGCCGCCACAAGTGACGTGGATGAAGATGATGACGGTAAGCTTTATAAAATAAGCTGTAAAAATGGTGAACCAATGACCGAAACTGTGACAATCCTGGGGGTAGACGTGGAATTTGAAATCGACAGCGGATCAGCGGTCACTGTAATGTCTCGTACTATGTTCAATAATTATTTTTCAACTGTGCCATTGTCACCGACTAGGAAACAGTTGTATACATATGTCGGTAATAAAATAACGTGCGCAGGAGTAACTCGACTGCCTGTTACGTACGCGGGACAAACACATGAACTTAATGTTTACGTAGTTAATAATGGCACCGGTCCTCCGCTACTTGGTCGAGATTTCATAACGAGTTTTAAATTAGAACTGCTACCTTGTATGTATTTAAATAATACAGATAGCATGTTTAAATTACTACAATCACAGTTTCCAAATGTTTTTTCTGATAAATTAGGTGCATTTAATAAGTACAAAGTAAAACTGAAAATTAAGCCCGGTTCCCAACCAGTGTTTTTTAAAGCGCGGCCAATCGCTTTCGCCTTAAAAGACAAAATTAATAATGAGATCGATCGATTAGTTGAGTTGGGGGTATTAAAACCGGTTGAGCATGCCGAGTATGCGTCACCCATTGTCCCTGTATTAAAGCGCAACGGTACAGTTAGACTGTGTGTAGACTACTCAGTTAGTATAAATAAACAGCTGATTGTGGAACAGTACCCTCTGCCGACGGTTCACGAACTGTTTAGTAGATTGTATGGCGGACAACAATTTTCGAAACTTGATTTGTCAATGGCGTACAATCAGTTTTTACTGGATGAGGACTCCCAGAAATTAACTTGTATTAATACACATCGTGGGTTGTACAAATACACCCGCATGGTGTTCGGATTGGCTAGTGCACCGTCTATATTCCAAAGAGCAATGGAATGTGTCTTATCTGGGATGGATGGAGTTCTGTGTTTACTTGACGATGTCCTCATCACAGGGCCCTCAAGAGACGTACACCTGCAAAGACTAAAAGCGGTGCTCGAAAGACTACAAAATGCAGGTTTAGTTTTACAAAAAGAAAAATGTGAGTTTTTTAAAAATGAGATAGATTACCTAGGATATAAAATAGATAGGCACGGCCTTAAGAAGTCTCCCGAGAAAGTTAAGGCTATAGTTGAAGCACCGGTGCCCACAAATGTAGGTAAATTGCAATCTTTCTTGGGACTGGTAAACTACTATAGGAATTTTGTAAAAAACGCGTCAGGTATTTTGAGTCCATTATATGACCTACTAAAGAAAGGGGTAAAATGGAATTGGAGCGAATTACATAATAAATCGTTTAACAAAATAAAAGAAATATTAGCGTCTGACCAAGTTCTAACGCATTTTAATCATAATGCGAAACTCATCCTAACTGTCGATGCATCGCCAACCGGTTTGGGAGCCGTGTTATCACAACTAGAAAGTGATGGATCCGAACGGCCAATCTCGTTCGCGTCACGGACGCTTAACGCGGCGGAAAAAAATTACGCTCAAATACAGAAAGAAGCCACAGCAATTATTTTTGGAATACGGCGGTTCCACCAATATCTATATGGCAAATCTGAACCCTTTCTTTTGAGAACGGATCATAAGCCACTGATATCAATATTCGGACCTTATAAAGGTATTCCAGAAGTATCTGCAAATAGGCTTCAGAGGTACGCTTTATTTCTCAGCGGGTACAATTATGAAATAGAGTATATACGTAGTAATAAAAATTGTGCAGATTTTTTATCGCGGGCGAGTTTACCTGAGGTTGATAAGAGCGATGTAAAAAATAGTACAGGACTACATGCATGCGCCGGCGGCGGGGCGGGGCGCGGCGGCGCGGGCTGTGGCGTGGGCGCCGCCATCGGTACGTTAGAAGGTGACTCATTCGCGTTGCCACCGTCCACCGAGCGCGCCGCTTATATTAATTTTGTGGTTGACGGGAGTTTACCTGTGACACTTTCAGAATTACGCGAACAAACGAGTAAGGACGAAATTTTAAAGGCTGTAATTAAGCACGTAATAAACGGGTGGCCAAAAAGAAATAAAGATTTGAAGTTAAAGCCATACTGGTGTTGTAAGTCACAACTTTCCTTCGAGGACGGTTGTCTGATGAGGGGCCACAAAGTTGTTTTGCCAAAAAGTCTGAGACACAGAGTTCTGTTAGAATTGCATAAATCTCACTTGGGTATCGTTAAAACAAAAGCATCAGCAAGGGCGCGGCTTTGGTTTCCAGGTATAGACACTGCTTTGGAAAAAATGATAGGTTCGTGCTATGTTTGCACTCAACTCCGCCCTTCGCCTCCCCGCGCACCGTTATCACCGTGGAAATATCCTCCAAGTCCTTTTGTTAGGATACACATAGATTTTCTGGGCCCTATTCAAGGACACACGTTTTTGGTTGTTGTGGACGCCTTCTCTAAATGGGTAGAAGTTTACGACATGATAAACACATCAACCTCATTAGCCGTGACCGATAAATTGTATGATTTCATGTCTAGGTTTGGGATACCGCAAACTATAGTTAGTGACAATGGCACCGCTTTTGTATCTCAAGAGTTCAAAAAATTTTGCAGCTCGAACGGCATAGTACACGTTACGTCACCTAGCTATCATCCGGCTAGTAATGGTCAAGCCGAAAGTTACGTTAAAATCGTAAAAAAGGGCATTAAATCGTGTATTTTATCTAATAGTAATGTAAGAGAAAGTAAGTTAAATCTATTAAAGTACCTATTCGATTACAGAAACTCGATTCACAGTACTACAGGATTGTCACCGGCTCAGTTAGTTTTTGGAAAAAATCTTAGATCACGCCTAGATCTATTGAATCCAAAATTTAACGCCTCATCATCTTCATCGAACGTACCTAAGGTGGTCAAAAATAAACAGTGTTCGCAGATTGAGTCACACGGTGGTAAAAACAAAGAAACCTATTCTGTAGGTGATAACGTTTTGTATAAGAACAATGTTATGAATAAAAACTGTGTTTGGAACAGGGGAACAATTCTAAAACGAATAGGTAAAGTCATGTATCTTGTTAAAGACATTCACTCACTCTTAGAAGTTCGGAAGCATAAAAATCAATTAGTTTTATATAAAGGTATCGATGTAAATAAGGAGACGTTCTGGGATTGCGACAGTGATGTACCGGGGTCGCTACAACAGAACAACACCAGTTCGACACCGGACTCGCTGAGGTCCGATTTACCAGTGGTGGGGGAAGGTGATATAGTGGCAGGATCGAACCGACCTTCATCATCTGCAGTAGTTGAAACAGCCGAGCAGTCCACATCGTCTGAGAACGGCGATTCGGAAGAGTTTCATGAGGCTTTGTCGGAAAACAACCTCTCACCACTGATGAATGAACAGATACAGAGGGATAACCCCTTGTCTAGGATGTTGTTACGTAAAATCCCTAGAGTTGATTATAAGAACTTCTTGTAAATCTCATACTATGGGGGAGGAGTTGTTGTATATGTAGTATGTGTGCATGGCTGCGTCCATGTGTGAGTTGGCTTCGTAACGAGTAAATCAGTGTACAAATAGCCACCGGTCGTTTCACTTGTGTCCACTGCTCCTATACCTAACATTTATAAAGGCTGAAAGTTTGTCAGCGGATGCTCCCAACACTGGTAAGAACGATGACCATTTATGGAGTTTGGGTTATGGTGGCTTTGGCAGGTAAACGGTACTAAAGATGCGTAAAATATAAGTTTACTTACGTCATAGTATAAAAGCTGATTTTTATATATAATACTCGGGTAATAAGTAGATGATGTGTCCTCATCAGCCAGACACTTATCATGGTGGCAACCCCTTGCCAGACACCCTTAATGTTCACGAAATTATAAGTTTACCTACGTTATAGTATAAAAGCTGATTTGTTTAAATAATACTTGGGTAATAATATGTAGATGATGTTTCCTCATTAGCCAGACACTTTTGATAGTTCCAACCCCTTGCCAGACAAACATTGTAAATAGCCCAGTCAATGATGTTCAAAACAAGGTAAAGAGGGAAAGTCTTTGAACACAATTTTTGACTACGCAACTTTGTTTGGACTAGTTAGGAGGAGAACATATCGAAAGTCCCCATCCCTAGCCCTTGAGCTAAGGGGGAGGGAGGGGTTCGTAGGTACCACTTTTTGGTTTTTCGCCTATATTTCGGAAAGTCGGAAACCATGGGTCCTAGCGGCATAATATTATATGAAAAAAATAAAAGCTGAATAAATTCCCCATAAGTTTTATTCAATAAATGTTTCCAGGTCTTGTTTAGTTTTCGAGCTATCTGCTCTTGAAAGTCTGTAATATTGTGAAAAATCATTTTTATCTTTTTGCATTTGGAAAGTTGTATTTCATATCGCCAATTTAAAGGTCCAGAAAGCAGGAGCAGTCTTTTCAGACCCTCCCTTTACCACCTAAAAAGAACTAAGCCAAGTGAAACCTGCATCTTGAAGCGATATGAGCTTCCAGCTAAAAGGGTCTCTTACAGTGCTCACAAAGTTATAACAAATTCTTGAATTCGCGGTAGCCACCATCAAGCTTGATATTTTTTGTTTTCCTTCCACCGAGGGAGCAGTAAAAATAGCTCAGAAACTCATTCTAGATTATAATTACATATTAGGTAGGTACATGTACAGGGTTTTGATTCTAAGTTGACCAATAAGGAGAAATCCGCTTCCATAAGAGCTACAGAAAAACGATCTTAGGAACCTTTAGCTTTTTATAATGTTAACAATTTTAGCATATTTAATTTTTGATCAAGTGCGAGGTGTCCATAAAAATTGGTATGTAGACCCCGCCATCCCCTTCGAACCTAACCTGTCCGAGTCGGGGTGCCCCAAGTCCCAAGCTCGCTTCGCTCGCTCTTGGATCCAAAGTACTCCTAAATGTGTGTAAAATGAGTATGAATGAAAAAATAATTTATTTTTTTATGATGCTATTTGGTTTTGTGTCATGTTAGGATAATTTCATTATATGAGAAGGATAATATCTGGGCAACAGAATTGGGTCAAATCTTATAAAACGACTCGAATCTAACGAAATACGACTTAAGTTGTAATGTACCTAATATAAATTAAAATGACATTCTGCGCAACTTGGAGGGTCTGAAACACTGAAGCTGTTTTCTGGATCTTTGGCGACATCAAATACAACTTTCCAAATGCAAAGAGGTAAAAATGATTTTAACCAATATTACAGACTTTCAAGAGCAGATATCTCGAAAACTAAACAAGACCTGGAAATGTTTACTGGATTAAACTTATAGAGAATTTATTCAGCTTTTATTTTGTTCATATGTATTATGTCGCTAGGACCCATGGTTTCCGACTTTCCGAGATATAAGCGAAAAACCAAAAAGTGGTACCTACGAACCCCTCCCTCCCCCTTAGCTCAAGGGCAAGGGATGGGGATTTTCGATATGTTCTCCTCCTAACTAGTCCAAACAAAGTTGCGTAGTCAAAAATTGTGTTCCAAGACTTTCCCTCTATACCTTGTTTTGAACATCAGTTGACTGGGCTATTTACAATGTTTGTCTGGCAAGGGGTTGGAACTATCAAAAGTGTCTGGCTAATGAGGAAACATCATCTACATATTATTACCCCAGTATTATTTAAAGAAATCAGCTTTTATACTATAACGTAAGTAAACTTATAATTTCGTGAACATTAAGGGTGTCTGGCAAGGGGTTGCCACCATGATAAGTGTCTGGCTGATGAGGACACATCATCTACTTATTACCCGAGTATTATATATAAAAATCAGCTTTTATACTATGACGTAAGTAAACTTATATTTTACGCATCTTTAGTACCGTTTACCTGCCAAAGCCACCATAACCCAAACTCCATAAATGGTCATCGTTCTTACCAGTGTTGGGAGCATCCGCTGACAAACTTTCAGCCTTTATAAAATAACGTAGGTCTGGGGTTCACGGGCTCTTGCTCTAGTAGATAAGACAACATTAATAACTGTTACACCTGAATAAGCGTCGCTGAAGTAGAGTCGGGGAGAAAAGCTAGTTTAAATTAAGAAAGGCTAGACATAACTTGTTCAGACAAGTTATGCTCCGCCATGACTTAGTTTCAGGAAGGTAGGTGAGCAAAATTATAACAGCTAATAAATATAGACGCTGCCGTTGTGAAATGACTAAAATAATTACATATACGTCCTTAAAAGCTTGTGGCTAAATGAAACAGCCGCATGTATTTATCTTCAAAGTTAAGATGCGTTTTCCGAGATTGGTTTGTCGATGGGTGACCATTTTTTACATGCACAGCTTCCTCCGTGCCGTGCCTCAAAAAGTACAATTAACCGTTGGATCTGTCCTTTACTTATAGACCAAGTAGTTACAATAATGTCTATGCTTTACAAAACCGGCTGGTATTTTTGACTTTTGGCATTTATTACAGGTAGTAATTTGATAAAGCTACCAGTACCAAAAAATATTCTTTTTCTTTTACATAGATTTGGACCGCATTTGAAATAGTTTTTTCAATATCAGGGATTCTCATTAATAGGCTGCTGAACACAAGGACCGGACATTCACATCGTGCAAAATGTAATTGGGTTTTTTCGCCCAAAATATGTTATCTCTTGCCCAAAGTTTAGATTCATGTCTGGCTGATGGTATTTGGCTCACACCTCATTACAATAGACTTAAGCGTAATTGAGGAAATATAGACGTACCTACTTTATGCACATAAGTACAACTTCCTAAAGCTATTCTGTTAAGGCAGAACATCTAAGTTCATGAGAATTCCCCACACATCATCTAATTGTAGAACAATCATTGAATTAGGTAGAAGCAATAGCATTATTCAAATCATGTTTACTAGTATGCTCGAGTAGTTTGTCTTATTTACTGAGCAATGTCCTTAAGATGTTGAGTTAGGAAGTTAAAGTGTGGCCTTTAAGCTTGTTGTGTATGTGCAACAGTTAAACCAGAGAAGGTATGCGCTTTGGAAATCTTCGCGCTTCTGAATTTGCGTGAACGTTGCGCCTCAGAGGTGAAATTTCTCACTCTTGTCCTGCGGATATAAAACGGCCATTTACCAATATTCCTGCTGATTTACTACGTGAATGAATAATAGAAGAATAGCCGATGACGTTGCTAGTTTACAAAGTGAATCATAAGGTATATTGCTTTCAGTTGCCGTTTTAGAGTAGCTATTGTGTTGCTTCTATTTGAAAGCTAAACAGGACATTTTTTTATTCGTCAAGATATCCATTTTTACAAACGGTTTCTTTTTTTTTTTTTTTTTTGAGGTGGGTTTGCTTTTGAGTCAAGTTTAAGTCAGAGACAAAGTCTACGATGGAGTGAGCTTTTTGAGTAAGCTGGGGTCACTCTAACTTTGAAGATATTCTGCAATAATGGTAATAAAAGGTGCAGGCAGGAACTTGCATTTATTATAACAGCTGTAGGTACATTAAATCTTTTCTTTTAGCATTTTTCATTCATTCATTTCAGCCTAGTGCAGTCCACTGCTGGACAACGCACGATTTCCTGCTTTTTTCATCCAGCCACTGCCAGCCACCTTCTTTAGGTCATCGGTCCATCTTGCCAGGGGGCGTCCCACCCTACGCTTACCTACACGCGGTCTCCATTCGAGAACCATCCTACTCCACCTATCGTCGGTTCTGCGGCAGACATGACCAGCCCACTGCCACTTCAGCTTGCTACAGATTTGGACAGTATCTGTAACTTTGGTCGTATGCTGTAAGATCTCATTCCGGATTTTATCCGTTAGTGAGACCCCAAGCATAGACCTTTCCATAGCACGCTGCATGACATGAAGTCATTAGGCCAGCTTGACTGACATGTTCCACTTTTCGGCTCCGTAGGTTAGGACTGGAAGGATGCACTGATTGAACTCCCGGCTTTTCAGGCACTGCGGTAGTGGCGACGTGAGGATGTGATCTTTTAGCATTAGAATTTCCGAAAATAGACGATCTTTGATGATTACTGGAGCGTATACTTTGCCCTGGGGATCTGTACCTGCCAATGTATGTCATGTCAGGTCTGAAAACGTGTGTAAGGTCCCGGTAACTTCCTGTTAGTTACTTCAGATTGTCTTCCTCGTTTAGAAAACTTATTCTTTTGGGACATTACTTTGTTCTATTTCATGTTTGATTTTGATTTGGTAGTCCCATAAGTGGATAAGTCTGTATTTCGTATTTTGTGAGACCACAAAGACCGTCGCTCAACTTACTAAGAATGATTAGCTTTTTAAATGATCTGTGACTGAAAAAGATTTATTTCTCTTTCCTTTTTTTTAAAACATTGCCCACACTAGGAATTTCGCCTGTATCGTGGGTGAGTTTACAAACATAGAAACTCACATGCACAAAAACCCAGACCCGGAACAACTACCTGCAGATCATACAAAATTATATTTGTTACGTGTGGGGATCGAAACCGCGCTGCGCTGCAATAGCAGTCGTTCGTTCATCGCTCAGTCACTGCTCCAACCGTGCCGTCTAATAGACATTAAAATTAGATTCATCATCATCAGCCTATTATGTTCCCACTGCTGGGACACAGGCCTCCTCTCTGTGAGAGGGAGTGAGCCATAATCCACCACGCGGGCCCAGTGCGGGTTGGTGGAAGTAACATGTCTTCGAATTTTTGGTTCTAGGACATACCGGTTTCCTCACGATGTTTTCCTTCATCGTTTTGAGAGCAGTGGTGATGAAATAAATTACACAAAGTAATGATACTCTCGATAAAATTAGATTGTAATTTAAATTTTGGACCTGTTTCTTTTTAAATTAGCAACCCGTAACTGCTTCAATTTTCACAAAAAAAATTGCTGATTTCTGACGTCACGAGCGTGTAAATTCATTGAAATTACAAAAGAAAAAATACCTGTCCGTTCTTTTACAAAACTCTATAAGAGGGGCTAATTAGATTTGCAATTTATTGAAGCTGTCAAATTGTCTATTGATAGACCTTATAACAGCAGAAATAATGGTTTTATTAGATTGACTTATATAATGTAAATTCAAACATGGATTCATGAAATAAAGCTTTAAATCGCCTTCACACCAAACGAATAATCAGACGCCGACAGTGAGCAAGCGTTACGTAGTTTTTCACTTATCCTTACATTAATCAAGTTTTCGTTCAAACTTCAAACTGAACTGACATCGACAGTACGCTAGTCTAAATTCCTTTTCATATTTGAATTCATAGTGATCCTGCTCATAATATTCTGACTATACGATTAATGTGGACACAGGCTTATTGACTCGGAAGCATATAATGCCTCAATAAAGCATGTCAAACAAAAAAATACTAAAGTTATTTGCCAATAATACAATAAATTGGTGAACATCTTTTCCAATCTACGTTAATATATTGCTTATGACGGTAATCGCATAGCTTTCTTGTAAAGGGCATGTATACCACAATTTATTACGTTAAAATTATCCAATGAGTCCTCCGTCCCTAGGTTAGGCAGAAGGGACTGTCGGGATTGTACTAAAATCTACGGTGTTCCTTCAATAGCCTTTTACGTTTCAGGGTCACGGTTCCTTCTTAAAATAGTTTAACACCATTTTATGTACCTATTTTATTAAGAATAGCAACATCTTGAGTAAGTAGTACTGTTACTTTAAGAGCCTATGCACACCATGTTTTTAAACGCGCCGGTGCAGCGCGTTTGACGCAATACAGACGCGATACGCACGCAAGTCAGACGCAGCCTAAAACAAACGACAACAAACTGCTCTGATGAAAACGCGCCATCGACACGCGGAAAGGAGGTTTACCTCCTTTCACATAATAATATATATCCCGGTACGATATCTAGATATTTATGTTCTCTTAGTTACTAAATATTATTATGAACGAAAGGAAAAATAAATGCTACTGAAAACCGTTCTACCGAACCAACATTTCTAGAATTTAAAAACTCGACGAGAATCGTATTTCGAACAAAAAATAATTCGTGCATTGTGATATGTGAATTTGTTTCGACGGATGGATCTGTCATGTCGTACGTCAATACAAACGAGAATATTCGCACGAGTTTACAGGCATTTCAGTATATAAGATGGTTTTGAAAAATGTCTGATGATTTTTGAATGTTAAGCAATTTTGAAAAAAATAATGAAATAATGAATTAATTTGAGAAATTAACAGGCATTAAATAAAACTTAAAATAATTGCATTATCGTTTTAGCAAGTCACTGTATCTTTTCGTTTAAGAAGATTTCAAATATTTTTTATTTTAAAGTTAAAATTTAATTACCGAGATTTTTAAATATTTCTAATTAATAGTCAAGGTTTTCGTCGAAGCGTTAAATCATGTTTTAATATTACATTCATAATGTATTCAATTATGATTTAACGCTTAGTAGAATTATTAATAAATCTACCGTAATAAATTATGATTTAATAATTGTATTGACTTAATTTAATTAAACATAACAAGAATTCAGCGCGTCGCGTCGCTTTGATTTTAGTTTACATAGAATTACCGTCAAAATGGAATCAGTAATTAATTTTGAACAGCCCGAAATCGGGAAAATCTGTTTAGGTTTCTTGAAACGAACTACGAGTTCCAAACTTTTGATTGAAAAATAAACTAGAAAGTCGTTTTCTTCGATATTTTTTATCAAAGTATAAGTTAAGCTTCTTTGAACGAAAAATCACTTGTTATTATGTTTCAATGTTTGAGTTTGGAAATTCTGACCTCGTTTATAAAACGCTCGCTTTTGGCGCGACTCTGTTTAACAGATATTACACCTAGATTTTTAGCATATGACCTTTCGAAATTATGAATCATTCAAACGTTGAAAGAATTTTAAATTAAATAAGTTACCTTAGATATTTTAATTAGTTACTCTCTGTGTTTTTTAATATTGTGCTAAACTTGAGACATGTACTATTAAACATTCTTTTTTTAACATTTCTCGCTATATAATCTAAACAAGTAAAACATCTGACATCTATAAGTGTTTTATCAACTATCATCATCATCATCAGCCTATAATGTTCCCAATGCTGGGACACAGGCCTCCTCTCTGTTAGAGGGAGCTTATCAACTAGCTTACATGAAATGTAAAGTGTTTAAAAAAAATAAGTTTGAAATAAAAGTGTGACGAATGTCAAAATGAACGCAATAAAAACGGTGACATACCTCAACTTTATAACACAGAATTTAATATCAGCAGTATCACTCAAAACTGTGTTCGCGTGGTTTTCACAATGATTCTATTTCGGTTTATGGAAACTCATGATTGATATGAGTACGAGTTTGGATTGTGGTAAGAGTAGAGAAAGAATTAAATAAATGATGAACGGACTTTTTGAATGATTATTTAGAAAGGGGATGACTTTATGAAATGACCACCAATGAAGAGAATTGAGAGAGTAAACTAGACCCTGGTGTGAAATAAAATGAGATAAAACAGGAAAATAATTATGGAAAACTCGAAATTATCTGATACCATTCAGTTTCCTTCCAGTTATAAAGAATTTGTGGCATCTATAACGTTATTATACGAACTTAGCTCTGTTCCAGACGTCACGACAACATCCTTCATTCAGAGATGCTATTAAAATAGCATTGAAAGGTCTATCTTTCAATGCTATTTAAATAGCGCACACTAGCGAGTTATTGCCCTGAATCAGCGACAAATTCATGGAAACACCATTTCTCTAAAGAAGGGCTTGATAATAGCCCCACAGGTCGGTCTTCAAGGTTAAGCCGCGCCTGCCTAGGTCAGATGTTCCCTTCGTGACTCAGAAAGCATGAAAGCTGTTGGTACCAGTTGTCATTTCAGGATCTTGGACGATCGTAACTGTTAGTTAGAAACTTGAAAGTTTGACAATCAGTCTTGTCAAAGGGTTATTACTCAGTTACTGTACATGTTAGATAGGCAGTCGCTCCATTTAATACTGATTTTCAGCTGCATTTGGTTCCACTGGAAGACAATCCCAACATAGTTGACAACACATTCTGGTTACAGGCTACTTCGCTTTCAAGAGATGATGAGGCACTTATAAAATTCTGTTCCTTTTACTTCCAAAGATTTAAGATCTCTTAGAAAATAATCTTACCTATCTACCTCCTCTTTTAAGAAACTCAACACTTCCCTAGTTTGTATTAATGAATGATATTTATTTTGCCAATAGGTTTTAGCAAACACTTTTACACGTCAAAACACTTTTTTTTCTAGATGAGGCCGATGTTTCGTATCTGACAACTCTGAGAAGAAACAGCCGAAACACACTCAGAGATCATCATCTCTTTTATAGTCCAGACATTACATTTGTTAAGTCATGCGAGGACTCTGCAGGTTTGTGTCTGAGATGGTGTTTTGAAGAAAGAACCTCACAGATTTGAGTGGACCTGTACAGTCACTGCAAGCATGTGTCAGTTATCGTGTAGCTCGACTCATATTTTTATAACTCAAGGAGCTCAACGACAAATACCTAATCTGTCTCGCAACTCCCGAATAAATTACCTACCTGTTTTCGTCTCCCATTTCCCTATCTCCTTGGCCCTACGTCAAATCCTCTTAGACTGGAATGGGCGCAATCGAAACTTTTTTAACTTCTTAAACATTAATCATGGACCTAACTCCCGGAGTCATCAAACGACGACGTCATGACAAATTGTTAAGATACCGGTACAGTTTTCTCAAAGTTAATTTACTTCTGATGGCCCATCTCTGTCAAATAACACTAATCTTTAGACGTATTAAAATAAAGTTGTTTTTGATATGATGTCGCCAGACGTAATCTAACTATGAAAAAACTGTAGTACTCATTAGGGACCGGTTAAATCCATAAAAGTGGAGTTATGTCAGCTGTTAAATATATGTAACATTTCATACTTGTTATACGATTCGGGTTTTTTGGTATTTAGTTCGGGTTCTCATGTGTCGCAATAAAAAGGATAGTTTTGCTACTGAAGGAAGGTAGTTGATTTATATATATTTCACTTTAATTTTCCTGTCAAAAGTTGTATTTATTTGAATAATTTCTGTGTAATTAATACTGTAACATTTTGTATGCAACTTTGGTCTTTGTGTGTGCTCGTGGAAAGCAAAAAACCAAGTAAAAACCAGAATTTCGTGAAAAACCTGTTATAACAGATACAACTTTATTATGAACGAAGTTCGTTTTTACGTAAAAAATGCATGAAATATAATTATCTAAATATCTGTAACATAAAAGGCATGCCAAAAGCTCTTGACATTCTAGCCTGCGAGAAATCCCGTGTTTCCCAAAAAATCTATATCGATCCCTTTCGTCAAAGTCAAATCATTTATTTCAATTAGGCCATCAAAGAGGCACTTTCGTTTTCGCCAAATAAAAGTTAAGAGTTATTAATGTATTTGTATTTACTCATTCAGGTACAATTGAGTAAATATCAACTGGTACATCTTTCTAGAAGCCCGAAAAGAAATGTCTTTCGCCCGAGAACAGTATCTTGGAATATCTCCAGTATTGCGGTTGCGACTCCAATAATTTTCTCACATTATAAACAGTCACACCAAGAACAAATATGATTGGAATACAGAAGTAGGTATTTATTCTGTATTACGAGTATAATCGAACTCACAGCATACAATTGCTCAATCAATCATTCAAAATTCTTCACACTCAAAAATTTATTTGTACGCCACTCGACTGCTACTGTTTCTAGAGTTCAAGAATTTTTTCAGAAGCTTTCATTAAATAATTATGGCCGAGTACATACAATTATAACATGTGCATTACAATCAGCCACCTCACTGGGAGAGGAAATGGGCTGGTAATCCACCAAGCGGGCTCCTACCGAGCTAGTACTGTTAGCAAAAGAGTTAGGTATGCAGACTGCAATATAGCCGGTTACCGCGCTACCGCTTCGTCTTGCTCGGAGCATAGCTACACAAACCAGTATGCGTAGGATTGCCATCCGTGAGGGTTTCCCCGGATGTGTCCTAGTTAAGAGGGTTATCCAGACGGCGGACTTCATTTATAGTCCGGGTTTAAAAATTTAAAATCTTGGGCCGCCCTCGACAAGGGCACTCTTCACCGTCCCCCACACCTCCCGACGCAGTTGCCACAGTGCGCACTACGACTCCTGTCTGGGTTTTGGACTCTAAAATCCGAGGTTTTCACGCGTCTTGTACTGGTTTTCAAATTTTAGAGATGGCAACCAAAACAGTAGCTCATGCAGTCCCGAAATGTTCCGTCTTTTTCTACAGTCATGATTTATAAGTTATAATGTGTCTGCGTACCAAACCTTTGGCTGCATACAGCAAACTGCCAAAAAGTGCATTATACTCGTGTACAGCTAAAGCTATGCATATAGTATGCAGGAAAACTGTTCAAAACTTGCCGTCTGCATATCTAACTCTTTTGGTGACTGCACACATGCATCGTTCGTGTTCATTTCCGGATTTCAGGATTTTCTATTAAACAGAACGAATTAAACCAAAAACGTTTAACACACGTATAAATTGAACGTTCTACACGAAATTTAAATTGGAAACACATGCGTTCGGAGAATCCATTACTGTGCTCAGTTCTGCGATGGTGAGATGAGCATGTAGTAATTTAATCAGTTACATTTCGTTTTGAAATTTGAAAAAAAAAAGTTTTTTTTTTCTAAATAATTTTTAATTTTACGACACACTGAACTTCATAACTTTCATATTATAATCTATTTTTTTGCGGTGGAATATTCTCATATGAGTCCGAGTTTGACTGACTAAAATCATCCTGTTCCTTTATTTGCCTTTTGTGTTACAGTGCCGCGTTAACCTCTTAAGATAATCTCGCGACCCAGACAGGCATTTGACCTTATCGGGCCGTGCTTTGCTAAATTTTGCTTTTTTTAGACGACAACAATATTAGAATATATTTCAATATTCAAATATTTTCCTTACATTACTGTTCGTGCCAAGTTTTAAGGTTGATGGATCAAGTATTTTCGTACAAACTTAATACGAGTACTTTGTGGGTTGTAAACTAGACATGATTACTTCTTATAATTATGTACAACTTTTTCGGATTACTTACTGTTTTTTAAAATTATACTTTAAAGCTAATTTTATAAAGAGAAAAGATTTGTATTTTTTTTGTGTATGTTTGTAATGAACTCAAAAATAAAAGGGCCGATTTAAAAAAAATTCACCATTAGAAATCTACGTTCACCCTGAGTGTTAAATAGGCTATGTTTATCATGACCACCCGTGCGAAGCCGAGACACTCCTTAGTCTTTAATAAAGTTGTTCAAGATTGAAAACCCTTCCGATTCTCAGTGGAAATGTGATGATCTGACCAGACAATGTTTGAGTTTTGGGAGTACCCAAAGTTGGGAATACTTAACTCATTTGGAAGGATTTAAAAAATACCACAGACGTTGCAATTAGACCCAACAAAATTCGCACCATCGAAATGAAAGAAGAAGAAGATTAAAGTATTAAGAGATTTTTCTTGTAATAAATACTTGTATAATACATAAACCATGACGTCACTGAACCCTAAAATGCTCACTAAAAGGCCGCAAGCTAAAAGATTCATAATGTGACCGGAATGGGATGTCTTAGAATGACATTTACTGGCCAAATTGAGGATGTCCTTAGAAAAGGTCATGTCCGTGCTCTTGTAAACCGAACGGCTGTTCATACAAACATTCACGATCTTATTTTTCGAAATGATGGTCAGCATCAATTAATTGCCGTCACCTATAATTTTGAAAAATAAATAGACACGTACATTTTCTTTCGTTAGATCAATGCATTTTTAGGTACAATAATATATATTAACGTCGTATCAAAATTAGAGAGTGGGGGTTTGTGACGTCAGAAGCCAGTAAAAACTGTTTCTACTTGTGAGCTTTGCTAATTTTTATGCCTTTGTCAAACTGACAGACGAACCGAATGCGTGGCGTAGCGCTTTTGTTTGTAATGTATGGAATTGTTTGAAGCCTGTCACATAGACTATCGAATCGCTTTCGCATTTTTATATGACATGATTCGGTTCGGTTCGCTATCGCCTGTCTGTTTGACAAAGGCCTTAAAGTGTCGTTTCTTCGTCAATTTGGGTTTATATTATAAACACATGTCAAATATTTTATTGATAATCTGACGGAATAATTAGATTTTTTCAGTCAAAAACCCTATTGTCATGAAACTTCAGACGCATAACCAGAATACAAAAAGTTATCAGAGAATATTTTTGAAAAAAATTCTTACAACTAACATCGACTTAAAATACATGGAAACAATTTTTTTTTAACACAACATTTTCAAAACGTTTTCGAACTCTTCTTCTCTTCTGCCTGGCCTTAATCCCATTTATTTGGGGTCAGCCCTTCCGGTCAATCTTCGCCAGGACGGTCTGTCCTGGGTCGTCTGGGATGTTAGTTGCATCTTCTTCAGGTCTTTTTCAATGACTTGCATCCATGTAAGGCGGGGTCTACCGCGTCTTCTGGGCTGGGTATCAACATCGAGCACTTTTCTCGTCATGTGGTCCGATGGTCGCCTCATGACATGACCGTACCATCTTAAGCGGCTCTCCATGATCTTTTCCGGTACAGGCGTTACTTTAAAACTGCCCCGAATATGGATGTTTTGGACATGGTCCAGCATCGTTACCCCACCAGCCCATCTTAGCATTCTCATTTCTGCAACATGGAGTTTTTGCTCCTGATGCTTTTTCAGTGGCCAGCATTCGGCACCGTATGTCATGGACGGACGAACTGCTGCTTTGTAGACTCTGCCTTTAGTGCGAACGGGCATCCTTTTATCACATAGAACCCCAGATAGCTCCCTCCATTTCATCCACCCGGTGTTTACACGGGTTACATCGGCATCTATTGTCCCATCATTGCAGATGATTGAGCCAAGGTATTTAAAGTGGTCGGCTACCTTTAGTGGGGTGCCCTGCAGATGGATAGTGTTGCTGCTGTTTGTGCCACTGAAATTGCAGTGCAGGTACTCGGTCTTCTCTCTGCTAACTCGCAAACCGGCTCTCTCGAGCGCTCCTCGCCATTCTTCCACTATTTGCTGAAGATTGTTGGGGTCTTTGCTGATCAATACAATGTCGTCAGCATAAAGTATATCCCATGGTGGGGGGCGCTGTAGTTCCGCCGTAAGGTATTGCATTACGAGGACAAAGAGCAGCGGGCTCAACGCTGAACCTTGATGGACTCCGACCATCACATCAAACTCATCGCTTGTTCCAGCTGGGCTTCGCAATTTAGTTTTAACAGCGTGATACATGTCTTTCGCCAGAAATATGTAGTGCTCTGGGACTTTTTGTGCTCTTGAAGCTTGCCAGATAAGTTCTCTTGGAACACGGTCGAATGCTTTTTCCAAGTCGATGAATACCATGTGTAGGTCGGTTTGGCTCTCTCTATGTTTCTCCATTAGAATTCTGATCGAATGTATGGCATCAGTTGTCGACCTTTCAGGAACGAACCCGCATTGGTTTTCAGACACCTGAGTGAGTTGCCGTAGTCTGCGGTTGATGACTCTTTCCCATATTTTGAAGGTGTGTGATATTAGCTTTATGGCTCTGTAGTTTCCACATAGTCTGATGTCACCCTTGTTCTTATAAAATGGTAGCAGGAAACTCCTTCTCCAATCATCGGGCATTCCGTCAATCAGAATTCTGTTGAAAAGTTTCGTCAGGAAAATTACACCGGTGTCACCTAATTTCTTCCACAGTTCAGCAGGTATATCATCAGGTCCACGAGTTTGTTGTTTGCCATAGGCTTAATTGCTGCGTGGACCTCTGCGGGTGATATGCTTGGTATCGGGCCTTCAGTAGCAGGAATTTCGCAGAGCTTTTCACTTGGAAAGGTTTCATTGAGAAGTGCTGAGTAATACTCTGCCCATCGCTCATTTATGTCATCGTTTGCTGTGAGCAGTTGGCCTTGTTCATTTTTGATGTACTTAATGGTCTTTGTATCCTTGCTGTTCATGTGACGCTGTTTTGCTATTTTAATGATTTCTTTGTCGTTGACAGTTTCCAGCTTAGCGTAAAAATCATCGTCTGACATGGCTTTCGCTTGCGCTACGGCTCGTTTTGCAATCTTCTTTGCGTCCTTATAAGCTGTGAGATCGGCATTATCTGCAGTCGTTTGCCATTGCTTAAAGAGAGTTTTCTTGGTGTTCAATGTTTCTTTGACATCTTCTTGCCACCATTTCGTGTCTTTGTCGCCGCTAACGGCCCCTTTTGATACGCCAAGGTACAGTTTGGCTTTTTGATGGCAGAAGGATTGGAAATCTCTCCACATATTATTGGCAGTGTCTTCTTGTTGTCAGTCAAGGTACTCTGCGATGTCTTCACACATCTTTAGCCCCTCTTCATGTCCGAGTTTGTGCCAGCGTATCCGCGTGATCTTCTCTTTTTTCACCTTTATCGGTTTAGGCATTCTAAATTCAGCGACTAAGATACGACCGCGAGTTCGATCCCCGCACGGCAAAATCGACTCCGTAAAAAAAAATTATAAAAAATGTTAAATGCTATTTATTTTACAATTTGATTTGATATTATCGTCAATAAAAGCTTAAGACACGATGTGTGTCGTTTGTGATGGATAATGTACAAGCCTGCCTAAATAAACAAACAAAAATCATTTTACTCAAACAATAACAACAAATCAGTGAAGTTTTTGGAACTATAAGTGTACTACAAGGCATCCATCAGCAAGTTGAGAAGATTTGATGAGAAAACCTTAGGAATTTGCAATAAAAGTGAGTGATTTTTTAATTATTGTACAAAAGCAAACTGTTAAAATTCAAACACAAGACTACGTTTGCTTTGTTTGAAAAATGACCTTTGGACTATGCTAATGACTGGCAAACAAATAATAAACTGGCCCGTTGGTCTAGTGGTTAGTGACCCTGACTGCTATGCCGGGGGTTGTGGGTTCGATTCCCACCCAGGACAAATGTTTGTGTGATGAGCATGATCATTTGTTCTGTGTCTGGGTGTAATCTATCTATAATATGTATGTATTTAGAAATATATAAGTATGTTTATCAGTTGTCTAGTACCCATAACACAAGCTCTGCTTAGCTTGGGACTAGATGGCGTTGTGTGATAGTTGTGGAATATTATTATTATTATTATTAAATCTTAACACATTACCCAACACTCTATTTCGGTGTCACATATCACTGACAATTTGGCCGAAAGGATACGACGCCTGCCTGCCGATCTCGTGGCCCGAGTTCGATACCAGCCTAGACAACTTTTACTTTTTGGTTTTTATTTGTATATTATATTGCTTCTCAAAGAAGATAAAAAAGGATCAAACTGTTTCTCATTATAATTTTCTTCTGTTTATTACTGTTTTTGATGTTTTTTGGCATACTTAGTTTGAAAGCAAGTAATACTCACATCATTGAAGATGGATCGGACAAGTAATATTACCTTACGCAGACATAGAACTACAATTAAATCAAAATCCACGGAGTCACTATGTCGGAGTCATGATACCAGTTTAATGTCATGTGACGAGGTTTTAGGCAGAAGCCTGGACCTGGATCTTTCAACAAACATGTCATCTACGTTTTTGGCGGAGCTCAAAAATGAAATTAAAGAGTTAAAAGCACATTTGGAAAGCACACAAAATGAGATGGAGAATATTATCATAGAGAACATAGACCTGAAGAAACAAATAACTACCATAAATCAGGAGCTGAGCGTTCTAAAACAAATATGTAAAAATCCATTGACTATTAGAAAAAACATGTCTACGAGCACCAAAAAGAATGTGCGTCGTAGACTTACAGACAGTTTCCGCATATCACCGTTAAAACTTGACGAAAGCTCAAATAATACAAATCCATCGTCGGAGAAGGTTTATGAAACAATGGAGCAATCGGAAGCTACCATGAACAACAAAGAATTCACGAAGAATACTGGGAAAAAAGATACGGAAATTTTGTATCACAGTTTGGAACGAGAAGACCATCAGTCAAGCTATAGCCTACAGAACAATAATGCTACAAGTGATCCTACACACAAAATAAATACGAATCATAAAAAAATACTGCATAATTACAGTAACTCAACTTTAAGAAGTGAAAAGAGGGCATATAGGAGGAAAACAATGTAGCGGATTAGCAACACGACTATTAGTCCAGTCATTAAAGCCCAAACCCGAAAATAATTAGTAACTTGCTGAAATTTTAGTGGGTTCTTAAGGAAGGTAAAATAACATACCGGGTGATTTTGCAGCGTTCTGGGGTGTACGAAAGGGTTGAAAAGGGGTGAAAAGGTGTTTTTTGCTAATAACATTGCCAAAAAAATTAGTAACACGCTGCAAATTTGGAATAAGGTTGTTCTTACGGTTTTGTAACGTTTATTAAATTTGCAGCGTTTTGCAGCATACGGAACATTGTTTTTTTTTAAAAACAGTGCAATTAGTTAAAAACAGGGGTAAGAAAATTAGTAACACGCTGCAAATTTGGAATTAGGTTGTTCTTACCGGTTTGTAACGTGTATCAAATTTGCAGCGTTTTGCAACATACGGAACATTGTCTATTATTGAAAAAACAATGAAATTATTTAATCACACGGGTGAAAAAAATTTGTAACTCGCTGTAAATTTGTAATTAAGTTGTTTTTACCGTTTCGTAACGTATATCGCACTGTTTTTTTAATAATAAACAATGTTCAATTTGTTGTAAAACGCTGCAAATGTGATATACCTTACGAAACGGTAAAAACAACTTAATTACAAAATTTACAGTGAGTTACAATTTTTTTTCACCCGTGTGATTAAATAATTTCATTGTTTTTTTAATAATAGACAATGTTCCGTATGTTGCAAAACGCTGCAAATTTCATACACGTTACAAAACGGTAAAAACAACCTAATTCCAAATTTGCAGCGTGTTACTAATTTTCTTACCCCTGTTTTTAACTAATTGCACTGTTTTGAAAAAAAACAATGTTCCGTATGTTGCAAAACGCTGCAAATTTAATACACGTTACAAAACCGTAAGAACAACCTTATTCCAAATTTGCAGCGTGTTACTAATTTTTTTGGCAATGTTATTAGCAAAAAACCCCTTTTCACCCCTTTTCAACCCTTTCTGTACACCCCAGAACGCTGCAAAATCACCCGGTATCTTATTTTACCTTCCTTAAGAACCCCTTAAAATTTCAGCAAGTTACTAATTATTTTCGGGTTTAGGCTTTAATGACTGGACTATATACAAATCGCGATATTATAACCCCTATAATTATTATCGTTTTCAATCAATTGTCAAACCGAATGCTTCAACAGAAGAAATATTAATGAGTGCGAAAATGTTTGATATTACCCCCGACGACAAATTGATTATATCAGTGGGGCAAAATGATTATAATACTCTAAAAATGACGACAGAACTGTTCGTCTTTCTAAAAACTATTCAATGTCCTGTAATCATTATAATTATGCGTGAGTCTGAGACATCTGCTCTAAAGAAATAAATATGAATGAAATGTTACAACTTATTAGTAAACAGAGTAACGAGTGCTCATTTATCACCAAATATGACAACAGTTCATCGCTTTGCTATCAAATAAACCTTCTGCTAGATCAACTAGACTATAATAAAACATTTTTGTCCTACGATAAAACTTACAATAATAATAATATAAGGGTCCTTAAACAGAAATCAAATGAGGCTAGCACTAAAAACCAGAGCACACAAACAAATTATTCTTTCTCCCTTCAACATAATGCTAACATAGATTCTCGCATAAATAGCTCCCTGGGCTCCCTAGAACCGACTTCCTCAACTAACGAAGCATTTTTTCGTGCCTAAAACAAGTAATTATGTAATATTTCATCAGAATATTGCTGGTGCCTTAAATAAGTCAGATGACATTGAAATAGCTCTTAATCTACTTCAAGACAAACTACGTTCAGTTGATTTTATATGTCTCACTGAAACCTTCATTAAAAGGGGAGATGAAGAAAATATGAGCTTAAAATATTTTAAATTATTAAGTAGTTATTGTAGAAAAGATCAGAGACGTGGTGGTGTTTGCATACTAATAAGACAGGATATTGAATGTGAAAATATTAAATGGCTCGATAGTATATCTATAGAAAAACATTTCGAGATATGTGGTATACGTCTACAAAACTATGGCATAAATCTATTCTGTGTATATAGAACACCAAATTCGGATATAAACATTTTTTTTAGGAAACTTCAGATATTATTAAATAAGACATGTGATAGTAAGAATAAATATAATAATATAATTTGCGGCGACTTTAATATTGACATTTTAAATGACACTAAAAATAAGAATGAATTTATGAATATTTTGTACAATTATAATTTGACATTACATATTATGGAACCAACTCGACAAAAAACATGTATTGACAATATAATTAGTGACATAAAAGATGCTAGGGGTGAGGTACATCAATTGGGGTTGTCCGACCACAATACAGGCCAAACTTTATCAGTACAAAAAAAAAACGAAATTCTCGCAAAACAACACTGGTTTGTATACAAACGAGACCTGTGTAGGGAAAACATGGACAAGTTTACCTACTACCTAAGTAATCTGTCTTTTTCGGAGACCTTGAAAAAGATGTTAATAAGGCATTTTCTTTATTCCACGAAGAGATCTGTCTCTTCTTTAATTTGTGCTTCCCATTGATAAAAGTAAAAATGAACCAAAATTCTACAAATCCAAAATGGATAACACGGGGCCTTAAAAAATCTTTTGTTACTAAGCGTAAACTCCAAAACAATTATTATAAAAACAAAAATAAACAAAACAAGCTGAAATACAAAACATATCGTAAAATATTAAGAAAATGTGTAACAAATACTCAAATCCAAAAAAATAAACAAAAAATTGAAAAAGCTAACAACAAGTGTAAAGCAACTTGGAAAATTATTAATGAAAGACTAAAAAATAACTGCTCAAATAATGAAATCAACGAAATATCGGATGGAGATTGCATGTTAAAAGGTGGCGATGAGATTGCATCGTATCTAAATAATTTTTTCATCAATATTGCGAAACCAAAAGCCACTGAACACCCTAACATCAAACAGAAAATGGGAAGAAAGCTACCAAACTCAATTTATCTAGAACCAGTTGATAATGTTGAAGTTTATAAAATTATAACGGGGTTGCGTAATACAAACTCTGCGGGTTATGATGGTATTTCGACTAAACTACTAAAGAATAATATATCAGCTCTAATTAATCCCTTGACGTATTTAATAAATTTGTCCATCGAAAACGGCACTTTTCCCGATGCACTCAAGGTATCCGTCGTGAAACCACTTCATAAAAAAAATCAAAATCGGAAGCGGGCAACTATAGACCCATTACTCTGGTACCAACTTTCTCGAAAGTATTTGAGAAGGCTATGAGTACAAGACTTACGAACTTCCTTGAAAAAAATGAAATTCTATGCCAACAACAAAACGGTTTTATTAAAAATAAGTCAACGACTTTGGCAGGTTTCAATTTAATAAAAGAAATCCTAAATTCAATTGATAGGAAAGAAATCCCAATAGCAGTATTTCTGGACATGAGCAAAGCCTTCGATATGGTTTGCCATGATAAATTATTGAACAAACTTGATCAGTACGGAATTAGAGGCCCTGCATATAATTGGTTAGAAAGCTATCTAAGAGTGAGAAAACAGTACACAGAGATTGTAAAAATGTGCCCTAAGACTAATACCAAGGTAACATACCGATCTCCATATGCAACCAATCAATATGGCGTACCTTAGGGAACTGTACTTTCACCGTTACTGTTTTTAATTTACATTAATGAATTGCCTCAATCAACAAATCAATATATGGTACTATTTGCAGACGACACCACTCTATTAACTAAAGAAGCTACGATTGAACAGGCAATCAACGTCACAAATAATGCCCTTAAGGATATTCATGACTGGTTAAAGGAAAATAACTTAGAAATAAATACAGACAAAACAAAATTTATGAGATATTTGACATCTAATAATAAAATAAGTAGTAAGATTACAATAGACTTGCCAATAAAATTCAATAATAAAGTGATTGAAGAAGACAATGATATTAATTTTCTAGGAATAAATATTGATAGATATTGCAACTGGAAATGTCATGTTGATGGGGTGTGTAAAAAAATACACAAATTCATATACGCACTTCGTAAAATAAAAAACATAACAAACACTGATACTGCGTTAATGGTATACCACAGTCATGTATGTTCAGTTCTGAGGTACGGTTTAATTATATGGGGAAACTCTACAGACGCCCAGAGAGCATTCATAGCCCAAAAAAAATGCATTAGATCAATTTATAGCCTTAAGTGGACGGATTCCTGCAAACCAATCTTTATTAATAAACATTTGTTAACACTCCTTATACATTTTTGAATTATGTAAATTTGTCAGGAACAACCCGTCTCTTTTTGAAAAAGACGACAAGGCCCAGTTTAAAAGGAAGATAGTACAAAAACCCTTAATTATTCCACGAAGTAGATTAAAGATAATTGACAAAAACTGCTACAACATGGCAGTGAAAATTTATAATAACCTACCAAAAAATTTTCATAAATTGCATAACTTAGAATTTAATAGGGCATTGTATAATTGGCTATGTGAGAGATGTTTTTATTCAATAGATGATTATTTGAAACTGAAATCCATTTGATATAATTATTGTGATTAATAATCTAGAATTGTAATTAATTGACATTTATTTACTTACTTATTTATTGACCTAGATTGTAATAATTTAATAAACCCTTGACTGTATTTTACCTTAACTTAATAGATTCATTTTTTTTTAAATAATAAAATTGACATTTATCTTCATAATAATTTATTACATGTATTGATTGTGCTGCTGACGCAAACGCGGACCACAGCGACGACGACGTCTACGACGCTCCAGAGGTGACCGAGGTAGACCTGAGAGTGGCGGTACAACGGCTCAAAGCCAAAAATACCGCCCCAGGACCCGACGGCCTGCCAGGAAAAGCCTGGGTCCTGGCCTTCGGGACTCTCGGGCCTCGACTAGGGGGGCTCTTAAGCGCGTGCCTGGAGAGGGGCCGGTTCCCGCTTCCTTGGAAGACGGGGAAACTGGTCCTGATCCAGAAGCCCGGGCGCCCTGCGGACTCTCCGTCCGCATTCCGGCCCATCGTGCTGCTCGACGAGGTGGGCAAGCTCTTTGAGAGAGTCATTGCAGACCGCCTCGCCGGGCACCTGAATCGAGTGGGCCCGAACCTGTCGGAGAGCCAGTTCGGCTTCCGCAGGGGGCGCTCGACGGTGGACGCAATCATGCGCGTGAGAGCCCTCACGACGGGGGATGCAGTAGCCCGGGGCAGGGTCGTCTTGGCGGTGTCTCTGGACATCACCAATGCCTTCAACACCCTGCCCTGGAGTTGCATCAGGGAGGCACTCCGGTATCACCGGGTGCCGACCTACCTCCGCCGAATAGTCGAGGACTACCTGACGGACAGAGCCGTCATCTACCCCGGTCACCGGGGAGAGTGGAACCGGCGAGAGATGTCGTGCGGTGTTCCACAGGGTTCGGTCCTGGGACCGCCCTTGTGGAACATCGGATACGACTGGGTGCTGCGCAGCGACCTCCCTGACGGCGTCAGCGTAATTTGTTACGCTGACGACACGCTCGTCCTTGCACAGGGAGAGTCGCACCAGGCGGCGGCCGACGTGGCGACGGAAGCGGTCGCGACAGTCGTCCATAGGATCCGGCGGTTGGGACTCGACGTGGCGCTGCACAAGACGGAGGCCATGTGTTTTCATGGCAGCCGTAACGCGCCACAGTCGAGTTACAGCATCACGGTGGAAGGAGTTCCAATCGGCGTCAAGGGGACGATGAAGTACCTGGGACTCGTCCTCGACAGCCGGTGGAACTTCAGGGAGCATTTCCTGAGTTTGGCCCCAAAGCTGAACCGTGCAGCAGCCGCCCTCAGGCGACTCCTGCCCAATCTCAGCGGGCCAAACGCTTCCTGCCGTAGGCTGTACGCTGGTGTCGTGCGGTCCATGGCCCTCTACGGGGCCCCTGTGTGGGCCCTGAGCATCCGGACGCGACCACAGAAGATGGTCGCATGCCAGAGGGTCATGGCTATCCGAATGATCCGGGGATACCGCACGATTGCCGGCGAATCGGCCAACCTGCTTGCCGGATTGCTGCCCTGGGATCTGGAGGCGACTGCCCTCCAGCGCGTCTATGAGTGGCGCGTGGAGGCGCAGCGCCGGGGCGTGACCCCGCTGCCTCGTGAAGTCGAGGCGCGGCGAGAAGACCTCCGGCGCGATCTCAGGGCAGTATGGAAGGAACGACTGTCGCGACCGACGGCCGGGCACGCCGCAATTGCGGCGGTAAGACCCCTCTTTGAGGAGTGGCTGGAGAGAAGTCATGGCGTCCTTACCTTCCGCCTGACGCAGGTCCTCACCGGGCACGGGTGCTTCGGGAGGTACCTGTGTCTAATGCGGAAGGAGGAAACGTCTGGGTGTCACCACTGCGAAGATCGCCCGGAGGACACGGTGGAGCATACGGTGCAGGACTGCCCAGCTTGGGCAGTGCACCGACGTGTCCTCACGGCTGCGATAGGCGGAGACCTCTCGCGCCCGGCATTGGTTGCGGCCATGCTGCGGGGCGAGACGGAGTGGGAAGCGGTCGCCTCCTTCTGCGAAGCAGTAATGCTCGCGAAGGAGGAGGCGCGCCGCGAGCGAGAGAGGACAGAGTCCTCCCTCCGCCCCAACCGCGGTGCAGGACGCCCACGGCGACGGACGTCGCGAGACGATCTCCGGCCACCGTAGGCGCGGGCATGCGGGCAGCGAGTAAAGGGCAACTCGCTGCCCGACCAAGGACCATGCCCGGGTCGACGGCGCGTTGTGTCCCACGCGCGCCTCAAAGAGCGTCAGCATAATGACGGGGCCCCCCTCTCAGAGGGCCAAAGCCTGCCGGGGTCGCGGGATTATTCCCTTACCGTGACCCCGGAACATAACAGGCTATGAAGGACACCGTGGATTTTAGTCAGTAGAAGTCTGACAGTCCCTCCCGCCCTGCCCGGGGTTGGAGGACTCATTTGATGATTTTACCACGCTAAAAAAAAAAAAAAAAAAATGTATTGATTGTGCTAACTTAATAACACTAGACTATATTTTATTTTATTTTGATTTAATGTGATTGATTTGTAATATTATTAATTGACATTTATTCTTTTAATTTCATTGACATGATTGTAATAACTGTAATATCAATAAATCCCCAACTTCTCTGTGATGCATGTCAGTAATTTAAATAATTTAAATATTTGCACGACTTTTAAGTCGAATATAGTGAGACTTAAACCTTAATTTACCATGTAATTGTACACCTATATTCTGGCAAATAAATCATTCATTCATACGATGTTGTGATGTGAGCGGTTCTCCGGGGATTACTTTACAGTCTCTGAAAGTCTTCAGCCGGTGCCGATCTGTTAGGATGTAGTCTATTTGTGTGCATGCCCCGCCGCTTTTGTATGTAATCAGGTGTTCGGGGCGTTTAGAGAAGAACGTGTTGACGATTGCAAGATCGTGGGTTGACGCAAATTGTAAGATTTTCTCGCCTTCCGGGTTAATATTGCCATATCCCCAGTTGCCGTGTATTCTCTGGTACGTGAATGTTCTGCGTCCAACATGGCCGTTTAGGTCACCGCCTATTTATCTCGACTCCGTTGCCGGGATGGATTGTAGTAGATCGTTTATCTCGTTCCAGAATGTTTCTTTCTCTGCATTTGAGCAGCCAGTCTGTGGTGCATACGCGCATATGATGGTCATGCATGGTTGGTTATCAAGAGCAAACTTAATTGACATTAGTCGCTCGCTTATTCTGTTCACTTCTACTATGCGATCTTGAAGGTCATGATCTACCACAATTCCAACTCCATTTTGTGGTCGTGTCCCGTGGTATATGAGTTTGTAATTATGCCCGATGTTTCGCGACTTAGACCCCTTCCATTTCGTCTCTTGAATGCAACATATGTTGATGCGTCTTCGATGTAATACTTCGCTCAGCTCGGCGCTTCGTCCTGTCATTGAGCCCACATTCCAACTCGCGATGCGCATTTCTGGTGCTTGTGTATGGGCTCTGGTGACATTGCCGTCGCTTCGGGGGTACGCCCTAGCACTTGCTGTAGTTCCTTCACTCTTATCGTCGCTTGAGGGGGACGCCCTAGTAGTTACACTTCTTTTATTATTTGTACTTTTCATGACCAGAAGTAAAAGTTGGCTTATATTTTTACGGCCGGCTGCCACCAGACGCCAAGACAGTAACCCCTCGTGCTAACTGGGGCTTGGGATGCCACCGTTGACTGTTGGGTTCTTCCGCCGCCATCCCCTGCATGACGTCCTGCCCGACGCCATTGCCCTCCACAAGCCCTTTCTCTGTTTACCACCAAGTGGCCCTCTGGAGGGATTGCCTGTTGGTCCGCGAGAGGTATTTTATTTCCCTCTTACCCTTTGGTATTGTTTCCAATACCAACGAGCTTTCCCCGATCCGCCACCGTGGGGACGCGTTCTCTAGGGGTTACAGGCTCCCCCGAGAATCAAAACGTTTTCGAACGCTGACTATATTTTATTGAAATCGGAGGCATCAATTCTATTTACGTATTTGGCCGTACAGTACTTGAAGTTGTATGGAAAATTAAACTGGAAACACATTATTTAACACGCCACGCGACGCAACGTGTCGACACCCGATGTGCAGTGAGCGCTGCACCCGATGTCGTCGCGTCGGGTGTTCATAGTGTGATTCTGGTCATAGAAAACAATGCATTTGATTTGACCCAACACGCATCACGTTTCATCGGGTGGCGTCGGATGTTAATAATGTGTTTCCGGCTTTAAAAAGTGTTTTTAGTGTACGAACGACGAACTAATTTTTATCCATGAAATTAACGTCAAAGTTCCACTTCACAAAAACGCGAAAACTCGTGATGAGGCCTCACTCCAGTCATTTAAAAAAAAAACACAGTAAAATATGTTTTTCTTGAAACTTGTATGTGTTTTGTATAAAATGTTGTTCGGAGTACATACCTATTCTTATTTAGCTAACACCGTCATTAGAAGATTTTATTAATGTACTAATATATATGTATGTATTTCTATTTATGTTGATTTTGCTAGTATCATGTTGTGTGGGCATTTATAAGAACTTAGGCAATTACATATAATCAGTCCTGTTGCTAATCTCGAAGTTCAAAAGTGCCTTTGCATGCCCTAATTGAAATAAATGGCTTCGACTTTTCGACTTTGTCTGTCTCAATTAAAGTGTTATAGGTCGATTTGTAAGTTGCTCTTAAATATTTATAGTTATAAAGATTGATTTATGTCTTTTTCTTATTGTAGTGACCAGCAAAACAATTTACATTCTTATTTAGTTGACTCATACAAGGATTTTCTCCTTTGGGTGGTTGGAGGGTTCGTTTACAAACATAAACTCACACATACAAAGATTCACAGACCCGGAACAATTACATGCAGATCAAACAAATATTTGTTCCGTGCAGATTGAACCTGCGACACGCCGCGCAACAGTTGATCGCTCAGCCATTGCGCCAACTGTGCCGTTTGGTGAGTTTTTGCATACTTGTCAGTAACTTTTAATCTTTTATGGCTTTATTTCTTTAACAATGTTCTAAATTGACATAATAATAAATAATAGCTTTAAAGCTATTCTCAAACAGATAGGCGTGGCGAACGTGAAGCGAGGCGTTTTTGTTTGTAATGTATGGAATTGTTTGAAACCAGACACATAGACTATCGGATCGCTTTCGCTTTTCTATGTGACTGGATTCAAACAATTCCATACATTACAAATAAAAACGCTTCGGATCGCATTCGCTTCGCCTGTCTGTTTGACAATAGCTTAAGCGTTTGCTCTTTCTGCTCTCAGGATTTCATAAGAGACATCACACACAAAACTTAGATTTGATCTTTGAATTGTTAGACTTGAATTATTACATATACCACAGAAGTTTAATTTCGGCTCTTCGATCATAGTTTGCAGACACTTTAGTTATTTGTTCAAAACTAATACGTTTCTGAAGTATTGCTTATTGTTGACGAGTTAGAAGTTCAGCCTACCTACATAACTATGATGGTACCAAAACAATTATTAGTTTAGTTTGTTTTAGTTTCAATGATTAACAATAGTATCTAACGTTAATTACGTATTTGAATGTTCAAAATGAGTATTATGTGAAAATTTAATTAGCAGGTTGTCCTGTTAATTAAATCTGTGTTTTGATTGTAGTTTATAACTCATATTCGAGTTGGAACTTGTCAGTGTTCCAATTTCAAAGCTAATACTCGTACCTGTATGAGGAAATGGTATTTTGCCATGCAATCATACGAGTTTCGGCAAATGGGTTTTGGTATACATATCCTACTAATATTATATTATAAATGCGAAAGTTTGTGAGGATGTATGTATGTGTATGTGTATGTAGGTATGTTTGTTACTCTTTCACGCAAAAACAACTGAACAATGAACCACATGATCAGTGGCATGGCGTAGCGGAACCGAATCTAAGCGGGGGCATGATCCATCTGCGACGCCCTTTTCTTTCACGACTAAAAATATCGAGTGGATTTTAGATTTCTCTTAAACGATCGAGTGGGGCACCAATTTAAAAGAGGTTAAACAAACTTATGATCGCCGTTGTCAAGTTTTTTTTTATTTTCGTTCGTGGCGAGGCCGTTCAGGTGTGAGGCCGGGGTTCACTTCGCCCCTGCCTGGCTACGGCACTGACCATAATATTAAGAAATGGCCGTTTATTTAACTCAGGCCATCGCAGTCCACTGCTGTGAATGTTAGAGGTATTCCTCGTAGCGCTCCCGTTTTGAAGCGCTCCTATCTAAGCGCTCCTGTTTTATTCCTCCAAGCGCTCCCAAAAGGAGCGCTTAGAGGAACGATTAAAAATATTAAAATTTATTTCCTCGAAGCGCTCCCACGTTTAAAAATAGGGAAAAGCATGAAGTAAACGTAATGAATTATATCGATATATTTTTTTTAAAACTCATGTGTGCATCATCGACATCGGAGGTATTCCTCGTAGCGCTCCTGTTTTGAAGCGCTCCCATCTAAGCGCTCCTATTTCATTCCTCCAAGCGCTCCCAAAAGGAGCGCTTGGAGGAACGATTAAAAATATTAAAATTTATTTCCTCGAAGCGCTCCCATTATTAACTTTCGGATAGAGATGGGACTATACTAACTGAAATTATCGATAATAAGTAGAACACATTGTTATAATATACAACTAGCGGCCCGTCCCGGCTTCGCACGGGTTTGGTATTTTTTTTGTAAATCCTTTAGTCCAGGGTTTTTCAAACCTGTGCGACCTGTCCGCCTCGCTACGCTCGCCCATTAATGAAGGGTATGCTTGTGAAGGTAAAAAGAAGTCAACTTTTTTAGGTCACTTTTCAATGAAAACTTGTCTTATGTTGGTGTAGAAATAGTAGATTTACTGTCACACGCCGCGCTCACTCTTCAAGTCTTTAATTTTTTTATCTCGCTTTTTGATTAAAACTTGTTCTGTCGTACTACGGAAACGTTTAACTTTTAGAGTACTTACTCTGCGTTCAATCTTCTTTGTAGATTTGGCTTTTCATAGTCCAGAAATCTATAAATTTTCGAGCTCGCTGCGCTCGCTCTTGAACATATGTTTTAAGTTTCCATGATCTAATGACCTCGATTTTCATACATAATTCATTTTTCAATAATGCTTTTGTGGAAACTACTATTGAAAAGTGAACTACGCAGCGAGCGTACTCTTACCGTTTACGAACTTAAAAACTTATATTTGTAGTACAAAATGAGTGTATACTCCTGCTTTAAGTTTTTCTTCTAGGCGGTGTGGAAATGTCGGTGCACAATTACTTGCACTAGACAGTTTTTTTAATTCAAATTTTGGGGCGGCAAGCTGTACAGGCCCAGGGCGCCGACAATTTTAAATTACGCCACTGCTTGTAGATCATAAAAATATTTGCAGGAGTCGAACCAGCAACACGCAGCGCAGCAGTGCAATCGCTCAGCCACTTTGCTAACCGTGCCGTCAAAATTGAATGCTTGAAAAAAGCAACGGGTAGGGGGTCGCGAAATATTTCTTCATACTAAGGGGCGACCCCCTTGCCATGAAAAAGTTTGAAAAACCCTGCTTTAAGCTGTTGTCAAACAGACAGGCGTGACAAACGCGAAGCGAGGCGTTTTTGTTTGTAATGTATGCAATCGTTTGAATCCGGTCACATAGAAAAAGCGAAAGCGATCCGATAGTCTATGTGACGGGCTTCAAACAATTGCATACATTACAAACAAAAACGCCTCGCTTCGCATTCGTCACGCCTGTCTGTTTGACAATAGCTTTAGTCCACCAAATAGATGAATATATTCTGCCGACATATGTACATATTCATATTTTTTTTATTGTTTAGAAAGCTTATGATTTCTTTCCATTATGTTTCCCATTATTAACCCCCTCCCCGCACACCTCAATGGTTTGTCGGAAGTTTTTCGTAGAATTATGGCAATGAGTTGTCTATCGTTTACGTCAATGGTAGAAATGACTTTCCTTGTCCTAGGCGGGGCGAGAGAGTGTCAGACTCTTACTGACTAAAACCACCTACTGACTAAAATCACCCGCTCTGAGCCGGGACCCAGTAACGTATTGCGCTCATACACATAAGAGTGCCGAAAGCAAAATGATATTATTCTCTCAATTTCGTAATTTGGTTAAGTAACTTCGATGTCGGAGGTATTCCTCGTAGCGCTCCCGTTTTGAAGCGCTCCTATCTAAGCGCTCCTGTTTTATTCCTCCAAGCGCTCCCAAAAGGAGCGCTTAGAGGAACGATTAAAAATATTAAAATTTATTTCCTCGAAGCGCTCCCACGTTTAAAAATAGGGAAAAGCATGAAGTAAACGTAATGAATTATATCGATATATTTTTTTTAAAACTCATGTGTGCATCATCGACATCGAAGTTGCTTAACCAAATTACGAAATTGAGAGAATAATATCATTTTGCTTTCGGCACTCTTATGTGTATGAGCGCAATACGTTACTGGGTCCCGGCTCAGAGCGGGTGATTTTAGTCAGTAGGTGGTTTTAGTCAGTAAGAGTCTGACACTCTCTCGCCCCGCCTAGGACAAGGCAAGTCATTTCTACCATTGACGTAAACGATAGACAACTCATTGCCATAATTCTACGAAAAACTTCCGACAAACCATTGAGGTGTGCGGGGAGGGGGTTAATAATGGGAAACATAATGGAAAGAAATCATAAGCTTTCTAAACAATAAAAAAAATATGAATATGTACATATGTCGGCAGAATATATTCATCTATTTGGTGGACTAAAGCTATTGTCAAACAGACAGGCGTGACGAACGCGAAGCGAGGCGTTTTTGTTTGTAATGTATGCAATTGTTTGAAGCCCGTCACATAGACTATCGGATCGCTTTCGCTTTTTCTATGTGACCGGATTCAAACGATTGCATACATTACAAACAAAAACGCCTCGCTTCGCGTTTGTCACGCCTGTCTGTTTGACAACAGCTTAAAGCAGGGTTTTTCAAACTTTTTCATGGCAAGGGGGTCGCCCCTTAGTATGAAGAAATATTTCGCGACCCCCTACCCGTTGCTTTTTTCAAGCATTCAATTTTGACGGCACGGTTAGCAAAGTGGCTGAGCGATTGCACTGCTGCGCTGCGTGTTGCTGGTTCGACTCCTGCAAATATTTTTATGATCTACAAGCAGTGGCGTAATTTAAAATTGTCGGCGCCCTGGGCCTGTACAGCTTGCCGCCCCAAAATTTGAATTAAAAAAACTGTCTAGTGCAAGTAATTGTGCACCGACATTTCCACACCGCCTAGAAGAAAAACTTAAAGCAGGAGTATACACTCATTTTGTACTACAAATATAAGTTTTTAAGTTCGTAAACGGTAAGAGTACGCTCGCTGCGTAGTTCACTTTTCAATAGTAGTTTCCACAAAAGCATTATTGAAAAATGAATTATGTATGAAAATCGAGGTCATTAGATCATGGAAACTTAAAACATATGTTCAAGAGCGAGCGCAGCGAGCTCGAAAATTTATAGATTTCTGGACTATGAAAAGCCAAATTTACAAAGAAGATTGAACGCAGAGTAAGTACTCTAAAAGTTAAACGTTTCCGTAGTACGACAGAACAAGTTTTAATCAAAAAGCGAGATAAAAAAATTAAAGACTTGAAGAGTGAGCGCGGCGTGTGACAGTAAATCTACTATTTCTACACCAACATAAGACAAGTTTTCATTGAAAAGTGACCTAAAAAAGTTGACTTCTTTTTACCTTCACAAGCATACCCTTCATTAATGGGCGAGCGTAGCGAGGCGGACAGGTCGCACAGGTTTGAAAAACCCTGGACTAAAGGATTTACAAAAAAAATACCAAACCCGTGCGAAGCCGGGACGGGCCGCTAGTTGTATATTATAACAATGTGTTCTACTTATTATCGATAATTTCAGTTAGTATAGTCCCATCTCTATCCGAAAGTTAATAATGGGAGCGCTTCGAGGAAATAAATTTTAATATTTTTAATCGTTCCTCCAAGCGCTCCTTTTGGGAGCGCTTGGAGGAATGAAATAGGAGCGCTTAGATGGGAGCGCTTCAAAACAGGAGCGCTACGAGGAATACCTCGAATGTTAGTCTCCCTGGCTAGGTCTAGCTTCTACCTTTCGCATCCAGTCTATTCCAGCTACCTTTATAAGGTTGAACGGTTCTCTTAGCCGGGGGTCATCTTATGCTACGCTTACACGCTCATCTATACGTAGTCTTAACTCTTGGACTCCTTTGCTTTATCGTATAGCTGCGGCTAGTCCGATTATTTGAGCTTGCTTACTCTATAAGCTAAACAGTCTCATGCCATCTCACTGCTTTCCCATTTTTCTTTCAAGAGTTTGTGCCTTTTTTTCCAAGATCTTTCACAGTATGTGTCTATAGCAAGTCTCGCCACCTCTTTTTTGAGGAAAGAATCTTGAACTAAAACTGCTATCTATTGAAAAATATGACGCAAAGAAGCACAACAACCGCCACTATATTCACACAAGACGTTATCGTAAGATTTTCAATACACGAACTGATACCACCAAGCAGCATGTGGTCTCGAAAAATGCATTTTATGTGCATATAAATAAAAACGAAATTGGCTGGTAACGGCGTCCTGCGGTGTTGTTACTCTTGCAAGCGAGACGTCTTGTCATTTAGTTATAGGGTAAGTGCACAACGGTGTAATGTGACACGGTTGGTAGACAATGAGGTGGAAATGTCACAATTACGGAGCTGAGATACGGTAAGTACGAATTGGTATGTGCTGTTTACATTTTGAATGAGCTTAGAGGCTTGCATTCTAGAACAATACTGAGAGTGAATTACACTAATGATGCAGTAAGTGGTCGGTCGGCGCTCAAAAGCTGTCATTATTTCTATATTGCTTAGCAATGATAACTGAAAACTCATCAAAATAAGCATTTTACGAATTTCACATAAATTATTATTTATTGACGGCGTTAAGTCTAGTGTTAATAATATGTGTTGTGTATGTTTTTCAGTAACAAAGTTTGGCACATTCTTTAATTAGAATAAGGAGGAATCTTCATCAAAAATAAAAATAATCTTAGCAAACTTTTTGATAAATTGAAAAGCCGATACCAATTTTCTGGGCAAAATACATAAGTCATTAAACGAGTGGAAGTAACGGTCGCCGGTCTCCAAAACTTCGATTTCAATCATATTTGCCATTAAAAGTTTATTGAAAACATGAAGACGAATACTTTCAGTTCAACCTTCTTGATCGAAGCGAGTATTTCTTTATTAACAGCTTGGTGTTGCCAGTTTCTCGCAAACTTCGATTTATTTCGCTTTTAAAGTTTGCAGGCGGCGACCTTTGATATTATAATGATTTATTTTTATTTATCTTAGATCTTTGGCTTAATTGTGAGTTTTTTTCGTTTTGTTTAATTCATTTATTTTATTTACAATGGTCTGCTCTTTGCCTCATTCTAGCCCAGAAATACGAAGATGGAGCGAGCTTTCCCCAAAGGAACTGAAACTCCTATGCACCGACAGAACACAAGGGTAAACAGTTTGGCGCCGGACTCCGACAAGATGGTGTTTGCAAGCCAGACGGCTCTGGTGAGGCCTTTTTTTATTTTTAACGTCTACAAATCATCAAATTATTCCTCCCACCCGAGGCGGGACAGGAGGGACTGAGGGACTTGTATAGACTAAAGTTCATGGTGATCCTTCAATAGCCCTTTACGCCCCGGGACCCCGGCCGGCTTTTGGCCCTCTAAGGAGGCTTCGTCAGTCTGGTGAGGTATCTAACCGTTTGTAAGATCACACAGCGGTCACGGCAGATTAAAGGTAGACTTTGGAGCCGCTTGTCAGATTACACCGATATGAGGTTAATTTTCAATTGAATCCAGTTACTGTAAGTCGATGTCAAAAAAAGTCTATCTGTCTAGCTTTCGCCCGGAGGACACAGTAGAGCATACGGTGCAAGACTGCCCCGCTTGGGCAGAGCACCGACGTGTCCTCACGGCGGCGATAGGCGGAGACCTCTCGCGCCCGGCATTGGTTGCGGCCATGCTGCGGGGCGAGACGGAGTGGGAAGCGGTCTCCTCCTTCTGCGAGGCAGTAATGCTTGTGAAGGAGGAGGCGGGCCGCTTGAGAGCGAGGACAGCGTCCTCCCTCCGCCCCAACCGCAGTGGTAGGCGCCCGCGGCGTCGGACGTCAGCAGATGATCTCCGGCCACCGTAGGCGCGGGCATGCGGGCAGCGAGTAAAGGGCAACTCGCTGCCCGACCATGGACCATGCCCGGGTCGACGGCGCGTCGTGTCCCACGCGCGCCTCAAAGAGCGTCAGCATAATGACGGGGCCCCCCTCTCAGAGGGCCAAAGCCTGCCGGGGTCGCGGGATTATTTCCTTACCGTGACCCCGGAACAGAAAGGGCTATTGATTTTAGTCAGTAGAAGTCTGACAGTCCCTCCCGCCCTGCCCGGGGTGTGAGGACTCATTTGATGATTTTCCCACGCTAAAAAAAAAAAAAAACTGTCAAGCTTTTTTTTTGTCACCGGCCCACTTCATCATAAGCTGGAAGATGTCCACTGCTGAACATAGGCTTTCCCCTTAGATCACTACGGCGAATGACATTTCACCACTTGCATCCATCGGTTGCCCGCGACTCTCACGATGACGTGAAAATTGGCAACGTCGCAAAAAACTGTCAAATATTTTGTCACGGCCACATACTAAAAATTGGGACAACATCAATAACACGTAGGTATACGCACTTCACATTGTATCTGACGTCATTCAAATCTTACATCGCCCAACACATCGGCGAGACACATATTATTTGTACTTAGCCATACAGTCAAACAATAGACAGTCGGGCATTAACCTTCTAGATAAAAATCGTCTGGGCGGAGGTCTATAATAGTCTGTACATCAATATATTTTATAGTTTTATCGATAACTTCACTTAACGCATTTTTACTATTATTCAACTTGAGGTTAACATCCCAGACTATCACAACATCACATTATTATCTTTAACTTAAGGTGATTCCTCCGTAGTAGCAATTTGCTTATCAGTCACAAGTTGTAACTTGATCAAAATATGATTTAAAATTATTTTTTAAATTTAAATATGTATAAGAATGATTAAAACATTCGCTTCATTCGCTATCACAAAGATTTGGTCAAAATTAGTAAAATTATGAAATCTAACTTATTTTCCAAAAAAACACGTCATGTGAATTTAAAATTTCGCGGGTAGCCCGTGAAATTCAAATTCAGAGGAATCGCCTTAATAGTAATCCATTAAATTTAAACAGCCTTTTCATTCCAATTTTCGCCACCAGACGGCAGCACGACCACATAAAAAGCAAACATAAACGGTATTCAGTATGGAGATAACCAGTGCAATCCTTGTGCACCCAGCTTAAGGTAACGAGGAATCCTTTGTTAGCCGTGAAGGCATTCGTGTTATCCCGTTTACACTTCATTGGTTCAGCTCAATGGAGAATATTCCCATTGTAGAGAAGATATAGCAGTGGAGGCTTCACTCCTGTTCGAATAATTCGGCACATGTAAGTGGGATTAGTCGTGTGTATGTGATGTGATATTACTTGTAGGTTGGAGATTTAAATAATATTATCTGGCAACACCAACATCAAATTAATGTAAATCCTCAAACAAATAGTGGCAACACTATTTCTTCCCTTCCTTCTGCGACTTTGTCTCAATATACACGTGCATTTATTATCTCCGATATTTTATTGAATCTTCCCCGACACCAAGTACTAGCGCCGCATCATACACCTAACAAGCACTACAACCTATAATATTCCATTTCGAACATTATTTGTGTGCTATATTATGCTTTGTTTTCCAAGAGCTATTGATATTATTTATTTACACTTAGTTAAAACTTACTTCCCAGCGTTCTAGCGTAGTAGGCAATCTAGATTACAATGGTTACTGACCGTCCGATAAGGACCAGTTCCAAGTCGACGACGGCGCGTTGTAATGCACGCTCACTTCGAGGATCTCTCAGTATGACTGACGGAGTCCAGTAGGTCCAAATGTCTGCCACGTTTATGGGAACGTCTTAAGAGGTTACCGCGGGCCTGAAACGTAAGGGGTAATTTAAGAAACATGGAGGATTTTAGTCAGTTCGAGTCTGATAGCACCTCCACTTCATCCAGAGCTGACTCAATTCCCAATCACATCTGTCATAGTACTATAATTATATTTTAAAAGCATCTATTCATAATGTATTACTGCATCTCATAAAAAGTATTGTAAAAGTAAATTGTACTACATTTGGCAGTACCTACAGAACGATGAAAGCGCGATCTTGAGTTCGTATCTCGATTGAAAAAGAACTTCACGATATGAGAGCAGTGACATAGAAGGGACCGCCGACTTAGAAGAAGGTTAACCGGATTAGCCGCTATTTCATAGTATGAAATAGATTCTAGACTAAATAATTTTAAGACTATTTTCAAAAATAAATAAAATAAAAAATAAAATAAGTTTATTCATATTTTGGCTTACATTATACATATCGAGGAGTCTCCATCTAAGCATAAGAATGCCTGTAGTTGAAGGCTCCGCTCATTCCTTTACAATGTAAATATACATTATGTAATTAACAAAAGAGTGTGTGTGTGTGTATGTGCGTGTGTGTGTGTGCGTGTGTGTGTTATACTCTACTACTAGCGCCACTACTAAATAAAACTTATAAGTACTCTTAGGCCGTGACTCCACCAAAGCTGTGCGAGTCGAGACGTGTTTTGAACAACCAATAGAATTGCGTTATTGACACAGCTCCACTCCGCAACCCGTGCCGCAACGCCATTCTATTGGTTGTTCAAAACACGTCTCGACTCGCACAGCTTTGGTGGAGTCCCGGCCTTACGGACTAGATTCCATTTAGGAACATATACCATCAAATATTTATTTCATTATCAATCACTTGTCCAAGATTCATTTGAAAATCAGCGTCAGACGACCTTATTGAATATTACATACAGCTAGGCAAATTAGAGTAGAAAACCGGAAGTCGCCACTGTGCTCTCGCTACCAGCACTTTGAATGATTTTTTTTTTTTCACTTACTACTTTAGTTTTATGGCACAATAATAAATCTAAAAAACCTGCGTTCTTTGTTTACATCAAATATCAAAGATTATAAAACGTTGTGAGCAAACAAAAAAATGACCGTTTCAAGACGTTCTGGCCAAGCTGTACCAGTTTTTTTTTTTAATGTTACTTAGCTTTATTAAATTGTTTTTAATTATCATTTATTTCCTTCTTTCTAATACATCATGAAGATTGAAGATATTCAGCTTTAATAATGGTCAAAGCTTAACGTAGGTCAGAAGGATATTTACCTGTATTACAGGTGTCACTACCTACCACAGGCACCAGCGATCCACAACCAGAAAAATGTACTTATAATACCTGTTCATTGTATATTAGTTATATTATGTGAAAAATATTTTGTCTTCCTGGGTTGTGGTGAGAAATAAACATTATTATTATTATTACATGGCAAAAAATGGAGGCGTGAAGTCAGCTTTACGTGGAAGAGGATTGCGAATAATGGTGTACGAGTCATGTATCGTACAGGGCACGCGCGCGTTCACATCAGCACTTTTACATCGCTTTACTCAAATGCTCTATATAGCGACAATACACGTTCAGCACTCATATACATCGGTACTCACCACATCAACATAGATAGCATTAGTTACTTGGTAGTGAAGTTTATATACTTCACTACCAAGTAACGGATATTCTTTGACTATCAGTGATTTCTTCCTATCTGAATCTCAAGTTGTGTGCGCCGAATTCAGCAGCGCATACATCTTTATGGTCCTTAGAGCCGGATTTGGAACTACAGACCTGCAAGTCACCTCAGGTACGACACGACGTGCTTCTATCTATGATAGCAAATCGGTTTGGCTGGTCTTCCACAAGCGGATCGCCCCAGTCAGATGGCGCATATATTGTAGTAGAAATACTTTCTGATTCTGAGATCATCCATCCACCGGCAACAAATACAAGAGTTAATTGAAGCTCATCAGCAACATTTTCAGAAGCATATAAAGCGACAATACATGTTCAGCACTCATATACATCGGTACTCACAACATCAACATAGATAGCATTAGTTACTTGGTAGTGAAGTGTATAATAAACGGATATTCTTTGACTATCAGTGATTTCTTCCTATCTAAATCTCAAGTTGTGTGCGCCACATTCAGCAGCGCATACATCTTTATGGTCCTTAGAGCCGGATTTGGAACTACAGACCTGCAAGTCACCTCAGGTACGACACGACGTGCTTCTGTGTAGGGGTACACTACGATAATACGAAAAACTTTATTCCGAAATCCATAAATACGAATTTCAAAATACCGATTTTCATAATTCCGAATGTTTCAAAATTCCTAATATAACAACTCCGATGGATCATTATTCCTATTTTAATAATTCCGATATTTCAAAATTCCTAACGTTTATAATTACTATTTACAAAATACCGAATTTCAATAGACCGAATATCAAAAATTCCGACTTAATATATTTTCCGAAACATCAAAAACACGATTACCGAATATTAAAATTCCGATTATTAGAATTCCGATTCGGGTCCGTCAGGTCGAAAAGTCCGAGGCGGGGTGCCCCAAGACACATTTTGCTCGCTATTGCATCCTGAGTTATAGCACCACTAAGGTGGTTCGCGGGGCTCCTATTTCTGTAAGCAAGGTTTAAATTAACCTAACACGAAGGGGACCCCACCATCCCCTTCGAACCTAACCTGTCCGAGTTGGGGTGTCCCCGGTCCCGAGCTCGCTTCGCTCGCTCTTGCATCCTTGGTCAATTTGTTGACTACCACCTACCAAGGCAGGTCGATGGAGCCCCGCTTCGCGGGGCTCCTATTTCTGTGAGCAAGGTTTAAAGTAACGTAACACGAAGGGGATGGCGGGGTCTCTCAGATCCCGCCATCCGCTTCGAACCTAACCTGTCCGAGTCGGGGTGTCTACAATCCCGAGCGATCACTTCGCTCGCTCTTGCATCCTTGGCCAATTTGTTGACTACCACCTACCAAGGCAAGTCGACGGAGCCCCGCTTCGCGGGGCTCCTATTTCTGTTTGCAAGGTTTAAAGTAACCTAACACGAAGGGGATGGCGGGGTCTTTCAGACCCCGCCATCCCCTTCGAACCTAACCTGTCCGAGTCGGGGTGTCCCCAGTCCCGAGCTCGCTTAGCTCGCTCTTGCATCCTTGGCCAATTTGTTGACTACCACCTACCAAGGCAGGTCGATGGAGCCCCGCTCCGCGGGGCTCCCATTTCTGTGAGCAAGGTTTAAAGTAACCTAACACGAAGGGGATGGCGGGGTCTTTCAGATCCCGCCATCCGCTTCGAACCTAACCTGTCCGAGTCGGGGTGTCTACAATCCCGAGCGATCACTTCGCTCGCTCTTGCATCCTTGGCCAATTTGTTGACTACCACCTACCAAGGCAAGTCGACGGAGCCCCGCTTCGCGGGGCTCCTATTTCTGTTTGCAAGGTTTAAAGTAACCTAACACGAAGGGGATGGCGGGGTCTTTCAGACCCCGCCATCCCCTTCGAACCTAACCTGTCCGAGTCGGAGTGCCCCAAGTCTCGAGCTTGCTTCGCTCGCTCTTGGATCCTCAGTTCTCCTAATAACAATAAAAATCCTGCAGGCAAACAGTGAAAGTTAAGAGGATACGCCTCGCCACTCCGCTCCTACACAGGCTTAAATAACTCTGGGAGTACGGTAGACAAAATTACGTGGAGCCGGTTTTGCACTAATTCGTTTCTGTCACTGACTTTGTAGAATGAGAAACGGAATTCCGATTATCAATATATCGAAAAAAACAGTTTATTCGGAATAATGAAAATCAGAATTTCGTTTTTCGGAATGAGAACTCATCGAGCATTACATTCTTCGAATATGTGAAAATCGGAAAACGAAGAAATCGGACATACGACTTTCGGTCAAATAAATTTCGAGATTCTTAATAATAGATATTGTAATTTTTAGGTATTATGATATTCGGAGTTTTGAAAATCGGAATATCGAAATTCGGAATAAAATATTTCGGATTATTTGGGTGTTCCCTTCTATCTATGATAGCAAATCGGTTTGGCTGGTCTTTCACAAGCGGATCGCCCCAGTCAGATGGCGCATATATTGTAGTAGAAATACTTTCTGATTCTGAGATCATCCATCCACCGGCAACAAATACAAGAATTAACTGAAGCTCATCAGCAACATTTTCAGAAGCATATAAAGCGACAATACACGTTCAGCACTCATATACATCGGTACTCACCACATCAACATAGATAGCATTAGTTACTTGGTAGTGAAGTGTATAATAAACGGATATTCTTTGACGATCAGTGATTTCTTCCTATCTAAATCTCAAGTTGTGTGCGCCACATTCAGCAGCGCATACAAATGCTTTGATTCCTTAATTATAACGACAAACAACAATTAATGCTTTAATTTATTGATTGATTGTGTATTATTAATCTTTCATCATCATCATCATCATCAGCTTATAAATGTTCCCACTTCTGGGACAAATGAGTGGGCCATAAATCCATCACGCGGGCACAGGACATGACTTCTAGGACATGCTGGTCTCCACACGAAGTTTTCCTTCAACGTTTTGAGAGCAGTGGTGATGAAATAAATTACAAAAAGTAATGCCCCAGCTGGGTTCGAACCCACCACCTACAACTCCTAAGTCGAGGCCGATACCACTGGGCCACCAGAGAGCAGTCTCTAGTCTACCTTCTTCTTCTATTTATACAGGGTGAAATCTTATTAATGAGCAATATTTTAAACTCGGGCATTACTAACGATACTAATCGTATTACGGAACTCAAAAACATTATGAATGCAAGTATCTTCGCTTAATATTATTTTATGTTTGTTTACTTTTCGTTCCGCGTGCGGTGTACAGACTGCGCTTTAAAATTTTGATATTTTAGGGCTTTTGGGGGTTTATGATTTTTTTTAATTACTTTTAGTGTTTATTTGCAATGAATGATTTCGATTCCACCCTGTATAAAATCAATGCCACTTTTCGTTGTAATTTTATAACTCAAGAACGGGCTTACCTATCCATACCAAATGTTTACTTGTTTAGGCTTTGTTCGGACTATTTAGTAGAGATGGTTTATGTGAAGTTTGCACAAAATCGGTCAAGCGGTTCTTCATGTATCACACTTTTTGTAACAAATGAATTCAATAAATGGCGGATCATTTTGTTAATGGGGATTTTGCTGTCAAAGTAGAGAAGCACGTACCGAGCCGCTAGTATTTACTGTAAACAAAATAATACACCTACCCGTTTAAGTACCATACCATTACCTAAGACTGTATTCTAATTATATTATACAGACAAAGTAATTTCATACCAAATTGTTTCATGTATATAGATTCAGAAATTAGACGAAACTTTCAGCTGAAACAAATAGTAGAAGGCCGACACACACATAAGGCAAACGTACATAATGATTAATTAAAAGCTGTATGATCACTGTTAGACATGTTAATTAGGCGTATGTAATTAATAGACTTAATTATGTATTTCGTTTAAATGTGCTTCGGTATGTAGTATGTGCGTGCAAATGAGTGGTTGACGTGGTTTCAATCTTTCGCAACAAAAAATTTAGTAATTAATTGTTTGAAATGAGTTTCAAGTTGTTTTGTGGTGTGCGCAGAAGTTGCCGTTCTTCTTTTTCCTTATTTTAATATTAAGGAAGTGGTGAAGGGTAGGGGAACAGAATAAAAAAGGCTAAAAATTAATACAAGAATAATGTCATAACTTGTCGTGTGAGATTTTTTTATTTAATAAAAATAAAAATAATTGTACTACTTTCAGCTTCGTAGCATTAATAATTTTCATTAGTTATCACGTGCGTACATTTCCACTAGCTATTGACATTTAAACTTGCTTGGAATGACATCAAAATCAAACATAATATCTTAGTTCATGTGTACAATCAAGTTTTGGGTTCAATATCACTATTGTACCAAATAATTGTGGTTATAACCAATATGTGAATGCCGTGACCATTCGAATGGTTATTGATAATTCCTGAAGGGCCTTGTTGAGCGGTCATTACGGGTGGATTCACACTCTGATTGTAATGCGCACCCATTGTTGCTGAACGTTTCATAAAATCCTCCATTATTCCACTATAGCCACTACCTTAATTTCGGTCGTCGTGGTCTTTTGACAGAGGTTGTATACAATGTATGTATATGATAGAAGTTGCTTTATCGTGTTCTTTTATGTGACCTTTTTGCCGCTTCAGTGTGCTCCGGAAGCGTTTTTTGTTAGTGTAAAAAGTTTCACGCCGTAATCCGAATACTATTTTGTAGTGTAGATAATATTTTTAACTCAGCAAATGGGTCTGTGTTTTTAATATGTTAAATGTTTCCACTTCTAAAGCAGAGGTCTCTCATATAGGAAAGACTTCCAACTCCCAGATTCTTTACTTGTGGGCAGATAGAGGCCAATAATGAACCCATTTTAAAAAATATAACAAAACCAGATAACCGTATTCACTGTTTTGAGTGCCCGATATGTCGGCATGCATGAATACATACGGAAATCATATCAGTTATCCGTGCAAATAAAAAACATGGTAAATGTATCGGTCCAAATTCTAGAGATATAATGGAATTTGTTCAATGAATTTTTCGTAATTTCCATGGATCAAATTGGATATTGTTGTACGTGGGGTGCCAACTAAAAACCAGAAGTGGGTGTCTTTCACTAAGCAAATGATAAGGAACCCTTTCGATGTAGACATGATCAGCGCAATTTTCATTTTATTAAAAAAATAATAATTCAATTACAATTAAGTTTTTATAACTACCTTTTTCTTTTAAGCTACTTTTTAACTTTTTGTGATTGCTGTTGTTGTTGTGTTTTTCTATTCTAATATTATACTACAGTTCAGTCAGTCTAATATTATAGACTACAGTTGTCTATGCAGGAACTGCAAACAAATATTTGTACCTGCCACCACCATTATTATCTTCGTATCGAGGATATGCGAGTTTGTCGTCTCTGTTTTACGTAGTATTCTAGTTTCTGTAATCAGTGAGTGCCAGTACTCCAATAGGGCGCTTGTGCACTACAAGAAATTTTACCGTCCGACAGTCCGATTTCTTACAATTGTCAATGAATTTCAATGAATTCTCAATGAAAGTTGGTGTAAATCTTACTGCCGGACAGTAACATTCCGTGTAGTGCACAAACGCCCATAGAGTATGATTCTATCAGCAAAATAATTTTACTTCTACGAGTATCATAAAATTTCACTCGAGGGATTTATTCAAAACATATTCCGCAGAACTGTCCCCTCACTCAAATAAAAATCTTAGTCTTTACCACTACTATTTAGAACTTGTTATTCACTTTTTGACATGGCAAGCGTGTTTTTTATAAATATTTTTAATCATTTGTTTAATTTTTAAGGGATTTTTTTTCGTACTTTTTATTAACATTGAAAATCTGTTGTATTTCTATGAACACTGTTATAATGTTCATGTATTTATCAAAAATTGTTTTTTTTTTTATTGATTTTCAAATGTAAATGAACGTTCAATTTTACCAAAATTAACTTTTGCAACACGTGAGGTTGCTCATTATCATCTATCTTGTTTTTGTGTCTATTATAATTATTATCATGTTTCAGAGTACATTTTAGGGAGAATAACGATACGGGTCATAATTATAATTAAATGTATCGTAATTACGATAAAATATGTATATTTATGACGTAAGTAGAAATAGTCCAACAATAATATATTACAGAGATAAAATAAAAGATAATACATGTTATTCTGTTGAAACCTTTCAAACCCAATTAGCAGATAATTATTTCATATAATTACGATAGTAAGCGAAATATTATCCTTTATTACTGGTTTTATTTCGCAGTAAACGAAAACAGCTCTCATTTTATTATGTGGGCGTTAATTTTATTGGATAATTAAGTTTTACCGTTTTGCTGAGTAAAACTTTAAAAGTCTGGTACAGACGCCACGAAAACAAGCTATCCCAATTTGTCTTTATTATTAAAGTTTGACAGATTGTGATGCGAAAATGAACCTTCTTCTATTGCGATTAAGTTAAAGTATGTTGATGTGCTGGTGTCTATACATCAGATCCTTAGCGCTTTTTTATCCGACTCGGCGGAGCAAAAAGGAAAATTATGATTTTTGTTATTCTATTGAAAGGATATACAACATTATTTTTTGTTTATAGAAACCCGATACACCTGTCCAATATTTTTGTGTAAAGAATCTATGTACAAAATTTTAAAACCGTATCATACAAAATCACAAAGTTATAAGCTTGTACATTACCTGGTTGTCCGTTCAAAAACATGCTCATTTCGCGGTACACCCGCGTAAAGCACGTCTACTGTGTTATTCACTCGTGATAATAGTTTGGCAATAGGTACCTAATCGTACGGTGATTGTATTGTAATTAACTGGTAATAAAATTTAATTAAAATATTTTTGGAAAAAAATATAATATGGTGTAAAAATTATTGGAATCGAATCAGTAACTGATTCTGAACAAACTATGTTCAGGTTTCGCATATACTAAAAATAATGTTGTAGATATGTAAGATCCCACCAAAAACATTAAATGTAAAAAATGCCAAGTCTCTCGATGCAGTCTTTCCATCGTAAAAAGTTTTGAGATCTCACAGAAGCCAAGTCCTATTCAAATTATTTTGTAGTTATAAATCAACATTTAGTAATTATATCAATAGTTTTCTTTACATTATAACTATAGTGACTTGGCAATGAGCACAAGTAAAAACAAATAAAACGGCATATTTGGAGGAGTTGAAAGTTACACACACCGCATGCGTAAACATTCTCTTTTACTTTATATATTCTCTTAACATTCATCATTTACTTTCATAAAGCGATGGCCCGTAAGGTATTCTTAATTATTGTATTGGAACATGTAGTCGGTAGTGACCATCATGATTCACACATAACAAATAATCTGATCACAGGTCTCGTCAGTAACATTTGCACATAATTCCAGGCAGCAAGTTAATTTGTGCTCATTGCCAAATCACTATAGTTATAATATAAAGAAAACTATTGATATAATTACTAAATGTTGATTTGTAACTACAAAATAATTTGAATAGGACTTGGCTTCTGTGAGATCTCAAAACTTTTTACGATGGAAAGACTGCATCGAGAGACTTTTTTTTTTTTTTTTTTTTTTAGCGTGGTAAAATCATCAAATGAGTCCTCCAACCCCGGGCAGGGCGGGAGGGACTGTCAGACTTCTACTGACTAAAATCCACGGTGTCCTTCATAGCCTGTTATGTTCCGGGGTTACGGTAAGGGAATAATCCCGCGACCCCGGCAGGCTTTGGCCCTCTGAGAGGGGGGCCCCGTCATTATGCTGACGCTCTTTGAGGCGCGCGTGGGACACAACGCGCCGTCGACCCGGGCATGGTTCTTGGTCGGGCAGCGAGTTGCCCTTTACTCGCTGCCCGCATGCCCGCGCCTACGGTGGCCGGAGATCATCGAGCGACGTCCGTCGCCGTGGGCGCCTACCACTGCGGCTGGGGCGGAGGGAGGACGCTGTCCTCTCTCGCTCGCGGCCTGCCTCCTCCTTTACGAGCATTACTGCCTCGCAGAAGGAGCTGACCGCTTCCCACTCCGTCTCGCCCCGCAGCATGGCCGCAACCAATGCCGGGCGCGAGAGGTCTCCGCCTATCGCAGCCGTGAGGACACGTCGGTGCTCCGCCCAAGCAGGGCAGTCTTGCACCGTATGCTCCACCGTGTCCTCCGGGCGATCTTCGCAGTGGTGACACCCAGGCGTCTCCTCCTTTCGCATCAGACACAGGTACCTCCCGAAACTTCCGTGTCCGGTGAGGACCTGCGTCAAGCGGTAGGTCAGGACGCCGTGACTTCTCTCCAGCCACTCCTCAAAGAGGGGTCTTACCGCCGCAATTGCGGCGTGCCCGTACACGCATCGAGAGACTTTTTTTTTTTTTTTTTAGCGTGGTAAAATCATCAAATGAGTCCTCCAACCCCGGGCAGGGCGGGAGGGACTGTCAGACTTCTACTGACTAAAATCCACGGTGTCCTTCATAGCCTGTTAAGTTCCGGGGTTACGGTAAGGGAATAATCCCGCGACCCCGGCAGGCTTTGGCCCTCTGAGAGGGGGGCCCCGTCATTATGCTGACGCTCTTGGAGGCGCGCGTGGGACACAACGCGCCGTCGACCCGGCCATGGTCCTTGGTCGGGCAGCGAGTTGCCCTTTACTCGCTGCCCGCATGCCCGCGCCTACGGTGGCCGGAGATCATCGAGCGACGTCCGTCGCCGTGGGCGCCTACCACTGCGGCTGGGGCGGAGGGAGGACGCTGTCCTCTCTCGCTCGCGGCCTGCCTCCTCCTTTACGAGCATTACTGCCTCGCAGAAGGAGCTGACCGCTTCCCACTCCGTCTCGCCCCGCAGCATGGCCGCAACCAATGCCGGGGCGCATCGAGAGACTTGGCATTTTTTACATTCAATGTTTTTGGTGGGATCTCATTTATTTTTTGTAAGTGTATTTCTTTCTTTTTTTTAGGTGTCCTCATAATTTCTTGGACTTCAGCTACTTTTTTGCTTAGGACCCATTCTCTATCTAACAAACTAAATAGAACTAAACTAACTAACAAATAACTAAATACATATATATCTGCTAACTTACAAACTAAAAATATAACTAAACTAAATAACACGTAAACAACTAGATATGTAACTATGTCTATGTTATATTAATAAACTATTTTCCTAAATAACTGTTTCAGTAACAATAATAAATCTACTCCGAATAATATCGCTACAATATTTTTTTAGTTTTGAAATGGTTGTTCATAGATAGATGGCGCTATCAAATGAAAATTATTGAATTATTAAAATTTTTAAAGTACTACTTAGACTGCGCTCTGTAACGAAACCATAGCGCGATTCAGACAGGTACAACGCCATCTATCGAGCGCGCATACAATATTTATCGCAAAACAATGGAGTTTTAGCTTTATTAATTTAATGAATTATGAACTTTATGTATTAATTTATATTAATTATAGTCTATGTATTACATTTATATTATTCCTTTCTATTCTATGTATGTATTCATCCAATTGAATACTAACTTAAACAACGAACAAAGTTAACAATGCAGTCAAAATCCATACACAATGTTCTTGCCAAACCGCAAATATAAAATTGTTTTTTAAGGTATATTATTTTTTAATGTTTTTATAATTTTTCCTTTATATGTGGCTAATGAACTATCTTGGTGCAAAATTTGAAGTTTCTAAGTCTGCTAGAAGTACCTTAGATTTTTGATGATCGGTCAGTGAGTCAGTGAGTGAGTGAGTGAGTGACAAAATGGTGTAACTTTGATCGACCGTAACTCCTAAACTATTCATTCAATTGGCATGTAATTTCGAACTTAAGCTTGTTCTAATGCCTACTATTATTCACCGAAAACCTAAACTCCTAGCTTTGTCCACGTCGAAGTTATAGGGGGGGCGAAACAGCCGCGAATCGCTTCGAGAAAAGATGGTACGGCCGTGCCCTTTTGCTCGAGACTTGGCGGGGCACTGCCGTGCCCCCAGATGTAACTTAAAGATAGGCTTAATTAATTTTATCGTTAGAAAATATCTTATTCTGATTGTTTTTGCTGTGTGAAGCCGGGGCGGGTCGAAGTAGTAGCTCGTGGCTAAATAATTAAAGGCCGATCTTTCTAACGATGACTGACAGACTGACCTGTTGGTCTAGTGGTTAGTGACCCTGACTGCTATGCCGGAGGTCGTGGGTTCGATTCCCACCCAGGACAAATGTTTGTGTGATGAGCACGATCATTTGTTCTGTGTCTGGGTGTAATTTATCTATAATATGTATTTATTTAGAAATATATATGTATGTTTATCAGTTGTCTAGTACCCATAACACAAGCTCTGCTTAACTTGGGACTAGATGGCGTTGTGTGATAGTTGTGGAATATTATTATTATTATTACTTTTCGTTACTCTGCAAACTAACTAGGTAAAGTGCAAATATAAGCTTTTCTGATTTTAATTTCACACTTTAACGCATGGTATCAGAAAATCTGCAGGTTACTTAGTTATGTGCACAATAACGTATTCTACATTCTAACGTTAACATATACATATTTATAGGACAAAAGGACAGAAAACAAACAACAAAATATAAGTATAAATAATCCCAAAAATGAAACATTTATTTCTTCCGAACAATTTCCCAGGAAGTGACCTACAAAAGGAGTGAGTGAGAAATTAAATAGTAATGGCGCACTCTCGGACCGTATTCTGCATATTTACATTCAATGTCCGCCTTACGGTGAAGAATAATAAGGCCCTTCGTACATTAGGCGACTCGGGTATCCGATACTCCAGTCGAATACCCAAGTCGCGCGACTCTAGTAGCGCACGATCCGTACACAGCGGCGACTCGAGTCGTAAGACTCAAATCGTCTATTCGGCCACCATTCTATATTCAACCTTAATAATACATTGTACAAAACACAAAATGTACATCTCATAACATAAATTAAAATGCTTTTATTTTAAAAATGACGAGCGCATTCCTATTTCAAATTTTTGGAATTAAAAATTGGCGCGTATAGAGGAAAAAATCAATCTAGAAAGAATATGGTTCATAATTTCGCCGCACCAACCGGCTACAAGGTAGCTCGATTTGTTCAAGCTTTGACTTTCAAGGTGGTGACCATGGGTTCAATCCCCAGGTAAACATAGAATTTTCTTTTTTCGTGTTTCAGTTGTTTTTTAGAGGTTTATTCAATTTTTTTCTAGGTTTTTTTTATAGTTTTCTTTTATTTGCACCGGAACGCTGACGCCCTTACTGCTATGATGATGACCGTGGTTTCAAATTTCAGATTTGAATAGGTTTTTTTTAATGTTTTCGTTTTCTTAATTACTTTATTTTTGTCGTATGTGCAAGTACATGACGAAGCTGGGTTAAAGTAGTAATGTTTGTAACGAAACCATAATAATTTATAAAAGTGCAAAAAGTTTGACACCATGCTCAATAGATGGCGCTGTCGTCGAGTTAGATCGCGCTATCGTTTTGTTAGGTTCTATTGAAGGACACCGTGGATTTTAGTTAGTACGAGTCTGACAGTCCCTCCCGCCCTGCCCGGGGTGGGAGGACTCATTTAATATGATGATTTTACCACTTAAAAAAAAAAGCTTATTCCATGCTAATTATCTATTAGAATATTCTTTTGAATTTGACAAGCCTGTTGGTCTAGTCGTTAGTGACCCTGACTGCTATGCCGGAGGACCTGGGTTCGATTCCCACCCAGGACAAATGTTTGTTTGATGAGCACGATCATTTGTTCTGTGTCTGAGTGTAATTTATATATTATGTTTATGTATTTAGAAATATATAAGTATGTTTATCAGTTGTTTAGTACCCATAACACAAGGTCTGCTTAGCTTGGGACGAGATGGCGTTGTGTGATAGTTGTGGAATATTATTATTATTAATTGTAATGATACAAACAAGGATATTTTTCTACCTCAGATACTTTAATAATAAATTTTAAAATAATAGATACAAATTTTTCGTCGGTTAAAAATCGCGAAGACTTGGGTATCGGCGATCTTGATAGATGAGTAGCGAGCGACTAGAGTCGGCGACGCACGTCGGCAACGCGACCTGTGTACGAGCCTCTATGGATTTGTATTGCGATAGTCGCCTGGAAACCAAAATCGTAAGGTATCGGAAACTTGCGTCGCCTCGTGTACGAACCTTCGTACACGAGGCGACGCAAGTTTCCGATACTAGAGTTTCGCCACTACTCATGACCTGCGGAAAATTCGAGGTACTAAATTATTATAATGCAATTTGATGTAACGACATAGACACTAGCGCCGCGTCAAAAGGTCATGATGGGTGGTCAAGAATATGAATTCAAAAATGTCTGACACATGACTATGACGATCAAAGTATATTTTTTAGGGTTCCGTTGGTTCAAAAAAAAACGGAATCTTTATAAGATCAGTCGTGTGACAGTCCGCCCTTCACAGTTAATTTCCTGCGAACCTAACATTAATCCAAATCCAAATACTTTAAATTAATTTTTAAATTTTATTCAATAAAATAGAAAAAAAACCATCTCTCCCAACTTTTTAATAATACTGCATACCAAATTAAGATTTGTTATGAGTATTGTAAATATTTTTATATCGTTTTAAAATAATTACTTTCCAAAAATGATTCAAGAATATGCTACGGAACCCTTTATTCTGTGAATAAAATAAAAAATGGTAAATAAATTGTTCCGCCATCTTGAAAGTCGCGGAAACTCAAGTAGCGGCGATGTCAGCAGATAGGTAGCGCGCGATTGGCGTCGCGCGTCGCGTGCGTGTGTACGAACGTATATGCATTTCTATTGCGAGAGTCGCCTGGATACTGAAGTCGTAAGGTATCGGAAACTTGAGTTTCCGAATGTACGAAGGGCCTAATATTATTTTCATTCAATTTTCATGATATTTCAGAGCAACGTTGACGGTTTTGTAATATAATGGACGCTTGGATAGATACAGGTTTAATAAATCAATCTTCAAAGAATAAATAATGGCAAACTGATCATATAACTAGCCTTTTACCATCTATGTTGGGGCCGGCTTCCAGTCTAACCAGATGTAACTGAACATCAGCATTTTACATGGAGCGACGTTCTGATCTATTTTATGCGATGCCCCTTTGAGCAACTGGTTATCAGATGTTCGAGCTTCTGACTGGACTAATTCTAAGGACTTTTTTTTTTGTTGGGACAAACACACCACACTATTCCCAAACCACTGCAACTCCTGAAAGCCAGAATCAACAGTGGCAACCACCTCACCTAATTCTAAGGACTGTCAAAGATCTATAATTGATGGTCAGGACCATTGGCTTTACGTGCTTTAAGAGGCACGGAGGAAATTCGCTATGATAGATAGTCACCCATCTACAGACCAACCTCGGTAAGTGCGGCTTAACCTGGAAGATCTGTCTGTGCGGTTGTAATTATTTAGCCATATAGTTACTTTAAAATAATTTGTAATGCATTAAAATGGCATAATGTGTAATTATACCGTGTGTAGTTGCACCAAAAAGATTTTAGTATAAAAATAAATGAGTGTAATGAGTCAAAGACTGCGATTCATTATATTTAAGGGCGTTTAAATTCTGCTTAATAAAACTCTACTATACATTTATAAATTGTTCGCCGGGCTCGTTATCAGAAGATTGTTTTACACATAAATAATATTAAAAGCGACATACAATATTTTCCAATAATATCGTATAGCAGGAGGCTGAATAGCCTCCTGCTATACGATATTATTGAAACTGAAAGTTGAGTAACTTTCAGTTTGAAATACTTTACGTGAAATAAACAGAGATTCATAGTTTTACGGGGTGGTATTAATGTTTTAAGCTCTTACTGTTTACTAAATAATAATTATGCAATTTATTTCATCACCACTGTTCTTAAAATGGTGAAGGATCAACGGGGAAGGAAACATCATGAGGAAACCGGCATGTCCTAGAACCAAAAAATCGAAGACATGTGACATCTACTATACCGCAGAGGGTTCGCGTGGTGGATAAATTTACGCACTCTCTTAGGCCTTTGTCAAACAGACAGGCGATAGCGAACCGAACCGAATAATGTCGTATAAAAATGCGAAAGCGATCCGATACTCTATGTGACAGGCTTCAAACAATTCCATACATTACAAACAAAAACGCTACGCCACGCATTCGGTTCGTCTGTCAGTTTGACAATACCTTTACAGATAGGAGGCCTTGTGACCAAGCAGTGTGAACATTTATAAGCTGATGATCAATTGATATTTAGAATATCATTGCTGATGATGATTATGCACAATTAATAAAAATGCGAAAGTTTGGATGAATAGATGTGGTTACTGTTACATTGTTTTTGTGTTCCTGGCTCAGGTTGCCATTTCGCGGCTGCGTTTCTAATAAACAAAGTGTCAAGTACCTGCATTCATTGGTCAACCATTCCTATGTATCGATGGTTTCATTTCCCAACAATAAATCACTTTCCTAAATTCTTTTAAACAGTTCCGCAATTATTATTTTAATCAAAACTTTGGTTGTTTACCATGTACAGGTCGTTCATTGCGTCAGACGTCAATTCTGACAGTTCGAGGCGCCCCCTACCGAAGTAACAACCATAAAATAATCGATATTTTAATCTAAGGATCACAAATCTTTAAATAATATGAACTAACTCATTTTGTAATAATTATCAATTTTAAATAGTAAATAAATAAAAGAAATTAATAATAAACTAAATATCCATAAACGGAAATGATTTAATTTTTTCAATATAGACTTTATTCGAGAACCTTCGACCGAATCGATACATTTTTAATCTGTGGACTTTTGCGTGGATTGTCTCTGGGAAATGTCAACTTTAATGTTGTCAGGTGGAGTTCGCCTCTTTCCCCGACAATGTTGTAGGAATGGTTTCCCTGATGGAAACTGTTTGGGTGATCAATAATTGAGAGAGATGAATAGTGAAGAGCGGAATAGTTGGATCTAGTCTCGTGTGATTCATGGCCGACTGTGGCAAGTGTCGTTCCACAGTATTCAGGGTGAATTTCTGGTGTGAGGTGTTTGTGGTCGTTGCGGGGATATTGGTTTCTCCGCCGAATCCGGGAGTTCGACATGGGGTGGGCACCCGACCCTTAACCAACTTCCGGCCGGCGATTTGCGAGGACTTTGCTAGGATGACGAGCGTGACTTGCCGCCAGCCTCGCTGAGGAGTTACACATAGTTTTTGGTGCGCAGTCGTAAAAGGATTCCTAACAGCGCCTGTCGTCGCGGTTCTGCCCGGTGGAAGGTGCAGCAGCCCGCAGCCCACGCCGCCTTCCCCGGCAATAACCGTGAGTAATAAACCAGCTATTTCCCAATCGTATGCCGTAGGCAATTTCTCAGGGTTGACCTAGGTGTTAAAGTATTGCCCAGGAAAACGGCATAAGTCCTTGGCGTAGTGGACGGACGCCACGCGTATTTCATTTTGAATAAAGGCCATGAGCCGGCCGAGGTTCTGTCTGATAGGTTACACAGCTCGATCACATCGAGGATAACGAATAAGTTACACTTTTATTATTTGGTCTCCGTTTGTCAATTGCAGTGAGGTGAGGCCCCTCGAGTAATTCGATCCGCCGCCGAGATCTTAGCCCGTCTCATTAGAAGCCGGCTAAGAGCTGGGACGTGGACCCCGTTCCTCGACGCCGCTGGGAGCCTAGCCGAGGCTGCTGTACGGCTGGCAGACACCGCCTAGCGTGAGCGCAGGCGTGACGGTTTTTTTTTCTTTATATTTATTTTGTTATCACCGCACCTTGGAACACCGGTGTGATTTTGGTACCCGGTGTTGATGTCGGTACTACACCGAACTTTATGTTGAGAATCTTGAGCTCTTTCTGCATTCCTCCGGAAGTGACAGTAGATTTGAGGATATCTTCAGCTCCAGGATTCGGGACTCTCCAGGTCCCTGGCGCCCATTAATTAAATTATTATAATTGTTTTTAACTGGAAGGTTCCGGTAGTTACCTAGTTCTGCTTTAGTAAATATTCTTATAATTTAACCTTGTTAACGGAACAGTACTCGGTTTATCTCCAACTCCCCACGACCTCAGCTCTTCTATATATCCATAAGTTACAACTGGCTAGCTTTAATTAATTAAAAAGGGTAAAGAATCTCACCACCGTATTTTTATATGAATTTTATTCCCGGACTGTTGTCAAGGTTAAGGATTGTTATTATTATATTAAGAATGTTAAGGTAATTAATTTATTAAAATTCAATTTAGAGGTAATCAATTAATTAATCAAATAATTCTATTATACGGGAGATTGTTACTCGTAGTAATAAACCGGTTTATGTTATTTTGTGGTTTTATTTTAGTCCGACCCTCAAAGGTTAGGGACAAAATATTTTATGTAACATTACTCAATCACTCCAGAAAGGTCGAACGGATTTGAATTTTAGCATAAGGATAGTGGGATTAGTGGAACACCGGTACTTAAAGTCCTCCAGAAACTCTTTAATTCCGTCCTCTCCGAGGGCAAAACGCCTGGAACATGGAGTAGAGGTGATGTGGTGCTGTTCTTCTAAAAAGGTGATAACAGCCTATTGAAGAACTACAGACCCATCACGCTTCTAAGTCATGTTTACAAGCTGTTTTCAAGGGTTATCACGAACCGTCTCGAACACAGACTTGATGACTTCCAGCCTCCCGAACAAGCGGGTTTCCGAAGAGGCTATAGTACCATAGACGACATCCATACACTACGGCAAGTTATAAAGAAGACCGAAGAGTATAACTTGCCATTATGCTTAGCGTTTGTGGACTATGAGAAAGCCTTCGATTCGGTGGAAACATGGGCGGTACTTGAGTCACTCCAGCGATGCCATATTGACTATCGGTACATCGAGGTGTTGAAGTGCTTGTATAATAACGCCACCATGTCGGTCCGAGTACAGGAGCAGAGCACGAAGGCGATTCCATTGAGAAGAGGCGTAAGACAGGGGGACGTTATCTCCCCGAAACTGTTTACTGCCGCAATGGAAAACGCCTTCAAGCTCCTGGAATGGCAAGGACTTGGCATCAGCTATGGAGAGGGCTATGCTAGGTGTTTCTCTACGTGATCGAATCCGAAATGAGGAGATCCGTAGACGAACTAAAGTCACCGATAGAGCCCACCGGATTAGCAAGCTGAAGTGGCAATGGGCAGGCCATATTGCTCGCAGAGCAGATGGCCGATGGGGTCGAAAAGTACTAGAGTGGAGACCACGGACTAGCAAGCGCAGCGTAGGACGTACACCAGCAAGGTGGACAGACGACCTTATAAAGGTCGCCGGAAGACGCTGGATGCAGGTCGCTTCCAACCGGTATCTGTGGAGATCAAAAGGGGAGGCCTATGTTCAGCAGTGGACGTCCTATGGCTGAGATGATGATGATGATGATAGTGGGATTAAAAAATAGGATACTTTTAATCCCTGTATCTCCTTACAATCAACCCCGGTTTCGCACGGGTTGAATATTTTTTTTGAAATCTCAGGGTTTGTTCTATAGCAAAAGTTGTTTATAACCATAAGTACTCACTTTCAGCCAATGAAAGGTTGATAATGATAATGTTTTACAAATAACCCTGTACAAATAAATCACGAACCTATTGTTATATAACAGCAGGTACTAAACTAAATAAGTCAAAACATTCCGCAAAAATATAAGTTCTTAGAACCCTCAGGAAAAAACACAAAAGGTCTACTGAAAACATTTCCTGCCCTTTATAAAGTAAATGTCTAACACGACTTTCGCGTGCAACATTTAATTATCGTAACGTTATTTAAGACAGTAACCGTTATTGTAATAGCTTTTATGATAACGGCTATTACCGTTATAGGATCGCAGTTTTAGCGTGTAAGTGATATTTGGGGTTTAGCTCGGTTGTAATAGTTTTGATATGGAGTTAAGTGGTTGCGATATTTCGTCGTTTCGCGGAATAGCGTGTGATTTGATGGTCTAGTTATTATGTTCTGTATTTTAATGATTAATGTGCTGGAAATTTTGTTACATAATTGAGGATATATGGAATTATTTACTGACCTTTTTCATGACCCAGCCTATTATTGTAGTCCACTGCTGGACATAGGACTCTCCAAAGTAGCGCCACAGCGCAAGAGCTCCCGCTTTTTTTCATCCAGCCACTGCCAGCTATCTTCTTGAGGTCATCGGTCCATCTTTCTGGGGTTCTCCCACACTAAGTTTACTTACGCGCGGTCACCATTCGAGAAACATTTTTTCGTCAGTTCTACGACAGACATGATCAGTCCACTGGCATTTCAGCTTGCTACAGTGTTGGATAATTTCTATGAGTTTGGTCTTATGCCGTAAGATCTCGTTCTGGATTTCCCAAGCATAAGGTCTATGTTTTGGGGTCTTGCTTAGGTTAAATATTGCCAGGACAACGAAGAACAGATTAAGTTGGACATTATAGCTTCAGAACATAAGAAAAAGCAGTTCAATAAATTTTGGAAGTCAACTCAGAAGTTAAATACCAAACCGGCTGTACCTTTGAGCGTTAATGGCGTGTCGGAACCAGTGGGGATAGCGGACATGTTTAGAGTGCATTTCTCTGTGACACCACGATTGCAAGTCAATAAACAGGAGGGAGGTGGTGGGGAGGGACTTGGGTCGTCTAGACCGATTTACATCTCGTCAAAGGAGATAGGGAAGGCTATAAAAAACATGACCAGGGGTAAGTCTCCGGGTCATGATAACCTTAGTATAGAACACTTTCAACATGCCGGCCCGCATCTTCCTAGGGTCTTGTCTTTGTTGTATAACATTTGCATTAGGCACTCATACTTGCCTGCTGAGTTGATGAGGACGATTGTTGTACCTATAGTGAAAAATAAGACAGGCGACGTCTCAGACAAGGAGAACTATCGACCAATCACATTGGCTACTAGAACTGCAAAGGTGCTTGACAGTGTGCTCGGGAGTAGGATGTCTGGACAGCTCAATTTACATGACGCTCAGTTCGGTTTTAGAGCTGGGATGTCTACAGAAACAGCTATTTTGGCGCTCAAGCACACGGTCAGTTACTACACCAGCAGGAAGACACCTGTATATGCTGTATTTTTAGACCTTTCAAAGGCATTTGACCTGGTTAATTATAACGTCCTATGGAATAAGTTGCGTGACCGGAAACAACCTGAGGAGATAGTTGAGCTTCTCAGGTATTGGTACAGTCACCAGATTAACCAGGTCAGATGGTCGGGTGCTTTGTCGGAGACGTATGGTCTGGAATGTGGTGTAAGGCAGGGTGGTCTGACTTCCCCAGCGCTGTTCAGCTTGTATGTCGATCAGTTGATCGAGGAACTCAGCAGCACAGGAGTCGGATGTTCGGTAGATGGTAAAATTATAAATAGCATATCTTACGCGGACGATATGGTGCTGCTGAGTCCCTCGATTGAGGCACTCAGACGATTGCTTGAGGTTTGTGAGAGATACGCCTTGAATCACGGCCTCCTGTACAACGTGAAGAAGAGTGTGTTCATGGTGTTTGGGGTTGCTGCAAAGGGTCACAGGGCAGTGCCGCCGGTGTACCTATATGGTGTTGCTCTTAACAGAGTGACTCATTTTAGATACCTTGGACACATACTAGACGAGGTTCTTAGTGATGACCAGGACATAGAAAGGGAACGGAGAGCGTTGTCGGTCCGATGCAATATGTTGGCCCGTAGGTTTGCAAGATGTACGAGACCGGTCAAGATCACCCTTTTCAAGGCTTATTGTCAGTCATTTTACACATGCAGCCTGTGGGTCAAGCATACGCAGAGGGCCTACAACGCTCTACGTGTCCAGTACAACAACGCCTTCCGGGTGCTGTTGGGGCTGCCACGATTTTGTAGTGCGTCAGCCATGTTTGCTGAATTTACTATCGATAGTTTTTCAGCAATCATGAGGAAAAGAACGGCATCATTGTTACACAGGATTCGTGGGAGTGCCAATGGCATCCTGAAGGTGATTGGGGATAGGCTGGAAGGCCTTACAGAGCATTGGTTAAAAGATCATCAAGTTATGTCTATTTGTTTTGATAATTATTACGTAGTTAGCAATTTCAGTCGTAAATGTATGATACATGGCGGATCATTAATACTTATAAAGAAATCGATTAAATCTAAAACTCGAAATGACATTGTTGAACTGTCAGTTGAACATACCATTGAATTGTCCTGTGTTGAGCTTGATAAGCATGTTATAGTATGTGTATACAGACCCCCAAATTACCAGAATCTACCTATGTTTGATTCTATAATGGAAAACGTTTTAAATAAAAAATGTAATAAAAGTAAATCTATCATCATTTGTGGTGATTTTAATATTAATTTGTTAGAAAATAATTCAAATAGTATCAGACTGTTGAGTCTTTTTAAATCCTTCAATTTGTCACATGTTTTTATGGAACCAACCAGAGTGACCGCTTCTTCTGCCACTTGCTTAGATAATGTTTTTTCGAATTGTGATTACTTACATAAAGAAATTGTTAATAAATTGCCATCTGATCACAGTGGCCAAACAATAACGTTTTGCGCCTATACACCAATTCAAAAAACTCAAATAAGGTATAGGCCAATTACGGGTAAAAATTTAGAAAATATGAATAATGCAATAGCAAATAAATTATGTGATCATAGTTTTAATAATGTAAGTGACCCAAATGAGTTTTACGCTGAGTTTTTTGCAATTTTAAACACACAATTTATTCGTACTTTTCCACTAAAAACTAAAACCATCGTTACAAAGTTCTTATTTAGTGATTGGGCAACACCAGGAATTCGCAAAAGCAGAGAAAAACTCTTCGAACTTTATGGTCTTAAGAGTCATAATATTAATTTTAATCAGTATGTTGCCAAATATTCAAAAACTTTTAAACGTGTATGTAAAACAGCTAAGGCTCTTTATATTAGTGGTAAAATTAAATCGGCTGATGATAAAATAAAAACTACTTGGAAAATAATAAATAATGAAACAGGTAGGAATAAGAAGCGCAATATTGAAATGAACTTAGAAACTGCAAATGGCCCTATAAACTCAGATGTGGAAATTGCTCAGGAGTTTGAAAGGTTCTTTTCGAACATCCCTCTTAAAACGACTGAATCTTTAAATTCGTCACCCGCACTCTCTGCTGCCTTACTTAGAAAGAATGTAAAGGAGTGCCCAATGGAGTTTAGATTTCAGCACACAAACCCCCAAGCTGTCATTAAAGCTTTTAAAGATCTAAAAATTAAGTCAACAGAAGATCTTTGGGGAATGTCCGTGAAAGTCTGCAAATCTTTTATTGAAACCGTTGCACCTTACTTAGCTTTTATATTTAACACTAGTGTAGACCAAGGAGTGTTTCCAGATCTCATGAAACATAGTAAGGTAGCTCCACTTTTCAAATCGGGGGATTGTAAAGAACCTAACAATTATAGGCCTGTGTCCATTTTGCCGGTTTTTAGCAAGGTGTTTGAAAAGTTAATGCTAGAACAAATGTTATGCCACTTTAATAAACATTCTATCTTCCATGATCAACAATATGGTTTTACAAAAGGGCGTTGTACAACTGACGCGGGTGTTACCTTGTTAAAGAACATTTTTAACTCCTGGGAGGAAGCACAAGATGCCATAGGAATTTTTTGCGACCTCTCAAAGGCATTTGATTGCGTAAACCATGAAACACTTTTGCTGAAACTAGAGCATTATGGAATTAAAAATAAAGCCTTGGATTTACTTAATTCATACCTAAGAGATAGACAGGTAAAAGTTCAAGTTAACGGCATAAACTCATTAGGGTCGGAAATGACAATGGGCGTTCCTCAGGGTTCTATTTTAGGTCCGTTCCTCTTTTTAGTTTATATAAATGATTTACCCCATTTACTCAAAAATCAACCGAATATGGTGTTATTCGCGGATGATACGTCGTTAATCTTTAAAATAGACAGACGTTCGCAAAACCTAGATACTGTTAATGATTGTATTCTTCAGGTACAAAATTGGTTTACTTTGAACAATTTAGCTCTTAATGAAAAAAAAAACAAAATGTATTAGATTTACTTTACCAAATGTTAAAAGTAGCAAATGTGACATTATACTCAACGGGAAAAAACTCGAATTTATTGATCAAACAGTTTTCCTGGGAATCACTTTAGACGATAAATTACAATGGGGCCCCCATATAGCATCTTTGGCGGGGCGTCTAAGCTCAGCCGCTTATGCTGTTAGAAAGATAAGACAGTTAACAGATGTTGAAACAGCACGCTTAGTTTACTTCAGCTACTTTCATAGCATAATGTCTTACGGCATTCTACTGTGGGGCCGGGCGGCTGACATTGAATCTATTTTTATTTTGCAAAAGAGAGCCATCAGAGCAATTTACAATTTAAATCGTCGCGAATCTCTCAGGGAACTATTTAAAAAGATTAATATAATGACAGTGCCCTGTCAATTTATTTATGAAAATATAATGTATGTTAGGAAAAATCTTCATCTTTTCAAAAAAATAAGTGATAGGCATAATTTTAATACGAGAAATAAAGATAAAATTGATCAACCTTGTTTTAGATTGGCAAAAGTACAAAAGTCTTTTATGGGGTACTGTGTTAAATGTTACAACAAAATACCTAGTGAGGTCTTAAAACTAAATGAAAGAAAATTTAAAACTTATATCAAAAATTCTCTAAGTAAACAAGCATATTATAAATTAGAAGATTACATTCAAGATAAAAATGCTTGGAAACATGCTGGTCCTGCTCCATAGTACAATGTAGGGCTTGAGCAGAATCAAACTTGGTTGAAATTTTAATGCTCACACACTGCCTGTATTGTATTTGTATAAAGTTATAGTTGCATTATTTTGTGAAAGTGTGAACACCGTGTACCTTTTAGCTGTATAATTATTGTTTTTTTTATTCTTTAAATGGTCATAACTTGAGTGCACCGCTTTCACATTTATTTACTTTTTTTTAAATTGTAATTTCAAAACATTGTGAAACATTTTTGAAAAAGAGTAAGTATGGAGTTTCTTGCCCATTCTTCTCTATACAACCTACCTTAGCGAATGGGTGTAGAATCAATCCCATCCCTTCCTATTTCCTTTAAATTTAATAATCGACCTTCAAAAGTGCCCCTTTGGTGGCCTAATTGGAATAAATGATTTGACTTTGATTTGACTTTGAAGGCGTTTTCCTGGAGTATTGGACCCGTATGCATTGCTGCGGGTCTGGTGCTGCAGGAAGATATATGAATTAAATGATTGTAAGATTTAGTTTAGTTTGATTTTAATAAGTAGTAAGTACTAACATAGTTACGTAAGTTGTATCACTAACAAACTATGGAGCAAGTTTCCGAAATAAACGTTTATTATTATTATTAGCGATATTTTCAAAGCATCTGTATATGTATAATCAAAATCAAAAATAATTATTAGTTGGTTGATTTTTTTACCTTAAGTGTTAAAGAGACAAAAAGAGACAGTTAAATGTTTAGCAAAGAAAACAGTTAATTAACACAATAATTCAGCTTCAATGTGTTGTTAGCACTAGGCATTCTGTCTCTACCAACCACTCTACTAGCGGTCTACCAAGCTCTATGCCCACTTTGTCCCAAAACTTTACTAGAATTGAAACCTGAAAGCTCTACAACTCAAGCTTCTGAAACTCTACCGTATTTTCCCACCTTTTTACCGAATCGTTACGAAATAGTTTTTCAATCTCACGGTAGAGTTGGATTCTCCAATGTTAGCGGTTTGGAAGATTTATTTTAATAGGTTTCTCGGTACTTTCTGTGGGTTAGAGGTAAATTTGTGGTTGAGTGGTATCGTATGTTAAGCTAATATTCCTTTGGTGTAGGTAAATTTATGTAAAAATTGCATCTTTATTGATTTTATATGATCAACGTAATTTTAAAAATACTGTTTTCTGGTTTGGTTCATCTCGTTCAAAAACTGTTACTTTGTTTTTGACGGCTGCTTCTGATTGGACATCGGATAGACCAACGACGATATAATACTAGACTCGTAATAACAGGCGACCGATGTCTGCCAACACATTAGGCAAAAAAGTCTTATAACCGTCTCATTTCGACCAATCCTGTGAGCCGTAAACATACGTTGAGACAGAACAGACCTTGAGTTAGCCAATCACAACGCAGTACCCCGCCCCCCTCGCTTACGTATTACCTCAGCGAGTTGGCAGAATAGTTTTGTTCGTTAGATCGTGCAATGAGTAGTCTAGTATTATATCGTCGTTGGGATAGACAAAGATCATTGATTGGTTGTAAACACAGATCTGGATTAAGATAAAAACCGTAATAGATTATTAATTTTCAACGTTAAATATCGTCAGATGTTAATCATACCTACAAAGGAAAAACAAAATAAGAAGGCTTAATCCCAGTTAAGCATTTTACTGGTACTTGACTCACTTCACTTTACTGGACTGTACTTAGTTTGAGCTAAGCTAAAGTTCGTTTCATGTATACGTAGATCTCTTCTCTCTTCTTCGTCGGGTGACCACTGAAAACCAGCGCTGTGCTGTGGATCTCTCTGCACAGCACAGCATTATGCTGAGTGGTCACTTTTCTTTTTACAGTCATGACATGCAGCTGTCCAATTCTGTTTTTGTTATTTGTTTATTTTTAGGGTTCCGTAGTCAACAAGGAACCCTTATAGTTTCGCCATGTCCGTCCGTCCGTCCGTCCGTCCGTCTGTCCGCAGTTTAGCTCAGAGACGCCCAGTACTAGAAAGCTGTAATTTGGTGTAAATATACGGATTTGTTGTGCCGAAAAAGTGGTAAAATAAAATCTCGTAAAATATTTTTTTTTAGGGTACCTCCTGTACACGTAAAGTGGGGATGTTTTTTTTATTTCTCGCGTACCCCTTAGTGTGGGGTATCATTAAATAGGTCTTTAAAAAATATTGATAGTTTCCATTAACAGTTTTTTGATAAAAAGATTCGTTTGTGAAATATTAAGCTTTAAAGTGCTAATTTTTGCTCGACTCGAGTGTCCCCCCCCTCGACCAGCTAAACGGTTATGTTTGGGGGTGTCAAAAAATTCACAATAGTAGTATATATAACGAAGTTTGAAGGGAAATTATCATGACTAAGTAGGCTTCACAAGTTTACGAGTAATAGTCGACCAACTTATAAAACGTACTTGGATAGCATATTTTCCTAAACAAAATGTATCGCAGAACATGTTCTTCAACTGCAAATGTAAGTTTGTAAACTTTATTTTTACAGCTTTAGTAGGTGGGTATGTTTTGGGGAAAGGTAGGTTTTTATTGTCAACTATTTTTAACTAACTTCAAAAAAGGAGGAGGTTCTCAATTCGTCGTAATCTTTTTTTTTATGTATTTTCCCCGATTTCTCAAAGACGCCTGGACCGATTTTGAAAATTCTTCTTTTTAAAATTAAATTCAGCGAATCAGTTTAACGGCGTATGGCAAAGCGAAAACATCGTTTGATGAGTCGGAAAAGTTGCCACGCACCGCCACCAGTAGGCGCCAGTATCGCGAAATTAACGCAATCCAAAGTTTTATGTATTTCATTTCGTCAACTTCGACATTTCATAAATTAGTGTTCCCTTTACGCAAAATACATGTATTACTCTAGTAGAAATATTTTGATATAAAGATATTGAAACATTTACTAAAACAAAATGATAGAAATACTTATTGATGTGGATAAATATTTTGTAAATATTTTCATCATTCACAGTCTTAAATTTATTTTATAACACTTGGACACAGATTTTGACGTCCCGAGATAACGAAAAAAACTACTATTTGGTAGAAAATTAATAAAATTGGCACACTTTGCAAAAGTGACAATTCCCAATTATCTAAAGCCCCAAACACATGCGCGCACGGGCATAGGCATGTGAGCATAATGACGTCGCTCCCCCTTAGAGGGCCTACCGGGGTCCCGGGACTAACGAATACCGTGACCCCAGAACGTAAAGGTCTATTGAAAGACATCGTAGATTTTAGTATATACCCGCCCTGCCCTGGGTAGGAGGACTCATTTGATTATTTTACCACTCTAAAAAAAGCCCCAAACACACGCTTCTTTTATTAACGTCCGTTCAGAAAGCTAGTTGCGTGTGGTGCATTTTGTTATAATGACAGACACTAGCGCCGCGTAAAAGGGACTTAATAGTTTTTTACTCGTATATTATGAGGTACAGGTACACAGATTATTGTAGTACAACAATTTTATTGTCTGTAACTTCTTTATAATTGAATCTTCATTCTATAATATCCTATCAATTTTTTTTGGGACAAGGTCTTAATATCACTTTTCTGATAAATGAAACCTTTGAGAGACATCTATCGGCTCCAAAAGAATGAGCCCAGTGCTAATCATTTTTTTTTGCCTCCAAAGCAATTAATAGTGCGAGAACAACTTGTACCGAACACGCGGTGAGACAGCAATGACCACAAATTTTTCATCGCAGTCGCAGCATTATACTATAGGCGATATTTAACAGGGTGGTGGGTGCTATGCCTTATATGTAGTTGACATGTAATTTTGAAGTATTCAAAATTTTGACAATAGCAGGTTTCATTTAATTTATTTTAATCCTGTTTCTTCGAAATTGTTATAAATCTGTGACGAAACTAAATAAATAATAATAAGAGTGAAGTGTTTCTTATCCTATATCGCAGTTTGATACGATTAGAAGTTGTTTTCAGTTACATATTGTCTCAAATTGTTGACTGCAAATCAGTGCATTTATCATTAGTTCATGTGAAATGGTATTTGGATGCACAAAGATTACATGGGAGGAGGATGGACACAGAGGAACCATCCGACAACAATAGTACGATATCACGATAGCATTGATATAATAATCACTGTGAGTAATTTATTATATTGATAGGAACAATTCGTAATGTATAGTATCATAGGTATTCTAAACATTTCCCTTGTTTGCTCTGTAGGGGTCGTCAGGAATTTCCTGCGATGATATTCAGTATGTGTAGTTTATTTTATACTTCATTTATTAATGAAAATAAAGTGTTATTGAAAAAAGAAAGTTTACGTGACTTATTTACAGTCATGTCCGTTTAATCACGTCCCATTGAACACATCGAAACATAGTTTTGAATAATCTATAAGCCTACGTATCATTCGTTTTTATTTTCTCGATCTTTTTATAAATTTCCAATTTTATTATTACGAAAATCTGACAGCCGCGATCTGAAAAAAAGTGTCACAGGTCTAGCCTGTAAGAGCCACGCTGGCTGACTGATGTGTCAAGGAACGAAAGTGATGACACTACTTTTAAAAGGCAAAAGATGAGAGGACGATAGTGAATGTGTGCTCAGAATAAAATGGCGTATGTGCCCAAACATATTGACGCCTTTTTATGAATTAAAATTGTTATTAATTGAAAAACTGTCTTTACAGAATTTAGATACTAGTATTTTCTACAATTTAAAACAACGTCCTTTCAATAACTCATAGTAGTTACGCCGTAAAGTCCAAAAAATAAAAAACATAGACTGAACTTTGCATTTTTTTTGTATCGAGAAAATTTAATTGAATCGTGTTTTCAACTTTGTGAGAATTTAGATCATATAGTTAATAACTGTATTCCAAGTTGTAAGATCTGTAGTCCAGTCATGTACGACAGAAAGTAAAATATAAAAACCGTATAAGTACTGACTTAGCCCCTTAATTAGTTCGCATAAGTATTTTGATGGGCAACTACGGAACCCTACACTGTGCGTGGCCCGACACGCACTTGGCCGTTTTTTAAGTTTAGATTTACATAGTTATAAATTTTCTGTTTTTTTTTACATAATTTGCATGCATTTGTGTAAAGACATAAAATATATTTTTTTCTTTCTTTTCTTTTCTTAGATCTTAGCATAATATAATTAGGAAAAAAGCTATGTAGGCTGTGTGTGTCATTACACAAATAAAAAACATTTCAAAATCTATTATTTTTCCAACTATGTGCAATTGTGTAGTGCCTATCGTTCAATTTTTGGGACGTTTCATTTATTATTTTATTTCTGTTCTCTTAGACAGCGACGGCGACAAATAAAAACACAACTTGATGTTTTTCTTTGACTCAAGTACGCATGTAACATAATATTCTCTGTTTATTTGATATCCAATCAGCTCGAGTAGTACAGCGGTGTGTTTCTGTTTGCCGTGTTCCCGGTCACGGTTTCGATTCCCAGATTGAACTAACATTGATGTACACACATCAAAAGTGTCTAGGGATCAAGCATTTTTATGCGGATTTCTTGAGATTGAGATGTGGCTTTGTAATAAATTTATGATTTTATAAATTTATATGGATCCTTTTTGGTGCATTTCATAATTTGAATCAGGAACTGTAAATCAAATTCGAGTAAAAGATGAAAATCAGCTGTCAATATTTTCCCTATAAAAACATACAACGCATTGAAGACATTATTAGTGCTACTGTTTCCCTACTACTGATTAAAACCAACGTTATTATGGAGCGGCGACGTCATTTAAGCAGGGAAGAAATGCTCAGAGCCGTGGGAATGATAGAAGCTGGTTCCCGGCAACGTACTGTGGCTTTAGCTCTGAATACAAGTCAGAGTGTTATCAGTCGACTTTGGACACGTTACCGAAGCACTGGTACCGTGGCTGAGCGCCATGGAGGACGGTATCGCTGCACCACACGGAGACAAGACCGATACATTCAAATCTTAACTCGAAGAGCTCCAACAATAACCGCCATGATGTTAGCCGTGAGGCTTCATCACTCTTCAGGGAACTTAATTAGCGACCAAACAGTCAGAAACCGCTTGCATGAAGTGAACCTTCATTCCCGAAGACCGCTACGGGTACCACCTATAGCAATGCACAATCGTAGGATTCGATATCAATGGGCTCTTGAACACAGAAATTGGGCAGAAGAACAATGGCGTTTCGTGTGCTTTTCTGATGAGTCTCGTTTTGGTATGAGACCGGATACAAGACGTATACGACACTGGAGAACCCCTGGACGCCAACAGCGATTAAAATCCTGCCAGGAAGTCCATCCTTATAGTGGTGGAACCATCATGGTATGGGCGGGTATTTGGATCGGCGGAAGAACTGAGTTGATTTGGATCAGAGGCAACCTCAACGCTCAAATTTATGCTGAGACGATTGTATCAGACGTCATCGTTCCTCTACAAGTGCAAATCGGTCCCTTATTTCAGTTAATGCATGATAATGCACGACCGCACACCGCAAGAGTTGTAAGACAGACTCTCGCCGCAGCTAACATCAATGTCCTGCCCTGGCCTGCTCAGTCGCCAGACTTGAACCCGATTGAGCATGCATGGGATATGCTACAGAGAAGAGCTCTGCCGAATATGGAGGGTATCCAGTCGCAAGAAGACCTTTTTTTGTTGTTGCAACGAACATGGGCGGCCATTCCACAGCGTGATTTGGATGAACTCATTTTGAGTATGCCAAACCGATGTTCTTGTGTTGTTAGTGTTCGCGGTAGAAACATGGATTATTAATTGTTTAAGTTACCCAATAAAATTTTAAAGAAAACTGTTATTTCAGTCTTTTTTTCGAACTTTAATGTTAGTGGTTCAAATGTCAAAAATCCCTTTATTAGGAAAATGGCAAATTTCTTTATGAATGCAAAGGTGACTTGGTTTATCGTTACTGTGACAAACGATAACACTTTATTTGATGAATCCTTAAAGAACATTTTAATTAATATCAATCAGGAGAAAAGTTATTGCAAAAATATATGTTGATCCCTAGACACTTTTGATGTGTGTAGCTTGCTACTGTTTGTTTATCATACACACACCTACACACTTATGTACTATGTTTTCTGTATATCCCACAATCAGTACATCGACATCATCATCAGAAACTAAATTTATTAATATGTTGGCAGTTCAAATATTTCACGCGAACTTCAAACGTTCGGAAATTGATTTATTTGTAACTGGTTTCCAGTTTCTAGTACCAACATAATTAATGAATAGGCAAACTTCTAGGAATCTATTAAATCACGTTGCGAAATGTTTGTTGGAAAATGATATTTATTTGTAAATGAATAGGCATAAATTAGCATGAAGGTGTCGACTGTTTCATCATTAGTGTCATCGTTAATATTCACGGTGTAAGAGACATAGGTGAACGAAAGGCTACAATTAATTAAACACATGAATTTATACAACATTGAGGCATATTTTATGTGAAGCGATTGGATGATGCCCTATGTGTTTATTTGTATGACCGGTTTCCGGTTTTCGCTGTTTGTGAGAATTTAAAAATAAATATTTATAGACACCCAAAAGAACCATTTTTGCATCCCCGGTACCGGCACGGCGCGGCGCCGTCGACGGTGCCGGTGCCGGGCCGGCTAATGGAAAAACGCCCAATCTTTTTGAAGTCTGTTAAAAAAAGATAATATTGGGGATAGGTTGTGTGCCTAACGAATTACCGTGACGTCGGAACGTAAAGGGCCATTGAAGGACACCGTGGATTACAGTCAGTATAAGTCTTGACGTCAGGACAGTCCCTCCCACCTAGGGCAGGGCGGGAGGACTCATTTGATGAATTTACCACGCTAAAAAAAAACGATTGGGTACAAAAACGGTTAACGAGCGAATGAATTTCACTGATTTTACTCGTCCAATTCCATGCAAAGTATCCTTGCCATAACATGCCCATATTTACAACACACAGCTCCACTAGCTTGTAAAAAACAAACAACGAACTCACAAAGGTTCAGCTGACGTCTACATTAATTCTAGATAACACAGAATAAGTTGTGGGTAGTCAGCAATAATTTTCCGCCTTCGCTCGGGTAGAAAAATCTCTAGGGTATGTCACGCCGAGTTGGTTTACGCTACTACCGTAGCAAGCAAGTAGCAAAGACTCGGTTTGGATAAACTTTGTCGGTGGTAAAGTAATCTAAGTACTCGAGACCGCCGGGAGCCCAGTGTTGCCATATTAAATGAGTTCTAATTTCATTTGTCTACCCTCTCTTAGTTTGTAATTCGAAAATTGTTGCTAATGTGAGGTAATATTTGCTTTTAAGGATTATTGTGTTAAAAGTTACCGTTACTCAGCTTTCAACATTACGTAGGGCTCATACACACGGGAACTGTATTTGACGATTAGTTAAAAAGACGAAATTACATAACGGATGGACGTTCATATTGAATGCGGAAACGTATTTTCAAGTATCACGTTTTTTTTTAACAAAATTTTTAAAAACGTCACGAAGAATAGTTCGTTATTTTTCATGATTTGGGATAGGAACATTTGTAAGTCTCCTGACTTCTCTGTGAGGAATGTAGACTGTATTTAATACTTGTAAAAAAATATTTTTAATTGAATTACAACATCAAATTAATAAACGTCAGTCATAATTATTTTCTTCACCGTTAGTGTAAAATGATAACTAATTTCAAATTATTAATTACACATTGTGGTCTAATGTGAAGTGTGCTGTAAGTTTAATTAGTTGGCGGTGACTGTATAATTAAATCATTAACAAAAAAACCTACTTTCCATTAAAAAATATTATTTTCACCACTCTATAAAACCCTCCGGCCATTTAACATAATTATCGTCACTTTTTGTCAGCTGAAAGATTTATAGCAATTAATATTATGATTCTGCAAAAGCATTTTGGACCTCAAGGTTTTATTTATTTTCTCTATCGTCTGCAAACACGATTTAGTTTCAGTTAATCCTTTGCTTTGACAAACAGATTGAACAAATAAATACCCAGAAAAATCCAGTCAGATTTATTCAATTACTGAGATTCTCTTAGTTGAAACGTTTGATAGAATTTACTACAGACATAAACAAAGGATTTTTTGTCTAAGATGGGATTTAAAAACTGATTATATTTGTGGCCTATTTATACGGATTTAGTTTTTTTTTATTATTATTTATCATCTGTTTGTGTAAGTTGACTTTTTCGCATCTGAACAGCAAGTTTATGAAATTCTGTCACAAGTTTTGTTTTGAAAATGTAAAAGTCGACAACTCTCCATTTAGTATGTCTCTTGAATGATCCAATGTTTAAGGTCCTTTCTACATCTGCACCAATTAATTAAAATCGGATCAGCTGCTATAACTTGAAAACGGAACATTCTTGAAAAAAAAAGAACACTTTTTTATTTATTATAATAATAATATCAATTTTGATAAATCAGTTATAATCTGTATCTACCTAAGTTCTAAGTACCTCCTTTCACAAAGCAACGTTTTTGTCAGTGTCAGTTGAAACTCTGCGCTCTGGTGCTATCTTTTAGAACAAATTGTGCAAAGTTCTTGGTTGAGATGTCTCCTCGACTATTCCCCTGAGAAGTCACTAAGATATTAGGTACATACTTATGCGAAATAAGTAGAGAACAGTATTTACCCACGGGCTATATGTATAATGTGGCTTACATTAAGAAATTGGTTGAAGTTGACTCCTGACTTCCTGTAATAAAATCACATTAATATAACAACACGAAGAGAGAGACGGACAGAAGCCTGTGTCTCAGCAGTGGGCACATTATTGGTTGGTTATGCTGTGGCTATGCTCAGTGGCGTAGCTAGGCGGGGGCCAAGCGGACACTACACCCCGGCCTCGCACCTGAAGGGGCTTCGCGCTCAGAGAAAAATATAAAAAAAAACTGATAACGGCGATCACCAGTCAGTAAAGCAGTGCATCTTAACTTCTACTAAGCAATTAACATGACCTACAATAACATACTTGTGGTGACTTGCGGGAACCAAGTCATCTTAAAACAAGGGGTTCTCGTGAGAGCAGTGGAGGCAAGTTATATTTTCGTCCGAAAAAAAAGGGCCTCGCATATTCGTCTTGTCCCCCCCCCCCTAGATTCGGTTTTGCTACGCCACTGCCTATGCTAAAACAACAAGCCTGTCATCTCAGAAAGTGTACACCAGTATTCGTTGATGATCTGCATCAGGCAGAAAGCGAGAATACCACTACCGCCTCTCCAGCCACTCGTAAAAGAGGGGGCCATTGCCATGGCCTTGCTCTAAAATGGGGAGAGGTTTAGAATATAAGGTTCATAAGTAATTGATTTAAGCGAAGACTCTTGCGACTCCTTTATAGAAGTCGCATAACTTGTCGTCGTCAACATGGAATTATGGAAATCCTTAAAGAGAGCAAAGCAGTCAAATATTAATCATTATCTTCTTGGCCATCAGAATATAAAGAGATGAGGTTTACATTTTTTTCCATTCAAAAGTCTCTCTGTTTCACTACAAAAAATTAAACAGCTCTTGAACAGTTGTCTAAAAAAGTGTAACTGCATAACGACCCCTTATACTAACCCCTAAAACTAACCCTTATACCAACGTCAAATGCCGTTTTACAGTTGACACTTTTTTTAGACGGAGTTTAGAAATGACAGATGCTTAACTTTTTTGTAGTTAGACGGTTTAAGTTTATGTGAAAAAACATAACTCCCCCTTCTGGCGCCGTTGGGTAAAAAGACTTCGATAAATTATTTCATAATTGTTAAAGAGCTTATCTGGCATTCCGACCATTTGAAAACAACAACATGTGAATATTTTTTGTGCTAAAATCCAAAGGTTTTATAAAAATACACACTGAACTCACTGAAAGCTTTCACTATTACAATATTCAGATGAATGTGTAGCTGTTGAAAACGGGTAGGTATATCTGAAAAAAAATCAACTGGGTTTGAAAATGCTCAGTGAGCTGAAACTGGATGAAAATGATAGGTGCTATATTTTGGTACTAAAGTTTTTTGGCGCTTCATACATCATAGATATTATTATAATGACTTTAATTTCCAGTCAAATCTGGATTTTTAGCCAAAGCAAAATCCATACATTTTACATAATCATATCTTTGATCTTTTTCTAGCATGTTCAAAGACGAAAAAAAGGGCCATATATTTTTTTTCTAACACTACTTATAAGTTTTCAGTTGACACGCAAGGAACCAGATTTCCATCATGGATCATGCTCGGGTCGTCAGCGCGCCGTGTTCCACGCGCGCATCAAAGAGTTGTCAGCAATCTGACGGGGCCTCCCTTAGAGGGCCAAAGCTGGGGTCGAAGGACTGTCTACGGGAAAAGGAAAGAACCGTGTCCCTGGAACGGAAAGGGCTATTAAAGAATTACCGTGGATTTTAGTCCCTCCCATCTCGTCCTGTATGGGATGATGATTTAATGATTTAACCAAGATTTAAAAAAAGTTATTGCACGGAGGAGGAAGTCCCCCACCTCCAGCGCAGCGTTAACCCATCACCCCCTCCGCCCCATCCGCGCTGAAGAACGGTGTCGTGTGAGAACTGCCTATATTTGTAAGAAATTATATGTATTAAAACAATCGAATTATCTCAAGGGCCGGTGAAATACGTCGAAAATATTTGTTTCTGCAAACTGCATATTTATGAGATTCCATGAATACACAGAAAAACTTAAATAGCGCATTCCATGAAAATAATCCGCAGCATTTCATGAAAATATACATTAATATTTTTTGTTATAACTGTGAAATCTGGGAAAAAAATAAAGGTGAATAATGTACTAAAAACAATGAAATGAAAAAAATACGAAAGTGATCTATTTTTGAATAACATAATATTTTTTTAAATATAAAACAAAAGGCTAATTCGTCTGTTACTAATTGGAAAATTCAGATCAAAGAACAGACTGCTTTCATAACGAAGTTAATCAGTGGAAAATTCCACAAACTTTTACCTTAAAGTCTTCTTATAAAATTGAAAATACAATTTAATGTGTAACAAATAAAGTTTAAATAATTTTGCTAAGGGATGATGGAAAATATTGTTAGGAAATCAGGTTGTTCTAGATAGAAAATTCGAATAAAATCATAAAATATGGATAATGAAGGCCATAAACGTCAGGGTTTGCATAATGGTTTTAACCGTGCACGCATAACCGATACATGTACCGAGAACTGTACAGTTTTAACACACACACTGTTGATTATGGCTTTCAGAAATTGCAGTGGTTTGGGAATAGTGTGGTGGCTTAGTCAAAAAAAAAATACATGCTAGGGCTTGCCTTTTAGTTGGGCATGCAAGGTTAAAACCATCATGCAAACCCTAACGTGTGTGGCCTCCATTACAAGCCCATTCATTTAATCACATAATTATAAATAAAAAAAAAACTAAACAAATAATATGTGAGCAAACATATGTTTACAAATAACAATGTCCACAGTCAACAAACAGAAGCTTACAAAACAATTATAAAAACGAAAATATGAAAACAGAAATTATTAAAAAAAAAGATCCAATTACAAAGAGACAGATATTAAAATCTGTGGGTCGCGAAACAAGAAACAAAGTATTCTAATTAGCCACTTGATTATGATTCAGCCATAAGGCGGGCGCCCCCTTTTGTTTCCCGATATAAAAGAAAAAACAAAATAGCCAAATATTGTTTTACAAAACCGAGCTATGAAAAAGTAGAAATTTTTAAAGACACAAAGGCCCTTCGTACCCTAGGCGACGCAAGTCTCCGATAACTTACGACTTTGGTATCCATTGACGCGTGCCTGTGTACGAACCTCTAAGGATTTATATTGCGATAGTCATCTAGATACATGAGTCGTAAGGTATCGGAGACTTGCGTCGCCTAGTGCACGAAGGGGTATAGGTTGCCTAAATTATTTGATGCCACGATTAAATAGGGTTTGATATTCTTTTAGTATTACTAGAATACTTATAGAATAAGGCGTGTTTTAAGAAGGCGAAAATAAATTATGATTTTTAGAAGAGCTTGGTCTGTGGTTTTGGTCATGTCGTTGTCCAAGCTGGTCGCTTTTGGAATCACTCGTTTGTATTTCTAAAATAATATTATTATTTTTCTGTTAAATCAGGTGACGATAAAATTATGTGCTTCGTTCCTAGATTATACTTGTTGTTATCACGCGTCATATTGTGTCTGCCCAAACTGGATAATGCAATGCTAAAATAGGACGCGCTACCTCACACCTTTTTCTTCAAACGATGCGCGGCGCGGTGCCGCGCTTTTTATAACGCGCCGTGTGCAAAAAGCATTAGAAGTAGAAGGTGAAAATAACTAGATATTGTATTTGCGAAAGTTTGATCTCTTTCAATATAAATTACAGAATCAGGCGTTACTTTGCGGAAATCCATGACATTAAGAGCCACCGCAAACTGCATACTTTTTATTGGCCAATAATTTAGTCGGGTTGGGTTGGTAATGCGCACACCGAGCTAACTAAACAGTTCAGTTGGTGGAGAGTGCGCAGACTAGTCAAAAGTTGACCGACTATTCTTGAACGATTCTACTAGTTTGTAATTGACTGTTGAAGAGAACGGTTACACAATGAGAATGAACACAAAATCCTTCAGAAATGTTATTATTGCTCTCATACAACGAAGGAGGTAAGTCAAAAGCCGACCATGTTCGGAGCGAACTGAACTATCGGCCAACTGAATAATCGTCATGTGTGCGCGCGCGGTAGTTAGCCAATACTGATTATGCAGTCGGCCGATAGTTGGAAGACAGATTAGTTTGAAGGCAATCGAGAAGCCCATCAAACTTTTTCATTGGCCGATACTGAATCGCTGTAATGTGCGTACGTGCATACCTTTCCATACTGATTAAGAAGCCAACCAAACTATCGGCCAATAGAAAGTTTGCAGTCTGCGGGGGCTCTAAATGTTATAAGGTTTTTTGAAATGAACATAATTATTGTTATAGTTTCAAGTGGTACAATTTCTAAAAGTTATGTAGTTTGTAGGTACGATTAGCGTAGTGACTGAGCGATTGGCTGCCACGCTGCGTATTCTAGTTTCGATTCGCGCAAGGTACAAGTATTTTTATGGCCCACAGGTTTTATCGGTTAAGGTTTTTAGTTTTCGCGAGTTTAAATGTAGGTAGACAAAGATTTAAAAACAACAGAATGAACACTAAGGTGGCTTGTTGCTTGTTGCTATGTTTATAGTGGGCGTCTAATGGCCGCCATTTTGAATTCATGTCACGTCAGTTATGTGGTTCGTGTTTTGTTTAAAACTAAATCACCGAACCATAATTTATTAAGAAGTTGAACATATTTTGCGCAAATTATGAGATTAATCACTCTTTCTCTTTGAATTTGCGCAAGTCAGTTCTAAACTTCGAACATCGAACTTAAATCGTTTTAGACAAGAAAGCGCAATTGCATATTAATATTAATTCTCTTAAAGAAAGAAAATTGCCAATCTTATTTATGGCTACCGAGTAAAAGCCGAACGGGCGAAAAAAAAAACTTTTGTAATGACTTTCAAATGAATATTCATAAATGGCGAGCTCTTACACTACGCTTTTCATAACATTTGCATAATACCAAGGAGCTTATATTTTATATTTAAGTTTGCTCCGTTTTGATTATCCACCTTTTTTTTTAATCTACAGCCAGTAATTGAATAGGTTAAATCTTTATTACTTGGTTCATTTATTTTGTTTTTTTTTTGTGCACTACACTGCGTGGCTGTGAAAGAGTTATTATATCAACGCCTTTTTAGTGTTCCGTACAAAACATAGTCATAAAAGTACCTGTGTCACTGTTTCGACTAAATGCTTGTTTGGTCTGGTGGTTGCAAATGTGATTGCTGCGTATATATTCTAATAGGAGGTCGTGGATTCGATTCGGGTAAAGTGTTATCGGGTTTTTTGACAGAATTTTCTCAGTAGCTGCCACGGAGTTGGTATTCGGGCTTAGTTGATGGCAATTAGGTGTCTTTAGTTATATAATTTATTAATAACTTAAACTTAATTGGCAAAATGTGGGTTTACTTTTAGATATACCTACCTCTGGTTAACCCTTCCGGGTTTATTGAACTAGATTGAAAATTAATGTATATTTAGCTATGTCACAAAAGATTTCACGCACAGATCATCGTACCGACTTGGTACTGAGATAAATGTGACCCCGGAAACTGACATAAATAAACTCCTTATTATTTAGGAGGAAGCCGAGCGAAGCTGTGGGCAAAAGCTAGATTACCATAAGTATCAGGTTTAGCGTGTGTTGTAAGTAGGTACACGCCATTATGATAATCCTAAATCATAATTAAGTAAATTAAATGTGTTATCGTATACGTACAGTGTAGGTGTACATAACTCCGACATGAGTGTTGTTTACAAGATCTTTTGAAATAATAATAGAATATTATATAATAGAAACATGTGCCAGAAACGAGGCTTAAATCTCAAGGCTAAATAAAATTGCTTTTCTTTGCAAGTGAAGTTAATCTGTTATGGTTTTTAGTTTCACTTATTTATTTATCAAACGAACGTTTGATACCTAATGTTATACTCTAAATTATATTTGATACCCTATATTGCATTTGTACACGTATTGTCCATAATATATTACCAGCTTGCATTCAAGATAATTACAGATACAAATTGACCCTTTGACAAAGTTAATGGCGCGGCGGCTAACGGGCAATATTGATATACACTCTGGTTTATGATTGGACCTAATTATAATATGACGTCATAACTGAGTTAGCAGTTCATATGTCAGATAATATTTAGGCTGTTGCTCATGCTGTGTTATTGAATGGTGTATAATTAGGTTTATTCCACTTTGCTCACCCAGTTCAGTTCACTCGGAAAATTATCACCAGGGTGATATCACCCAGGTGAATTGAGTGGATATGATATTTTTCCGAGGTGAACAAAGGACACCAAATAAGTCCACTTTGTTCAGTCACGAACACTTGCAGTCGTACTACAAAAAGTAAAACATCTGTTGAACACTTGCCTAAAACAGTGGAACTGTCAAACGACCCTTATATCAAGGTTTTCACCTTGTCATAAGGGTCGTTTTGCATTTGACTGTTCTTTTAGACAAGTGTTCAACACATGTTTAACTTTTTTTTTGTAGCAAGACGGATTATGTTTATGCTTCGAAAATATTTCGCGCTTATAAGTAGCCTCCGCATGCTTTTATATCAAGTTATGGGTATAATGAGTGCTGATAAGTAGGCACGCGTACGTACAGAATATTTTCTAGGTGCATAAAGATATTTGCAATGTTAGTAAAACAGCTTGATGATCGTTAGTAATAAAGAAATGGTTGAAGCAAATTGATGATCTCATTTTAATTACATTTTTGAAAATATGTAGTTGTAGTGGTATTATTTTAGTGGTAGTATTTTATTATTGTATTAATTGATTTTCTGTGACTGTGTTCGTTGGGACTATGGGACCCGTCACATGGCGCCCAACTTCAGGCCCCGGTGAGATTTAAAGAAAAAGTAATTATAATAAGATTCACAAAAATGTATTAGTTCTACATGCTAAACAACTTCCCAGTATTATTGCACTGTACAATTACATGCAAAATCCCATGCATTATTTCTCCTAATCCACATTCATACATCTAGTTCTAAGCAAGCAAGCATGCCGATTGCGAGTAGATACTAAGCACCCGGTATTTCTGAAGCACTTCACCAATAAGGTCAGTGTAGGTCTTCCTAAAGCGTCATTGCATAGTGTGGTAAGGAAATCCCCCAGATACAAATAATTGATCTAAAGAAAAGGAATAAAGATAAAATTTGGGAACGTGCTCCCCAAAATTTCTCCAACCATGAGACCAAAATATGTGTGCCGAAACTTAAACTGGTAACTTAAACACGGAGTTTCTCAATACCCCTAACGAATATCGATACTAACTATTAACTTCACTTGCTTATTTATCCAAAGAGAACAGCTTCAAACAGGATATTAGATTAAGGAATACTTTACTTTCATAACTTTTACTTCCTCATAATTAGAGTGTACATACCCTCAATATGTATTATATGTTTTTTTTTATATTTCTCTTCCTTTTCAGTCGACGAATAAAGGTCACTATACAGGGTGACTTTTTTACCACCGTCCAAATTTTTTCTATGCATTATGTATCAATCACTAAACCCATTTTTGAAAAAAAATCGATACGTCAAATTGTCATATTAAATCATTTTCTCATCCGCTCTGTGTGGTCACTAAGCTAAACGTTAATAATATACACTTGCCGACGTATAAAACGGGCAGAGCGCACCCCGCTGACCCCCCGCCCCGCCCCGCTACACCTGAGCGACACATCACAGCGCGGTGTCCAGATTCATCAACTTTTTATAGATAACATTGAGACGTGATATCTTGATATTTTTGTATTGATTGATACAAAAAGAAAAAACACGTATTCAATGATTTTCGCCAAAGATTAATATATTAAAATTTGGATGGTGACTAAAAAATCACCCTGTATGCTTTTTCTTTCTGACCTAAGCCTTTTTTTAGTTTGGTAAAATCTTCAAATGACACATGTCCTCTCGATACCAGGGCAGAGCGGCAGAGACTCGTACTGACTAAAATCCAATAGCCCTTTACGTTCCGAGGTCACGGTAATTCGTGAGTCCCGCGACCATCTGACCTAAGCATAGTGAAGATTAATAAGGAAAAAATGTAGGTATTCAATAAGGTACTTAATGTATGCTGGTATAAAAATCTGTTTTTTTTTATTTATTGCAACTTTTTGGTGTTTTTAGTTTCAAGCTTTAGTTATTACTTGTATTAATTTTTAATGTTACTTGTGTAAACCCATAAAATTGAATGACCTAATTATTGAGAATTTATATTCAGAAGCTGTTTGTGTACCTTTATTAATAAATAAAATAAATAAGTCAGTTTCCTACTTAACGCACGTTACATAATATTTGGACTTTAAATACAGGGTGATTTTTTAGTCACCATCCAAATTTTAATATATTAATCTTTGGCGAAAATCATTGAATACGTGTTTTTTCTTTTTGTATCACTCAATACAAAAATATCGAGATATCACGTCTCAATGTTATCTATAAAAAGTTGATGAATCTGGACACCGCGCTGTAATGTGTCGCTCAGGTGTAGCGGGGCGGGGCGGGGGGTCAGCGGGGTGCGCTCTGTCCGTTTCATGCGTCGGCAAGTGTATACTATTAACGTTTAGCTTAGTGACCACACAGAGCGGATGAGAAAATGATTTAATATGACAATTTTACGTATCGATTTTTTTTTCAAAAACGGGGTTAGTGATTGATACCTAATGTCTTGAAACATTTTGGACGGTGGTAAAAAAGTCACCCTGTATAATGAATGAATCGCAATTACATTCTTCGGTTTTATCTGGTTTTGAATTTTATTTTTAAAATAGTTTAAAAGGTATATTATTCAACATTTTATAATAAAAGTAATTACATTTTCTGAAATAAGTAAAAGCAAAAAAAAATAACATTAGATTGCGTATTATTTTAACGTATTTACTCTGACATTAAATAGGCTTTTATTCAACTACGAAACACTAACCTGAGAACAAAAGTATCCAACTACTTAATGAATAGTCAGCCTAATCTACTTACAGTTTAGGTCGACTCTTTTCGTATATAAGTGAACATTAATTAGTGTAATAAAATATGCTTTGTGTCTGCTAATAAAACCTACTTACCTAGTTAACATACAGGATAAAAGCTTTCATCACAAATTAACTTTCCTTTGTCGTCATGTTAGGAAAAAGGTTATCATGTATGTACCTTTGATGTCGTTTTTTTAGGTTGACTCTCGGCAAATGGCACGTTCGGATTTATTATTTCAGTGATTACTTTTTATTATTTCGTTATAATGTGGATATTTTTTTTACTAAGAGCTGGTTCACATTAAGTTGGACCGACAGTTTACCGTTGACCGACAGTCGGGTGCTGCTGTTCACACTAGACGCTGCCTATCCGACCTAATGTGAACACTACCGTCGCCGTCGGTACGATCGTTTTACTGCCCGGGTCGCCACAAAGCAGTTGTGAGTTGTCTCTCGTATATACGATGGACGACGACTACGTTTTGATTGCAATGTGGTACATATTTTAAAAATTGAAGACAGAAAAAATGAAAAAGGAAATAAGTATTGAGTGCATCCAATAATTGAATTACGAAATGAAGTTGAACTTTTTAAAGTTTTACAATTGCTTTGGAATGTCTATTCGTTCTATGATGACATAAACGAAAAGTTAAAGGTGGTATAACAAAACAAAATACAAGATTCAGAGATGCATTGACGGGTGGCTCCGCCGCTTCGCGCCGACAAGTGTGAACGGCGCCATACTTACCGTACGCTAATATTATGTCCGATCCGACAGAAATCGTGGCTCAACGTACGGTAAAAGTGTCGGCTCCGACAGTTTTGTCGGGTCGCCCTAATGTGAACGACGCTATTGACATACATATGCCAATATGGATGCGACACGTTTGTCGGGCTGATAAAACTGTCGGTCCGACCTAATGTGAACCCGCTCTTAGCCTCCGCTGTCCGACTGTCTGTCTGTCCGTCTGTCCCCAGGCTGTATCTCATGAACCGTGATAGTTAGATAGTTGACATTTTCACAGATAATGTATCTCTGTTACCGTTTTCTCAACAAACACTAAAAAGTATAATAATAAGGGGACATACAACAGACATGATTTTTTGATAATGATACTAGAAGTAACCTATTTACTCTTTACTTAGACACTCTAAAGTGTTTGTCAAACTGACAGGCGAAAAGAATGCGTGCCGAAGCGTTTTTGTTTGTAATGTATGGAATTGTTTGAAGCCAGTGACATAGACTATCGGACCGCTTTCGTTTTTTAATGTGACTGGATTCAAACATTTCCAAACGTTACAAATAAAAACGCTTTGGATCGCATTCGCCTCGCCTGCCTGTTTGACAATAGCTTAAGACCTTCCTTTGTTTTACTACTATAATATAATTGTGTGTAAATAATGTACTATAATGAGCCTACCACACGCACTAGCTTCACCAGAGTTCTGCTTGCGCAAGCCAATGATAAATTAAATGAAAGTGGCAAGAACTTTAATAAAAGGATGTTAAATTGTGTATGAGGAAAGGTTCCACAATTAAGATAAATTTCATTTTTACCCGACTACAAACTACCGAAACTGCGCAGGCAAAACTGTGGTGAAGCTTTGTGCTTGTGGTAGGCCCATTAGCACGGCCCGGATTGAAACCTTTTTGACGTAAATGCGTAGGAAAAGGTAGAAACAACAAAGGCTGAAAAACAGTTTCAATACGGCTGGCATATAGCCTACGGGTGTTTACAATTAGAATATAAACTAAATAGTTGGATTAAACATTAGTGAAACAGTACAACTTAATTAGTCTAGTTTATTATTGTGTCTTAAATAAGACTAAAATAAATAATGAACTGAACTAAAAATAAGCAAATAGTCGACTCTTTGCATGACCAGAGGGCTGCCCTAATTCTTGGTTAAAGAATCAACATTGCCAATGGCAGGCAGCATTGCCATCCAACGTGGCAATGCTCCCAGCGTTCTGGGCTCTTATCCCGTTAACAGTGATGTGGATGAATTTTTTGACGCCCTGTGAATATTTTTCTCTTCTTTAAATTGTAAATATTTATATTACTTTCTTGGTGAGATTAATTATTATCATTGTACTGTTTAAATGTTTCTTAATAAAATATTATTTTCCAACTATCAGAAATGTATACATATATGTTGTTCGAATGAAATGAAAAGAGGGCTCTATGTATATGTTGTTCGAATTAAATGAAAAGACCCGTCTAATATGTAAATAAGTTTAGAACCTCATAAATAAATCAAAACGTATACCTAGAGTATCCAGCTTTTGTTTGCTATAACATTTTTGCTTGTTATTATACAGACATTGACAATCACTTCAGATTGTATGGTAAGCTTCAGAGAAAACTCACCCCTTTTGTTAGTGACATCAATACCAAAGGGGGTGAGATTTCTCTGAAGCTGATACATCATGTGGTCCATTGTCTATGTACTTTTTATGGAAAACTAAATATAATATTAAATTATTTAATTGTTTTCATTTTTACTGATATAATAGTTAATTTTTGTTGGGTTTTGGGCCGAGTCTTCTTTGAAGATTTTCAGTGGTATGGGCGAAAAAAGGTACGAAAGGAACTTATTTGCTAATCCAAACTAGTCCAAACTATAATAATATAATATACAATATATATACAATATAATATTATAAATGCGAAAGTAACTCTGTCTGTCTGTCTGTCTGTTACGCTTTCCCGCTTAAACCTCTCAACCGATTTTGATGAAATTTGGCACAGACAATCTTTAGACCCTGAGAAAGAACATAGGCTATCAAAACATCACGCGGGCGAATCCGCGGGCGGAAGCTAGTTTATTATATTTGGAAAGTTAGGATTAAGTAAGTTAGGTTTTCTGTTTAGCTGGAAGATACGATACCTAAGTTTATTACGGAAACTTTTAACCTAATAGAAGGGAGTATATTTACTTTATGTACACTCGAGAGCAATGAATCCGGGTCACTTAAAGAATGTATATACGAATGACGCTTCCGAGGAAAGCCTAAAAAAAGATGGTAAGACAACCTAAACGGTGATGTTTAGTTTGAAGAGGCGTGGGTAAAATCTCTTGGAGGGGCCTTTGCCCATCACTAGAGATAAAATTGGCTCACGATAAAATGTATTTAACATTAGTTGAATAAAACTAAGTAAAACAACAAGGTATTTTGTATTTGCTAAGTAGTTTGTCTGATCTTTATTTGTACATAATTGTAGGTATGGAAGATAACCTTTCTCTAGCAGGGTTGGACTAGGCCGAAGTACCTGGGTCACTCCCCAAAAGCTCGGGTGGAGAGGCCGGCTCAGATTTAACCATTTTTAATTTTTTTTTTGTTTTTTTAACCGACTTCTCAATGGAGGAGGTTCTCAATTCGGATGTTTATATTTATAATTTTTATGTTTTTTTTTGCACGTAACTCCATCGTTTAACAACCGATTTGAATAAAAAATATTTCTTTGTTGGAAAGAGCCCCAAATGGGCCCATGAAGCTTTTATCGAAATCGGAAAAGTGGCAACAAAAATATATTTAATTTCATTGCCTACACTGTATACTCCGAGCTTTCTGCTCCGATTTGTGTGATTCTTTTTTTATTCGATGCAATATACCTACCTGCGTTTTGGTCCCATATAAATTTCGATTATTTTTAATTGGGCAGTCTGACACTGGCAACTAGCCAGTAAGCCAGCCGAGCGAAAAAAATTTGAATATGGAGCGAAATCTCACAAAAATCTAGTTTCTCATATCATGTGAAATCTACATTGAGATAGACTAACAACCTACTAGTCGTTTCCAATTTATTTTGACCTTTTGACTAAAGAGCAAAATATATGTTTCAAAAGAAATCTGAGCGTGATTCCACACTCGTAATACTAGAAAAAGCATTTGATTTTTTCTGCCTTCTTGAGAAATAACGTAGATTTTTCCAGACTGTCTAGATTTCGTCTGATACCTATAGTTAATAAAGACTAAGAGATTCAACGAATGGGCAGTCGTTCTCATAATTTTGAAGTACACTGAGATGTTATAGACAGAACGATCTGCAATAATACTTTTAATTAAACTTGTTTATTAACTCGAACTTCATTTTCGTAGTTTTTGCTTCGTTTTATTTGTTATTTACGTGTAGATGAGTTAAGTTCAAAACATAATTATTACATTAAGACTGAAACTTTAGTTGGATACTCCCAGTGAATTCAGAATCGCCCTCCAGCGATTGGATACTTCGATTACATATTTGACTATCAGCAAACTGAAAATAAGATACAGCCATGTTACTCACCTGTACCCTTAGCACGAATTTTCACTCTTTTACTTTACAGCGTCTTTCCAGTATTTACAGCGTTTTTGTATGAAAAAATGGAACAGCGCCTCTGGTGTGCGAAGCCAGAACTAATTTTTCCCTTGAAAATTGTCAGTTTGAAATTGTCAAAGTTCCAGTTTACTTTACGTCTCAAATACTGAAAATTCGTGCTAAGGGTACAGATGTCATCATTGTAAGGACCGCCCGGAGGTAGCGGTTAAGTTTCACCCCCCTTGGGCAGTACATCGCTGTGTCCTCGTGAAGGCGATCGGTGGTGTCGCCCTATCACGTCCGGCCCTGGTTTAGGCCATAATACGGAGTGAAAGAGCATAAGAAGCAGTAATGCTTACGACCATCCGTAGGCTCGGTCTAGCGTACGGAGAAAGATCAACTCCGAGTCGAGCGACAGCGCGTTGTCTTTCACCCACGCCTCAAGAGTGTCAGTGTAAATGACGTGACCCCATAGGGCCAACGTCTGCGAAGTTTTGCGGGATGTTTTCTCTTGTAAATTATTCAGTGTTGTAATGAAAAATAACATGACACACAGTTGTAGCATAATTTTGATTCAATACTTTAAAATCCATGTATATTTTTAGTTATTTCCCTTGTAATCCATCCTAGCATGTGTATTATGATTGTTGTAAAATTTACTGCTTGTTCTGTTAACACATATATTTCACGTATAAATTTGAAAGTCATCATGTATGCAAACTCAGGATTTTTTCATGATACAACTTCGTTTCCGCGGGATTAAGTCCGACCTGAACGCGGTTAAAACCGCGTGCAAAATCTAGTGCAAAACAAATTCAGTAAGAGTTAAGCTCCACCAAAATATGCTGCAAGCAAGCTACATCAAATTTAAATGAGCCACAACTTTCCCTTTGATCCGCTGCTAAAGTAAACAAAGAAGAGTATTTTCCAACCACTACAAGCCAAAGTATGCTCTACTTTGGGTACGAAGTAACATCACTGGCCGATCGCATCGTTGCCTTAATTAAAAAGAGCACTTTAGAAGCTTTGATAGAACCTTAGACTCGTGTTAAGGAGTTCAATTAACCATGGTAAACAGGTTCGGGTTGAACTGTCAATATCAGCTGATACTTGGAGAAGTCGATAAGCGTGGGTAGTATTAAAGTGCTTTTTAATTCGGGTTTTCTTAAAGTGATAAAGGGCTGCGAGAAACATGGTTAAATGGTTTTAGTTTGAGCATGATTATTGTACTTGAAATAAATTGGAAAGAGCTATCAGTTTCAATAATAATAGAGAAAGGAGGTTTAATTTTTTTATCAATTAATTATTATCGCTTTTAGCGCGGCTTCCTCTACCAATAAAGAATCAATGAAGTCGGCCCTATATCATTTATTCACTCGTATCGATGTATTAGTATGACACTAATTCGAAAAAGCTTTATGATAAACTAGCTGTTGCCAGCGGCTTCACCCGCTGCAACTCGAAAATTATCCCACGGGAACATAAAATCGGGATAAAAATATGTATATCCAATGTGTTAATCCAGGTTATAAACTATATGTATACCAAATTTTAGCCAAATCCGTTCAGTGGTTTTTGCGTGAAAGAGTAACAAACATACCCACATACACATACACATACATACATCCTCACAAACTTTCGCATTTATAATATTAGTAGGATGTTTCGCTAAAAACGATTCAGTCACTTAAATAATGAAATAATTTTTTTCATCATCGTCATCAGCCTATAAATGTTTCCACAGCTCTGATACTTTAATACTAAAGAATAAATGAGACGAAAGATGTAGTTAAATTTTTCACCACGTGCATGTGGCGCCATTTGCAAATTCGCGCCATTTTCATAATAGAAACTCCAAAAATTGTTGCGACTTTCCCACTGTTTAATAAACAAATTAATAATAATATGAGTTCAAGCGAGGAATCTGACATTAATTTTATTTTATCCTTTAATAATAAGTATGCAATCTAGACACGCGGAGCGTGGCCAGCCAAGCATCTACTTTACCTGATATTTTGAATGAGGCGCAAATTGCAGAAAACGGTTATTTTCATTTGCTGTTAAAAATAGTCAAATGAAAAAGTTTGTTTATTTACATATTGTACTGTTTTCTCACAAATATGTTGAAAAACATTGTATGACACACGTGCAGAAATTGGTATTTACAAACTCGTGACTATGGTAAGCCCTCGGCTTCGCTCGGGCTTAAATTCGTCTACTCGTTTGTAAAAACCAACTTACCGCACTAGTATCATAAATAACTATTCTTACACTTCATAAACGTTAATTCAAACAACTCGATTCACGGGAAATAAATTTTCGGAACCATACAAGTGATAATACGTACGAACAAGAAGTGACACATACACAAATTGAAAGGAACATGAAAGGCGAAGCCTCACGCCGGACAAAAGGTTTGAAGCCCCTATCTGATAATTGGATGTGCCCATTGTGTTTTCATGTTTTTGGGAATCAATTTGTGGTATTGGTGTTTATGTATGAGCATATGGAAATGAAAGAAGCTTTTTTTGGATGTAAATAAGGCACTTATAGGTTCTAAGCAGTGGGTAGATATATTTTCTTTTTACTAGCGGGTCTCATGAGATATCAGAATGTGAAATATTGAAAAAAAAATGATCTTTAAAGATCAATTTCAATATTTCACAATGCTAGTTTACTTTATACTAGCGGCTGTTGTCCGTGTTTTTAGGTAGAAAGTTATCCCATTGAAGCATAAAATCAGGTAAAAACTATCATGTGTTAATCCAGGTTATAAACTATCTGTGTACCAAACATTCTATTCTGTTCTGTAGTTTTACGTGAATGAGTAACAAACACAAACGCATAATATAGAATAGTATTATATACACAAGAAGGAATATTCGTCTCATAAACCTAAAAAAATAAAATAAATAAATGACTCTTAAAATCTCATCAAAATTATGCAGCTTTTTTTTTTTTTTTTTTTTTTTTTTTTTTTTTTTTTTTTTTTTAGCGTGGTAAAATCATCAAATGAGTCCTCCAACCCCGGGCAGGGCGGGAGGGACTGTCAGACTTCTACTGACTAAAATCCACGGTGTCCTTCATAGCCTGTTAGGTTCCGGGGTTACGGTAAGGGAATAATCCCGCGACCCCGGCAGGCTTTGGCCCTCTGAGAGGGGGGCCCCGTCATTATGCTGACGCTCTTTGAGGCGCGCGTGGGACACAACGCGCCGTCGACCCGGGCATGGTCCTTGGTCGGGCAGCGAGTTGCCCTTTACTCGCTGCCCGCATGCCCGCGCCTACGGTGGCCGGAGATCATCTAGCGACGTCCGTCGCCGTGGGCGCCTACCACTGCGGCTGGGGCGGAGGGAGGACGCTGTCCTCTCTCGCTCGCGGCCTGCCTCCTCCTTTACGAGCATTACTGCCTCGCAGAAGGAGCTGACCGCTTCCCACTCCGTCTCGCCCCGCAGCATGGCCGCAACCAATGCCGGGCGCGAGAGGTCTCCGCCTATCGCAGCCGTGAGGACACGTCGGTGCTCCGCCCAAGCTGGGCAGTCTTGCACCGTATGCTCCACCGTGTCCTCCGGGCGATCTTCGCAGTGGTGACACCCAGGCGTCTCCTCCTTTCGCATCAGACACAGGTACCTCCCGAAACTTCCGTGTCCGGTGAGGACCTGCGTCAAGCGGTAGGTCAGGACGCCATGACTTCTCTCCAGCCACTCCTCAAAGAGGGGTCTTACCGCCGCAATTGCGGCGTGCCCGAAATTATGCAGCTTAGAAGAAAAATGTGATCACATAGACCCGAGATGCGGCTTAAACGACTTCATATTAATTTTATAAAGTTTAGATGAACAGCTATCACAAAATCTCCATAATATTAACTAATTAGAACCTATTGTACTCCAAAATTAAGCAAACGTGATTAACAAAAACATTATCATTCAAAACCGAATATTCTTTGGCATAAAAGCCGACATAAACGTTACGATAATCGCTTCATCTGCGAAAAGCGATTAAAAGGACATTTCTAACAAACAAAAACTCGAATAAAAATTCGCTTTCACACATGGCTGGTTGTAACATAGACATTTATTAAACTAATAAAAGGCCACATTAAACCGTGCTAATGGCCTGAGCGGAGGCACGGAGGCACCGAGCTGCCGACGACGGAGGTACGGAGGTACCTAGTGGAGAGGGGTTGAATTGCAGCAAATTACACTGTCCTGTGAACGCTATGTAGGTAACATGAACGGTTTTTTGCTTTCAGCCTTTGTTATTTTATCTCTGATTTTTACCCGACTAATGTAGGGTTATGATTTTAACCGGTATGCGCAGTAAACTTCAGTTATGTCACTACAAAGGGGTCTAGTTTTCCCTGAAGCTAACTGTACGTTTGTGTGTATGTGAACACGAAAATATTGCCACGGGATCGTAATATCCAGTACGAGTATACTGTGTGAAAATCTTTCATCAAGATCCATTCAGGCGTTTCTGAGATGATTGAATAAAAACATCCACCAATCATAATAAACTTTCCAATTTATAAAATGTCTCCACGTGTCTGTTTCTTAAACTTTACCTTAATTTTACACTATTAATTATGTATTACTTTAAACTTTACAATATAATAAATTAAATCTTAATATTTACAAAACAAAGAACTACACTAAAACAATTAACTAAACTTAATAACATTACACTTTACTTAGAAACAGTCAGATTAGGTTTATAATTTAAGTTAGAAGTTAGAAATAAGATTAGATTTAAAAAAGAAACCCTCCGTCTGGCGTAGTGGGGTACCTTAATACAGGCATTATGCGACCACGGTTTATAATCTCTGGTAACCTCACGAAGTAAAGCTATCGACCACCTGTGCAAACAGCCGGCGATTTAATGCCTGAGCTTACGACGACAGAACATTATGCTATGCTTAAAATTCTTATGATTAATGAACCTGAGGGTTAACTTAGGCATATTATTTCGACTTAGGCTAACTTTTTAGTATTCTAGAAGCATCAGCCGGCTGGCCTGAACCCTAATTGAATACTAATATTAGTCTTCAAAGAAAGTTTTAGTTTATAATTTAGGTCTTTGAAAATAATGCGAAAAGGGAAAATTTTGTGTTTGTGAATAACAAAGGTATTTAAATGTTATTATGATGGAAGGGTTTTAGGTAAACAACATCATAATAATGTATTTAGTAGGTAATAAACAAACGGTTACTCTCGGTACAAATGTATAAAATTTAAAAAACCTTATCAGTGAACATTTTCGGATTTGAACATCCTTTATTTTAGGTGGTATAGTCGTCTAATTTAAATGTGTCCTTCCGTTCTGGGTGGAGTGAAATCCACTGTACTGTATTCCTTCAATTGCTCTTTACGCTCCAGGGTCATGGTCACCTGTTTAGACAGTCCCGCGACCCCGGCTGGCTTCTCTGGCCTCTCATGATTTCCTCCCGTCGGATTGCTGACAGCTGCTCTTTGAGGCGCGCCTGGTTTATGTATGTATTTTATGTGTAAATAGTACACCACAGACTACCTACAGTATTGTTTCTCCCTTCTCTTCAAATCCATCCAAAGGTTGTCTTGAAAAAATCGCTTTTAGCGATAAGACCGCCCATTGTGTCACCCTATGGATAAGATACTCTGTACCAATAATTTGTATGGTGTGCATAATAAAGTGTATTCTACTCTATTCTATTCTATATGACGCGCCGTCGACCCGGGCATGGGAATATTGAATACCTTAAGAAGTGATAGCAAAATTAAGGGTATTGTCGGTCATGCTTTTATACAAACGTAGTAGTAGTAGTAGTAAGTATGGCGATTATTCTACTGGTTGGTATACGTCATTATCTAGCCTTGTCCATACAGAGCTAGATAATGAACAAATAAATTAAAATAAAACAATTATTTAAGGGCTAATGAAGGACACAGTGGATTTTAGTAAGTACAAGTCTGACAGTCCCTGCCGCCCTGCCCTGGGTGGGAGGACTCATTTGATGATATTACCACGCTAAAAAAAAGGCTCCCATACAAGGAAGGAGTTTTTATTACCATTTCTGTGAAAAAGTGGCAAATGACCAACATTGTTTAGTCTACATACATATATGACACAATCAAAGTAGAATTTGAAGTTACAAAGACCTCACGATTCGGCTGGCTAACCCTTTTGTGTCCGAAGATGCCTTTAAATCGTTATTATTAATGGGGTTTTGAACATTCAAGTGCTGTCCATAATGCGAAGAATGTTCAAAGATAATTTGGAATACAAAGGTATTTCAAATGGTAATGATAATTTTGAACATTTCAAATTATAATTTAAAAACTTGTAAAAAGAGTCTTTCAATTTTACTAGTTTGTTTTGAGCTGACAGCGCTGAGGATGAATTTTTACTATATTTTGTAATAGTTTCATTTTAGTATTTTATATGTCTATAGTTAATTTAGTTGTATTGGTTTAGAATATTCGTAATAAATTATCAATTTAGCTTGAAAGTTAATTACTACTATTATAACTATTTTAATTAACATTATATCAACCAGTTACAAAACTAATTAAAATGTTATGAAAGTGGTTAATTTATGTGACAATTTAACATATTAATAAATAATCAACAGACCGTTTGATATCAATAACTAATTAAACTATTTAATAAAATGAATATTAAAGACTTTGATTGCGTATTTAAATAATTGCAATTCATAAACCACGACCGTAACAACAGTATTTTATTTTCATGAAATATATTTTTATTATTTTATTCATTATCAACCACGTAAATGAAGGTTATTTATGGGCAGCTTATTGACTGACTTAAAACTTCGAACATGGCTCAAATGGACTCAGGGACAATTGTTTCATTAATAGTTCAGAAAACTATTACAGTACTTAAAACCCCAAAATATTTTTTAACGAATGACTAAAAACATGTCGTTTAGGATTTTAAGGAGAGGTCGCAGTACTTTTTATGATTTTTGAACGTCTGAAAATCTAATAAAATGTGAAAAAGTTGAACATATTCTCAAGTAAATGGTAAAGATAGAAACGCGACTTTTTTTTTTTTTTTTTTTTAAGTGGCAAAATCATCAAATGAGTCCTCCAGCCCCGGTCAGGGCGGGAGGGACTGTCAGACTTCTACTGACTAAAATCCACGGTGTCCTTCAGTAGCCTGTTATGTTCCGGGGTCACGGTAAGGAAATAATCCCGCGACCCAGGCAGGCAGGCTTTGGCCCTCTGAGAGGGGGGCCCCGTCATTATGATGACGCTCTTTGAGGCGCGCGTGGGACACAACGCGCCGTCGACCCGGGCATGGTCCATGGTCGGGCAGCGAGTTGCCCTTTACTCGCTGCCCGCATGCCCGCGCCTACGGTGGCCGGAGATCGTCTTGCGACGTCCGTCGCCGCGGGCGTGCACCACCGCGGGTGGGGCGGAGGGAGGACACTGTCCTCTCTCGCGCGCGGCCCGCCTCCTCCTTCGCGAGCATTACTGCTTCGCAGAAGGAGGCGACCGCCTAGAAACGCGACTTGGAAAAATCGGCTCGATAGAAAAAAATGCCGAACGGCACTAAATCACAATTTTAAACGCGTACTGTTAAGAGATTTCATCATGGATTTATTTGCAAGTTACATCAATAAATAGAGCTTTTTATTTTAATTTAAATGGTAAAAGCATAATATATTATACATATCTATCTCGCCTGATGGTAAGCGAAGATGTGGTCGACGGTGAAGCACGCTTGCCTAGAAGTAACCAGTTCACTCTTGACTTGTTCGAAGAAACATAACTAAGAACTCCGTCAGAGTAGAATATTAGTCGCGCTTTTATTTCACAAGCACTGCATTACAATAAATATTTTTAAACAACACAAAAACAAAGATTTAACTTGACAATTTTTCCGCTAGAAATATTCGCTAACTAGTCTTATATTACGCGGTCGGTATTAGCCGCTATATGACCTATATCTGACGGCAGTGGTTGTGCGAAGCGACCGCGCGGAATGGCGGAATTCGCACACAAGTGCTTGTGACACACGACAAAATACGTGGAGATGCAATCTGCTGGTATTTTTGATAATTAGACCCGTCTTGTGACTTTTTAGTTTTGTATATTGTTAGAGTGGCAACTTCGCATTTAGTTCAACATTGGCTTAAAATTAGTTAATTTATGAAATAATTTATTTTTGTTTTCACGCACAGAAGCCCACATAAATTGGATAGGTTTAAAATAACCTGTTTTTCATTACGAAAAGCTTTTGTATGTTTTTTTCAGAATTCAGAATTTAATTGTTAACCCCGTTGATGTGCTACACTAGAAAACTTTAAAAATATACAACGTGTAACGTTATTAACGCAAAACGTCTCGTGGAGTAACTCAGCCCATGTTACTGAACAATTTTTGTTCCAACACTTTTGGAAATTCGCAAAAAAAAAAGATTTTTTAAACTGATGGGCCCGATCAATTTTTCATTTTGTATGAATAGCAATTTTTTTTTTGCGAATTTCCAAAAGTCTTGGAACAAACATTGTTCAGTAACATAGGCGCTATTAACGTTACACGTTGTAGTAGTAAACTGACTATGCGAACATTGATTTGGTAATAAAATTATTAACTTATCAAGCACCAACATGATTATTATCCTCTAAATACCATAATTTCATGTCTTCATGTTACATAAACTGAACACCGCAATTGATACTCACGATCCCGCGAGTAATAGGTAAAGCTTGATTTACAACTCTCAGATAAGGTCCGGATAGTGAGGCTTCACAATGAAGGGTATCTTTCAGGTATAAAATGATATAGCGTAAATCAATATAATGCTGCGAACTTTAACGTAGATATTCATTAGGGTTGAACCATATCTGGCAGCACGGAATCGCCTTTTTCCGTTGCCCTTTCTCTTTCTGTCGCTTAGAACTGCCATTTGCTAGACCGAGACAATGCGACAGCAGCCGGCCGCCTCACGGATTCCGCCGCGTGCTATCGCATTATGCATTCTGTCTCGGTCTAGCAAATGGCAGTTCTAAGCGACAGAAAGAGAAAGGGCGACGGAAAAAGGCGATTCCGTGCTGCCAGATGTGGTGTAGCCCTTAGTAACCTCTAATCAATATCTACGCAAAATACTTATACTTATCATCTTCCTGCCTTGGAACATTTTACTTGGGATCGACGCAACACATTCTCCCTATCAGACGTCACAGTATCATTTACTCCTTTTTCTTTCATATCATTCCTTAGACAATCCATCCATCTTTTCTTTGGCCTTCCTCTTCCTCTCCATCCATCAACATTCATACTCATCACTCTCTTAGTCACATGAGTCTCATCCCTCCTCATCACATGTCCATACCAAGATAGATGAATCCCTTTAATTTTTTCTGTAACAGGCGCCACTTTCAAACTTCCCCTTATAAACTCATTCCTTACTCTATCCATTCTTGTCACTCCACACATCAATCTCAACATCCTCTTCTCCGCTACATGCAATCGTTTCTCATCCATCTTTTTCACAGCCCAGCATTTCAATCCATACAATACGACAGGTCTAATCACGGATTTGTATATTTTCCCCTTTAACTTGAGGGGCATCCGTTGGTCACAAGTTGTTCCGGTGACCTATCGCTATTTCATCCATCCCGAGTTGATCAGGAGTGTTATTATGTAGTACCTACCTATACAAAGAGGTAAATTCCACAATAAAAAATATGACTGAAATAAAAGTAAAATAGAGAGTTCAATTCGAGATCTTCGCAAATATAAAAACCGGCCAAGTGCGAGTCGGTCGCGGACGAAGGGTTCCAGACCATTATCTAGGAAAACGGCCACTGTACATAAAAATTGACGAACCCTTAAATATTTAATTTATTCTGTTTTTACTACGTGTTGTTATAGCGCCAACAGAAATAGGTACATCATTTGTGAAAAGGAGAATGAGCGTTCATGGTTTCGCTTTTTGAAGCGTATGGTCTCATAAGCAAATCTATAAATAATGTTATTATTTTAAATTTGTTTTAGCATAAATTCACTTAAAACATTTGTGGGGTTTTATTTTCAATATTATTAGTAATTACTGTTATATTTTCGTTCCGATATAGTGAAGGGCTACCTAAAGTGGCCTACACACGGCCCTAAAATCGGGGAAGTGGTGGGGGAGCGCCCTAGATAACGCGATCTAAACTAGATAACGATCCCTAAATCGTATCGTATGTTGGCATATCGCCTCTGATTTTAGGGCCGATATGGTTGCGATTTAGTTTGCACAATCTCCTTTCAGTTGTTTAACTATCACGATACATGAGATACTGCCTAGTAATAGACACACAGACGGACAGCGCAATCTTAGTAATTGGGTCCCGTTTTACTCTTTGGGTAAGGAAGACTGAAAAAAAAAAAGGAAATCTGGATACATACATTTAGTTTAACCCTATTTCTTGGAAAGTATGAAACCCCTGGAGATACCCATATCGGAAAACATGTCACATCAACTTTTTATTTAACTACGTAGGTAGCAGAAAAGTTGAATAAATAATAGAATTATTTTATGTAGATAGTTATGGACTACTGAAGGAAAAGGGTGGAATCTGGCAGTCCCTTCCATTCCACACAGGGCTGACAATTGGACACTTAAATGAGTAATAAACATAATTGCAAGAAAAGTGTTAACATAATTGACGGCGAATAATCAGTGACTTGCCGTGGGATCATGGACCATGTCCAGGTCGACGATGCGTCGCTAAAAGACTTATCAGCAATATGACGTCCCCCCCCCCCTAGAGGATCAAAAGAATGTCTTTTCAGGTAACCGTGGCCCTCTAACGTAAAGGACTATCGGTAAAATAGGGTGAATAGGGACGCCAGGGGTGAATCGGGACAAAATTTTAACAGGTATTTTAATATTGAATTAATATACCAACAACTACTCAAAAATTAATTATCGAATTATTCAATAAACATTTTTTGATTAGTCGACATACATTATGTCGACTTATTTAACTTTTATGTATATTTTAATAATAATATTTACATTTATTTAAATACTAAATTAACTAACCTAATATAAATTAAAATAACTAACAAACAGCATAAAAAAAATCATCCACATCGCTGTCAACGGGATAAGTGCCCAGAACGCTGGCAGCATTGCCACATTATAATACTTTATAATTTTAAGACCGGTTGTTGGCAACATACCATTAAAATTTATCGTTAAAATCCCTTTCAATGTTTTGTCCCGATTCACCCCTGCGTGAATAGGGAATAGGTGAATAGGGATTCAGCCCATTTTAAGGTATTGAAGGAACACCGTTTTAGTCAGTACCGACAGTCCCTCCTGTCCACTGTGTTACCACGATAAAAAAAAATACCAATGTTAAAGTTTACTAACTTGACTAGAATCAAAGCTTCCATATAAACATAATCACTTCATTTATTTAAGCAAAACACAACCTTATCCCTAATCAATTAAGATCATTCCCTTATATACAGATTGTTTATCAATTGCTAATGAATCCCAATATTTGCCGACCGTTTCATGATTGGTCGTTTAGCGACGATAGCAATGCAATAAGCGCTCGGCGTTCAGAGCAATTACTAACCAATTATGACATTTAATTAGTGTCGTATCGTCATTAATTTATATGAGGATATTGTTTATGGCAGTTGCTGGCCGGACGGTGGATTTGTGCCTGGATGATGGGAATAAGCTTGCCCTCTGTTATACAATGTGTCCGGTATCGGTCTGTAGTAGCTGTGTAGCTTGCTCAATTTTGTCAATAAAATCAATGAATATTTGGGGTCGGAACCCAACCTCTACTAAACGGTAGCCATGGTAGCCCTGCTACTTCAACTTGCATTTTTTTTTTGCATAATGAAATCGAATTTGCAAGTTCATGGATTATGAGTTAGGAACTCAATTAGTCCTAGAAAATGAGAGCAGGTGCCAGTGGCGTAGGGTAAAAATCCTTGAAAGGGAACCCGGACCAAAACTTAATGAAAAAACTTACAAACATACTAGCCGCCCCTACGATTTTTGAAAGTTTCACTCGATTTCTCTGGTCTTCTATCATCAAACCCTGATTTCCTTATCAAGTTTCCACCATTAAAACATCTTCTTTCCAACAAAAAAAGAATCATCAAAATCGGTTCATAAACGATGAAGTTATGCCGCGAACAAAGAATAAACAAAATAAACGTTGTATTTTAAGGACGAATAAATTGAGTAACCTCCTTAATTTCTGTAGTCGGTTAATCAACTATTAACAACTTCCTTCAAAATCATGTTCACAAAACCCTATACTAATCGCCTACAGACCTTAACACCGCGATTCAGGATCGTGACGTAATTGCACAACGCCATCTAGTTAAAACTTCGAAACTAATATTACGGTGAACACTGAACATTTACCAAATAACAATACCATTGAACTGAACTAACTTTGTTATTAATGCGCTAACTACGCAAAACTTATAAATTTCAACAATAATACCAAATCAAATGCAAATGGACAGGTGAAAACAATAAATACAAAAAAATAAGCGCGAACCAAAACTAATGTGAATCTGTCATCCAAATAATACAATCTAAACGAATTACGAAGTCCAGTATCATTCCATCTCGTTCTGGCGTACGCATTTCATATTTCTATCCTTATCATAAGCCGGTAATATTCGGCTTCCGAGCGTCCTTAAACTAGCGGTGTTATGTGGCCTCAAGCTCACGATCGCTACAAGAGAAACTTTGAATTTTATGAACTGAATTCCGGATTCGCCTTGCGGCTTACAATCTTTGTCTGTTTGGCGTGAGTTGAAATTGCGCGGAAAAAATTTGTAGGCGTTTATTTTTTTTTTTTTTATTGTTCTTTTCTTAATTTGTTTATGAATAATGAAAATAATAGATACTAGTATTTGCTTTATGTCGAAAGACAAGCCGATAGGAATCGGCATGTTAGGTGGCTTCGGGCCTGGCAGGTGCATACCTATATTTTTTTATTATGTGATTTTTTTATGTGTTAATAATTCCTAGAATAGCTAGTGAAGTTTTCAACTCTTAAAACCACGTGATCATTTTGTTCTGCTAAATCGATTTTTATATGTAACATATTTATACTTACTTAGAAAACAACAATATAACACATTTTGTATACCAAACAATGTTGAATTCCAGACGTATCTAAATTTTTCAAGGTTTACGTCAAGTATCAGATTACCAAGAAATTTTCCGAAAACACTTTTCAATTGAAGAACACAAACAGAATTTTCTAAGAAATAAAAATATTTTATAAATTATAGCCTTCGGTAATGGGTATAATAAAGTATCTCTCGAAATATAAAAAGCACAATTATGAGCTGTGACCCAGGTCCGGTCACTGATGTCAACAACCCATCAACATCAGGGTGAATTCGGGGACTTTGATCTGACTTAAGATATTTGGTCTTCTTTGGTTTTCTTATGTTGCTTTCTTTTACAGACCTGGTTTTACCGTTACCTTTAAAAAAATTTTAGCTAATAATAGTTGTCACGCAAGAAAATATGTAAATAAAAAAAAATCTAAGTCCGAAACATAATAATTCAACTAACCTATTGAAGAAGTGCAACCATAATAATTGATATTAAAAACTAAATTTAAAAAATTTCGGGAACTTGCCGTTTTGCCAAATATTTTTGTCTACGCTCCTACGGCAATTTGATACTATACCATACTTCCAGGGGCACTCTATATAGATCACCATTAGCCTATTAATGTTCCCACTGCTGGGACACAGGCCTCCTCCCTGACAGAGGGAGTGGGCTATAATCCTCCACGCGGGCCCAGTGCGGATTGGTGGACGTCACATGTCTTCGAATTTTTCGTTCTAGGCCATGCCGGTTTCCTCACTATGTTTTCCTTCACCCTGTATATACAACGTGTAACGTTAAATGCGCAACACCTCTCGTGGGGTAACTCAGCCCATGTTACTGAACAAAGTTTGTTCTAAGACTTTTGGAAATTCGCAAAAAAAAAAATTGGTTTTTCATACAAAATATGAGAAATAATTCGTACCCGATATCAGTATGAAAAACCATTTTTTTTTTACGAATTTCCAAATATCTTAGAACAAACATTGTTCAGTAACATGGGCTGAGTTACCCCACGAGAGGTTTTGCGCATTTATCGTTACACGTTGTATAAGGAGAAAATAAACTACCGCTATTTTTAGTTATTCCTCATTTGATGTCGCAACTCCTTAAATTAGTTCAGACAAATAGCAATCCAATTACTAAGGAAAGTATGATTGATGTACACCGCTAATAAAATGATTGATTACTTTTTCTAATTACCTCCTATAATAATAATCTTTACAACAAATAAAGTAATAATCCTGTTGCTAACTTTCGCTTCCAGTTAAAGCCCCTTCACTTTACTTAATTGTTGTTTAATAAATTGAAAAGACTCCATTATTTAAAAATGTTTCTTAGAAAATTATAATCAACAAGGGATCTCAATCACTTAAGCAATGATCGCTAAATGAACATGGAGATAGTCTCTTGTTTACGTTCACATTAAAATTACAGGTATAAGAACTTTACAGTTTAGAAAAAATAAAAACCGGCCAAGTGCGTGTCGGGCCACGTACAGTGTAGGGTTCCGTAGTTGCCCATCAAAATACTTATGCGAACTAATTAAACTGATTCGCTGAATTTAACTTTAAAAAGATGAATTTTCAAAATCGGTCCAGGCGTCTTTGAGAAATCGGGGAAAATACATAAAAAAAAAGATTACGACGAATTGAGAACCTCCTCCTTTTTTTGAAGTTAGTTAAAAATAGTTGACAATAAAAACCTACCTATCCCCAAAACATACCCACCTATTATAGCTGTAAAAATAAAGTTTACAAACTTACATTTGCAGCTGAAGAACATGTTTTGCGATACATTTTGTTTAGGAAAATATGCTATCCAAGTACGTTTTATAAGTTGGTCGACTATTACTCGTAAACTTGTAAAGCCTACTTAGTCATGATAATTTTCCTTCAAACTTCGTTATATATACTACTATTGTGAATTTTTTCACACCCCCAAACATAACCGTTTAGCTGGTAGAGGGGGGGGACACTCGAGTCGAGCAAAAATTAGCACTTTAAAGCTTAATATTTCACAAACGAATCTTTTTATCAAAAAATTGTTAATGGAAACTATCAATATTTTTTAAAGACCTATTTAATGATACCCCACACTAAGGGGTACGCGAGAAATAAAAAAAACATCCCCACTTTACGTGTACAGGAGGTACCCTAAAAAAAAATATTTTACGAGATTTTATTTTACCACTTTTTCGGCACAACAAATCCGTATATTTACACCAAATTACAGCTTTCTAGTACTGGGCGTCTCTGAGCTAAACTGCGGACAGACGGACGGACGGACGGACGGACATGGCGAAACTATAAGGGTTCCTTGTTGACTACGGAACCCTAAAAACGTACAAGCCTTGCAGTGGTCGCTTAGGATAATCTAATATCACATCTTGTTATTATGCAACATAAACATATCAACTGAAATAACCAACACCATTGACGCTCAAAATCAAAACTTAATAAGAAGGCCCAAACTTAGTAATTACTTAGTCTGCAATGCCAAGGTCTTGCGGTAATTTCTACACTAAACTTTAGATACCTACCACATACATAGATAGATCTCGACAGCCTCATACCACCGCCCCATTCTATCATCGGACATCTAGATGTACTGCTAATTACCATCCATACTTAGTCGCCGTTCTACCAATTTGCACTAAGGCCTTTGTCAAACAGACTGGCGATAGCGAACCGAACCGAATCATGTCATATAAAAATGCGAAAGCGATCCGATAGTCTATGTGACAGGCTTCAAACAATTCCATACATTACAAACAAAAACGCCTCGCTTCGCGTTCGTCACGCCTGTCTGTTTGACAATAGCTTTAGTGCTTTCAATCTTTCTTCATAATGCGCACTGCTAAAGAGTGAAACTCACTACGTATGCGTTTGTGTTCAACTCAAATCTCTTCAAAATTAGAATGAACACACTTCTTTTGGGTAAGCTCGCTCCATCGTAGGCTTTTTCCCTGTAACCTCTGACTTGTGAATCAAAAATAGTGTTTATTTTTATATATATACCGAATAAAAGAAAAACATAAGTCTTTTTCATGGAGGAAAGTAAAACACAGCGCCACCTACCACGAAACTTGCGCTTTTTTTGTCGTCAGAATCATCTAATGAGTCCTCCCAATCAGGACAGGACGAGAAGGACTGTCAAACTTATACTGATTGATATCCACACGGTGATCATTCAGAGAGCAGTCAGTGGTGGCCCAGTGGTATGAGAGCAGTGGTGGCCCAGTGGTATCGGTCCCGACTTACGAGTTGTAGGTCGTGGGTTCGAACCCCGCCAGGCGCATTACTTTGTGTAATAATTTGTTTCATCACCACTGCTCTCAAAACGGTGAAGCAAAACATCGTGAGGAAACCGGCATGTCCTAGAACCAAAAATTCGAAGACATGTGACATCTGCCAACCCTCACTGGGCCCGCGTGGTGGATTATGGCCCACTCCCTCTCACAAGAGAGGAGGCCTGTGTCCCAGCAGTGGGAACATTACAGGCTGGTGATGATGATGATCATCATTCAGTAGCCCTTTATGTTCCATGGTCACGGTTGCCTATCCGATGAGATCCTTACGTTAGATAGAAGAAAGAAAGAAATACAATGTGTCCCAGGGATAAGTGACCGCCCGGCGTTTTTTGAATATTTGTACAAAATTATTAATAATTACATTTATATTTTTGTGACTTAGCGGCTTTAGTTTTTTTTTGTGTTTCTTTTTTCTTTTTTTTTTGCAAAGACGCGTGAAAGATATTAAGGGGGGATATTTTAGGTTTATTTTGAAAAACTGAAAAGAAGAGCTAAACTTTTTTATTTAATAAATGTTTTACTACATTTTAGTTATGTTTGATGATTTTATTTGATAAACTACATATTATGTCGGCTAGTCAGTAAAAAAAAATAATGGAAAAAGATGAACAAACTTAGGAAATATCGTAAAAAAACTGCAGCACGTCACGCGTCTTTACAAAAAAAAAAAAAAAACTAAAGCCGCTAAGTCACAAATATAAATGTAATTATTAATAATTTTGTACAAATATTCAAAAAACGCCGGGCGGTCACTTATATCCCTGGGACACATTGTATACATGAGTGATTTCTTTACTTATCCGTATATCGACCTAACAAGCAATAATCACCACGCATTGCAGGTCAATTAGTGATCACAAGGTTGTTACCACTTCCCATAGGAAGGCGCTGTCTAATCCCTTTACGACACCAAAGGGGCGGAGTATACTTAGTCCGGACCAAGCGGTGTTACCGACCGAACACTTAGCATTAATTACTGTTCGTCAAACTTTGACTCATATTCCCGAGGTGGTAATGAAAGAGATGGAGAATGGATGGAGTGAGAGATAGTGGTTAGACCAATGTGTGATGGTGATGAGTGAACCATTAACTTAAATGTTCATTTTTGTTTCTTCCACGTTCACTTTTGATTGTTTTTGTGAACCGTCAATTTACTTTTAAGCTATTGCATAGCTTTTATCGTGGGCTTTGAGCGCGACAACCGAATCAAGAAATTCCGTAACTAAAATAAACCTAACACGCCCGCATCATCTAACGTCATTTCAGTTGGGCAGACTACAGCACGGTGTTTGTTTTACTTGACGTTTCACTTGATTGACGTGGCTGACCATAGCCTCAAAAAAAAATTGCATGATAGGATGGAAAATGATATGCAATAGCTTTACCGCGGCAGTCTCCGAGTGCCACACGTATTTTTATTTTTTAATGTATAATTTGGAAAGCCATTTTGAAATTTGTCATTTAACCCTTAACTACCTAGCACATATTATTGTCACACAACCACCTAACATACGTCTGTGGGACCCCCGAGTTTAATAATTCACTGTTGTTAAAAATATTAAGGAACGGTATTGTTTTTAGTATAAAATCTATTTTGAACATTATTAAACTCTAATATTAGAAACAAAAGGCACATGAAATTCAACATTCTATATTTTTAACACCCAATCATTGTTGCAAGCTCCTATTTTAGGCTTACTTTCTAATACGTTTGGAAGTTGAGATCTGCAAAAAATATTTTCGGCAACAGAAAATTCTTATTAGTTTTTTTGTAATATTAAATCAACGAGGAACATGGAAAAAAATAAAAATTCTCAATAAAATAATAAATTAAACAAAATTGCAGACTATAAACTTATAGCTTTTCATGACATCGAAAACACATCTTATTTGAGCATTCAAGAAGAATTAGCGGTTTTCATTCGAAACACATGTATTTTTTTTGCGTTTCTGGTACCTACTGTTTTTACGAATTATCAGCACTGCTGGTGCCTGGGACAACTGCTAGAGGGTTCACGTTGTTCTGAAGGATACGTTGTACTTGTATACCGACACGTATCTTACGGTGAAATTTCATATTACTTTCACGACGTGCCATATGCATTCAGCTCATTCCGGTATGCTGTATTTATACCTTCTCTTTCCTCCACTATATTATGTTATAAAGTTTGCGATCGCGAAGAGGTCGAGCCTGGTGACCAACGAAAGCGATTATAAAATATCTTTACTTCTTTTTGGCCGAACTTCCTTCAACGGCACATCATCCTCAGTTAAAAACACTTGATCAACACTATGTGAAGGAATGTCACTGTCTGATAATGTTTAGTTGAACTGTATCTGGCCATTCGCATTCGGAATCAAACGCGCAACTTTCTTCCAGAACGTGTTTTGTATCAACATTCTCCGCATTACTATATTGGTCGTTTGGTATATTATCGTCATGTGATAATTCTTTTTAAAACCAGCTCTTAATAACGGACTGTCTATGTACTATTATAACTAAAATAATAAAGAAATACACAATTTACAATAATCACGTAACCACCTAACATACGTCTCTCAGACCCCAGCTTGTATTTATTTGCTCACCTGAGGCAAACGCGCAACCGTCCAACCCCGACAAGCCGTTGCACAGTATTGAGGGACGCTGGGAAAAGGTATAGGAAGGAACAAGGTGGTACGACACTCCCTCGCAAAAATATTCACGATTTTAAACCTAACAGGGTCTGTGAGACGTATGTTAGGTGGTTAAGGGTTAATTTTCTGTCTTATCTTCTCCTATATCTTGCATGAAATAAATGACAATTATTTTTATTTTGGTAAGATGGGAAGAACGGGCTAGTGAGTTTTTTTTTTTAAATATGTAATCATTTGTAAAACTGTAATGAAGTACGAAAAGAAAATTTCGATTAGCAAGACAAGTTCAAACAACCTATTCACATATTTTGCTGTAGATAAGATAAACCGCAGATTTGCGGGGAGTCCAATACAAGGCTCTTATTCAATAGAAACCGTACTACATGCTGGTTTAGTCCAAGATTCAAACAAAGATTAATTACGTGCGAACTATTTGCTATACCTACTTTGTTTTTAATACATTCAGATTCCTCGCGACTGATTTTGAACCTTCGGTCATTTCCATCCTGGTCATTTCCATTTGACGATGCCGTCTTAAAGCGTGAGTAGTTCCACTGTGGGAAAAAGACAGAGCTATACAAGTCGTCTGGCGCCATCTCGTTCTCTCCTGAGTCACACACCGTATTTGTTATATGTCACGTCATAATTATGTTTAAATCAGTAGATATCACTTATTTTTATGTGTCGTTTCTTTGTATTTTTTTATATTTTCTTTTCTTGATTTATTTTATGTACCTACTAGCTGACTCGTGCCCACTTCGTTGGGCAGTAAATATCTTTATAATTTATAGCCTATAGCACTCACGGATAATGTAGCTTTCCACCAGTGAAAGAATTTTTTAAATCGGTTCATTACTTCCGGAGATTACCCCCTACATACAAACTTACAAACAAATGTTACCTCTTTATAATATGTATAGATTTGTTATTGTGTCTCCATTCTACAGAATAAATATTTTATCTATCTTTAATAGTGCTTCATTTGTATCATAATCTTCTTTCTGAGAACTCATTTACATCCCCTACAGGCTTTCATAACTTCAGGCTACACGCGTGTAAATTCGTGTCACGGCCATGAGCCGTTTGAGTCGACTGTGGCTTTGCAGACCACACTCACGAACCGCACAAGCTGTGTGGTCGTGGCCACAACACTGTTAGCTAGTACATTTACTTTGATCATCTAACTCGTGCACTAAACACCTCGTCACCTGACAACGTTGTGATAGTAATACGCGCAACGCTGTAGTTACAAGAGCCTTATGGAACTAGCAATGCTATAAATAAAAACATCAGTAGGAACCATTTAAGTATAATGTTAAATGAATTAGTAGCTAATAAATAACATTTGATGGCATTTTTTTAGCGTGTTAAAATCATTAAATAAGTCCTCCCCCACCCAGGGCAGAGCCGGCACTGACGCGGGTGTCCTCCAATAGCTCTTTACGTTCCGGGGTCATGGCAACTCGAGTTTCGCGACCAAGTTTGATGGATTACGTCCGGTATTGAACGGTAATTGGCTGAAGCGAGAGAGAGAATAGCAAGTTTTTAGTATTTATTTTGCTAGACATACTCGTATTAGGATGCTAAAGCCGATAGTGAAGATAAAATCCAAATCCAAGATGGCGGCTGCAATAATTTTCGAATAGTTCATCATGGAAGTCGTTTTCCTGGTTTTCGAGGATACTAAAGCCGTTAGTGAGGTCAAAATCAAAATCCAAGATGGCGACTGCAAAAAATTTCGAAGTTTTCATCATGGATGACGTTTTCATGGTTTTCAAGGGTGCTTAAACCGATGGTGAGAATGTGCATCATGGGAGTCGTTTTCATGGTTTTCGAGGATGCTAAAGCCGATAATGACTTCAAAATCAAAATCCAAGATGGCGACTGCAAAAAATGCAGTATTCGAGGGGCAGTAAGGGCGTACCTAACACAATAATATTTTAAATATCATATTCTTATCTAAACTGAAAAGTTTGTTTTGTTTGGTTTGGAATTGAAAAATTCTTTTTGTGATGGATAGTTTTTGTGTTTTCATCATGGGTATCGTTTTCATGGTTTTCGAGGGTGCTAAAACCGATGGCGAGGTTAAAATGAGAATCCAAGATGGCGGTTGCTATAATTTTCGAATTGTTCATCAATTTCATCATGGGACGTAACGAAGGTTGAGTGGATGAAGCGTAACTCAGGGGTAACGACAAGCAAACTTACAAGTGACTCTCATGAGTAGGGCAAAAGTACTAAGCCTCTCCTTTTTACCCCCCCCCCCCCCCTCCCAATCGTATCTCAGACACTAAGAGAACCGTGTTCTATTTTTATAAGAATAGAATAGAATAAGAATTGGATTACCGTTCTTAAGGGGTTTCAAAATCTTTTAAGTGCTCTCACGGATTTTAAAATTCTTTTAACTAAGAAATTCTCAATTTACTTTGTTTTTTTTTTTATTATTGAATTAGTTATAAGGTTTTTCTTAATATAAAAAATATTTTATATAATTTACAAAATCTTTTAAGTACCTACTATGGATTTTCCAATTCATTTAAAGATTCTTATGGATTCTCAAAATTTTATTAAGGTAAGGAATACTAAATACATTTTCTTCGACGTAATTCTTCGCGATTCTATCATTTTACTGGTAGCTTGCAGTGAAGACAACAGTTTTTTCTTTAGCGTATGCTGTCAACTGCTGGGTAAAGGTGTCCTCTGATACTTCCTAATAGCTTTTATAATAAATGCTGTAAGAGGAGATAGTAGTGTTTTTTTTATGAAGCTTGAATTGAGTTATTCGTTATATTAAAGTCGGGTTTTGGCAAATAATGTAGCTTAAATATCCAACGTATGTTTCGATGATTCCTGCCTTTAATTGATATAGCAGTGCGCTAAATCGCACCGCAGTGATCTGTGGCGCCCTAAACAATATTATTAGTATTTTCTACAATCGCTGACCCAATACACGTAGATCATGACTAAGAAAAAAAAAACAGATGGAAAAATCCAATCACAATAAGCACATTTTCCCCGAACCGTTACCGACCCATACAAATACATTTATTATAGGAAAGTAGAAATAGGGTTAATAGACTGACAAATTGATTTAATAGAGGGTTAAACGTTATTGCTACTTAAGAACACCTGCTTGAAGGCAAAAGGCATTTGTAAAGACCTCTGTAAGACTGTTTTCGAACCTTAATAGAATATTTCTTTTATAATGTTATCTTAGGTTTTCGAAGTAAGTAGGTAATGCGTATTTGAAAGGCGCATTCAAGTGAAATGCCTTCGTGGAATGGGAATATATTTGGTGGATTGGTTGCTTCGAGGTAAATATAGAATCTTTGTTGTTTTCAGTGGAGTTATCAGTGGTAACTATCAGGAAGATATTATATGATATTTATTTTGTAAATTGGTTATAAAAAAAAAAACACATTTACACGTCACAACTAATATTTTTAAAGCTAGATGTTTGATGTCAAAGTAGACCGCCAAGATTGTTTATCAAAAAATAGTATTATTATTAGTTTAACTAGACTAATATTGCAATGAAATACGCATGAAATCAAATACAGGAAAGAACCATTATAACTTCGTAGCGAATGCTACGACAGTGCTACGGAATACGTGACGTCACAGCTACCGTGGCTACGCGATCGTGGTCGATGACTGTTTGCTACGCATGGATTTATTAACCGTAGCGCGTAGGCGGTAACTCGTGCCGAGAATGAAACGTGTTTCAATGTGTATCAAATTAATTCCTTCATTTGAACAACAATTTGTAACCTAGATTGTTTTGGATACCTCTCTATCCGAAATTCTGAACGCGTTTATAAGTTCAAGTACAGATTATTGCATTAAGAGTATCCGCATAAGATAATTTTTATTTTTTTGTTTAACGTCGAATCCTATCCAAGATCTCATTTATCTTATTTTTTTGAGAACATACTGCAATGATTTACGAGTACCTACCAGACTTCCAAAGTTCGCCAAAAGCAGTATCTGAAAAAGTAATTGATTACCCAATACAATGCAATTAAAGATTAATTGAATTATTGATGGGCTCCTAATACATCAATTATTTGCGATGCCTACTTTGGTAAAGCTTAGTTAAGAACAGAAGGTTTATGTGAAACTTTTTTCCAACTACCTTGGTCTAATTTCTAACATTACCAAGTCCGGGGTCCGATCAAATATCTGAAATTTTGTTCCAGAATTACTAGATAGTTTTTAAGCTATTGCGTAGCTTTTATCGCGGGCTCTGAGCGCGGCGACCGAATCAAGAAATTCCGTAACGAAAATACCTAAGGAAAAAAACCTAACGCTCGCCATTTCAGTTCGGGAGACTTCGTCAATCATAAAAAACATCCGTCATAAAGACAATTTACTTTTTCTTACTGATTCTAAACGGCCAGCTACAAAAGGATGTTTTCACAATGAAACCTGCTTATGAAATTCTCCTACAACAAAGCAGAGTGGCGCAGATGATTTTGCACCCCAAAAAAGAACCACCGCTACAAAATGCTCCGAATACCTCGAATCTGGCAATTCAGGAAGTTCTTTTTTTATTTCATTTATTTGGGATGCGTTTGCTTTTGAATCTAGTCTAGGTCAAAGGTGACAGAGATAGAGCCTGCGATAGTGTGGACCAGTAGAAATCAATTTCTCTCTAATGACCGGGCTACACGAGGCTAGTTTTTCAAGCTAGTTCTCTTTTAAACTGTCTTGGCTAGCTGACCTGACTTGGAATATGCTTGTTCTGTTTACATGAGGCTAAATTATTTTAAGCTAATATTATTGCTGTGACCAAGGTGACCACACGTCCAAAATGAACTGCACGCGAAAAAAAACATTATTCGACTGACGCAGTTACTTCAAAAACTGTGCCAATTCGCACTAGACCTACTAGAAGATGAATTACAAAAACGGGTGTGAACAAGACCTTGGATTTTAAAAACAGATCAACGTGGATCATCTGATTTACTTTTGGAGGAATTTCGCAACGAAGATTTAGGGGAATATAAGAGTATTTTGTATGACTTAGTTTGGGCATCTTAAAATATCAAAAACACGTCGCAGAGAAACAAACAACACGCGTGGTTACTGCTTTCGTCAAATGAAAACTAGCTTCGCCGGCCACATGAAGCTAGTACACAAGCCAGGATAGTAAAATTAGTGGTGGGGGGCGCTTCTAGCCTAAAAAAATACAACTCCATTCTATTATAAACTGTCCTGGCTTGTCAACTAGCTTACTAGTTTACTAGCTTAAAAATGAAGCTAGTTTTGTCTACACGAAGACAGAAGTACTAGCTTGCTAGCTTACTGACACTCGCTTTCTATCCTAGCTTGAAAAACTAGCCTCGTATAGCTCGAGCATAATTTCAAAGAGATTCGGGTTATATTCGTTCGGGAACACAAACGCAAAAATATATTTTATAAACAACCGATCACAGTCCTTCGTGGATTTTTTCCCCGAAATTATTTTATGGCAATACATTATTTGGGAACTTCTTAGCATTAACGATAACAAGGTTCTATTGACATATGTTTACACGTGGATTGATAAATAAGTCAGCTTTGGGTTTAGGTTTTTCTTTGAAATTCCGTTTTTTGAAGGGGCATATCTTTTGATTTTTGTGTTTATGACTTTTCAATTGATATAATTATGTCACCGTCAGTAAAATCTAGGAAGTCTTACTAAGTAAAAGATACAACGTTATTTTTTGTTTATGCGAAACCCGATACACCTGTCCAATATTTTAGTGTAAAGAATCTATGTACAAAATTTTAAAACCGTATCATAAAAAATCACAAAGTTATAAGCTTGTATATTACCTGGTTGTCCGTTCAAAAACTTGCTCATTTCGTGGTACACCCGCGTAAACCACGTCTACTGTGTTATACACTCGTGATAATAGTTTGGCAATAGGTACCTAACCATACGGTGATTGTATTGCAATTAACTGGTAATAAAATTTTAGTAAAATATTTTTGAAAAAAAAATATAACTTGGTGTACAATCATTGGAACCGAATCAGTTACTGATTCTGAAAAAACTATATTCAGGTTTCGCATATACTAAAAATAATGTTGTATTCTAACTTTTTGTCAGTTTGTTACTTACTGAAGCAAATAAGTTGTATTGGGTTTGTGTCTTGCCCTAAATCCAACAGAATAATATGACTTTAGCATTTGTTTTAAGTAGCTTCATTATTGTTTTGTCATTTCAACATTTTTCTGTATTATAGGTATGTATAACAACAAAGTAGTCTTATGAAATTGTTGTTGAATATTTTATTTTTAAATTAATATACAACATTATTTTTTGTTAATGCGAAACCCGATACACCTGTCCAATATTTTTGAGTAAAGAATCTACGTAAAAATTTTTATAACCGTATCATAAGAAATCACAAAGTTATAAGCTTGTATATTACCTGGTTGTCCGTTCAAAAACATGCTCATTTCGCGGTACACCCGCGTAAACCGCGTCTCCTGTGTTATATACTCACGATAATAGTTTGGCAATAGGTACCTAATCGTACGGTGATTGTATTGTAATTAACTGGTAATAAAATTTAATTAAAATATTTTTGAAAAAAAATATAACATGGTGTAAAAATTATTGGAATCGAATCAGTTACTGATTCTGAACAAACTTTATTCAGGTTTCGCATATACTAAAAATAATGTTGTATTCTAACTTTTTGTCAGTTTGTTACTTACTGAAGCAAATAAGTTGTATTGGGTTTGTGTCTTGCCCTAAATCCAACAGAATAATATGACTTTAGCATATGTTTTAAGTAGCTTCATTCTTGTTTTGTCATTTCAATATTTTTCTGTATTATATGTATAACAACAAAGTAGTCTTATGAAAATGTTGTTGAATTTTTTATTTTTAAATTAATATCTATCTATACTTATAATAAATTTGTAGAAAAGTGGTGTCTGTACAGTGGAAATATACAAAAAAAAAGTAGCAGGGGTTGTTATTTTATCGATGCCGAACCCGAAACTGTAATTAATTTTTTTTTTGTCTGTTTGTCGGTTTGTCTGTTTGTCTGTTTGTCTGTTTGTCTGTGTGTTTGTGCACGCTAATCTTCGGAACTACTGGACGGATTTGAATGATTTTTTTTTGTTGTATAGGTGTTATAGTCAAAGTCCGATACACAGTCTCTTCGCGGAAGGACTGGTTTATCCTAGGTTTGGCCAAAGCCATCAGGCAATCCCCGAAATACATTTCAATTTCGCCCTTTGCCTGAAGTATTTTTAGTCAAACCCAGGAGCTCCTAACTTTTCAGTCAAACGTCGAAAGTAAATTATTCTGTTTCGGTTTTGGCCTAGTCAATCCTAGAAGCGACTGCAAAACTCGGTCAAACGTTGATCTGAACATGTTTAAACAGGTTCATAATGTCTCTCGCGGTGTTCCTGTTTATGGGTGCCCTCTATCTGGCAGAAACTTGTTTCTCCGAAACCTATTTGGCAGAACTCACTTGGCAGAAACTTTTTTAAACGAACATTGTTATGGTATAAAATTTTTTTAATATAATTGTTTTTATGTCCGAATTTAAATTGGGATACTTTTAAGATGGCAGAATTGTATTGGGCATAATTACTTTTGTCAGAGTTACAATTTTGCATATTTTCATTTAGCATAACGTTTATTTAGAGCGCCGATTATTTGGAATAATTTGACTTGGTATACTTCGAAGATCACAGAATTTCAGAATAGAAATAATTTAATAGTCATAATAAAAAATAAAAAAATTGTTTTATAAAATCAATATGGTGTGCTACAAAAGTTAGTGACAGAAATGAATCGCTGCAAAACCGACTTCACGTAGTCTTCTCTGCCCTACCCCTAGAGTGTAATTTATAATCGCGTAGGCGCGGAGGGACGAGGCGGCCCGTGAGCTGAGGAGCAGGTGGTTTTAACGCACACCGCCGCGGCTGAGGCTGGCCGGCTTGCCGGCCAGTAAGCCGAAGCTGCGGTGGTGGGCGTAAAATCATCTGCGACGATTAGCTCGCGTGGGACCACCAGAGACCCGCAGCGCCGCCGGAGCCGTGACAGAAGCCATGCCTGCTGCATGTGCTGAATGCTTGCTGCATGCTTACTGCATCATCTTACTGTCTGGGAAATAAAAACCACACAATTATGCAAAAGATGGTTCTGGTTGTGAACTTTCTACGAAATGATGGTTATACTTATTGATTATTATGGAAATGAAATTTATGCCTAAAGATGATTCTGACTTACAAAATTATGGGTTTCGGTGTTATGGTAAATGAGTGTATGCCAAACGATTATCTGCGAAAAGAGGTTTATGCTATCCGTTGCTATGCAAAATAAAATTATGACGTAAAAAGTTCTGCTATAAAGGGTGGACCCCCTGTTTATACCTAATCTTACAAACTAACCTCCGTATATTCCAAAGCATTTATTTATTTATTTTATACTTTATTGCACATCGTACAAAAGGCGGGCCTAATGCCACACGGCATTCTCTCAAAGCATCTCAAATATAAAAGTGAAAATCACGTAAGCTGACCAATCAGGTGTCAGAACTGGCAGAGTTAAGCGGTTCTTAAGACTTTAAAGCTGCTTAAATGATAAAATGCTTCCAAATATACGAAGATAAGACACTTCATACCTATATCGGAGTTTGACTCGTCAAACCCCGATTTAATAAAATTGTGTTTTGACGTTTGCCTGACCAAATTAGTCTCTCCCAGGTTTGACGAAAATTGTTTAGTCAAAGGCCGAAAATTTACATTTGTTTGGGCTTTGACTAAGTCATTCAGTCTGACCTGAGGATTGACCAGTCCAACCTAGGAGCGCCGGAGCTTCGGAGTTTGCCTATAACATAGGTATTAAGTTCGATTAACATATAGGCTATAATTTATCTTGGAAACTTGAACACCTGATGCAGAACTGCTACAGACCTGCTAAACTATAAGAGATACAAAAATGATGCCATAGCAAAAATTGTTCAACGTGATGAGCATTTTCTGTTGAGAGAATAAAATTGAAGATCCTGGACACCTGATGTGGAACTTCAAGAGCCCAGCTATACTATAACATATACAGGAATGACGTCTTAGCAAGAGTTGTTCAGCCTGATGAGCACCTTCTGTTGATGTATAAAAATTGAAGATCTGGAACACCAGATGTGGAACTTCAAGAGCCCAGCTACACTATAACATATACAGGAATGACGTCTTAGCAAGAGTTGTTCAGCCTGATGAGCACCTTCTGTTGATGTATAAAAATTGAAGATCTGGAACACCTGATGTGGAACTCCAAGAACCCAGCTACACTATAACATATACAGGAATGACGTCTTAGCAAGAGTTGTTCAGCCTGATGAGCACCTTCTGTTGATGTATAAAAATTGAAGATCTGGAACACCTGATGTGGAACTTCAAGAGCCCAGCTACACTATAACATATACAGGAATGGCGTCTTAGCAAGAGTTGTTCAGCCTGATGACCACCTTCTGTTGATGTATAAAAATTGAAGATCTGGAACACCTGATGTGGAACTCCAAGAGCCCAGCTACACTATAACATATAAGGCAATGACGTCTTAGCAAGAGTTATTCAGCCAGATGAGTACTCTTTGTCAACTTATAAAAATTGTAGATCTGGAACACCTGATGTGGAACTCCAAGAGCCCAGCTACACTATAATATATAGGTACAGGAATGACGTCTTAGCAAGAGTTGTTTAGTCTGATGGGCATTTCCTGTTGTCTTACAAAAATGAAAGATCTGGAACGTCTGGAATCGTCTCGCGCATCCCGTTGCTTTCCCGTCCCCAGGCTCCTAGAATTCGACATCAGACGTTTCAGATCTTCGATTTTGACGTCCCCGACTGCTGGCATAAGCAACAGGATCCGCGTACGAAGTCGCGGGCAGAAGCTAGTATAAACTAAAAACACTCAATGAAAAACTGAAAGTGATAAGCAGCGCTCAGAGATTTCAAGAATTAGTAAATAAACCTTTAACCACAGAATATAAGGAAATAGCAGAATCCTTATAGAAAAAGCGATGACAAGTTATGATTAGTAAGTGAATAAAGCGAAAAAACCACGATGTCACAGAAAGAAAAAAGAAAAGATATAACTTTTCCAGATAAGTGAAAACTTCAGTTTCCAAGTCGCAAAAATTTTATTTCCCGCTAAGTTTCAACAAAAAAGGCGAGTCGTGACACCAGATATTCTCAAAGTTTCCACTCCTTTTCCATTTCCATTCAGTTTTCAAGTGAAGTGGACGTCATAAGAATCTCGTGTCCCACAGAAATGGTTCTCCGATAGTATTCTTACCATATTCTTTGTGAAATATTCTCGTAGCGGACTACAGTATGGTCACGTAGAATCTTGGCAGGCGTATCCACATGCCACGGAGGAATAAGTAAATGGAGTGTTAGAAACTAGTTTGCGTTACATGACGACTACCTTAAATATCCGTCTAATTCTAGAACGCTCTAGAATTATTCAAGTAAATAATATGCAGCATATCTATTCTATGAGGACAGAAATTTATTCTACGAGGGTTTCGGATAACTGGTCGGTACCGAACCATAAATATTATTATAAATCTACCTTTATTAACCATCTCATTCCTGCAAGGTGGCTAAATATAATTTAATCATGCTTGCTGTGTTTGTTTATACAAACCGAATCTCCCTTTATGTCTACTCTAATTATGCTTTTTTATTTCTATTGTTGTGACTGTGTATCTAATGCAGCGGTAGGCAAAGTAAGACCCGCGATTTTTTCTTTTTTAAATTAGGAGATAAATTAAATAAAAATAAATTTTTCTTTTTTAAATTAGGAGATAACTTTATTTGTTTATTTAAAATTAAAGTAAAACTTTCCGTTTTGCCACTTTGTGACCTTTACCTACCAATAGGTTGCCTACAGTACCTAATTGCCGGACTAATGGAAAACGAATTATAGAACCAACCTGCCGACTGGATAATCATTTCTCCATTTGTTTTTTAGCGTGTTAATATCATCGAATGAGTCCTCCCACCCAGGGTAGGGCGGGAGGGACTGTCTGACACGTACTGACTAAAATCCACGGTGTCCTTTAATAGCCCTTTACGTTCCGGGGTCACGGTAATTGATTAGTCCTGCGACCCCGGCAGGCTTTGGCCCTCTATAGAGGGGTCCGTCATAATGCTGGAACTCTTTGAGGCGCGCGTGGAACATAATGCGCCGTCGACCCGGGCATGGTCCATGGTCGGACAGCGAGTCGCCCATTACTCGCCGCCCGCATGCCCATGCCCATTTCACCATGACATGGAGTTATTTTCTTGTGTATGTTTTTCTAACAGCCGAGTGACAACGTGATTAATAGATGTTGAGTGTCAAACAATACAATGCGATACTCATTTTGTTAAGCTATTTGTAACCCAAGTAGTATCTAGTAGGAAAGATATTCTATGATCACCCACTCTCTATTAAAGCTTTAAATTGAAAGATTTTACGAATGTAATAACAATAGGAGCAACAACATCGTAATAGTGTTCAAAAATATTGAAAGTCTTCTCTTATGAACAATTTTAAACTGAAAATATTATATTCTCCTAATACGTATATGAACTAAATTCAAAGCAAAGTGAATTGTTAAAGGACTACTATATAATTCCATTTGCTACCTATTCTATGTTTACAGTACACGCTACACGAGGTACAAAACTTAGTCGCGTTCTGTTTTGACATTTATCCGTTTTCCCTTTGTGACCGCGCATGTCTCTATTAGGGTTGGTGCACAATTATTGTATCAAAGCGTTTCGGATACAGACCACCGCCCGTTTTCACGGTTTTCCGTTCGCTGGCAATAACACGATCATAGTACGGCGTTGCGCCTGGCAAAATTGGTTCTACGAATTTATTGATTGGGTTCATTCTGATGTTCTACATTTCGGTTTAGTTTTAATTGATAACTGCACTGTGTAATTATAACATTAATATTCTTCAATTTAAATAATGCATGTTGGTTGTTGTTTAATGCATAAATAAATTGAAAATCATTCCGTTAGTTGGAGTATTGAAAAATAATGAATACGTATTTTTTGTATTGAACACACAGAGTCAATATTCAATGAATACAATCAATCAATATTGACAAAGTCAGTTACGTAAATAAAAGAAAAAATATAGGTCAAACATTTTTTGATATTTCGGACTAATTATTATTTTTTGAGTCAATAGCTTATTATTATCAGCGAATTTGAGCAAATATTTCTCTGTCATTATTACTAAGTTATTCGATCTTCATTTATTCGTGATTATGTTGCGGAAATAATAGCGAATCAGTGGACTTACTGTAACCACACAACGGATCTGTTTTGTGATTTTTATTTATTTACTAGCTTCTGCCAGCGACTTCGTACGCGGATCCTGTTGCTTATGCCAGCGACAATGGGGTCGTCAAAATCGAAGATCTGAAACGTCTGATGTCGAATTCTTAGAGCCTGGGGACGTGAAAACAACGGGACGCGCACGCCGATTCCAGACGTTCCAGATCCTTAATTTTTGTAAGTCATCAGGAAATGCCCATCAGACTAAACAACTCTTACAAGATATTATTCATATTTATGTTATAGTGTAGCTGGGCTCTTGGAATTCCACATCAGTTGTTCCAGATCTCAATTTTCATACGTCAACAGAGAATGCTCATTAGGCTGAACAACTCTTGCTAAGACGTCATTCCTATATATGTTATAGTGTAGCTGGGCTCTTGGAGTTCTACATCAGGTGTTCCAGATCTTCAGTTTTTATACGACAACAGGGAGTGCTCATCAGGCTGAACAACTCTTGCTAAGACGTTATTACTGTATATGTAATAGTGTAGCTGGGCTCTTGGAGTTCCACATCAGGTGTTCCAGATCTTCAGTTTTTATACGACAACAGGGAGTGCTCATCAGGCTGAACAACTCTTACTAAGACGTTATTACTGTTTATGTAATAGTGTAGCTGGGCTCTTGGAGTTCCACATCAGGTGTTCCAGATCTTCAGTTTTTATACGACAACAGGGAGTGCTCATCAGGCTGAACATCTCTTGCTAAGACGTCATTATTGTATATGTAATAGTTTAGCTGGGTTCTTGGAGTTCCACATCAGGTGTTCCATATCTTCAAATATATTTTCTCAGCAGAAAGTGCTCATCACGTGGAACATTTTTTGCTGTTGCGCTATTTATGTATCTCTTATAGTTTAGCTGATCTTTTGCAGTTCTGCATCAGGTGTTCAAGTTTCCAAGACAAATTTTTGCCTATATGTTGCCCAGACTTAATAGCTATACATGAAAAAAAAAACAATCAAATCCGTCCAGTAGTTCCGAAGATTAGCGTGCATGGAGTAACTTCTCCCGTTTTCCTAACATTTCCCTTCACTGCTCTGCTCCTATTAATTGTAGCGTGATGAAAAGTATTCTATAACCTGCCCAGGAGTATGAAAAATAATTGTACCAAGTTTCGTCAAAATCCGTCGAGTAGTTTTATTTCTATAACGGTTATACAGACAGACAGACAGACAATAATTTTTTTAATTGCATTTTTGGCATCAGTATCGATCCCTAATCACCCCCTGATAGTTATTTTGGAAATATATTTCATGTACAGAATTGATCTCTCTACAGATTTATTATAAGTATAGATAGATAGATAGATTTTCCATTTTACAACTATAATTACAGGATGACAACCTAATGCGATAGTGTACACACAGTTATATGAGTTAACTACTACATTTTGTAACTAATTACAAATAAAGCATTTCTTTTAAATTCACTCAGAAAACAATGAAACAAATCAATGTCACTAGTTATGAGGTTGAGAGTGCGGAGTGCACGCGACAGTGGCGCCTCACCTAACAGATTGGTTCGCGCGCGGGGCTCCACCAGCAAGCGTGGCTGTCGGCGGCGTCGCCCCATGTACCGTGATGAAATTAGTTGAATGAATGAATGAATGAATGAATGTTCATTTATTTGTAAGAATATAGGTAACATACATATGTTCTTAAAATCTAAAAAAATTGGTTTCACTATATTCGACATACCAGCTGTTTACGCCATTAACCGAATTACTTAAATTCGCGCGCGGGATGTGGTCTCGAGTATCCCTTCCTGTCCTTATCCCACTCACACGCATCACCAAACGCCGAGCTAGAAAAGGACAGAGAGCTCGATGTCAACGTGCGACTGCAGCGCTAACAACACAGCTTTAATAATTCAAAAAGGAACAGTTCAGTGCAATTATCATCATGGCTGAGTGCGCGTCTTAGCAGCTAATTTTTATAAAAACTGACAAAAAGACTATCTCCGCTATTAAACTGTTCGGGTTCTGAGTGCTTTCCTAATAGTGTGCTAATAAAGCCGGCCGGCAGTAAAATAAATAAAACAAAGAGTGAAGAACATTCCGTGCACCCGAGGTACCTACACTCCAGTGTGTCCACGAGCCGCTGATGCTGGACGAACTTCAGAAAACTGGTGAGTCCTAATCATCTTTCTCCCGTTCCAACTCCAACCGCTCCGCAGATTACCCATACAGTCCACATTCCGCAAGGTCAGAATCAATCCTGACCATTTGATGGTCCTTTCGAACCGGATAACCTCCCTTTCGCGTTCTTATCCTATTTGGTGATAACTCTGATAGTTTACACGTATTCAAACCGCATAATTATTTGACTCCGCTTAGGTGCTAAGTTCCGATAGCTTAGCACGTAATAAAACCGCCATCTTGTAATTACCTACGCGTGTCGATCTCCCTTCTCCCGCGTAGTTAAATATTTTATTTGATCTGTTTCGCTGTCTAAGTAGTAACTCAAGTCAGATATAACTAGGGTTGCCAACTATTTTTTCAAGAAATAAAGTATTTTCAGGTCTATGAAGATAATTAAACAGTATTTTAGAAAAACGAACAGTATTTTATTTATTTATTGTTTTAAATACAAATTTTTTGGAGCTTCTCGCACAACTTTTACAATCATTTTTAAAAACTTCATACGCCTCATAACAATTAAAACTGAAATTAAAATAAATGAGGAGCTCATTTTTTATTAAATTGATAGAGGCTCTATTTCTATCATCCTGCCACTTAGAATTCATTACTGAAAAAACTCTTTCAGTAAATGCATAGGTAGCAGGAACAGAAAGTAGTTAGGAAACAATTTTAGTTATGTTTTTAAATTCTTCTGAAGTGTTTACTAATAAATGGCACCACTTTTGGCTAGTAGGTACTCATTTCAAGAAAATCTTTGTTTGTAAACTCGGTGTGATTTGTTTGTGGCTGCGCTGCACTGAGTAGTGAGCGCCCTCTGACTAAATAAAAACAAATTTGTGAGCGTCTTATAAGTGTAACACATAATAATGTGTCTGCATTTTGATGCTGAAAACAGTATTTTGTATACTTTTTTTTTGTTCAACAGTAAAAAGTATAATTTAGTGAAAAACAGTATAATACTGTTCAAAACAGTATAGTTGGCAACCCTAGATATAACTAAATAATTGCATAATTACCTACTGTTTTCACACGCCAATCGTGATAGAAAAACGTAGAATCTTACCGCTTATCCATCCTACTTATGTACATAGGTCGCGTTTGAGTTATAGCTACCATACTTACTAAGTAAACCTACCTACATAGGTATATTCACTCGAATATTCAGGTATTTACCTATTTAAATAACCTAATATCCGTATTAGTAGGCTTAATATATACCTACGTCCCGCTCGTTTACATTTAACGCTCTCTGACCGCTTAATACCTAGGTAGAAGATACCTACTCATAAATAAAGTTAGCTTGTTACCGACATAGTTCTTAATACCTGTGCATCATTTGCTCAACATGGCAACTAAAATAGCAACATTACAGGCAAAAAACAATGCAATATTCGCTCGTTTGACTAGTCTCAATGATTTAGGTAAGAAAATAACTTTATCCACCGCAGATCTCCGTTCCTCGGAATCATTCATGGCGGGAACCGAAACAATAACGGTCATACGTCTGGAATTCATTTCTAATCTAGACTCCATTAATGAGCTAGGCTTTGAAAGTGATCCTAAGTTTGCACCTAATTACGAACCTCTCAATGCATTTGAAGATATTTACGCTAGAATACAGAGGGTTCGTTCCCGTATCAATGAGAATTCACCTCATCAAAACTCGCACTCGTACGAAAATAAAGGTGCGCTTCCACCGATCAAGTTACCGCCGATAAACATTCCTTCGTTTGATGGAAATATGGATAGTTGGCCTATATTTTATGAGTCGTTTAAAGCTAACATACATTTAAATGAGTCGTTAAATGATTCTCAGAGAATTCAATATTTAACAGGAACATTGACGGGTCCTGCATTAAAAATAATTGCGGGCATCATTCCATCAGGTGAAAATTACTCATCTATTTGGGAAAGTTTAGTTGAAAAATACCAAGATAAGAGAGCTTTAGGGTGTCATTACATGTCTATACTTTTTAATATCAAACCCGCGACGAATAATTCGTCCTCTTTAAATACATTCGTTGAAACTTTCAACGCCGCGGTTTCAGCATTGGAGCAATTAAAATTCGACGATCTAAAAGATTTTATGTTATTAAATATTGCAATGCGTAAAATCGATTCTGCTACCGCACATGCCTTTGAATCCTTTGTCAGAGATAAAAAAAATCCTTCTTATAAGAACTTCATTGAGTTTACAAAGAGTCAAGTTAAAATACTAGATCGTACCTCGTCGTCATCACAATCAAGCCGCGGTCCTGCCTCGGCAGTGGAACTGCACCCTAATAACAACAATGCGAAACATAACCGCCCGCGCAATACCTACCAATCACAGACGTTTGTTACGAGTGATGGCAAGGGTGTTGAGTCTTGTTTAATGTGTAATAAGTCTGATCATCAGCTGTTATACAAATGTCCCACATTTAAATCGCTTCCCGTCAAAAGCCGTTTCGATTTCGTTAAATCCAAACGAGGATGTATTAATTGCCTAAGTTTATCGCACACCGCTTCGCATTGTAATTCCACGTACACATGCAAATCCTGTAAAAAGGCCCATCATACCTTATTACATTTAGATGGTATTAATAACAATAACAAGTCGTCAAATCAACAACCACCTCCGCTCGCGCTCGCGGCCGACTCCGCGACGTTGCCGTCCTGCTCGCACTCGCAGGCTTCGGATTTGAACAACACCGCTCCCGCGAACGTGTCGCTTTGCGCTCGCTCTCCTTCGCTTCATAGTACAAACTCGCCGCGTAACATTGTACTTCTTTCAACCGCTCAAGTAAATATTTTAAATAATGACAAACAAAATATTTCTGTTAGGTGTTTAATTGACAACGCTTCGCAGGATAATTTGATTACGTCTGCATGTTGTGAACAGCTCAAACTAAAACCTATTTCGCTTTCAAATTCGTTTATTAAAGGCATCGGGTCCGCTGCACAAACGGTTCATGGATACATCCCGCTGCTTGTAACCACGAAAGATAAAAAATATTCTTATAACGTTACCGCGTTGGTAGTTGATAAAATTACCGACCGCATGCCTTCCGAATATGTTGACACTTCGGTAGTGCAACATTTGGTTGATTTGCCGCTCGCTGATCCGTATTGGCACATTCCGGGTGAGGTTGAGTTAATACTCGGCGCTCAGCTGTTTCCGCACTTGTTATTGGAAGGTAGGGTTGTCGCGCCCCCCGCTCCGTCCGCTATTGAAACTGTGTTTGGGTACCTTTTAATGGGTGAGGCTCCTACTAGCAATTTTAATAAAAATAATACCGCTTACCCGTTGCAAATTAAAAACTCCGCTACCTTCTTCATGACGTGTTCTAGTGGCGTGGAGATGCGTGATCGCTTCGATGAACTTCATCTGGATAAGACATTGACCAAGTTTTGGGAAATGGAGGAAGTGTCTAGCAAGGGTTTTCTTAGTCCAGAGGATAGTCAATGTGAAGACATTTATTCCTCTACCGTATCACGTGATGCGACTGGTCGTTACTGCACCGCTTTACCTTTTTGCCGAGATCCGTCCGAGTTAGGGGACTCTCGCTCCGTCGCTGTTCGCCGACTGCTCTCATTGGAGCGCAAGCTTCATGATCCTGAGCTGCGAGCCAGTTATAATGAGGTAGTACAGGACTACATAGAGAACGATTATTTGTCCGAGGTCCCGCCTGACAGCGAGGATTATTCGCAAGGATATTTCATTCCGCATCATGCCGTCGTTCGCCGCGATAAAGAGACTACTAAAGTTCGTATTGTCCTCGACGCTAGTGCTAAATGTCATAACAACATTTCACTCAATGATATTCTTCATACAGGACCGAATCTCCAGGCGGACATTTTTGTTTTGCTACTTAATTTTCGTTTGTTTGCAATAGCGTTAGCTGCGGACATAAAACAAATGTATCTCAGAATTCTTCTTAAACCTGAGCACCGCAAATATCAAAAGATTTTATTCCGCTTTGACCCCGCGCAACCTATACGCGAATTTCAGTTTAATCGAGTCGCGTTCGGTTTAAAATGCAGCCCCTTCTTAGCTATGCGCACTGTGCGACAGCTAGCTATCGACGAACGCGACCGTTTTCCGAGAGCCGCTAAGGTGGCGTCTCATGAGTTGTATATGGACGATTTAACCACTTCTGTCCCTACAGTGGACGAAGGAAAATCTCTTTCCCGCGAACTCATTGACTTATTTAAGTCTGGTGGGTTTCATTTGACTAAATGGGCCAGTAACTCTCCTGAGTTATTAGACGCTGTGCCGCAGTCTAACCGCGCCGCAATAGAATTTTCAGATAATGAAAACCTGAAGGTGTTAGGCCTTAAATGGTTACCCGCACAGGATATATTTACCTTTTCAACCGCTCCTATAAAGGAAAAATGTACCAAACGAACAATTCTTTCGAGCATCGCCCGCTTATGGGACGTACTTGGGTTCGCTGCTCCTGTGATATTATTCGCCAAACTCTTAATTAAAGAGCTGTGGCTACTTAAAGTCGATTGGGACGATCCCTTACCCGAAGAAATACTTTCCTTATTTCAAAGGTTTAATGAGCAATTGCCGCTTCTTTCAGCGTGTAAAATCCCACGTCATCTAGGTGTAACCATCGGTTGCACGACCAACATTGTCGCGTTCGCGGACGCAAGTATGAAGGCATACGGTTGCGTCGTGTATCTCCACGTCACCGACGGCGAGGGAAATGTGCATGTCAATTTAATATGTGCCAAATCCAAAGTCGCCCCTGTCAAAGTCGTTTCGTTGGCAAGATTAGAATTATGCGCCGCAGTCCTTATGTCGAAACTGGTGCGTCTGATTTATGAAACGTACAGTGCCCGTACAAAAATTGATAATAAATTCGCATTTTCAGACTCGAAAATCGCTCTTTCATGGATTAATTCCTTACCGCATAGATGGGATATTTACGTTAGCAACCGCGTCGCGAAATGCCAAGAAAACCTCGATTCGCGTCATTTCTATCATGTCAGTGGGATAGAGAACCCCAGTGATTGTCTTTCTCGAGGTCTCTTGCCAGAACAATTACTCTCTCATCCGCTATGGTGGCATGGCCCTCCTTGGCTTTGTGCTCCTGTATCAAGCTGGCCGATCACACCTTTCCTTCCAGAGGCATGTGAGACCTTACCTGAATATAAAAGTAAAACATTCGTTTGCTCGACTTCTAAATCCGCTCCTGGTTTTCTCTATGACCTGACTCAAAAGTTTTCATCCTGGAATAAAATTATACGTATTATTGCATATGTATTGATATTTGTTAAAATATTACCGCGCAATAATCGAATTTCCGCCTCTCATCTCATAATAGCTGAAAGGTATTTAATTCGCGCTGTTCAGGGTTTTCACTTTACTCAATTAATTCATGACTTAAAAACTAATAAAGTTATTTCTTCACCGCTCAGAAAATTAGACTTATTCATCAATGAACATGGAATTGTACGAGTAGGAGGTAGACTTTCAAATAGTAACTTACCATACGAAGCTCAACATCCCGCATTATTGCCTAAACATGATCATGTCACTCACCTTTTAATTGACTACTATCACCGCCTGCATTGTCACACTGGTGCCAATGTTTTGAGCTCTTTATTGCGCCAAAAATATTGGATATTAGCGTCAAGGAATGTGATAAGGCAACGTGTTCACGCTTGTAATTCTTGTTTTAAAAATTCTCCATCTCACCTTAATACGAAAATGGCTGACTTACCAGCATACCGTGTTCAAGAAACCAAAGCCTTTGTTCATACGGGCGTGGATTACGCCGGTCCCATAAATATTACTCTAGTTAGACGCCGAGGTCAAAAAAGTCAGAAGGCTTACATTTGTTTGTTTATCTGCTTAGTAACCAAAGCAGTTCACATCGAACTAGCTTCCGATCTGTCGTCTGAAGTTTTCATTTCCGCGTTTAAACGCTTCATTTCGAGGCGTGGTCCGGTTTCTCACATGTATTCCGATAATGGAACGAATTTTGTTGGTGCTAAGTCTCAGATAAACGAATTACTTACCGACCATCGCATCGAATGGCATATGATCCCGCCCCGCGCTCCTCACTTCGGAGGACTCTGGGAGTCTAATATTAAAAGCATGAAACTTCATTTATACCGCGTTATTGGATCTCAGTTACTTACTTATGAAGAACTGTTAACTGTATTGACTCAGATCGAAACCATTTTAAATTCCAGACCGCTTTGTATTTTATCAGAGGACCCACATCCTGAGCCTCTTACTCCCGCTCACTTTATAATGGCTTCTCCCTTGACATACCTACCTGCCGCGCCTGTTTCTGAGGAAACCAAGACTGTACGTCATCGGAAAGAACTGCTAGATCAAATGGCGCATAGTTATTGGAAGAGATGTCGCTTGGAATATCTTAATTCATTACAAGTGAGACAAAAATGGCTTACTAACTCGGATAATGTTAAACCCGGTATTATTGTATTGATACATCAGGATGATGTTCCCCCGCTTCGCTGGCCGTTGGGCATTATACAGGAGGTTTACCCGGGTAAGGATGGTAGAGTACGCGTGGCCTTAGTTAAAACAGCTTCTGGCATCTTTAAACGACCTATCGTCAAACTTTGTCCATTGCCCTCTCAGTAAATTAATAATACTTAATTTAATTTCTTAGTTTAGGTAGGTAATTATGATTTAGGTATTTCATAAATTTTATTTCTTTCAATTTAATCGCTTTTCGATAATACTACGTATTATCAACCCCGGGAGGATGTTTACGCCATTAACCGAATTACTTAAATTCGCGCGCGGGATGTGGTCTCGAGTATCCCTTCCTGTCCTTATCCCACTCACACGCATCACCAAACGCCGAGCTAGAAAAGGACAGAGAGCTCGATGTCAACGTGCGACTGCAGCGCTAACAACACAGCTTTAATAATTCAAAAAGGAACAGTTCAGTGCAATTATCATCATGGCTGAGTGCGCGTCTTAGCAGCTAATTTTTATAAAAACTGACAAAAAGACTATCTCCGCTATTAAACTGTTCGGGTTCTGAGTGCTTTCCTAATAGTGTGCTAATAAAGCCGGCCGGCAGTAAAATAAATAAAACAAAGAGTGAAGAACATTCCGTGCACCCGAGGTACCTACACTCCAGTGTGTCCACGAGCCGCTGATGCTGGACGAACTTCAGAAAACTGGTGAGTCCTAATCATCTTTCTCCCGTTCCAACTCCAACCGCTCCGCAGATTACCCATACAGTCCACATTCCGCAAGGTCAGAATCAATCCTGACCACCAGCCGTACAAATATTTAGGTTTACATCTTAGTTAAGTATAATATATCATAGAGCAATGAGCATGCTTTTACATAATTTGCAATAGGTATTATAAAAATAATAATTTAATTAATTATATTATGATTACAATTCATATTAGTTAAAATTAAAATCATTCAAATTAAAATTAATATCAAAAATAGGTCAATATTAAAACGATGTTATTTCAATAGCATTAAACAAAAATAGCAACAATAATCGACAAATTAAATATTTCAACATTATTTAAGTCTACCATAATAATATGTCAAATGTTATTATAAAAATGATGATATATACGTCAATAAAATGAAACAGTAACAACCGTCAAAAATTAAAATATTCCTATTAACGTACCGTCCCCCTTCAGTTAAGTTTTACATGGTTTGTACTCAAAATATTCATTGATTACTAGTTACTGGTCCACTGACTAATTATCAGGAATTATGACAACCCTGCCAACAGTAATTTACATGAACACGCCTTTTTACATATGCGTACACTAAAATTCAACTTACAAAAATATTATTTTGATTTGTCCACATTAAAAAAAAAAAGGTTGCACTCCAGGAGTGCCGGTAGAAGTGAAAACTTTTTTGTTACTATGTTTTATTTTAAAACTGGAGTAGTACAGATATGAAATTAACTAATTTGAATGACGTCTTACTCATTTTCGATCAGGGTCACGTGACCCTGACGCGAGTTTTAAATTTTTTACCCATTACAGAAAAAGTGTACAACGCCGCTAAAGAAGTTTTCACTTCAAAAACATAGTTTAGTAAGTTTTGATAATTCGTGAGAGAAAATTAAAAAATTTAACTTTTAAACTTGTGTTGCCATTCGTCAAAGAAGATCAGTAGGTAATATTTTAGAGTGAAAAGGCATCATCTGGGTAAGCTCACTCCATCGTAGTGTAGTAGTATCCATCTTTGTCTGTGTCACTATTGACTTAGAATAGAATCAAGAGCAAATCAACTTGACTAAAAAAAAGTCTGTTTCATCTCTCGTTTTGTCAATCGCTCAGTTTCTTTTTGTCAATTAATAAGTACTGGTGGCCTAGCATTACGTCTTAAAGGCAAGGCCCCACCGCGGCGCATGCTGTGCACGCGGCGCAATTTAGCTGCGTGTATTAATGTAGTTGACAACGTGGATCTACGTTTAACTAGAGTACACACAACTATGTATATCGTGCCACTGCAAAACTGCGCTGCGATAAGCGAGCTGTACATAGTCGTGGGTCTTATTTGTGTACTCCAGTGGAAACGTAAACCCACGTTGACAGCGCTGAGCTATGTAACCGCCTATTCGAGCAAGCCACGCGTGTATCAATGACGTCAATTCGTGCGTTGCCTCTCCGTGGGTTACAGTGGACACAACGCCATAAATTTTCTTACAAAGCGAAGCTTAATACACGTGCGTAGCCTCTTCGTGCACCGCGGTGGGGCCGCGCCTTAAAGCGTGAGTGGTTCCGCTCAGTGAAAGAGATGGCGCTAGACGACTTCTATAGCTCTGTCTCTTTCCCACAGCCTAAAGACACACGTCGTAGTAGGCCACCAGACCATTAAGGGGCGCATATCTTAGAGCGCAGCAGGCATTTAGAGTGATTTCCCCCCCTCCTGTCACGTGGCATCACAGCGCTTTTCAAATGAACTTCGCTGACCCCGTTGGAAAACGTACCACCTTGAGCTTATTCTAGCCTAGTACTTTGGCAGGCCATTTAGAGTTACCTTATCCCCGCGCTGCGTGTCACGTGGCGTCAGAGTGCAAGACATACCACCTTGATCTTATACTAGCCTAGTACTTTTGCTGGTTAGTGACATTCTATCAGTTTATAAGCATAGCTGGAATTTGAAAACTTTTTACTTTTGAAAAATGCGCAATACAAAGCGTCTCAAGGAGATATCGACACGGGCATATTATTGCATACCTTCATGCATTTTTATTTCGAGAAATTCTTTGAAACATGTTTAAAATTCATCTCTCTTCAATTTATTTAATAAAAAATAGTGTATCCAAGTTAAAGCACAAGTTACTTGTGCACTAAAAGTAAAAGTAACATATTATTAGAAAAAAATAAATAAAAAACAAATAACAAATCTTTATGTAATGCAAAAAGAATATCATATCAAGTAAGGATCGAACCCGAACCTCGTAACTTACCAGTCCCGGCGTTCTTCCGTTCGGCTACCCGGTCCGCTGAGTAAACATTTAAAATAGCTGTTCATAAACTATGTCATGATTTTTCATTGGTACTGATAAAATACAGCAGAGGACGAAGCTTTATCTTTCACATTTTATGTAATCCTGGTACTATCGGGACAAATGCATGCAAATTTTACGACTCTCCTATCAAACTATAAGGCTGCGTTTCCACCAGAGATGTGCGAGGATGCGTAGCTAGGGATGTGTTTGTAAAGAACCAATAGAATCGCTTCATTTACCTCGCTTTGGTCAGCACAGCTCTGGTGAAAACGGCTAAGCGGAGCTAGATTTTTGCGCATACAAAACAAGCGAGGGATTTGTTCGAGGGATGTGTGAGAGGGATGTGTTGCGAAGGATGTGTACGAGAGATATGTACGAGGGATGTGTTGCGAGGGATGTGTAAGTGGGATATGTTGCGAGGGATGTGTTGTGTCTTCACTCCCACTACACCGCACCCTCGTCGCCACATTTCACAGCTACGCTACACATCCTCATAGGCACATTTTCATGCACAGCTTTGGTGGAAACAACCACACCTTTTACAGCACAGCTAAACATCCTCGCACGACACATTTCCATCGCACATCTCTGGTGGAAACGCAGCCTTACTGACTGAAGTGAAGCGATGCGCGCCGGCCGTGACAATTTATAAGGGGCCATAACTTGTCCTAAATTCAGGATCCGATAATCAGAATATGATTTAGAGTAAGAAACTTAGTCGCCAAAGCATGTACTAAATCGTGTCTTAATTAGGATGCTACTCGTCCTAAATGCAATTACACTTTCCTGAATTATGGACGTCCTGAATATCGGAGCCTGAATTTAGGACAGTGTAAATTGCCCCTTATGTTTTGAAAGTCTAAAATAGTTTGAAACACCGCCCGCCGTGATGATATCTTTCGTAATATGTTTGCCTGGTAAGATCGTCAAAAAATGCCCTTAAAAATGAATGAAGGAACTTCGTGAAAATAAATGTTTGTTTACTTACGCTAATGTCAAAGAAACTCTTTCATATCTATGATCGCCTAGTACTAAAAACTTCGTGTATGACTTGTTAGAGCAGTGTTGTATAGTTTATGTGGCAGATTAGATAGAGACAAAGATACCATAAGAGAGAAACATCGAAGATATCATGGTGTCTCTGTCACACGACAGTGACAGAAATATACTTCGATGCCGCATGCACTGTGTCTGTAATGTAACCGTTGCGTTTTATGCTTTCCTGTTAACGTGGCTATAAAATTACACTAAATGGTTAAAACTCAGAAATAAATGATATTACGTATATTATATCGATCACTAGCGGGGGGAATGGCGCGAGCCAGCAAAAGCGACACAGGTCCTACCTCGGACACGCCTCGCGGGCGACTGAAGCAATGCACGTAGGGCACGTCGTTATATAGTTAAGGGTAAAAAAAAAACAGAAATATTTAGAAAAAAAGTAACCGGAAATTCCTCTGACAAACATCATTACCTATCTATTGATATGTTTTTAGGACCAAAAGCATGGTCTACTTCAAGTACCACTGAAAAAACGTTAAAAAAATCTCTATTTTCGCGATTTTTTTTGATCAAGGCAAGTTATAAATATCGCGTTTTCAACTGCAAATTAATTTAGATAGTTCATTGAACTACAACATATATTTTTTTCGGATCGAAAAAAAGAATATTTGATTGTTTATTGTTGAATCAAAAATAGGTCGATTCCTGATTACCTGGCCTTAAACTGTACTTACACAAATCAAAAAAAATAAAAATCAGCTCTTTAGTTAGGTATACGGTGTAATGAACATTCATTAAAACACATAAATTGTTAGTCTAATCTAAATAATGTCACTACTGACATGAGAATTTGAAACGCGTTCTAATAGTGCTTCATCGCACTAAGTTTGTTTGCATTCATTAAGTAAAATTGTTTTCTAATTCACAACTATTAACTTTGTAAAGCTATTTAGAATATCGTTATATTAAAATTCTTGAAGTTCCTATGAAATGCTTTACATCAAATGTTTAATCTTTGACATTAAAATAAGGTTTCCAGAATTCATATAATAAATAAATATTGACTGTTTTTTTTTTCAATGTGAAACCCATGATTTATAATTTGAAAGAATAAAACAAATTTTCTTTTTTTTTCCATCCACTTTATTAGGTAATAATATTTGTTTTGTAAACACCATCACCCAAGGTGAAAAAACAGGAAAACGCTTGTACAATAAAATCATTAACATCTTATATTGTTATTTAGTTAAAGTAATAATATTTATACATATTTATTTGCGAGCATTAAGCATTTTATAACAGAACCGTTTAATTATATTTAAATACAAGCAATTGTGAATATTATTTTCAGCAGATATGAGATTCAATATATAAAAAATAAATATTGGAAGAATTTCAGATCCATTTTATTACTAGCTGAATAAAATATTTATTGTATCTTATTTGCATGCTATTTGAAGGCCCACGTATAAAAAAATGGAGAGTTATATTATTTGAATTAAAACTTGTATGTTACAATTTATATTTTTCAGAGGCGTGCCTGAGCAATTGGACTGCTGCGCTGTGTATCGCGGGTTCGATACCCGCACGGAACTAGTATTTGTATGATCTGCAAGTAGTTGTTCCGGGTCTGGGTGTTTGTGTGTATGTGAGCGTCTATGTTTGTAAACGCACCCACGATACAGGTGAAATTCCTAGAGTGGGCCAACGATTCTTAAAAAAAAAAATTAAGTGCGAATCCGAATACGATGGAAAAAATTTCAAACGTTCTGTAATTCCATGTTTTTTACATGTGACAATTTTTTGTAAATATTCTTAATTATGTGAACTTTATTTAGTATCTACGTAAAAAAATCGAAATATTTTTTTTCTTAAAAAATTTTTCGACAACGGCAACAGTTTCGACGTAGAAAAATCAAGCTAAAAATATGTGAGCAACAAATTGAACAAACTTGTGGTTCCAGCGAGTCTGTTTTTTTTGTTTGTGTGGTTTAATTCTCCTCGGCTCGTACGTCAAATCGTTGCAAAACGAGAGTTTTGGTACGACGCCAGTTTCCGAAACGCAGTTTTATATTTCACTTGTTCAACATACAAACCGGTTCTTTTTCTTTTTCAGTGGCTTTTGCTTGAATGTTTATGGGGAATTAAGTTTTTAAAAATTGGATTTTAATTTTTATACCAACTTTGCGCGAGGCGGAGATGTAATTTCAAGCTTGTTCGCTGTACTTTATATGATAGTCTAGAGAAAATGAAACGTGGAAAAATGCTAGTCGACGTACTGACATATTAAGTTGAGAGTCGGAATGTTTTTGATTCAGTTACTTTATATGCAGTAAACTATTGGCGCAATCGCAACAATGATTTTTTGCACACGATCAATGCATAATGTCGTATTTATTGCACTTTCGAACCTACGAATCTACACATATTTATACCTACGTCTCTTTGTGTAATTGTAGAGACGCGATATACAGTGAAGCATGTCTTACAACGCAAATAAAATCTAAGAGATGATCATACTCGTATGTATCTAATAGTCTTGGGTCCACGAAGTCCATTATGACTTCTTCATAGAAAGGAGACCGTATTTAATTTTCGAGCGATTATATGTATGAAAACGTTATACATGGTATTTATGAAATGCTTCTGTTATCTAAAAATCAAGTTAAATGGCATACAACGGTCTATGATGGTAGTACATTATAGTTATATAATATTTTCACCAATTTTCAATAGTGCAATCTGTTTTCATAGGGTTTCGAGTTCTAGACGGTAGATAAATAACAATCACTTTCAAAGTTTAACGAAATTCAACAGAACTTTTTTAGCTAATGTCTATTGAATATATTTCTGACTTTTCCATCGTCGTGATCACTTATCTATCTGGGCCCTTAGCTCGACCCTCGTAATGGATTTTTTTGAAGATTAATTTTTTTGACGTTTTCTATTTTTTTGAAATGACGGTCTTGTCGGTAATCACGAATTGTCTTTTAAATTACACCTCTTTTATAAAACTCTTACTTTAATTTTGAGGAATTATTGTGAAATAACATTATTAAGAAATGTGAACGACTGAACGTCCATGAGAAAACACGATTTCCCATGTGTATCAACCCTTACTTAGATACGGCATTACGTATCTTCGTAAGACATATTTTTTGTTTTACTTGTACACGAACGACAAATGGTACTTAATTTGCATCCTCAGCGGGCATTTTATATATGTAACACATGTTTTGAGTAATGTCATGCAGTTCTTCAGAATTTCTTATAAGACTTGTAAGTGGTGAGCTTACAATAAATTATTTTGTTGGAAAAAAATATTGCGGTGAATATTAAATCCTTGTATGTATGGTTGTTCCATGAAGTCTGACTGTAGAAAATGTGTTACAAAAAGTAATCTGTCAACCAGTGGCTCCTGTACTCGATGCCGCCGCCGCCATCGCTTCGCCATACGCTAGTGTTTCATTTTTGCGGCGGTGGCGTCGCAGTCGTGAAGGTATCCACAGCAAAGCGGCGCGGTGGCGGAGCGGTGGCGATGCGGCGTCGGCATCGTGTACAGGAGCCCTAATAGTAGGGGAGCCGAGGATGCTAAATTTGCAGTTACTCGAGCGTCATGGCGACCTATTGGATTTGAAAGATTATGTTCTAAAAAGAAAAAAAGTTTCTGACAAGTTTTCTATTTTAGTGGGGGGGAGAGTGCTTTTTTTTTTACGTGGCAAAATCATCAAATGAGTCCTCCCACCCCGGGCAGGGCGGGAGGGACTGTCAGACTTCTACTGACTAAAATCAATAAAATGGGGGGGAGAGTGTGTAAACAGTTTTAAAACTGTAAAAAAAGCAGTTATAAAGGGCTTTTTAAGAAATACGGTGGATTTTCGTCAGTACGAATGGAAATACACTTCAGATTATGTGATAAATATTTAATATTCTTAACTCACCAATAAAACAAATGACATACAAATTAAACGTATTAATGAAATGGCGGTTTCCACATGTTTACGAAGCTGATTACGAGTTAACTTCTGTTCAGCACAGTAGTGGAAAGTTCTGGAAAGTTGAGCGGTAAACGGAATTTGTACTTCAATAAATATTTCAGTAGTATACTTGGGAATCCACAAACATCTTATCTGCAAAGTTTCTGGAATATTCCGAAACTTTCACGCGTAAAGTATGAAATGATTAAGATATATATTTTTTCATCGTGTTCCTTCAGATTTTTCTATTACAAAGAGTGAAATATTACATGGTTTGTGGTAATTTTATTTTGTAGTTAGGAAAAGTTATGCCTTAAAAAGGCGTGAGGCGTAGATTGAGTATACGGTGGTTGCTCGCGTAATGCTTATGAGATAGCGTTAGTACGAAACAGTTTTTGTCAACTGTTATTTATTTAATGCGATATTATATTTTTTTATTAAGGATAATGTTTATGGGTGAATCTTGAGAGGCTAATTTTACGTTGTCCGAAGAAAAAAACTACCCGTAGTATTTAAATTAGAAAACAAAATATTTTTTTTATGCTACTATATTGTATGATCTTACTGTTGCACGATAGTTTTTGTGTCTAATTTGGTTCTAAACAGTCGAAAAAAAATCCAAAAGGCTTAAAAATTGATAACCCTGGCGCGTCCGCTGCACATTTCGCAAACAAAATACCAATAAAACTCTTACTTACGAACGTAAACAAAATAAACAGTGTGGTCTAATTGCTACCAGGATTGTTGTAGATATATTTAAAAAAGATACAGCATGTATATTTATGATAGTTTTTTTTTAAATTACAATATAAAGTTTGTCCGAGACTAAACAGTGATTCCCGTGGCGCGTCACAAATCTTCGTATATCTTAGTAGAATTTTAAAGAAGATTGTCTCCGTGCCGTCGCATGTGCGCTGCTGGTAGTGCTTCGTACGTCTTTGTGAAAGATTACGCCGCTCGTTGGTCCAGGACGAAATTATGAACATAAGTATTTGATTCCCCTGGTTTTGGTTTCGCTAGCTCGTTGATTACCCTGACCACGTTTTCAAATGCAATTTGTGATTTAACGATTTGTGGTCGGGTATTGAAAGTGATAAATTGTTAACGAGACTGATTAGTATTATATAGAGGCTACTTTAAAATAGTAATAAAACTTGATTTTCCTCTACCTTTTTTTGATTCCCCTGGCCAAAAAAAATTAAAACGTCATATATTGGGAACCATCCGGCCTAAAGTGATGCCAATTCGTGAAATGTGTTTATAATGAAGCTAAATTTTATATTACATTGTCAGTTATAAAAAATCTATTTAAATAAATTTCGCCAAGGGAATCACCTGAATATTCCGAATCTCAGGATTCACCCTTATTCACGACGGAGAGAGAGAGAGAGAGGTAATATATATTTCTCTCTCGTTTTTATTCATCATCATCTACAGCGCAACGTCATCCATCGTGGCTCACTTTGCTTGTCAAGCTCCACGTCCCACCTATACCTATAATTATCAATTTTTGTTTGATCCAAAAAACCTCATCAATTTGACAAAAATAATCTCATTTTCCAGACGCTTCGAATGACACCAGTTTCAAATCTGCTGGATGCCTTCACCCAGGTTAGGTTAGCAAATTTCCCTCTCCTTTGAAACACGAATAGAAATAATTCACTATTTTCATTAGGTACAATGACGAATAATACCATTTCGAAATCTGCATTAAATTGACAAAAACGTGTTGCCATACGTTTTTTTCATGATATGGTTGCTTAAACTTAGTCACAATGAAAATTTACTTCAATTTTTTCACCAAGACAAGTTTATATTTAAAAAAAAACGTGTAATAGCAGTGTTACTATTAATTGCTCATCTAATAACTCAGTTAATGTAGATTATTTTAACAATAAAAAACCGATGGAATTTATAAATTTATGGTCGTGGTGTGCAAGAATTTAAAATAAGGTAACAAAAATTATCAATATTCTTAAGTGACATAATCTTAGGGAATACTCGGTATTGTTTTTTTTTTTATTTTTTTTCTGTATGGCCTTTATTTCTATTAAGACCCGTTCCAAGGTTATCCATTCATTACTGGACACCCCGTATAAAAGACCCACATAAATCTTCATTATAATTTATTTTTCTTCATTACAGTAGTGCACCACAAACTATTCAATAAATGATATACTCGTTAAATATAGCGATATTATTTTCTTTTTTTTAAAATGCTATGCAATAAAATTACCGCGGCAGTCTCTGAGCGCCACACGTATTTTATTTTTCGTTTAATTATCCAACACTTTTACATGTTTTTCTTAAATCTATCCAGCTTACTGAAATCCCGTTCATTGGGTTATTATTATAAGTGTACTGTCTGCTATACTCTGCCATGGTTAAAGATTTATTCCCTTATCAGTTATACGATTTTTCACAAGTGGCTCATACTTCTACTTTATTAATAGTGGCAAGCAGTGACATCGCTTTTGCTCGTAATATACAATAACATATCGCCCCTCATATCAAAAACAATATAACGCAAAATTTAGAATTTTCCGATTTTAACAATATTGCAACACAAGAAAATAAACTCAATGCAAAGAAAATAAAAGACTTTCATCCCCAACATAACATAATTATGCTGATGATGTTTTTTAAAGGTGCTGATAAACTTAATCATTGAACAATTTGCCTTTGATAAAAATATTGTTTAGCTTTGAACTATTCACGTTACAAGACATAATTTTGTCTGTTCAAGGAGATTTGTAGCCTGAAGGTAAAACCGTAACAAAATTAAATGTTTAGTAAACAACGTTTAACAACATAAATTCCACGTAAATTCACTAAATTCCCACAACCATATTTCATGATTACAAATATTAAGCTTGCTTCAATAAACCCGGTTTATATTTAAAATACGACGCCGAATAAAGACGATTACAATAAATAAGTCAACGTTCGCGGTGGTATAACTAGCCAAGTCACACGATTTATAGTCGGTGTTGCGTTTCGCCGCAAAAATGTTTGAATTTATTGCATTTTGTACTTACGGAGCTTTTTGTTGGCTTGCATGCGACCGACTGATGAGACTGATTTGAATTTGGGAAGAAAATAAACGACGAATTTATGTTATTCGTACGAATTATTAAGTGTTGGATGAAGAAAACGTCAACGTTTTGTATTACCATTTTTTTAAGTATATCCTTTTTTTGCCGTAGATAACCAAATGTTACAAGCAAATAGCTTATGCTATTGTCAAACAGACAGGCGAAGTGAATGCAATCCGAAGCGTTTTTATTTGTAATTTACGGAATTATGAATCCAGTCACATAGAAAAGCGAAAGCGATCCGATAGCTCAAAAGACTTACAATCCGATTAATTTTCGAAACGTGAGTCTAAGGACGATGAAAATTGACATAACTTGTTCGTGTGTTTGAAATTAAATTACCGAAAAATTGAACATCCGAAATTGATATTCAATCTCAATCCAAATCCTTAATATCTTTGTTTTGGACGGCTGCTTGTGACTGGACATCGTAAAGACTCGGATCGACAAATTCGGTCGTTGATTAGTTACAGACAAAGATCCAACCGTAGATAGTAACTGAGATCGCTATATTAAATTCCGTCGTTAGTAATTCCTATTAAAAATCGAAACCCTTTGAAAGTATTTTTCTCTTATATGTATAACCCCTCTGCTTGTTTGTTTTTTTTTTTCTTTTAAACTTTGCGGTGGGTCCATCGATCTGTCGAATATGTAGAAATAAGTGTGATGAAATATCTAGGTTTGACTATAATATCGGTAGTGTGTAAACGCCCTAGATTCATATTAGCTGCGTGAACTCATTTCGCATGAATGTAAATGATTTATATCTTGTATTCTGACTTCATTTGCATGTTGTTATGTTAATAAACCTTTTTCTGTTCCCTTTATTTTCTTGGGTTTTTTCCTTCACCAAAATGTACGAGAACTGAAAATTATGTTAACGTCTCATGTTTGGAAATTGTTTTATGATATTATGTTTTTGTTGCGAGTGAAACTATGTATTTATTGGAAATGTTTACATATTTCTGAAGATTTTCTATTGTGTAAAATACTTTTCCCTCTAAAGACTAACTTAGGGGGAAAGTTGGTCCCCTTTGAAGGGGGATATGTGGAATAAGCCTAATAAACGTGGTAAATAACACCTTTGTAAGTTCTTAGAATATTTTTAAGGCCTAGTCGTAAAACTCGCTTTGTAAACAATTAAGTACCGTGGGATATTTTTTCGACTTAAAACGCGGTTTAAGCCGCTGCCGCTGGCAATAACAACGGCTAGTTTTTTAAACAACAAAAATCCTAAAGTAAAGCGCTATCCGTGAAGAGTATAAGGTCTTTGTGAGATAGATGCGAACTTCAACGAACAAGTAACATTGAGTATGTGACAGACACGCGCAGTGTGCTCACGTAATTGGAACGCCCGGTTTATTGTTCGATTTGGCTTGTGTAGTAACTGACTTTAATCACGTAATATACGCAGAATGTTGTATTTTATTAATTTTTTGAGTGTCATAGCTCCGAGTGAAAAAACGGATCCCTTGTAGGTTGTAGGGATCGTCGATTGTCTGGCACAGGCAATTTTTGCGAAACATAAACCAAAGTAATCTTTAAAACAAAATTATGTACATTTATGTATTAATTAATATATTCTTAGCGAATAAATAAACTGTCGATTGATTTGTTAAGTTTTGTGGCTCTGTTTGGTTTAAACTTTATTTCATTTTGCTTTAAATATTTTGTTTCATGCGGTATGTATATTTCTTGGTTTATTTTATTTTCACATCGGGAATAACTAAAAATGGGATACGAAAGTGGAATTTAACGGGAATATCTCCAATGAATACTATAAAATTATCTGTATTTCCTTTTTTTCGAGGCTTAATTAAACTTTTAAATAATGAACCATCAAGGTCTGCCCTTGTTGTTCATCATTGTGAATTCAGGTGCTCTTTTCAAAATACCTGCGATTGAATTGTCTACGGTTTATAAGAAGACAAGAATATTTATAATAATATCCATTTATGTGGCAGACGCCAGTCACAAGGTTTTTAAAGAAAATTTTCATATTATCATAATAAAATAGGCACAAATCTTCAATATATTTTTCCAGCAACTTAATAGGTAATAGATTGCCTATACACGAAAATTTTATTCAATTTCGAATAAAAATATGTTATTAAACGTTTCAATTTACGTGCCTACTCGAGTGTGGAGAAAAGTTTATCTGTTTTGACCTTGTCAATCTGACACATGAACGTGCTGAAATGGTTCGTTAGAGAGCTACAGACTTTTTGGAATTTACTTTTAAATGATTAACGAGGAAAGTTTTAGGGAGCTTAGAATATTTTTAAATAATTAATACTCTTTTTTTAAGTAACTGACTTAATACTGGATAGGTCCAGTATTAGCAAGACTACCTTTTCAGGTTCGAAAATCAATAAATGTCAGATTTGACTAACTAAAAATCAATCTGTACCTTCAGTTGCACTTTGCGTTCCAGGGCTACGGTTATCTTTTACGAGCCGTGACTAGTTTTAGTACCCATGGGTTCAAAATAAGGTAGTATTCACCATTGACCAACGATTACAATAAATAACTTCTGTAATGTTGGTTCTGATTTTTTTTTGAGTAATTGTAAAGTAAGATTTATTTCTAATACTTTCAAATTAATCAATAAAGAGTTGAGTCATTAATTTGATATCTTAGAGTGGCTATTGCCACCGAAAACCTTTAGAGGAATTGCGTTTATGACAGCTCATTACAAATATGGTAATTAATTGATGTATAGAGTACCTATACATCAATTAATTACTTCTTGCAAGTAGAAGTATGGAATCACTTAAGCTATTGTCAAACAGACAGGCGAAGTAAATGCGATCCGAAGCGTTTTTATTTGTAGTGTATGGAATTGTTTGAATCCAGTCACATAGAAAAGCGAAAGCGATCCGATAGTCTATGTGACTGGCTTCAAACAATTCCATACATTACAAACAAAAACGCCTCGCTTCGCGTTCGCCACGCCCGCGCCTGTCTGTTTGACAATAGCTTTACACCGATTTCGCGCAAACTTGAGTACTTAATCACTAGTTAAGAATAATAAAAATTATACTATTAAAGGTTTAACTGTTACCTTTAAATTGATACCAAATTCGTTCAAATCTCGCCATTGTTTAGGACACTAAATCTCGGATCAATTCCAAATAAGTCTTTCCATACCTTTGCTTGTTAGCGTTGTTTAATTACAACTTTATTAAATTCTACTCGATTATTATGTTCGGTAAAAATAAGTAATTTTTTGCGTATTAAATTACGTAATAATTTATTGGAAATGTAGGTAGTTGGCGTGCGTAAACCTGATCTATTAATTAGTCAAGTTGTTAACTCGTGGTGGGTATTATACGAGTATATACATATTCGGTTTTACACCGAAATATGCTCAGTACACCTACGAGTATTATATTATAATTCTGTAAATTTGGTTTACTAATTATATACAACATTATTTCTAGTAAATGCGAAACCTGAATATAGTTTGTTTAGAATCAGTAACTGATTCGATTCCAATAATTTTTACACCATGTTATATTTTTTTTCAAAAATATTTTTAGTAAATGTTATTACCAGTTAATTACAATACAATCAACGTTCGGTAAGGTACCTATTGCCAAACTCTTATCAAGAGTACAGGAGACGCGGTTTACGCGGGTGTACCGCGAAATGAGCATGTTTTTGAACGGACAATCGGTAATATACAAGCTTATAACTTTGTGATTTTTTAGGATACGGTTTTAAAATTTTGTACATAGATTCTTAACACAAAAATATGGGACAGGTGTATCGGGTTTCACATAAACAAATAAAAACTTTTTCAAAAAAAATGTAACCGCCTTCAAAAACAACCACAAAAAAAGTGTAAAATAATCTACAAAATAACTTTTCTTTCGGAAGTCGGTGCCTTTGTTTTTTTTCTTTTCATTGTCATTTTAGCCACCGACTTCCGAAAGAAAAGTTATTTTGTAGATTATTTTACACTTTTTTGTGGTTGTTTTTGAAGGCGGTTACATTTTTTTTTGAAAAAGTTTTTATTTTACTCTTTTTAGTTTAAATATTCAACCCGAATTCTTGTCAAGAACATTATTCTCTTACATGTGCACTAGAATTTTGTAATCCTTCGCACCAGTACTTACATCACTCATGTACACATTGAGGTAATAAAATTCCATATCTCAAAAATTACTGAACCGATTTTGATGAAACTTACAGTATTCTCTAAGTTAAATGATACCTAGTACAACAAAAAAAGAATTAATTAAATCGGACTTGTAGTTCCGGAGATATGCGAACACAAAGTAAATCAATCGATGCCTACTCCTTACTGTTAAGGAGTTGTACCTTCCATCATCAGGTCATCAACCTGAGATAATGATTATCAGATGCAAATACTTGAACAGCTTTAGAAAATATATGAAAATGGTACTACGTGCCTATAAAATTTGAAGGTTGCCCTCGATTTCCCTAGGATCCCATCATCAGATCCTGACCTGGTGATCATGGGACCAATTGGAAAGTATACCCTTTCAAACAAAAGAAAAAAATTCCAAATCGGTCCAGGCGTCTTCGAGAAATCGGGGAACATAAATAAAAAAAAAAAAAAAAAAAGATTCCGACGAGTTGAGAACCTCCTCCTTTTTTTGAAGTCGGTTAAAAATAATGTTGTATTGCATGTATCTGCTTGTAGATGGACGTATTTAATTTGTAGATGGATTTGTTTGTGATTATGTTTTTACTGATGGCACGGCTGGTGCAGTGGATGAGCGATCGACTGCTACGCAGCGTGTCGCGGGCTCGATCCCTGCACGGAACAAATATTGGTATGACCTACCAGTACTTGTGCTCGGTCTGGGTGTTTGTGTATGTGAGTTAAAACGACTCTTCCACGGCACAGGAGAAAGTTGTTCCGAGAGTTGGGAGAAAAAAAAAAGGAACAACGCATGTTCTCGACGCTTTAGGAGCCGTACTCGTATAAGGGACCATAATCAACAAAAGATATGTCGTAGGTATTAAAATTTCATAAAGTTAGGTTTTTGATGAAAAACCGGAAGACGACACATTTAAAACCCAATTTCATCATAAATCTGAAACAATCCAGATTTCTGATCAAAAACCTGAACTCTTCATAACTTCCGGTTTTCATCAAAAACTTAAGTTTATGAAAAACCTGCGACATATATTTGCTTTTTACTTTAGTGAAATTATACATAATTATAATTATTGTCCTGTGTTTATTATAGTTTCCCCTTTGAAGAAGAGGTCTTCACATTTGAAATTTTAAAAAAGAATATTATATCAAGAAATTCATTTTGTATTCAAGCAAGCTGTATTTTTGCACCAAAAAGGTACCCACGCAAGGCATTAAAATTCAAAATGCGCGATTTAAAATTCAGAATAGAGTTGGTGGTTGCCGCCACGAAAATCCATTGTTCCTTAAGTACCTCAGAAATATTATTTATTTGGAAAATTTTATGTAAATTATGTTTAGTATAAGTGGATGGAAAAGTTAAATGTGTAAGTTTTTTGTGGAAATCAAATATTCAGTTGGATACATTTCGGTATTAACATACACAATAATTTATTTAAAATTAATTTAATTTGAATGATTTTAATTTTAACTAATTCGAATTGTAATCATAATATAATATACCTATTGCAAACTATGTAAAAGCATGCTTGATTAAGATGTAAATAATACTTAACTAAGATGTAAACCTAAATATTTGTACGGCTGGTATGTCGAATATAGACGCCGCCTAGTATTAGAGAGTCGAATTCAATTTCTACTTTCAAACATAGAGTCAAAGAGCATTATCTTTCCTCTCAAAATTGAATTATTTCTATATCATCATTTACTTATATACATTTTAGGTCTTTGTATTTATATAAGTACTTATATATTATTTATAATTTATATGTGTACTAATATTATTATTATTTTAACTAATTTTTATTTTAAGTTGAGACATTCATTTTTATCTCATTATTATTTTCTTGTTCTCACACACTACTGTCTACTTTTTCTTTTTTTTCACTCTTCCTGTCGCAGGTCTGCTGGTAGAAATTTCTTTTGAAATAAGCAGTGCCTTTGTACTATTAATTTTAAGTATGTCCTTATATTTTGTATTGTGTGTACATAAATGGTTAAATAAATAAATAAATAAATAAATATAGTGAAACCAATTTTTAGATCTTAAGAACTTATATGTTACCAATTTTCTTACAAATAAATAAATAAACATTCATTCATTCATTCATATCAACATAAGTCATTGCCTTGAAAATTACACTAGCGAGCAAAAGTATGAAATTACTTGGAATTGATCGTTCTTGGAATTGATAGCTCCTTAATAATGGCGTGATTTGAATGAATTTGTAAAAAAATACAATTCAGAGTTAAACCTTTAAAATGGTACATTTTATTATTCTAAATTTTCTTAACTAGCTATTAAGTAAGTACTCAAGATCGCGCGAAATCGGAGTGTTTCCATACGAGTGTTTATTAAGTATTCAGTTGAGCAGACAAAATATTGCTTTAACTACATTTTATTAAGGTTCATAACTCTATGGATAAAAAGCAAAGGTAAAATAAAAGGATGCTAATAGCAATTAGTAGAAGAATGTGGAAAAACGTTTTTGAAACTGGCATGGATCAGAAAAAGAAAATGGCAAATAAAAAATAAAATGCTTCCAAATTCCAGTGAGACTCTCGACAAAGGCGAAACTCTATACTCGAAAATCTATAAAACGGCTAAAAATGCATGTCTGTTGTATAAGAGCCTTAAATATTATTTTTTTATGTTTCAGCAGAATTATAAAAAATACATAATATTCATATTATTCATCATTTGTGTGAAAATGTCAACTGGCTAACTATCATGGTTCATTAGATACAGTCTAGTGACAGAGGGACAGACAAACGGGCAGCGGAGTCTTAGTAATGTCGATTTACCTTTTGGTTACGGAATCCTCAGAAAAGAAAACGGCGAAAGGCGTAGCAATTGATTTCAAATGTTTATAGCTCTAAGAAATAACTCTAATGCCTTTGTCAAACTGACAGACGAACCGAATGCGTGGCGCAGCGTTTTTGTTTGTAATGTATGGAATTGTTTGAAGCCTGTCACATAGACTATCGGATCGCTTTCGCATTTTTATATGACATGATTCGGTTCGGTTCGCTATCGCCTGTCTGTTTGACAAAGGCCCTAAGGACTTTACTCATGGCGCGATGCAACGCAATGCGACGCGATTCGAACGAATTCTAACTACAAGTGTAAATCAACCTTGCCACTAAGAAATAAAGATGCCATTCGATTGACTTGACGTTGTCATGGCCATCGTGTTTTGTTTTTCATCTATTCATAGATAACAACGTGTTTGATGTCTTATGTCATAGTGGTAAGGTTGATTTTCACTTGTAGTTGGAATTCGTTCGAATCGCGTCGCATTGCGTCGTATCGCACCATGAGTAAAGTCCCTTAGACATTAATTAAAATATGGACAGGAGTATTGCAAGAAATACCTATGATTTAGTTATGATTTCTGTTATACCGGAATTTCACATTATAATCCTTCCTCCTACATAGTCGTATGAGGATATGAGGAAGGTTCAGAGAATGTTCTCGAAGATTCTTGAAAATCCCACTTAATTAATTAAACATACTTGTGTTTACAATTAGGCATATTTAGTTAGTTGGTATGTAAAACGATATCATTCCAAACAAACTTTTTACAACAATAGTTTTAGAAATTTTTAGTATTTGAGACGTTAAGTAAACTAGAACTTTGACAATTTCAAATTGACAATTTTCAAGGAAAAAATTAGTTTCTTCTTCGCACACCAGAGGCGCTGTTCCATTTTTTCATTCAAGAAACGCTGTAAATACTGGAAAGACGCTGTAAAGTAAAAGAGTGAAAACTCGTGCTAAGAGTATAGGGGAAGTCTTTTGACAGCTGTTATGACGTAGGGTAAATTCGTTAGAGTTGGCCGTACGGGAGAGATTAATGCCAATCGAAATATTTCGGCAACAACTCGCTGGATATCGCTGTAAATGCCAGGTCCGCTTCACATCGTGCACAAGTACAAGTGTAAGTTAAAAAGTATTGAGAAAAAAAGATAAAAGAGAGTAAAATCCAACATAATGTTTTCAAACTACCGTAATATTTCTTTATGTGTGCATATTTTACAAAATTACGATGTAATTTTATAATAGTAAGGATTTCTTTTACATTTTCTAATAACTTCATGAGCGCAGCTACATTATAACCTCCAATTTCTTGCCGTATTACATACACTTACTTTCTTAATGGGTGTGGCCTTCTTTCCCATAAGATAAGGAGAGATAGCCATGCAAAGTTGGGGAAACATGCCAATGACCAATAATAACAATATCACGATTTTTTGATCTAGACAAGCCGATTTAGGGACATTGTTGCACGATTTTTCGAAATTTGATAAAAAAACTTCTACATAACGTTTTTCACCGAAGATTGGATTCAATGTATCTTGTCCAATCTTTGGGTTCATGAAAATTGTACAATGTGTGACGATAAGTGCATGCTGAGTACGTATCGCCATAGGTACAACCATAAAAAACATGTGGTTCAAAAAAATAAAGCAAATTAGTAACAAGGTATGTAGACATAGTACTGGTCATCACTACCTCACTCATATGGCCATCTTACACGGGCACCCTGGGAGAGATGACCAAACGAGTTTTATTTTTAAACGCATTTTTGAACATGATCTCTTTAATTAAAACGATAAGTATGCCAATATTGTATGAAATTAATGTTAAAATTATGTAAATATGGCAAAACTAACAAGGTAAAGTATTTATTCTTATTTCAGCACACCTTTTAAAAAACTATGGCCAACTCTAACGATTTTACCCTACATCTGATACTAGCTTTAATGGAATCTGTAAACGCCTTTCCCTATAATTTATTGATTAGAAACTTTTCTCACATGCTTGATAAATTCCGCACAAGTCGGTTCCCACAATCGGCATAGCTGTTTTTATTCGATATTCCAGAATGCGTGGTAGCTTTGACCATGCAGAGCTTTAATTCTTTCTTTCCCTTTTCCTGTAAAAAAATATATTATAAAATAGTTCTAGGTAAACGATACAACTGATGAAATGATTAATCAATTTTCATTTTCATTCCACGTATCAAATTCCTAGTGTTAGTTAGGTTAGTTAGGTGGGATAAATGAGACTCAGGTATAACAAGCAAAAATGGTATAAATAATAAATTTTCGTAAAGTCGGTTCTTTAATACATTTTTTTTTAGAAATAATTTATACTTAGTGGGTACATGAATAAAAAATATTATGAACACAGAAAGTAACTATACCTACATGCTGAATTACATTTGTGCTGGGCATGTTTCGCTACACTAGTATCCCTCACTATGTATACTCTCTGTTTATTACATAATCAATCAACAAAGTAAAGTCGAATAAGAAATTCGTATCTCACAACGTTTATACGACTTCCTAAGAGCTAACTTTCTTATCCTATCCAACGTTTACGACGACAAATGAATACAGCGCAGTGTGGAGGAAAAACGTCTCTGTGCACGAATTCGTAATAACCTACAGTCACGTACACATATATTAGCCTTCAATGAAACATGTTAACACCACGTTCGCGACAACAGGCGTTGCGACTGGCTTCAAGCGACATGTGCGTGCGTTTTTTTATTACGTGTTACAACTTTGGATGTGGCGTCGCCAGTGGCTCTGAGGCGCGGTTTATACAAAGGAGACGAACCGAGCACATTGTTGTGAAGCTGGCGGATAATCAATGTCGCTAATTATGTCGCATAGTGTCGGAAAACGGACGCGCGCCTAGCGGTGGCGAGTAACTTTTCCATGGTAGTAGGCAGAAATAAAGGAACGTCACCGTGTAACGACTCACAAAGCACCAAAAGTATATTTATAATAGAACGATAAGTCGAATTTACGATATTCGTTGCTGTTTAAATTTTATTATTTTATTTTATATTTATTTTATTAAAATATTTGTTCTTGTTCGGAGTTGTATTATTCGTAGCAACGTTACACAATTTGATCTCAGCTAAAGTTTTTTCTTTCTTTGAAGTCGTAGTTGCGACTGTCGCATATCGCTTAAGCGTTTCACTCGTGGCCTAGCATTTACAGCTGATTTTTCCTCGGATATTGAAGATCTCCGGTTTATGACTGAGTATTCGAGGTATTGCTGAATTTCCGTTGCTCCTGATTTTCGTGAATGTCTTTGAGTTTCGAGAAATAGTGTAGTGTGGAGTATGGTAAATTGCGATTGTAAGATAAAAGAGCGGGTGGTGTCGAATCGGAACTGCCGAAAAAAGATAGTTCGAAGTTTGCCATGATTTGCCTACAATCGCTTTCAATCCAGATTTATTTGCGCGCTCTGCTTTAAAGGAGTTTATGTGAATTTGTTAATGAGTTTTATTTGATTTGCTTACTCTATAATCCCTCCAGGATATGACGTTAAAATTAAATCCTTTCTTTTTTTAATATTCATTGAAAACATTTTTTTTATATCCAACATTATTCAATTAACAACTGCTACAAAAATCCAGTAGAATAATAATTAAATAACTCTAAATACCACGAGAGCTAAAATAAAACAAGGAAAACTGCAAAACCCTCAATATTTCAACCTAAAGATCGTTTGAATAATTAAAGCATATTAATTTCTCCCACATACGAACCCAGAAAATGCATCGCCATCCGTTTCACCGTAGAAAATGTAATTAAAAGACTGCTCAGTTCGCGATTCAGGCCAAAGTTACGGTACACTAAGGCCCTTCGTACATTAGGCGACTCGGGTATCCGATACTCCAGTCGAATACCCAAGTCGCGCGACTCCAGTAGCGCACGATCCGTACACAGCGGCGACTCGAGTCGTAAGACTCAAATCGTCTATTCGGCCACCATTCTTTATTCAACCTTAATAATACATTGTACAAAACACAAAATGTACATCTCAACATAAATTAAAATGCTTCTATTTTAAAAATGACGAGCGCATTCCTATTTCAAATTTTTGGAATTCAAAATTGGCGCGTATAGAGGAAAAAAATCAATCTAGAAAGAATATGGTTCATAATTTCGCCGCGCCAACCGGCTACAAGGTAGCTCGATTTGTTCAAGCTTTGACTTTCAAGGTGGTGACCATGGGTTCAATCCCCAGGTAAACATAGAATTTTTCTTTTTTCGTGTTTCAGTTGTTTTTTAGAGGTTTATTCAATTTTTTTCTAGGTTTTTTTTTTTATAGTTTTCTTTTATTTGCACCGGAACGCTGACGCCCTTACTGCTATGATGATGACCGTGGTTTCAAATAGATTTGAATAGGTTTTTTTTAATGTTTTCGTTTTCTTAATTACTTTATTTTTGTCGTATGTGCAAGTACATGACGAAGCTAGGTTATAGTAGTAATGTTTGTAACGAAACCATAATAATTTATAAAAGTGCAAAAAGTTTGACACCATGCTCGATAGATGGCGCTGTCGTCGAGTTAGATCGCGCTATCGTTTTGTTAGGTTCTATTGAAGGACACCGTGGATTTTAGTTAGTACGAGTCTGACAGTCCCTCCCGCCCTGCCCGGGGTGGGAGGACTCATTTAATATGATGATTTTACCACTTAAAAAAAAAAAGCTTATTCCATGCTAATTAACTATTAGAATATTCTTTTGAATTTGACAAGCCTGTTGGTCTAGTCGTTAGTGACCCTGACTGCTATGCCGGAGGACGTGGGTTCGATTCCCACCCAGGACAAATGTTTGTTTGATGAGCACGATCATTTTGTTCTGTGTCTGGGTGTAATAGGTATATATATTATATTTATGTATTTAGAAATATATAAGTATGTATATCAGTTGTTTAGTACCCATAACACAAGCTCTGCTTATCTTGGGACGAGATGGCGTTGTGTGATAGTTGTGGAATATTATTATTATTAATTGTAATGATACAAACAAGGATATTTTTCTACCTCAGATACTTTAATAATAAATTTTAAAATAGTAGATACAAATTTTTCGTCGGTTTAAAATCGCGAAGACTTGGGTATCGGCGATCTTGATAGATGAGTAGCGAGCGACTAGAGTCGGCGACGCATGTCGGCGACGCGACCTGTGTACGAGCCTCTATGGATTTGTATTGCGATAGTCGCCTGGAAACCAAAATCGTAAGGTATCGGAAACTTGCGTCGCCTCGTGTACGAACCTTCGTACACGAGGCGACGCAAGTTTCCGATACTAGAGTTTCGCCACTACTCATGACCTGCGGAAAATTCGAGGTAGGTACTAAATTTTTATAATGCAATTTGATGTAACGACATAGACACTAGCGCCGCGTCAAAAGGTCATGATGGGTGGTCAAGAATATGAATTTATAAAATGGCTGACACATGACTGTGACGATCAAAGTATATTTTTTAGGGTTCCGAAGGTTCAAAAAAAACGGAATCTTTATAAGATCAGTCGTGTGACAGTCCGTCCTTCACAGTTAATTTCCTGGGAACCTAACATTAATCCAAATCCAAATACTATAACATAATTTAAAATTTTTATTCAATAAAATAGAAAAAAATCCATCTCTCCTAACTTTTTAATAAAACTGCATACAAAATTATGATTTGATAGAGGATTGTAAATATTTTTCTATCGTTTTAAAATAATTACTTTCCAAAAATGATTCAAGAATATGCTACGGAACCCTTTATTCTGTGAATAAAATTAAAAATGGTAAATAAATTGTTCCGCCATCTTGAAAGTCGCGGAAACTCAAGTCGCCGCGATGTCAGCAGATAGGTAGCGCGCGATTGGCGTCGCGCGTCGCGTGCGTGTGTACGAACGTATATGCATTTCTATTGCGAGAGTCGCCTGGATACTGAAGTCGTAAGGTATCGGAAACTTGAGTTTCCGAATGTACGAAGGGCCTAAGAGGTTGTGTGCTGCTTAACCGGGCTATCCTGTGGTTGCCATAGATGACTCTAAGGCCCTTCGTACATTAGGCGACTCGGGTATCCGATACTCCAGTCGAATACCCAAGTCGCGCGACTCTAGTAGCGCACGATCCGTACACAGCGGCGACTCGAGTCGTAAGACTCAAATCGTCTGTTCGGCCACCATTCTATATTCAACCTTAATAATACATTGTACAAAACACAAAATGTACATCTCATAACATAAATTAAAATGCATCTATTTTAAAAATGACGAGCGCATTCCTATTTCAAATTTTTGGAATTAAAAATTGGCGCGTATAGAGGAAAAAAATCAATCTAGAAAGAATATGGTTCATAATTTCGCCGCGCCAACCGGCTACAAGGTAGCTCGATTTGTTCAAGCTTTGACTTTCAAGGTGGTGACCATGGGTTCAATCCCCAGGTAAACATAGAATTTTTCTGTTTTCGTGTTTCAGTTGTTTTTTAGAGGTTTATTCAATTTTTTTCTAGGTTTTTTTTTATAGTTTTCTTTTATTTGCACCGGAACGCTGACGCCCTTACTGCTATGATGATGACCGTGGTTTCAAATTTCAGATTTGAATAGGTTTTTTTTAATGTTTTTGTTTTCTTAATTACTTTATTTTTGTCGTATGTGCAAGTACATGACGAAGCTGGGTTAAAGTAGTAATGTTTGTAACGAAACCATAATAATTTATAAAAGTGCAAAAAGTTTGACACCATGCTCGATAGATGGCGCTGTCGTCGAGTAAGATTGCGCTATCGTTTTGTTAGGTTCTATTGAAGGACACCGTGGATTTTAGTTAGTACGAGTCTGACAGTCCCTCCCGCCCTGCCCGGGGTGGGAGGACTCATTTAATAATATGATGATTTTACCACTTAAAAAAAAAGCTTATTCCATGCTAATTATCTATTAGAATATTCTTTTGAATTTGACAAGCCTGTTGGTCTAGTCGTTAGTGACCCTGACTGCTATGCCGGAGGACGTGGGTTCGATTCCCACCCAGGACAAATGTTTGTTTGATGAGCACGATCATTTGTTCTGTGTCTGGGTGTAATTTATCTATTATATTTATGTATTTAGAAATATATAAGTATGTTTATCAGTTGTTTAGTACCCATAACACAAGCTCTGCTTAGCTTGGGACGAGATGGCGTTGTGTGATAGTTGTGGAATATTATTATTATTAATTGTAATGATACAAACAAGGATATTTTTCTACCTCAGATACTTTAATAATAAATTTTAAAATAATAGATACAAATTTTTCGTCGGTTAAAAATCGCGAAGACTTGGGTGTCGGCGATCTTGATAGATGAGTAGCGAGCGACTAGAGTCGGCGACGCATGTCGGCGACGCGACCTGTGTACGAGCCTCTATGGATTTGTATTGCGATAGTCGCCTGGAAACCAAAATCGTAAGGTATCGGAAACTTGCGTCGCCTCGTGTACGAACCTTCGTACACGAGGCGACGCAAGTTTCCGATACTAGAGTTTCGCCACTACTCATGACCTGCGGAAAATTCGAGGTACTAAATTTTTATAATGCAATTTGATGTAACGACATAGACACTAGCGCCGCGTCAAAAGGTCATGATGGGTGGTCAAGAATATGAATTTATAAAATGTCTGACACATGACTGTGACGATCAAAGTATATTTTTTAGGGTTCCGAAGGTTCAAAAAAAAAACCGGAATCTTTATAAGATCAGTCGTGTGACAGTCCGTCCTTCACAGTTAATTTCCTGGGAACCTAACATTAATCCAAATCCAAATACTATAACATAATTTAAAATTTTTATTCAATAAAATAGAAAAAAAACCATCTCTCCCAACTTTTTAATAAAACTGCATACAAAATTATGATTTGATAGAGGATTGTAAATATTTTTCTATCGTTTTAAAATAATTAATTTCCAAAAATGATTAAAGAATATGCTACGGAACCCTTTATTCTGTGAATAAAATTAAAAATGGTAAATGAATTGTTCCGCCATCTTGAAACTCGCGGAAACTCAAGTCGCCGCGATGTCAGCAGATAGGTAGCGCGCGATTGGCGTCGCGCGTCGCGTGCGTGTGTACGAACGTATATGCATTTCTATTGCGAGAGTCGCCTGGATACTGAAGTCGTAAGGTATCGGAAACTTGAGTTTCCGAATGTACGAAGGGCCTAACGAGGGGTGAAGTTAAAAAGGGTTCTTCAGCTGAAAATGATCCGTCTGCCTTTTGTGACACAAAGGGTTGCAATCGGAAAGTCCCCCGTCAATAATAAACACTATTCGCAAAGGAAAAGATTTCTATTCGAAACGGCAGTGAAGCTGGGATGTGTCATAGAATAAGATATTTGTATAGATGCGTAACATTGTATTAATAGGCATATTTAAAAATCTATTTTCCAGTGAATAAGTAAAGGTACTAGTTTATTTTCCTTTTCCTTCATTATTCTTTTATGATTTATTTCGTTGCATGATCCAGGCAGGTAATTTCATTTTCCGGGACACGTCGAGTTTCATTGTCTCGGTATTTTTCTGGTGGTTGCCTCTTTTGATTCTGTGTTTCGGGAGCTGCAGTGGTTTGGGAATGGTGTGGTTTGTTCCAAAAGAAAAACACTAGTAAGTAATGAACTAGAGAAAACTAATAACCAGTGGTTCACAGTCGCCCTAAATTTTGGGGTGGTAGGATGTTTCCTACCACCCCAAAATAAACAATTAACATTACCATTATATCATGAAAAAGTCATAAGAAATTGTAACGAAAACTGTTTTGGAAACGTCATGTTAAATGTCACAAGGATTGCCAGTTTTGTAATTTTGACGATGATCGATCGCGGAGCGAGTGACGTTCGTTACAAACATGATTGAATTATTAGATGTTTGAAACGCTCTGGCATTCAAATGCATTTGTGGACGGTGTGTCGCATCTAAGTACACAGAGTTTTAGTCTTTTAGAGGATTTCTCTAAGGTATAATGTCCTATATCGCTCATGTTTGTTGGCTCATACAAGATATATTAAATGTAGGTAGTAGTTTCCGGACGCGGTAACACAAAATTTTGTACCATGAAAAGGTCTCTTCTTTTAAAATAAGATGATGTATAATACTTTGAAGTTTATAAGCATAATCAACCAATAAGCTTCACTATCAAATAACAATAAAAAACAATAGTTTGAATTGACTGTTTTTAAACGACTGCTTCAGAAGAGGTGCTACATCTTCGATGGAAAAACTGGTTCAGTTTGATGCACTGCATCTTTAAATTAGAACACTTAAGCATACTTTGTATTAGATAAAGAAAGTACCTATATCTATTTCGAAACTAGACAAGTATTGCTTGATAACGCAAAATCTGAAGTTGTGATATAATTGGAATGTCTGGAAGATCTAGACATGATGGACGGCTCAAAATTGGTCGCTGTTAGACACTTTGGCAACTGTTATGTTCTAAAATGTATATAATAATAGATTTTTTCAGTATGGAACCCTTTTTTGCGTGAAAAGACTAAGGATACTAATAGGAAAAAGAAAGTCGTGACAGATAGTCATGCAGTGCCCTGAAAGTCTGACAACCACTTCTAGTACTCGTAATTAGAAGTAAGTATTAATCTAGTCATAACTGAGATGAGGACTTATGGACAGATATGTCTTCCATGTAAAACACTTGTATTTTTAGGTTTAAATCATTTATTCTCATGAAAGACAAAAAGTCACTTATAAAAGAATACAGAATAAAAGTAAAGTAAGTTAGTAATGGTTGCCGAAACAGGCCACATTTTTATAAATGTGGGCCCACTCGTTCAGCACTTTCACTCACAATTACTGTGTTATTATGGTTTTTGGTATGAGTCATTTTCAATATTATGTATTTTGTCAGTTGTGATTTGCAACTGTTGAAAGAGCTTTCATTTTTTATGTTAGAAGGTAAATTATTAAACTCCATTGGGTTACATAGACTGAGCCGAGTTCTATTTAATTAGTAAAAGATAAGGCAGAAGATAATGAACTATACATGTTGCTCACACATTGACAATGCAATTGATATCAGTATTTATAATCAGTTCATAAAAAATAACGGAATTCTAATAAATATGAAGGGATAAGAAATATTTTAGAAAAACAGAATTTTATTGAAAGTATTGAAGATGTAACCAGTGGCAATTATGAAATATAATTATGTAAGTCGAGTTGGTCTTAATTATGCAGTGGTAAGTAGCGATACCTTGCTTAGTTGTAGTTCCCATCAAACAAAAAAAGAACAATTATTTCTAGTTATAAGATACAGAAAATATACCTCATAGACTAACAAAACTACACAAAATAACTATAACACTATCTGGTTTGTTAATTCAAAGCCTTCGTCAATTTGCACCAAGAAGTACCAAGGTAGACCATAAACTATTATAAATACAATATCTGATAGATTATTCCTCACTTGAATATCCCCTTCAGAATTTACCGTGGGTTCGGTCTTGTATAATGTAAATATATCCAATTAACCGTCGTCAGTAACCGATCACTACCGAACCGTATATGGGCGACAACAGAAATGATTAATGCTAATAAATATACAACGGAGGTTACTTTCCGGCACGTTACACAGTCTCTAAGGGCAGCTAGATTTAATTTCGGGTCGGCACATTTGGTAGAGCTGTTTTTTATTAAAGCCGACCCGAAGCAATAAGTACATATTTTCGGTTTTTATTAGGCTCGTACCGATTGGTAAATTGTGACACTGATTTCATCACTCAATCAGTGAGTCTACTTTCTTAGTCCGTCAACGAAAATACGGTCCTGTTCTTGAAACTTTTGAGTGAAACCCTCTAACTATTAGTTCTGAATTCGTTAGTTCTGACAACACATCCGGATTCATGACAACTGTTAAATAATGTTGTCACCAATTGATCATACCTCTAACTTATCTTTTGATTAACAGTAATTGACAACAGTAAACCCGAAACTACAGCCGAAGCTACGGGCTTCATCGTTAGATAGTAGTTTGATTCAGTTCAGTTTTCGACTTTTACCTACCTTTTACTTTTACTTTTTTTACGAGTTTGGATTTATTTTCAATTTAGCAGGTCGGCTGTCGAGTAATGCCGAACCGAATATGAGTTACGCCCCTGCTGGTTTACGAAGCCACCCGAGGTTTCCCGACAGCTCCCGACGATAGATACGCGTGTCATTTGCCGCGTCCTCTCTTCCATCACTCATCTCCATACATTTGCATGTTGTTTGTCGTGTGTTGTCGTGGTTGGTATGCCTATCGTTTTTGCCTATTTTAATCTCATAAGTATAGCACGGGTTGGAGTTTGAGAATCGGTAAATATTTTAAATGCGTAAAAGCAACGACGATATAATACTAGACTCGTAATAACAGGCGACCGATGTCTGCCAACACATTAGGCAAAAAAGTCTTATATTCGTCTCATTTCGACCAATCCTGTGAGCCGTAAACATACGTTGAGACAGAACAGACCTTGAGTTAGCCAATCACAACGCAGTACCCCGTCCCCCTCGCTTACGTAGTACCTCAGCGAGTTGGCAGAATAATTTTTGTTCCTTAGATCGTGCATGCGTAGTCTAGTATTATATCGTCGTTGCGTAAAAGCGACAACACATCGCTGTCTAGTACGACAGAGTCCAACGCCGTAATCTTTACAAAAGTGTCAAATAACACCAAGATTTTAAGATATTTTGTGCTTTTTTTCAAGTCATCTTGAATTTCTCGCTCTAATTTTGAAAAATAGGACTATATATTTTTGTTTTCATAAGGGTGCGTACAGACCATGTAACAATGTTATATCAATAACACTACAAATGTATGTAAAATGTTAAATAACAATGTTATATAAGATGACCACACTATGAAAAATGTTATATAACAATGTTATACCTATTACATGTTATGTTACATAGTCTGTAGACGCACCGTAATAAGTAACCTAACTAAAGTCATCATCCGTCTTGAACTTCGTTTAAAACCTCTTTTTTATAAAAAAAAAAACTCCCAACATTTTTAATAAACACTCAGAGAAATAAAATACAGTGGCCTGAGAAGTTAAGCTGAGCACGTTTAGCTTCGTTCCGGTTCGCAACCAAGGTAAGAGAGATTGTAGAGTTTTGTTAGAGGCGCTTCACACAAGATAATAAGTAGCGACAAAGAAAAGATTTTTTTATCCCTTTTTTACTTCGGAGCAAAGGCCTTCTTCCACTTCTCTCGATAATGTGTGTTTTTACCGCCTATTCACAAGGAAGCAATCAGCTAAAAATATACCAATTGAAATCTGTGGCAGACATCGCCTGAGCCATTAAGTTTAAAAACATGAATTTCTGCACAGGAGTTTCTTATGACCACGAATGTGAGCAGAGCACCATTAAATATTTAAAAAGATAATTGAAAAAAAGAGATTTTTCCCTTAACTGGAGAGGTTCGTTCCGGAATGGAAGGAGGTCGTACAGTGTTGGGTAAGGTGGAAAGAGGGGAGTGGGACAGAGTAGGCTAGAGAAAAAAGGAACAAAACTACTTCTAAGAAGATAACATTTGTCATTGTTGCCCGATAATATTTGTCATTCGTTGAAATCAACGAATGACAAATATTATCGGGCACACAGCATCTTTCAAAAAAACTTCTTTGATAATTTACACATAAAAATAACATCACAAATAGATTCTTCGAAGACTTAAATACAAGCGTATAATATAACACGGGGAGAGTAGTAGTTTGTAGTCTAAGTAAATAAAGTTAGTATCAGCAGCTATGTTGGTTGGTAGGTGAGAACAACTACTGTGTTTGAGGTCCTAATTCGACGTCCTGCATGTCCTGCGTGTTATTCTCATTGAACACAGACCTGGGGCCTAGCATGACGTCTTAAAACGTGGGTAGTTCGACTGTGGGAACGAGATGGCGCTAGACGACTTCTACAGGGTGATTTTTTAGTCACCATCCAAATTTTAATATATTAATCTTTGGCGAAAATCATTGAATACGTGTTTTTTCTTTTTGTATCAATCAATACAAAAACATCGAGATATCACGTCTCAATGTTATCTATAAAAAGTTGATGAATCTGGACACCGCGCTGTGATGTGTCGCTCAGGTGTAGCGGGGCGGGGCGGGGGGTCAGCGGGGTGCGCTCTGCCCGTTTCATGCGTCGGCAAGTGTATATTATTAACGTTTAGCTTAGTGACCACACAGAGCGGATGAGAAAATGATTTAATATGACAATTTGACGTATCGATTTTTTTTCAAAAATGGGTTTAGTGATTGATACCTAATGCATAGAAATATTTTGGACGGTGGTAAAAAAGTCACCCTGTATAGTTCTGTCTTTTTCCCACAGTAGAACCACTCTCACTATGAGACGTCATGATTGTAAGGCCCGCGACCAAACCAATCGTGTGGCGCGAACGGTGAGCGTTCGCACTTCTCTATTGTACGATCCCAAAGTGGAGGAGCACATCGAAGAGTCCTGAGATGTGATTTCTTATTGAGAATAGCGTAGCCGGATGAGCATACACAAACGTCATTGCGTTTTCTATTAGAATTTTCTTTAGTAGATCAGATTTTATTTTGTTGTATGATTCTCAAGAGCATCGAAAAACACTTCGAATAAGATGTTGGTAAACAATGTTTTTATTGCATTTTTTTTTAATAAAACTTTGCTCCACACTAGGCATTTCTCCTGTATCGTGGGTGCGTTTACAAACATAGAAACTCACATATACAAACACCGGATTAACTACTTGCAGGTCATACAAACATTTGTTTCGTGCGGGAATCGAACCCAACAATCGCTCGGTCACTTCGCTAACCGTGTTGTCAAAGGGAGAACTTTTCGATAAAGTCTATGGGATGTTATCCATTTTAAGCCTTAACGACATGGTAATAAAACAATTAAGCTGGCTGTTCGTTAAAACTGAGTGGACGCCACAAAATTCGTTCATCATAAATTTCAATCTGCTTATCTTAGTGGCGTGATAGTTATTGGTTGACCTTTGTCGCTTCTTCTCTTCTAGACTTTATGCATAGTGAGGCTATAAATTTTATTCTTTTCACATAATATTGGGCGAACTTAGGTTTTAGGCAAACTAATTACTTATGGTTTTAGATAAACTAATTACTAAAGATTTAGGCAAAATAATAAAACTGTGTTTACAATAAGCAGAGAAGTATACAGAGTCAAAGGAAATATTAATTTAAAATGTAATAGGCCATTTTTTGAGGGTGCACAAGTTCATTGCTTATTACTTTAAACATGATCATATAAAAAAAAAAAACGTTTTTTTTTTTGTGTGATGAAAGGCATTGAAATAAATGATAATATACTCGTTGATTCGCGTTATCACAACGTAACAGTTAAAAATTAGAGCCTGGTACCTGGGCCTGGCTTGTTTTGACGAACTGAGCTTATTTCTTTTTTTAACCTACTTACAAAACCAGGAGGTTCTCGATTCGGTATTTTAATAAATTTATGAACCGATTACTCCCGAAGTTTCTGGTCCGATTTGTCAGCTACTCACTTCGGAGCGGTTCGCAGCGGGCTCGTATATTCACTTGATACCGTATCTGATACGATACATGCAACACTGCTAAGTGAGTACCCAGCTTTTGATTCTCCCTTATTCGATGCTCTATACCTGTCGTTAGCTTTAATAAATAAAATAAAACATTCAGTTCTGTTGAGCAGTTTTTACATTTTCATACAACATTTTATCTTCTATCTTTACAGTCTCGACTGAAACTCCCTTACAGCCACTGGCCTTGTTCATTTCACAGCTCTGGGTGTGCCTTACATTTAGAAAGATATAGCGACCTCCGTGCAAGGGTAATAGTGTATGAACGTCTCAGCTCGGTGCAATTAGCGGGTTTACCTCCACGCCCTCATAATTTCCTGGTACCTCCTATCATTGCCAGTGAATCATGGACGTTGTAAATTCTGTAGAAACTCGCACGCTCACGCTGCTAAGTATTAGTTAATTTTGTTACTGGGTTTCGGTTGGTTTATATGCGAAATGAGAACTGTCTTCATCAGCGTATTTTATGTGATATTGCTAGAATAAATTCCTAGTTGATTTTACAGCATTATGTAAGACACTAGTAAATTACAAATGTGTAAATAATCAGTTCTCGAATAACAATTTAACTATAATAATATTACAAATGCGAAAGTTTGGTTGGTTGTTTGGTATTTATTTACGTCAGAACGGTTTGACAGATCTTCATATTTGATAGGTACAGAGATTGGTTCTATTTTGAAATTCAACATAATAATTACTTTTGTCCCGGTATTACGTTACTGTGCGATAATTTACGACATAAACCCGGGTGAAGCCGCTGGCACTAGCTAGTAGGCATATATTTGTTTTGTCCCAGAATAGAACTCGCAATTCATGGCCCAGAAATCGTTGCTCATAATACTATGCCATCCATTTGGTGTTTATGAATTTATGCTCGCATAAAATGTCTACCATTTTTTTATATTTTCTTGCTAATAAAATCAGTAAACTTTAGTAGCAAAAACGTTCACCCATCGTCACCCATGTATCAACACACCCCACATCTAAGCTAGCGTGATTTTAAGGTAATAAAAACGCGATATAATATCTCCAAGTCTTTTTAGCTCTGTCCTCAATAAACTCTTATCTCCGAGGGACTGTGTTTTAGTGCGAAATAAAATGCTAGTATGCACTTTACGATGCGAATTTAGAGATACGGGGACCGAGTCGTCGAGTGTATGCTAAACTTTGGAACAACGAGAAAATTTATACTCGGGGGGTCGAGTAATGAAGTGCGAACTAAGGTTGGACTTGCATTCATTTTATGCTCTGATTTATTTCTTTAACCTTAAGAGCCCTTAGTTGTGATATGTTAGACTAGTAGTTACTACTAATGCAAGAAAATTTAGATAATAAAAAGTTTTGGTAGAAAATAACTGTTCAAAACATTTCCATTATAAACTCATCATAAAATTGGGATTTTCCTAGCGTTTGGAGCTCTTACGAGCCTAATATAAAAAATCACGTGATTTTGAACCCAGGTGGTCAGAAATATGGAATGTACTGCAATGATAATGGAAGAAACATGGGGGAATAATTTCAGCCACATATCATCTAAACCAGATGACATTTTAATTAGATGCTTCTTACGATGTGATCGAAATATTTTGTTTCGTATGATTTAACTTTATTCTTTCACATAAATATTACTGAACTTTTTTTAAAGCGTGGTATAATCATATAAAATCTCAGTTATGAAAGCATAAAGACGCCTTTTAACAGAAATTTTGAGGTTTTTTAAATGCACATTTATTATTTACAAATACAAAATATTGATGACAAAAGGTTTTGTTTTATTTTAATTTAAACATTTAAAACCATCAAACGAGTCCCTCCTCTTGGGTAGAGCGGAAAGTATTGTCGGACTTGTACTGATTAAAACCCACTGTTCTTTCTATTGTCCTTTGAGTTCCAGGGCCTCGGTAACCTGGTAAACTGACTGGTAAATATAATTGGTGTAATGAAAGTGTACTTCAGGAAAGCTAACTAATGCTTTAGGGAAAACAGGATATGATTGAGTGTTTTGTTTAAAATATTTATAAAAACACACAAATTGTTGACTTTGCTCAAAAGGCCGCTACAGTAACCTGGGCCTGGGCTGGCCACTTATCTGTGGCCTAAAATAACCACTTTGTGAAGCCCTGACACAGCCAGAAGGCGTCGCGGTAGACCTCGTAGAAGTAGGTTGGACTTGCTGGACTAAACCAAAGACTATTGGTCCCTTTTGGTTCTGGATAAAAAACTGGAAATAATGGCGAGAAGGCCAGTAGTGGGATAAAACAGGTTAGCAGTACCAGTATTAAAAAAAAAAACACAAAATTATACGTTCCTCTTATTGTCACTTTTCCATGACTATCTAAACGATTATTACTTCCATAAATAGTGCGTTCGTCCAGAAAACTCGAAATATTTTTGGCAAAACAAGGGAAGAAGGGAAACAGTATCAGCATCCTCTTCTTCCCACGCATTTTATTAGAGTCAACTGGGGAAAATTGGCCACTATCGCAGCAGCCCTTTTTCCTCAATTAACGGGTGCCAATCTTCTATGTGATAATACCTAAGCATCGGATAAAATATTTGTTTTTCTTACATTCCTAAATGAACAGTGTCGTGAACTCGTGAAGAAAGGTACTTAAAGATTCCATGTAATGATGTATTTTGAGGATTTTTTCCTTTCTTTTTCTTTTGTGTTATGTGATTTTATATGTGATTGATACAATATTATCTAGTTCCTGTTGCAGTTTTTTTAAAGCTTAACCCATTCTAGGAATGCCTCTCATTCTCACTTAGTGTCAGTTTTCCTTAGGAAAAGTATTTTTTTTTCTCACGGAATCGTGGTTATAATAATATTTTGATATATTTTAATTAGTAAATACAGCAACAGCAGTTATAAAATCATCTTTAAATTGGTCCTTAATTTTGTAAATATTTATTCTTTATTACCAAAATAAGATTTACTTCCTCGAAAATGTTTTACTCAGCCGTGTTACAAATAATTAAAATGGCCTTAATTGACCAACTTTGGCAAACTTCCTCAACGAAATATTGCTCACTTTGTATTTTATCGTTTCAATCCGGTTTTAATGAATTGAGTGCTTTCAATGATTACGATTTATTTGTTAACTTACACATTAAATTGCTAGATGTTACCTGTTTGTTTTGTTTTTAAAGGACTTCAAAAAAAAAGTAGTATGTATATATGTTTGTCCGCGATTATCTCGCGTTTGGCTAAACGGATTTTGATGCAGTTTTCAGGAAATTGTTTACTACATTCTGGAGGAGAAGGTTTTAGTATATAACACTAATAGATATCCCGTGACGTTGCCCGCGTGGATCCGTTTTGCTTACTTGGATCGTAGATTTTCAGGGACGATTGCATGTTTGTCCGCAATTATCTCGCGTTTGGCTGAACCGATTTTGATCCAGTTTTCAGAAAAGTATTTGCTACATTCTGGGGAAGGTTTCAGTTTATAACAATAATGGATATCTCGTTAAGTTGCTCACATAGATCCGTTTTGCTTAATAGGATTGTAGATTTTAAAAGACGCCGATTTCTATGAAGATTTTTGTTGATTATCTCAACTAAAAAGGGAAAAATAAAAAAACTTTTTGAAAAAAAAGGGAACCGTTTCAAAACCAAACACAAAAAAACTATAAAATAACTTTTCTTTCGGAAGTCGGTGGCCATAATATGTCAATGAATTAAAAAAAAAAACAAAGCCACCGACTTCCGTAAGTTTTTTATTTTTTTATCTTTTAAGTTATTTTTATCACGTGCGGCGACCGAATCAAGAAATTCCGTAACGAAAATAAACCTAACAACCCGCATCGTGTAACGTCGTTTCAGTTCGGCAAACTTCGGCACGGTGTTTGTTTTTCTTGACGTTTCACTTGATTGACGTGGCTGATCACAGCCTTAAAAAATTTTTTTTTACATTAGTTTATAAAAAAATCTATGCAATAACTTTACCGCGGCAGTCCCCGAGTGCCACACATATTATCTAGTCATAAGTTTTCTAGAGGACATAGATAGTAATTGTACCATCATGCCATAGTTTTTATAAAAGAACTTATAATTTAGACTCTAATCCAGAAAAGCATTGTTACGTAGAACTATCCAAAGATATATTGTCGAGCGGCCGGCGCTGTGTGACGGGTGTGTGGTTCTGCGTGCTGCGCTAAGGGATACAGCGGCCACTTTTCACTTCGCTTCTCTGTGGACAGATTATAGTAATAGGAAACAGTCAGAGCCCAAGACATGCTTTGTGACGTTGTAATCTGCGGGCTCCATAACAAGAAACGATGCATTCTAAGTAAATGAGAGTAAAATCACGATAAACCCTCTCATACATAGTCACAAGTTTGAATTTACTGTGGGGCCGCTCCGCACTCAGAAAACGGTTGCGGCGCATCCCCATTAAAGATTCCTTAGCATCATATTACTGGTCGCGGGATTTATTTCCTCACCGTGACCCCGGAACATAAAGGGCTATTGAAGGACACCGTGGATTTTAGTCAGTACAAGTCTGACAGTCCCTTCCGCCCTGCCCGGGGTGAGAGGACTCATTTGACGATTTTACCACACTAAAAAAAAAGCATCATATTACTGCGATTATTTTAGAAAAAATTGTTACGCAAAAGTAGATATAAAGAAAGTTGAAATAAAGGACGCCTTTTTTATCGTGGTAAAATCATCAAATGAGTCCTCCCACCCAGGGCAGAGCGGGAGGGACTGTCAGACTCGTACTGACTAAAATCCACGGTGTCCTTCAACTGCCCTTTCCGTTCCAGGGTCACGGTAATTCGGTAAGTCTTACGAATTCAACAAAAGACGCCTTTATGAATACCTACTTTTGAAAATCCTTGTACTTAGATATGAAATATCCACAAAGAAAATGAACGAATGTTAAACTTGTAAATTCCCAAATTGTAATAAGATTTTCCTGTCTTGTTTCCTTTACCTGAGATTTCACTGGCCGAGTTATAAAACAAGACAAAAACTTTGGAGATTCCATTAATTCTTCATTAATAATTTCATTATGCTATTTGTTCCCTTTTTAACTTTGGCGGAAATTATAACTTTTCTTTTTATTAATTTAATGAAACAGAATGGAGAGAACCGTGAATGAAAAGATTTACGGATATAAGAAAGAAAGAAAGAAAATTGAGTTTATTAGCATCAAAACATAAACTAAATAAAAAAATACTAATCTTTGAATGCCAAAGGGTTAGGCCAGGGCCCAGGCCAGGGCCAGGGATATGTATTGGAATAATCAGGATTCAATGATTTGTTTATCAGATTTTATCAGATTGGTCAGTTTTTGCGCTGCGTGACGTGTGTTGGTTACGGCGTAGCAAGTGCTACACTGTTAGCTAAATACCCAGTGTCTTACTACACATAAAAGTTAAATATCGGTTGGACACTTATTAAAAAAACTGTCAACTGCAAAACGGCATTTAAGGGTCGTTTTGCAGTTACACTTAAGCTTTTTATCAAGCAATCATTATTTTTAAGCGGGCTCTGTAGCTATAAAGTATTATAGCCATCTGTAATACTTTTACTAGTAACATTGATATTCGATGAAGTTTATAAAATTTCATAGTTTCTACCGCAGTCTGTGCCCGGTATTTACACCATTCAGTTAAATATTTATAAACAATGTGTAACATTTTTAAAGAAATGTGAGCTATTCTTTATTGAATATAAATACAAATACAGGTGTATATTTCTTCAATCATTCGCACTAGCTTTATTATAATCCTAAATATTCCATTAAAATATAATTCGAATTCTTCAATTTTATTTTAATAATATCAAAAACGTGTTATATTTAAGGTGTAAACAAAGACAGCTTAAAATTGTATCAATTTTGTTCGCTTTTTTTTTTTTTTTTTTTTTAGGTGGTAAAATCATCAAATGAGTTCTCCCGCCCTGGGTGGGGCGGAAGGGACTGTCAGACTCTTACTGACTAAAATCCACCCGTGTTCCTTCCTATACCCTTTACGTTCCGGGGCCACGGTAACCTGGGTTAAGAAAAAACCCGCGACCCCAGCAGGCATTTGGCGCGAAACACGACGCGCCACCGACCCGGGCTTGGTCCTTGGTCGGACGGCGAGCTACCCATAACTCACCGTCCGCAAGCCCGCTCCACCGCTGTGCCCTCTGCTAATCAGAGGGACACGCGTTGGAGCGTCCACACGACAGGCTATTCGCATACGGGCAAAGAGACCCCTTAGGCACACAGTGCCTAAGGAAGAGTTTTTGCCCGCATCCCAGGGTGCACCGGCCCGAAAAACTGGTCTTCCCCCCGGACGTATCCGAGAGGGAACTCCAGTCCACGGGCGCACGTGGAGGTTTCCTGTCATAGCACCTTTTTGTTTTGTTCGCTTGCTAGTAAAATGAAGCAATATTTTTAATTACGTTAAGACTTAACAGATTCAACGCCATTAGTGATTCAAATTTTAAGGTTTCTTAAGTACTTAAGAAAACAACTCGAGAGAAAAATATATAAAGTAAGTAACTTTTATAATTATACTTTTGTAAAACATTATCAGTTGTTTCTTTCGTTGAAGTGCCTAATAACAATATTTTTTGCCGTACAATTAATTTAACGACTCAGTAAGTATTTTCAACGGGAACTTAAATACAATTTTCACACAAAAAAATTGCCTGCCTATCGTAAAATTTTATTCTGCTCAAACTTTCCTAATTGCGAGTACAAAGAGGAGAGGAATTATTTTCAAATTAAATTCCTGATTTTTTCACGAGTTCCACGAATGATGGGAGGCACTTTTTGGCCTTCATGGGACCTCGGGGACTGGTGCTAATGGCACAAATGAGCTTTACTTACTTTCTCCCGCTTTTAACATGTTTTTTTTTGGGTTCAGAAATCGGACTGATCGTTAAATTAATGTGAAGCTGTAAACACTTAGGTAGGCAGAAAAACACGTAAATGGCCATTGACCTGGGGCCCTATAATGCTATTTTCATTAATATGTCATTCCAACACGACCTCATTGTTGAGTTTATTTATTATAAACATACACACTAAAATACAAATCTTTCCTCTTTATAATATTATATAATATATACCTAGTGTAGATTACAAAACTTATCAAAATGAACAATTATTATGAAATCAATTTTAGGCCATTCTAACACTATAATTGCAGTTTACTGTATATATCGTATACTGTATTTGACGTTGATATTAGGATCGTTTTGCAGTTACACATACGCTTTTCCTCGGGCAAATATTTTAAAGTGGCTATAGCTATAATACTTTACTAGCAACATTGATATTCCATGACACTATAATTGCAATTTACTGTATGTATGGGTACAAGAGGATACTGGAAGCTAGGGTCAAGTGAGTTGACCCTCTTTGCCGTAACCCCATAGTCGCCTTTTTATCACACCCACGAGTTGAAAATGTCTTTCATCTTTCTCAGAAATCTAAGTAAATCCTGTCTGTGTTACTATAATGTTAGATTAAAAAGTTTGAATGTATTAAAACTCTATTTAACTACACAAATATTGTACAAAGGAAGGATTGGATTTTACATTTATAATGGATATACTCTAAAACTAATAGACCGAGTTTAAAAATTCTGTTTAAATCCGCGATGACAAAGTCGTATGCTAATTATATATATTGTTAGCTTTATTTATTTTTAAACTCCTGATTTAAAAAAAATCAAATAGTAAAATTTGTGTATTGCTTAGTAAATTATGTTTTTTTTGTATTCCATCCTGTTTAGTCGTAAAAAATGACAATGGGACCTACCCATGTATGCGTTTCGTAGATCATCATTTTTTATATGCAATCTCATCATCATCATCATCATCAGCCTAAATAATTGTTCCCACTGTTGGGACATAGGCCTCTCTACGAAAGCGTTGGCCATTAATCAACGTTTTCCTTAACCGTTTTGAGAGCAGTGGTGATAAAATTAATTACACAAAGTAATATGCCTGGCTGGGTTCGAACCCACGACCTAAAACTCATAAGTCGGGGCCGATACCAGTGGGCCACCACTGCTCTTCTTAGTCCTAATTCTTAATATGCAATCTGCCTATTTTAAAATATCGACAGCCATAAATCGAATATTTTGGACCCATATTGGATTCGAAATTCGCCATAATATCGATCAGTCAATAAATTTTCAGTCAGTACTGGTAATTTTGATTTCTAATCAAAGCCTTTATAATCAAAAGCTATTGAGGATCTTGAGCGACCTAATTATCGGAATTTTCGCTCTGTGATTTTGATTCGAGTGATGGAATGAGAAACCATCAAGAAGATAATGAGTTCATCACAAGGAAAACCTTTCTTAAAAAGGAACACGAAATGATGTTCCAAGATACGCTTTTAATCCGTAGGCTACTACCCATCTTGTTAACTTAAGAGGATCGTCTACCAAGCGCTAGTCCATACTAGAAGAAAAAACGTTTTCCTACCCCTAAATGTTATCCTATCGCAATGATTTTTTAGAATGCTTCTGACACAGTAAAAAACTAGGTTTATAGGTTTTATTTTTTTCAAAATGTGTTTGAAACTTACAGGCGCCTAAGAGTTACTTTTGAAAAAAAGAAAACCTATAAACCTAGTTTTTTACTGTGTCAGAAGCATTCTAAAAAATCATTGAGATAGTATAACATTTAGATTTTAGGGGTAGGAAAACGTTTTCTCTTTTAGTACGGACGAGCGCTCGGTAGACGATCCTCTTAATCCTTAAGTTATTTTATAACGACCTGTTGGTAAATAAAGACCGTCTCAGCAGTTCAACTTCAACACTCTGGTTAGCTTTAAAGATATTGTCAAACAAACAGGCGTGGCGAACGCGAAGCGAGGCGTTTTTGTTTATAATGTATGGAATTGTTTGAAGCCAGTTACATACATAGACTATCGGATCGCTTTCGCTTTTCTATGTGACTGGATTCAAACCATTCCATACATCTAAATATGTATAACTCAAAGGTGACTGACTGACATAGTGATCTATCAACGCACAGCCCGAACCACTGGACGGATCGGGCTGAAATTTGGCATGCAGGTATGATATTATGACGTAGGCATCCGCTAAGAAAGGATTTTGATCAATTCTACCCCCAAGGGAATAAAATAGGGGATGAAAGTTTGTATGAAACTTTGTCAGTTTTATAAAAAATACATTGTTAAGTTCCGACATCCACGCGAACGAAGTCGCGGGCACAGCTAGTTACAAATAAAAACGCTTCGGATCACACTTGCTCCTGTCTGTTTGACAATAGCTTTAAAGTAGAGAATCCGACGGCACGCTGTTATTTCGACATAAAATTAATGTCGAAATAACAGCGTGCCGTCGGAGTGTCACGTAGTTTTACTGAAAATTATATATAATTTGCTCATTATGACACCTGCATACGAATGGTTTTCATGGATAAGACTCAGACCAGGAAAATTATCTTACAATGGATCTTGAAACGGTTCTCTAGGTATTGTGTTACCTAACTTTTTTATCCATAATAATTATAATGTGCCATAATTTCTTTTGATCAAATCATCATTAGTTTGTCCGAATGATTACTTATCCGAACTTATTTCAAATAATGTCACATGCCATAACATTGAAATTCCTAAATATTGTGTCCTAAATTTGTTTGTCATGACAATCAAATACATAAAACCAGTTTCCATAAAATGTAATTAAGTCCTAAATTAGAATTATTAAAAATTTCATCAAGTAACAAGAAATTAGGGATATTGTCATCATCGTTTCAACACTTTGTTTATTTTGTTACTGATTACCACCCAACAAGGAATCTCGACGAAGCCCCACTTCGCGGGGCTCCTATTTCTGCGTGCAAGGGGAGGTTTGTAAGAGGAGGCGTGCAAGGGGAGGCGTGAAAGGGGAGGCGTGCAAGGGGAGGCGTGCAAGGGGAGGCGTGAGACCCCGCCATCCGTCAAGTCAGATAAAAATATGAGTGAAAAAATAAACACATTGACAACTATGGTTTGTTTTCACAAAAAAACATCTATCAACTGTTTACAATGGCTACCATTATATTATTGTACTAGCTTCTGCCCGCGACTTCGTACGCGGGTCCTGTTGCTTATGCCGGCGACGACGGGGTCGTCAAAATCGAAGAATTCGAATTCTAAGAGCCAGGCTGAACAACTCTTGCTAAGACGTCATTCCTATAATATATGTTATAGTGTAGCTGGGGTCTTGGAGTTCCACATCAGGTGTGCCGAATCTCAATTTTCATAGGTACGTCAACAGAGAGTGCTCATTATGCTGAACAACTCTTGCTAAGACGTCATTCCTATATAATTATGTTATAAAGTAGCTGGGCTGTTGGAAGTTCCACATCAGATGTACCAGATCTCCAATTTTTATACGACAACAGAGGTTGCTCATCAGGCTCAACAACTCTTGCTAAGACGTCTTTACTGTATATGTTATAGTGTAGCTAGGCACTTGGAGTTCCACATCAGGTGTTCCATTTCTTTATTTTTTATACGTCAACAGAGAGTGCTCATCAGGCTGAACAACTCTTGCTAAGACGTCTTTACTGTATATGTTACAGTGTAGCTGGGCTCTTGAAGTTCCACATCAGGTGTTCCAGATCTTCAATTTTTATACGTTGACAGAGAGTACTCATCAGGCTGAATAACTCTTGCTAAGACGTCATTTACTTATATGTTATAGTGTAGCTGGGCTCTTGGAGTTCCACATCAGGTGTTCCAGATCTTCATTTTTTATACAGCAACAGAGAGTGCTTATCAGGCTGAACAACTCTTGCTAAGACGTCGTTCCTGTAACTGTCATAGTGTAGCTGGGCTCTTGGTGTTCCACATCAGGTGTCCAGGATCTTCAAATTTATTCTCTCAGCAGAAAATGCTCATCACGCGGAACAATTTTTGCTATGGCACCATTTCTGTATCTCTTATAGTTAAGCAGGTCTGTTGCGGTTCCGCATCAGGTGTTCAAGTTTCCAAGATAAATTATAGCCTATATGTTAACGGGGCTTAATACCTATACAACGAAAAAAAAATTATTCAAATCCGTCCAGTAGTTCCGAAGGTTAGCGTGCACAAACACACAGACAAACAGACAAACAGACAAACAGACAAACAGACAAACAGACAAACAGACAAACAGACAAACAGACAAACAGACAAACAGACAAACAGACAAACAGACAAACAGACAAACAGACAAACCGACAAACAGACAAAAAAATGTTAACTACATTTTCGGGTTCGGCATCGATATAATAACAATCCCTGATACTTTTTTTTTATATATTTCCATTGTACAGACACCACTTTTCTACAAATTTATTATATGTATAGATTCTTAGCCGCAATTAGGACAAACTCGTATTTGACAGATGATTCCTCACGAAAACTCTGGAGTCGTCCGCATTCTTGTGTCTGCATTTTGTTGTCAATGTGTCTATGGGGCCGAGTTGGGCGTGACGAGCTTGAGTTGAGTTGAATCACTCACTAAGAATATCAGCCTTAAGCAACACAATACGATTTAAGCTGAGATAACTCAAAAGTATACGGTAGATGATTATGTAGATTCTATTATATCTCTTCGGAATTATTCAGAGGCTCTAAAGAGCTGACATGTGTTAGAATTTCTCACGTCGGCTTATAAAGTTAGGTACGAGTAAGTACTTATATCCTCGGTCGAAGCTTAGGGTTTCCGTGAAGTTCAAAGTGCATAGAATTAGTCTTTACAGTTAGTTTGAGCTGCTGTTCAGAGTTTGATTGTAGAAAGTTCTGACTTAGTATAATAACTTATATTGGATTCAACATTAATGATGTAACTAAGACCTTGATAAGACATTTTGGTTTGAAAGAGTGTCCACTGTCCATTGAGTTTCTTGACAGTTCTTCTCCATACAAAGTAGCTGGTAAAACTGTAGTTTGTAGGGTCAACTATAGTCCTTTTACAGTTTAAGCGTCTGATTTGGTTTTCTGGAATCCTGAAATTAAAGTAGTTACCGTTTAATGTCATTACTGTAATGTTGATGTTGATGTCTTTTGGGATGCAGTGTTGGAGCCCTAGAAAGGGGCAGTTGTTCCATTTTTATTATAACAGACGAAATTTCAACAGCTGTTCAGACTTTATATTTTCTTACATTTAAACGGAAACGGCAAGTTCTAAAGTCATGTAAACATGATTAGTTATAACTGATCAAGCACTAATAAAATGCTAGTTTTTTCATGGTTGTAAACCAACTTTTTTAATGGTCAAAGCTCTATAAAGCGCCTGCCATTGTCCTTAAACCATTGCACTATTCTAAGTTAGAGCGATGTTTGTGATTATTATTAAGCTTATAACAATGTAAACACTTATTATTCGCGAATCATATTTTGATCTAGTTATAACCTGACACCGATCTGAAAATTGAAAAAAAAACACAAGAAAGTTTGAATTTCACGGACTACCTCTATGCACTGGGCACGCGTGGTGGATTAAGGCCCACTCCCTCTCACAGAGAGGAGGCCTGTGTCCCAGCAATGGGAACATTATAGGCTGATGATGATGATGATAATGATCTCTGCGCAATCACCTTAAAATAATAGCATGAATGTCTGCATTCTAATTTTCATCTAACAAGTATGTAGCCGCAGGTGTCATGTAGAGTAAATATATACGACTGTAGATCACTCCACCTGACAGCAAGAAAGTGTTTTGGCATCTTAATTCCTCAGTTATCATAACTTTATAAGACTACCAGATGCTAGCTAGTAAATTTAAAACTTATACGTAACATAAATTATGGCCTGTTTTACCTTCAGATGAATTTCACTAACTTAATTAACTAAGTTAGTAAATAGAAAATATTTTTATATTTTTTGAATACTAAACTTAACTTGTAATAATATTCTGACTTACGATATGAGTACTTGTATTATATTTAATAATCACCCTTAAATTTTGATACCACAGGTCTTCTCTCTGTGAGAGGAAGCTGCACCCAGTGTAAGTTAGTATATGTGACATGATGTCTGTGTGTTCATTATGATTTCCTTCACTGTTTTGAGAGCAATGGTCATGAAAAAACTTACAGGAACATTAAATTAATGCGTCGGGGTTCGAACCCATGATCACGAAATCGGGGCCGATACACTGGGCCACAACTGTTCTCTGCTCTATTTTAAGTAGCGGCGAGTTCGCTTCATATAATGAGGAAATTATACAGATCTGACTAAAATGGATGTATTATTTCTTCCATAACAGTGTCGAATGTTCTGGAAACACTTGGACTTCTATACAGTTTCATACGTACTGGAACGTTCCAGAACCATCTCGAAACAATGAGTTTCTTCTGAAATGTTCAAGTAACTTGGTCAACGTAACAATATCTACTTTAAAATGGCGAAGAAACACCAGGGTTTGTTTACCAACATACAACATAAGTATAAAAATCTTTTATAATATGGTACTTAAGCAAGATATGGGCTCTTAAGATAATAATGTCATCATCATTAGGCCTCGTTTATGGTGTCGGATGATTGTGGCAGTATCTATATGTATAAAGGTATTGTCAAATAGACAGGCGAAGCGAATGCGATCCGAAGCGTTTTTATTTGTAATTTATGGAATTGTTTGAATCCAGTCAAATAGAAAAGCGAAAACGATCCGAAAGTCTATGTGACTGGATTCAAACAATTCCATACATTACAAACAAACGCCTCGCTTTGCGTTCGCCACGCCTGTCTGTTTGACAATAGCTTTAGGGAATTTACCCATGGCGCGATGCGACGCAATTCGACCGATTCCAACTACAAGTGAAATCAACCTTGCTACTAAGAAATAATGATGCAACTCGATTGACTTGACGTCGTCGTGGCGATCGTGCAACGTGAACAACGTTTTATATGTCATATGTCGTAGTGATAAGGTTGATTTTCACTTGTAGTTTGAATCGCGTCGTGCCATGTGTAAAGATCCTTAGGAAGTATTTTAGTCTGATAAGCCTGATCTGAGGCATGTTGTCAGCATCAATGCAAAGGAAATCTAATCAGTTATAAGTAATAAGTAAATCATAGGTGGCACGTATTTTCTCTTCTGTTAAGAGCGCGTATTCTGAAAGTTGGCAACAGCGCAAATTGTTGTCAAATATTAACAAGTTTTAATTCATCATCATCATCATCTCAGCCGTAGGACGTCCACTGCTGAACATAGGCCTCCACTTTTTATTTCCTTCTTATTTACTTTTTATTTACTTATACCGGTTGGAAGCGACCTGCATCCAGCGTCTTCCGGCGACCTTTATAAGGTCGTCTGTCCACCTTGCTGGTGGACGTCCTACGCTGCGCTTGCTGGTCCGTGGTCTCCACTCTAGTACTTTTCGACCCCATCGGCCATCCGCTCTGCGAGCAATATGGCCTGCCCATTGCCACTTCAGCTTGCTAATCCGGTGGGCTATATCGGTGACTTTAGTTCGTCTACGGATCTCCTCATTTCGGATTCGATCACGTAGAGAAACACCGAGAATAGCCGGCAAGTTTTAATTAATTTGGCAAGATTAAAATAAAACTTGGAAATATTTGACAGCTATTTGCGCCGTTGCCAACTTTCAGAATACGCGCTCTTAAATCAACGAACATGTGCAAAGATGAACGCATCAAAACTCGAGAGGTTTAGACGTCTGAAGCAAGTACAAAGCAACTTTTACTTAATTGTGAAGTATTGCCAATTTTAGAAAACAGTGTCGAATCTTCGTCAATTTTGACTTACGTGACAAATAAAGTCAAATGTTTTTTCTGTTAGCTTTATTGACAATCTATATTAGAATTTTTCAGACAATTAGCCTATTAGAATGAATGAGTTAAAATGATAATCTATGAATAAATTAAACGATGTTTAACGAACTTCAAAAACGGAGGTTTCTCAATTCGACCATACGAGTACATGCTTTTTTATGTATGTTTGCGGATAACTTCGTCGCATATGAACCAATTTAAATGATTCTGTTTTGTTGGAAAGAAGATATTTTAAATGTGGTCCCATGATAAGGAAATCTGGATTTGGAATCATTGATAATGGAAGACCAGAGAAATCGAGGTGAACTTTTATAAATCGTAGGAGCGCCTAGTGCGTTTGTAAATTTTTTAATTAAGTAGGTACTTTAAAAGCACTACAATTTGAACAAGGTCTGGAGGAGATATGATGATGGAGCCGAGAGACAGTCGAGGGAATTCCTAAATAATTCAAAGCAGCTACCTTGTGTTTGAGCTTGATTAATTTTTATTGATTTCATGGGTTGTAACTGTCATTAGGGGTCTGATGATGAAAACGAAGGACAGTTCAGGGAACTCCTCAATGGTTCACAAACTACCTTGTGTTTGGACTTAATTCATTTATTCTGAAGAGAATTTTACACTGCCACTGACTTCCGAAAAAAAAGTTAATTTGTAGATTATTTTACTCTTTTTGTGGTTGTTTTTGAAGTCAGTTTTTTTACTTTTTTTGTAAATTACCCCTCAAAATTGAAGAGATATACGTACATAATAGACTTGTTGGTAGGTACAACAGACTTGACGCAGTACAAACTGTGTTATGGTGTCAGATAAGCAGTCGCATCATGTAAAATATCGGCAAAAATATAAGAAAAGAGTGTTACAATGAACATCTTGTGTAGAAAGCAACGTTGCCGCCTGTTGCGGTTAAAATGGAGTTGTACGGAACCCAGTCTTGTTGCTGCGGGCTGTCAATGCGATTGAGTGGCTTTACCGCTTCGGTATTGTAGTTGCATCCCTTGGGAATTGTATTTTAAACCAGAAAATGTAAGAACAGCTTGTGAAATTGGATTGTGTAGGATCGGACTGTCGTCTGTCAGTGTTAGTACTCGTAAATAGGGATCCTAAATCCTGCTAGTCGCTCCTGGGTTTCATAATTTTCAACCATCACCAGGGTTTTTTCCAACTCAGTAGTGGTCCGTCAGTTTTACCATCAAAAAATTTTTGTCACTTTTTTTTTGTTAGGCCAGAAGTGACGAAGATACACTTTTAAAATTGGTAGAACACAGACAAATACAATTTTTACTTGCTTCTGACGTCACACGCCCGGATTCTCGATTTTTGATGCATTATAATATCTCTGTTAATACTTTTATGTTTTGGTTTAACGAAAGAACAAATACGTGTCCATTATAAACACTGTTTTAGGCTATCACGGTTATTTTCAGAATTTAAAATGTCACTTACGGGATATCTTCCGTGATCGTATCGTCGTATCGGGAACTCAAAATCATAAATAATCACGGAAGATATCCCGTAAGTGACATTTTAAATTACGTGTCCATTATTTTTCAAAAATAATTTAATTTGAAAGTTAGAGCCTTTTCATAAAAATTGCGTTTTCATAAAAAATCGTACAGAATTTTAGGCAAAAAAGCTTTACAGACAAGCAAATTACTACTAATTACTTTCGCATTTATAATATTAAGATAGGATAATAATATGTCCCACCGCTGGGTAAATCCTCTTCTTTATGAAATGCTGTCCATGATTGCTATGCTTACTGTGTTGAATGCCTACTGTGCTATAAAGAACTTAATCACATTGAGTTATACCTAATCAAAACTCGTTACAATCATTTTTCCCCACCACAATTTTTTCACCATTCTTTAGAATCGAAGAAACGACTATAATTCGTTTTAATGAAGGGTAATTTTGCCGGAAATGCTGAGGAATTCCTGTTAATAACTGCAATTTCCTTCAGCAATTGCGACCTAGCACGATGTTGGTGCTTGTTTGAGGGCGGGCGCACGTCACTTTTTGATTGCTTTTTTCAGGTTGAAATATTTATGTTTGATTCCAAACACATTAGTGTTTTGTACATACATCATCTGCCTCGCCTTTTTCCAAATACGCTGAGTTCTCTTGTAATTGACTGAATGTCAATCAGTATTTTACATTTTTTTATGTGGTAACTTCTTTTTCTTCGAATGAGTCCTTCGGGGTTGGGGGACTGCCTTGTTAGGTAACCGTGACCCCGGAACGTAAAGGGCTATTGAAGGACACCGTAGATTTTAGTCAGTACAAGTCTGACAGTCCCTCCCGCTCTGCTCTGGGTAGGGGGACTCATTTGATGATTTTACCACGATTAAAAAAAGCTTAAATGCACTGTATGATCTTCTCAACGTGACGATGGCAATCGGCATTGTATACAATGCGGTGCCTTTGTACCCTTAAGTTTTGTTACGTCTTTACATTAGTGTATGTACATAAAATTTTAAATCAATAAATGAAATAACGCATGAAAGAAAGTCCCCTGAAGTTAATAGTTAACATAGACCAGAAGTGAATTAAAGTTTTCTTAACCCGATTCTACTAACATAGACAAGGAATATTGAACATCAGGGAACTGTTATTCCTCTGTACAATAACAGTTCGGCAGTCAGTATTGTGTTTCCGAGTACTTATTGTACTCGGTCGGATGGTTCCCTGTCACAATGCCGACGGGAAGCAATAGTGCAGTCAAGTTAAATGGTAACAAAAGATGTAGGTGTTTGTTATCTACGAGAGAGATAGATAGATATGTAAGAGATAGAAAGATTTTTTTGTTAACATTGTAAAGGGCTTCGTATATATAATACGTATTTCAAAAAGAAATCCGAACACTTGATCACCTACAAGAGCGGGAGGTACGCTACCCAAATCGATTTCTTACTCACGCGGCGGCACCACATCAGCAAGGTAGCCAACTGCAAGGTCATACCCGGCGAGAGTCTTACTGCTCAACACCGTCTCCTTGTTATGGACTTGCGCGTCAAGCCTAGGGACAAGTATATTGAGCGCCGAGAACGCCAAATACGGTGGTGGCGACTAGATGAAGCCACGTCTCTGTCGTTTGCTTCGGCCATCGGCAATAAGTGCGATGGTACCGATGGCGAACCTGTGCAAAGCCACTGGGACAGGATTCAGGCTGCCATCACCGAAGCAGCTAAATCAGTGCTCGGCTTGTCCAGGGGCGGTCGCAAGTGTGACAAGGGGACTTGGTGGTGGGACGAGACTGTCCAGAGGGAGATCAGAGAAAAGAAAACTCTCTTCAAAACGTGGCAAGCGTCCAAATCTCCCGAAGACCGCGACGCATACAGAGCTGCAAAACGTGCCACTAACAGAGCCGTCGCCAGAGCCAGACGAGACCACTTACAGCCACTTTACGATAAGTTGGAATCGTCTGAGGGGCAAAAGCTCATATATAAGTTGGCACGTTCCAGGGTCAAAGCGGCACTGGATATTATAAAGTGCTGCTGTATAAGAGACCCTGAAGGCAAACTGTTATGCGATGACCTCGCGGTGAAGGAGAGATGGCGCTCGTATTTCCACGAGCTGCTAAACAAGCAGCATAAAGAGGTGCTGTCACCGGATCTCCCTCCAAACCTGGGACTAGTGCCCCCGGTAACGCACGAGGAAGTACATGTGGCTCTTCGCCGCATGAAGAACCGGAAAGCGGTCGGAGCCGATGGAGTCCCTATTGAAGCCTGGAAGGCGATGGGTCCTCGTGGTGTCTTAACCCACCTTTTTAACGGCATGCTCCTCACCGGAAAGATCCCGAGCCAATGGAGACTGAGTATTATCACTCCAGTCTTCAAAGGCAAGGGAACGGTGCAAGAGTGTGGTGGTTATCGGGGTATTAAGGTTATGTCCCACACCATGAAGCTCTTCGAGCGGGTAATTGACTCTCGGATCCGACAGGAGTGTACGGTCTCGGGGTGTCAATATGGGTTTCGTCCGGGGCACGGCGCCATGGATCCCATTTTTGCCCTAAGGGTTGTCATGGAGAAGTACAGATCGAAGAATACGCCTCTGCATCTTCTGTTCCTAGATATTTATTTATTTATTTATTTTATTTATTTATTTATTTATTTATTAGAAAAGTACAGCCACATCACATACATTTAACATTAAAATTTACAATTTATAATAAGAGCGGTCTGATGCACGTGACAATAATGGCGTACATAACATTCACAATTCTTCAGCTCGGTGATAAAAGACAATTATTATTTAAAGAGGGAAAAAAAAAAATTGTTACATAATGAAAGTTAAATTAAAAGCAAACAGTTCAATATATCATAATAAAATATTTGATACAAACAAAGAGATTTAAAATAGTTTAATGTCTTTGGATACAAATTTCCAATAGTATGCAAATAAATGTCAATATACGAGTAATATAAAAAGATAAATGTCAATATACGAGTAATATAAAAAGATAAATGTCAATATGAGTACGAGTAATGAATTGGCCAATTATTATAATACAAAATAATTTAACAATAAAGATCATTTAAAATCAATTTAAAAAATCAAATAGATATGCAGAAGGCCTTCGACTGTATCCCTCGTCAGATGATCTGGTGGGCGTTAAGATCCAAAGGGGTACCCGAGACCTATGTTGACATCATCCGGGACATGTACCGAGACTCCGGTTCTATAGTTCGGACCGCGGTTGGCGACACGAAACCCTTCCCCGTCACCGTCGGAGTTCACCAGGGCTCTGTCCTCAATCCGTTTTTGTTCAGCGTGGTGTTAGACGTGCTGTCCACTCACATCAGGGACTTACATGAGCAGCCGCCATGGCTGCTCATGTATGCCGATGACATCGCGCTGGCGGACTCGGACGGGGGGCGCCTGGCACAACGTGTGACAGCATGGAAGGAGTCGCTAGAAAACGGTGGTCTGAAAATTAATGCGGCGAAGACCGAGTACCTGGCCTGCAATACCACAAATGCTGCTCCTGTTCGCATTGGCGAAGATACAGTCGAACGCACGGAACAGGTCAGGTACTTGGGTTCGATGCTCCACGAGTCCGGGGACGTTGATAGCGACGTCAAGTCACGTATTTCGGCGGCCTGGGCTAAATGGCGCGAGGTGGCGGGGGTTATTTGTGACCTAAAAATGCCGGTGAAGCTCAAAGGACAGGTCTATAAGACCATCATTAGACCTGTCCTTTTGTATGGCAGTGAAGCGTGGCCTATACTTGAGCGACATAAGCAGAACCTGCGTGTCACGGAAATGAATATGCTGCGATGGATGTGCGGAGTCTCGCGGAAGGACCGCATTAAAAACTCCCGCATCCGCGGCAGCCTTCATGTCCGTGACATAGCAGATAAACTGCAAGAAAGTCGCCTACGCTGGTATGGCCACGTTTTACGTAAACCGGCAGATTACGTGGGAAACAAATGCCTTGCCATGCCGCCTCCGCCGGGGCCAGGGAAACGAGGAAGGCCGAAGAAACGTTGGCTTGACGTCGTAAGTGACGATATGCGTGCTAACGGGCTCACGGCAGGAGATGCACAAGACCGTGCGAAGTGGAGGCGGTTAGGTAGGAAGGCGGACCCCGGGCACCGAGGTGGAAGCCAAGGAAGCAACCGGGATTAACGCTTTGAGGATGATGATGATGATGATTGTAAAGGGCTTCGTGAGAAAATAACTATTGCGTGAATTTGTGGAACTGATGGGTTATGGTAAGCGTCCACAGGTCCGCATCGCACGTATCGGACGTATCGTACGTAACGGATTTTAGTTTGCCTCGTATTAAAACTCATACAACAGCGTCCACTGATCCGCATCGTACGGACGGCTCATCGGCATTGCCTACATGCGATGCGTACCGATGACGTCATACGGAATGCCGATCAGTGGACGCACCCCGCACGCTTACTGAACCATTTGTTCTTTTTTTTTCTTACATTCCTCTTCTTCTAATAAACAAGCAATAACAACTTCTGCATCGCTTTCCTCCTTTCTCACAAACACTTTCCGAACGTACGATCACTAAAAAAATCCAAATGAAGGTGGCATCGGCAATCCGATCGCTGCCGATACAGTTGACGCAGTCTAATTAATCCGTTTGATGCGATGCGTCCGATACGTACGATGCGGACCTGTGGACGCTTACCTTTGAAGTGTGTGTTGGAATGTGGTAGCGTCGGAAATAGCTGTCAAAATTCAGAGTGCTTCATTAAGTTGTTCTAGCGGTTTAGGAGCGATAGCTGAATAAACAAACAAACTCACTTTTTCGTTTATGTATTAGAAAAGATGAACCATTCAAAACATTTTTGAGTAGTCGATAACAAGATTGACTTATAGTCAAAACTCGAGGTCACGATCTTTGCTCCCCATAATATAAATATTTATAACACTTAGATGGGTTGGAAACCTGAAACTGAGAATTCTAATCTAGTATCTGTCATTGAACTCAGTATTGAAAAATATTCAGAGGTGAAATGGCTGCCATTTGTAGAATGATAAGCAGCATACATTTTTATTCCTGTAAAAACTATTTATCTACTCGTATCTATATTTATTTTTGAACATCTAGGCTTATTTAGCTTTTGATACTTGTTTGAACCAGTTCACTAGAACCTCTTATTTATTTTCGGTTAAACATATTTATTCAGAAGTTGTTTATATTTGCAATACATTTGAAAATGTATCCAAAAATAAATTTGTTTACATTGAATTACTGCGAAAAGATGACAAAATATTAATTTATGTACAGGCTTGAAAGTAATCATAAAATTCTTCAAACGTTTCGTAGCAAAATGCTACGCCGTAGCTTATTACGTAGCACAGAGCGGCGTAGCCCATCGCGTAGCGAGATGAAAGCTTTGACGCGCGTATTTCTATAAGAAAATTACTATATAAAGTGTATATTTGTACGGAATTCTCAGACGGTTATGTTATCTACTTTAATACACGAAAAAGATGCTAAAACCATTCAACGTTAGTTGGCACATAATCGAAGATAGCGTGTTCTCATGCGGTACTTACGCATAGAGTGCAACAGTTTAAACCACTTCGGTATAACGGTAACTGTTCCCGATTATCGCGAAGAACCATATATTATGCGGACACTTCGTTTTTACTTTACTGCAAATTGGATGCATTTGCACGTTGGACACATAAAAGTGACGTAAAGAGGTTTATGTTATGTCCTGATGCTACATTATTGTGGCAATCGAGCCTTTTCGTGAACACCTCCGCAGTTATGTCACGGATAGAAAATGAAAATGTTGATACCTACTTTTATTTATTGATACTTTGAGTTTGATCTTGGCCACTTTTTTATCGTTTACATCAGCGTTTCCCAACCTTTTTCGGCCACGGACCCCTAGGAAATCAAGCACAGTTTTCACGGACCCCCTTAATAAAGTAATTATTTAATTGTAATCTCAAATCAGATTCGACTTGTAATCTGATTCTGTATTTGTTTTTTGTACCTATATACGCACGCACTTATTTCACTCACACCATTCATTCAATCTCGCTCACCGCCGTGCTAACTAAGCGTAGCGATTACTAGACATTAGCATTTATGTATGGTCCAGAGATGACACCGCGGACCCCCATACATATAGTCGCGGACCCCCAGGGGTCCGCGGACCACAGGTTGGGAAACACTGGTTTACATCATTAAATAAGTTCACCCACCCAGGGCGGGAGGGATTATCAGACTCGTACTGACTAAAATCTACCGTAATTCTTCAATAGCCTTTTACGTTCCAGGGTCACAGTTACTTGATGAGAGAGTCCCGCGACCCCGGATCTTGAACCCTTGAGATGTGATGTGTTGATAGTGAATGACGTCGTTCTAAACTGCCTGTAATGACGAGATAATAAAAAGCTCATATAAAAATCAAAGATATGTATATTGTCACAATCATTATGCTCGACTAATAAATTGATAATTTATATTTACAGAACAGTCATTGTCAGATTATTAATTTGATTCATGTAATATCATGTTAAACATGATAACAGTTTATTTGCTACTAGATACTATATACTCAATAGTATATAGTATCTAACAGGTATATAGTGTATAGTATCTAACAGGTCCTGTTTACTATAATATTTGTTGTTTGCTTTTTCTTCCCGATATTTCGGGACTGTCGCAAGCTGGGGGAACTTAAACATGGTAAATATTCTGTTTTAAATATTTTTATACGCATTAACGGATTAGTCGCGAATTTCAAAGATTTTCAAAAGTAAACGCCGGTAGCTAAGAATCTCGATGGCTCAGTTGGTAAGAGCATCGTATGTACCAACACGGTTGCAGGTTCAAATCCCGCTCGCGGTCCGAATTTTTCTTTCCATAGAAAATTCAAGTTTCAGACATAGCTAAGGCAATTGCAGAAAAGTGGAAGTGGGCGAGCCATATATGCCATATGCTTATTGGAAGATGAGAGAGGACTGTTTAAGTAAATACCAAGGAAAAGAAAGATGTTTATGGGAAGACAACCGACTAGTTGAACAGACGATCTCGTTTTAGAGGTCTGAAGAAACTAGATAGTTGACACAAAACTACCAGAGATAATAGCCTAGTTACGTATAATTTCGTTTAGTATTAGCAACTATGTATTGCGGAGCTCCAACAAACAGCAAGGCACTTCTAGCAAACGCAATACCGTTGTAATTTGCTCCAGAAATGTCTCATTTCGTTCACACCATGCAGAAACACAAAATGAAAACAGAAAACGAAGTAAATTATTGTTGGAAAATGTAAATCATTACCTAGTTCTTAGTTTTCAATGTAATACATTCGTACTACACGCATAATGTACTTGAGAAATGTTGAGTTCGCGTGTGGTAAACCAAGTCGTTTGTATCCGATCAGATTAGTTGCGACTAATCGCAGGCGGCGGCGACGCGACGAAACTTACGTTTATTGCTCTAATTTATCGTTCAGCCGGTCGAAGTAATTAACATAATTGAAGTTATTTAAGCAATTTTTCGGCTTCAAATCTTGATTTAAAATAATTTGATGTTAGAATTCGGTTTGCTTGGGAATTAAATTTTGTCACGATTTGTGGGATTTACCTAGGGCGGTAGTTTACTTGTTAGTTTACATAAATATCACGTATAATTTTTCTAAAGGGTTGGCAGTTATGGTAATATAAATACAATCGCTCTACAAAACATTAAAGCTATTGTCAGGATAGCTCTTATACTTTCGAAGAAAAGTGGCTGTGACATACGGACGGACAGACAGACAGATAGACATGACGAATCTAGAAGGGTTCCGTTTTTTGCCATTTGGCTACGGAACCCTAAAAAGTAGAGCAAAATAAATAATGTATATAAGGGGACATACAACAGACATGATTTTTTGATAATGATACTAGAGGTAACCTATTTCAGTCGAAAAGAATGCGTGCCGAAGCGTTTTTGTTTGTAATGTATGCAATTGTTTGAAGCCAGTCATATAGACTATCGGATCGCTTTCACTTTTCTATTACTGGATTCAAATAATTCCATACATTACAAATAAAAAAGCCTCGGATCGCATTCGCCACGCCCGTTTGTTTGACAATAGCTTAATTGTTAAAATATGTTCCATTTTCTCGCACTGTAGTCCGATCCATGTATGTAGATGATGCTCAAAGCTCAAGGGTTCTTGGAGACCAACGCTGGGTTAGACTTGGACAACGTTTTTTTTTGTTTAATTGAAGACTATAAACTAACAATGTTTGCGTTTCCGTGAGAAGACAGTCTGAAAATACGAATTTATTTTAGTACTTAGTAGGCTTGTGCTATAGTAAATCAGTCATTTTGTGTGTTCCACTTTGTCAAATCCTTTTTTCACTAGTCTTGGACACCCAGTGAAATTCAATAACCATATTTTTGATTGAAACGAGAACGTTTTTCACGAACTTTAATGCTAGCAAGAGAGAAACAATTCGTGGGAGAATCTCAGCTCAATTCAACTAAACGTCCCACCGTACCTCCACTTCGCAACTTTACCTCGCGACTGAAATTGTGGGTTCGAAACTGGCGATTAAATCCTCGCGACTATGGGCACAGTAACATAACTATGTATAGTATTAACGTGTCATATAACAATGGCTGGTCACCTGTGAAAACTTTTCTTAATTTACAGTGGGTTTGCCTTTGAGCTCAATCTAGCCTAGAAGCATAGATAAAACCTGAGACGGAGATGAAACTGGAACACCTCTGCACCGACGGAATACAGTAAAAATTATTTGGCGGCGGACTCCGACTGGATAGTGATCATGATCCTGGCTGTCCGACCGAGGCTTACCACGCTACTGATACCGCTTAACTGTCATCGCAAGTTTAAATGTAGTCTGTGTGTGAATCCATTTCAGAATTGAGTCAGTGTTTTTTTTTAACCTATGTTGGCCCACTGCTGGGCAAAGTTGAATGACGACAAGGTTGGCGCAGTGGCAGAGCGATCGACTGCTGTGCAGCGTGTCGTGGGTTCGTTCCCCGCACGGAACAAATATTTGTATGATCTGCAAGTAGTTGTTCCGGGTCTGGGTGTTTTTGTACGTGAGTTTCTATGTTTGTAAACGCAACCACGATACAGGAAGAAATTCCTAGTCCACACTAGGAATTTCTCACTGTAATGTGGGTGCATTTACAAACCGTTACAAAAATAAGGTCTCTCCGATAACCTCCCCCTTTTCCGTTTGTACGATTTTCTTCGGATAATCTCCCATAAACGCATCTAAGTCGTCACCCCTGTTTTCTCCGGCCTCCACTGTTTTCTAGGCCTCCCTCTGCAGCAACACCCGTTTGGTACCCACTGTATGACAACTTTGATCGATCCCGATGCATTTTACATACATGGAAAAAGAACTCCTCGATGTCGTCAAGCCTCGTTTTGAGATTGATAGAGAATCAAATGTTTTTAAAGACCCTAGCAGAAAATAAAAAAAAACAAAGGACAAACACAAGCGTCGAATCCCTCCTCCTTCGGTTTCAAAGTCGCTAACAAAGCAATAAATCCTTTTCTCCCAAGACGTACTTGCTTATCTGTACCGCTGAATTCAGCGCCCCATTCCTCAAGTCGAACTGTGAAACGCTATTTACTAACGAATCGCAGCAAAACGGACGCTCTGAACTTTTGACACCTCCTCCATCCTTACTTATAGTCCAAATATTTCATTCAACTGAGTGTATGGATGTGAGACGGCGACGCTGATACATTTCTCAACTGAAACTTGGCACGCTGACTTAAAATAAACTTTGAGCTATTGTCTGTTGTTCCCATCGTCCGAAGTTTCATACAATGTGCCGTTAATTTCGGCAAGTGTTTATGTGAAATATGTTTGTGGGTTTGTTGTTCTGTGGTTGTTTTCGATTGTGGTTTGTTCTTAAATAGGTTTGGAAATCTTGTGATACAATCTTAATGTAGTAAGTTTCATAAATGATTTTGGGAGAAAATTGTCATTGAGTCATTTTTATGTAGCTAAGGCGGATGGAAGAGCTTGTGGCTACATAAAACTATTTGCACAGCTCTGTCTTGAAGGTTGTGCCGCAATTATTTTTGTCGTTAAGAGAATGAGAAACTATTCAATACATTTCAATTAGTATCCAAACAACATATTTCTTTGGACAAAATATTTCTGCACGTGGAATCCTTGAACTAAGAGAGTAGACCCACAGGCCGTAGCATGAATTATACGTATTTGGCCGTATAGCGTACTTAAAGTATTACGACGTCAATTTTATGGAAAATGAAACAGCGTCTCTTGTGTACGAACGATGAACTAATTTATGACCAAGTTTCGTCACAAAAAAGTGAAAACTCGTAACCTCGGGTAGTCCATAATAATTTATGTTGAATTACGGGACTCGTTCATCGTGCATATTATTTTGAAGCACCATGAATAAACTTAGCCATAAGTTAAGTATGTCACGCAAGGCTCTGTTCACTGTACCGTTGGATTGTTACGTGTGACGCTAGGTGGTCGCAAATTCAATTGTCTTGTGTGAGCCGGCCATGTGCCTGTCGCGCAGTTTCAACGCTCACCACTACATTGTGTTCCAAAACTATACATATGATTTTGTGGTGGATTGTCAGACTAATAGGACTGGAGTGGAAGATTTGAGACTAAACATTTAATAGCATTGTGTTTTCATTAGATGGCTTTGTCTGTTAAAGCGTTTTTTAACAAGGAATGGACGGTGGCATCAAAATGGGTTTTGAGGAGTTCAGAACTTAAAAAAAGCTTTTTCAAAAAAATTGTAACCGCCTTCAAAAACAACCACAAAAAACTGTAAAATAATCTACAAAATAACTTTTCTTTCGGAAGTCGGTGCCTTGGTTTTTTTTTTCTTTTCATTGTCTTTTTAGCCACCGACTTCCGAAAGAAAAGTTATTTTGTAGATTATTTTACACTTTTTTGTGGTTGTTTTTGAAGGCGGTTCCATCATCAGCTCATCCACCTGAGATGATGATTATCAGATGCAAATACTTGAACAGCTTTAGAAAATATATGAAATTGGTACTATGTGCCTATAAAATTTGAAGGTTGCCCTCGATTTCCCTGGGATCCCATCATCAGATCCTGACCTGATGATCATGGGACCACTTGTGAAGTATACCCTTTCAAACAAAAGAAAAATTTTCCAAATCGGTCCAGGCGTCTTCGAGAAATCGGGGAACATACATAAAAAAAAAAGATTCCGACGAATTGAGAACCTCCTCCTTTTTTTGAAGTCGGTTAAAAAGCATAAATATACTCAGATATAATGTTCTCACAACTAAGATAAAGGCCTCACACAGAGAGTCAAAGACAAAGTCAAAATCTTTGACTTTTACTTTAATTCACTGTATAAGAGAATGAGCTGGTTGCTCCTTAATTTTTTTTTGAGTCCTAGAACAAGTTGGTTTCCTTTAGTTTTCTAGGTTTTTAAATTATCGTTTTATTTTTGAACGGACTCTTTGTCTCTCTTTAATTAATTCGAGATTTGGGAGAGCAATTGTAAAAAAATCCTCTGAAATCGGTTACTAAAATAAAAAAGGAATATTTAAAATCCGTTACCAAATGTGATTTACATAGTTTGAGATCGGGCAATGCGTTATAATTGTTACACATTTTTTTAATTGTAATTTATTTATTCGAGCAAACATGCATAAAAATTTAACATTTATATTCTGCCAAACTGCAGTACCGTTTGTCGGCAGAATCCTCGTGGATACAGCTTGTCTTATCCAAGTAGATACTTATCATTTAATTTTATTATACATTGACACAAAGAAAAAATTACACTAAACACAAAAACACTACTCTTAGGCTCATCGTCCTGTACATAATTTTATGAACACATTCTCTAAGAATTGAATAAAACGTTGGTAATTTAATTTTGAATGTATTATTCATCATCATCATCATCTCAGCCATAGGACGTCCACTGCTGAACATAGGCCTCCCCTTTTGATCTCCACAGATACCGGTTGGAAGCGACCTGCATCCAGCGTCTTCCGGCGACCTTTATAAGGTCGTCTGTCCACCTTGCTGGTGGACGTCCTACGCTGCGATTGCTAGTCCGTGGTCTCCATCGTACTATTCAATCATTGTATTCTTCCATGTATTATTCAATCGCTATAAATTTTTTCACGATCCCAGTTCAACGTATTTGATCTAGGTTTTATATCACAAAATTGGATAACCGCTTTGAATTAAAATGAAGCGCTATTTATTTTCATAAGTGATATACAACCGTATATTATTTTATCCAGTATTTTTTTTATGAAAAGGCTGAAATCTTAATATTTATAAGTATTGCAGTGAAGTAGTTATAACATTTTCGAAAATGAGTTTCGAATTTTTTTTTGTGAGCTGGTATATAGAAAAACATAAACATAATATGATTTTGAAGAAAACGACTGCTTAGAAAATTATCAGTTTTTGCAATAAAATTGGCACCCACAAGTCACTGTATTGGTATGATAAATCGTATTTTTGCAATTGAAACTAAAATGTTCCCACGTGCCCCTAGTTAGTGAGAGAGAGTTATGGCCGTGAATAAATATTTTAAGTTTATTTATTTATTGGAGCAACTTCTCCAAGTCCTTCTCCTATTACACATTTATTCCAGACCTTATATGTTGTGCGGGCATGCGGGCAGCGAGTAAAGGGCAACTCGCTGCCCGACCAAGGACCATGCCCGGGTCGACGGCGCGTCGTGTTTCACGCGCGCCTCAAAGAGCTGTCAGGCCCTGTCAGATTGACGGGGCCTCCCCTTAGAGGGCCAAACCCTGTCGGGGTCGCGGGACTGTCTTATCAGGTAACCGAGACCCTGGAGCGTAAAGGGCTATTGAAGGATCGCCGTGGATCACAAGTCTGTCAGTCAATCCCGCCCCTCCCTCGGTGGGACGAATCATTTTATGACTTTACCACGACAAAAGAAAACACGTGACACAGGCCGAATGCAGAACAAATCTTTTAATGATGCCACTATTTAGTATAGCATAATCTGCACACAACAACCGCTCCTTTTGTTTGATATACGATATCCATTGTTGCGGTACTGCAACGTCGGTACATACGTAAGTAGCTATCTACATCTGTTGATTAATTGCATACGACCGGCGCTGCGCGTCTGATTGCAGTAAACATTTGTCACTAATGGATGTATCGCTTATTCCTCATGATTCGACACCATCGGTTATTACACATAGGGTAAAAGCGGGGTAGTTGACCCAGTGGTATAGTTGCCTAGTTCTAATTACTCTAGTTTCGCGGATGAATCACGTTTATTTATCTATCGAGTCTCTAAAACTACCAGTACTACCAGTTTCTACTTTATTGCCATGAAGTTAATGTATAAAGCTTTTTAACACCTAAAATCCTCAGCCGTGCAGATGCCGCCGATAGTGGGCGCCGGGCCTAAGTTGGAAAGCAAGGTGTGATCATTTTTGTGGGAAAGATACCCTTTTTCTCGGTTGGTAGATATCCTTTTACGTTATTTACATGGAATAGATAACTATCTCATAAAGATATCCCAAAATGTAGAATTTCATAAAAATCACCAATGCTAATAAGAATAATGCTCAGGAAATATCAAAGATAATGTTTTTACATATATACAAATAGACAAACTCGTGCCTTCGCATGGGGGTATGCAGAAACTACAGAAGTCACCTGTTACGATCTTTACATACCTACTCCTTTCGTATCATTCACATTCATACATCTAGTCATACAAGCACGCAGATTACGCGTGATAAGCTAATCATTCTGAAGCACTTCACCAATAAGGTCAGTGTATGTCTTCCTAGAGCGGGTTCCGAGATATTGATGATGATGATGATGTATTATTTTACTGTCTTATATAGGTACTATTAAACACGACTTATTCAAATTCAAGGATTTATTTTACACACATTAGAAACTCGTTCAACATTCCATAAGCGCGGGAATCCACACCATAGAGACAACTGTCAAATGTCGAAGGGATGTCCCCATGACGCGAAACAATGAAGCTATTGTCAAACAGACAGGCGAAGCGAATGCGATCCGAAGCGTTTTTATTTGTATTGTATCGCGAAAGCGATCCGATAGTCTATGTGACGGGCTTCAAACAATTGCATACATTACAAAAAAAAAAACGCCTCGCATCGCGTTCGCCACGCCTGTCTGTTTGACAATAGCTTTAGTGTTGTTCTGTGTAGATCCGATCTACTTTTTTACTTATCTTTCTTCGTCTATTAGTACGTATTACAAATTAAGTCTTTTATTTTTTGTACTGAGAGATATTAAGTAATTTAAAAAACTGCAGCTATTATCCCCGTTTTACTCTACCAGTTATCCGTTAGCTCATTTGATGTTCGACAGGTTAGATTGTCGGAGTTATGCGTGATATTTTGCAACGTATTTGCACTAGAACATTCCTTCGTGATAAAGGGTCACGTTTTCGTGGAATACGTATGTGTTGTGCACGAACGCGTCCGTTTGGGGCGGTTTTGTTCAGTCAAATATTCGAAGAGAATTTGGTTCTCTTCGATGTGCTGTGTGATTTTATTTAACGAAATGTTTACGTAGTCAAAAAGTTTGTAAGAGGTGGGTAACTATTCGTAAATGTTAAATTGCTTTAATAATGGAAGCTTGGAATGCAAAATGCAACCAAAGGAATTGGGTACGTTTTAGTCACCGCACCACCCAGGCGTGAATCATTTGTTGATTTTCCATTTCAAAATAAAAAAAAACAAAACCTTAAATTATTGCAGAAATTTCTATAACAATTTATTATCGAATAAAAGAAACTTGAAATACTTAGATGTACAGTCGGTGATCAACATTACTTTGATCCACTTTACATTATTCTGACAAATATTATAAGAGGGGTCATAATAATTTTGGGCACCGACTGTACTATTTTATTTTCTAGATACATTTCTTGCGTCTTCGTCTAATGCTGGCCATAACAGTTATAGCATTACAGGGTGCTCGCAGACGGGTGCTATTAATAATTTGGTACAATCCACCAATTTTTTTTTTCTTATCTAAAAGGTGCAATATGACTAGTGAGATGGTCTTAAAGTACATTCACATAATGTTCACTTTTTGAAAAAAAAAAAACGTTGCTTCTCGCTAGGATTTTCTACTTAATCATGGGTGCGTTTCCAAACAGAACCTGAATAAATACTTGTAGAATGAACAAATATTTGTTTCTTACAGAAAAAGAACGCGTGACACGCGACACAGCAGTTGATCAGTCGACCACTGAACCAACAGAACCAAAAAATTGAATGGAAAAAAATGGTAAAATAATATAGAATCGTCTGTTGGTGTTCTACATTGTTCGACATTATTTAGATAACATACATTTGATATTTATTTCTTCATCTGATTCATGACAGCAAACCCTTTGTAAGTCCAATTCATTACCTGCAAAAGAGAATATGATATTTCAAATCCTTTTAACCCGAATTAATGTGAATAGGGTCGTTGACCTGGGAATCACAGATGGTTTAGCACAGATATTCTCCTCTAGATCCCGCATACAAGGCAACCTGTGCGAGCCACACGTTACTGTGTATGCTTACTTAAGTTTGAGGCAATCGTCCAATGTCCCTCTTGACGATGCCGCAATAATAAATAGGAGGAAATAGGTATGGGACAATTAATTATGAGCCACTACAGGTTTTGAAATTCCATTTATTTAAATTATGGAATCAGGCGTTACTTTGCGGAAATCCATGACATTAAATGTTATGAAAAATATCTAGTTTTAATTCCGCGACAAAAATCCAGGCTTGTTGCAGGATGCAATCCCACCGTATGCAATCATGCATATGCACATGCAGCAAAGGACCCACCCTCCCGCCCACATGCATATGCACAAGTGCAAGAAACAGAAAAACATGCCATGCAATCAAACCTATACTCGACACGTGTTTCGCCCCTCCACGGGGCATCCTCAGGAGATGTTGACTCGACAAGCGCTCGGCCTCGAATGAGCCAGTTTGACAGCTCTCGCCTCTTTATATAGCGTGGTGATGACGCATTAGTAACGGTCGATACAACCGTTATAAGGACGTTTGTATCGATCTACCTGTAATCATACTTAAAAGAGGTGATGTAATTAAGTTTGTTTGTTCATTCAATAAATAATAATACACTATTGCATGTGCATATGCATGATTGCATACGGTGGGATTGCATCCTGCAACAAGCCTGGATTTTTGTCGCGGAATTAAAACTAGATATTTTTCATAACATTTAATTCCATTTATTTTACAGCCCCAAGGATGGAACAAGAAGAAAATAAACAATTTAATAACATATAATGGTCCTGAGGACCTGTAGGGCTGCAGAGGTAACCATCACAATTTAAAGAAGTACACTACAAACTTTATCAGGGCAGATATTAATATTCGATGGTTTACAACAATAGGTATTACAATATTATTTTTAGAAAGTTCATTACAGTTGTAGGAAGCAACACATAACTGAATTTATTTATAAAATGAATATGCAGCAAATAATCAGCACGCGTGTGCAGCCGTTAGGCGTCATAAATTGTACAGACCAAAAAAAGAGTTGAAATGATGCAATGAAAGAATGAAATTAGAAATATAAATATTCAAAAATTTAAAAAAATCAATGAATAGATCTAAAAGGTAAGAGGTTGAGGCAACAGAGGAGTTTTTTTTTGTTCACGCAGTGTTGACCAGACATTAAAACCATAGTGACGCTTACAGTTTCTAGTTTACTTTATACTTGTGAATAAGTACTTTTATGTTAGAAGAAGTTCTATGTGTAATAGTAAACGTGCTGACGTGTGGCGAGCAGATTGCCTCGTATACGGAATCTAGAAGAGGTTATCTATGTGTTTTGGCAACGAGTGAGCGGTAACCCGCAACATGTGTTTTAAGAGGATTTCTTGGGTTAAGTTTCTGCGACAGGAGGAATGAAATGAAAATATTTTTGAACCATTGTTTTCCTAAGAAGATTACCTAGTAATTTATGGTTATCATTTTGTCAGGCAGCTTTTCTACAAATTAGTTATTTCTTCCTCCACCGAACCCTACGAAGATTAGAATCGTGGAGAGATTATGTATGTTATCTATAACATTGTTTCGCTTAAGTCTTCCCACAAAGATAATAAAAAATTCTTAAAAATATAATTCAGTAATACTATAAAAGTAATTCACATAGCCGTAATTATGCCTTCATTTAATTACTCGACGAGAGAGATGATAAAAAATGCAGACAGAAAAATGACAGTATATTCTATTCAGTCGTTCTGTGTCCTGCTTAATTGGCAAAGATTAAACTACGGAACCCGGGGTCATCCCACTGGGACCGTGGGTCCCGGGGTTTTCTACGTCCAGCACGACTCTTGATGAATAATTTAGTAGTTTGTATCTATTAATGTGTTGGTTCATACGCACGTGATGAGTTTCCCTAATAAAAATGGCAGCGCGCCTTGAATCAGATAGTTTTGCAAATGCGAAACTTATGTACCGCTAAAATGTGTGCTTAGGCTACGGTCTAAAGAGGCTTTAAGTCATACACGTTGTATACATACTATGGTGATATATACCTAAAAAGCGCTTGGCAGCTGGATCAAGATGATTCAGAAGGCAGTACTTCTGGACGCGGCGTGTATTGTTAGGAGGTTCCTCTCTCAGGAGCCCTGACCACTGGCAGCCCGAACACTGTTGCTGGTGAACTGTTATTTTTTTTTTGTATTTTATATGTTTTTTTGTAAAAATAAATAAAAACGCACAACCTGAGATTGCATTTAATGCTCTACATGCAAATAAAATACTACATGGTTGCCAACTTGCCAGCAAGGAAACTAAGATACAGAAAACGTTCCTCGTTATAGTTCTCTCATTTAAAATTCTGCTCATTTGTTATAAAATTAAATTAAATTCATTACACTTAGATTTTTATGCAAAATTATTTAACACAATATACACACGAGAGCAATGAATCCGGGTCACTTAAAGAATCCTAAAAATCTCGGAAACTAAAAATGCTAGGTTAATGCAATAAATTGTATTTAAAAGACAATGTAATACTCCTTAAATGAAGGTATTAAAACTTCTTAGTTATTGTAAAGTTATATCATAAAAAAATCAAATTTGAAAAAGGGCCACTTTCGAAGATGGAACTACGAAATTACAGCATTTGGTTTTGCTTTTGTTTGTAATCTGTTATTTATGTGGGTACATAAACCATGTTGATAGTGCTCTTTATTCATTATTCAAGCTGAAATTATGTCGCTTACGCTTGAAGAATGCACCAGAATACTTACAATGCTGGAAACCGGCCGGAGTCAGCGCGATACAGCCAGGACTGTCGGTGTGTTGCTGTCAACAGTACAAAGAGTTCTCCGACGTTACGAAGAAACTGGTTCTAACCTACGCAAACCAGGAACGGGCAGAACCAGGTGTACCACAGCACGAGAAGACCGATACTTGGTGAACACCATGCTTCGAAATCGCCTTCTCACAGGAACTGAACTCACCAATCAGTTTCGACGCCTCGGAGGAAGTAACCCAAGTGCATGGACAGTAAGACGTCGGCTTGCTAAATCTAACTTAAAACCCCTTAGACCTGCAAACGGCCCTAAACTGGAGCGTGGGCATCGTATTTCAAGACTAAGATATGCCCAGATCCACGTAAATTGGAGTATTGAAGATTGGTCAAAAGTTATGTTCTCCGACGAATCAAAATTTATGCTCTACAAGCACGATGGAAGACACAGAGTGTATCGAAGACCAGGGGAAAGATTCAAGCAAGCATGCATCGAAGAAAAAGTAGCCTACGGTGGTGGGTCTGTACTTGTGTGGGCCGGAATTTCTTCTGAAAGTCGCACAGAGCTGGTGATCATAGAAAACGGCTCTTTAACTAGCGTAAGATATGTGGAAGAAATCCTCAATGATCACGTTGGTCCATTTATGGTCAATTTAGGTGAGGATGCTATATTTATGCATGACAATGCCCGACCTCATACAGGTAGGATTGTGAATGACTACCTTCAAAAGATGAACATTACTCGTATGGAGTGGCCAGCGCGCTGCCCGGATATCAACCCGATCGAGCATGCTTGGGACGAGCTAGGCAGATGCGTAAAACAACGAAACCCTCCCCCAATCACGCTTCGTGAGCTCAAAATTGTTCTCACAGAGGAATGGGAGAATATTCCCCAAAATCGTATAAGGAACTTGGTGTACAGCATGCCAAACAGCGTAAACGCAGTAATGGAAGCACGAGGAGGCAATACGAAGTATTAAAATTCAAGAAAATCGTAATAAAGTTCAAAAATTTCATGTTTCCTATTTTTGTTTTAAGGAGAGATCAGCAGTTTTTTTCTTTATGTAATTTTGTGTTGATAAAATGTATGGTGACTCATATTTTTTTTTACTTTCATTTAAGGAGTATTACATTGTCTATTAAATACAATTTATTGCATTAACCTATCATTATCAGTTTCCGAGATTTTTCACATTCTTTAAGTGACCCGGATTCATTGCTCTCGAGTGTATTATGCGAAAATTTAAAATTCACATAAAACAGACCTCCAATCCCATCTCCATTTTCAAAATAATAATATTTGACGCCCAGCCAACTGCGCACGGGTCTGATAATAAATATCATAATTATGTGAACCTATTGAAATTGGGACTGATTATATTTTTTTTGGCAACATCTTACCTACTTCCCACAAACTGTTTGATTAGATTCATCAATGCCGTTTGGTACATCGCTGAAGGGACTCGTAGCTGGAAGCTATCGGTAATATTACTGTGATCACAGGCCGACGTATAATGAAGAGGAAGATTGGTCCAAACCGATCCCTCTCGAGAATATTACGTCCCAGTTTTAGATTACACAATCTTGATTTTGAAGGCAACGGGAAGTAGAAGAAGTATTATTGTGTTTGGATAAAAGTTGTCGTGCAAAGCCAGGAATATAATATCGTTAAGGAAATTAGTTGAAATGCTAATTGATGTCTTATAAAGAAAGAGGAAAAATTAACTCGGGTCTCGATTAAATTAACACGGGACAAGTTAAAAAAAGAAACAGCACAAATGATACAAGATGACGCGACAGTACAGTTGGCGAAGTGGCTGAGCGATTGTCCGCTGAGCGTGTAGAGGGTTCGATACTTGCACGGAACAAAAATGTGGAATAATTAAATATCGAAGACAACGAGTGAAACTGCGAGATTAGCTGGTTATTGAATAATTGGGTTATTAAAATTTTCCGAGAAAAATGATGTAACCCTTGTTTGGGAAACTTTGTATTAAAACTTAAAAATAAGTACCTAAGTAGTTTTTAAATTAAAGTTCGTCAAAAAATAAATAAATAGATTCCAAAGTTTCATTTTAAAACAGACCCTAAAACAAATTTATAAGTGCGCCTATTGAATGTAAGACTAAATAAAATTTTAAAATTGTTTTACTTTTGACAAGATACTTCTTAAAAAACTTTTCATAAAGCACTTGTATTACTCCTATTAATAAAATTTATTCTGATTGCTATAACCGTAAACTTTTTGAATATTCAACTAAGTAATAAGTTTAATACTAAACTTTTTTTCTAAATATTATAAGTAATGGATCAAATTATAAAATCAATTAATAATGTTGTTGATTTATTACGATGGTTTCGGAACAAAGTTTGGTAATCCGCGTGGTGAGGCGAAAATACGTGGAAGCTTTAATGAAAAAGGGAACGGGGCTTCGAAAGCTTTTAAATGCTTCCAATTTAGGAAATTTTTAAACGCTGCTCTGCGTTAGAAATTGTTCCTGTGTGGTAGTAAAAACAGACTGGACTGGAATAACTACTCTATCATCTTCCTGCCCTTATCCCATTTTACTTGGGGTCGGCGCAACACGTTTTTTTCTTCCATTCTCCCCTATCACACGTCATAGTATCATCTACTCCTTTTTCTTTCATATCATTCCTTACACAATCCATCCATCTCTTCTTTGGCCTTCCTCTTCCTCTCCATCCATCAACATTCATACTCATCACTCTCTTAGTCACATGACTGTCATCTCATCACTACTCATCACTCTCTTAGTCACATGACTGGAATAACTACTCTATATTATACAAAAATTTGTTCCGTGCGGGAATCCAACCGCCCATGTGCGGCGCAGGAGTCGATCGCTTTGCCATGGCGCTAACCGTGCAGTTCAATTTATGGCTTGTTCGTATAATGATAGCACAGGCCAAGTTGAACAGAGAGTTCTTGACTTCAATTCAAAGGTCAGGTAAGGTGTCACAGTCGCGGGACTCACGAATTACCGTGACCCCATAACGTAAAGGGCTATTGAACGACACCGTGGATATTAGTCAGTACGAGTCTTACAGTCCCTCCCACCCTGCCCTGGGTGGGCTGACTCATTTCATGATTTTACCACGATAAAAAAGGTGTCATTAGGTTTTACCGTTAGTTTCTTAAAAGAGTAATGCCTTTGTCAAACTGACAGACGAACCGAATGCGTGGCGTAGCGTTTTTTTTTTGTAATGTATGGAATTGTTTGAAGCCTGTCATATAGACTATCGGATCGCTTTCGCTTTTTTATATGACAGGATTCGGTTTGGTCACCTGTCTGTTTGACAAAGGCTTTAGCCTGAAGTTGTGCCTGATATATGACAATAGGCTCGTCCCCTATAACATGCGTCGTGATGCATAGCCACATAATGTGATGACATTTTGATGAACAACATCTCTGTTTAACTCTTCGTGATTTTACAGGCGGGATGTAAATTTTATTTGTTAAAGTTGACAACATAATTTAAACAAAAATCCGTTTTATACTAAAACCATTTCAAATCTTTTGAAAGGTACAGAATGTGAACCACTTTATCGCGACACTTTTCAAAAATAAACGATTTATGTATTACTGGAAAAGCTTCAGGAATGACTAATAATACATTTACTGGGAAAGCGCGGAGAACCGTGTTAAGAAGACATTTGTCAAGAAAGCCTGAAATTTACACGCGTATTCTATTTAATTCACATTTATTGTTTCTTAGTAGCAAAGTTAGAGAGGAACTAGGCTTATTCTAGGCCAGTTTATTCCATCGTAGGTTTTGTCTCTGTTACCTTTGACTTAGACTATTGAGTCAAGAGCAAACCTATCTCCTAAATAAAAAACCCGGCCAAGTGCGAGTCGGACTCGCCCATAAAGGGTTCCGTAGCAGCAAGTAACATAATTATAAAAGTTCAATGGACGTTTGCATGGTAATGTACATCACATATTTTTTTAGTTTTATCTTATTTTAGAGATAACAGGGGGGAGGGGACACATTTTATATCTTTGGAAGTGTCTCTCGCGCAAACTGTTCAGATTAGAAAGAAAATATAACCTCAACATCTTTTTTAAAGACCTATCCATAGATATCCCACAAGCATGGGTCAGGCGAAAAAAAAATTTTTGAGTTTCATGTCTAAGATACGGGGGCCACCCCCAAATTTTTTTTTGTTTTATTTTTGTATAAAAATTCTAATGCGGTTTTCACAATACATCTACTTACCAAGTTTCTACAGGATAGCTCTTATACTCTCGAAGAAAAGTGGCTGTGACATCCGGATGGACAGACAGACCAGACATGACGAATCTATAAGGGTTCCGTTTTTTGCCATTTAGCTACGGAACCCTAAAAATTAGCTATCGCAACTAAATCTATTCCATTAGATACATTACAATTCGAGATAAACACTACATAACATACATAAACATAACAATTTGAAAGCATTCAATCTTTTATCGTAGACTATGCACAAAATGCGACTAGGAATCGAAATGGTGGATGTTTTTAACCGTTGCCATGACGACTGAGACTCGAGCAAAAGACTTAAGAGCGGTTTTGGAATATGAGTGTAAAACTAACAAATGAAATGCCAAGACATACTACGAATCATAAAATTGTAATGAAAGCACTAAAGCCGTAATACCGAGAATTAAAGTAGGTACAGGAAAACACCAAGTTCCTTGAAAAACTTCCGTGGCCAAATTAATTAATTTGGCGTTCATTTTCGTGAAAATACACGTAGGTAGTCACATAGCAACGAATGAACTCAACTTATAGAAACAGTTTTCCTCGAAAATGAACAGTCGCTAATAAAAACATTGTCAGCTGAATGAATAATTTAAAAATACCAAACATTGCAATACCTAGAGAAATATTCGTACATTTATTGGTTTTATTCCCAGTTTCAACAATTATCGGAAAGAATAGTAAGGGAAAATACTTTCAATATTTTTAAAATTTATTAAACGTTTTCTGAATTCGTAGTCACCTAAATTCGTAAACCTAATGTTTACATTTTCTTTCCTCTAAAAATAAACATAATATCACCAGCCGTTGTGTGGGTGTGTTTGTAAATATTTGCAGATCAATTTTGTTCGCAAATAAATAAAATTTCCATACTAAAATAAAGTAATACCGCCGAGACTTATCTCGCCAATTGTACACTGACAATGGGAATTTCTTGGAAGTGATCCCAAATATTTTGAGGACAAAAAATATGATAAACGACTGTGAATAATGATTCAAGTCCTACTGTTACTGAACTATGACGTCTTAACTTATGGCATTCACATTGGTACTTATCTTATAATAGTCAGATATTGGGACATCTATTGAGGGCTATTTTTTTTTTTACGTGTTATAATCATCTAATCAGTTCTCCCACCCCGGGCAGGACGGGAGGGACTGTCTGACATGTACTGACTAAAATGAACGGTATCTTTCAATCCCGCGACCCCGGCAGGCTTTGGTTGTCCAGAGATCCGCTACGTGCGCCTCAAAAAGCTGTCAGCGAAAAGACTGGGCCCCCTTAGAGGACCAAATCCTGCCGGGGTCGCAGCACTAACTAGTAACCCTGGCCTCGAAACGTAAAGGGCTATTGAAGGATATCGTGGAATTTAGTCAGTACAAGTCTGACATCCTGTCCTGCTCTGGGTGGGAGGACTCATTCGAAGATTTTATCACAATAAAAAAAAGTGGGCGTTGCTTAGGATTGTCAAAAATACTAAAAGAAGTTTTAGTGAAATCTAAGGTCAATCTTAAATATAAATTATTTTAATTACTTACATTTAACTTAAATGTAATTAAAATAATTTATATTTTTGTTTTTTTGCCAGTGGGTGGTTACACAAGTAGTAAAAGTATCGGGCGTCATTATCCTCAACACATGCCTCAACATTGAAGATTGACCCTCTAAATATGTGTCATTTGATTTTGGAAAAAATCACACATTTAGCACAAATATTGCCCGCAATAATAATTATACGAGAAATTGAAATGTAACAGCAGTACCTCTTAATTATAAAGGTAAATAATGTTTACAATATAATACAATAGCTGCTAAAATTGCTTATTCAAATATTAATTTGGGGTTATTTTGGGTATTAACAAACTATTAGGTACACAAACTCTGAAGTCTGAACTCAGTTCTAACTACTGAAAACTAATGTTGACTACGCTGTGTTGACTAAAATGTTCGCATTAAATATGATAAAACTTGTTAGTCGTCCACTTTATTTCTGAGAACTATATTCAGGGTATTAGTTATATTATTTTGCTCACAAGCAGAAGCGAAATTTGAAAAATAAAAAGATCTGTCTTTATGGTATTTAAAAATTTTGGTTTTTTAATAATTTGTAATTATAATGTAGGTACTTAAGTATGTATTTTTATATTATTTGTATGACCTACAAATTGTTGTTCCGGGTCTGAATGTCTGTGTATTTAAATGTTTCCTAGTAAGTTGCAACGTTTTTTTTTCTACACTAATATTATAAAGAGGAAAGATTTGTATTTTTCTGTGTGGGTATGTTTGCAACGAATAAACTCAAAAACTGCTGGACCGATTTCAAAAATTCTTTCTCTGGCAAAAGCTAGTTAAAAATAAGTAGTCAATGTCCAAGATTTACGTAGAACGTACATACTATTGCTGTTAATTAAATAATATAAAACTGTAATTTAAATTCAACAGTTCTAGCTCAATCATCATCATCTGCCTAACCTTTTTCCCAACTACGAGTATATTGGAGTCGGCTTCCAGTCGAACCAGATTTAGCTGAATATCAGTATTTTACATGGAGCGACTGCCTATCGGACCTCCACAACCCAGTAACTGGGAAATACGATACCCCATGGTAACACTGGGTGTCAGACTTATGAGCTTCTGACTAACAGTAACGACTGTCAAAGATCTACAAATGACAGCTGGGACCAACCGGCTTTACGTGCTTTCCGAGGCACGGAGGAAACTCGTTATGTCAGATGGTCACCCATCCACAGACATAAAGAGTTTCCAGTTCTAGCTCAATGTATTATAAAAATAAATATCTTTTTTCCATGGCAAATAAATAATTTTCCTTTCGAATATTGAAGTCGGAACAAACTACGATGATATAAGAAAGTTATAACACAAAGAGACTTCTTCAAAAGCCATCTGTTCTGTATTTTATTGATCATCTTCCACCATAAAGGAATTGGATAGCTTTTCCCCTAATGGCAAAAATAGTTCTCTGGATCCGACAGTTAACTTTCCGAACGTTTTGGCCGTTTCAAAGCGTTCAGTCCCTTTTCGTAGTGAATTTTCCTTTGGCGTTTATTGGATTACGAAAAAATACATTGAAAAACAAAGAAAAGAAGTTATTTCTATTTGGGAGCTTTTTTGTTCCATTAGATTAGATCTTGTTAGACAAGACTGTAATATAATCAAAAATATTTCAAAACTTTTTTAATACTCTTCATTTATTTATGAATAGAAGTTTGAGAAAGTGCTGATAGAAAGTACTTGGCAATCTAAAGCACTGTTTGTTATTTTTATTTGAATCCTTGAACATGATTAGGGCTATCATATTGTAAATAAATTATTTGGATTCTATTCTAATCCAATTGTTCTCAAGAGGATTGTTAATATAATTACGCATCGGATTTTAATGCAATTCTCATCGTTGAAAAACAGTGGATTTACTTAACTATTGATCAAACAACTGGCAATTAGCCCCTTCGTACACTAGGCGACGCAAATCTCCGATACCTTACGATTTTGGTATTCATTGACGCGTGCTTGTGTTCGAACCTCTATTTGTTTGTATTGCGATAGCCGCTTGGATACCGAAGTCGTCAATTATCGGAAACTTGAGTCGCCTTGTGTACGAAGGGCCTTAGTTGCATGCGTATCATCTCTCCTCACCACATGTCTTACTAGTGGTTGTTGTAACGGGGGGAATTCATTTTGTGGCGAACTTATAACAACCCCTCACTAAGACAGGTGATTCTCTATTCTTTTGTTATATAGCAACCACCATTTTAAACTTCTGTACTCTCCTTCCACCGTGTATAATACAAAAATCTCAATGTTTCGTCAAGTCGTAAAAACCGTGAGTAAAACAAGCACGGTTCGCTAGTAAAGTATATATTATTATATAAAACCCAAGGGTTTTTATGAAACCCCAAGGGAGCTCCGTCCTTAACGTGAAGCGAACACGTGTATCACGACGGGCAGTCCATGTTATGAATGTAAACTCAAATACATATCAAGGATATCATCTTCATATTATTATGTTACTGGGAAATGAGAACGGTAACAACATAATTATTAATCCTACTTATTACCCAATAATTCTGATATTATTTTCCGCCTGTGATTACGCCCACATTTAATTTTTTGTATGCATGTTACATGATATTCGGACGACAAAAAACTGTTTACCATTAGCATAAGCTGATTTTTTTTTAAACTATTGATCTGTTTTATTGTTTCAAATTCTTAATCTGGGGGCACGGTAGTGCCCCCGCCAAGACGAGCCAAGCGAAGCGCAAAGGCACTACCTACCTTTTCTTCTATATTTTTTAAATAAAGAATCTAAAAAGAAGATAAAATCATAAACATAATATTAATACACCGAAACAAAAAAAAAAGATTTTTCAAAGTAATCCCAATTTTTTTTATCTGTTTTCAGAAAACTTCAAAACAGAAACTTTATGACACTTAATTTCCCAAGATATGATTAGTTTTATTAGAATTACTGGATTCAGTAATTCTCTATCAGAAAAGTATAAATTATTGTAAGTGGTGACCATCTTTACTTTTTAACAATAAGGCCTTTGTCAAACAGACAGGCGATAGCGAACCGAACCGAATCATGCCATATAAAAATGCGAAAGCGATCCGATACTCTATGTGACAGGCTTCAAACAATTCCATACATTACAAACAAAAACGCTACGCCACGCATTCGGTTCGTCTGTCAGTTTGACAATAGCTTTAGCACTTAATGAGGGAGAGGTTGAAATTTTTCGAAAAATTCTTTAAAGTTCGATATCTCCAAAACGAGTCAGTTTAGACCCCATGTTGTCGGGGTTAAAATTGTTGCAAATAAGGTCTAGTACCACCCATTTTAAGGACCGCATCCAATTACAAATCACCCTGTATATTTCATGTTACCTTAGTAAATGTCTCTAAGGAGATAGGGACAAGATTCGCTGCTGATATGACGAGTGGTCTCTGGGTCTTCGCAATGAATATCACCAGGTTCTTCTTCAGGGTTGTCGGCAGGTCGATCCAAGGACAGGAGAAAGCCAATGTTGCTATGTGCATGCTCTGAAATTAAGATGGTTGATGGTTTAAGAAATAATTATCTGTCAACGGTGTATGAAGTGATGCACAATGCGGAGAAGGGGAAGGAAACGTTAATGTGCAGTTTTTATTGCGTTTGAGAATGTTGCATAACAATTTTAGTTGTCTTTTTTTTCTCTTTACAATTAGTTAAATGTTATATACGTACTGCAGTTTTAAATAAATTGTTGATGTGTCACAAAATGTTTTATAACGACTTCAAAAAAAAAGGAGTTTTTTTTCATTCCTGAGTTGAACGGTATGGTAACATACAAACGCCATTTTTATCATTTAGCATTTTGGTCCAATTTTGGTCCAAGAAGATAAAAAAACGTGTTACGAAACTTTGTTAACGTGTTAACAAAGTTTACGTGGCGCACTCTTGTTAGCGCTTCTGTAGGCGGTCGCTAAGAAACTATACTCTTGAAGTCTTCTTAACGTAGTAGTTAAAAGTTTCGATGTCAAGATTTATGAGGGGAAGTGCCAATTTAGCTTGCTTGAACAATTTAGAGGATACTCCGTGCTCTACAATATCTTGCTAACTTATGTTATGATTTATTTTGTATTTGATCATCCATAGGAAGGCTAATTAACAGACTGCACAAAAAGTGAACTAAGAAGATGTAAAAGATATGCACTTCAATAACAATTATGACACACAGACGAATCATATTCAAAAGCTGTCTAACCAAAATCAAATAAATTATAGTCATTTGAATCGAATCAAACGATGTCTAATTTAAATGCAAATCGTTTATTAGTTACGAGGAAACTAAGAAATGGATTTATAATACATTTTCAAAAGCATTATCCTATTTTTTAAGCTTAGTTGCATACGGGTTAATAACATTACTTCTTTCGGGGTCCGGTATGAAATCGCAAAGTATATTCGGCGACTTAAAATTGAGCCATAATCAGGTACTTAGCCATCAGTGCATGTACTGTCCCTAAATCACCTTATCCCTAAACCGGTTTTTCAGTTGGACTTCAGGAGAGGCTTCGTTGAATTCATACCTAGTAACCGGTAAGGATACCCTTGGGTGAGGCTTAGAGCTCGTCCTAAAGGTCGGCCACCAGTTTAGGGGATAACTGAATTGGCTCGCACGTGCCGGTAACAAGGGTCGAGGTGTGATGTCGAGGCCATCGAGTTTTATATGACACTTTCAGCCCGTTTGTTTTTTTTTTGTAAAGTATCTGGCTATCGTCTAGCCTTGATGTAATTTTTGTTGAAATAGAAACAAATTGAGACGGTTTATTCTTCCTTTTGTTTTTTCTTTGTTTGGATATGGTATGTACGTATAGCTTCATCAGGTTTCTTCACCTTGTTTTCCTTCACCGTTATGGTAGCAGAACGTCAAAAAACAGTCTTAAAAATCGTCGTTATATTCGTAAAACGTATGAGACTCTAAGTTTCCAAGTTGTGCTCTTGAAACTTGTTCATTTCTCCGTCAAAGATTGACTAAGCAAAAAAAAAAATCTTTTAGACTACCTACTAAAATACTCATGTTTTTTCAAAATTGGATTTAGCTGAATGTGTACGATTTCAAAAATAGAATCAGCTGACCTGAAAAACTTTTTAAAAGCTGAGTAAAGTTGGTCGTTGTGGTCCATCAAAAAGTAGTTTGGAACACGAAGAGCTCTTTTGGGGGCATTTTAGGTTTTCAGTGTCGATGTTTGCTAAGCTTTTAATAAAAAAGAAACATTCGCTAAACACAACGACTGAATACTAATTTTGTTAGATTGGATCGCAGTTTGGATTAAAAACATGAAGGTTTTTTTTTTTTTTTTTTAAGTTGGTAAAATCATCAAATGAGTCCTCCCGCCCTGGGTGGGACGGAAGGCACTGTCAGACTCTTACTGACTAAAATCCACCCGTGTTACTTCGGATGCCCTTTACGTTCCGGAGCCACGGTATCCTGGGTTAAGAAAAAGCCGCGACCCCAGCAGGCATTTGGCGCGAAACACGACGCGCCTCCGACCCGGGCTTGGTCCTTGGTCGGACGGCGAGCTACCCACTACTCACCGTCCGCAAGCCCACTCCGCCGCTGTGCCCTCTGCTGATCAGAGGGACACGCGTTGGAGCGTCCACACGACAGGCTATTCGCATACGGGCAAAGAGACCCCTTAGGCACACAGTGCCTAAGGAAGAGTTTTTGCCCGCATCCCAGGGTGCACCGGCCCGAAAAACTGGTCTTCCCCCCGGACGTATCCGAGAGGGAACTCCAGTCCACGAGCGCACGTGGAGGTTTCCTGTCTTATCACCCCAAAAAGATGAAGGTATATATAGGATAACATTATTTTAAACTCAGATACTAAATAGTATATTTTTAGTACATGTTTTTGGTTTCTATGAAGATTTGACTACTTGAGGTAAGTACACCCGCCATTTTGTCTCACACGTTATCTTTACTTCTATTACACAAAACTACGCTTACTTACGCTAATATCACAAAACTGAAGAGTTTGGTTGAACGCGCTAATCTCAAGAACTACTGGTCCGAATTGAAACATTATTTTTGCATCGGATAGTCCATTTATCGACTAAGGCTATAGGCTATATATCATTAGGCTAGAATCAATAAGAGCCGAGCAGCGAGTGAAATCGCGTGGAGCAGCTAAATTATTTCTTTTTAATAATAATATTCCACAACTGTCACACAACGCCATCTAGTCCCCAAGCTAAGCAGAGCTTGTGTTATGGGTACTAGACAACTGATAAACATACTTATATATTTCTAAAACATACATATTATAGTTAAATTACACCCAGACACAGAACAAATAATCATGCTCATCACACAAACATTTGTCCTGGGTGGGAATCGAACCCACGACCCCCGGCATAGCAGTCAGGGCCACTAACCACTAGACCAACAGGCCAATTGACTAAAGTGTTTTGAAAATTGTATTGTGAAAAAGGTACACGAAATAAGATTACATATTTTTTACGTAGTTAATCGCAAACGTATTCTATGTGATATTTTATGTTTACTTACTTTTACAGTAATGGCATTTCCAAAGTAACAATCTACGAAAAGATTGCAAATAAAAATAGACAAGTAGGCCAAAACCCACGCTACTTCAGTCAAGTTCTCCATAGGAGATTCAATCTGCAAAAAATATATTTTTAAAATAACATAGTTGTAACGAGTAGCAACTTTCGTAGTTTGTAAGTTGGTACTACTTCCATTTTTGAATGTGCGTCCTTTGCGCGCGTTATGTTGCACACTTGTTTAATAAGGCGGGAATCAGCAGTAAAACACCGGTTTACTGCTGATTCCCGCCTTTTATTGAAACGCTCTTTACAATAGTAAATGGCTAAAGTAGGCTTTTTGAACTTTTTGGCTAATAATAATGTGCACTGACAAACATTGCTGGTGCTGCTTAAAAGAGCCAAAGATTCAAGATACATGAAATAATAGCATAGTATTTGATTAAAATAATTAATGAGATTATTATGCTATTAGTTTTTAAAGTTTCATGCATGTAAGAACTAGCAAATGAGCAACTATCGCCATCATCCGGCTCGAAGGACCAAACTCTGTAGTTACGAGTACATGCACATAAACCCATGTAGTTGTTATAATTGTTAATAAAATCCATATATATTATGTATATTGAATATCAACTTACCGAAAATATCTGAACCCCAGTTGTACCCAAAATTCCAGTATTTAGAATTAAAATTGCTGTAAACTGTCCACTAAAAGCACGTTGTATCGTATTTACAAATCTAAAAGAGAAGCAAAGCTGGCTTTTTTAAAAAAATTATGTAAATAATTCACATTCATTTGCATGTCTTTCGAGGAAGTGATTCGTATCATGAAATGAAATACTTCAGGCATTTTAAAATTCCACTGAAATAAAAACATGGAAAGAATTTTATATAGTCAGTAAATGATTTTTTTTTGCTTACCGTATTATAGAGCAGTGGTGAAGGACGCATCCTTTGAAAATTTCTTTAAATGCTTCATTTTCATTGCATTGCCTTTCAGCTGCGGTAGCTTTAATGAGTTCTTTCATATTTTCAAAGTTATAAATTAAAACGTCCAATTGGCTGACTGAAAGGTAAATAAATGGTAGGATACAAATAAATTATAGAATCGGGCGTTACTCTGCGGAATTCCATGACATTAAATGTTGTGAAATATATATTATCTAGTTTTGATTTCGCGACAAAAATCTAGGCTTGGACGCAGGATGCAGTCCCACCCTCCCGCCCTCATGCTTTATGCACATGCAGGAAAGGTCCCACATTCCCGCTCTTATGCATATGCACACATGTCATGCAAGAAAAGTGAGAAAAAAGGAGGAACATGCCATGCAATCAAACCTATACTCGACACGTGTTTCGCCCCTCTACCACTGCCAGGATATTATTCATACCATTTAATGGTAGAAAACATACAAAAGTTTAAGGCGTAGAGCGCATATGTTTTGTAGGATCAGCGCCCTTCGAACGTAGTTTATGTGACATTCAAAACGGAACGACAACTCTGTTGTTTTACTTTTCGGTGAAATATTTTTTTCACCCTGCGGCACTAGTTCGGATTTTATTTTGCCAACGTGGTGTATAGTCAATGATATTTTGCTAATCCTACTTTATTCTCTTTCATGAAATGATTTATATTCTGGGCCAGTGTTGACCAAATCCTCTTTAAGCGTTTAATTAATCAAAGAAGAATAATAAGAAAAACAAATAATTATAATAATATTACTTGCACAATTCATTGTGGCCCAGGGCAATGTTTGTACCGCCGCGAATGTTACCAACACCATAGGTTTGTACAAAATCTGTAATTAAAAAGAACAAGGAAATCATATTTCAAGAAAAAAGAGACTACCTGCGGGCATGTTTACCAACACAATAGAGAGAAAAAAAATAGATTGCCAGATTAATAAATACTGTTCATATCTTCATTTTTGTTACCTGATATGCGCAAAATATAATTAAAAAGTGATTCTTCGTTAACATCAATAAGTATAAGATCCATCTTTAGAGGTAAGGTTTTAAAGTTTTTTAGAGCTGGCACCACGACAACGTGTACTGAAATAATCCCAATGAAAATTAATGACGAGAATGGAAAAATAACAAAGAATACTGGCAAAGCACAATTGTTTCTTTCCCTTTCTTGCAACATTTATTTAATAAATATATGTTATGGTCTTGCAATATGCAAATACTCGCATGTGAAACACAACAAATAGAATTTAGTGTCTATACATATACACGAATATTCTATTTGTCGTGTTGAACTATTTCATATAACTGTCGAAACAATACGGATGCGATTTGATTACCGTTATGAAGTTCAATTGTTTAATATTATATTTCACTGATTTTACAACTATAGGTACAGTGTGTCAAAAATCCTGACCCTCGTAGATAATAATTATTAAGGGTCGATTATTTTTATGTAATCCTTTTTTGATTATTATTACTAAAAATAGCAAAATTAACAATGTTAGGGCCACGAAATGCACGGTCCAAGCGAATCTGCCTGGTGCTTAAGAGTTAGTCCTCAGCGCTAAAAAAAATGTGCCTTGGCTATATTTTTTAATATCCTGTAAATAACTTTCTTTAATATACGACGTAGCTTGAAATTGTGATAATAAACAAACACTACTATCAATTTCCCTGTTATTTTATGAGATTATATCCCCCACTGCGACACACCCAGAGTGTTCATCATGTGTTCATACTTTTCATAGAAACAAAATATTTACATTTGTCTTGTCAAAACATTTGTCACACAGACACTATGCGACGATGTGACACTTACACAAGGCGACGCAAACGACTTTAGCATTTCTATGAATTTGTATTGCGATAGTTGCCTAGATACCAAAGTTATAAAGTATCGGAGACTTACGTCGTCTTGTGTACGAAGGAGTTACGAGTACAACTGAGGCCTTTGCCTAATCATAACTTAGGTTTATTGTTAGGAACTATTGGTAATCAGGCCACTTCTAGTGAGTGGTTCATAATCCACTTTATAGATTATAATAATATGTATACTCGTAGTTTTAGGACACGAACTTCCTCGCAACGAACGACGAGAAATAAATAAGAAAAAGTAGGACTTTGATGAGCACTGAGCATAAGTCTCTGTGTAATCGGTGCCTGGAGATGGACAGCGAAGCTGAAGTCCAGAAAGAGATGGCGTCGTACAAGAGGTCTTGAAACATGCCTTTGACCCTGCTGTACATGCTGTCCTGCTGTGGAAACTAAATATTTTTCCTACTCCTTCAATATTCTTTTCTGATTAATTTCAGGATCCAAGACAGATATATTCGAGGTTCATTGTCTCGGCTCTTTTTTGGTGGTTGATTCTGGCTTTCATGAGATGCAGTGGTTTGGGAATAGTGTGGTGGGTTTGTGAAAAAGTGAATGCTGTGTCCAGTTTAAAGACATTAAAAATGATTGTTAGGGTTAATTATGGTGAGTTAATTAAATAATTATAAAAAGCAAATCCAGCTACTTACCAAGCACGTCAGAAGAACAACTAAACAGTAAAATCCAAAACATTTTTCTGGAAAAATTGAGAGCATTTTCCAATATTTTCTTTTGTTCTTTAGAATAAAATTGAAACTCTTCATTCCTGAGTTGTTCTATCAGTTCCATAAGTACATTTCTACGCAAGCTCAAATCCAGAAGCCTTACCGAAATCAGGAACTCTGTGAGAATTAAGTTTATGCTGGAACGAGGAACATTTAATTAGTGGGTTTTGTTTGTAGTATTTCGTTTTTTGTCTAATAAACGATGACTGAGACGAAGATTATTTTGTATTGTATGTTGTAGTATGTAATTTTTCTCTGCCTCCTACCGAGGGCGGGGCGAGAGGAACTGTCAGACTTGTACAATCTACACTTGTGCAAAATCTACAGTGATCCTTCAATAGCTCTTTACGTTCTAGGGGCACGGTTACCTGATGAGATAGACCCGTGACTCCCGGCAGGCTTTGGCCCTCTCAGGGGGGCCCGTCAGATTGTTGACAGCGCGTGGAACACGTCGCGCGGACAACGAGTCAGCCAAGTAGGGTAAAGGGAGATTATTTGGTGAGACAGGCAACTCAGTGATAGAGTCTTATTCAACTAGTTCACCACTAAAGTGGATAAGATGTAGTGACACATCATTTCGCATTACAGCATGCATAGGTAACGTTTTGAGAGACTTTTAAGACTCTATCACTGAGTTGCCTATCTCACCAATAATCTCCTTTTACCTTAATAATTAATACTGTTACTAATGGGTGTTAGTGTGTAGTAGTAGGTGTTAGCATCATGGTCCTGTTTTTGTAAGCAGTAATTCTGATGCCTACATCATCCCACTGTTGGCCGAAAGCCTCTCTATGGCTTCCAGTTCCCCGATTCAGGGCCAAAATGGACTACTGGTTATTGGTTATGTTCATCTTCTTTCAACTGAAAACTAGCGTTGGGTGTCTTTCACCCAGCAAAATGCTGCACGTGTGTCAAAATTATGCCGAGCATGTCCACACCAAAAGGGTTCCCAATTCCCTTTTGGGGCGGACATGCTCAGCACAATTTCTTGTTGCGTTTTTTATTACTCGTATTTTTGTTGATGTGTGTGTCCAAAATTACATAAATAAATCTATTATATTAAATTTAAAGAGGATCTTTCTTTTATAAGTTCAGAGGAACCGGATATGTGTATAAAAAGATATAAAATAGATTTTTTATCGTTTCGTAGTTCTACATCAATTTTTATATTAATATGAGCTTTTCGGTAGCAAGTCAACTCATTAATTATTCTCTTATACATTTGTCATCGATGTTAGAATGTTATATTGTCTTAATCTGGATTGTAAATTGTAACCGAACGCATTACACATAACATTTTAGCTAGTTTTCAGAGTTCAATCGTAAATGGTGCCAGGTCCTATACGAGTACCTATGTGACCTACAAAATATGTGTAGAATAGAATAGAATAGAATAGAATACTCTTTATTATGTACACCATAAAAATTACAGAAAACATCCAATCGACAATCTTATAAATAGGGTGACACAATGGGCGGTCTTATCGCTAAAAGCGATCTTTTCAAGACAACCTTTGGATGGATTAGAAAAATAAAGGAGAAACAATACTGTAGGTAGTCTACGGTGTACAATTTGTGTGTGTGTAGTATCGTATAACAGGTGAAATAGTGTAAATGGCCATTTTAAACGGCACAATAAAGTCGTCTTATCAGGCGTGTACATTTGCACAACAGTAAACTGCACCAACATAACATAAAGAACTGTTAAGCTATTAACATTTCGTCGTCGCATGTACCGTGAAACCTAACACGCGACGTTCCTATACTTTTATAGCTACTTATTTCGAGGACATTTTCTGCCAAAGATATTCTCTTGTCATCACAAGAACCCCCATTAATTCCCCCATAATATTATTATGTAAGTAGGCCGCGTTGATAAGATTTGACCTTAACAAGTTAAACGAAAGCTCGAAAAAAACTGGTTTCATTTAGGTTTGTCATGTATGTTACACGCGATTTCAGTTTCACGGCAGATTTATTATGTCGTTATAACATAATTTATGAGCACGGAAGGGTTCTTTGCAGTTTTCAAAATATTTTCCTTTATACCCGTTTTCATGTAATCAAAATTGATTCAATCAAAATTTTATAACCATTAGAAAAAGTGAAGTAATCCGTGAATAGATTGTCCGAAAAACTCTATAAAAGTTCATTGGATATTTTACTATGTTACATTTACATAATATTATGTACTTTTGGGATCCGGATGGGAGTACCTACGAATATTTTACCCTTTTAGGATCTTTAAGGGGAATTTTATGGAATCCAGGGCAGGTTAACATCTGAAAAAATATACTTTCCGATTCACTTCTCTCGATGGGAGTTCACGCTTCGATTATTTATGAATCTAAATTAATTTTGTACACGGCGGAGTGCTATTTAAGCTTAAAATAATGTAAATGTTGAGCGTTGGAAAGAGAAAATACTTTATTAATAATAATATTAAGTTGAATTTCGTTTCGGCTGGCGTCAAACAGAAATTATTTGTTTTTCGGCGTATTGGCTCGTACCGTTTAGAGAGTGATGAGTTCGAATGTCGACGGATGGTGAGGAAGAGGAAATCCAAGGAAAAGATGGATGGATTGTGTGAGGAATGATATTATGAATGAAAAAGGAGTAAATGAGGCTGTGTAGGGGAGAATGGAGTTAAAAAAGTGTTGCGCTGACGGTAAGTAAAATGAGATAAAGACAGGAAGGTGATGATAGGCTCGTAATGTTTTCTGTATTTACAGGTGCGCTACAATTTTCGCTTCCAAATCCTCAAAAGTGTGCTGTCCCAGGATGCATAGCTAATACTGTGATTTATTAAACAAATTCATTAATTACCTACTATGCTATTCCGTATCTCGTCACAATCTGGTCATTAGAAACTGTAAAGGCAATTAGCTGATTTGATAGCCGCATCTGTGCACTAGTGTTTCGATCACAGGTTGCATGTCAAGCAAGATAATGGCACAATCATATCAAAATCAACAAGCAGATCAAGCTTTTCCATTACCAATCGATGCTAGCAATACTTGGAGAAACTTCGCAGTCGAGTGAAACGGATGGCGATGAAAAACATGAAAATTCTGTCGCATTAATTTTTAACCGGCTAAAATTATGATTACATAAAAATGTGAATAGTTTCGGTTTATAAGAAAGGTCAAGTACGTTTTACTATAAGGCCTAGTACTCACAACTTGCTTATATGACGAAATGTATGAACAATCCTATGGTACCTAAGGATTGCAGCATGTATTATGGCGTTCTACCTACCTTTATGAGATAAATATGTCAGTTTATGTACCTATGTATGTGGTACTTCTTACATCTGTGAAGTTAGATTTAAACGTAGTTTAAAAGTTACTGTCGCACAAGTGCAAGACAATATGAGGACTCTTTCTTAATCAAAGCTAATAAATTTTATAAGCCTTTTTTTTGTAAAATAGTACTCCAGACCACCAACGCCATCGCAGTCATGTTCGGCGAGGTTAAATCTTTCATTCCATTTTAAAATGTCTTCTGTCTGTCAAATTTTACAGACCAAGTAATATTCATAGATACCGCAAAAACTGACTCCAATTTATTTAAAAATGTCGTAAAAACCCCAGTCCCAGTTTTTGAAAACCAGCGTCAGGGTCATAGTGACTTGGCTTCTATGCTGAACTGAGTCTATGTGGCACAGCGAGGCTTATTGTGTTATAGTTATTTTTTTTTTAATTTTGAGTAAATGTTGTGTGAAAAAGTGCCGAATAAACATTTTTTTTTGTTATTTCTTTTATAAAAGACTCAGTACTCACATCCCAGCAACCTCTTGTATTTCAGCGTTCCCCGAAAAAATCAGCTTCACCACGTAAACTAATTGACTGCCAGTCGACACAAGGAACACAGCAGTCCCTAATACAATTTTCAACAAAACGAACATCCAGAATCTGACATCTTTCATACGGTATGGTATGTAGAACCACAAACACATCAGTTTCAGTGCTGCGATTTGTGTCGAAATGTGGCCGAACAGATCAGTGCCTACCGACTTCATTTTAGGGGAATTTGAAACCTAATGACGGTGAAATTAAGGCTGTTGGTTTTAATAGTGCCTTGTAGGTAAGTGAGCGTTTATTCGTGGAATGTTCATTATAATGTCAATGGTGAAAGGAAAATTGAGTCATGAATTCTTTCTTACCTTGGGTTCCGTATTTTAGTAAACGTTTTATTTTTATTGGTTACAATTAAAAAAAGTCAGCTTTTCAATGCATTTGAAGAAATTCTGTATGCAACGGCTGTTTTTTTTTCTTAAGTAATCCTGTAATGTGGGTTTAGACTAGGTATATAGTCACGAAATAAATTAATAATAGTTGAAAGAGTGTGGCTCACAAATATTAATGTTCGTGAGAAACGTTAGTAGGATTAAATAACTGTTTAAAGTTGTTGCATGTAATGTATTTTATTGCTCATGATTGTAAATCTATGCTTCGAAGAGTGTTGGTGTGATGTACTGTAATACTTTTTGATGACATAACCATATCACATCGAATCTTAGCAAAAGTTTGTGTCACAGTGTTCCCTGAAACTTTGTATTTTGTGACGAACATAAGTTCGCGGAGAATTATTTCCAATTCATATTAATTAGTCTGTGAGTTAGTTAGGTGATATCGCTAAACATTCTGCAAAGTTAAAGATTAATGATTCATAGTCTCACACAAAAGTTATGCGAAATCAATAGAGATAACTTTACAATTATAATGAATTGATTTAGTTTCATTGTGACCATTTAAATTACTTGTAATCATAAAATATGTCAACAAAATCCACAGAATCAATTATGAAAATGCTGAATTTTTAAATGAAGGTTAAACATGGTTTACATTGGAAACATAATATTTGCAACAGTGACTTAAGGTGCCGCCGGTTCGCGCGCAAGACCGCGACAGGAGACCGAGACAGGAGACCGCGGCAGGAGACCGCCACACTTCTTAACATTAGGCAATGACAAGGGTCGCGGTCTCCTGTCTCGGTCTCCCTGTCGCGGCGCGAACCGCCGTCTATGCAGAAGAGGCCGCGACAAGTGTCGCGGTGTCCTGTCGCGGTCTCCTGTCTCGGTCTCCTGTCGCACACGACATACGAGTACATATCGACCAATTTAGAATAAATGTTAGTGCTCGTATTTTATTATTTTCTGGGGTATTCTTATTATCTGTATTATTAATTGTATTGACCATTATGGCTGTGAGAGGGAGTCGGCTAATATATGTATAACTCCCTCCCACAGTGAAGAGGTCTCTGCACCAGCAGTGGGAATGATATAGTTCCCAAACTTTTTCAGCTCGCCCTAGCTAGTTGATACCAGGTGAATAAAAAAACAATAATAGGTACCTGGTTCCGAACTCCACGAAATCAGAACACGTAAATCTGGGTTTGTTACTGCAAAAGAGATCAATGAGACTATCCTCGTCTTTCTGGTGGTCATTTTTTACATATGGAATCTTGGTCCCACGCTATAAATCCAGAGAATGGTCGACCTCCGCGTTTCAAGACGCCCCTCTGTATTCTCTGCGACGCACGATGGCATCGCGACGCACAGTTTGGGAACCCCTGTTATAGGCTAATAACATTTGCACACATGTAACTCTGGATTCTGGATTCGCTGCCTGGGTAGTCTCATGAGACTTAATCAAAACTGGCAAAAGGTAGGTGCACTAATAAACTTTGCCTAGCTCTTTTAGGGATCGCGGTGGTGGACGCCCACGGCGACGAGCGTCGCAAGACGATCTCCGGCCACCGTAGGCGCGGGCATGCGGGCGACGAGTAAAGGGCAACTCGCTGTCCGACCATGGACCATGTCCGGGTCGACGGCGCGTTGTATTCCACGCGCGCCTCAAAGAGCGTCAGCATAACGACGGGGCCCCCTCTAGAGGGCCAAAGCCTGCCGAGGTCGCGAGACTTATCTCATTACTGTGACCCCGGAACATAAAGGGCTATTGTAGGACACCGTGGATTTTAGTCAGTACGAGTCTGACAGTAAGGGTTCAGGACTAACTTGATGACTTTACCACGTAAAAAAAAATACTCCTTTAGGAATTAGAAATATATTGTTATTTCATACAGAATCTCCATCCTCCTGATCCTCCATTAAGCCAAGTCTGGATGCAATATCACTGAAACCAGTGACATCCAAGTGTAACTAAAAACAAGAACATCCAATAGAAACTGCGTATGAGACTTTTAAACCAATTAAAACACAGACTGCTAGATAGCCAAAACATCACTCACCACACACTCCCCGGAGTGTCTCACTGCACCAAAACAGTTGAATGCCGAATACTTTTCCAAGCTCTCCCAGAGTCCCGCTAAAGCCTGAGAATGCAAACAGTACACTTAAAACCGGTACACGGTTTTTATCCCGATATTCATGACCTATTTTTGCCAATGCAGTGGCTCCATTGACGTTTCTTTGGGATAACTGAGCTGGTGTCGAGATGAACCCTTGATACGTTTAGTCAAAGTTTTGTTGAGAAATTTTGAAGTCTTGCAGGTAATATCTGATAATTTTGTAGCAACCATTTCATGGAAAACGTAGTGAAGCAACCGCTTGGTGATGTTCGGTTAGAGGTTTGCCTTTAATACACTAACTTTAGTCAGATTTTTTATTTTTATTATGGTTCACTTTTATGGAACCCTAACATTTTTATTCTCATTATTGACTAATTATAATAATTGACTTTCTAGTAAAGTGATTAAGAAAATTACATTAAATGATTTGATTAGCCGACAAGCATTTTCCTTGACCGAGGCAAAATATTTATGAAAAAAGAAACTGTAGCAAGGTTGCTAAACAAAACTCGACCATATTTCGGAAAGAAACTAGGCACTTGCTCCATAGCAACCCACGAGTGCACTTAGCTTTTAAAACTTAAATAATATGTTGGCGAGATCATTGGCCGACTGGCCTGTTGGTCTAGTGGTTAGTGACCCTGACTGCTATGCCGGAGGTCGTGGGTTCGATTCCCACCCAGGACAAATGTTTGTGTGATGAGCACGATCATTTGTTCTGTGTCTGGGTGTAATTTATCTATAATATTTATGTATTTAGAAATATATAAGTATGTTTATCAGTTGCCTAGTACCCATAACACAAGCTCTGCTTAGCTTGGACTAGATGGCGTTGTGTGATAGTTGTGGAATATTATTATTATTATTATCTCTTATTCATATTTGTTCCCATATAATTTACATTTTTAAATATTTCTATAAAACTAAAAAGAAAAAAAAACATTTAAAAATATAAACAATAGTGGCCCACCGGTATCGGGAACAGGGTCCAAGCCACCGGCAGTCAGGGCTCCAAAAAAAGGAACCTCCTAACAATGCGCGCCGTGTCCAGAAGAACTGCTTTCTGAATCAAGCCCTTGATCCAGCTGCCTAACGAGAGCCTCCTTAGGTGTTGGTCGAGGCTCTTGGCAATTAAGCCATGGGCCGACACGACTATCGGCACAATGACAGCTGAGTCCACGCCCCACATATCGACAACCTCGCGAGCCAAATCAAGATACTTGATTTGCTTATCTTTCTCAGCTTTCACGAGGTTCTCGTCATGCGGGACGGTTATGTCAACAATCATTGTGCGCCGCTCTGATCGATCCACCACCACTATATCAGGTCTATTAGCTACAATAGTCCTGTCAGTGATGATGGATTGATCCCAGTACAGTGTGATATTGCCACTTTCAAGAACTGGGTCGGGCACATACCTGTAGTACGGCACTTCCGATTCGACAAGGCTGTATTTCAGAGCAAGTTGCTGATGGATTATCCTGGCTACAAGGTTATGTCTATGCAAGTATTCTCCGTTAGCCAGACGAGAACACCCGGAAATAATGTGACGGATTGATTCGCCAGGACGGTGACATGCCCGACATATGTCAACCGTGCCATCCTTCACAATAAATCTCCGGTAGTTATTCGTCATCATAACTTCATCCATAATTGCACAGACAAAACCCTCGGTTTCACCAAAGAGGTCACCGGATCGTAGCCAGGCCACGGACGCTGACAAATCTACCTCAAGCCCATGTAGAGCCCGGAAAAAGCGTCCGTGAAGCTCCTTGCTCTGCCATACTTCCATGCGATCATTAGTGTCAAGCACCACAGGTTTGCGCCAGTTCTCTTTAGCCAAGGAGAGCGGGGTGAGGCCCTTGTCCACCGCCACTACATCGTGGAATTATTATTATTATCATTATTATTATCATTCAACAAAATTGTGTAAACGTCATACACGTATGTTAGAAGTCAATGATAGCGTGGCCTTCCAAAGGGGAGAATGGAAGAAAAAAACACGTGTTGACGACCCAGACCTACTAATCCTTGGCATGGTTGGCTGTGGGTGCGTGTCGTGAGTTTGATTTCCGCTCAAAAAAATTGTGTTGTGTAAATGAAGCGCCATGCCATTACATGTCGTTGTTCCGGAACTGGCTGTTTGTGAATTAAATTAAATCCCGAATGTAAGGCAAAGTAAAAAAAAAAGTATTGACTATCGTTACGTCCTAGGGTCACAATCATGAACCATGCCCAGGTCGACGGTGCGTCGAGTTCCACGCGCGCCTCAAACAGCTGTCAGCATACTTAGAGGGCCAAAGCCTGCCGGGGTCGCGGGACTTTCTTGTCAGGTAACCGTGACTCTGGAACGTAAAGTGCTATTGAAGGATCACCGTTAGATTCCTTTCATGATTTTACCACGTAAAAAGTAGCCAGAAAAAATACTTCTAAGCGACAAAGTTAAAAGTAACCCATCATTTACCTCCATCTGTCAAATGTCACGTCAATTTTAAAGTTAAATTTAGTAAAAAAAGCGTGTCATTATTACATAATGTCGTTATTATATTATTGTAATAGTTATTTTCATAATATGATTAAAATTTATTTACGAGCGTGCGAGTCTGGCGCCATTACAGCTTCACCCTATCGCGATCGCTTCACACATCCTGCGCACAGAGGCGGAATAAACGTTGGGAGCGCTGTGGGCAAGCGTCTCATCGGCGTCCCTATATTATTAAAAATAACTCATACATAGTTTGACCAAAACCGATGTATCTTAGCAAAACGCGGTGAGATGGGGGCCAAGGAAAATTTTACAATTCCGCCCGCGCGCCCCTTTGTACCTTCGCGCCCCTAGGCACATGCCTAGTTTGCCTTAAGGATAATCCGCCTCTGCCTGCGTAGCACTGGACGTTAAACTTTATCATCGATAATATATTATTGATACAAAAACTTGATAAGGCCATGTCAGTCCAAAATCGTAACAGATTCAATCACTGCAACTGACATCAGAAGATAATTGAACATGCCGCAGACCACAATGCATAGGGACGTTATTTTTACCCGCTTTTCTATAGCCCGACATTGAATTGTGGTGCTCAACGAATGGAAAAGCCACTCGGTCTTTTTCAGTCCGTGTTGTAAAAGCTTGGAAAGGGATTATCTTAAATGGATGGAAAACGGCATCCTGCTAAAGCAATATAAATATTCTAAGACTAGCACTTCGCCTGCGACTTCGTCCGCGCGTATTTCGATCTTTTCCTCTGTGAATTTCTACTCCCGGCCCTCCTTATGGTATACTTTTGGAAAACCCAAATCAATATCCAAAAAAAAAATATCAACCCCAAAAACAATCCGTCAGGGGTCGAATTTCACAAAATCTCGTCTGAGGTAGAACCTACGTCCTAAAAAAACCCATAAACAAAATTATAAACTTCTAACTATCAAGAACAATGTCCCGTCCTAAAAACCTCTACGCATATTTTGACACTCCACACTTGTAATAATGCAGTTTCATGCAAACTAACAACCCCGAAAACATCCCTATATGGGTGGAATTTCAGAAAATCCCGTTGTCGGCAGTACCTACGTCTTAAAAAAATCCCTATGTAAAATTTGAGACTCCTATCAATCAACACTAAGAACAACCCCTTAGGGGTCGAATTTCGCAAATTGCCGTCGTAACTAGCACTACATCATAATATGACCCCTTATGCATTTTAAACTCCAAGTACTTGTGGTAACAAAGTTTCATACAAACTATCAACCCCAAAAACAATCCTTTAGAGGTGACATTTCACAAAATCCTGTCTTATTGAGCACCTACGTCATTCAAAGAATCCCCATGCAAAATATGAGACCTCTATCTATCAACACCTAAAACAACCCCTTAGGGGTTGAATTTCTAAAAACCCCGTCTTAGGTAGCGCGTACGTCATAAAAAGAACCCGCATGCAAAATTTAAACTTCTAGCACTTGTAGTAACAAAGTTTCATACAACCTATCAACCCCAAAAACAACCCCTTAGGGGTGGAATTTCGCAAAATCCCGTCTTAGCGAGTACCTGCGTCCTAAAAAGAACCCCTATGCAAAATTTTAAACCCCTAGCTAACGATCGATGCAATAAAAGTACAGGGTATAATTTTTTCCGATTTTAGCCGGTGCGGTTCCCGGGTGTGGGAGAAGAGAATTTTCGAAAATCTTTGAATGCAGTTTGCTTTCTATTCAAAAATAAAGGAATGTTTCCTTTGAGTAAAATTTCCTATCTGCAGTATTAAGAGTACTTTCCCTCCAGGTGGCATTACAAAATTCCACCCTGTATATATAGAAGATAATTAATCCTATTTGTAGGTTTAATAGTTCTAGTAACGATATAATTATTACGTATTTGGTTTTAATTTTGAGTAAGATCGCCGCTGTGCCCATAAATTTTAACCAGAAACGTTTGAAATGGCAGTGTGATTTGAGCATACATTATGAGACTTAACAGTTTTGTTATGATTAAGCATTTCATTTTAATATTGATAATATGTAATAGGTATGCAGTTTATTTACTTTTCCAAAGATTGCTATAACTATTTGTGATAATAATTTTTAGGTGTTGGAATTGGAATCATGTTCGTGTTAGGGGACTCTAGACCTAATTAAATACAGATTCTCCCACTTAAAAGTTTATACTTTTTTGAATAAAAAAACTTAAGAATACGCTTATTACGAGTACGAGAAAAATATAATATAGGAATTTTCAACTCAACAAATCATGTTTTTAGGTCAACGGAATTATTTCCTATTTATCGAACTAAAATTATGATTTTAATTTGATTAAGTGCTCACTCTACAACAAAAGTATCAATATAGAAATTATAATTTGACAGACTATTTTTGGTTGCTTGCTGGTTTGCTATTTTATAATTCAAAATTCTCAATTTCTCATTTCAGTCGAGGCTCGTCAAGGCTTTATTGAAGAGGTTTACTTTCTATATTTTCTTTCTTTCGCACATACTTGTGAAATAGAAAGCATGCGCGTCTCATTACTTTACACTGTAACGCGATGTATTGTTTCTTAATGTGTCTAGGTGTGTGCTGAACTTTAACTAGCGTATGATGATTAACCAATGATTTGTTATTTTAAAAAAATATGGAAACAGTACATTACTAATTTAAAAGTCACTGCTGTTTTGCAAACTTTATGATTCTTTTTTTAATGTTACCTGTAGTAGAGAAGAGTATAAAAACTCAAAGGCGATTTAATAAAACACAAACAAGTCGACCTCAGATCGAGTTAAATTAGGCTAAGATATAAATATCTGGCCTTGAATGCCATTGGGGAAAGGTGAAAGCTTTTGAAGTAAACGACGTACAAAATGCATGAGTAGGTAAATATAATAATAATGATGGATGTTCTTAGCAAGAATTATTATATTGTTACAAGAATAAGGTAAAAAATTGTGTTTTTGTAAAATTACGGTCTGAAAATTGCCTCAATAATGAGTCTTTGCGTTACCCTCCAGCTATTTTTGCTAGAGATTTTCCAATTAGTTTGAAGTCAATCATTTGAAAGGTTTCTTGAAGACGAACGCTGTATTTGAGGCAGAAAGCTGAAGTAACGGCTTGGATTCGTTTATTTTTTAACGGAACGGTTGGAGCAGTGGTTAAGCGATCCACTGTTGGGCAGCGTATTACTGGTTCGATCTCTGCACTGAACAAATATTCGTATGATCTACAAGTAGTTTTTCCGCGTCTGGTATTTGTGCATTTAAGTTTCTATGTTTGTTAATGCACCCACGATACAGAGAAAAAAAAAGTTTTTTTTTTTAAGTGAAAATTCTCGCTTAAGCGTTCTCGATTGTTTTATCTGTAATGTAACATTTGCAGGAGTGTGAGGTGTGTTCGCAAGTGAATGGTTAGGTTTAAGGGGCGGCCCCACCGCGGCGCACGGTGTGCACAGCGGGCACGCGGCACATTTTAGCTGCGTGTATTATGCGCAACACACACGGCTAAGATACTTTAATATTTTATCTTAAGATACCATAACGCTCGCCATACTATTCAATGGACCGTCACACGACGACGATAATATTATGTTTCATATTTTCGTATCTTAAGATAGAGAACGATATTCGTATCTTAAGATATAAAATATATCGTAAGATACGTCTTAAGTATAAAATATATCGTAACATAGCATCTTAAGTTATATTTTTATACGCAATAACGCCTGCGTTCCGTCTTCGCAAATATATTTTTAACATCTTAAGATACAAAAATACCTATATCGTAAGATAACATCTTAAGTATAAAATATATCGTAACATAACATCTCTAATACATGCAGCTAAAATGCGCCGTGCACAACATGCGCCACGGTGGGGCCGCGCCTTTATCAGCACAAAAAGTGAAAACTCTTGATACCTGCCTCAGAATGAAAAAAAATATCAAGTTTTGAATCAGAACACGTAATAATATTATCCCTGAGTATACATACTCAGTACCTGGGTTCTTCATAATATTAAGTAGGTACCTAAGAAATATCGGAGTATCTACTCCGATATTTCTTACTAAATGCATAGGTACAACGTTGTTCGGTTAAAAACTGTCGCCTATAGCTATGTTTAGATTCATATGTACAAGTCATTCATTCGTTAGTTTATAAGCAGTGTCCAATACATCCTGGTACAAATCACACGTCGTTTCATTGAAAACTCCATCAAGTAAATCTCAACCTTATCACCTGAACAGATGGTCCATAATCGAGACGGATACCAGACCTCGCAGCCGACACTGCCGGCCGCCCGAGAACAAAGAGATCGAGATAAGATAAGACGTGTGACCCAAGTGTTCGAGTTGTTTAGTGCAAAGTTTTAATAATTAAAACTTATTCAGTTCATTACGTTACTAATATTGAAGTTTTTACATACTTACAATGACTACGGAAGTGGAAGAAGCTTTAAGTACAGTGGAAAACATTGCACATAATTTGAAGAAGACCCAGATCAACTTAAAGAAGTGCCCAAAGGCTAGATTAACCCAAAGAAATTATGTTGAAGCCCGTATTAAGTGTGTAGAAGATTATTGGAGTGAATATAAACAAGCTTACGGTGAAATAATGCGAAACGTTCCGAAGGAGAAGCGCGACAAAATACCTTACATAGTGAATGAAGAATATTTTGAACATGAAGAGCTGTATTTAAGTTTGATAACAGATTTAAAGGACTTATTGGAGCCTCAACCAGTTAACGTTAGTGGTTCGTTGCCTATACCGAGTGATATTCAACAAACGCGAGTGGTTTTGCCAAAAATACAATTACCTACATACAGTGGACAATATGAAGAGTGGTTATCGTTCCATGATTTATTTAATACACTTGTACATAAGAACGAGTCATTAAGTCAGGTACAGAAATTGCATTATTTAAAAACAAGTCTTAGTGGAGAAGCTGCATCGATATTAAAACATGTACAAGTGACAGATTCGAACTACGAACAGGCATGGAACATTCTCAAAGCAAGGTATGGCAACAAACGTATAAACATCGACGCAATTATGAAAAGATTCTTTTCCCTGAAAAAGATGAATGTGAGTAATTCCAGTTCTATCAAGAATTTACTGGATACAACATTTGAATGTTTACATCACCTTAACAATATGAACGTGCAGACAAATAACTGGGATCCTATGATAATATTCGTCGTGGTGCAAAAATTAGACGGTGAAACCCACAAAGATTGGGAAAACTATGTAAGCAGCAATTGTGAGGAACCTGATAGCCTGCCCTCCCTTGATATGTTTCGTAAATTCCTGGAATGCCGATTTCGTACGTTAGAACTAACAGAGCCAACAAAACAAAAGGCAAGTTCGGGTCATGTTCGAGAAAGATCATTTCACGCAACAACTGATGTGGGCAACAGCAAAATATGTCAAATGTGCAAAGAAACTCACACACTCAGCCATTGTAAGGAGTTTGGAAAACAATCACCAACACAAAGAAGCGAGTTTATCAAAACCAACAACTTGTGCTTCAACTGCCTTGCACCCGGACACTCAGTGAGGCATTGTCGCATACCAACGAGCTGTAGAATATGTAAGAGACGTCACCATTCACTTCTTCATGAAAATAAGGAAGAGAGCACAGCAAAACCAACCACAACGGGCAACACTGAAAGCAAACAAACAAAACAACCCGAAGTGGCGCTACATACCATGGAGAAGATACCTACCTAACATACCTACATAACATGGAGAAGATAGAAGAAATAGAGAAGGACATTACAATGGTGACATCACACGTTTCTACGAAACAAAGTACATCGTTGCTGGCAACTGCAATTGTAAAAGTGAGAAGTGAAGACAATTATACAATGATATTACGAGCTTTGATCGACCAAGGGTCACAAGCAAGTTTTATTAGTGAACGAGCTGCACAACAACTCAAGGCCAAGCGTTACCCTGTGAAAGGTACAGTTATAGGGGTGGGATCAACAAGAGAAGCTATCAAACAAGTAGTTCAGATGAACGTAGAATCAAGAAGTGAAAATTTCAGCCTGGAAATTAGAACATATGTTATGTCAAAACCACTGACTACTAAAATACCATCCCGCACAATCAACACAAACCATTGGCCTCATCTAGAAGGACTGGTCTTGGCTGACCCTAGCTACTGTCAGCCAGGGTCTATTGATTTGCTTCTGGGTGTCGACGTGTACGCACAAATTATACAGAACCAGTTAATCAAGGGTCCGCCAGGGTCACCATGTGCACATAAAACAAACCTTGGCTGGATTTTATTCGGAAACGTGGAAGATAGGACTCAACAAACAGATTCGGTTCTTGTTATGCATCATCAGATCATAGGAGAAGACTTGTTAAAAACACTCTGGGAGATAGAACCAGATTCGAAGAGGAAATACACGAAAGAAGAAAATGAATGTGAAAATTTCTATGAAAAAACATACAGAAGAAACAGCAATGGACAATACGTTGTGAGACTCCCATTCCGTACCAATGAATCAAAAGCAGCGGATGGGAACACGAGACAAATTGCAATGAATCGCTTGATTCAACAAGAAAGAAGGCTACAAAGAGAACCTGAACTCAAGGAAGAATACGACAAGGTACTAGAAGAATATCTAACAATGGGACACATGGAGGAAGTTCCAAAAGATGAAATAAACAATCGGTGTGTCTACCTACCACATCACGCCGTAGTCCGAAGAGATAAAGAGACCACAAAAATCAGAGTCGTATTCGATGCGTCATGCAAAGGAAAGAATGGCATATCTTTGAACGACGAACTCATGACTGGCCCAGTACTACAAGAAGATATGCGAAGTATAATAATGAGATGGCGCATGCATAAGGTATGTTTCGCAAGTGACGTCATCAAAATGTATAGAATGGTACTTGTCGATGAGAAAGATACAGATTATCAAAGAATATTGTGGCGTGGCAGCGTTAGATCCAACCTTGAGCCTAACTGCCAACCACCTGACGTCAAGGACTACAGATTGAAAACAGTTACGTTTGGTACAGCATCTGCGCCTTATCTTGCCATAAAAACGTTAACAAAACTAGCAGAAGATGAAGGTAAACAATTTCCTGAAGCTGCCAAAGTAATTCGAGAAGATTGCTATGTGGATGATTTAACTTCAGGATGCGATACAGCAGAAGAAGCAATTCGTGTTAGTAAGCAAATTATAACCATTCTGAAACGGGGACGCTTTGAACTTCAAAAATGGGCATCCAATGATACGGAGTTTCTTAAATCTATAGAGGCGAACAAAGTCACTACAAGGGCCAACCTAGATTTGAAACTAAACGGCACCATAAAGGCTCTTGGTCTGTCATGGAATCTCGGAAGAGACGAGTTTCATTACCAATTACAGCTAGAACCTCTATCTTCAGATAATATAACAAAGAGAACTATTTTGGCGGATTTACAAAAATTGTTTGATCCACTAGGATGGATAGCACCAGTCATTGTTACAGCAAAAATTCTAGTACAAAGATTGTGGCTAGAAGGAGTTGGATGGGATGAAGACATAAGCAAAGAACTGAAAGAACAATGGAAGTTTATAAGAGAAGACTTGGAAAATGTCAAACATTTAAGAATCGCACGTTGGTTGAATACCATTAGCTCTGAAAGGGAACGAATACAATTACATGGGTTCTGCGACGCGTCTGAAAAGGCATATGCAGCTGCGGTTTATTGCCGTGTACAAACGAGTGAAGGTGATACAAAGATAAATCTCGTTGCGTCAAGAACAAAGGTAGCTCCTGTCAAGACCATTTCACTACCACGACTCGAACTGAGTGGAGCTACACTACTTGCTAAATTACTAACCAAAGTGAGTCAAGCTATGAGAATTCCTTCACACAATGTGTTCGCATGGACTGACTCAACTATAGTCTTAGCGTGGCTATCTGGAGAACCAAACAGGTGGAAGCCATTTGTCGCAAACCGAGTAGTAGAGATACTAGAAAACACAAGCAGTAGTAAATGGTTCCATGTTCAATCGGCGAACAACCCAGCCGATATAGCGTCAAGAGGAACATCTTTATCAGAACTACAACAGAAAACGTTATGGTGGAATGGCCCTGCTTGGCTTGCAGATGAAACTATCGAGTACACAAGACCCTCACGGTCAACGACAGATTTAGAAAGAAAGAAACTCATACAAACATGTGTAAATTTGACAGAGGGCGAAGAGAAAGTTCTAAAATTTGAAGAATATGATACACTTACTGAGTTATTGAGAGTAATTGTTCATTGCAAGAGATTCTTAAATTTAAAAAGAAATCCAAATAACCTGGATCAGGAAATGACAACAGAAGAACTGCAAAACGCTTTGGAAGTTTGCATACGAAGAGTACAAGAAGAAGAATTTTCAGATGACATTAGAAGAATAAAGCAAAAGACAAATGTAAAAGCCACCAGTATTCTGAAGTCACTCAACCCATTCATTGATAATCAAAATATTCTCAGGGTGGGCGGAAGGTTGAGAAATGCAGACGCCAATGAGAACGTAAAATATCCTGTGATACTAGGCAAGAAGAACAGTCTTGTGCCGCTAGTGTTGGCAGATGCACACCTGAAAACATGTCATGGCGGAATAACAAGTATGATTGCTTACCTGATGACTAAATACTGGATTGTTGGTTGCAAAGGCCTGGTGAAGAAATATATACACAGATGTCTTACCTGTACACGACAACGAGCTGTTAGTAGACAACAACTCATGGGTGACTTACCTGAAGCTCGGGTGACTCCTTCGCGTCCTTTTGCTCGAAGTGGAGTGGATTTTGCTGGTCCTGTGTATGTTTTAAATTTCAAAGGAAGAGGAGCAAAACCTCGCAAGGCATACATTTGCATTTTTGTTTGCATGTCTGTAAAGGCTGTTCATTTAGAGTTGGTGAGCGATCTGACAGCCGATGCATTCATAGCAGCTTTCAAACGATTCGTGGCCAGAAGAGGAAGATGTAATGAAATCTGGAGCGATAACGGCACGAACTTCGTGGCATCAAACAAAGAATTATGTAGAATGTGGAAAGAGGCGGGATTAGAACTACCCGGACCTATAGCTGATCAGCTGGCCAGTGAAGGAACACAGTGGCACTTTACCCCACCATATAGCCCAAACTTCGGAGGACTTTGGGAAGCTGGCGTTAAGTCCGTTAAACAGCATATACGAAAAATATTGACTATGAATTTAACGTTTGAAGAATTCACCACAGTGCTCACTCAGATAGAAGCCTGCCTTAATTCACGCCCTTTAACGCCGATTAATACTGATGTGGATGTGATAGATGACATTCAAGTACTCACACCTGGACATTTCCTTGTCGGAGAAGCACTAATCACGGTACCTGACCGAGACTATACCACAGCCAATATGAATCACCTTTCCAGATGGCAACACATGCAAAGATTGGTTCAAGGATTTTGGAAACGTTGGCAAACAGAATACTTGTCGCGCCTCAACCAAAGAACAAAGTGGCTGAAAAGAACAGAAGAGTTCGAGGTTGGCGACGTTGTACTACTTAAAAATATAAATATGCCTCCTAGCAAGTGGGCATTAGCTCGAATAGTGGAAAAACACCCTGGACAAGATGGAATAACTCGAGTGTACACAGTACGCTACAACGGTAAACTGACACAGAGATCAATCTCAAACTTATGTGCGTTACCGATTAGTAATTAAGATTAAAATTGTTTATTGCCTTTATATAAACGCCCATGTTTAGATATATTTAGTTATAGTATTTGTTTTTGTAATTCCTATTATTATAGTCAAGTCCTAAATTCATGATAGAACACCTTAAGTTTTAGTCATTATTGTAGGATAAAGTGAGTAGGTACATGAATAGATAAGTTTTGTATCTTTCTAGTTGCATGTTTCAATTACTAAAGTTGTTACTACATATTATGTTATTTTTTATCATGTTAGAAAAGGCCTTTAGCCCTTTTGGTGGGCGGTATGTTCGGTTAAAAACTGTCGCCTATAGCTATGTTTAGATTCATATGTACAAGTCATTCATTCGTTAGTTTATAAGCAGTGTCCAATACATCCTGGTACAAATCACACGTCGTTTCATTGAAAACTCCATCAAGTAAATCTCAACCTTATCACCTGAACAAACGTAATAATACACACACTCAATAAGCAAATACCAATAAACAGAATACATCAAACCTAACACATTGCTTTATATAATTTAATGAAGCATGTTCTGGAACAATTATTGCTAGTCTCTTTGAACATGCGTAGGGACCGCAAATATACATAATACGTTGACATACACAAACCTTGGGATCCTCCTCGGTCGTTGATTACTTCAAAGTATCTATTATCTTAATGGCCTGATTTCAGCTGGACGTCTATCTCAAATATATTGACTCCTAGGGATAGATTACGAGTACTATCGTTGAGAATTTTGAATGAAAACGAAGGTACTGTAGGTAGGTACATGATTGAGAAAAAAAAATACTAATACATAGTATAAAGAGACAAAAAGGTATTTTCGTGTATTTGTTTGTTTTTATTGGATGAACTCAAAAGTTATTCATCTGAATTTTAAAATAATTTCAGCGATAGAAATGGTACTTTATTTGCGCTTAATTATTTTAACGCATGTGTCACGAATCGTTAAGTTTTTTGTCGAAAGAAAATGGTTCAAGTCCTATCCACAATCGAACTTTTTCATCCACTTGAAGAAATATTATACCACCCATGTAAAAAATGGATTACGTATTTAGAGTCTACAGTCAGATTTTGTGAATAAACCTAAAAAAACCTACTCCGTAACAAGTCATCGGGCATTTTCCAGGATAGCTCTGGTTTGAAACAAAGTAGACAAAAAACCTAGTCCAAACATGAAACAGGGATTTGTATTCAAATATTTTCAACACAATACCATTTTTTTAAATCCTTGAATACCTATGTATGCAAAAATGGTCTCACCTAACGAGTTATACTTTTTAGTCACGCTTGTATTACAATTCTCTCAGAGGCTTTATCAGGAGTTTTCACGTTTTTGTGACATAAAATAAACGAGAACTTTGACGTTATTTTGATAGAAAAAATTAGTTCCTCAGTCGGACACTAGAGACGCTTTTTCATTTTGCTTACAAGAACGCCGTAAATATTTCAAGAAGGTACCGCTATACGTAACATAATGCTAAGGCTTCTAATTACACGCGGGCATGCAGACGGTGAGTAATGGTTCACTCACCGTCCGATCATGGACCATGACGCTTCGTTGCCTCGGGCAGAGAGCTGTCAGCAGTCTGACGGGGTCCCCACAAAGAGCCAAATGCCTGCCGGGGTCGCGGGATTGTCTAATCAGTTAAGTGTGACACTGAAACGTAAAGGGCTATTGAAGAAACACAGTGGATATAAGTAAGAGGGCAAGAGAACTCATTTTGATGAGTTTACCACGCTAAAAATAGACCTCTGGTCATACAAAGAAGTTTCAAAATTGTCGTGTAGTGATGATCCAGTTTTATCGGCAAAGGATCGTATCGGCCGGTGCGACTCGGAATAACTAGGGGTGCGGGCGTATTGCCAAAAGCGACCGGCTTGTTCAACCTCTTTATTTGTTTGTCGGCTTACCCAGCGACAATCTCTTTGCGCTCGCACTTACTTCAATATATTTCCATTACGGCTTTAATTTCGGTTATATAGACAATGGTCGTTTATTTGTTATCGTTTATTTGAGGCTCACTTTAATCTTTGTTATAATGTTAACACATTACCGGTTTTGGAAGCTGCATTACAAAAGATATGCATAAATATGTGGGCTGAGGAACAAAATTTAAATATTTTATCCTGAAATAAAATTTAAATAATAGCAATGTTTCCAATAATGTATAGACTTTTTCAACATTTAATTTATACTCGTATAAATTGATAAATACTTTCACAAAGATCAGCATTTGCTAACTTTATAAAACTTTATTTGATTTCACTCACCGTTAACGGCCACGCCAGTCGGAAGCGCTGAAGTATTTGATGAATTATTTCCTGTTCAAGAGCGAAGTTAAGCGAAGCGTACTTAAAAGTACGCCAACATTCTAACACGCGAATCTCACGCCGATTGTAAATCTCACGACCCACGTCATAATATTCTACAGAAGCGTACGAATAAGTAAATAAAATTGAATAATTTACGAGTAGGTTTTACCACAGAATGTCACAGGGGCGGTGATGTGAGATATCAAATTATAAGAGGTTGTGTGCACATGCGCGGTGAGCATCGCCGGCCGCGGCCACCAGTCTGCTCGACGCTCGCGCCCTTTCCGAACGAGCCGCGCCATGTTCCGATACCGAATTCGAAACTCGAACAACTCGCGAACTCAACAATAAAAAAACCATAGACATTATTAGTGAGTGCGTTAACTAATCAAACCTATAAATTAAATTGATAGCTAATTTTTTGTGTTTAATCTGTGACGTGTTTGACAGTTCAAACTTTTAATTGGCGAAATTGTTCAGATTTTTCCGCGCATTTGAGTTTGATCGGCGGATTTGTGTACAGTGTGATTTATCTGGATCAGTTAAAAGTTTTTTTATTCGGTAAGAAAGGGAATGATTATAATTATTATTTTATTACCTACCTAAGTAATATCTTTTTAGTGCCGTAATTTATTGGATCGTTACTTTTATTACGTACTTGTATATTTGTTTTTATGAGAATGTTTTTATAGATGAATGGTTAGGAGCATTAATTGTTTCCAAATTGCAGTATATTTTAATGAGTATTTATGTTTAAAGTATACAAGTAATTTCTTTTTAGTGTTGAATATTTAAAGTATAATTTATATAAATATAGCTTCAACTTTAATGTCGTTCTTGAGTTAAACCTTCGAATTTTGTTAAACATCGATACGATTTCCACCTTTGGAACAAATTAGGGATAAATTTATTGTTAGACTCATGTTCTTTTAGAGTAAAGAATATTCAGATACCGTGTTCGAAACGAAACGTAAGGGCGCTCCCTCACCGCGAGCATTCACATGTAATGTAACGTTACAGGTTCGAACATTCCAAGACAATAGAGCATCAAATTGCGTACTTTTATGTTACATTACAGGTGAATGCTCGCGGTGAGGGAGCACCTTATCGGTTTAGTGACGTCTCTTTTTTATATAATGTGTGAGTGAGCGCCACGCATACATTTAAATGTTTTCCTTTGATATAATGTCCACTTGTTCTACGCAGGAATCGAACGACGCGGGGGTAATTTTACCACCTTATCTTTGGCTTCAATTCTCAGTGGCCTATTATGAATCCGGACATTCTATAATCTAAACACATGATTGTGTATACGTATATGTTGTCCTTAAAGGAATAAATATTGCTCGGATTAACGATTTTAGACTTAAGGACTTACTCATGCATGGCGCGATGCGACGCGACGCGATTCGTGCGATATCGAGTCGACTACCGATTTAAGTCGCATGTCGTGTCGACTACTAATAGAGCGATGCGATGCAATTCGACCATGAACTACAAAAATCTGCTTTACTACTACGACATAAAGACGCTGAAAACCAAAGACAAAAGATGTCGCACGTGACGAGTAGTTGCGCAATAGAATTTTGAACAGAGAATCATGTGTATTGTCACTATGACGTACATGCAATTCGATATCGAGGAGATCTGTGAGCGATATCGTCAATCCGTGCGACTCACGACATTTTCTTCGGCCGGGCGCTTGTGTGATATCTGACCGATATCGTCAATCGATGCAATTCTATATCGCGTCGTGCCATGAATAAAGTTCCTTACTTTTATAATTGCCAGTTAGACTCTAGACAGTTCTTTCTCTGAACGGTGAAAAAGGTGTGTTTCCCAGCAGTGGGAAATATTATTAACTAAATTGAAGATAGAAAGCCGTGTGAATCTTTTATAGAGACTCACGCCTAACAGTGGATCATCATCATCATCATCATCAGCCTATAATGTTTCCACTACTTAGGCACAGGCCTCTGTGAGAGGGTCTATAATCCACCACGCGGGCCCATTGCGTGACATCTCCCGCATTGGGCCCACGTGGTTTTCGAATTTTTGGTACACGATGTTTTCCTTCACCGTTTTGTGGAAATTGGCCGTAGATAATTCCAAAATATTAACTTAATAAGGAAGCGTTTTTGTGTTAAAATATGTAATTATGAGATTATTTTTATTAGAAGAGCAGCAACTTTCTCTCTCTTATTACGAATCGCGTTAGTAAGTTCATTCGCAAAACAAACCTGGGGGGGGGGTATTACAACGTCTTAAAACCAGCTGTTTGTTCCAGTGAGTGAACGAGATGGCGCTAGAAGACTTGCATAGCTCTGTCACTTTCACTCGCCGGAATAAGCCTGGTTTTAAGACGTTGTAATACCCCCCCTGACTGCCATCTGAAGAGCTAAGACAAGCGACAATCACTTTAAAAACGTTTCGTATTTTATAACGATTTGCGATCAGATCGCTGGTAAAACTTGGTTTATACTTGCGCAGCTGCTGGGAGCAAGGTACAAAGGGGAAAGGCCACACTCAGGCCACACACAGATTATACTCAGGCCCCTATAGGTACTCAGCAGCGGGTGGAACAGGGCTGCCAATTTAATGATGTTTGTGAATATGATGATGACAATTATGTACTGAAACCGATAGCTAACGTCAAATACATTTTGCACGTTCTTTTATCAAAATTAAAAAATAAAATACTCAAGAAGCCATTTTTAGCATATCTGATAAAATAACATTGAAATTTATTTCTACTTACACACGTACTATTTTATAATAATTTAGCATTTTACATGCATACTAGACATTTAGTGTAACAGAGTACCTAAATTACCTTATACTACACTCACTACACGCTTCATAGATCTATGATACATTCAAGGTATTAGTATCCATCCGAGCAGTCAATTTCAATCAGCTATAATGCGATTCAATGCGATCTAATAGCACGGACTTTAGTCTGGCAACATCAGCACTATCATCGATTTCTAAGCAAATATAATGGACGAACTATTTGGTTTAATTAGCTGGCAAGAAATTGATGACGTCATCAAAATGTTGTCAGGGTTGCCCTATTTCGTTAGTTATTGTGCCGGAAGGGATCAGTCCCAACTATTAGAGGGATTAACCGAATATCTTGGTCATGATAAAAATATATCTTTCATGACGGGCCGGCCGGCTTTGGCCCTCTAGAGGGGTCTAGAGGGTCAAAACCGGCCGGGGTTGCGGGACTTATCGAATAACCGGGACCCTGTGGAACGTAATAGGCTATTGAAGGACACCGTGGATTTTAGTCATTACGAGTCTGATAGTTCCTGCCTTGGCTGGGAGGACTCATTTTATGAATTTACCAAGATGAAAAAAAAAATTTTGTGTGTTGGAGTCTAATTGTATTATCGAAATTATTTATGTTCCGATTGGGTATTCGACACTATTGATCAATAATTTTAGAACACAAACTCTAAAAATATATGTTTCCTGGTATGTTTCCAGATCTTATGAATTCTGAGCTAAAAGGGATTTGGGTTCACTCAAAAATTTCGGCCCTTGCCCGTGTTTACTTTGATGGACTAAAAGAGTAGACCCCTTGATGTACAACACACGAACTAAGTTAGTAATCAAATTGTTTAAGCAATAATTTCCCCAACTTTGAACAAGGATTAGAAAACTAAATTGAAATAGTTTTCAACACAGTCGTATCGTTTAGGGAATGCATGTTCAAAAACCCTTTTCCACAATAGTTATTCAGAAATTACCTTAATTTACTGTTCACCCCCGGGGGACTTCCCAGACGGGGGTGATACGTTCAAAGCTATATCTCAACGTGAATTATGTGTCTGGGCAAGAATTATATGACAAAAAATGTTCAAGTACGTAGAGTACCACGCGATAAGTGTTGCAAAGTGGAATACATTTTTCATATTTGTACGGACGTCCGGAATTTACGAGGTGTTCAGATTTTTTTCACCTCTCCTTTCATATACCGTATTTATTTTTCCTACATTTAATATTAAAAACGAAATATGAAAACTTTGTGAACAGAGTATTTCAAAATCAAATATTTGGGATTATGTTGTGTTTCGGTGCTGTATAAATATGCTTTTTTCAGATAATTATTCGATATTATATTTTAATAAATATTGATGTTATATTTATTGAAATAAAATATTTATTCTAATTAGTTTAATACATTAATTTATTCTATTGACTTTGTGGTCACATTTCGCTTATTATGTTTTAAGTCCCATAATAAGGTAGGTACTTATAAACTTGAGCATTCAATTGGAATGAGCATTCTTGTGTCGAATGTTACATTACAGAAAAACAAACGAGAGCTTTCTAACGAACGTTCTGGCGAGCTATTTGCCGAGTCGACTGTCAAGTGTAACATCTTCATGAAAAAAATTTTTTTTATCATTGATTACAGCGATTGCTAAAGGCACTCCCTCACCGCGAGCATTCACCTGTAATGTAACATAAAAGTGCGCAATTTGATGCTCTATTGTATTTGAATGTTCGAATCTGTAACGTTACATTACAGGTGAATGCTCGCGGTGAGGGAGCGCCCTAAAAAGATCGTAACCAATGTTCGTAGAGATGTTTGGCTCTATATTCAGCTCTGCTTGTTCAGTTCGGCCAAAATAAGAAAAGGCGATAGATAAGATACTCGATGTTGGTGCAATATTTTTCCAACAACGTCGTTCCGGTATTTAGTAACCATGGGATAATTTTCAACATGCACATCGACGAAGTTGCAGGCAACAACTGGTAATAAGTTAATAACGCTGAGTGGTTGCACCGTCTGTCCTGTTTTAGAGTTCCCAGAAATAGGGTTGAGCTCACGATGACTGATGCATGTATGCCGTCCGGGTGTCCGTATTGCTGAAAAGGCTACTCTTAACAGTACACTCACAATAAATTCAAAACCCATGATGTAGACTTTTGTTTGGTTATTTGAGGTCAATGGTTACCTCGCCTAACATTTTTTTTAATGTAGGTTCAAAGTTTATCATTCCTGAAAAGATGTCAATTTTGAAAACCTAAAGATGTGGATAAAACATTGGGAGAACAACATTTTCATCATTACGTGTCAGAGTATGAGAAAATCTCACCACAAACGGTTATTTTAGTTTAACCATTTATAAAGTTTTATTCATCCGCATTAACGCCTGCTTTGCGTTTTTCGAGTAAAGAAAAAATGTGGGACTCGAACGTTACCGTAAAACGTTCAAACAAGGGAATGAAAGGTTCAGCTTGAACGAGTAAGGTAGTTTACTGCATGAATAAATTGAAAATGTATTTAGTCTGTTACAATATTGAAAAATAATGCATACGTATTTTTTTCTTTTTTTAAATCAATCAATATTGAAAAAGATAAAACGAGTGGTGGCTCGTGACGTCATAATGCCTGTTAAATTAAACCTACCGCGTGACGTTTTGTGATTTTTGGGAGTGCTGTATCTTCGTCAAAAATATTGGTCAAATATTTTTTGATACCTAATCTATTTTTCGGAATAATATTTTTTGGAGTTAATAGCCTATTGGTAAGGCGTGTGTAATATTTATCCAGAAGACGCGGGTTCGAGTCCCACTCGCAGCTGAAGTTTTCTTTCCTCAAAAATCGTAATCATAAATTATGTGGTACGACTTTCTCTGAAGAGTCTGTTTTTTGGGTTGGATGGCCCATTTAGCTAGGAAGGGTATATGCTATAAAACTTCATGCTACATTAATAAGCAGCGGAGTGATACCTCGGGGAACAGCTTTTACTCATAGGGGAACAGTGTACGCGAGATATTGTGGGGACATACACTCTTTAGGCATACTTAACACAACACTAACGTAGCGCAAGCGCCATCAGGAGGTCATTTGCAAGCGGCCACTAACAAATGGCGTCCTGTTGGCGCTTGCGCTACGTTAGTATTGAGTTGAGTTTGCTTTAAGTGTGTGTGTGTGTGTGTGTGTGTATCATACCCCGCGTCCTGTCTTATCACTGTTCCCTTATGTTTCATTTTAAAAGGCCAGACCATTCAAATGTGTTAAGGTCAAACAAGTCAACATTTTTTCCATAGAAACTTCGTTGGGGTTTTACTCCACTATTTGACAAGGTACATCCAAAATTAAACATGGTATCGTTTTATCTCATTATTAATTTTGTCTGTACGAAAGCAGAATTGTAAAATATGAAGCTATTAAAAAGTTACGAGCTTCTAAAGATTCGTTTTTTTGCTAATTTTAACACAACTTTAGGTGTAAATTAGAAGCTAAAGAAGCATCAAATTTTCAAAACGAAGTCCGTACCGACACAGCAAATTTATCGAAGAATTTAATAAATTTTATTTGAAATTAATTGGTGCCGTGGTTTTTTCATAAAACCCCAACTTCCAAAGGCTTTTTCGTATTTTTTTATGCGCGCCTTTTACTCTGATTGATCGTGTATCTCACTGAATAAGTTTTACCCTGTTTTCTCCACGGAGGGATGACGCTCGCGCACACATGAACAATATGGCTCGATTTCCGGTGAAATATCATGGTTTTTTACCATGCCTGCCAGTGAGTTCGAGCTCGCGACTAGCGCCGCCTTAATATCTTGCAACTTATTCCAGTCCTTTGTTAATTTAAGCAAAGCAATTAACTACGTGTTAACTTGCATAATGCAATTAGTAGGCAAAGCACTAGGATTTCATTATCTGAATACCAATGAACATTCTGCTATTGATAGTGAACTAAGCCTTGCTAATGTCCGTGCATTGAGCTCGAGCTTATGTTGAATTGCACTGCGTTAGAAATTAACGTAATCTTAGTGTGCGTTGACGTTATGGAGGATAATCTTCAGTGATATTAAGTGTTAATCATAGTAATTACAGAGTATCGTAGATAAGTGTATTGAGCCTACTCAACTCTGCCTACAGAGTTTCAGAAGCCTTACCACGAGCTCTTAACGCGTTCCAGTTTAGGCTGTGGGAAAGAGACAGAGCTATAATATAATATAATAATATAATATTCCACAACTATCACACAACGCCATCTAGTCCCAAGCTAAGCAGAGCTTGTGTTATGGGTACTAGACAACTGATAAACATACTTATATATTTCTAAATACATACATATTATAGATAAATTACACCCGGACACAGAACAAATGATCGTGCTCATCACACAAACATTTGTCCTGGGTGGGAATCGAACCCACGACCCCCGGCATAGCAGTCAGGGTCACTAACCACTAGACCAACGGGCCAGTCTTCTATTTCAGTATACAAGTCATCTAGCGCCATCTCTTTCCCACAGCCTGAAGACTCACGCTTTAAGAGTTCATGGTAGGCCAACAGGTTCGACTGGTGTTGCAGATTTCCAAAGACTACATAATATTGTCACCTATAAACAAAACACTCCATTCGGAATTACTTTCATTAGGTAAACAAATACCGTTTTCGTGAAAAAAATGGCTCTTTGGTCGTTTGACCCCGCTCTGGCGGAGCCCGCGGGTCCAAACGACCAAATGCGTTTTTGAATTGGTCGTTTGGACCCACTTTCAAAATTTAGGAATATTCATCTGCCCCACGGTAGGGGTTTACCTTTTAAAAATCCTTTTTTTTTCTAAAGTGTCCATGATGCTGTGTGTTCTTTTGTTGTAAAGAACTAAGAACTAAGAACAGTTAGGTTTTCAGGAGCTTGCGCATGAGCAAAATTGCATCGATTGACGCTATCGGTCAGATATCGCACAAACGTTTGGCCGAAGAAAATGTATGGACAGCTGCTAGTGTTTGCTAATGAAGTCGCACGGGTTGACGATATCGCTCAAAATTTTCGTGAGAATGCACAGGATTCCTTTTCACATACTGATAATAATGATTACGTAATTGGCGACATTATATTTTGTTTAATTATAAATACCAGAAACCATTTCATATTGGCAGCGCCTTTATGTCGTAGAAGTCATCACATCGCTCCATTACCAGAAACGGCCGATTTTAATCGGCAATCTACTCGATATCGCTCGTGTCGCGTCGCTTCATCTGCAAGCTCGCTAAGAGAACTAGTATCTGTGGACTATATGATAAAAAAAAGGAAAATGGCGGCGTTACTTCTGCATTTGACGTCGAGTCAAGGATCTTGTACATCTTTATTTGCTTTTGTTTCTGAAACAACTGGGAGTAAATCGGGTGAAAGCTAGTCTACAAATAATATAATATAGATTGATAGAGAAATGCGTAAATCTATTGTGCTCGGAGTAGCAATAAAATGGAATAGCCGATAGCTATTACGTCATCGTATTTGAACAATAAATCATTGATGTTACAATTTGTCCCTTTGTTAGAGGAAGTAATAATGTCGTTACTGTCTGCTTATGGCTATTGGGGATCTATTAACTAGTTAGTTTTCGTTATTGTCATTCTGTAAGTGGTAGAGGACATGGCTTTTCTAACATAATTGACTAGCTATTGCTAGCGGCTTTGCAAGTTTGTATGTCGAAAATTATCCCACGGAAGTCTAATATCTTAATGCAAGGTATACTTTCTGTTAGTCCAGACTGAATAAATTATTTATTTTGTGACTGTTCGTCATGGACCCTTGTTTTAATAACAAAATAGGTTATTTATTTTAAAATCACCACGTGACGTCGGGCGCCTAAATTCACATTAACTTACTTATTTTATGGCCTGACATTTCCTTGTGATAAATAGCTGTTTTAAAACACCCATTCCTTTATTTCAATAGCTACAAAAACTATTGACTAGGAGAGAATTCTTAAGAAACGAGTCTACAACTTGCTTATCAGCACATGTGTTCGCAATAAACCAAGCTCCGGACGAACACTCAATAGGACCTCTTAAACAATTTAAAATTATGAATTCTAAGAAGGTTAGAAATCTTTCGCCAACTAACATTAAAAAGACGACATCTGGCAATCCTTACCCAACAGCCATTATTCAATCCTGCACTTTAAAACAAAGAGATATTCGGACTAAGGGTGATAAAGTGGGCATAGGCCGTGAGAACTTGGAAGGGCCTTGCGGGGCATTTTAGCAGGTAGCTGAAATGAGAGGACGCTGAGGATTCCTCGGGCAGTTTGGCTTGGAACGTCTTGAGGGACACGCGGGTGGACCCAAGAGAAAGTTCAGGAGATTCGGTTGGCATCGTTGCGTTGTTTGTTTGAATTATGTTTGGTCAAGTCATATATTAGTAATTAAAGTAAATCGAGTGCTAGTGGACGGTGGAACGCGAGAAGGTGAATCCAGAGGGCGGTCTGATGTTGGAGATCATACGGGTGGTACTTGAGCAGAGTCTGTAAGTTAATTATAGACTAATTCTCTCCTAGGAACACTTGGTAAGTGTTAATTAATTGTAATTAACTTTATAGTTGCAGGTTGCTGAAGGCGCTGGGTGGCTGTTAATAATCATTTATTTCAGTACAGCGGCAGCGGGGCGACGCCTGAGCAGTACCTTATTTTATATTATTATCTTACGTCTTATTCGTTATGACTCCTTATCCCGTAACCCAGCAGTAATGTATCATTGGTGTTTGGTTATAGTGACACGGGGAAAGCCTTTGGCTACACTCTACATACATCTCGCGCATTTCGTCTCGTACTCTGTACAACGACTCATCTGACTTCTGACGAATATAGACTTTTACGTGACGGCTCACATAAATCAAAGGCAGAACCATGTCCATAGTTCGATTATACCAAGTTATATTATCACCAGCCGATGCGGTGATAATGTAACTGCCGGTGATAAGTACAAGAGATAATAACAAACATTGCTATTAATTGGCAAACTAACCAAATGCTGTTGATGATTACTGTTTCCTGCAGTCTTGCTCAGAGACTTTGCGTGTTGGTTGATGGATGCGCATTTCAAGTTGGGGTAGGCACCACCAAGTATGTACCTGTATCTCCTATGATTTGCTAGCTCCGTTCCAAGAGAACGCTAGGGACTGACAAACGTGTCCCGCTAAAAACAACTATGGCTAATATGCCCAACCTTGTCGAATCGACACTATTTTATTGGCACGACACGTTACGACTGGGGGGGCGCTTAAATACGAAATGTGAAGTGACGATATTACCCACTTCGGCGTCCAGCAATACAAACGTAAAATGTTCTGCTATAGACTGATTCTACGAAGCGCTTGCGCAAGTTGTTTGTTGTGATTGCCAATGGGGTAGAGCCGTAAGGGTATTACGATAGTGCGCGTGTGTAGGAGATTAAATGGAAACGTGTCTTCCTCAATGACAGATGAACTTCTCAGATCTTTGTCTTAGGTGTTGGGTAGGACATGTAGAATAGAGTATAGGGAGCGTGATCTGTTAGGATTCGTAGCAGTGTCCTTAGTGGAGCTATGCGCTTAGGCCTAGCGGTCACGTACTGGGGCAGTTATTGTAACCGGATTTACATGCCATAGAAATGGGTTAGCTTTAATCAAGTGTAACTTGTTAACGTAACTTAATTAAGCGCAAGCGTGACGTTTCCCTATCACATTTCTATATTATATCTTTGCTGTCCTCTTGTCTTACTAGCTTCATAATTATTATTTGATTTGTTAACATGACTTGATATTATTCATGTATGTATTACTGTGAACTCTCAGCACTAATCTACTTTGGTCCCCTCCCCTTTGCTGAGAGTTCAGTCCTCTCTGTCCCGGCGGAGGTCGCAGTTGTCAATGGTACGTGCACCACGGAGGTTGGGCGGAGGCGGGGCCCTACCTCGGCCCCCCCAGGGGGGGGGGGCCCATCTTTCATATTTTCCAGTATATTAATGTAATTTAGGAAAAACGAAAATTTTATCAGCCTAGGGTATTTTATGAACAGTCATATGTGGTGCCGTGACCAGGATTCTCGTCATTAAATGTACTGATTTACTTCAGTGCAACGAGAAAGAACAATTTATGGGTTACTACAATAATAACACAACGTAATTATATAATTCTCGAGCTTGCGAGAGACGGCTTTAATTTACAGCGACAACAATAAGTTTAAACATTCTGATAACCAGTACTGAATGTTCTAACACTGATGACGGGTTCAACTCCCGCGTAATCTATCAATTAATGTGTTATAGTTCCTTGTGTAAAAACGGAAATAACACAACGTAATTTTATTTTTCTAGTGATAACGAGAGACGGTTTTAAATTACAGTGATCACATTAAGTTTGATCACCATTTATTGAATGAATGAAACATTGGTATCGGGTTCAACTCCCGCGTAATTTATCAATTGATGTGTTATATTTTGACACGCAAATAACACAACATAAATTTTAAAATTTCGAAATAAACTGCGAGATGGTGTGAAATGCATAATGTTTGATGACCAAATTTAACTATTCTGACCACTCCGGTAGCGGGTTCAATTCCCGTACAATTTTAAAGTGAGTGAGTTATTTTACGTTGCCATGGAAACAATACAACGTAATATTAAAAATTGTGAGAAACATTGTGGAGTACATTTTAGGAGCTGTATTAGATTATAGTTGATTAGATATACACGACGATGGATTCTTCAACCATTGACAGCGGGTTAAATTCCTGCTTGATTTATTTGGTTTTGATGAGCTTGCGTTACTGTGTCAATGATTTGGTTAGACACAATAGTTAATTAGTGTTAAAGTTCCTGTGTCACGGCTTGTGTTCTAGGTTTTCACAGAAATTATTGGTTGGAAAGGGTTGAGTAATAAAGGTACTGAATAGTGATTATTATAACCATATGCCAGGAGGCAATTTTGAACTACACGAATTGAGTGTTTGTCAGAGTTACTGTGCTACTTTTTACAAGGGTTCAACTCCCTGTTGACGTTAGTTTGATGTCCGACAGTGCACTATTTGATTATGAAATGTGCTTGCAATTACACTTGTGTTTGTACGTATGTGTATGTGTGATTGTGATGCGCCCCTAATCTCGGGGTATATTTCATATTGTTACAGTTTATACAGTAAGAAGCATGTAGCTATAGGATTACAATTAATTTACTTGTCATTAAGTGTTACCGTAAGAGATTAACCTTTCAGACTCTTCGGAATAAACCATTTAAATGAATAGATACTCGTGTGGCCTTATTTCAAATTCCAGGTTGCTTGAGACTTCGCTGGGCTGTCACTTCCCTTTGTCTTAGCGTTTGGGTTACGCGTAAGCACGAGTCGAATGCGGCCGACTGCGGACTTCCAGGGCAACTGTGTCGACGTCAGCGTAGCTCCTTTTACGAAGCTAAGTTTCACTTTTATTATACTTCTCAGTTACACGATGTCACGTGGTTTGACCTCGTCATTGCAGTAAAGGTACGCGTAGTATTGTTTTGAATTTTTAGACAATGCACCCGGCAGACAAAGGACCCTACAAGGGAATGTTGATGTGAACCAAATGTGAACATTTCGTCGAAACGATAGGCGCAGTGGCTGAGTAGTCAACTGTTGCGCGGCGTGTTGCGGGTTCGATCCCCACACGGAACAAATGTTTGTGTGATCTGCGGGTCTGGGTGTTTGTATAATTATGTGAGTTTCTGCATTTAAGAACGCACCCACGATACAGGAGAAATTTGTAGTGTGGGGCAATGGCAATGTTAAATTAAAAGAAACAACCGATTTTCAGTAATCGGATTTATTTTGTTACATCATAGAGAACTAGTAAGTGTTTGGCCAAACTAGGATGCTTATATTTTCAAATCAAAGACAAACTTAATTCTGAAATGAATTAACACGAATTGATATTCGAGAAACGGAGCGGAAAGTAATGTTTATTTATTTTAACAGCACGATTGTGCCTGACCGATTGATTTCTGTGCTAAATGTAACGGGTTCGATTCCCGCATAGAACAAAGATTTGTAATTAACTGCAGGCAGTTGTTCTACACGTGGCTGTTTGGGTATATGGATTTGGATGTGTGTGAATGCACCCACGAAGGAGAAATTATCCGTGGTGTGGAGCGACGTATTGTTGCGAGAAAAGTGTGCACATGTTAAGTAGTACAGGTTACAGAACATGTTCATTTTCTGATAAAATCTCCCCACAATAGTAAAATCGCAGGGCTGATCCTTCCTCTCACTAACGGAGGGGGGAGGCTAATCGGGATTAAAACTAATATTAGAAAGATTATAAAATAGTTGTAATAACGAGCAGATGATTACTCAGATTAAATAATATTCGTTTTCTAATATAGGTACGAGTAACATCTCAATTCCAGTTGGAATCCTGGAACTGTTCTTTCCTCTTAAAATCGGAGGGGGGCAACTAATTGGTATAAAATCTAATATGGCTATGTGCGGACTATTTCAGCCACCGGATACAACAGCGAGCAGCGGGTTGAGCTCGCTCAGCGTTGAGGAAAGGCCTCTGTCCAGCAGCAGCTACGATAGGCTGAATTAAGAACGAGGGAACACCGTAGAGGTAGCGTCACTCACAAATACTCTTAAAAGAGACTCTGGTATGTAAATCAACATTATAAGCATGCACAGGTCTTTTAAAATAAGTTGAATCGCAGTTTAATATGTAATTTAAATACAACAGAGTATTTTATCGGAGGACTAGTTGGAATATAACTATTACATTTATGATTGAAGATGCTTATGCAAAATTAAACAAAATGGCTGATGCATCTTATTAGATTCGTGCTCCAGCAGGAACATTTATAATAACCAGTTTATAGCAATATAGTAGCGGGTGTATCTGTAGGTATTATAACGCCATGGAAATGCATAGGTTCACCCTAATGTGAAAGCTCATCCGCTGAACTGCGTCACGCGTCTGATTTTCAGAGGGGGGAATGTGACTGTTCGTCATGGACCCTTGTTTTAATAACAAAATAGGTTATTTATTTTAAAATCACCACGTGACGTCGGGCGCCTAAATTCACATTAACTTACTTATTTTATGGCCTGACATTTCCTTGTGATAAATAGCTGTTTTAAAACACCCATTCCTTTATTTCAATAGCTACAAAAACTATTGACTAGGAGAGAATTCTTAAGAAACGAGTCTACAACTTGCTTATCAGCACATGTGTTCGCAATAAACCAAGCTCCGGACGAACACTCAATAGGACCTCTTAAACAATTTAAAATTATGAATTCTAAGAAGGTTAGAAATCTTTCGCCAACTAACATTAAAAAGACGACATCTGGCAATCCTTACCCAACAGCCATTATTCAATCCTGCACTTTAAAACAAAGAGATATTCGGACTAAGGGTGATAAAGTGGGCATAGGCCGTGAGAACTTGGAAGGGCCTTGCGGGGCATTTTAGCAGGTAGCTGAAATGAGAGGACGCTGAGGATTCCTCGGGCAGTTTGGCTTGGAACGTCTTGAGGGACACGCGGGTGGACCCAAGAGAAAGTTCAGGAGATTCGGTTGGCATCGTTGCGTTGTTTGTTTGAATTATGTTTGGTCAAGTCATATATTAGTAATTAAAGTAAATCGAGTGCTAGTGGACGGTGGAACGCGAGAAGGTGAATCCAGAGGGCGGTCTGATGTTGGAGATCATACGGGTGGTACTTGAGCAGAGTCTGTAAGTTAATTATAGACTAATTCTCTCCTAGGAACACTTGGTAAGTGTTAATTAATTGTAATTAACTTTATAGTTGCAGGTTGCTGAAGGCGCTGGGTGGCTGTTAATAATCATTTATTTCAGTACAGCGGCAGCGGGGCGACGCCTGAGCAGTACCTTATTTTATATTATTATCTTACGTCTTATTCGTTATGACTCCTTATCCCGTAACCCAGCAGTAATGTATCATTGGTGTTTGGTTATAGTGACACGGGGAAAGCCTTTGGCTACACTCTACATACATCTCGCGCATTTCGTCTCGTACTCTGTACAACGACTCATCTGACTTCTGACGAATATAGACTTTTACGTGACGGCTCACATAAATCAAAGGCAGAACCATGTCCATAGTTCGATTATACCAAGTTATATTATCACCAGCCGATGCGGTGATAATGTAACTGCCGGTGATAAGTACAAGAGATAATAACAAACATTGCTATTAATTGGCAAACTAACCAAATGCTGTTGATGATTACTGTTTCCTGCAGTCTTGCTCAGAGACTTTGCGTGTTGGTTGATGGATGCGCATTTCAAGTTGGGGTAGGCACCACCAAGTATGTACCTGTATCTCCTATGATTTGCTAGCTCCGTTCCAAGAGAACGCTAGGGACTGACAAACGTGTCCCGCTAAAAACAACTATGGCTAATATGCCCAACCTTGTCGAATCGACACTATTTTATTGGCACGACACGTTACGACTGGGGGGGCGCTTAAATACGAAATGTGAAGTGACGATATTACCCACTTCGGCGTCCAGCAATACAAACGTAAAATGTTCTGCTATAGACTGATTCTACGAAGCGCTTGCGCAAGTTGTTTGTTGTGATTGCCAATGGGGTAGAGCCGTAAGGGTATTACGATAGTGCGCGTGTGTAGGAGATTAAATGGAAACGTGTCTTCCTCAATGACAGATGAACTTCTCAGATCTTTGTCTTAGGTGTTGGGTAGGACATGTAGAATAGAGTATAGGGAGCGTGATCTGTTAGGATTCGTAGCAGTGTCCTTAGTGGAGCTATGCGCTTAGGCCTAGCGGTCACGTACTGGGGCAGTTATTGTAACCGGATTTACATGCCATAGAAATGGGTTAGCTTTAATCAAGTGTAACTTGTTAACGTAACTTAATTAAGCGCAAGCGTGACGTTTCCCTATCACATTTCTATATTATATCTTTGCTGTCCTCTTGTCTTACTAGCTTCATAATTATTATTTGATTTGTTAACATGACTTGATATTATTCATGTATGTATTACTGTGAACTCTCAGCACTAATCTACTTTGGTCCCCTCCCCTTTGCTGAGAGTTCAGTCCTCTCTGTCCCGGCGGAGGTCGCAGTTGTCAATGGTACGTGCACCACGGAGGTTGGGCGGAGGCGGGGCCCTACCTCGGCCCCCCCAGGGGGGGGGCCCCATCTTTCATATTTTCCAGTATATTAATGTAATTTAGGAAAAACGAAAATTTTATCAGCCTAGGGTATTTTATGAACAGTCACAATTTCTTTACCTTTTATTTAGATCGGTTCAGTCCTTTTGACATTTTTTCGTCACAAACATCCACCCATCCATCAAATCTTTCGTATTGTCAGTAAGGTTAAGTGCTGATTATGGTACTGCTGTTGGAAATTGAAATAGATTTTCCCGGTTCAAAATAACTCTTGATTTAGTGCTATACAAATAGTATTTAAATGTAACCCTATGTGCATCGGAAAGTGATCGGTCACGTGAATATGTAATAGTCACATTCATATTACGTACTCATTATTTTTGGTATAGGTATATCTAATCAAGAATCGCACCCACAGCTGGTGCGAAAAAAATCCTAGATATTATTACCGAGCTTGCTTGGTTTATTTTGTCTTTTGTTTAAATCTAAGATTTTCATATTCTTTTAGCTTTTTATTTTCGTGTGTGCATTTTTGTGATGTATTGCCAAAACACGTGTATTTTATTTTTCTAAAATGTACCCAATAGTACGAGTCAGAATAACGCTAACACTGTTGGCTGTTCAAGGAACGCCACATTAAAATACAGCCTCTTGAAAAGCCTAATTTGTTGGTTGTCAACTAGCATAATAATTCCTTAGCCGCCTTTTAGGGCAAAAGGGTTCTTTGTCACAAAGTATTATACAAATTTAACTTATGTGACGTGTCCAGTCTGTCAGTTTTACCCAACTTATGTGTTACTTTACATGCGATTCCGTAAGTCCTCGGTTTGGACGGCTCATTATAAAATATAATGAGGGCGTTCCACGCAGCTTTGTGTTGCCTTCAAATTGAAAAGCGACAGTTTCATTTAAAATGTTATTTAGAATTTATGATTGATATTGAAAAAGTTAAAGATAAAGAAGTTCTGTGGTGTTTGGGTCGATAGTCGATGGATTATGTTTGTTCCTGAATTAGGTAAGAAAAGCTGAAATGGCTTAGATAGGTTGTATTCAGGTATACAACACACATTAACCGGTCTGATACTAGTGATTGAAATATATGTTTTTTCTTATCTTTTTATTTGGCTTCCTCGTTAGTTTATTTATCGTACGCACGTGCGTAACGTGACAAATAAACCAACTGAGCTGAGAAAAAGATCCAAGATTCGATTCCCAAAGTCGTGCATTACACTGCAGCTTCTGAAAGCCAGAATCAACAACGGCAACCACCAGAAAAGCGCCGACACAATGAAGCTCGACGTGTCCCGGAGAATGAATTTACCTGTCTTGGATCCTGCAAAAAAAATGATCAGAAAAAAATGCCAAGCCGGGCATTTTCACATAACGCGCCGTCGACCCGCGTCTGCGTCGACGGCGCGTTGTGTAAACGCGCGCCTCAAAGAGCGTCAGCATGGTGACGGGGCCGCCCTCTAGAGGGCCAAAGCCTGCCGGGGTCGCGGGACTTACCTCATTACCGTGACCCCAGAACATAAAGGGCTATTGAAGGACACCGTGGATTTTAGTCAGTACGAGTCTGACAGTCCCTCCCGCCCTGCCTTGGGTGGGAGGACTCATTTGATGATTTTACCACGCTTAAAAAAAAAGCCGGGCATAGTGTTATTGAGTGATTCCATCTGAAATTTCTGAACAGTCGTGAAGTCTAGATTTGTGCCCGGTTTATAGCAATAGGCTCGCCGCTAATTATATGGGACTTGAACAGTACCCTTAGCACGAGTTTTCAGTATTTGAGACGCAAAGTAAACTGGAACTTCGACAATTTCAAATTGACAATTTTCAAGGAAAAAATTAGTTCCTTCTTCGCACACCAGAGGCGCTATTCCATTTTTTATACAAGAAACGCTGTAAATACTGGAAAGACGCTGTAAAGTAAAAGAGTGAAAACTCGTGCTAAGGGTGCATGTACACGGTGCATGTAACCCGCGCAAGTAAGGGTGCGGGTTACCCGCGCGAGTAACATGCGCAAGCTACTTGATCAAGTTACTCGCGTGTACTTGTAAATGTTGCAAATGACTGGACCAAGTAAAGACGCGGGCTACTTGCGCAAGCTGTATGTACAAGTTATTTGTTTGTGGTCAAGAGTTACATGTGCATGCTATTCGCGCGGTAGCTTTATGACTTAATCGAGTCATGATGTTTCGACGAACGAAAATTCTTTTGAAAACATTGTTAAAAATGTAATTTTGCCGGAATTATGAAACTTATACGCATGTCTAAGGCCGAGACTCCACCAAAGCTGTGTCAAGCTGTGCGGAGTCGAGACGTGTTTTGAACAACCAATAGAATTGCGTTATTGACACAGCTCCACTCCGCAACGCAATTCTATTGGTTGTTCAAAACACCTCTTGACTTGCACAGCTTTGGTGGAGTCTCGGCCTTAAACTGTTCAAGCAACATGCGCGAGTAACCCGCGCGCGCCGCAGAGCACGCGAGTTAGTTGCGCGGGTGGCTCGCTTTGGTACATGCTCAAGTCGCTGGACCCGCACGTTTTTTAATGGGTGCTTGTACACGGTGCATGTAGCATGTTGAGGCACTTGCGCGGGTTACATGCACCGTGTACAAGCACCCTAAGGGTACAGAGCAGACTAAATACAGTGTACTATTAGGTACTACCTTATCCCTACGAGGATTACAGGCGTGACGTCATATTGTTTTATTGATTTTGTGTCAAATGCTGATGTTCGTTAAAATCCCTATTAATTTTAAGAGAGTACGATTATCGCTGTTATCGGAAGCCGGGTACCAACAATTCTGGGTCAAAACGGGTCTGAATATATTTTGACGGTCAAATGCGACGATAACACAGTTATTTCATATCTAAGCCGTCAATTGAATTGCTGGAATAATGATGAAGCTTTCAATAATACAAATATGGATGAGCTTAGTGCGAAGTTCGGATTTATCAAATATTGGTTTTGATTTTGATGCTTTTATAATGAAGTGATGTTTTTTTTTTTTGTAGGGGTAATAAAATAAGTTAAATTGTTTTTTTTAATTTTCTTATTTTTTGGTGGAATGTATACGAAGGTGGTAAAACAAATAAAAAAATAATAATAAAGGACCGTCTAATTATACTTTACGAAACACTTATCTCATCTGGGCATAATAAAAGAAAATGTAATCAGTAAATTATACCACTATTTATTTCACAAACAGAAAGTGTTTTCTTTATGATTCGAGTGTAAGTGTAGGTACTAACAAGTAGTGATGCATACGTTTGAATGTTTCTAAAATAGTAGAACACAATATATTTTACATAATTATAATCTAAACTATAAATAAATACAGTAATATGTACAAAAAAGGAAAAGAAAAGAAAACATTCAAGGGGCGTCAAAGAATTCGTCCACATCGCTGTCAACGGGAACGGTGCCCAGAACGCTGGCAGCATTGGCTGTCAACGGGAACGCTGGCAGCATGGCCACGTTGTTAAAATAGATAATTATGGATTGAAAATCCATTTTGAAACCTACCTACGCGCTACGTAGTTATAAAAAAATAAAAATGAAGAAGTTCCAGGAAATCTTCTACACATACCAATTAGGTACTTACTTACGGAAAGAGATTAAAACGGGCTTTTATGTATATTTTATTGAAGCTTTCCTGTGTACTAGCTTCACAATTATTAATATAACGAGCGGCATTAATATATAAATTGGATGCTAAGTCAAGGTAGGCCGCTATTGTTACGTTTAAGGGGAGAAAATAATATGGCGTCAAGACCTGTTGTTCTTTATTAAAAATAAAATTATCTACTTTGAAGCGTTAAGAGCCATTGTTTTTTCATAATTTGTTCCTCTGTTTTTTATGCTGCATGTCTGATGTAGTCGCGGAACTATCTAAGCAGGATATCGCGATTCTAGAACGCAAAGGTTAATGATGAAAGAGGGTAGTTTGTAGTTAGTATAAGTCTGACCGTCTCTTTCCTCCATCCAGGGCGGAAGGACTCATTTGATGGTTTTGCAATGCAATGCAAAAAAAAAAATACTGTGCTGTGAAAACTTTGCTGTTTGTATAATAGGTGCATACAGCAATGTTTCGCATTTAAAAGTTTTAATTGCTTTAATTCCTTGGGGTTGGGTAGAAACTTTGAGACGTCAAGATCTTCATAATGTGCTCGTAAACGGTCTTCTGTATTCGGATAATATAAATAATATTCCCCACTTAAATGTTCAATTTATCATTCCATGATGAGAAAGCCCTAGGCAGTAATTATTGATTTTGACTATTTAACTTGAAATCAACGACCGAAGCGTTAAAACCGATAATAAAGTGATTTATATTTATTTGTTCTGTGTCTGGGTGTAATTTATCTATAATATGTATGTATTTAGAAATATATAAGTATGTTTATCAGTTGTCTAGTACCCATAACACAAGCTCTGCTTAGCTTGGGACTAGATGGTGTTGTGTGATAGTTGTGGAATATTATTATTATTATTATTATAAAAGTGAAAGGTCACTCACTCACTTATCACGAAATCTCAGGAACTGGAAATTCGAATCTGGCATGAGGCTTTAGGACATAGGTGCTCAATAAGACGACTTGACCAGAATACCCTTAAGGGGTTGTAATTGGGATTTATTATTTGTATAAAACTTCGTTACAAGTGCTAGGAGTCTCGTTTTGGATATTTTTTTCAATTTTCCACAAGTATCACGTAAAGAGGTATAAATTCACAGAGGAAAACTTCGCAATTCAGGCGAAGTTGTGGGCGGAGTGCTAATCTACCTAAATATAAATAGATAATTTACCTCAGCACTTTTCATCAAAATAATAAATATATAAAATATAATAAAAATAAAGTCTACAGCCGTTTTGGTAGCTTGACAAACCGAACTTTCAAGTATAAAAAAAGATTTCTCGGAAGACCTTCTTACCTCGGCCATCAAATATCGGCCATGAATACGTAATTAGAAAAGATCAAACGTGAGCGATTTTATATCTAACAAAAGTACTTAAGGTTGTGACAGCATTAGTAAAACATAAGACGTCCACAAAATACGGATACTTGGATCCGTAAAACCTTTTTAAAAATCAGTAATAGGATTCAGGCGGGTGAAATGTTTTCCCGGCGCCTACAGCGCTTAGCACGGCTTAGCTTAGATTCCCAGCACAATCCGCTCTGATTGCACAAACGCTTTCCCGAAGCGTAAAATTTTTACTACCGCCCACTACGGCGATCGAAAAGCGGGCAATGGACGACTCTCTTTTTTTAACAGAAAAATTGTCTAGTTTCCTTTTCGATTTTCCGTTCCGAGATGTGAACAAATTACTATCTGCTTGCTCTGCGCTCGAAATCAATTAAGCGAAAAAATCTAGCTGTTAAAATATAAATCGCAGTCGTTCCATATCGTAATATTAAATGTTACGCGGCGCACATAATACGCACCATCGTGTGAGAATTAGCTTTTAAACGTCTCGTAAGCAAAAGGCGCCGGAGGGCCATTAAAGTAATTCAGTGGCTCATAAAGGCATTGTGTTGTTTAAACAGCATAATTGTACGAGCTTGTTCATAACATTCTGACATTTTTCTTATCTTATGAAATTAAGTTGCTCTCATGTTTCCTAACGACTATTGCCTTTATGATCCCTATTTCAGTGTTACCTAAAACGGAATGTGTAGCTAAAGAAGTACTCAGCAAAATGTGTTACGAGTGCGACTTGCGCCTCCAAGACTAACTTTTCCAATATTTTTCCGTATCATAGGAGCGGGAAGTTTCGAGATAATAACTGTGGGACTCGAATCGGAGCTTCTGTTAGCAGATATAGATTTTCTCTGTGCCGATGACTGCACAAACGCGTATGGTGGGTTTAACAGCCCCACAAAAGTGATAGAAAAGGCCTGCAAGACATGGTGAATATGCTTTTATGTTAACGTATAAAGCATACTCTTGTCTCAAAAATGTACCGTTATTGCTACTGTAGTTTTATGAAAGCATGTGGAAATAAACAGTAATTTTATTTTTCAAGTTTTTTTTACAATGATTTCCGAATTTTAGTGATGCTAACTAAGTGTAAGTGAATCAGGACAAATTCAATAATGTAATCGTAAATAAGATAATTTTTAGCTAGATGTATGATTTTTTTGCTAGCTTATGAGTGTTGTTTGGTACATCTCAATTATGATGGAAGCAACAAGTTAGCACAGTATAGCGAAATAAAATATTTTTACATACTGAATGCATGAACAAACATATATCATAAATGGTTTACCGTTTCTTGAGGTCTAAATATCATGAAATCTTGGATGGAAGGGACTCTCAGACGGGGTCGCGAGACTATCTAAACAGTACCCTTACTGTTTAGATAGTCTCGCGAAAGTCTCTATTAAAGGCCTATCCGCACACAACAGTGCCGACACGTTCCGTACCGTACCGTTCCGTGACGTGCTATTCATATAAACAACGTGTAACGTTAATAGCGCAAAACCTTTCGTGGGGTAACTCAGCCCATGTAACTGAACAATGTTTGTTCTAAGACTTTGGAAAAAAAAATGGTTTTTCATACAAAATGAGAAATTGGTCGAGCCCATCAATATGAAAACCGGCCAAGTGCGTGTCGGGCCACGCACAGTGTAGGGTTCCGTAGTTGCCCATCAAAATACTTATGCGAACTAATTAAACTGATTCGCTGAATTTAATTATAAAAGAAGAATTTTCAAAATCGGTCCAGGCGTCTTTGAGAAATCGGGGAAAATACATAAAAAAGAAGATTACGACGAATTGAGAACCTCCTCCTTTTTTTGAAGTTAGTTAAAAATAGTTGACAATAAAAACCTACCTATCCCCAAAACATACCCACCTATTATAGCTGTAAAAATAAAGTTTACAAACTTACATTTGCAGTCGAAGAACATGTTCTGCGATACATTTTGTTTAGGAAAATATGCTATCCAAGTACGTTTTATAAGTTGGTCGACTATTACTCGTAAACTTGTAAAGCCTACTTAGTCATGATAATTTTCCTTCAAACTTCGTTATATATACTACTATTGTGAATTTTTTCACACCCCCAAACATAACCGTTTAGCTGGTAGAGGGGGGGGGACACTCGAGTCGAGCAAAAATTAGCACTTTAAAGCTTAATATTTCACAAACGAATCTTTTTATCAAAAAATTGTTAATGGAAACTATCAATATTTTTTAAAGACCTATTTAATGATACCCCACACTAAGGGGTACGCGAGAAATAAAAAAAACATCCCCACTTTACGTGTACAGGAGGTATCCTAAAAAAAAATATTTTACGAGATTTTATTTTATCACTTTCTCGGCACAACAAATCCGTATATTTACACCAAATTACAGCTTTCTAGTACTGGGCGTCTCTGAGCTAAACTGCGGACAGACGGACGGACGGACGGACGGACGGACATGGCGAAACTATAAGGGTTCCTTGTTGACTACGGAACCCTAAAAATCATTTTTTTTTATTTTTTTCCCAAAAGTTTTAGAACAAACATTGTTCAGTAACATGGACTGAGTAACCCCACGAGAGGTTTTGCGCTATTAACGTTACACGTTGTATACGAGTGAACGAACATCACTGAACGGCGTCGTACAAAAAACTTTTTAAAAAAAAGGGAACCGACTTCAAAACCAAACACAAAAAAAAACCGGCCAAGTGCGTGTCGGACCACGCACAGTGTAGGGTTCCGTAGTTGCCCATCAAAATACTTATGCGAACTAACTAAACTGATTCGCTGAATTTAATTCTAAAAAGAAGAATTTTCAAAATCAGTCCAGGAGTCTTTGAGAAATCGAGGAAAATACATAAAAAAAAAGATTACGAAGAATTTAGAACCTCCTCCTTTTTTTGAAGTTAGTTAAAAATTGTTGACGATAAAAACCTAGGTACCTATCCCCAAAAAACATACCGTAAAAACATACCTATTAAAGCTGTAAAAATAAAGTTGACAAACTTACATTTGCAGTTGAAGAACATGTTTTCCGATACATTTTGTTTAAGAAAATATTTATCCAAGTACATTTTATAAGTTGGTCGACTATTACTCGTAAAGTTGTAAAGCCTACTTAGTCATGATAATTTTCTTTTAAACTTCGTTATTTAAACTACTATTGTGAATTTTTTCACACCCCCAAAAATAACCGTTTAGCTGGTAGAGGGGGGGGACACTCGAGTCGAGCAAAATTTAGCACTTTAAACCTTAATATTTCACAAACGAATTTTTTTTTCAAAAAATTGTTAATGGAAACTATCAATATTTTTTAAAGACCTATTTAATGATACCCCACACTAAGGGGTACGCGAGAAAAAAATAAAACATCCCCACTTTACGTGTACAGGAGGTACCCTAAAAAAAAATATTTTACGATATTTTATTTTACCACTTTTTCGGCACAACAAATCCGTATATTTACACCAAATTACAGCTCTCTAGTACTGTGCGTCTCTGAGCTAAACTGCGGACAGACGGACGGACGGACGGACGGACGGACGGACGGATGGACGGACATGGCGAAACTATAAGGGTTCCTTGTTGACTACGGAACCCTAAAAACGATAAATTTATCGTTTTTTTGTGTTTGGTTTTGAAGTCGGTTCCCTTTTTTTTTTAAAGTTTTTTATTTTTCCCTTTTTAGTTGCGATATTCAACAAAAATCTTCAAAAAATCGGCTTCTTTGAAAATCTACAATCCTATTAAGCAACAAAAACGGATCTATGCGAGCAACTTCACGAGATATCCATTATTGTTATATACTAAAACCTTCCCCAGAATGTAACAAACACTTTTCTGAAAACTGCATCAAAATCGGTTCAGCCAAACGCGAGATAATCGCGGACAAAAATGCAATCGTCCCTGAAAATCTACGATCCAAGTAAGCAAAACGGATCCACGCGGGCAACGTCACGGGATATCTATTAGTGTTATATACTAAAACCTTCTCCAAAATATAACAAACACTTTCCTGAAAACTGCATCAAAATCGGTTCAGCCAAACGCGAGATAATCGCGGACAAACATGCAATCGTCCCTGAAAATCTACGATCCAAGTAAGCAAAACGGATCCACGCGGGCAACGTCACGGGATATCTATTAGTGTTATATACTAAAACCTTTTCCAGAATATAACAAACACTTTCCTGAAAACTGCATCAAAATCGGTTCAGCCAAACGCGAGATAATCGCGGACAAAAATGCAATCGTCCCTGAAAATCTACGATCCAAGTAAGCAAAACGGATCCACGCGGGCAATGTCACGGGATATCTATTAGTGTTATATACTAAAACCTTCTCCCGAATGTAACAAACACTTTCCTGAAAACTGCATCAAAATCGGTTCAGCTAAACGCGAGATAATCGCGGACAAACATGCAATCGTCCCTGAAAATCTACGATCCAAGTAAGCAAAACGGATCCACGCGAGCAACGTCACGGGATATCTATTAGTGTTATATACTAAAACCTTCTCCAGAATGTAGAGAACACTTTTCTGAAAACTGCATCAAAATCCGTTCAGCCAAACGCGAGATAATCGCGGACAAACATACGTACATACATACATACATACATACATACATACATACATACAGGTCGAACTGAGAACCTACTTTTTTTTTTGAAGTCGGTTAAAAATGTATGGTAAGTACAATATCATATTTCACTGACACTGATCGATACGGTACTGATCGGCACGTGTCGACACTGTGCCGGCACTGTTGTGTGCGGATAGGCCTTAAAAGAACTTCGTTGATTTTATTCAGTACGAGTCTGACAGTCCCTTCCACTCCACTTTAAGCGGGTGGTCTTTTTTTATCGTGGTAAATTCATCAAATGAGTCCCTCCCACCCAGGGCAGGGCGGAAGGAACTGTCAAACCCGTACAGTTACTGACTAAAATCCACGGTGTCCTTCAATAGCCTTTTACGTTCCGGGGTCAAGGTAATTCGTTGGTCCCGCGACCCTGGCAGGCTTTGGCCCTCTATAGAGGGGCCCCGTCATTGTACTGACACTCTTTGAGGCGCGCGTGGAACACAACGCGGCGTCGGGTCGACGCGTCGACCCGGGCATGGTCCAGAACTGGTCGACGAAAAACAAGGGGACTGTCAAACTCTTCCTGACTAAAACCATCATGTTCCTATACACCTTTGCGCTCCAAAGCCGCGGTATACTGTTCAGATAGTCCCGTTACCCATAAACACTGTTTTCAAAATCACATAAGCCAATTATAATCCAGCTTAATTTGGTACCAACCGACAAATACTCATATTACGTATTAATTTCCAATCCATATTATTACAATAATAATTACAATAATAATTAACGTCCGTAATAAGTTTAATTAATATTTGATTTGTTGATAGTATTCAATGCTTATGTATAAATGAAATACGTAATGTTCGTTTAAAATGTTACCTGTTATTCAAATTTTTGATCAAGTACCCTTAGCACGAATTTTCACTCTTTTACTTTACAGCGTCTTTCCAGTATTTACAGCGTTTCTTATATGAAAAAATGGAACAGCGCCTCTGGTGTGCGAACTAATTTTTTCCATGAAAATTGTCAAATTTCCAGTTTACTTTACGTCTCAAATACTGAAAACTCGTGCTAAGGGTACTGATTTGATTGTTTTATTCTCATAAACGGTGAAGGAAAACATCGTGAGGAAACCGGCCATATCTGATAATTAAAAGTTCAAAGATATGTGACATCAACCAACCAGCACTGGGCCCGCGTGGTGGATAATAGCCCACTCTCTCTCACAGAGAGAAGGCCTGGGTCCCAGCAGTGGGAACATTTATTGGCTGATGATGATGATACAAACAATTTTTTGCTTGTAGGTTGAAGTTTTCTTAACCCCACACGAGTTTTTTTTAATCACGTTTCGCCCCTGTTTTGCACAGACTCAAATCTATTTATCTATCAAACCTTAACTTGATCTCCTTATAAAGGAATATCTGAGTAATATCCTTTTTTTTTAAACTGTCGTTTAAAAATTGTATAATCAATAGTATTAATTTATAGTTTACTTAACCAATAATGAAACCACTAGCTCTAAACAAAACAAATGAACAAATTATCCTCTAAACTACTAATTAGGACCTCTATTACAAGTTCTTAAATTATTCTTCTGATTTCGAAAGAAAATCATCAAAAGAAAACATAAAATACTTTTTAGTCCTTCTTGTCTTTAATGTTATTTAGGCAACCAAATTATTTACCTCAAATCGAAAATTAAATTTATATTTCCATCCAAGTTATGAATAAAAAAAGCTTTAAGCCATCATATTGTATTAAAATAAATACAAAACTATTTACGGACTTTCATTAAAATATAGCTGAATCGTTCGTGACACATTACGATTGGACCTCATTGTTTATTTATTGTAGTAACATACGTAATGAAAAAACATGGAAAATAACAAGTGGAAAACAACAACACATGGAAAAGTTTAAAAGTATTTCCATGTTCATATAATATATAAGTCTACAACAAAAAAGTATTATACGGTAGTGTTGTCTGGTTCTGTATTTATTTTACTTGTTAAGGATTTACTTCATACATATTTTCACATAAAATATAATTAATTTTATATAAGTAAATAATGGAAAGAAAGCATTCTAAAGGTGTACTATTTTGCTTATAGGAGACCACAGTATGCAAATTAAAATAACACAACTATGCTAAAATAATATTAAAATAAAAAAGTGAAAGTTTCCTTTGTTAAATCTACAAGTTCGTGCAACTAACTGAATTATAATGATTAAAAACAGTTATGCAGCAGAGTATCCAAATAATCGCAAAAAACCTAACCCAATTCACGACAAAAACACATCGTCCATGTTTTTTGTAATCCAGAACACGTTCCGCGTTCCATTTTTTTCTCACACCAAAAATAAAACATACAGCTTCTAGGGCTTGATTACACAAACGCGGATACATTCCGAGTGAAAGCGCCGAGCCAGTACACTACAGCCAGTCAACCCGATCAAAGGCATTAGTGTGCACTCAGCCGAGTGGGAACTTGGATGTAACACGTTTTGATGTTTATACCCCTTAAAATTATGCAGCCTGGCCTTAATTAGCGTAATTGATTCAGTAAGACCATGGGAGCAGTGGTGGCCCAGTGGTATCGGTCCCGACTTACGAGTTGTAGGTCGTGGGTTCGAACCCCGCCAGGCGCATTACTTTGTGTAATTTATTAAATCACCACTGCTCTCAAAACGGTGAAGGAAAACATCGTGAGGAAACCGGCATGTCCTAGAACCAAAAATTCGAAGACATGTGACATCCACCAATCCGCACTGGGCCCGCGTGGTGGATAATGGCCCTCTCCCTCTCATAGAGAGGAGGCCTGTGTCCCAGCAGTGGGAACATTACACATATAGGCTGATGATGATAGGTGCTGGTTGTTTTCCGGGCGTTGTTAGAATTATTCGATGCTTTGATCGTACTGTGGAATTGAGCAAAGGGATTAATAATTATGTTGAAAGGAAGAATAGCGTCTTCTTTGAGTACTATGAAGGGTAACATTGTTACCAATATTTTTAATTAATGATAGTTTCGTGTTTAACCAATATCTCGCCTGATGGTACGCGAAGATGTGGTTGACGATGAAGCACGCTTGCCTAGAAGTAACCTGTTCACTCTTGACTTGAAGACTCCAAGGTTATAGCTGTCAGAAAATAAAGACCTCGCCAAGGAATTCCACTGTTTAGCTTTGCAATTATTTCAAAAATAGATAGAAGTTTAAAAAGTAATCAGGAGGTATTTTTCGGATAGCAACAGCCTCAATATTAAACATTCAAACCACGAAGCCGACTTTACTTTTTTGTAAAAACCAAATCAATTACAGATTTACAGGGCGGCTTTAAATCAAATTCGTTTCGGCGTCAGCGAAAATCGTCAATGTGATTTAACATTGGGGGATTAAATGCCAAAAGAAACGTTTGACGTTTAATCCGTCAGTTTCTGTATCAGAACTTATCAAAGATAATTCCCGATGCAAGTTCCCCATTATGTAGTTTGGAAACTAAACTCAGCATGGTTGGTCAAGATGTGGATAAACTTTAACCAACTATAACGTGTCTACTGGCTTAGAACAACTTTGTTGAACGTATTCCTTCATTAGAACGTCGTATGCGTTTGAACTAATGTCTAGCTCTCAGGATTGATTTGTCTGTTATCTGATGTACATAACATGTAGATACGTAGAAATATTGCCCTAGTACTAAGTAACTATCTACATATCAGTTTTTTTTTCAAACCTCGACGTAGGAAGTATTTCAATATGAGTGTTAAATCGTAGTTTCGAACCAAGCCATTACTTTGTGTAATTTATTTCGTCACCCCTGCTCTCAAAACGGTGAAGGAAGGCATTGTTTCACAAAACGTAGAACCAAAAAATTCGTTGATAGTGATATCGACCAACCTTAACCAAACTTACATGGTTTAATTAACCTTCGTTCCTATTTAAAACCATTGTTTTATTTATAATTATGTTTTGTATAAAGTCCGTTCGCATGGTAAATACTATTAAGGTAAAAAGGGAAACCTATTATTAGCCTTACTAAACTGTTTTATGTTTATCTGTAATGAATTTTATGTAACGCCGTTGGTTTTCTAAATAAATAAATAAATAAACCTACAATCCACGTGGTGGATTACAGTCTATTCGCTCTCGCAGGGGCTGTGTCCTAATAGTAGGAATATTGGCTAGTCATACACATGTGCGATAGTGCACATTGTTTATTCTTTGCGACTATGAAAATACAAAATCCAATAACACAACCCAACCTGGAAATAGCACAAGCCTTAATGCTAAGCTTAACCATATACACATACTTAATGAATTCTGGAATTACAGACTAATACGATTTGAATAAGCAAAAATACCTAAGCCAAACGAAAAATAATGTGTTCGGACTCCGTAACGACCATTTCAGTACCTACGTTGTTTTACATATAACCAGGTCAACCGACATCTGTTCGTAGGCGAACTAATGAGCGCACTTCCAACTTTTTACGCTAAACGGACCTGGCAGTGAGCCAAGATAAAGAAAAACGATATGTTTATTATGTCCAATGTGTAGCTGTGGGAATTGTGGGACTGTAACTTACAGCTTGGCTACGATGGTACTCGCTCAAGCGCGCGCTTAACTGGGGAGAAAACCAACGAAAAAAATGATTAGAACATGTTGTGAATCACCAACTCCACCTTTGATGTAATGGCTAGTACTAGTACTTTCAGTAATTTATGAAGCGCATCAGTAGGGGCCGTGACTTGGTCGGTAAATGTGAGCGTCCACAAGTCCGCATCGTATGTATCGGACGCATCGCATCAAACGGATTTCTGTATCGGCAGCGATCGGATTACCGACGCGAGTATCAGCAATCGGATTGCCGATGCCACCTTCATTTGGATTTTTTTAGTAATCGTACTTTCGGAAAGTGTTTGTGAGAAAGGAGGAAAGCGATGCAGAAGTTGTTATTGCTTGTTTTTTAGCAGAAGAGGAATGCAAGAAAGAAAAAGAACAAATGGTTCAGCAAGCGTGCGGGGCGCGTCCACTGATCGGCATTCCGTATGACGTCATCGGTACGCATCGCATGTAGGCATTGCCGATGAGGATCAGTGGACGCTGTTGTATAAGTTCTATTACGAGGCAAACTAAAATCTGTTACGTACGATACGTCCGATACGTGTGATGCGGACCTGTGGACGCTTACCATAAAGGCACGCTTGGTGCCACGTTTAACCCCATCGGTATTTGCGACGCAACGCTAAAGAAAACAAGCGAGTCTTGCAGAGTTTTGAGAAGCGTGACAAGTTGCACTGCCAGAAGTCACGGACGGGACATTATAGACTTGATGGCAGCGAGTAATGGGTAGCTCACCGTTCCATCAAGGATTTAAACTAGGTCAACTGTGCGTCGTGATCTACGCAGAGTTGACCTAGTTCTAGTCCTCTCAGGAGCTTGTCAGCCAACTAGCGGGCCTCTATAGGAAACATAGCTCCAAAATGTAAAGGGTAACCAAAAGAACTGGGTGAATTTATAGTCAGCAAGAGTTCGATAGCCCCTTCTACTCCACCCAAGGCGGGAGGGCTATTTCACCATCCAAAAAAAGTTGTAGCTGTTTTAAAGATAGTATGTGCAACTATTACTGCGCATTTCTCCGAACGCAGGACGTGAACAGAATTAGTTATCAACGCGTGGCTAGCAGTACTTCTTAATTAATTCTAATTAAATAAGTAGAACTTTACTGCGGTGGAAGGTTTATGGGAACGGTTGTTGCGGACAAAGTTGCGAGTTCGAAAATTGGGACGAATTGGGTACTTTTACGAGTTGTTTTCAATGTCGTGTTCTTTCTCCACTTAAACTAACTGAGTTTGTTATTTGTTTCGTACTTTCTGTTTGTTCGTTGTTGGGCTAAATTTTTTATTTAAATTAAGTTTGAAGTATTTACGAGTACATCAAACTTAATTTAACTAAAAATGTACGTCAGCCACTGTTGCTCGGCCCAAGGGCCCTAGCAAGAGTGGCTGACGTAAACTAAATACATTGGTATCCTTTATCAATTCGGTTCAATTAAAAACAACACAGTCAACACAGTCAGTGTCCGAATTAATAAATCCGTAATATTGAATAAATTATATGGGAAATCGGGCTATCTCATATCTGTGTTTTTTAACACAATCACACAATATAATAATATCACGCCTGTGACCTTTTGAAAATCATCATCATCATCATATCAGCCATAGGACGTCCACTGCTGAACATAGACAAATAAAATGAAATGGTTTTATTGAAAAAAAAAAACTTTTGTTGATTTAAACCCATAGATATATTATAGAAGTGTTTAATATTTCTGTGTTTAAACCATTTCGAATCCCTCTAAAAGGAGTAGTAAAAAAAATGTTTAATAAACCGGTCCCTTATTTTTCATGTAGTTAGTTCTCTATCCTATTAGGACATCTAAGTGGGATAATTATAACGATATCCAACTTTTTACAATTTATGTACAAGTCAACAACATGCCATCTCTTTTACTCAAAAGACTTAATAAACCTGAGAAAAGAGTTTATCTAGGAGCCATAGATAACTAGATTCGGCGCGTCCATCCAGCTCAACTATGACGAATGTAATTGCCAGTCCGTAACTTTTCCTTCGTCGCTTCAGCAAGCAAATGGAAATAAGTTAGTAAAACTTTTCTATATTATGAATAAAAGAAGTTGCAAGTTTCTCCGCTAGAGTGTCTTATACTTTTCCTATTATTATTTGTATTTATTTATTTGTTGTTTATGATAAGTTGAATGATATTTGCGCACTTACTTTATGTAATTGTCATTCGTTCGTTTTTCCGAGTTGTTTGCGGGATATTTTCTTTGCTAAGTTCTGAGGTATTGTGGGTTTTTTGTTCTGGCCCGTTGTAATACTTTCTGTCAGTTGTATTTTTCTTATAGATAAAATTATAAACTTACGTTTAATAATAACAATAAATTACTTATAAACGTTTTGGTTAAAGGCTCAGTGAAACAAGCAGGGCTTAGATTTAGAATGTCGTGACGTTTTATAATCTAAGAGGCATACTTTTCTGTTTGATTGACATTATAAACAAAAACGCTACGCCACGCATTCGGTTCGTCTGTCAGTTTGACAAAGGCATTACGGTCAGAATCGCGTCCGAAATTTGTCCATAATGATTTATGCTAGTAGCTATAAGTAGATGCTTGGCTTTCACTTATAACCAAGTTTTCATAATTTTCTGAGTTAGGCCACTGGACTTGTATAACGCTGAAGGCACGCCACTATATTGACAAAAACTTTATAATATTCATAATTATTGCAACAAACGTCAGAACTCGCGGTTACAACGTTTTAACGGAAACAACAAATATGTCATAATGTATGGAAATGTCACATCCTGGTCTAACTTTAGACTATGTTGTATGTTTGTCTCTCTTGTTTCCAAAATAGCTTTGTAACTTGCAAACTTGCTTTCACACCGTTCCGTGGTGCCACCGTATTGTTATTGTTTGGTTTCGCACAGCAAAACAATGAATTCTGACACAGTATGTTCTTGTTTGTAATGTACCCAGGTATGTTTAGTTAATTGTCTGTTAGTTTACTATAAATGTGCGTACAGACTATATAACATGACATGTTATACAACATTGCCATATTACATGTATCATATAATGACTCTGAATGTTATATTACATTTTATAGTAACATGTTATTGATATGTACAACAATGTCTATTAATACTTATATATACAATCATAACTTATTCACGGTTAGCACTGAATAACGACAAGCGGCAATAGAGTATGTATGATTGAAAATTGAGAGCTGAGTCAGTCTAAAAATCACTGAAATCATTTGAAATAGGTATAATTTTTTACACTATTTTGTCGCGCATCAAATGTTCTTAAGCAAAAACAAAATACACCCACCTGTACTTTTAGTTATTATTTAAAAAAAAACATACAGTGGTCTGTATTTACTGACGTTTCAAAAATGCAAAATACTGTCTGTACTAATAATTTACATTTTGATAGGTACCTTGACCTTTCAACCTTAATACCAAAAGCGTAAGGCATTAAAAATTAATCAGTTACAAAAATATATAATAAATAGATTTTTTAAACTAAAAAGTTGAAGCCCGTGTTTCTAAACTGACTACTCTGAGAAGAAAAAGCCAAAACAAACTTAGAAGACATTTTGTATTGGTAAAGACATACGAGAACAATACAGTTGTCTGAGATGGTCTTTTGAAGGAAGAACCACTCAAATTTGAGTGGACCTGTCAACTTGTCCAGTAACCCACAGTGGATCCATAATGGGCACTTTAAGAAATATTCCTAATGATTCGTATAGTGAAAGAATTTCACTAAATGAATCATTTGGAAAATTGCTAACTTGCCGTTTCTAGCTATATTTTTTATGACTTTGGAAAATTCAAAAGTTCCTGAAACTGGCTTACCTACTTGAAATAAATGCTTTCATTTAGATTGTAAGTGCACACATTTACCAATTATCATGTAGCTCAACTCAAAGACTAGATCCTATACATCAAGAGCGTTAACCTATTTACATTACAAATGTCCAATGAACCGAGCTGCCCAATAACAAAAGTTCCAGTATTCACGTCCAGTACAATTCGGTAGCGCTGCAAGCATTAAATGTGTCACTTGCAAGTTCACAGTCGATTGCTGGAAACGTGGAAACGTGGTAATATGTTACTTGTGCGAGCGTTCACTTGGCAACTTATTATACTCATGAACAGGCAGCAAGTTTGAAACAGTGTTGTTGCTAGCCAGTTCTACTTGTCTAGGCGAGTTGTGATTAGGTTATGTTTATTTAAACAATCGTTGTTATGACAGAGTATTGGAAACTTTGGTATAATATTGTGATTTTGGTGTTAGAGGGGGCAGCTACCCAAATCGATAATTTACAAGTTTACCTATGGTGTGTGGTTCCTAGAAGTACCTTAATTAAATCTGATAGCAGGGGGAGTGGTAATTTTCTAAGACGAAAAACAAAGAAAGACATAGCAAATATAATTATTTTTCCGGCATTTAAAATGTTCAGTTTCTTCTCTGTTCCTGAGTCACAGACCATCAAAAACTTACAAATAAAATAACAATCCAAACTCAATTTATTAAGACAGTTTCTTTATTTGAAACCTAATTTAAATTGAGGAAAAGTTTGAAACTATAGATATCCAAGTTATTCGGTTCTAAATATAAACCCTGTTTACACGTTTCTATCGAAATTGAAAGGACCTACTTTATTTTTACTTAATAACGTAATGTATTCGAAATATAATTTGAAATTCAGGAATGGCCAGACGGTTAAAAGCTATTTATAAAAAAACGTGGGTTTTGTTTTGGAATAAGGCTGCCTTTGTCTGTCTGTTATAAGTATAACAACCGCAGAAGTGTACCTATATAGTACAACCCACATTTCACCAATTAAGTTTAAATTCCACCACCTCCATTTCCCAAAAAATGTTCGTGTGAGGATGAGACTACCCTCTGGTGTCATATGTCAGAGTTAATAAGCCGCATCTGGGAAAAACATAAGCCTCTGACATGGCTTTTGGACTTGTATATTTATTACTAACTGTTCCTCGGTTTCACTCGCTACTCGGCTCCTTTTGATCGTAGTGTGATATTATATAAACTATGTGAGCAGTGGTGGCATTGTGGTATCTGTACCGACCTTCGAGTTGTAGGTCGTGGGTTCGAACCCCGCCAGGCGCATTACTTTGTGTACGTAATTTATTTCATCACCACTCTCTAAACGGTGAAGGAAAACATCGTGAGGAAACCGGCATGTTCTAGAATCAAAAATTCGAAAACATGTGACATCTTCCAATCCGCACTGGGCCTGCGTGGTGGATTATGGCCCACTCCCTCTCACGCAGAGAAGGCCTGTGTCCCAGTAGTGGGAACATTATAGACTGAGGATGAGCCTATACGACAGCATTTATATAGCAGGCCTATATATAGATTATACTTTATTAAATGGACTATCCAACACAAAAATAAGTCCTAGAGTGAGAAGCGAGGTAAACTTCTGACTGATTAAAAAAGAACCTGTTTTTTGAGTTGTTCTATGCATTTATGGTACTCCATAAGACTCTCCCACTACTGCAGGAGGCAGTACAATGGCCTCTTTGAGGCTTTTGTAAATAAAAACTAAGACTATTTTACTCTCATAACTATAGGTCGGAATCAGGTAGAGTTATTTCTGTACTTACAAAGTGGATATGCCCGAAATCCTGGAATTACTTATAAAGAGCAGAAAAAATGTATTTGTCTAATCTATCTCTGATGTTTTTATTATTAACATTTATTAATAATACTGTTTTCCACACGAAATTGTCTGTTAGAAATCCCGGGAAGATCCATAATCATATCAACATTTCGATGCCAAAATCAGAAGTAGGTAACGGCATAATGGCAAGCAAGTTACATAAAAAAAATTGGGTCCAAGAGTGGAATCATCCCAGCCCAACGGTTATACATATAAACAACACATTACAATAACAAAACAATACATTTTCGCTTCCCAGCACCGGCACTATGCCGGCGCCATCGCCGGTGCCGGTGCCGTGCCGGCTAATGGAAAAACGCCCATTCGGTCGATTGTCGGTCGATTGCCGGTCGACGTCGACCAATCCATTCTACCATCGATCGATGGCATCTTTCGGCTATCGATCGATTGGTGTGGTAACAGCCTAAAGGGGATATTTGAAGGATCACTGTAGATTTTAGTCAGTAGTAGTCTGACAGGATGGGTAGGAGGACTCATTTGATGATTTTACAATTATAAAAAAAGAATGGAATCCTAGCTTTAGTATCGTAAGGATTAAGATATTGTACTTTCAACAGACAGAGTGTCCTAACTTTCAACTTAAGCCGTGTTGTTAAGTCAGAACTTTCAGCCGGCGAGTATAATGCGAAGTTACCTCATCACGAATGCTGTTAGTCTACTTTATAGAAAACCAGTAACTGATACTGGTTTTTAATTATAAAACATCGTGGTTTTTGCTTTTGCTGTTTTTGTTTATAATATCATATACTTTTATCATATCATATTACTTTTTCATATTTTTTTTTCTTTTATAATATCATATTACTTTTAAAATTGTACGGTCCAACCGTACAATAATTCATATTGTATCTTTTTACGTTACTCAAGCAGTTTTGTACCGCGTGCGCAATATGCCTTAGTTCGCGTTCGGTCATCGCCTCGTGTACTCACAGTTGTCCCGTACAACAAATTGGTACAATTATTATACATCGGTGTTCAGTACCTAACCGTCTTTTATTCTCTTTCACCATCATCCTATCGTTAATGTACGATCCAGCAAGGGATCATACATTTTTGGTCCTTCGAGCCGGATCTTCGCTGATGGCGCAAAGCGAAAAATAAAAGAAATATCGCCACCATGGGCTACTTTAGAAAAATCATAAATATTATTAATAGCGAAAAAATCTGTTTCTATGAATATTTCTCTTTATGACTTTTATTACACTCAAAATTATGATTCTGCTACAGTAGCTTTTTGTTTAGACTCCCGCAGTTACTAAGTGTGTAAAGATATTAAAATATTATGATGGAAATTGTTTCAATGCCTTCTAAAATCACAACCCGCAAATAATTATTTCACTGGGATTATAAACACAAAACCTATAATTGTTTTACTTGAGAGTAACGAACTTCAAACGATATTTTAATAAAAAAAATTGTTTTGTGTTTCCTTTTATGAAAAAAATATAATAACACTGAAATTACTTTACACATTTTTTTCTTTTTCTTTACTAACCTCAGATTACTCCCTCATAACAATCTTATAAAAATGAAATTCTCACGTTTTAAAAAGTAGTACCTAGGTATCGGCTTCGCAATTCAATACCGTAGTACCGCTACTTATAAATTTATAGATTGGAAAATATTTTTATTTTGTAAACATAGACCGCTGTTTGTTGTGGATTTGACTGCACGGAACAAATATTTTTGCATGAACCACAAATATTTGTTCCAAATATGGCTGTTTGGGTATGTGACTTTAAAGGTTTATCAATGCACCCATGTTTCACAATTTCTCCTTTGAGGTGAAATTTCTAGAGATAATTTAAAAAAAAAAATCAAAAGATTTTTAAATGATATTTTTTTACACATACTTCAAGTTAGCCAACTTAATGGCTAGCTGTGAATAAACTAAAAGGACACTACCAAAGAATTACACACACTAAAGACCCATTAAAAGAAAAGTTGCCAGAGTAAAGAATTGTCAATACTTTTTGTTCGCAGGTCCATTGTGCGAGTGATTCGCCGAGTGAATGGTGAATGTGACTGGCGATGACAATTTAAAGAGTGAACTGTGACCTCCTAATGAAGATAAGTGATGAAGAGCAGTGTTTGCCCTAATGATGTGAAAAAATAAAACTATCGTGATGTGGCTTGCGGCGTTGGTGTGTTTTTTCTGTCATTTGGGTAAGTCTTTTTTTTTTCTTTTTGCTCGGGCATAAGGGCTTTGTTTTGAAAGCTGTCTCTAAAACGGAATACGGTAATTAAGAGTGTATTTTTCAGAGGTATCAGTGCATGTTCATATATACGTTGTGTATTTTTGCCGGTGTCGAACGAGGGAATTGCCGAAAGCATAGCAAACATGTAATAAGCAACATTATTTATATTTTATTCAGGACATACTCAGTACATAAAAAATAAAAATATTCACCGGTACATAAGGCATTAAACTATCGCTGCCTGTTTGGTACTCCTGAAACAGCAATCTCCTCGCAGTGCGTATCAAGATCAAGACCTTGATGTAAAAGAGACTCTTGAAAATGTTCGTTGATACTTGTAATCATCAGGTCATTGGCCGTTTCTACAATCGAAATCAACAATTAATGAATTGAATGATTTGCAGAATGACTATACTAAAGTTGGTCTAAAACCCCTAAAAATACCACAGTAATCACGCGTAATGTCGTCCAGGGAAATTGTGGATTAATGTCCATTTTCGGTTTTCACTGTGCTATCGGACTACACTCGTTCAATCACGGAAACCCGTTAAATTAACGAGGCAATGCATTGGGAATAGTGGTACGAAATACACTCGTTCAAAATGGCGCGAATGAAAATTGAAATTGGAATATGTCCATTCGTTTTCGGCAAATGTCAGGGGTTTTGGCGCCTCTTTTTTCTTTTTTTTTTGTGACAACCCGAGTAAAAGCTGACAGTATCTTTTTATTGTAATAAAAAGATTGCGCGCCGTGGATAAATCCTCAAAGAAAGTAAAAAAGGAGTTTTTCTTGTCATCTGGACTACTTTCTTAAGCCGTGCTTGCGAAGCACTTCTACGACCTGAGTTGAGAACTGTTTTAGTAAAGGATAAAAAGTAATATTCTCTTGGGATTTCTTTTTTGGAACTACTTAACAGTCTAGGTATCATAATCATCTATGTATAACATTCATATCATGGCTTAAGAGTTGACAAACTGCAGTAAAACACAAGCTATAAAAAACTGTTCAAAAGATGTAATTTTTAGGGTTCCGTAGTCAACAAGGAACCCTTATAGTTTCGCCATGTCCGTCCGTCCGTCCGTCCGTCCGTCCGTCCGTCCGTCTGTCCGCAGTTTAGCTCAGAGACGCACAGTACTAGAGAGCTGTAATTTGGTGTAAATATACGGATTTGTTGTGCCGAAAAAGTGGTGAAATAAAATCTCGTAAAATATTTTTTTTTAGGGTACCTCCTGTACATGTAAAGAGGGGATGATTTTTTTTTTTCGCGCGTACCCCTTAGTGTGGGGTATCATTAAATAGGTCTTTAAAAAATATTGATAGTTTCCATTAACAATTTTTTGATAAAAAAATTCGTTTGTGAAATATTAAGCTTTAAAGTGCTAAATTTTGCTCGACTCGAGTGTCCCCCCCCTCTACCAGCTAAACGGTTATGTTTGGGGGTGTGAAAAAATTCACAATAGTAGTATATATAACGAAGTTTAAAAGAAAATTATCATGACTAAGTAGGCTTTACAACTTTACGAGTAATAGTCGACTAACTTATAAAATGTACTTGGATAACATATTTTCCTAAACAAAATGTATCGGAGAACAAGCTCTTCAACTGCAAATGTAAGTTTGTCAACTTTATTTTTACAGCTGTAATAGGTATGTTTTTACGGTATGTTTTTTGGGGATAGGTAGGTTTTTATCGTCAACTATTTTTAACTTACTTCAAAAAAGGGGGAGGTTCTAAATTCGTCGTAATCTTTTTTTTATGTATTTTCCCCGATTTCTCAAAGACTCCTGGACCGATTTTGAAAATTCTTCTCTTTAAAATTAAATTCAGCGAATCAGTTTAGTTAATTCGCATAAGTATTTTGATGGGCAACTACGGAACCCTACACTGTGCGTGGCCTGACACGCACTTGGCCGGTTTTTTTTTTCACTTTATTGTTTTGAATGTTTATGAATGATTTGAAATATTAAAAATTGAAAAAAGAATTTGACATGCCAGTTATAAGCATAACTTGTGACATTAAAATTGTTCAAAAACAATAAGTACCACTTCCACTTCTACTGACTCTTTCATTTCCCGAAAATCGAAAAAGAAAAACTTTCAAACAAACTTCTGAGGTCTACCGAACAGCTTCTAAGATAAACCTTATCCAGCGACATCGTTAATTAAAAATAGCGTTATAGCAGAAAACTGTTATAAATATAACTGTTATAGCAGCAAATATAGGGGCTATAACAGCACTGATGTTAATCATAGCGTTCTATATCGGGTTAGGTATGACACAGTGCGCCTCTGTGCGCACAGCCGAGCCAATTAACTTGTCGCGTCCAACTGATATTAGATTGTGCACAGTCCTTGCTTGTACTCAATTCTATTCCCAATATTTTTTAGTAATTGGATGTGCAATTTTATTGGGGGAATCTATCCTCATGTTAAGGTGCGTACAGACTATATAAAATAACATGTTATATAACATGTTTCAGATGACGTGGACACAAAATGTTATATAACATTGTTATATAACATGTTTCAGGATGATGTGGACACAGAATGTTATATAACATTGTTACACTAATGTGTACGGTATTCTTTTATGTTGAAATGTTATATAACAATGTTATATAACATTGTTACATGGTTTGTACGCACCTTAACTAATGATTTTGTTCGATTGAATGTGCTAATCTCAGGAATTACGGGTTCGAATTGAAAATATATTTTTGTGTTGGATAGACCATAATATCGAGGAAGGATTTTGGCTTTATTACATCGCGGTACGATCAAAAGGAGACAAGCAGCGAGAGTGAAACCAAAGGGCACAGCTAGTCTAATTTATATGATGGATTTTTGAAATGGTATTCTCGACTCTCCTTAGGCTCGGCTGCTACTAAAAATTGTATGGCCTACTCATCGTTTTTAAGCTATTGCATAGCTTTTAACGCGGGCTCTGGGTGCGGCGACCGAATCAAGAAATTTCGTAACAAAAATAAACCTAACCCCGCATCGTCTAACGTCGTTTCAGTTGGGCAGACTTCGGCACAGTGTTTGTTTTCTTGACGTTTCACCTGACTGACCACAGCCTAAATAAAAAATAGCGTAAGTAGATAAAAAATGCTATGCAATAGCTTTACCATGGCAGTCCCCGAGTGCCACACGTATTTGGATCTTTCTGTTAATGTATTTTAGTTGAAATTCCTAATGTGGAAAAAAGTTTAAAAATTCAAGAGGTGCGATAGGACAGCTCACATTTATCGCAAATATCTAGATTCAATCAAACTCATGTTTCAACATAAATTGGACTTGTTGAATAAAGTGGTATTCTTCTTCTTTCTTCTTCTCTTTTCCACAGCCTAAAGCTATTGTCAAACAGACAGGCGTCGCGAACGCGAAGCGAAGCGTTTTTGTTTGTATTGTATGGAATTGTTTGAAGCCAGTCACATAGACTATCAGATCGCTTTCGCTTTTCTATGTGACTGGATTCAAACAATTCCATACATTACAAATAATAACGCTTCGGATTGCATTCGCTTCGCCTGTCTGTTTGACAATAGCTTAAAGACTCACGCTTTAGCGCTCGTGTACACGACGCCGCCACCGCGCCGCCACCGCGCCTCTAAAGCGCGATTCACACAGAGAGCGGGCGCGGGTCGGGCGCGTTTCGGGGCGGGAGTACGGCGGGTCTAGTTCTTTATATTAAAATGAAAGACATCACACTGAAAGCGTGCGCATGACCCGCCCCGCGCCCGACCCGCACACGCTTTTAGTGTGATGTCTTTCATATAAATACAAAGAACTAGACCCGCCGTACTCCCATCCCGAAACGCGCCCGACCCGATCCCGCTCTCTGTGTGTATTGCGCTTTAAGCTTTGTATACGGTCGCTACCGCGCCGCCACCTCGCCGCCATCGCCACCGCGATGCCATTCGCTAGTGTTTTATTTATCTAAAAAAGGAGGTTTCTCATTTCGGCCGTATATAATTATGATCTTTTTATGTTTGTTCGCGGATAACTTCTTCGTGTGTAAAGCGGTTCTTTTTTTGTTGGAAAGAAGATATTTCCAAGGTGGTCCCATGATATGGAAATTAGGGTTTGATAATATAAGACCAAAGAAATCGAGTGGAGCTAAATAATAAGAAATATCTTCTTTCCAACAAAAAAAAAAAAGAATAATTAAAACCGGTTCATAAACGAAGAAGTTACCCGCGAACAAACATAAAAAAAGACATTACGGCCGAAATGAGAAACCTCCTCTTTTAGATAAATCAAACACTAGCGATTTGGCATCGCGGAGGCGGCGCGGTAGCGACCATATACACATACAGCCTAGAGGCGCGATGGCGGCGCGGTGGCGGCACGGCGGCGGCGCGGCGGCGGTGCTGTGGTGTACATGAGCGCTGAAGACGTCATGGTAAGCCACCAGAGAGAATTATTTCAGATAATGCAAATACAAGATGCTCAAACACAGTATCTTTACCACAAGATTATAACCAATAAGAACCGAAATTGATAAAGCGCAGTGGTTTTCAGCTTGCTACCACACACAGCCTGCCCGGACCGCCAGCTGGCGACCCAATTAAGTTGTCAGTCCTAACTAACGCTGTTACGTAGTGCCCTTTAAAATTATACACAGGTCCAAATGCACTGAGAATTTAGTATTGGTATGCGCTGGTGAAGTCCAATGTGAATGGGAATGTTTTTCTTTGCCATGTACTTCAGGAGTTTTGCAGGGATGGTATATTTTACTGGATTTGGATATTATTAATAAAAAAAAAAATCTTTGCTAAAACTGTTATTGAGTTATTCCGGAATTTCTCAGCAGAAACTAAGATTTGTGGACGATTTTTATTTTTTGTTACGGTAGATTATAAATTATGATTTCTTCTTCATTTAAGATTCTTTTTTTTTATATAGTTCTAGAATGTATAACAATAAAACAGTTTAATTGTTTTTCTATAAAATAAAAAAGCGCTGATATCTATTTTTAAATATATCAGCATAAACTAATGATAACAATTTTTGATGTGTGAATGATGGGTTCAGTGGTTTAGGCGTGAAAAGCTTCATAATTATCGAGCTGATAGTTATATACTCTCCTGAATGAGTCGACACTTTGTGTTAAAAATAATTCAATATTTCCTGTCATCATCATCAGCTGCAGCAGCAGCAGCATGTTCCCACTGCTGGGACACAGCCTCCTCTTTGTGAAAGGGAGTGGGTCATAATCCGGATTGCCACGTGTCTTCGAATTTTTGGTTCTAGGACATGCCGTTTTCCTCAGGATGTTTTCCTTCACCGTTTTGAGAGCAGTGGTGATAAATTAAATTACACAAAGTAATATGCCTGGCTTGGTTCGAACCCAAAACCTACACTACACTCGTAAGTCAGGGCCGATACCACTGCTCCAACACTGCTCAATATTTACTGTTATGCAAAATAAATTAGTCAATATTTCCTGTTATGCAAAAACTCAGACACAAACAAAGCTTTAGTTCTTCAATCAGCACGTAAAAGCATTGACCGAAGCAAAATAGGTCAAAGCTAGAAATTAATTCCAAGCCAGAAGCAAATTAGCAGTGAAGAGTCTAACCCTTCATCGCTTCCTAGTGTTCAAACAGGGGAGAATTGAGGTGCTACAGTGTACCCCATTAGTGCATGAAATACGAGTTTTCAGACTTTGCAGTCATGGTGTTTTGCTCGGTTCAAAAGTGTTGGTGAAATGACAGGCCTGAAAAGCTTATTACTGGGCCAGACTATTACAGCAGACTGCTTTGTTTTTTCTTCCATTCCTAGCGATGACATATTTTTATGCCAAATATCATAAGAATCTGTTCAGAAGTGACAGCTTTAAAAAGTAAATTGATCCATAATAAGTAATTTAACCAATACTTTAAATACGAAAGTGTGTTAGGATGGATGGATGGGCGTTTAGTATACAGATAATTTATAAATTGGAATTTCACTGATACTTTTTATACCATTGTTCCGTTGGTATGAGATTATCTTCGAATAACAAGCGGGAGAAACTACTGGCAACGCTATGCTAAACTATGCTAAAACAGATACAGACTTATTAACGTGTTTATCATAAAATCATGAAGCAATTCAACAAGCCAGATTTCTAAGTAATACCACAACAAAATATAAAAAAACCGGCCAAGTGCGTGTCGGGCCACGCACAGTGTAGGGTTCCGTAGTTGCCCATCAAAATACTTATGCGAACTAAACTGATTCGCTGAATTTAATTTTAAAAAGAAGAATTTTCAAAATCGGTCCAGGAGTCTTTGAGAAATCGGGGGAAATACATTAAAAAAAAAGATTACGAAGAATTTAGAACCTCCTTCTTTTTTTGAAGTTAGTCAAAAATAGTTGACGATAAAAACCTACCTATCCCCAAACAACATACCTATTAAAGCTGTAAAAATAAAGTCGACAAACTTACATTTGTAGTTAAAACCATGTTCTCCGATACATTTTGTTTAAGAAAATAAGTTATCCAAGTACATTTTATAAGTTGGTCGACTATTACTCGTAAAGTTGTAAAGCCTACTTAGTCATGATAATTTTCTTTTAAACTTCGTTATATATACTACTATTGTGAATTTTTTCACACCCCCAAACATAACCGTTTAGCTGGTAAAGGGGGGGGACACTCGAGTCGAGCAAAATTTAGCACTTTAAAGCTTAATATTTCTCAAACGAATTTTTTTATCAAAAAATTGTTGATGGAAACTATCAATTTTTTTTAAAGACCTATTTAATGATACCCCACACTAAGGGGTACGCGAGAAAAAAAAAAAACATCCCCACTTTACGTGTACAGGAGGTACCCTAAAAAAAAATATTTTACAAGATTTTATTTTACCACTTTTTCGGCACAACAAATCCGTATATTTACACCAAATTACAGCTCTCTAGTACTGTGCGTCTCTGAGCTAAACTGCGGACAGACGGACGGACGGACGGACGGACGGACATGGCGAAACTATAAGGGTTCCTTGTTGACTACGGAACCCTAAAAAAGTGAGCCATCATATCCCAGTGCAGAGACCAGAGAGCTAAAGATTGCAGCTCTTAATCTTGCGGTTCAAGCACACGCCGTCTTGCCGCGAGTCAGCTTGCTACGTAATTAAACTGCCACTTTGATTTAGCTTATCAGAGGTACTTGTAGTTATCTCGTCGTTGGTTGCACTTGAACTTACAGTTAGTTACAGATGTTTGACAAGATAGACCGAAGTTTCAGTTTAGATAACTCAGTGTAATTAAATACCTACTCCATTTTTTTTTTATTCTTTGTCCCACACTAGGAATTGAGTGTAATGCAATTACTTTATTATTATTTTATTCATTGTCCGACACTAGGAATTGCTTATTTTGCTATTACTTCATTATTATATTTTTATTCGTTACAATTTGCGTTTACAAATTGTGAAATTCTCTTGAACACCTGCCAATTCCTGAAGAAGTGTATTTTTGATAAACGGCGATATAGAAAATCAATGTTAAAACAATAACAATGAATGACTGATATTTTATGCCAAATGGTGGTTCCACTTGGCATAAAACATCTCCACTTTGTAGCTCGCATTTTGTTTTGTCCTTCAGACTTTCAATAAAATTATTCTAAAGACTAAATTAAAGATTATAATACGATCTATAATTACTGTGAATTAATTCTATTTTTAGATTCCTCGAAGATGAGTTAGGGACGTGAGTTATTGTACATTGAACAAAGGTTGGTTCCAGCAACTCGAAAATTACGAGTTATATTCCAGACTATAACTTATTCCTGAACTTCATTTCATCAAGATCTGTCGTGCAGTAACATACATCCAACCACGCATTTATTAACCTAAGAAAAAAATAGCGATGGGTAGCTATAGCCATAACTAGCCAAATATCGGCTATGAGCAAAATAGCCGCGGCTATGATATCCGTCAACACAATAGCTAGCTATCGGCTACTGGTTGGCTAGATAACTGACAGGTTATGATATAGCCGCGTAGCCGTTCGTAACCGCATAGCCACTCGTAGCCGCTTAGCCGCCACGTAGCATAGCTAACTGCTACGGTTTGTAGCCATCCCGGTATTCGGTAGCCGGGTAGCTAGAGTAGCCAAAATAGCTGATAGCTGTGTGCGTGCTCACTGCGCTACGCGTGTGCGATCTTAATTGGTATCGTCGATCTTTTTCTCACAATATTTACAAAATAGATTAGACAAAGAGAGAGCATTATACTTAGTAATTAATTTCGTTTGTTTAATAAACGAACTTATAAAATGCGATGATTAGAAAGGTGGTTAGTTACCGTCAGGTTTGAAATAAATAAACATTTGATAGTTAGTATTTTGTTTATTGTGACCTCCGAGAGGAAATAATTTCATAACGAAATCTTTCACTGTCTAGATTTTGTTGGCGCAGCGAGGATCGAATTCAGATCGGGCAGTTGATGTTGCGTTATTTATGTCTTACCTAGCTACACCGGCGCCGCTTCGTTGCTCCGCTAGTTACTAAACGCTTTGTTCAATAGCCAAGTAGCCAAATAGCTGGCTAGCTAGCTGGCTATTACACCACAAATAGCCGGTTAGCTAAGCTATTGAAATTTCGGCTAGTTACCCATCTCTAGAAAAAAAGGAGTAGGTAGCTTCTCAATTCGACAATTGACAGGTATGTTTTTTTTACGTTAATAATTTAGTCCCATTTTGGAATTGTTACAAAAGAAGCTTTAATAAGGTTAGATTTGGCACTTTTCACAATATAAGTGTATCTTAATTGTAAGTAAGTTACTAAGGAATATCGTATTACGTAGTTCATCATCATCATCATCTGCTTCGCCTTTTCCTCAACTACATAATTTGGGGTCGGCTTCCTGTCGAGCCAGATGCAACTGAATATCAGTATTACGTAGTTTCTGGACTTTTTTTGAAAATCGCTTTTGTTAAATTATGAATTCTATTTATTGTATTCGTTCTATCTACGTTCTCGATTTAGATATTTTGTAAATATTTTACGCTATCTACAAACCTTTTAACTAGAATTGTCCCTGACACAATTAAGGTTTTGGGGATAATAGCTCTTATGATCACCAGCCTATAATAGCTCTTATAATCACCAGCCTTTAATGTTCCCACTGCTGGGTCACAGTTCTCCTGTGTGACAGCGAGTGGGCCATAAAGCGCCACGCGGGCCCAGTGTGGGTGGTACAAAACTAGAATTTCATACTCCCACCTACACGGAAAAAAACAGGCCTGGTGATGCCATTTGTGCCGATAATTATATTATTAATGTGATAAATTTTCCCGATAAGTGAGGGTACATCACTAACAGCTAATCCAATAGGGCTGTTCTGAAACATGTATCACCTAAATTCTGTATTTGTATGTGACGAAAAGCTTTGGTACATGAAGCTTTTTTATAGGACTTTTGTAGTGTACTGTACCTACCTCATTTTTTTATAAGACTACTGCCTTACATTATTGCTTAATCTATGGTTACAATAGCGGCTTGATCGCTAATGCCTTGATCACATGTACCGAGTACTTGGGCAGTGTTCTCGGTCAAGTACTCGGTACGTATAAACATAACTCTGGGTGCTCGGCCCTATGTTTTAACACACCGAGTACGGCTCGGCCGAGAGTACATCTCGCACGATTTTGCTCGGGACGAGTGATCAAGGCATAATAGTGATTCCTTCCAGATTACCTTTATATGACTTCCTTTGGCAACATTACCCAATTTACGCCTTATTATTAATACTCTGTCTTAATACCAGTTTACTGAATAGAGAACCATTAAGAATTCGCCATTAAGAATTAATGAGTCCACCCACCCTAGCCAGGATGGGAGAGACTGTTTCTGTGGTGTTACAGATATTATCTTGCGAGGCATTTACCGTTTCCCAATCTGCAAATACACACTTTAGGTCGGCTCCTCAAACCAGTTGCGTTGGAATACTCGTATCAGTATTTTAGACAAAACTATCTGACATTTCTTTATCTCTGGGTAATACCGATATTCTAAGTTTAGACCGATCTCAGACATTCAGGCATTCAGCTACCTGTAGCATGTCATGTGTAATGTATTGCTGCAGGGTCCGACGATATAACGTTTGCACAGGCCACAGAGGGACTCGTTGTTTAAACTAAAGAATGATAGTTTGTGAACGGAATACATGTACGTTTTGGTTTCATTCTGATTTAGGCATGTGTTCCAGCGGTGGCGATTACCGACAAAAAGAGTTAGCAAGCATTTACCAGTGTGTGTTCGAATGGTAGTTTGAAAAAGAAGGATCATCCGGACAGACAAATGTGGTGTCAATACATTTTTAAGAAAATATTTAACTACTAATCAAGCTACTGGCCCAAAGTAGGCTACTTGGACAATAGTTGTCGAGTTTTTATGTATCTTACGCTCATTATCACGGATGCTTTTGAGAGCGTGATGCAGGGTTTTACATCTTAATTTGCATTAAAAAAATAGATGTGGCTTTAAAAAAAATATATATAGTAGTAGCTTTTGTCAATTTGAGTATGTTCACTATAGTTTTGTTTTTGAGTAGTGATTGACAGTAATTCACATTGTGTCACTTGATTTTATAGCTTCTGCCAATGAGAGATTAGTAGAAGAGAGTTCTAGTCTGCAGTTTCATTCACTCTATCAGACAACAAATAATAGTATACACCTGTGTAACTGTGCGTACCATTTTTATTAACACGGAACCTACAGCACAATTTTCTTCTTGAGCGCCAACAAATCCTTTGGTTCCTCGTTGGTGATTGGACAGATGCCGTAGCAACCTATTACGAGCTGCTACTTAAAAATCTTTCTCAAAAAACTTAGTCTAACCCGGGAACCTGCTTGCCATCGACTTTTAAAGATATTGAGTCGTCAAGAAGAACTTTGAGGTTTATAAAGCGTTCCAGGCCACCACAGGATGTCGCCGAACGTTTGCGAGCCAATTAAACTGTCAATTCCTACAAGTGGTATTGGATATGAGTACTAGCAGTTCAGAAACAAGTAGTAGTATGTTCCAGTTTTATGTTACAATCGTATGAGGTTTTATTTTTAGTTACAGCTCAAGTGGGTTTGTGAACCTAGTTTTATAGGTCTATTGAATTACGAGCTCATTTAAGGAATTTTGAAAGGTACAGTAAAAACTTAATTTATACACATAGTAACCCAGTTAGGGAGCTATTGTGTGTTCACTATCACTGAGTTATTACCGTCTTAGACTTATCCCATTTTCGTACGGTTGTACTGGAAACCGACCTCAACATAGTAAGGAAAAGGCTAATCAGATGATGATACGTCAATATCAAAACTGCAACAAAAACATTTTGCGACTCGCCCTACTGCGAGGTTGCAGTGATCGAGTTTACACAAAAGACATCGTCTAGATTCTAGAAGCTCCTATAGACGAACTCATATTGTAAAGGAAACATGTTCTAGTTCGGTGCAAAGGATATCTGATACGCTGAGCGAAGACGTAGGTCCCAGTCAATATCTACAATGCTCGTTTTGTCTATGAGGTCACTGAAATGCTTGAGCAATATCGATCTTCCCGGAAATTAACACCTGGATATCATCGGTATCATCGACATACGGAGTAGGTATATATTGTTGCTTTGATTTCGAATTAGGATTACAGAGTCTATCGAATGTGACTGTCTATAGTCTATACAGGGTGATTTTTTAGTCACCATCCAAATTTTAATATATTAATCTTTGGCGAAAATCATTGAATACGTGTTTTTTCTTTTTGTATCTCTCAATACAAAAATATCGAGATATCACGTCTCAATGTTATCTATAAAAAGTTGATGAACCTGGACACCGCGCTGTGATGTGTCGCTCAGGTGTAGCGGGGCAGGGCGGGGGGTGAGCGGGGTGCGCTCTGCCCGTTTCATGCGTCGGCAAGTGTATATTAATAACGTTTAGCTTAGTGACCACGCAGAGCGGATGAGAAAATGATTTAATATGACAATTTGACGTATCGATTTTTTTTCAAAAATGGGCTTAGTGATTGATACCTAACGCCTAGAAAAATTTTGGACGGTGCTAAAAAAGTCACCCTGTATTCAAATATTGGTAGACACCTATTAGACATACCAACATAATCTGCAATTAACATAGATTAAAAAAAATATACTCTACGTCTAGTGAAAAATTGAAAAACGTGGCCCAATAGTGTCAAAAATGTCTGCCATGAAAGCACAGCGAGGTTTAGCAAGTTAGTGTACTAGTCTAAGAATAGTTATTTGATCAGTAGTCAGCAGTTAAAATGCATGGAATTTTAACAATAGTTGGTTTAACTATTGATCAGACAACTGGCCTAACAGTTACATCCGCTTTACCTGGGTATAACTTATGTTTTGTTTAAAATAATTAAGTACTCGTCTCTCATATTATTAGGCCTAAAACCATTTTATATTTGACATTAAAGATAAACATAAAGTTAAGAATAAAACCAAATATTAAAACACGAGCACTAAAACAATTTTATTTTCGGTAACAGTCGGTTTAATTAAAAAAGAAAGTTTCAATATATTTAATATAACGGTTTTTACGTATTAAGCAATGCCGATGACAAGGTCGATTGTAATAATGACTAAAGCTACAATTTGATTTATTTTTCCTTTACAATAGAATTTAACACTCGGTGAGTTAAATTCTGTTGTTTTGTGTTTTTAGGGTTTCGTGCATCAAAAATAAAAAAACGGAACCTTCGTAGGATTATTATGTTGTCTGTCCGTTTATCAAGATCGTTTTTCTTAAGAACGCGAGGAGATTGGTACCTGAGTTGAAATTGATACAGCAAAAAAGTTTGACATCAAGGGCAGAGAAAATATCAAACTAGTTGGTCAACGTAATTAAAAGACAGATAGCAGTTTACGTCAAATTTTTTGACGTAACCTGCTATGATATTTCCCGTTTACCTACAAACATGAACTTTGGGAAGAAGTGAAGCAGTTCTAGTACTGAAAAGAAAAAGTCCGAAAATTGGACATTTAAACGTCAATAAAAAGTAAAATAACACATTATGAACTTATTATTTACGCATATTCTGTCCGTTTAAGTCTGTCAATAATAAAAGAACTATTTAAGATACGGAATCCACCGTGTAAGAATCCGACTTGCACTTGACCGTTTCTTTTCACGTGTATCTTTTGGGTGTTAACGAATTGACCCTAATCTTATCTTATTTTTCATTATCCTTGGAGAATTTTGAAAGCTTTTTACTTAAATGGCGTGATAAGGAAACAATGCTTTATTTATTACTAGCTGTGCCCGCGACTTCGTTCGCGTGGATGTCGGAACTTAACAATGTATTTTTTATCAAATTCACAAAGTTTCATACAAACTTTCATCCCCTATTTTATCCCCTTGGGGGTAGAATTGATCAAAATCCTTTCTTAGCGGATGCCTACGTCATAACATCTACCTGCATGCCAAATTTCAGCCCGATCCGTCCAGTAGTTTGGGCTGTGCGTTGATAGATCACTATGTCAGTCAGTCACCTTAGAGTTTTATATTTAGACTAGCTTCTGCCAGCGACTTCGTACGCGGATCCTGTTGCTTATGCCAGCGACAATGGGGTCGTCAAAATCGAAGATCTGAAACGTCTGATGTCGAATTCTTAGAGCCTGGGGACGGGAAAACAACGGGACGCGCATGACGATTCCAGACGTTCCAGATCTTACATTTTTGTAAGTCAACAGGAAATGCCTATCAGGCTGAACCACACTTGCTAAGACGTCATTACTGTATATGTAATAGTGTCGCTGGGCTCTTGGAGTTCCACATCAGGTGTTCTATATCTTCAAATTTATTTTCTCAGCAGAAAATGCTCATCACGCGGAACAATTTTTGCTATAGCGCTATTTTTGTATCTCTTATAGTTTAGCTGATCTATTGCAGTTCTGCATCAGGTGTTCAAGTTTCCAAGATAAATTATAGGCTATATGTTGCCCAGACTTAATAGCTATACAACAAAAAAAAAAACCAATCAAATCCGTCCAGTAGTTCCGAAGATTAGCGTGTATGGAGTAACTTCTCCCGTTTTTCTAACATTTCCCTTCACTGCTCTGCCCCTATTGATTGTAGCGTGATGAAAAGTATACTATAACCAGCGCAGGAGTATGAAAAATAATTGTACCAAGTTTCGTCAAAATCCGTTGAGTAGTTTTTGTTTCTATAACGGTTATACAGACAGACAGACAGACAGACAGACAATAATTTTATTAATTGCATTTTTGGCATCAGTATCGATCCCTAATCACCCCCTGATAGTTATTTTGGAAATATATTTCATGTACAGAATTGACCTCTCTACAGATTTATTATAAGTATAGATTATTAAGTAGGTATCCAAAGTGACAGCGATCAGCGGCTATTAGTGTTTTTGAAACTCGAACGTTGATTATTATACAGCAGCTGTACTTTTGTATGCCATGTAAAAATATCGATCGATTCTTGTGCTAGGTCTAAATGACCTACCAAAAGTTTCATAATAATTAGATTAATGGTTTAAGAATGCAAAGAAGACAAACATACATTCATTTTTATAGAGAAGAAAGAAAAATAAGATAATTTGTGAGCTCGATACGTAGAAATTTTATAAGGAGATAAAAATTCATGAAAATACGTAAGTATAAGTATACTGAGAAAATATATTATACTTTCAAACGCAACTGCATGAGATAATCTACTTTTCTCAAAGGAAAGCATTTTATGTACGTCCGTATTGTATCTTCTATATGCCTCTTTGGAAAAGTAACTGTGGGGCACGAGGTCCGTGGTTTGATTCCCAGATAGGGCAAAGTGTTATTGGGTGTTACCTTCAGGAATTTCTAAGTAACAGCCATGGACTCTTATGTGCCCAGTTGATGGCAATAGTTCCCTTTTAAGAGGTGTTTCCCCAGACATACTTTACCAGACCCAGCCTTGGATAGGGATAGCCTAGTTAGGGGGCACTTTCCGTTGCTAAAGAAAGGTCATCATTCATCATCATCAGCCTATAATGTTCCCACTGCTGGGACACAGGCCTCCTCTCTGTGAGAGGGAGTGGGCCATAATCCACCACGCGGGCCCAGTGCGGGTTGGTAGATGTCACATGTCTTCGAATTTTTGGTTCTAGGACGTGCCGGTTTCCTCACGATATTTTCCTTCACCGTTTTGAGAGCAGTGGTGATGAAATAAATTACACAAAGTAATGCGCCTGGCGGGGTTCGAACCCACGACCTACACTCGTAAGTCGGGACCGATGCCACTGGGCCACCACTGCTCTAGTCGGGACCGATGCCACTGTTAAAGAAAGGTGACAGTCTGGAATAACGATTAAAACTGAGGAGAGACCACTGTCTCTCCTCAGAGGAGAGGTACACCTTTGCCCCTTTGGGATGTAGATTTGTACTTATAGTATATTGCCTTCTACAAATCTTACGTAGATCAATTTTGTTTCATGTATATCCCGAATTTCTATTAAATTGCCGATGTCGGGTTAAGAACTTAAGACACGACCTCGGGTGAGGACAAGGTCATTAGATAATCTACTGATTGTGCGCAATCCTAGCCATTAAGGTGTCAAATTAGATAGAGTCAGGGACCGAAAACCTTTATAAATTACGGTACCGGTATTGAAGAATTTTGGTTATTTTTCAGACTTAGGTAACCGCTATCTGGGTAACCAGACCGAAGAAAAATGTAACCTCTATTCAGGTTACCGTTTTAATACCGGTTAACTAAAGATAACGACTCTTTGTCACACACACATGCGATGCGCGCCCTGTGACTATTGCCGACGGCACGTGTGAAGTGTGCAAGATAGGGGTAATTTTTATTTCGGTAACCGGTATTAATACTGGTTATGTATTCACTTTTAATAATAAAGGTAATCTTTAAAATTACCTGTAAAAGAAAAAAAGGTTGTTACCGAAAAAATACCCGTATTGATCATACCGGTTTCGGTCCCTGGATAGAGTATATCCTAAGTAGGTTTTATTTCGGCTTATCCCGGATTACACACAAACCTTACCAAATATTTTAATCTTCACACTAAATATAATTTGGGACAGTCTTGGCTAAGTAATAACAGCTTCGCCGATTGATGCAAGACCCAATGTTTTCCAAGATGATGGGTGGCCATTTATTACATACAGCGGGGGTTTGCAATGTTTCCAGTCGCACTGGTTTAGTGTTTTATTTCGGGATCCGTTATTCGATATCAGGCGACAAAGATACCTGGTTGAAAACTCCATTTAATCGGAATGCGTGAATCTTGTTGCTGCAAGAGAGTTCAATGACACTTTTCTTTCTTGTAATTCGTTGTCAGTTCGGAAGAACTTTGACATTCGTAACAGGAAGTCAGTATCCTGTAAGCTTGAAGACTTTACCAAGGCGCCTCAAAGAGTGTCAGCATAATGACGGGGCCCCGCCCTTTAGAGGGCCAAAGCCTGCCGGGGTCACGGGACTCATCCAATTACCGTGACCCTGGAACGTAAAGGGCTATTGAAGGACACCGTGGATTTTAGTCAGTACGAGTCTCACAGTCCCTCTCGCCCTGCTCTGGGTGGGAGGACCCATTTGATGATTTTAACACGTAAAAAAGGTGTATTTCATAACCCAGTAACTGGGTTGTGTAGGTAAAATAGGAAGTCACTCTATTTAAAATACTAATATTAATTTTACCGTCGTATTGAGTACCCAAGGTGTATTTTATTATCAAAGAGCTATGCTCGAAGTTTGTAAAATTTATCAAATCAGGAACATGGATATTCGGCGAAGAACCAGAGTCACCGACATAGCTCATAAAATTTGCAAGTTGAAGTGGCAATGGGCAGGCCACATCGCTCGTAGAACTGATAACCGATGGGGAAGAAAAGTGCTCGAGTGGCGACCACGGACCGGAAGACGCAGCGTAGGCAGGGCTGCCACTAGGTGGACCGACGACATCGTGAGGGTCGCAGGCAACCGATGGATGCAAGTGGCGAATTACTGTCGTTCGGCGTGGCGGTCTAAGGGGGAGGCCTATGTTCAGCAGTGGACGTCTTCCGGCAGGTGATGATGATGATAATGATGATTTTATTACCCAGTAACTGGATTGTGTAGGTAAGTTAAATAAAGTCACTCTGTTTTAAAATAGAAGTATTCATTTATCGTCGTACTAAGTATCCAGTCAAACTGGAAGCCAACTCCAACATAAATAGTTGGGAAATGGCGCGACAGATGTTAAAATTGATTCATTTGATTGCGAACAATACTCGATTGAATACCTTATGTAAATATTTCCTGGATCAGCGTATTTGTTTGTGTATTTTGAAGCTACGATAATTTAATGCGTGCGGAGCTTTTTTGCATAAAGTCAATGTTTGATATTAACGGCGTATGGCAAAGCGAAAGCATCGTTTGATGAGTCGGAAAAGTTGCCACGCACCGCCACCAGCAGGCGCCAGTATCGCGAAATTAACGCAATCCAAAGTTATGTATTTCATTTTGTCAACTTCGACATTTCATAAAGTGTTCCCTTTACGCAAAATACATGTATTACTCTAGTAGACATATTTTAATATAAGGATATTGAAACATTTACTAAAACAAAATGATAGAAATACTTATTGAAGTGGATAAATATTTTGTAAATATTTTCATCATTCACAGTCTTAAATTTATTTTATAACACTTGGACACAGATTTTGACGTCCCGAGATAACGAAAAAAACTACTATTTGGTAGAAAATTAATAAAATTGGCACACTTTGCGAAAGTGACAATTCCCAATTATCTAAAGCCCCAAACACATGCGCGCACGGGCAAAGGCATGTGAGCATAATGACGTCGCTCCCCCTTAGAGGGCCTACCAGGGTCCCGGGACTAACGAATACCGTGACCCCAGAACGTAAAGGTCTATTGAAAGACATCGTAGATTTTAGTATATACCCGCCCTGCCCTGGGTAGGAGGACTCATTTGATTATTTTACCACACTAAAAAAAGCCCCAAACACACGCTTCTTTTATTAACGTCCGTTCAGAAAGCTAGTTGCGTGTGATGCATTTTGTTATAATGACAGACACTAGCGCCGCGTAAAAGGGACGTTATAGTTTTTACTCGTATATTATGAGGTACAGGTACACAGATTATTGTAGTACAACAATTTTATTGTCTGTAACTTCTTTATAATTGAATCTTCATTCTATAATATCCTATCAATTTTTTTTGGGACAAGGTCTTAATATCACTTTTCTGATAGGTAAATGAAACCTTTGAGAGATATCTATCGGCTCCAAAAGAATGAGCCCAGTGCTAATCATTTTTGAAGTGAAAACTTCTTTAGCGGCGTTGTACACTTTTTTCTGTAATGGGTAAAAAATTTAAAACTCGCGTCAGGGTCACGTGACCCTGATCGAAAATGAGTAAGACGTCATTCAAATTAGTTAATTTCATATCTGTACTACTCCAGTTTTAAAATAAAACATAGTAACAAAAAAGTTTTCACTTCTACCGGCACTCCTGGAGTGCAACCTTTTTTTTTTTGCCTCCAAAGCAATTACTAGTGCGAGAGCAACTTGTACCGAACACGCGGTGAGACAGCAATGACCACAAATTTTTCATCGCAGTCGCAGCATTATACTATAGGCGATATTTAACAGGGTGGTGGGTGCTATGCCTTATATGTAGTTGACATGTAATTTTGAAGTATTCAAAATTTTGACAATACCAGTTTTCATTTAATTTATTTTAATCCTGTTTCTTCGAAATTGTTATAAATCTGTGACGAAACTAAATAAATAATAATAAGAGTGAAGTGTTTCTTATCCTATATCGCAGTTTGATACGATTAGAAGTTGTTTTCAGTTACATATTGTCTCAAATTGTTGACTGCAAATCAGTGCATTTATCATTAGTTCATGTGAAATGGTATTTGGATGCATAAAGATTAGATGGAAGGAGGATGGACACAGAGGAACCATCCGACAACAATAGTACGATATCACGATAGCATTGATATAATTATCACTGTGAGTAATTTATTATATTGATAGGAACAATTCGTAATGTATAGTATCATACGTATTCTAAACATTTCCCTTGTTTGCTCTGTAGGGGTCGTCAGGAATTTCCTGCGATGATATTCAGTATGTTTAGTTTATTTTAATACTTCATTTATTAATGAAAATAAAGTGTTATTGAAAAATGAAAGTTTACGTGACTTATTTACAGTCATGTCCGTTTAATCACGTCCCATTGAACACATCGAAACATAGTTTTGAATAATCTATAAGCCTACGTATCATTCGTTTTTATTTTCTCGATCTTTTTATACATTTCCAATTTTATTATTACGAAAATCTGACAGCCGCGATCTGAAAAAAAGTGTCACAGGTCTAGCCTGTAAGAGCCACGCTGGCTGACTGATGTGTCAAGGAACGAAAGTGATGACACTACTTTTAAAAGGCAAAAGATGAGAGGACGATAGTGAATGTGTGCTCAGAATAAAATGGCGTATGTGCCCAAACATATTGACGTCTTTTTATGAATTAAAATTGTTATTAATTGAAAAACTGTATTTACAGAATTTAGATACTAGTATTTTCTACAATTTAAAACAACATTCTTTCAATAACTCATAGTAGTTACGTCGTAAAGTCCAAAAAATAAAAAACATAGACTGAACTTTGCATTTTTTTTGTATCGAGAAAATTTAATTGAATCGTGTTTTCAACTTTGTGAGAATTTAGATCATATAGTTAATAACTGTATTCCAAGTTGTAAGATCTGTAGTCCAGTCATGTACGACAGAAAGTAAAATATAAAAACCGTATAAGTACTGACTTAGCCCCTTAAATGGCTCTGTATTGTGATATATTGGTGGATGGACGAATATCAGAGACGAGGGATAGACTGTTGTGAAGTTTAATCTTCATCATCATCATCATATTCGTCTACTGCTGGACATAGGCGTCTCCCAATGTGCGCCACTGAGCCCTGTCTTGAGCTTTCCTCATCCAGTCTCTGCCAGCCGCCTTCGTAGGTCGTCACTCCACCTGGCCGGCGGGCGTTCCAAACTACGTTTGCCGAGTCGCGGTCTCCACTCAAGGACACGTCTACCCCAGCGGTTAACTGTCCTGCGAGAGATGTAGCCAGACCACTGCCACTTCAGCTTACTAATTCTTTCTGTTATGTCAGCAACTTTGGTACTCTGACGGATTACTTCGTTCCGGATTTTATCCATCAAAGTTACTCCGAGCATAGCTCGCTGAGCGACTTTAAATTGGTGGACTAGTCTCACTGTGAGTGTGCATGACTCGGCACCGTAGGTCATTACTGGTAGGACGCACGCATTGAAGACTTTAGTAGTGAAGTTTAATATTGCTAGAAAAGAGGTTTCTTTGAAATAAAGAGAAGAATAATTGAAGAAGACATATCGTTGCGTCAATACCAAATTAATTGGGATAAGGTCAGGAATTTGATGAAGATGAATGGATTAAATACTCTTGTTGTGTCTTATCAGATAAATTGATATTAAATATGGTGGAGACGTGTTTTCTGTCTGGGATCCTTAATGTATTTTTTTTAAACAGTGTCATGTCTGTGTGATCACAATAAGGTAAGTGTATGCAAAGGAGGCCATTTAGGTCCTTCTTTACTTTGATTTTGTCACACCCTTTTTTATATTTTTGTGGTACGCAGATGTGACGTTAATACACGTACTAAACCTGTAAAGGTGACTATAAAAAGATACACTCTTTTATGTGGGTAGTATTTTAAAAAACCAGACATACTTTTATTCCCACTACGTGGAGACTTAGCAGTCGTAACTTTGAGTTCATTTTATTATTCTATTTGTATTCAAACTTAAGAAATTGATCTGACATCTGATAGACAAAATAGGTATACAATCTAGTGCTATTACTAGTATTTAGGGTTGATACATCTTTGTTTTGGTCGGCATTTCTCGGCATACCCGGACATTAAGCATATGCAAATACAGACAAACATTATTATATACAAGAAAAAGCTAGGTAGTCGTTTGATTGTGCGACGACGTGGTCTGATTTTATGTGGGAAGATACCAAATGGAAACCAATGGGCATTGAAATTGCTTCTGCTTAGCTAAATACACCGTTCAACACCTCGTGTGATGCAAGCAGTTTCAAGACACAAGACATGCGTGCGCGATACCAAAGTGACTCGTTGCTTGATCTAAACAAAATCTTTCATTATTTTTTTTCAATATCCTCCATGTCCCAAGCCGCATGTGCGTGCGTATAGGTACTGTAGCTATAGCAGCCAAGAGGTTATTGTTCAGCAAATACTGCCAAATCGAATGTGCCAAACAAGACTGGAGCAACCCTAATAATGTGATGCCAAATACAATAGGCAACCAAATTGTTTAGGTGTATTATTCCATTTATACAGTCCATGACCTCCATTTTGCTTCCATTATTCCGCTTCCATCTTTAGTCGGTTCAATTCATCTATTGTAGTTTGATCCTTCAAGTCATGTTTAATGCGAACTTCTTGACGGAAAGCCTTCGTAGTTAGGTTCAGGTTATGCAGATTATATTAACAATGAGCGGTGAAGAGGCAAATTTTGTTGTATTACACTGCCAATTAAAACTTAATTTGTGAAAAGTAGTGATGTAAAATGTAAAATTGGCAGCTTGACTATTTTGTACTTGTGATACTGTTGCGATGAGTTGTATATTATATTGGATGTACCAGTTTTCAAATAATCATTGATTTTCATCACTTCGTATGCAGGTACAAACTGATAAAAATCAATGAATAAAATATGCGCACAGATGCGTGGTAGGATTTATGGGCCACGTATGACTGCTGGTTGAGTGTCGCTGCTGAGACTGACCCAGAATAGGTGGCGAGATGACTTGACAGTTGACATGCTTTACTCTTCAAGGAATCTCATCGCTGGACTCTACCATGTACTTTTCGACGAGGTGGCTTTGAGAAGCGCGAACAGCGAGCGCTAATGTCGCTGTCAGTAGCTCACAAAATGCAAACTCTTTGCAACAGCATGGCCTGAGCGCTGTCACAAGGCTATGTGTTTATAGAGATATGCATTGCAGGACATGTGTCACCATAAAAGCTTCTAGATGGTATTAGGGAAGGCATTTGCCCAGCAGGGCGAAGCCGCTAGCAACGGCTAGTGCTGCTATAAGCAACAAAATTTAACTAGGTTTTACATACCTTGTGCATCCATTCCACATAAAATGTCGTATGTTCTGTGACCTAAAAAAACATGAGTAGGTAGGTAATATTCCATCTCGTATTAAAGGTACCTTTCTTCAGAAATACATTACAGAATATCTCAATTATATTACGGTTTGCGTAGCAGACCGTTTGTTGCCATGGCGACTGGCAAAAAATTATATTTTGTTGAAGTCAGGGATCGATTCGAATTGGCATCTTATTATGTCGAAGTACCTATCGAATGAAGAAAAGGCCTCCACCGTTTGCTTACATAATCCCTACGTAACTTTATTTACCTACTTTCAAAATGATTTCATAAGATTATTAGAGTTATCATGTAGGAGCTTGAAGCTAAATAATACGATTACAGATTGATCTTCGAAGATAAGTCGCGCTTGCCCTTATTATATCGGTTTATGATGATCAACTTAAGTTTACTCGCTCGAAAAGTACTATAATTGTATCAGATTCTTACAACCAGACTTAGTAAAGGGCACACCCGTTGATTGTGAATATTAACACGTGTAGCATGACCGATTCTAACTCTATCCTACAAGAATAGATAAAGTTATTTTCAATACAATTCGTTTTTTTTTCCTGAGATATGCCACGACTCGTACACAACTGAAGAATAGAAAAATTTCAACATTTTAAATATGCCTAAAACCATGGAAACTTTCTACGTTTTTAAATTTTGTATATTTTCCCGTCGACCAAACCCGTTGCTACCGAAGGTGTGTAGAGTAAAGGGAGATTTTGTGAGACAGGCAACTCAGTGATAGAGTAGTAATGCGAGTGAATAGTTAACCACTAAAGTGGATAAGACGTAGTGACACATCGTTTCGCATCGACTTTTAAGACTCTATTACTGAGTTGCCTGTCTCAAAAAATAACCTCCCTTCACCATACTATAATTATGATTCCGCATACCTTTTCAAGTACTCAAACAAGGTGAAAACATATTTTAGTTGTCACAAAATCTTAATTTACTGAAAATCAAGTTATTTCACAGAAATACCGAATCATAAATAAGTCTCACTAAATCTGTCACTCCTAGTTTGTGGCTGACTTCATTGGAGATAAGACATGACAGCTTGACGTCTAGGCACCCGACACAATATCAACTTTGAAATTTAGGTAACAACATAAATAATACCTACATAGTGTGACTCACCTATGTTCTAATGATGTACAGTCAAATAATAAGATAGTGGTATCATGCAGCTTACTTGCAAACAGACAATTAAATATTTGTATCTATGTATGCTGACAGTAGTCAAATCTTATAAAGGATCTAGCGTGCCGCTAGCAACGGCTAGTGCTGCTATAAGCAACAAAATTTAACTAGGTTTTACATACCTTGTGCATCCATTCCACATAAAATGTCGTATGTTCTGTGACCTAAAAAAACATGAGTAGGTAGGTAATATTCCATCTCGTATTAAAGGTACCTTTCTTCAGAAATACATTACAGAATATCTCAATTATATTACGGTTTGCGTAGCAGACCGTTTGTTGCCATGGCGACTGGCAAAAAATTATATTTTGTTGAAGTCAGGGATCGATTCGAATTGGCATCTTATTATGTCGAAGTACCTATCGAATGAAGAAAAGGCCTCCACCGTTTGCTTACATAATCCCTACGTAACTTTATTTACCTACTTTCAAAATGATTTCATAAGATTATTAGAGTTATCATGTAGGAGCTTGAAGCTAAATAATACGATTACAGATTGATCTTCGAAGATAAGTCGCGCTTGCCCTTATTATATCGGTTTATGATGATCAACTTAAGTTTACTCGCTCGAAAAGTACTATAATTGTATCAGATTCTTACAACCAGACTTAGTAAAGGGCACACCCGTTGATTGTGAATATTAACACGTGTAGCATGACCGATTCTAACTCTATCCTACAAGAATAGATAAAGTTATTTTCAATACAATTCGTTTTTTTTTCCTGAGATATGCCACGACTCGTACACAACTGAAGAATAGAAAAATTTCAACATTTTAAATATGCCTAAAACCATGGAAACTTTCTACGTTTTTAAATTTTGTATATTTTCCCGTCGACCAAACCCGTTGCTACCGAAGGTGTGTAGAGTAAAGGGAGATTTTGTGAGACAGGCAACTCAGTGATAGAGTAGTAATGCGAGTGAATAGTTAACCACTAAAGTGGATAAGACGTAGTGACACATCGTTTCGCATCGACTTTTAAGACTCTATTACTGAGTTGCCTGTCTCAAAAAATAACCTCCCTTCACCATACTATAATTATGATTCCGCATACCTTTTCAAGTACTCAAACAAGGTGAAAACATATTTTAGTTGTCACAAAATCTTAATTTACTGAAAATCAAGTTATTTCACAGAAATACCGAATCATAAATAAGTCTCACTAAATCTGTCACTCCTAGTTTGTGGCTGACTTCATTGGAGATAAGACATGACAGCTTGACGTCTAGGCACCCGACACAATATCAACTTTGAAATTTAGGTAACAACATAAATAATACCTACATAGTGTGACTCACCTATGTTCTAATGATGTACAGTCAAATAATAAGATAGTGGTATCATGCAGCTTACTTGCAAACAGACAATTAAATATTTGTATCTATGTATGCTGACAGTAGTCAAATCTTATAAAGGATCTAGCGTGAAATGTAATCACGCAGATAATTTAAAATAACCTGGGTACTTTTTATTTTTTATTTATTTAATGATATGTTCGCATTGTTCGCGTTTGACCACTATCTCTCAGATAATTAATTCTGCTGCCTTTCTATCAAATAATGTAGTCAATTGTACCTTTTATGTTGTATTTGAAAGCCATCAAAATGAGTATTCCTGCTTAGGGTGGGGCGAGATGACTCTTATACTCATACTGGACTTTAAAAAAAACAGTGACCTTTGAGTTTGTTTCGGCTGTTTCTTCTCAGAGTAGTCGGGTACGAAATAACAGCCTTGTCTAGCTTTAAACATATTTGTGACATACAAAAGAGTTTTTTTTTATAATCAATTTATATTTTTGTTATCATTACTGACTAAAATCCACGGTGTTCCTTCGCTGTTTAGACAGTCCTGCAAACCCCGGATTCAATTGTACACTGCATTATTTTTTCTAAATTTTCTTACACTTCAACTTGATTAAATTATTAACAACATAATCTCAAGCACTAGTTGATGAATCTCTAAAATTTTACCGATAAGACCTCTTAGCTGCATCGGAAAGGAATTTCCTACATATAAATTCTGTTTCCGTTAATCCCCGGAGTTATTCTAGATGACTCGCAGGAAATGGCCTGATTCCGCCTGAGATCGCTAGTATTTGATGAAGAATTTTCATTACTGTAATTAAGGATATGCAGCCAAGTTATATTTGGCAAGGGAATTAAAACTAGTGAATGTACAAGACATACTTTTTTGTGGGTTTTCCTTGACTAGTAGGTACATGGGATCGTTTTGTTAATTGCTTGAGATCCCTAGTGCAATAGGTTTTCTGGAGGTTACTTTATTGTGGCCAAACAGCGCTGTATTGCTTGATATTAAGAAACTAAAAAAAATAACCTATTTTGTTCTCTATTAAAAAAAAAAAAGTTGCCCGACGCTACGAAATAGTTCTGTATAGTGAGACTCACCTATACAAACATTAACACAAAAATACTGCCTTGGCCTGTTGAAGATGGTTGACTTCAGCAAACCGAACGTCTCTAACACGTGATAGCTCTGGTTGTCTTCAGAGACTTCAGACATAGGTTAAGATGCGATTCCACCGGTGCGGTACTGTGCGACAGTGTCCGGCACAAATGTTCACTCCGGTGAACTAAATCAAGCAAACACTAACAAATTGTGGATACCATATGACCACCTACTTCTGTGCGCGCAAATGTGAGCAGTGGATTCACTATAACGTATATTGCCCGACTCAGTTCACAGAAAATGTGTCGCTCACTATTTCGGTGGAATCGTACCATAAGAATACTGTCAGTGTGTCACGGTTGGTCACCTATCTATGGACTTTACTGACTGTACTACATAAAATATCTTTTCTAAGAGATGGTTTTATTATCCCTTGCTTCTGCACACTATCTTGGGGATTACAAGCGTATTCAGTTGTTATGTTTGCCAAAACTTCAGCTTCTGTTAACTAGACTAACTTTAAATATCCGAACTGACCTAAATACACCCCAGAGAGGGTTTAAAACGGGATATTCGTCCGGAGGGTTATTTCGAACTTGCTTACCAATAACTAAGCCAATGGCTTATTGTTGCAAAATTAAAGCGTAACTGTTGCAACAAGTAATGACTACAATGAAAGGTCGTAAGACTTCGATTAGGAAATATAAGTAGAACGCGGCTTAGACGTCCTGACCTCTTTTAATATCATTGGCGAAATTGTCCCTTAATGTTTAAACAATGTTCCTTGTTGTTTATGTTAGACATTTTCTTAACAGGCCTATTTTGGTATTGTTTGAGTAAGAATCTAAAAATATCCCTACTTCAAAAATGTCTCTTATCAATTCTTCACCAATTTACTCTCACAAAGATAACAATCTTAATATATATAAATCTCGTGTCACAATGTTTGTCCTCAATGGACTCCTAAACCACTTAACCGATTATAATAAAATTCGCACACCATGTGCAGTTCGATCCAACTTGAGAGATAGGATAGTTTAAATCTCAAATTATAGTCGCAATGTTAATAATATTATAAAGATTGCACCCGTGCGGAGCCGGGGCGGGTCGCTAGTAATATTATAAAATCAACAAGATTATAAAGTCCTACAAACACTTTTATACATCTTTCCATTAAAAACGGTTCTACATCAATTGAAATTCAACTTTCTCTTCACTTACTTATAGATTAAGTTTTATAACACTATGAAGTACAGATATACTTATCAAATAATTAAACAAAAGGGTCTGCAGTTGAGCGCCGAACCTTGAACACCCAATTACTCCTGCTAAGCGACGAGTCCTGCTAAAAGTAATTGGAAGAACAATCGCATTAATAAGAGGAATATTAAAAGTTCCTATCTCCTAATCCTATATAATTAATAAAGTAATGAAAGACAGAAATTTCATTAATGTTAAAGAGGGTACTGCCTCTCGCGAGATTTTTTGTTGAAACGAAATTCTTTAGAAAGTTTAGCTTTGCTGTAATTTGGGCTTTATTAATGAAATTCAAGATTGTCTTTTGCCCTTGTACACATGTTTTCGGTAAAGGCGTACAATGACGAGCAATGAAATATATGAATATATTTAGCTAAATTCAAAAGCGATTTTCTCTTGAAATTACGATTAAGGTGCCATCTCCACAAGCGACAGAATCGCAGCGTGTCCGTCCTTCTATCATCGGAGAATCTCCACGACGAGTTATTATTCCGCCAGCAGCTACTCGCAACGGAATCTCAGTGTTTTGTTTCGCTACGCCCCGCCGACGATATGCGCGCTCATTGCCACTCGTCGCATCGCCGCGATAATATCGCCGTGTGGAGACGCGTTCATAGAGACTATGATATTTGAAAATACGTGTCACGACGAATTATTATCGCCGCGATTCTCACGCTCGTGGAGATGGCGCCTTAATTACGAACTATTTGTTAAAAGCGAATATGTTCTTGAAAACGCAACCGTTAATCAATACAGTAGGAGATATCACTTCTGAATTTTGTTTACTGTATACATTTCATGTCATTGTTATAAACTGCTTTTTTTGATAAAGTTAAAAATATTTTCAGAAATTAGTCTGTACCTATAAATTCTGAAAACTAAATAAGGAAAATAGAAGTCGAAATCTTGATCCGTTTCTACGACAGAATAAGCTTTAGAAATTCCAAGGGGCAATTAGGTACAATCTTTTATTATTTAAGGATACATTTCCAAGATAATAGGTAAAAAGGTAGAACTGAAGACATCTTCAAAGGTTCAATCAAAAATTTTTCCTCAAGTTTCTTCCTTAATTTAATGAAAACTCATACTCCTCAGTTAATTGGCTAAATTATATATGAAACGTATACTCCACACCAATCTTGGTAATCTGGTTAACCGTTTTGTACAAGAGAGCGAGGTTATTAATTCTACAATGTGTTTTAAACACTTGATGATAACGAGGAAGTGTCCCGAAATTCGCGAACAGACGCGACTGTATTTAGAGGGGCTACACACACGTCCGGGTCGGTATTTTCGATTCGTATAATTATATTTGATGACCAGATTCGTCTGAGCATCAGTTGGTTGTAAATATAAATTGAGTTATCCCAGAACTTGGGTACGAGTTTATCAAATTCAAAAGCATATTTCAGTTCCATTATAATAAGCAAAAAAACTTTGCATTGAGGTGTGAATGTGGCTATTTTACAGATGATGCGGCACTTTAAGTATTACACACACACCTTATCAGGAAGTGACGGGCCCGTAGCTCGCAACTTGGCCAGTACACTGGTTCTCTGTCGCCGGCACGTAAGTCCGAGTCCGTGTGTTACCATTGTTACCAATCAAGTTAATGTAAAACATCGGGTTAGATATTTTTTTGAGTCTCTGTTGAAGCAAGGTCCGTCCACGTTCCGGGCAAGGCACGGATAGCGTGGATAGACCATTACAATTACATCGCATAATGTCGGCTAGAAGTCAACCGAACAAGAGTGTGCAATAGTCTTAAGGTAAACAAAATCGCAATTTTCAACAATTTTCTCATATCATACGCATTACTTGCCGAGCTAGTTAATTTCGAGAGAGTACCGAAGCGTAAGTGATAAGGTCACGGAAGACTTCAGCATACAAAAACTCGTTTTTATCGACGCCTTTGTATTAAAATCGGGGCTTGTGTTGTGTGGAACTCCGTTCAATCCGTGCTCGATTTTCGTTTATTTTGAACGATTTGAATGTATTGGTTTTTTCGGGTGTGAAGTAAAACTTTTTAGTGATCGTACCAACGTCTTTTGTTCTTTTTTTGGGTACAAATGTGGTGTATTTTTTTGTTTGTGATTGTTTACTGTTGCGTGCCTCTTGTAAGATTTAACGGAGGAAAATGGCCGCCATAATGGGGTTCATAAGCTATGCACTCTCAACCTGAACATAATGGTATACTGTTATGAAAGAAAATTATTGTTATTAATATCGTTATGACGGACAAAATGATGTTTGCTTTTGTTGTTCGTAACAACTTATTTTTAGATGAAGTAAATTGTTAAGCTATTTTGAGTTAATCTTTTAAAATATTTTAGTACAACATAGCACTTGCTCTATCATAAATATTGTATCCTTGAAAAGATCAGGGTGTTAATCAACTCGGATAAACAAAAGAACAGCGAAAATTACTTCGCTAACTTCCTTTGTTTGCAAACCCTTTTGAGGCTTATATTAATAACAACTTTTTTGTGTACTTTGTATTATTAGGTATGTATCGATTTCCTATCGAGACAATAGCCTTTGTATTTCTCGAACTACGAGTAGTAAGACTAGTTTCCGTAGATAACTGTTACCGGGGCACCTGCATTTCTTTCATACCTATGTCTATGGTGGCAAACAATATTTGATGAGGGTAGGAACTGCGAGCATTCGCTTTACGAATTTAATTAATTGAGCGAGTTTCGGTTAATGATCAATCAAATTTGTTACTAAGTTTAGTAATTATAGGTCTAACGTAGACATTCAATACTGTAGTATTTTAACAAATTATACCAAGAACTGTGTCTGCAATTCTTCCTTATTAAATTGACCGAACTTTTAGCGTACCTATAGCGAAAATTCGTTCTAAAGCATAGGACGTAGAATTGTTTCGATTTACTAAGCGTTCACTCACACAAACCACAACCACACCACATCGTAACGATAAAAGGTCAGGCAGTGGTTACTTGTGAATTGTTTTACTGCAGTTTTTTGAAGTTGCGTTGTGGTACCATCAAAATGTGGGTATGGTTACTATTTCGGGTGCAAGTGTAGCTGGAGGTTGAGTTGTGGTTGCGATGTGGTCAGGGTCTCCGACACGGTTTATAATGACGGAAAAATGTGGTCCATGTCATGTTGAGTACCTACTTACTATACTCAATACAAAATATGCACCAGCCCACTTGTGTTCTTATGGGTGTTTTTTGTTTGGTTCTGGTACGTGCGCGTACTAAATATTATAAAAAAAGTAATTGAAAAAAAATCCGTGAAGCGAATGTTTGCTTTAAGTAAATTCCACAACAGGTTTTCTCCTTAGCAGAACGAAGTAATAAATCAGATAGAAGTCTGAATGTTACAAGATATATTGCCAACATGTTGAGAATTTGAGACAAAATAATGTCGATGTTAAATTTATGGCAAAAGAAAAGGTTTAGAGAGTTACATCGACGATTGGATTGTTGTTATGCTCTCCTAAATCACGATACTAGAGCAAATGCTTTTATGTTTTTGATCTGCGTAAATAAATCAGTAATCTCGGAGGAGCTCGTGGATAAATAATTACAGCCGCACAGGCCGATCTGCTGGGTTAAACCGCGCTTGCCGAGGTTGGTCTGTGGATGGGTGACCATCTGTCATAGTGAGTTTCCTCCGTGCCTCCGAAAGCACGTAAAGCCGTTGGTCCCGGCTGTCATTTATAGATCTTTGACAGTCGTTACTGTTCAGTCAGACGCTCTAAAGTCTGACAACCAGTCTTATGAAAAAGCACCCAGAATAAATACAGTTACGCAGGTAAATAGAAACTACAATAACAAGTGGGTCAATGCAAAGTGATATTCTATGTCAGGGGTCACCAAATGGCGGATCGCGGCCATTTTGTGCCGACCGCGAGAACACAGCGACTTGCACTCCAGAGTACGAAATTGTGATCAATTTCCAGATAGTTTCTTGATTTGATCAAACACGCAATAAAAAAATATCTTTATTATAATTGCATATATTCCGTAATTACGTTTTTTTAACATTTTTTTTTCACAAAATGTTCTGCGGATCGCGATGGTCATTTCATGTCATAAAACGGCCCCGAACGAAACTAATTGGTGACCCCTGTTCTATGTATTTGATTGTCATATGCTACCAAAAAACGTATGTCAGTACTGTAAGGCTCCTCACTCAATGCCATTGACGAAGCACTGCTAGAAGTGATAGTGATATCACTTGAAAAACGAAAATCATCCTTACTACCACGGTATAAAGACGCTTTCTATATAAAATGGTTTCTCGACGTGAGGTTGTCTGTAGGTAAGCAGTAAGTATCTACACACAGACTTAGAAGTTGTCGTAGATATAAAAATTGGTTAGAAATCAATTATGTATCAGAGAGTATTAGAGTGATATTAAATTTCTCTTCTCGACTAAAAATAAAAGATTAACTTAATAATTTATACCATTATCGTTTTAACCACATTGTAAGCAAAACAATAACTTTAAACGCAGACGAACTACAAAACACCCGTAATGAAAAATTTAATATTAGAATTTTGAAGCACCTTTTGTTACTGAACTCCCTGTTAAACAATGCCCTATTCAGCTCAACAATTACTCAAATTTAACAGGCGAAAAACACTTGACTAAGCGTAACTGCGAGCCTATGCTCGAATAGTATTTTTGTTATACTAGCAATCCGCCCCGGTTTCGCACCAGAAATAATGTAGCTTTCATCCGGTGAAAGAATTTTCAAAATCGTTTGACTAATATTCCAGAGAATATTTCCCGTAAAAAATCTCACAAACTTTATTTATTAGTATAAATATTAGTACATTACATTATTATTCTATTAGACTTTAAAATGTCTATCCAATTTTCAATTAAATTGAAATTTTTTATTTAACTGCCAATGTTATTCACGTCATTACTGTCATGTGCATCAGACAATTAATTATATTTTTTTGTAATGTAAGATGTCATATTGAGTTCTACTAAATCAATCAGTTATGCAAAAAAAAACTTTTTCAGAGAAGTAACCGACTTCAAAAGCAACCACAAAAAAGGATAAAATAACCAACATAATAACTTTTCTTTCGGAATTCGGTGGCTTTGTTTTTTATTTCATTGACTTTTTTGCCACCGACTTCCGAAAGAAAAGTTATTAAATAGTATTTTTTTGAAGTCGGTTATTAAATAAATAAATAGGTAGGGTAACAATTTTATTCCGTTAATAAGGATAATGTTCGAAGTCCGATCCGTTACTAAGGATAATGTCCGTCAGTACATTGGCTCAGCCCGTATAATTCATGATACTGGCCCACTCGATTTCCGATATAATATGAAAACGTGATCGATAGGTTGTAACTACGGGCGCGAAAAGTCGGATGTGTTGGTAATTATGTGCCTAGGGATTTTTGTTGTAGACTGATGTTTCTTTATAATAGACTAACGTGCGGAGTTTCTTGTCGGTTTTTCTTTATATGAAAATCTTGGTTGGAACATCTACGATCTGACAACTTTATTTCTTACATTAGGGAGGCACTTGTATCACAAAAAAAAAGTGAGAGTTCTCTATTATTGGCTTATTAGTACATGTGCTTTTAGTAGCAATCCAGATTTTTTTTAAATTGTAAACCATTTTTCATCTAAAGACGAAAAAGTTAAAAGTATTTTTGGAGTTACGTTTATTATAATTATATGTTTACTTTTCATCGAGAGTATTCTGGTTACACTTAAAGCTGATGGTAGACCGCACTTATCGTCCTTGTGTGCCTTTAGTTATTTATGGCCGAAAAGAATAATGTTGGGGGGCCACTTTGCCTTTAGCTGTTTAGGGTTGAAAATTCGTCCAATCCAAACAGTGCCGACAGTCTTTTGTTTCTCCTATATATGTCGAAATAAATACAACAATAATAATTTATTACAAGATCCGTAATTATTTGTTTAAGATACTTGTCAAATAAAACATCGTCCTATTTCCATGGTTGGGCTTGGAAGGATTATTAACATTTTCTTTGTTTATCGTCTTATTGTCGATACAAGGATTTGTAAGGGAAACTTTTGTTTATTTAGGTAAGGTTTACAGAATCGATATTCAGTTCTGAGGGTTTACAAAAGCCCACTTTAGCTCTGTTTCTTGAGCAATAGAATACACTCTTCAATTATACGTGCGTATTTTGATAAAGCATTTTGTACAATGTCTATTGTGACAACAATATAACTTGGTTCTTGCTTTTTCATGTGAGGATGTGAACATTGTCTGGTTTCAGAGTTAATTAAGACGCAATTTGCTTATCAGGGACAACTTGATCAAAATACATAATATGATTCAACAGTAAAAAGTATGTCTTTACATATCAGAATGATCAAAACATTCGCTCCGTTCGCTCTCACAAAGATTTGGTCAAAAGAAAATACTCGTAGATTTCGGAATTTTTACCAACTTTAATGAACTGATGATAATTATTATGAATCAATGTTATTCACAGTCGTTGCTTCTCTGACGTGTTGACATTTTGAACCGTTTATGTTTTCAGAGAACGTTATTTATATTACTCGAAAAATTCAACTGTTGATAATGTGCTTTGATTGTTTATGTTTTCGTTATTGAAGTTGAGTATCCCACCTTGCTATGACAACGTCTAAAAGCGAGAAAAAGTATTGTTCAGAATACAGATGCTACTGTATTTTTACATCTTCATTATCATTCAAGAGATGTTCAACTCACTCCTGTCGCCCGCAGTAGGTATTTACTCACTGATATCATTACTATGCCTTTTAAAAGATAAATTAAATTAAAATGAAAGCTTAGAATTTGGTTCTCATCAAAAGGGACTTTCAAAGGAATCATTTCGGGAGTAATTGCGAAGTTGAGAATTGCTTGGATTAAGCAGACAAATCTCACAGGTATAAGAATAAATTAGGGCCTTTTACTATTGGAAGACTCAATTCTCTTAAGACTTAGTGCTTTTGTTTCGCCATTTAGTCGATCTTTTATTTAGGGACCTTGATTTTTGTGCTCTTTCTTTCGGGTGTTAAGTCTTGTGTTTTTTTTTTATCAGACTTAAATATATATTGGTGAATTGAGAGATCAGTGGTGTCCTAGTGGTAACTGCCTTGACTTACAAGTTGTAGGTTGTGGACCCATACCCAGACACGCACATTATTTGTGTAACTAAAGAAAATCATCGTAATCGATGTAGATTAAGTAAGAAGAAAGATCTTAGAACTAAAAAATCGATGACATGAGACCCACCATCCACCGCACGCACGGGGTCCTCGTGGTGGAATACGGCCCACTTCCTCTCAACGATAGGAGGACTATGTCCCAGCAATGGGAACTTAATAGACTGAATATTTATGTTTGATGACTCAATATTGTTAAAAGTGGAGAGATCTGAAAGTGTCACTTAGTATTTTTGCTGCAGCACTGCAATTAGCAGTGGTGGCCGAGTGGTATCGGCCCCGACTTTCGAGTTGTAGGTCGTGGGTTTGTGTAATTTATTTCATCACCACTGCTCTTAAAACGGTTAAGGAAAACATCGTGAGGAAACCGGCTTGTCCTAGAAACAAAAATTCGAAGACATTTGTGGCATCCACCAACCCGCACTGGGCCCGCGTCGTGGATTGGCCCACTCCCTCTCACAGAGAGGAGGCCTGTGTCCCAGCAGTGGGAACATTAATAGGCTGATGATGATGATGACTGACTAAAGTTTTCCATTCACTAAGCTACTGACAAATACACTAGCGGCGACCGCTAGCGCTGCACGATCAGACTATCTCAAAGCCGCCGTCGAAGCGCACATCGTAGAGACCAGCGATGAGATTTCTGAGAGAATAGCTTAATTGGTGTTTTAACGTAGATGAGGAGAAAGAAGTACCTAAGGATAAAGGTGGTATTTTGTGGATTTCCATGGGAGAAACGCATGTGTTTATGTACGTTTATGTCGTTCAAAGTCTAGAGTTTTTTTTCAACCACATCAGAGATACAAAAAGGTCTTGTCATTCGTTGTTTGTAGACATTAATGAAATTGTTTGGAAAAATTGGGACGCGCTCAAAAAATCTTCTAGAATAATTTTTTTCATGTCCAAAATATATTATTTCATCAGCAGCCTGAAATCGTTCTCTATTAAGCCCTGTCTTGAGTTTTCCTTATATCGTTTGTTTATATCAGTTAAATATTCCTTGAAATACATTGTTTTTGTAGTCTATGTAATCTGCTCTGTGACATCGTTTTGTGAACCACGTTTTACTTGAAATTAAACAATAGTATAATTTATAACAGTTTATTTTCACTGACTTTATTTCTGGGCGTTTCTGGGCCCATAATCTGTAAAATAAGTAAAAATAAACTGTTAAAAATTATGCTATTGTTTAATTTCAAGTAAAACGTGGTTCACAAAACGACATCACAGAGCAGATTACATAGACTACAAAAAACATTAGAGAATAGAACGCGTCACTACAAAAAGGCGTGGAATTCAAATTATATTCAACAGTTTCATTTATTTTAGAATAAGCATTCGATACAATGAACTTAGTTGAAATGGAGAACAGTTTAAAATTTTAACACCTTCTAGATCTGTATACGTGGTTTAGCTTTTAAACTTTTGTAATACAAGTTGTTCGACTTTAAGTTTCGACTTACAGAACTGCAAAGACACGTTTGGTGTTGAGTTTCAATGCAAAGTTACGTTTCTATTTCTTTACAGAATAAAGTAGGTACGTTTTTTTGGTAACAATAGTTTATATTGTCATTGGGATTACAGCGCAGTGGAGCAAATAAATTGGAAACTCACTCACGATTGGCGCAGTTGGCTGAAAGATTTGTTATGCTGCGTGTAGCGTTTAAGTTTGACAAATATTTTATGGTATCAAGGTCATCATCATCATCACCAGTCTATAACTGTTCCCACTGCTGGGACACAGACCTCCTCTCTGTGAGATGGAGTCCACCACGCGAGCCCAGTGCGGATTGGTAGATGTCAAATGTCTTAAAATTTGTGGTTCTGGGACATGCTGGTTTCTTGTCGATGTTTTCCCTTACCGTTTTGAGATTAGTATTGCTAAAATGAATGACACTTAGTAATGTGTCTGACTGGGTTTGAACCTACGACCTGCAACTCGTAAGTCAGAGCCGATACTACTGGGCCACCACTAAAGATCTCTAAAGCTCTCTCTCTGCTCGGTGTAAAGGTAGATCTGGATATTAGTTTACGCGAGTTTACGCGTTTATAAATGCATACATTTTATACTTAGGCGCAAATACTCAGGGAGGGACAACTATGTTATAAAATGTCCTATTTTTCTATGGGCTTATTTTTCAATAGTCAGATAACTTGTATCTGAGGAATTAAAATAACGGTTTGACATATTTTCCATAGATAAGCTGTCAAACCGCCATTTTATTCCTCAAACAAAAGTTATCTGACTATTGAAAAATCAGCCCTAAGTTTCAGAACAGAAAGAAGAAATATCAAGTCAAATTCGATGAAGGCCAACTATGTAAACCCTACAACTTACTGGCATAGCTCACACAAATAGCGATAACATACCTAAGCACTGACGTTTGTTAACAAACACTACTAATTTGCCGTCTCACTCTATCGCTCAAACTTCCTCAACTGGGGCAAAGATAAACAGTTGGCTCTCACTCCTTATCCCTAGATCAGTGAGGAGCAAAATTAGTTTTAAAATGTTCAACTGACTATAAAATGGTAAGGTTAGGTACTGTCACAAATCTTAAAGACTGTGTTTAAAGTATTCTAGTCACCTGCGGTGTGGAACTTGAAATGGGCTGTTGTCTTTACTTCTACGTTGAATAAGTACACAATAGGGATGTTTTTAGTGTCTTTAAGACATGACATGTAGGGACAAGGATATGACTAAAATGTCTTCATACGTTGACAAAGTAGTGGTTTGCTTCTGCAGTACCTATAATGTTTGCAAGTTATAGTAGTTATTAACTGTGAATTTTAGATAGGCTCCATAGTGGCTCCATGTAAAATATTGGTATTTAGTTGCATCCAATTTCACTGGAAGCTGACGCTAGCATAGTTGGGAAAGAGCTAGGCAGATCCGTCTATTTTCATTTGTCACCATTGGCGATGATATGGGAAAAAATTCCTTCTTGTCACCACTGGTCACAAACGAGCAAATAAATTCCCATCATGATGGATCTTACTGAAAATGCTAAACATGCCGCCGTTAAATTGCTTTTAACTGAATAATAGTTGATTTCCAAACGCTTAGAAGAATACAGGAGACATAAATGAAAACTTATAGTACAGCCATTTTTTGACTTGTACCTAAATTTAAAAAAAGAACTGGAAGGAAAACGTGTGGGTTCGTGAGAAGTGGAAAGAGTGGAGAAAGGCCTTTGCCCAGGAGAGGGATAGAGCAGGCAAACAAAAAATGTAGAAGAACAATGGTGACCGAATGACGTATTATACTACTCGTATTATGTAATGGCTAACTCAATCAATTAAGTCAGCATATCGCATTATAGGTACTTAAATATTTTCCAAAATTAGCCACAGTAACCCCTTTTGTTTCTATAAGTCTTTCGATCACCGCTTGCAAAGCATTGCGATAAATTCTCAATATTTCTTTTCTACATACCTTATTAAAAGAGGAAAATATTCTAAGTTTTCTTGTCGCTGGAATTCCAAATAAATACAGGCATAAAAAGCCCAAAAAGGAGTCCTGAAGGGCAATAACAAGCTAAAATTATTATAACGTAAATGTATGAAAACAAGATTACAAAAGTAGGTCCTAACCCTGCGTCGGGTCACTGCGGGTCCCAAATTCGCAACTAGTACGTAAACAACTAGTTAAGTTAGTTGAGTTGCTCGTTGGCTCGACCTAAAGCGATTTTATTTTGTGCAGGGGTCAAGTGTTGCCAGGCGCGGGGTGAGGGGCGCGAGGTCGCGTATAAAAGGGGTTGTGTTAGGCCCTTCGTACATTCGGAAACTCAAGTTTCCGATACCTTACGACTTCAGTATCCAGGCGACTCTCGCAATAGAAATGCATATACGTTCGTACACACGCACGCGACGCGCGACGCCAATCGCGCGCTACCTATCTGCTGACATCGCGGCGACTTGAGTTTCCGCGACTTTCAAGATGGCGGAACAATTCATTTACCATTTTTAATTTTATTCACAGAATAAAGGGTTCCGTAGCATATTCTTGAATCATTTTTGGAAATTAATTATTTTAAAACGATAGAAAAATATTTACAATCCTCTATCAAATCATAATTTTGTATGCAGTTTTATTAAAAAGTTGGCAGAGATTTTTTTTTTCTATTTTATTGAATATAAATTTTAAATTATGCTATAGTATTTGGATTTGGATTAATGTTAGGTTCCCAGGAAATTAACTGTGAAGGACGGACTGTCACACGACTGATCTTATAAAGATTCCGTTTTTTTTTTTGAACCTTCGGAACCCTAAAAATATACTTTGATCGTTACAGTCATGTGTCAGCCATTTTATAAATTCATATTCTTGACCACCCATCATGACCTTTTGACGCGGCGCTAGTGTCTATGTCGTTACATCAAATTGCATTATAAAAATTTAGTACCTCGAATTTTCCGCAGGTCATGAGTAGTGGCGAAACTCTAGTATCGGAAACTTGCGTCGCCTCGTGTACGAAGGTTCGTACACGAGGCGACGCAAGTTTCCGATACCTTACGATTTTGGTTTCCAGGCGACTATCGCAATACAAATCCATAGAGGCTCGTACACAGGTCGCGTCGCCGACATGCGTCGCCGACATGCGTCGCCGACTCTAGTCGCTCGCTACTCATCTATCAAGATCGCCGATACCCAAGTCTTCGCGATTTTTAACCGACGAAAAATTTGTATCTATTATTTTAAAATTTATTATTAAAGTATCTGAGGTAGAAAAATATCCTTGTTTGTATCATTACAATTAATAATAATAATATTCCACAACTATCACACAACGCCATCTCGTCCCAAGCTAAGCAGAGCTTGTGTTATGGGTACTAAACAACTGATAAACATACTTATATATTTCTAAATACATAAATATAATAGATAAATTACACCCAGACACAGAACAAATGATCGTGCTCATCAAACAAACATTTGTCCTGGGTGGGAATCGAACCCACGTCCTCCGGCATAGCAGTCAGGGTCACTAACGACTAGACCAACAGGCTTGTCAAATTCAAAAGAATATTCTAATAGATAATTAGCATGGAATAAGCTTTTTTTTTAAGTGGTAAAATCATCATATTTTTAAATGAGTCCTCCCACCCCGGGCAGGGCGGGAGGGACTGTCAGACTCGTACTAACTAAAATCCACGGTGTCCTTCAATAGAACCTAACAAAACGATAGCGCGATCTTACTCGACGACAGCGCCATCCATCGAGCATGGTGTCAAACTTTTTGCACTTTTATAAATTATTATGGTTTCGTTACAAACATTACTACTTTAACCCAGCTTCGTCATGTACTTGCACATACGACAAAAATAAAGTAATTAAGAAAACAAAAACATTAAAAAAAACCTATTCAAATCTGAAATTTGAAACCACGGTCATCATCATAGCAGTAAGGGCGTCAGCGTTCCGGTGCAAATAAAAGAAAACTATTAAAAAAAACCTAGAAAAAAATTGAATAAACCTCTAAAAAACAACTGAAACACGAAAACAGAAAAATTCTATGTTTACCTGGGGATTGAACCCATGGTCACCACCTTGAAAGTCAAAGCTTGAACAAATCGAGCTACCTTGTAGCCGGTTGGCGCGGCGAAATTATGAAACATATTCTTTCTAGATTGATTTTTTTCCTCTATACGCGCCAATTTTTAATTCCAAAAATTTGAAATAGGAATGCGCTCGTCATTTTTAAAATAGATGCATTTTAATTTATGTTATGAGATGTACATTTTGTGTTTTGTACAATGTATTATTAAGGTTGAATATAGAATGGTGGCCGAACAGACGATTTGAGTCTTACGACTCGCGTCGCCGCTGTGTACGGATCGTGCGCTACTAGAGTCGCGCGACTTGGGTATTCGACTGGAGTATTGGATACCCGAGTCGCCTAATGTACGAAGGGCCTTAGTGGGCAATAAGAAATTTCCTACCTACACATTTTCCTTCGAAGTCGGAAAGCTGACAAAGAATTATGATTAATATTTTGTCGCACTTGCAGAAGTGGGCTTGAAAAAAAGTTGAGTCAGCTTTTTTGGTGATTTGATTTTAACTTTTTGGATTGAACTTTCTTTTTTTCTTGTGCAAATCCTCACGGACTTCCTCTACCCGGGGAAGTGGTGGGGCATTTTCAGACTAACATACACATCTAACTTCTATTGCCACTGTAAGTAAAAGCGTTACATCTTAAGTCAGTAAATACGAAAACACATCAGTGTTATTTTATATTATATATTTTCATAAATATGCCGCAAGTATGCTTTTTATATATAACACAGACAGAAAGAGTGAGATAAAGAGAGATATAATGTTTTCACAGGAATTTCGTTGTTATTATTGCACATTAGTTTTATTTCACGCACGTAATTCACAAGTGCCGTGTCACTTAAAGATCTGACCTTAGCAGTACAAAGGTCATTTTGATCTCTGTCCATTCTATGAAGGTCAAGTGTCTGTGATTGTAACGACCCAAATAAAATAATTACTTACAGTCTTTTAATTAAAGATAAATTCAAGAATGGCCCTGCTACAGAACAGATTAACATTTATTTAATTAGTATTTTGTCGGTCTAATTTGTTAGGATTTAACAGTCTTTTGTTTATTCGTCGGTTTAAGATTACTAAAGATTCATCAGTAATGAATAACAAAAAGCGGCCAAGTTCGAATTAGACTCGAAAGGTTCCGTATCATTATCTACAAATTATGTATAATTATCTATAGTATTTGATAATGAGTAGCAATAAAACATTATCATTGAAAATTATCATGACAACACTCATGAGATAGGTAAGGGAATAGTGTTTAAAGGGCTTCACACACAGCAGCTATAATGTACATTAATGTACATTACATCCCGGGATGCATAGCTTTAAATTACCTTAAGGTATCACACACACAACAGGTAATGTAATGTATATTTCCCTACATTTCATAACATCCTTTTCGAAGAGAGATGTACGGAAATGTATTGAGATGTATAAGAATATTAAGATGTATCGAAATATAAATGTATATTTTCGCATCGCTCAGTATCTTAAGGTTCGAAGATGTAAAAATATACATTATAGCTGCCGTGTGTGGTCTCCTGACGATTTCTATGGAAAGATGTAATGAGATGTATCGTGCTATAATGTACATCTTTACATTATAGCTGCTGTGTGTGAAGCCCTAGACGGAAACGCGGGGTGTGATGGGAAATCACAAACTTAAGGCAAACTTAACACAAAACTAACGTAGCGCAAGCGCCAACAGGGCGCAATTTGTTAATGACCGCTTGCAAATGACGTCCTGTTGGTGCTTGCGCTACGTTAGTGTTGTGTTAAGTATGCCTTAAGTGAGTATGTCCCCATTCCCGCATCTTATACAATGTTGTACAGGCGTACAGGCTGGTGACAGAAGGACAGAAAGACGGACAGACGGACAGCGGAGTCTCAGTTCTCCCGTATTACCCGTTTTATGGAAACGGAACCCTTAAGTGAATGTTTCGCAATATTTTCATGGGAAAATGTTCCATGTAGGGAGAACGGAGGGATATATTGGACTCCCTGGTTCTTTAATTATTAACTGTGAGTTAAAGGTTATTGACTGGAGAAGGTGCTGATAAGGTTTTTTATGGTCTTCTTTACATACGCTAAGAGCACTAGAATTTTATAATAGTGAGTCGCAGAGATACAGAAACCCTGAATTATATAAACTCGCCTCTTTTCACCATATGGCTAAGCAGAAGTGAATAGTGCTTTTTATTTCGACAGTAAAATTTTAGTTCCATTGAATAAAAAAATAAATGTTATGAAAAATAAATTGAGTTTCAAAAATCCAGGCTTTCATCAACCTGTACTCAATTTCATGGGTTAAGACTTGAATGTCATATTGTGATTTCACAAAAGTAACGCCTTATACTATAACTTTTCCATTAAAAAAATCAATTTTCTATTAACCGGACACAAAATTCAGTCTCCTCAGACAAAATACTGCAAAAATGTATTATTTCTAAAATACAGTACGTGAAAAGCAACCATACAAAAGGAATTCAGCAATTGAATCGAAATAAAACTTCAGAAAATAATATCGAAGTGAGTTCTAAAGTTCCGTTTCAATAATCTTTTGAATCAACTTTTATTCGCGGTGTTAGGGTTGCCAAAGTAATAAGGAAGGGGTTTAAAATGGCGACGAGACTTTCAAGCGGTTTTCTAATAAAATGTTATTTACTGAGGCTCTGTCCTCAAAAGTGACTGCAATGAAGATAAGTATAAGTTATAATGTAGGTGAGGAAATAGCCCTTTTTTCATTGAAACGTAGAGTCATAGAACTGACTTCACAACATAACGGATTTGGAGTTGATGTGATCATGAGATTCTCATCAATTTATCCTCTTCACATTTCTGCTATGACGTAGTATACTCAGAACTTCATATAATAATATTATGTTTACTTAATTTCAATAGAATCGGTTCATATTTGAAAATTATGTAAAGGCAATAATAGTAGATTACGCACCAAGGGAATAAAGCAGTGCCTTACGTCACGGGCGTATTGAATCCCGAAGCGACACTAAGGATTCTGGGGGTGAACCTCCGGAGCGCAGCGAGGAGGTTCAAGTGTTAATTCCCGAGTGAAACGAGGGAATTAAGATAAGAATCCTTAGTGCAGAGAGGGATTTAAGTTAGCCCAAGACAAAGGCAGCTTTATTCCTGAGGTGAGTACTCTGCTTTTCACACCACCTGCGAGGAAATAAATTCGAATTTTGAAATTTGATGTGGTACGACAACCTTCGAACGTGAGCATGCTGTGGTGCCCACCTCAGCAAGCGATCAGCTGTTGCAGTGGGGACTGCCGGGGGGCAGCCGCCTCTGCTTCAATTCCTTCGTTGAAAGTTTTCATACTATGTTTTGTTTGAGGTTCCAAATTCAAATCACATTATTCCCACGGGAATAATGAAATTCAGTACAATATTATTCCCCGGTTTGAGTGTGGGGAACAATGACTTGCTTTACGGCCGGTTTGCATGACATATAATGTGACATTTACGAGCAAGTGGTGTGAAAAAGAATTTTTCACACCACTTGCTCGTCGAACTTGGAACGAAGGAATTGAAGCAGCGGCGGCTGCCCCCCGGCAGTCCCCACTGCAACAGCTGATCGCTTGCTGAGGTGGGCACCACAGCATGCTCACGTTCGAAGGTGGTCGTACCACATCAAATTTCAAAATTCGAATTTATTTCCTCGCAGGTGGTGTGAAAAGCAGAGTACTCACCTCAGGAATAAAGCTGCCTTTGTCTTGGGCTAACTTAAATCCCTCTCTGCACTAAGGATTCTTATCTTAATTCCCTCGTTTCACTCGGGAATTAACACTTGAACCTCCTCGCTGCGCTCCGGAGGTTCACCCCCAGAATCCTTAGTGTCGCTTCGGGATTCAATACGCCCGTGACGTAAGGCACTGCTTTATTCCCTTGGTGCGTAATCTACTATTTCACACCACTTGCTCGTAAATGTCACATTATATGTCATGCAAACCGGCCGTAAAGCAAGTCATTGTTCCCCACACTCAAACCGGGGAATAATATTGTACTGAATTTCATTATTCCCGTGGGAATAATGTGATTTGAATTTGGAACCTCAAACAAAACATAGTATGAAAACTTTCAACGAAGGAATTGAAGCAGAGGCGGCTGCCCCCCGGCAGTCCCCACTGCAACAGCTGATCGCTTGCTGAGGTGGGCACCACAGCATGCTCACGTTCGAAGGTGGTCGTACCACATCAAATTTCAAAATTCGAATTTATTTCCTCGCAGGTGGTGTGAAAAGCAGAGTACTCACCTCAGGAATAAAGCTGCCTTTGTCTTGGGCTAACTTAAATCCCTCGCTACACTAAGGATTCTTAGCTTAATTCCCTCGTTTCACTCGGGAATTAACACTTGAACCTCCTCGCTGCGCTCCGGAGGTTCACCCCCAGAATCCTTAGTGTCGCTTCGGAATTCAATACGCCCGTGACGTAAGGCACTGCTTTATTCCCTTGGTGCGTAATCTTCTATTTTCTACACTTAGAAACCGATTTTACTCTTGAAATTTAAATGGGCCCTTGGCTTTGAATTCAGACTATGCTAGAAAAATTATGTGAGGTCATGCAAAAAAATAGTATATGTGTTGAATTGAGAACCGCCTCCTTTTTTTTCGTCGGTTAAAAATATGAAAATAAAGGAGATAAAGCCTATAATCATATTCAGTGCCTCGGCACTATAATAAGAAACTCAAGATCTAATATTAAAGTTAAATTATTTAAAAATAAAAAGGTGCCATGTAGTGCGTTCAACTGATCCAGTTTTGGCTGTGGGAAAGAGATGACACTAGACGACTTGTCTAGCTCTGTCTATTTCCCACAGCCTAAACTAAATCGCGTTAAGAGCTCGTGGTAAGACCTCAGATCATTGTAGGTTGGATATCAATAATTCAGAACCTACCTAAAATTAAATTATAATCCAAAAAGATTCTTCAATTTGTAAGTAGGTTATCAATCACGTACGATCATTTTCAACAAATCATAGACCTATAATTTAATCAGGGCAAGGTAATTTACATGGCGCATGTAAATCATTTGCCAATAATGAAACTTCATCTCTAAAATATTTTTTTATTATCTTATGTTTTTATTTTCCTTTAAGCTGTAGGTAACGACGACACGGCTGGTGTAATGGTTAAATGATTGACTGCCGCGCTGCGAGTCGCAAGTTCTATTCCTGCGCGGGACAAACATTTGTTAGAATGGATCATCCAGTTTTTGCAAAAAAAATTGTTGTTTGATGTGTGGAACCCTCCTGACAAAATCAACAGCAGAAACATAATTCGTGGAACCGTTTTCAAACTGAATGGAGCGCAATTACAATTTGGTGAACAGGGGTGAAAAGTTCTTTGATCACGTTGCATTTTCATGTTTTTATTAGATTGTTACATCAACATGTGACAAGCGATTGAGTACATAAGAAATCTGAAGGGGCATTCGGCGGCAAATCTCTGAGGAATCTTAATGGGATGCGGTGACTGTAATAGGAATAAGCGCAAATGGATGAGGGAAAGGAACGGGACTGTCACGGTAAAAATTCGTTCGACACTTAGTGGCCATTTTTTTTTCGTTTCTCACACATTGTCGTTTACACATTGGCTGCCAGTGTCACTGTCATGTGTCATAATATCACTAATTAAAATGTGACACTAACAATATTTAAAAGAGTAACTTGAAAATCTATGGTTTCATGTTGAAGTCGACTGGATTTTGATCAAGAGTTTTTGCTGTTTTGAGTTTTATTTTATTTATTTAAAAGGTACAGTTACAGAATACAGAATAAGTGGTTTAAATCATTTATTCTCATGAAAGACAAAAAGCCACTTATAAGAGAATACAGAATAAAAGTAAAGTAAGTTAGTAATGGTTGCCGAAACAGGCCAGAACATTGTTATACATGTGGGCCCACTCGTTTAGTAGTTTCACTCACAATTACTGTGTTATTATGGTTTTTGATATGAGTGATTTTCAATTATGTATTTCTACAGTTGTGATTTGAAACTGTTGAAAGAGCTTTCATTTATAAGTAGTAATTAATACCTGGGGCACGGCAGTGTTCTTGCCAAGTCGATTACTTTTACATCATAACATTGAATGCAAAATTATTTTTTTTCCATGATGTAGTCAATAACTCAGCAGGTTATGCTAGAGATACATAGATGAATCGAAAAGGAGTGCATTTAAAAACTGATGTAAACTTAAGCATCACGACTGTACGTGTACAAGAATGAAGAGTGGGAGGTCGTCATTCCATCGTCGGCTGGCTTTGATATAACCTCCCCCACTGTCGCAGTGATTTGTTTTGGATGATGCCCCCATTATATCCGAGTGGTTTAACGTGATAAAGCCGTTAGGTTCAGCCACGTAGGAATGGGGTGGTCCACGAATTTGCATTTGTATATTGGCTAACAGCGGTTTCTTCTTTAATGTGTTTGCGTTTTTCGGTGTTTGTTTGTGTGTGTGTAACAATATCCTCTTATAACGCTTGCACACAATTAATGTTTTAAGAAGAAGTGTAGTAGTTGTTTTTATTACGTCATTTTTTTGGTGAAAACAAACCAATCTGGCCTGATATAAAAATATGTTATGTACTATCTTAGAGCGACCGACGCGACGACCTAATAAGTGTTTGAGATTGCCTAAAATATGATGTTTTTTAACAGTGGTCTTGGGTACGTTTAACTAATTATTTGATGTAAATACATTAATTGTTTTTAAAATAAGATATAAGACAAAGTTCATACTTTATGAGCCGACGTCTATGTTGTTACTAAAATATGAACAATGTAACATCTAAAATCTCATGTTGCTTCTAAATAAGTACCTACCTAGGGAAAGGTCCACCCTAATACTATGGGATGGATGTTGTCCTTCCTAAATGTGTAAATATATCATGTGAATCCCGTTAACTGCCACCCCATCAATTTTGGTCTCCGTTGGGGCTCACTTAGGTACAATAATAAAACATAGAAGATGATAGGTTAATCTAACGTTACGATGTCCGCAACACTAAAGAAATTGGAAATAAAAATATGACTGAGACTAGCCAGTCGTCCTTGCTTCACATATTTTTTTTTATGACTTTACAAAATATTGTTTTTCCTATACTTTTTATTTATCACTAGCTGTTACCAGCGGCTTTGGTCACTAAAACTATAAAATTATTCCACGGAAAGATGATATCGGGATAAAAAGTTCTGTGTGTTAATCCAGTTCCAAAGTTCTGTGTACCAAACAAACAAATCACAACTATATTACAAAGCTGAAGAGTTTGTTGGTTTGTTTGAAAGCCCTAATCTTAGGAACTGCTGGTTGGAATAGAAAAATTGCTGTTGTGTTTAATAGTCCATTTATCGAGGAAGGATATAGTCCATAAAACACCACGCTAGAACCAATAGGTGTTGAGCAGCAGAGGTGAAATAGCGGAGAACAGCCAGTTTATAATGTTAGTGAGATCACTCGAATAGCGTTTAGAGAAAATAATATTCAGTACCCTTAGCACGAGTTTTCAGTATTTGAGACGTAAAGTAAACTGGAACTTTGACAATTTCAAATTGACATTTTTCAAGGAAAAAATTAGTTCCTACTTCACACACCAGAGGCGCTGTTCCATTTTTTCATACAAGAAACGCTGTAAATACTGGAAAGACGCTGTAAAGTAAAAGAGTGAAGACTCGTGCTAAGGGTACTGAAGGCATCTAATGTTACCTAGATTACATTATTTATCTATCTTAAAAGGTCATAACAACAATAACTAATTTAAATAAAATTATATTTGCAACTAGTGTAAATCAGTCCTACAAACCAAGATGAGCCGCACGGCGGTAGACAGTACAATGTTATCAACTTTTAACTTGAAGAACTTTGAACTAGTACCTTCATAATAACGTATATTATTATTTTTTTATGTTGACACTTCATATTCTCGCTACTCCTGGACAACACAAATGTATTTTCAATAAGTAACTTTAAGTATTTAATTTCTGTTCAAGTGATTTGTAATCTTTTGGAATTATAGGAATTCAAACCGTACATTATATTAATCTGAATAATTATCGGGTAAAGTTTTCACAAAATGGCCCTTGTTTCCTAGCCTACTTCCTTACAACTCTGTCTAGTAAGTCTAGTGGTTAGTGACCCTGACTGCTATGCCGGAGGTCGTGGGTTCGATTACCACCCAGGACAAATGTTTGTGTGATGAGCACGATAATTTTTTTTGTGTCTGGGTGTAATTTATGTATCTATAATATTATGTATGTATTTAGAAATATATAAGTATGTTTATCAGTTGTCTAGTACCCATAACACAAACTCTGCTTAGCTTGGGACTAGATGGCGTTGTGTGATAGTTGTGGTGGTTGTGGGATAATATATTATATTATTATTATTAATACCATTTTCATCAATCTCATTTCACCTTTTAAAATTTAAAAAACCGCTGTCACTTCAACAACATACCATCCATCTTTTCCCCTCTTGTTTATACCAACCAAAATAAAACTCGGAACATTTTCATTTTTATACGTTTGATTCACAAACAACCTATTTCATTTCGAAGATAAAATATTCATTACGACATATAATAAGAACATACATACATACATGTCATTTAAATAAAAAAATACGAAATGAGTTCCAAGATAAATTGAACGATACCTTTGTCGTTTTTCTTTTCTGAATTTCTGAATAAGTTACTTTTTTTTACACATATTTTCTTTATATAAGCTCTCGAGTTCTCGATAACTGAAGGTGAGTAGCGGACTCAATATCCGACTAGGGATGTGATCCATCACTGACACGGTAATTGAGAATCGTTTGGTATGTATACATCCCTACACATATACGTATTGCAACTGATTTGTGTGGAACTAGTGGTGTGGAACAAATACATGATGCTATCTTATAATACAGTAATGTTTATACATGCATACCTAACGTAGGTGAAATACCGTCATGAATACCTGGAGTATGCAGAACACAAACGTGATTGGCTCAGTAAACTATGAAGCGGGCTACACTTTTTTTTCAACGTGGTAAAATCATCCAATGAGTCTTTTCACCCAGAGCGGGACGGGAGGGACTGTGAGACTAGTCCTGACTAAAGTCCACGGTGTTCCTTCAATTATAGCCCTTTACGTTTCGGGGCCACGGTTTCTTGATAAGACATTCCCGCGACTCCTGCAGGCTTATGTCCTCTATAAGGGCCCGTCAGAATTGTTGACAGCTTTTTGAGAAGTGTGTGCGCGCCGTCGACTCAAGCGTTATCCATAATCGGACGACAAGTCATCCATTACTCGTGTACCAAATTTCATCTAAATCGGTTTAGCAATTTTTGTGTGAAAGATTAACTAACATCCATAAATAAACTTCCTTGCCCTTTAACTTTTCTTTCCTTTTTTTAAACATTTCACGTTTATAATATTATGAGTAAGAGTAAGATTGTTACGTCGCTATATTAAAATATTTTTCTTTTAACATCGGTGGCCTAACAAGTTATAAGAGTATTCTACTTTATATTTCATAAGACAAATATCTTGTTAAAGATGGATAAATAATTTCTTTTGCATAACTAAACGAAGTCTTTGTAAATACCGACTCTAAGGATTTGCAAACGCTACCTATGTAAATACTTCGCGAAATGGAAGACGAACTGTTATTTCTACGATGTTAAGAATTCTTCATCTTGATTCTAAAAATGTCTCGATCAAAAATTAACGATACAGCCTACTTCAGTTTTTCATGATACTTACAAGTTTATAAATTATCTATGCTAATGCTACAATGAAGAAATGTTTGGTTTTTTTGTAATGGATAAACTCATGAAAAACTCAATTCATATTTTCACGCATTAAGATTGACACGAACAATATGTTTCATAATTCTGTCGCGCGAACCGGCGTCGAAGTAGCCTGATTTGTTTTGGCGTTGACTTCTGTGGTGAAGACCATGGGTTCAAACCTCAGGTAAACATAATTATGTTCTTTCTGCTTTTTGTTTTCACATTGTTAGTTGTATTTCCGCGTTTTTTTTTTTTTTTTTTTTTTGTTTTTTGAGGTTTATTATTTGCATCCGAGCAGTGCTCGGTCGACCAGGTACTTACTAATTATGCTGCTAACACTTTCAACTATGTTCTACAACAGAATATATAATTTTCTTGCAAAATCTTTATAGCGAATGTCTGAATTACTTCAGATATTCACTAAGGTTTCAGGAATTTAATTATTATCTCTGAATAGCCAGCTAGCTTAATTATTCAAAATTAAGTACTTCTAAAGCCATTTTCATTTAAATTAGGCTAAGAATCGGCGCTTTTTGAAGCTCACAAATTATACGAGACAGTCCTGAAAATACTTGCCCTTCACCGCTTCCTAGTACTTTAGCTGGGAAGAAGAATTAACGGACAAACTCCCCAGCGAAGGAAACGATACATGAGACCGGGGCTTCCACCCTACTTGGAGAGCGCAGGACGTGCATATTTTTTTACAAAAGGATGGACTAACGATTGTGGACAACGTTTCTTTAGGTGAACCATTCAAGTGCTAAAGTGCATAGCAGAAAGTTGGATGAGGCGGATATTTATGCTGAATGGATGGGAACAACAGTATATAAGACAAATGGATGGGAACAAAAGACAGTCCCCCAAAAGCTCGCTTTTCAGTAATATCTTAGTTCATAAGCTGGGGTAAAGAAGTGATGGAAAAAAGTCTCCTTCAAAGAAGAGAACCTTTATTGTAATCATCTTCTTCATCTGGCAATCTTGCTCCAGAAAAAACAAGTTTCGGCCAGATTTGAACCGCGAACTTCTTCTGAATACGTTCGTTTGTCAGCATTAGAGATGTTACGAGAGAGAGAGCCAGCATTAGAGATGTAATTTTTAGACACTCGCATTCGTATTCGCATTCGCAATATTCATGCCCATATTTTGTGGATATGAAGGACAGCAGTCCATCACAAAACTCAATCACAAATATGACCAATATCACCATGCTAAAATCAACATCAACGTGTCTCATTCTGCTTTCTTTCATTGACGTCACTCTTAGATCTACTCTAACATACTTTTTACATTCTTGTTACAGATAGGAAGTAAAAATAAGTTTTACTTAAAAATTTAATAAGTTATAAAGCCCGATCATTAGAAAGTATTTATTTTTTTGTGTATTTTCTAAATTACTAAACGTCATTGATTTAAAACTGAATATTCGCATTCGCGAACATTGGAGTTTAATATTCGCATTCGCATTCGCGAATGTCAAAAATAAAACATTCGTTACATCACTAGTCAGCATTCACTGGTTTTTCCACTTCCACTTCAAAGCCACCGTATTGTGGCACTTCACATAATTATGCCCACATTTCGCAAGTCAAATAAAGACATTGTTTCAAAGACTTCGTCGGAACCATCTCCGCAACCACAAGATCGTGTTGCGAACATAAGTGTACAATGAAACACATAACAAGGACAAACGAGGTTTGCTTCCAATATTAATGACTTCGTTAACAGTACCTAATTTATCTACTCTGTAAAATGTCGCTTACGTTAATTACTTGTTCACGATTCGGGAATCTCTGGCGCTCATTACTCTTGCCAATTGAAGGCATTTGTATCGACGAAGCCTATTTGATATGTAATTAATTATGTATGTGCGACTCATACGGTTTAAGTATACTGAGTGCTATGCTATGCGATATTTACGAAGAACGGCAGTACGAAAGACTATACCGTAGAGTATTTACAATCGATTGTCCCAAAAATCTAATTTCGATAGACGAGTGAATCATCTTATCAGTACAATGGCGTTGCGTAGCTTGTCATACTCGTTGCAGCTTGTAGGTGTTTTCGTAGAACCCTGACGTAGCTTGTAGGCGTAGCGCCTTTTGTAGCTGCGAAGCATTACTTGGTGGCGTAGCATTAACATTGCTTGACTCGGTAGTTAGACGTTTACGTTTGGCGACGTATCTTATTAGCGGAACGTCGGTATGTGGCTATCCTATTTTTTTAAAAATTCACACTCCATGCACTCTGCAGAACCCGCTTTAGTGTCTCAAGCATTATTTGTGCTTTATTTACCTTGCCTGTAAAATTTTCGATAGTAAATTCCTATTTGCCTTCGTATTTTAATTGAAATTGCGTTTGGATCGTGTGGAGTGAAAAAAGGTCTGTTAGGAACAAATACAATTGCTTTTTAATTACATCTACAATCTTCAAATTCCAGTCCGGAGTACAAACATTGGACTTATAGAACTGATTGAGTCCGAATCTACGCATTCAACATGGGAACTTCGGCATTCACGTTTTAGCTTTATTCTTCCCGACTCGTCTCACGAGTGAGAGCGACTGACAAACTCTCACATACTAAAAACCACTGTTTCTCCGCCTGCTCTTTGCGTTCCCGAGCCGCGATACTTGGGCGACTCGCTGTCCGATCATGGACCATGCCCGGGTCGACGATGCATTGTGTTCCATGCGCGCCTCAAAGAGGTGTCAGCACAATGACGGGGCCCCCTTAGAGGGCCAAAGCCTGCCGGGGTCGCGGGACTAACGAGCTACCGTGTCCTCGGAACATAAAGGGCTGTTGAAGGACAACGTGGATTTTAGTCATGAGTGGAAGGACTCATTTGACGATTTTAAAAGGCTAAAAAAAAAAAAACGGCGTGTCCAACTCGCACTTGGCTCGCGTGGTGGTTTTTTTTTTATGTGAGATGGGTTTGCTCTTGACCTTAGTCTAGGTCAGGAATGACTAAGACAAGGTCGACGGTAGAGCGAGCTTACCCAGAAGAAGCCTGTTCAGTGTTCACTCTAACTTTGAAGAGATTAGAGTTGTATGCGTTCGTAAACACAGACGCAGGCAGAGAGTTCTACTCCTTCGCTGTCCGCATTATAAAAGACGTCTGGAAACGCTTAGTACGAATTGGCGGAAAGGATGGTAATTTGCCGTGCGTCTAGATGTTCGATGATAGAAAGGGGCTGGTGGGATGAGTTCGTGGAGTTCCTGGGCACACTCTCCGAAGTACAGACGCCAGCACATCAAGCTGCCACAATCTGTCAGATTTCTTTAATAGAATTTCAACCTTATCACAAGAGTAGAAAGTTAATGTTTGACTGTTAAAATCTGACAGATTCGGGTAGGTTGACCTGCTGGCGTCTGTACAATCTGTAGAAAACCGACAGGCAGGCAATTTTGCGGCGATGAGTCAAGCCATGGAGCTTGGCATTCACCAATTTTATGTCGCCAACGAGCCTCTTAGCTTTGCGTTCCACTGAGTCAAGAGAGAGTGAGGATTATAGGCTATTCTCTCTCATAGAGGAAGCCAGTGTCCCAACAGTGGAACATTATTTTCTATTTTTGTGGTAATCTCAAATCAGGATGAGAAATTCGTGGCGTACGGGTTTCACATGTGGGTCAACCAAATAATTCATTCGAAAAACCTACCATTTTCATAAGACTTTACAATTGTAGCTTCAAAAATATGAATATGAAATTAAATGAGACCCATTCGTACGTATATTTCTGTTCATAAAACATTCTGGGACAATACGACGTCATGTTATTTTATTCCGTCTCTCTCTGTTTTGTGCGGCGATCCATTTGCGAAAGAGAAAAACACAAATGATCGTACCATTTCTCCGTTGGTATTTATTCGCAGTTACCGATATTTACAATGCAATAAAGCTTACCACAATAAAAATATGGTTGGACGGTAATAATGTGTGCCATAAAAACATTTTATCGTGCCTGATGAACGTGCGTAGTGGCTAATTTGGCTTCTGCTAATTTTGATACATTTCTTGTGTAAATAAGAATTAGATTCTCATTTCTGAACGTAGCGGCTGGCAATAAACATGGAGAATTATTAACGTCTGTTTGTTATAGACTGTTGCTAATGTAATAGTGGAGAGAAAATAAATTACTATTTCACTGACATTTATGACTGCCTCGTTGGTCAAGTGGTTCACTACAGAGCATGAGGTTCCGGGATTAATTTGTGTCGGATAGTCTGGTAGGTACTTTCTTAGTAGTAACCACGGAGTCTGAATCTGTGACCGGTTGATGTCATCCCCTATTATATTATCAACCATTTGCCACCACTGCTGTGATGGCAAACGGTTGATAATACTCTAGCACATAGCTGCTCCATCAACCGTCTGTCCGTCTACAGACATGGCCGGCTCACATTTTTCAAAAAAAAAATTAACCGCCTTCAAAAACAACCACAAAAAGTGTAAAATAACCCACAAAATAACTTTTCTTTCGGAAGTCGGTGGCAAAAAAGAAACCGAAATAACAAAACAAAGCCACCGACTTCCGAAAGAAAAGTTATTTTGTGGGTTATTTTACCCTTATAAGTGGTTGTTTTTGACGGCGGTTAATTTTTTTTTTGAAAAAAGTTTTTTACATTATTCATAACTAATGAATTTTCATTTTATTTCACTGCAACGTTTTGTATATAACAGCTTTGACGCAAATATTTGGACAAAAACTAACGATCAATGGTTTGGCGTGAAACAATGGTTTAGAAAAACATTGACGCGTGCGGACGCATTTACCTACATTGTGACTAACTGGATTGTGTTTCAAATGTGAATAATAAATTCAGCGTTGCTATGATAACTAGGCTATTTATAAAGTTTCCTGCGTTTCATGTTATTTTGAAAATGCTATATAATATCTATGCAAATTCAGTTAATGAATAGGACGAATCTAAAATACGATCCGACAGAATTACAATAGAAATATGAGTGATTTTGTAAAGCCTGATTCACATTTCCGTTAGATGCATCGAGTTAAGACCCTTGGCGCAATTTGTAGGATATTTTATTGAAGAAAATCATCAAAGGCGTCTCCCGTGACCCTCATAGTGTTCCATCTCCTCCTTTGCCCGCATTACTGCTTTGCAGAAAAGGTGACTGCTTCTCATGTCTCCTCCATACCACGGCCTGAACGAGGCCCGGAAGCAAGAGGCCTTAAACCCTTACTTATTCACCCGAAATTTTACCGAAAAAATTTACGGCTCTCACTGAAAATATACTTACTTTAAACAAGTGGTATAAGCAAGCAAGCATGCTGTATATCAAACGAGCACTGCACACCTCACCCCTTTCACATTTCACCATCCATTGGTCAAACTGCGCCCCTTTTGATAAAGTATGAAAATGAAACTTCCACCTTATTTTTTTTCTAAAATTACTATGTCCTTGCTATCAGTCAGGATAAAAAAAGATAGCAATGTCGTGGGAAGACCAAGTGCCACTCGGTTAAATTGGGGATGTTTTTATACCCGTTATAAGTCCGAGTCGGTACTACAATATAGCAGTAAAACAAGTTACACAACTTGTTCCAGGTAATGCGACTATTATTTGAATGAGAAATCTTGTTACGTAACATAATAAGTAATGTAATGCGACAATCCAGACCACAATACATTGTTAAAGCCACTTACAACATACATAAAGATTTTTTATAGGTTTCTCAGAACTTGCTCAAGATTTATGTAGGTATTCATTTTTATTACCACTTACCTACGCGTTGTCTTACGTATACGTTGCGGGATCATCAAATCCTTATTGTGTAACAAAGTCTCTATTACAATCATTAAAGCGGAATATTTCCATCCCGTTTTAAGTTCTTATAATAGTGTTAATGACTGTCAGTTTAAAATCTTACAAGATATCATCTCAAGATATTCATAGTCTAAAGTATTTTAAAGAATGATACTTCTTTGGCCCGGCCCTGCAACTCTTTCATGCTCTTTTAGAGCGTGTTAAGAAAGTAAAATAAGGGTTGTTCCGATAGCTAACAGGAGTATCGGTGAAATGATTTTAATTCACTTAAATCTTTACTTCCCCAAGTTATTATCCCTTAACTTGCACCATTGACAATGTGACCAGACCAAAGCCTTTTACACAATAAGTCAGACCACTAATTATCACAACGAATCACAAATCTGCCCACGACTACAAGAGAAAACCATTATTATACCCGTATACAATAATAAACTTCCTCAAAGGATTCTAACTCCAGGTAACTACTATCTTGGTATAATAGAAACACTGGCGTGCATGCAAATGACTGGAAATCGACTGCATTGTAGGCACTTAGGCAGCTGCAATGTGGCTGTGATCATACCTGGGCGAGATACTAGCTCAGTAGGTAAGTACGTGACTTGTTAAGTAGACCACAGTTCTCTGACCTCATATAAGTCAGTCTTATTAGACTATAATCTTTTGCCTGCGACTTGGCTCGCGTTAATTCGCGATTTGAGAATCATTTCAGACCATATTTGCGGCGCCAACTACTAATATATAACCGTTATTGTGGATTTTCTCGGGAACAATATTTATTTTCGGGATGAAAGGTACGCTATGACTGTCTTTAAAGATCACATTTTTGGTGTGATAATTATTTCACACTAGCTGTCCGGGCAAACTTCGTACCGCCTCAAATTCACCTTTTACCTACCGGTCCAGCCGTTCTCGAGTTTTAGCGAGACTAACGAACAGAAACTAATTTTTATATATTAAAAGAGAAGATAGTCTTTCATTTTCACACAAATCTCTTTAGCTACTTAACTGCCGACGGCAACTTCCACAAACCTAAGTAACGGACACAATGAACCTAGACCCTATAAAACTAACTTTCATTTCCTAAAAGATGACTTCCTTGCAACCACTATTTTCTGTTTGCATAATGAAGGGGCAAACCGCCATTTTGCCTCTCGAAAACTTTCGTGCCGAAACACTTGTCAGTTTCCACGACTTGGCTTGTCCGTTGCCACTTCAATTGCCATTTCTAAGAGCTCTGTCAGCAACTTCGACTCTTTACCGAACTTGTTCCCGGAATTCGTTTCATAAAGAAAATACGGAAATAGTTTTCTATAGGTTCTTGAGAGACTTTGATATTATGCTTTACTGGCTAGAAGTACTTCGAACATCTTTTCAATGTCTTTTGGACGAACTTTACCATGAAACTGAATGATGATAACCAATACTTTTGTCTATTGTACGCACAGCTGAGGAGTGGAATTTCTTGACGGATACAACCTTGGGGTCTTAAAGCCAAGAGTAGATAAAACACTTCTAGGGCATGCGTGCTTGACCGTCGACCACATCGAGATGAGATTTTGGTCAAGAACGACTAACAAAAAACAATTTTAACTTACACTTAAATATAAATTCTTCTTTATATTCTTCTGGATTCTAGTTTCGCGCTCAACGCATTTGGACGTGCACATAAATGCATTATTAAAAATAAATAAATTAACGTGAGCAAAATACTGACCTAGTTTTATAGTGACTCAGAGTGTTTTATGTAAAATAATGGACTGACTACACAAAATTAATTAAAAGTGTTAATCTAAATAATGGAAGGCTTTTTAGCCTTTAATCGGAGCGGGGTGCTGCCGCCCAGCCCTGCGTCTACATCAACAAGACCACCTCAACAACCCAAGCAGATTCAAGAAGAAGGCGTTGAAGCAGTCAGCACTCCGGAGATCCAGAACTGGTTGGGATCTATTGAGCAGTATTTAAATGAGGTCTGTGCTATTGCTTCTGATGGAAAACTTAATTCTGACCAGAAGCTAAGAATTAGCAATCTTTGCCGGAAAGTTGGCCACGGAGTTTCGCAACTGGCTGTTCAATATCAGTCGCTAAAATCAAGAGCCATACAAACCCATACCGCCTTAAACACCATGACCAAAGCTCGAGACCTAGCGGATTGTCTTACAGAGATGAACCGCACCATTCAGGAGTCCTCTGTAAAACAGGAAAATAGTACTACATCTTTTGCTGATATGGTGAAAAAGGGGTCCAGCAGTTTTGTTCGTCCAAACAAAGTTAGCTCTGTTGCAATTTTCCCTTGCGACAACTCAAAGACCAGTGACGAAACCAAGAACATGGTCCAAAACATTATCTGCCCTGGTGACATGAAGCTGAAAGTGCGCGGCGTACGCAAAATCGGGAAGGGAGGTCTAATAATCAGCACTGAAACTAAGGACGACCTAGAAAAACTCAAGCGAACAGTCCAAACTGCTTCGTCAGTGCTGACCGTCGACGAACCTCGAAAGCGCAAACCTCGCATCATAGTTATTGGCGTGCCCACATCAATGGCCGAAAATGAGGTTTTTAAATGTATCTATGAGCAAAATGTAGCCGACAAACTGCCCACTATGTCCCTAGAAACATTTATGACTTCATTAAAGTTAAGCCACAAATCTGGGAGGAAAGACACTGAGCACTGCAATTACATAATAGAAGTTACAACCGTTATTCGCAAAGCCCTCATCACTCAGGAACGATTATTTATTAATTGGACGTCCTGCCCGATACGAGACTTCACACTGGTAACAAGATGTTACAATTGTCACCAGTATGGTCACGCAGCCAAGACGTGCAAGAACGCTACCCCTACGTGTGGACATTGCGGAGAAGTAGGTCACTCAAACAAAGACTGCCCAAAGACAGCCGCTGACCCAAAATGTGCCACATGTTTAAATTTTAAGAAACCAGCCAACCACAAGACGGGAGACGCAGTGTGTCCAGGCAAAATAGCTGCTGAGTATAGATATATAAACTCAGTAGACTATGAAGTGTAACATATTAGTTTATACGAGTAGCTTGGACGTAATATTGATTGTTGTCAATTGGATTTAGAATGTATGACAATATAGGCTAATTAGAAAACTATGTATGTTTAGATTGAATTATTTTAATTTGTAAAAGCAACCTTAAGTAATTATATTTGCGCAGAATTGCCTAATGCATACTGATAATAAACATTTAGTCAGCAAATAATCCGTAACAACGCTGTTATTACTTTAATGCTATGTAGGTTTTAATTTTAGTACTTTAGACTGTTAATTTATTTATAACTATAATAAGAATTATTATATGAACTGTCTAGCCTGAGACACAGGTTTAACCTAGTTCAGGCAAATGTGCAACTGTGCTCTCTTCTAAGTATTAAGATATTTTTGTTGTAAATGTGTTCCTTATTATAAAATAAACGAATTTGAATTTGATAAACGTTTCCAATGAGGAGCTCGTGGCTGAATAATAACAGCCGCACAGGCCAATCTTCCGGGTTAAGCCGCACTTGCCGAGGTTGGTCTGTGGATGTTAAAGTTTCTTCCGTGCCTCAGAAAGCACGTAAAGCCGTTAGTCCCTGCTGTCATTTGTAGATCTTTGACAGTCGTTACTGTTAGTCAGAAGCTCTAAAGTCTGACAACCAGTCTTACCTTGGGGTATCGTATTGCCCAGTTACTGGGTTGTGGAGGTCTGATAGGAAGTCGCTCCATCTAAAATACTGATTTTCAGCTGCATCTGGTTTGACTGGAAGCCCACCCCAATATAGTTGGGAAAAGGCTAGGCAGATGATGACATAAACGTTTCCAAACATCCTTCATAATGTGCACGGTAAATGAGTGGAACATTCTACTCTGTGTTTCTGAAGGAACACATCCCGAATCTCTTCAATGCTACTAGAGTGAACACTGTGAACAGGTCTTTAGTCAGGCAAAGGCATTAATAAATCTTGAAAATGTATGAAACCTCCAGTTTGTTCTAAGATATTATTCTGTAAGCACTCGTGATACCTGCGCCCTCTAGGTATGCAAATTAAGCACACAATTGAACAAAGGCCTTAAATATTAATGCTCAAAATAACCTGTGGACAATTAGAATAACTGTGTTCTATTATGGTTCGCTCAAAATGGAGAAAATAATGAAGACGCATGAGTAATCTTCCAGTCTATTTATTTGAAGTATACTTACTTACTTGAAGTCTTCAGATATTTAAAAAAGCACATTGTAAAAGAAAACGTATCTCATAAAACATCTGCAACGTTTCAGGATTCCAAATCTATAAAGGTTCCCTTACCATCGCTTTTATAAACTTCACAGTGTAAAAAACTGCAAATTATCAAATAATGAAATACCCCATAAAATAGGTAAGTTGAAAGCCCCAAGCGTTAGGTATTATTATCTCGGGGAGGCGAATCCCGGCGCATTGTGTCCCCACCCTTACAATCGCAGACGGAATTATAATTGAGAAACGAAAGCCGTTCTACGCAACGCCATCACAATTAGAACCATTTCAAGGAGGTTGGTTATATCTATATTAAACTTTATATGTACATTACTCATTGTGTTATAGGGTACTGGCGCGCTTGATAAAGATATTTAATTGAAATAGGGAGCTATGTGTGAGATTTGCTGTCATTCTGACTAAGTGGCGTGAATAATCACTTTATTGGACTTGTAAATCGATTGATGCAGAATTGGTTAATGGCAATTTATTGAAACATAAATGGAAGCACTGACGTTCATTATATCATTAGTTATTTTATAGCGAACGCTGTTTCTGATTACTGCGACTTTATGTACTTGCTTGATATTTTATGACTGTTGTTTTGTAACTGTTTTGCCATAGAATCTTGCCCCTAATTGCTAAATAGCATTTCATTTAATTATTTCATTTAACAACGAAATTGTTTTGAATTTGTTACAAAAAAAGCAAATAGCTTTTGATATTCATAGCAAAATTTCGAATTTTTATTACAGTAGTGCACCACAAACATTTTTAATAAATGATATTATTCTCGATAAATATTCGCGATAGAAGAATTTTTTTTCTGTTTTTTTAAATGCTGTGCCATAGCTTTACTGCGGCAGTCCCCAAGTGCCACACGTATTTTTTTTTTGCTATTGATAATCTTCAAACCAAAACAAAAAATTGCTGTTCGACGATAAAACAGGAACCGAATAAACCTTCACATGAATTTATTACCAAGTTTTACTACAGTTATTGCCATAATGTCATATTCTTGCCTGAAAGCGCACACCATTATGCGGTTACATTACCATAAGAGCTCCCAAAGGTATCTAATAAAACCATGAAATTGTGAATCGCGTCTCTCACTTTGAGCAATATTTTCATGGACATTCACTGTTAAGCGACCCTGGAACGTGAAGTTCAATTGAAGGATCACGGTGGATTTTAGTCAGTTTGAGTCCGACTGTCCCTCCCGCTCTAAGGAGGATGGAAGGACTCATATTATGGTGATTTTGCCAACGAAAAAGAATCTTTTCACGTGATTCTGACAGCGCCTTGCATGCGCATTTATAAGTTCCGGAAACTTATAAATAAGTGTCAAAAGAAATATGCGCAGTTTGTTTGTTTGTAGGAAACTATCTCAGTATTGTGTAAATAATCTGAAATCGGAAAACACGTGCAAACAGGCGTTTTCCGGAAATGTTTTCAATAGAAATGATGAAGGCGGATTTTTTTTTGTGATGATAAGTGTTTTAATTTAGAAATTTTACTTTTTAAGAATAAAATGTTGTAGATAAGTCGCTCATAATAGTAACAAAATAATCGGTTTATCGGCCGCTTCTTTTTCTTCTACGATTACTACCTAATGCTGAGTGGTGACTTCCAAATCATTCCTTTCCTGGTCAGTTTTATGTCACGGCTATCAACCACTAAGTACACGTTTGAGAGCAGTAGCGGCAGTAAAACTTCATAATGTAGTTTGTAATTTAAAAATTAAACATACGACACAAAAAATACACATACCTACCAAGAATAGAATCTAAATTCAATGACCCAACAAAACCGAGAAAAAATAGAAGTTACCGAAAATTCCTGGGTCCGTAAAATACATAGAAAACCGTATCAGGGTACCACGCACGAAGTAATTACCCATTTAGATAAATCGTTAAGACGCATAGACTCCGGTTAGGGATGATAAGCCCTAATTACGGTATCAGATAACAACGACGCACTAATGACCTGACGAGAAATCAGAACGCAAGGGAACTGGATTGAAAACCGTTTTGTTGATACGTACCTTTCATTTTGTGAAAAGGGTTTCATGTGGTTAGGTTTGGTCATTATGAATTACATTTATATTCGCAATGCCATTTATTGAGCTTGCAGAGTTGTGTCAACAGGGTACGGTAAGGCCGTGTCCGTGAATGTAACGCAACCGAATTAAAAGGTGCTGCACATTTGCACAACCATCCATTTAAACATATTGCCCGGCGAAATCATCATCTGCCTAGCCTTTTCCCATGGAAGTAGATGCAGCTGAATATCAGTATTTTACATGGAACGACTGCCTATCGGACCTCCACAACCCAGTAACTGGGTAACGATACTCCATGGTAAGACTGGTTGTTATACTTATGAGCTTCTGACTAATAGTAACGACTATCAATAATCTACAAATGACAGCCGAGACCAACGGCTTTACGTGCTTTCCGAGGCACGGAGGGAACTCGTTAAGACAGATGGTCACCCATCCGCAGACCAACCTCGGCAAGTGCGGCTTAACCCGAAAGATCGGCCTGTGTGGCTGTAATTATTTAGCCACGAGCTCCTGTTTTCGCCGAGCAACATATTGCTCAGTGAAAAGTTGGGAATTGTTCATATTATCCGGTCCAAGTGGTAATATGTTTATTTTGGGGTGTTAAAATCATCAAATGAGTTCTCTCGCTGTGGATGAAGTGGAAGGAACTGTCAGACCTTTAATGACTAAAAATTTAGCTTGTCCCTTCAGTAATCCATTGCGTTCCCATTCATTCCATTCGGAATGTATAATTTTTAGTTAGGTTTACTCAGTTCGAAAATTAAGAATTGAAAATGCCGTTTGGCGAGCAAGCTTCCAATACTGCTTGGTTAATCAAGTTGTTCATAAACTAATGTATATTACATCAATCCTCTTATGTAAGACCACTGAATAATTACTAATAGTTACAGCAAAATAACGTAAATTTATGAATGAAATTCTGTAGTTCAAAATAACACTATCAAGAGCTTTATTACTCGGGAAATCTGTAATGAGTTTAATTCTAAGGTATTACAATATAAACAATACAGTTTTCAACTATTGACAAGCCTTCGGAAAGTTAGTTCAATACGAGCCTGAATAATTTGGTCTTAAATTAATCCTACCTCATTTCTTAGAATTCGTAACCTTGGATTTATTCGACACGTCGAAACTTTATATTTCAATCCTTTTGATAAAACCAGGCCGCATTGATTCCAAATTATTTTTTATCCTACTTGAATACGCTTTTATGTGTCGAAAATTCGAGAACTTATATTAAAACAAACTGTATTTGAAATTCGACGCAAAGTCTCTCTATTTTATACTTAATGGAAATAATGATAATAATATAATCTATTATTTCGTGACATCAAAAAGAGCGTGATTTTTCCGCTGGGCGAAAATGGACACTATGTGTAGTCGACAATGCTTTAAATTGATTGAAACAACTGACATAGTTGTAAAGACTTCGTGCCATTGCATTGGTTTGATTTTGACATACTTCAGAGAATATCGAAAGTTGTCTCTCCTGCTCCGTTTATAAGTGAAACTCGAAGTATTTTCATTACGATTCGACTATTTCAAAGCGGACTTTGAATTACCCTATGTGTAGCGGGTTCCAAAGTCGTTTGAAACACAATACTGCTTGAAAAAAGCATTAGAAGTTGATCCAAGTGATTTTTTAATTTATTTTATTCCATGACTGTACAAAATTATCATGTATTTCGATGAAATTTCAACCTTATGGTGTTTTATTGGTATACAAATTACAACAATAAAACAATGTCATCCCATAATAGATATGCAGAAATTCTCTTCAATATTAATTTCCCGTTTTAGTATAAATGCCGTTGCCATTTAACTTCGATGCAAAAATAATAACAAGAATTCTCCTAGAAAACATGTAAAGCGCATCGCTTAAACTTTTAAAGTTATGTTTATTTCATTAATTTTGAATGGTATGAAACGTTTTACTCAAGTACGAGTATAATGAAAACCTCGTTCAAGAAAACATTAAGCGTTTTCTGTGTTACGTTGGTATTCACATTCGCGATGTAATAAAACGTTAGTTACACAATTATGGAACGTAAAACAGGGTGAAATTGAAATGAAATGGGAACGAAATGAAATGGAAATTTCGGTAACGGGTCACTAAAGGCGATGATATTCAACCAATCATTTCGCTAATGAAATCTTTGGAGCATATAAATTAACGTTACACTGGGCTTTGGAATGTCATTATTATTTGTTGTGTCGCGTTTTCTAATACTTGAAAATATTTTAGGGAATTTGTTGAATTATTGGTGGCGGCTTACTACGATTACTTTAATTTTTTTTACGCTTTACGATTTTTAGAGCAATGGTGGACCATTATTTAACGGTATAGGCTCCACTATGATAGCTATACTTGACATACAAATAAAAAAGGATGGTATTTAAAAGTACTTCAATTTCTTCCCATTTCATTTACCTAATTTTGCATGTGTTCTTCCAAATATACTGAATGTGCACCAAAATATGTTCATTAAAATATGTCATAACGAGGTGTAATAAAAAAAAATCTACCTAAGCAGGGTCGACGAAGCCCCGCTTCGCGGGGCTTCTATTTCTGTGTACAAGGTTTAGAGGAACCTAACCAAACTTCGGGGTGTCCCTGAAATCTTGCTAAAGCGAGTTTTAGATTTGGTGCACATTCAATATATTTGGTAAACAAAAAGAATTATTGATGCGCGTTTAAATTTTAGCCAATAAAAAAGAAACTTATTTTATATGACATTAGCATAAATCATACAAAAAAGGGTGTTTGATATGTGAGTTTCTATGTTTGTGAACGCACCCACGATAGAGGAGTGTGGGGCAGAGTTTTATTAAAAAGAAAAAAAAAAACATTTTACATTCACTAACGAAGATTGAACGTACATGGTGGGTTCTTTTACTTGGCAAAATCACCACTTGAGTTCACCCAGGGCAGGACGGGAAGGACGGAGCGCAAGGATGCTTTTTTCTCAACATTATGTACTCGTACATAATGGACGCAATCTTTTGTAATTCAAGTCTGCCTTTATACAAAATAATATGATTTGCACGTATTCACATAAGTAATTATTAATACTCTAACGAGAAAAACCTTTGTAATAAATAATGAAACACAACGTTTGAAACTCAACACCTTCGTTAGCGATAAGTATTTTAATGCTCATTAGGGTGCTAGCTCAATTAATGTGTTTTAAAAATAAACGCATTATCTTTCTTGATTGTAAATGGTTTTACTAGTAACTACTCATAAATAAACATATCAACTTTAAACAGCGTTACTTCATAAAATTATAATATATCAACCAAGAATTGTGAAGAAAAACGTCAAAATAAATAAAAATAGTTGAAAATCCCATTTAAACCCTCGACACAACTCAGTGCCTTTTTAACCGTTAATCTAAATCACTTTGATTCAGGTTCTGTAAAATCGGGTAGCACAAAAAGCTAGCCTATAAAGTAGGTACATGAGCTAGCTACCGATCAGATAAGCCGATAGTGACTCTTCATTGATCGGTGGACTTGGATGGACTACTTTTTAATTGCTTTTAGAGATAAGGACAGCAATATGATGACAGGCCTGTTGGTGTAATGGTTATAGTGACCCTGACTGCTATGCCGGAGGTCGTGGGTTCGATTCCAACCCAGGACAAATGTTTGTGTAATGAGCACGATCATTTGTTCTGTGTCTGGGTGTAATTTATCTATAATATGTATGTATTTAGAAATATATAAGTATGTTTATCAGTTGTCTAGTACCCATAACACAAGCTCTGCTTAGCTTGGGACTAGATGGTCGCGGGATTATTTCCTTACCGTGACCCCGGAACAGAAAGGGCTATTGAAGGACACCGTGGATTTTAGTCAGTAGAAGTCTGACAGTCCCTCCCGCCCTGCCCGGGGTTGGAGGACTCATTTGATGATTTTACCACGCTAAAAAAAAAAAAAAGCTTGGGATAGGTGGCGTTGTGTGATAGTTGTGGAATATTATTATATTATTATTATTATATTCGTTGATACTTTGTTATCATGTTCTTTTTTATTATTTATTCTTTACTTGCTTGTTTGTTGTGTGTACGGGCTCTCAAATAAACGTTTTTTCTTTTCTTTCTTTTCTTTTCTTTTCTTGTAAAGTCTTTTTATTTTAACCGACAAGGGTTTTACGGTTCCGAATTAAGTAATCTGGTAGGACCGACTTAAAAAATCACTGAGAACCCAAAACGCAATGGGTAACTGAAGGATCTGTTTGGTTTTTAGTCTGACAGTCCACCTAGACTTTTTTCAGAGTTACAAATTTTGGTATACATAGCCCTAATGGGTCCAAACAACATAATAAAAAATCATACGTTTATAATAGATTGTTGATTTCGACCTATTTTTTTTTTGAATGCCTTAATGCGATATCCAATTGACCTACAAAGCTCCGGTTGAGCTTATACTCTTATAAATGTGTAAGATTAGCTTTTGACGAAAAATGTTTGGGAGATAGAGAATAGGAAATATTGAGCAGAATCAAAAGAAGTGGTTTTTCATATACTGTATATACAGGGTGATTTTTTAGTCACCATCCAAATTTTAATATATTAATCTTTGGCGAAAATCATTGAATACGTGTTTTTTCTTTTTGTATCAATCAATACAAAATATCGAGATATCACGTCTCAATGTTATCTATAAAAAGTTGATGAATCTGGACACCGCGCTGTGATGTGTCGCTCAGGTGTAGCGGGGCGGGGCGGGGGGTCAGCGGGGTGCGCTCTGTCCGTTTCATGCGTCGGCGAGTGTATATCGACGCTTGAAAGGCAAAAGTTACCAAGCGACATTTTGGGCGATATTGAGTTATATATATCATTGAAATCAGAAAAAAATTCTGCGTCGATTGATCCTACTCTCGTACCGCTAGGAAGACTTTTGCTGTCGCTTGGTAACTTAAAAAAGTTCACATTTTCATCATTTTCGGCGACTAAGCGACCAAAATTTTACCGATTTATGAATAAACTTCACTTGGTAGATACTTTATTTCAAGTTTTAACACTTAGTAACTTTTGCCTTGACTTGAATTAATGCGATTTAACATTAAGTATTTTTTACTTTACGGTATCTGTTGAATGAGCATTGCTTAAGAAATTTTACCTGATTATTATTTTATATTTATCTTCATTTAGGACTTTTTAATACACCTTAATTATGTATTCATTTTCATTTAGTATTTTCTTCCTAAATACAGTGTACTTTAAAACGTAATATAGTACTATTTTTCCTGCCTAAAAAAAAATAATTTTGTCGTTTGGTAATATTGCCGTTTTTTTTACTGTTTTTGTCACTTAGATAACTATTTCCGATATGAAATTTTTACAAAAATCAGTTTATTCCCGTTACACCTACTTTCTTTTGTCGCATGAACGCGTTGCAAATCAGAACATGAATGGCTGTTGGTCAAATAATTTCAATTATTCTTCACTCAACTGTCGCTTAGGCAAACCGCGTGATCGCGCGCATCGCACGTAGTACGTCGCGTAGCTCGAAATATTGATGTATCACCTACTCGTCTTGCCTATCATATATTCGAAAAATATTTAACCGAATTTCATTTTACCTAAAACTTTTCGCCGTATCCCAGCAGTTCCATTTTCTAGTTCCATTATGGAACTACTGGTTTTTTTATACCAGTAGTTCCATGGAACTGGTTTTCTGTTCATGCAATACAAAATAAGTCTCATAAGTTAAATTACAGTTAAATTGTTATGGCAATTCCAATACATGGAATTTACGAAAATTTTGCATTAGTGGACGAGATTAATAAAAGTTCAATCGTAGAAACTGACCAAACGGTATGCTCTAAGTCTTTTATACCCCGCCGTGCAAATAGACCTCAGAAACATTCCGACATCACTCTCAACTTCATGACTGAACGACGCTTATTAAGACTATAGACTTTCGGTGACGCCGAGTCATATAGGCAGATCAATAGACAAATTCAAAATCCTTGCGGCACGGTGATTTCTTTAATACTAACCACATTAAAGAGACGACGACGAAAGTGTTTGCAAGAGATGTATCTATTGGGCAAAGCCAGCTGACAAAGCTGAAACGAGAAGATGCAGATGTATTGAAGGAGGTCGAAAACCTTTATGCACAGCTATAAGCTTCGGTTGCCAAACTTGTTAGCAGCGTGGCCCCAGATCCAAGGGCCAAGCTAACCCGACACTACATTGAAGACATCCTGGGCATTAGCCTTTACGAAATTAGGATGGCCCCTAATCAGCTGAAAATAATAAGGCGCCGAGTAAAGATGGAGTCATTTCAGAGCTTTTGAAAGTGGATGGAAATTGGTGGTTCTTTTCTTTAAGAAGGATGACAACACCTTATTAAAAATTTACTCGCTCTTGAGCCACGTTTATAAGTTGTTTTCGAACAGGGAACATCATCACGAACCGTCTCGACCGCATGTTTGATGACATCCAGCCTTCCAAACAAGCCGGTTTCCGAAGAGGTTACCATAGACCACACACACACGCTGCGGAAAGTTATACAGAACACCGGAGAGTATAACTTGCCCTTATTTGGCGTTTGTGGACTATGAGAAAGACTTTAAATCGGTGGAGATGTGGGCAACTGGGCAGTTCTTGAATCTCTCCAACGATGTCGTATTGACTATCGGTATATCGAAGTGTTTAGGTGCTTAAACAATACCACTATGTCGGCCCGAGTACAGGTGCAGAGTTGGAAGGCGATTCCTTTGAAAAAAACGTAAGACAGGGAAACGTGATGTCATACAGACGTGATAAGTTGTTGACTCGTATATCTACTTGGAACAAACCTAGGCAGGTTGAACTTCAAAAAAGAGGTCAACCGCCGAATTCAACACGGCCGGGTAGCGTTCGGGAAACTGCGTAACATTTCCTCGTCCAGAATACCTCAGTGCCTCACAGTTTTCGGCAGATGTGTGACAACTTATGGCGCCGAAACGTGGTCTCTTACTACGGGCCTCATTAGTAAGCTCAAGGTAGCCTAATGAGCTATGGCGAGGGCTAGGGGCTCGGAGTCCCTCTGCGTGATCGAATCAGAAATGAAAAGATTCGTAGACGAACTAAAGTTGCAGACATAGCTCAGAAAACCAGCAAGTTCAAGTGGCAGTAGGCAGACTACATATCACGCAGAACGATGGCCGATGAGGCCGCAAGGTTCCCGAATGGAGACCACGCCCTAAGGCAACGCTGCTAGGTGGACAGACGATCTGATGAAAATCACAGGATCGCGCTGACTGCAAGCAGCTTCCAACCGGACCTATTGGAAATCTATGGGGGAGGCCTATGTACAGCAGTGGACGTCCTACGGCTGATATGATGATGATGAATTTCATTAAGATATTACAGGATGAATTTTTGAACTGGGCGTTCATTGCCATATACGAAACTATGACAAAAACGTTGAAAGGAGTCTCGAGGCCGATTTTGACTAAAACTAAAACTGCATGATTGGCTTTTAGAAAATTCAATAATTCTGGCAAGGAATCGAACCCGATGGTTTTGGAAAAAAATTACACCCTGTACTATTACACCATTAGATAGTGTTGCTAATAAGGATTAAATTCTGGGAAGTAATCATATACGGCAAACTGATGGACAACATCTATTTTTTTTTAAGTGATAAATCTTCAAGGCAATGACTGTATTCGAATTAGCTTAACCGTTTCCTCTTTGAAATAATGTTTCTTTTATTCAACTCAGTAATTTCGAGTAGCTGAATACAGTGCGATAGTTGACACGTGTCAAATCCAGTGAAACATTGAAAACTGTGATGATGGTGACGAAAAGCTTTAACCAAAAGTTTTTAATTTTGTGTATTAAAACCTAAATTTATTGTTACTTATTCAAAAAAAACCTACACTAACCTTATTTAATTTGTACCATGGTTAAAATTGGCTGTTAGAAAAGTATATTTGTTTTCTATATAGATCATTTTACCTGTAAGTCAAACATGCGCCAATCCAGGATACGTCATCTTGCTTCAAACACAATAATAAAATAATCGGGTTTAGTTAATTTTATCATTAAATTTAGATGTCGGTAAGTAACTTTTGCCTGTTTGTGATTTTTTATAAAATTATTACCAACCGACACTATTTCATAAACTAATGAGAAAATCCATAATCATTAAATGCCAGTTTATTAGGCCTGTAAAATGTATTTAAAATTCGTTGGAATTACGTAATTATGACAAATAGGTGATTTTACACGATTTTTTTTTCAAAAATAAAAACTTTAAAATGCTCTCCTGTAAAGTTGGCTATTTATGTTGCTTGGTAATTTTTGCCTTTCAAGCGTCGATATTATTAACGTTTAGCTTAGAGACCACACAGAGCGGATGAGAAAATGATTTAATATGACAATTTGACGTATCGATTTTTTTTCAAAAATGGGTTTAGTGATTGATACTTAATGCATAGAAAAATTTTGGACGGTGGTAAAAAAGTCACCCTGTATAGGCTAGTATTATGGGAAATAACACATTGTTATTCCGTTATTAACTTTCTGCGGGATAATTTTTGAATTACACGTTGGAGAAGACCCTGGAATTTTCTAGTAATAGAATAAAATCCTACTAATATTATAAATGCGAAAGTTTGTGGAGATGTATATACATACATCCTTTGCTTGAAAGAGTAACAAACATACCTACATACACATACGTGTATGTGTATGTAGGTATGTTTGTTAACTCTTTCACGCAAAAACCACCGAACGGATTTGGCTAAAATTTGGTACACAGATAGTTTATAACCTCGATTAACACATACGATAGTTTGTATCCCGATTTTATGTTCTCGTGGGATAATTTTCGAGTTGTAGTGGGTGAAGCCGCTGGCAACAGCTAGTATTTTACATAAATGTAAAACAAAACATTGTTTAGAACATTCACTCAGTATTCACATTTGTTTTAGCCTGTAATTGGGCTATCCCTATACAAGAGAGCGCTTAAGCGAATTAGATGGAGCTTTCAAAGTCCTTGCTTAAGCTCAAGTGTTCACGTATCGCCGTTAACAGGGTTTTAACGGGATTTACCCATCCATTAAGCTGGTTCTCTCAAACTGACTGCTACTGACTTTACTTAGTACTTTGATCGTCAAAATTTGCTTTATTCGAACTTAGATATAAACTCTAAGTACCTACTTTGGGTCATAGTTTTGATTACTTTAGGCTGAATTTTGATTGGAGTTATGACTTTTTTTTTGATAGATTGGAAACCAATTGTCATTTTGTGAATTAAGTTATGTTGTAAATTCTTATAGAAAGATTGTTTTAAAATTGTTACTTTTTAGTGAAAACCGCCCATTGCAACACCGCATCTCCTTCGTATTTTGCCATAGCAAAAAAAAAGCGGCCAAGTGCGTGTCGGGCCACGCATAGTGTAGGGTTCCGTAGTTGCCCATCAAAATACTTATGCGAATTAACTAAACTGATTCGCTGAATTTAATTTTAAAAAGAAGAATTTTCAAAATCGGTCCAGGAGTCTTTGAGAAATCGGGGAAAATACATAAAAAAAAGACTATGACGAATTTAGAACCTCCCCCTTTTTTTGAAGTAAGTTAAAAATAGTTGACGATAAAAACCTACCTATCCCCAAAAAACATACCGTAAAAACATACCTATTACAGCTGTAAAAATAAAGTTGACAAACTTACATTTGCAGTTGCAGAGCATGTTCTCCGATACATTTTGTTTAGGAAAATATGTTATCCAAGTACATTTTATAAGTTGGTCGACTATTACTCGTAAAGTTGTAAAGCCAACTTAGTCATGATAATTTTCTTTTAAACTTCGTTATATATACTACTATTGTGAATTTTTTCACACCTCCAAACGTAACCGTTTAGCTGGTAGAGGGGGGGACACTCGAGTCAAGCAAAATTTTGCACTTTAAAGCTTAATATTTCACAAACGAATTTTTTTATCAAAAAATTGTTAATGGAAACTATCAATATTTTTTAAAGACCTATTTAATGATACCCCACACTAAGGGGTACGCGAGAAAAAAAAAAAAACATCCCCTCTTTACGTGTACAGGAGCTACCCTAAAAAAAAATATTTTACGAGATTTTATTTTACCACTTTTTCGGCACAACAAATCCGTATATTTACACCAAATTACAGCTGTCTAGTACTGTGCGTCTCTGAGCTAAACTGCGGACAGACGGGCGGACGGACGGACGGACATGGCGAAACTATAAGGGTTCCTTGTTGACTACGGAACCCTAAAAACATGTATTATTAGGTATAGACGCCACCAGGTCAACCTACCCGAATCTGCGAATTTTACCAATCGAATATTAACCTTCCATTATTTTTTTTTTTTTTTTTTTTTTTAGGTGGTAAAATCATCAAATGAGTCCTCCCGCCCTGGGTGGGGCAGAAGGGACTGTCAGACTCTTACTGACTAAAATCCACCCGTGTTCCTTCGGATGCCCTTTACGTTCCGGGGCCACGGTATCCTGGGTTAAGAAAAAACCCGCGACCCCAGCAGGCATTTGGCGCGAAACACGACGCGCCACCGACCCGGGCTTGTTCCTTGGTCGGACGGCGAGCTACCCATTACTCACCGTCCACAAGCCCGCTCCGCCGCTGTGCCCTCTGCTGATCAGAGGGACACGCGTTGGAGCGACCACATATGACAGGCTATTCGCATACGGGCAAAGAGACCCCTTAGGCACTGTGTGCCTAAGGAAGAGTTTTTGCCCGCATCCCAAGGTGCACCGGCCCGAAAAACTGGTCTTCTCCCCGGACGTATCCGAAAGGGAACTCCAGTCCACGGGCGCACGTGGAGGTTTCCTGTCATAGCACCCCAACCTTCCACTATTGTGATAAGGTTGAAAATCTATTAAATAAATTTTACAGACTGAGGTAGGTTGATGTGCTGGCGTCTGTACAAAGCCATTGGTTACAAAATTAAATGAGAATAGATGCATAGTATGGACTGTTAAAAAATGCTTTTACTGATACCTTGATATTTTTATATCTTGTCCTATTAGCAATTAAAAAAAACTTAAAACTGAAACTTTTTTTTAAAGTATCCTACACTGTCCCACTGCTGGGCAATGATCTCCCCCATTACCTTCCACTCTTCCCTTTATGAGGCTTTCTCCGGACAATCCCTCATAATTGCGTCTAGATTGTGACGCCAGCGTTCTCTAGGTCTCCCTCGGCAACGACGCCCATCGCGTAACGAATCTGGCCCACCAATATCTATGGATTCTTTAAGGTTACCTATCATAAGATCGAAAACCGTTTGATCGAATTTCATTTGACCGAAAACTTTTATTTCAACTTCATCGAAGTCACGTTTGCCACTGTTTCAGTTAACCTATTATCTATTCGTTTTTTTTCGTTACTCCAACACATCATTTGGCCGAAAAACTTTTTACCGATGTTACACTTACTCGAAACGACGGTTGTTCGAAGTATTATGTTTCCAAACATTCAGTATACCACTGTTTTAATTGCCATATTTTCATTTTACCAAACGCCTAGAAATTTGTGCACACTAATTATTGGTGATATTAAGCTATTGCATAGCTTCTATCGCGGGCCTTGAGCGCGGGGATCGAATCCAGAAATTCCGTAACGAAAAAACCTCACGCTCATTTAATTAAATTATTAATTTATTAAATTAATTAAATTATTAATAATAACAACAACAACAACAACGACAACGACGACTACGACGACAACGACGACAACGACGACAACGACGACAACGACGACAACGACGACAACGACGACAACGACGACAACGACGACAACGACGACAACGACGACAGCGACGACAACGACGACAACGACGACAACGACGACAACGACGACAACGACGACAACGACGACAACGACGACAACGATGACAACGACGACAACAACAACAACAACAACAACAACAACAACAACGACGACAACAACAACAACGACAACAACAACAACAACAACAACAACAACAAAGTTGATACAAAATGCTATGCAATAGCTTTACCGCGGCAGTCCCCGAGTGCCACACGTCTTTTTTTTTTTTTTGCAGGCGCCATTGAAAATGTAGGTAGACAATACAAAATAATTGTGCAAATGTCATATACGATATAACTCTGACGGGCATTGTATTATTATTAATGACATTTGCTGTTAACTACACAGTTGGACTATAAGGGATGTTCTGGCTAGCACGTGTGTTCGAATCTTCTTGCGCATTTTGTGTGTTTCTTGATACTCTTTTGTGACTTGTTATTGTATTTGGGTTGTTCTTGTGTTTGTAAAAAGGTTTGTATTGTGATACACTTGCATACAGCATACAAACAGACATGCACGCAGCATGCAACGTGCAGCAAACATGCAGCATTCAAGCAAGCATGCAAAATACAACAAGCATTGTTTCTGTCATGGCTCCGGCGCTGCGGGGTTTTGGGTGCCCCCACGCGAGCTTATCGACGCTCACCACCGCAGCTTCGGCTTACTGGCCGGCTTCGCCGGCCAGCCTCAGCCGCGGCGGCGGCCGTTCTAACCACCTGCTCCTCAGCTCGCGGGCCACCCCACCCCTCCGCGCCTACGCGATTTTAAATTACACTCTAGGGGTAGGGCAGACTCTTACTACGTAAAGTCGGCTTTGCAGCATTTCGTTTCCGCCACAAAGTTTTGTAGCGCAATATATTGAATTTTTATAACAGTAATTAAATTTTCGGTAAAACGTTGTTTCGGTATGGTGAAAATATGGCAAATAAATCATTTGGCAACTGATAAAAGTTTAAAAGAGGCTTCGGTCAATAGTAAAAAGTTATTTTGTTAAACGGCGGAACATACTTCGGTAAAATAATACTTATGGCTAATGAAACTTCGATGATCTGAAAATATGTCAAATGATGCATATAGCAAAAGAGATGTCGGCCAATAGTTTTCGGTATAATGAAATTCGAACAAACGAAATTCGGTAAATTGATCGGTTCCCATTCTTTAAACATGGCCCGATACTATAACCGTCTATTATAACGCAACGCAAACCAGAACCAGAAGTTATCGACGTTTACGAGGATAATAATTTCGTTTTAAACTACCCAAAATATCCTTATTGGTAGAAGGCTCCAGTGCATCCAGATTCGAACCAACTTAGATTAAGTGCATTTGAGTTCCAAGTTGTACAAGTACCCACATTTGCCAAGATTGCCCAACATAGTTGTTTGTGTGCGTGAACTTTACTTTATAGAGCGTTCACGTTCGAACTGATCGATGAGCGGACGATCCCCGGGTCTGTGAACGAATTGAAATGTTATTATCTCTAAATTGATTCACGTTTGATCATCTGTTGACGTTTTATTAAATGCAAATACGATGGCTTCGTACGCATATATTGGAGTTTAGGCTTTGTAAATCCATATAAATTAACAGATGGACTCACGGGGGTAGCGCTGTAGCCAAGCTGCCTCTATAAGACGAAGAAGGTGCCTTTAAATGTATTCGTTACTTTTGTATTGTATTTATTTATTGTTTACTAAAAGTAAAACTAAATTCATGTTTATTAATTTGAAAATCTTAAAATTTTGAAGTTTTGAAAACATAGTACTCCTAAAGTTATTATATACTCAATAAAATTATGTAATTATTGTTGGTCTTGGTAAAATAAGCACCAAGACACTGCTTATTTAATCAGAAACCAAGTAATAAGCTATTCATCTTAATTAATAAATGAAATGTACGTATATCAATGATAGGTACACAAGTTGTTTCTAAGTTGGAAACCTCGCCGAAGTTGTTCTCTAATAACATAAATTATTCTATTAGAACATTTAATCATTCATTCGTTATCATTCCATTATAATTTGATCACTAAACCATTACGCTCCGCCCGTCATGCAAAAGAGGCAATATGAAAGCAAAAATATTTTCAAGGGATTTTTATTTTTCCTCGCAATGTAGAATATTTTATGCTCAAACGTTTTGTTTCTAGGCCATCTGAAAGAGTCTACAAATTCACGTGTCCTTTGTCTCAAGGACTAAAACATTCGAGGGAACATTTTCTATTTTATTTGAAAACCATTGTAAGATATCATACAAAAGTAAAGGTACTCAATTGACTGTTCAATCCCAGACTAATCAAACTTTCATTTCAGATATATTTTATGTCATGACTAATATAAATCTGTCACTTATTTGTTGTGCAGACGACTTTTAGATTTAATCAAATCGGAGCTAGATCGATAGATAAAGTTTTTGCATTCGCAACATCAAAATAGTAGGTTTTACAATTTTCGCCGTGAGAAAAAACGTTTATGATATTGGCAGATGTCTAGCTCTAAAAATGATGTACGTTGTTGAGAATCGCGCCCTCCCACCGTCTATTCAATCCTGACTATTTTAGGTCAGGAGTTCCTGACAGGCACTTCGATATAAACAGCCCTAAGAAGTAACAAATCGACCTTTTGACTTGAAAGGAAAGTGGCTTTTTACTCTGTAGAACGCCAATCGCTTTGTTGCGTTTTGTTTCTTTTTTAGAAATTCGGATTTTGTTGAAATTAATCGGAATGATTTTGGTAGCTATCAAAGTTCTAATCTTGGAATGCGAGAGAAGTAAAGATATCGGATTTCTACTTAATCTTTTCATTTCTGGATCTCGGATGGGCCTTTTAGAGAATGTTAATTAATTGTTGTTTAATAAATCTGAAGCTTTACTTGTCCTTAAAGATAAAGCCATTTTCAAGTCTACCCTTTTAGTGTAACTATGTCAAGTGGCTAGACCGAGTCATTTTACACAGAATTACAATCTACTACAGATTGGAATTCTTTATAGCGTTGCACCCTTCATCCTTTATTGTAATTAGTAGATAATTATCTTATGCCAGCAATTCACGATCCGGCTTGCCGCCAAGTTATGTTAAACCTGATGGTGTATAGCTATAAGAAGTAGACTTGTCATATACCCTGATAAGTGATAGCCATACTTATCGGACGTTGCCAACTTGTTCTTAAATTCGATCATGTTTGTTTAGCATGACATTAATTATGGTGTGTCGAAATTCTGTAATTCTGTCAACCGGTCTCATTAAGCAAGTTGCTGGGTTCTGTACCCTGAGGGTGAGAAAGAGGTTAATACACACATATTTAAGGCCAGAAACTACCAAACCGAGTGTCAATCATTGTGGCATTTCCCGTATCTACGATGCGCCGTTTGTTTGTGACAGTTCTGCCAGGCTGCCAACCAACATAACATGAAACGGTCTGTCATGTTTCTTGTTTGATACTACATCATTTTACCTTTTGAAGCTTGGTGTTAATATTTATCATCTCTACATATAACGAGTATTACGTCAAGCGATGAAATCTTGGCACAGTTAAAGTGTAAGTAAAGGAGAGTTTAGAGTAATTCTTTTCAGAATATTGCCTTAAAAATACATAAAATTAATACAAAACAACATTATTACCATGCATTTGATACACATTGTATGTTAAAAGTCGTTCTGAAGATAATTATACAGGGTAAATTTTTCAACTGGGCTTGGACAGCTATTTCCGAAATGAGGAATATCGAAAAATACTGAAAGGATTCTCGAGGCCTATTTTGACGAAAACTGGATTATAGGATTTTTTGAAAAATGAATATCCCTGGCCATAAATCCAATCCGTTGATTTAAGAATTCCCTAGTACGTCTACGTTATGAAAGTCCCTGAATACGGTTTACATGAAACAGAATTTACAAGCTTAACTCCGAATCACTAATGGCTAATGCTCTCAAATCCCTAGGTGAAGGAAAAGTTACTGAACCTACGAAGTAATAGTTGATCTTTAGCTTTAACTTATTTAGCTGTGAGTTAAGTTTGTCCTGAAACCTAAGTTAGTTTGGGAATATTGGAGATAATGGGAATTAATTAAATGAAGGCTTTTGTTACTTTTTTCTTGTTGGTTGTAGTTAAGAAATTGAAAATACTGAGAATAACTTAGTTTTTACAGGTAGTTATATATTCGGGAACAACACTGAACAAAGCAAGAAACGAACCCGCGACAGCCAATCACTTGGCCATAGCGCTGTGAGAAAAAGTAAACACCTTCTCAGATCTTTTAAATCAAAGCAGAACATTTCATCCTCTTAAGTGATACATCACACAACTTATAAAGAAACTTCTCTATAAAAGTAAAAACTATGGTTCTCTATTGTGTGACCTAACTTTTTTATACATAATCTAATGTGACATAATTTTTTTTGTCCTAATCATCATTTGTCCGAATCATAACTTGCCCGAACTTAATACACATAATTTCGAATGCCATAACATTGAAATTCCTAAATACTGTATGTCCTAAATTTGTTTGTCATAAATATTACAATCTATAATATTCAAAATACATAAAACCGATTGCCATAAAATACATAAGTCCTAAAGTTTGTTTTGTTACTGATTACCACCCAATAAGGAATATCGACGGAGCCCCGCTTCGCGGGTCTCCTATTTCTGCGTGCAAGGTTTAAAGTAACCTAACACGATGGCGGGGTCTTTCAGACCCCGCCATCCCCTTCGAACCTAACCTGTCCGTGTCGGGGTGCCCACAAGTCCCGAGCTCGCTTCGCTCGCTCTTGGATCCCAAGATCTTCGGTTTCTAAGCAATTTAATGAAATATCAGTTTTACTATACCTAATTGAACATTCGGAATAATACACATTATGTAATACAATGATTAGGACATATGACTTTATTTCATACAAAATTAGGAGATTCAATTATTATGATACTAGATATTATGCCAGAACAGCTTTAGAAGTGAAGATAATTATGTAAAATAAAATTTAGAACTTTTGATCATTATGCTAACTGAATTTTATACCAAACGTGTTATGGATAATGATTTTCGGACAAACAGTTTTAGGTGACGAAAAGGGATACCGAAAACTATGTATTTCTTTTTCCCTTTCTTTACGGCGTGTAATAATACATCATTAGATGGAAACTTTCTACGTCTCCAGAGAAGTACTGCCGTAGAACATTGTATCGTTGTAAGCTATATTTCACCACCCTGTTTGTTCCCACGTGGAACGTCTCGACAATTTATTTCATAGTGCATTTTGCTAGCATTCTCAAATTACTGCGTTCCTGGTACATTTTATAACTATTTCTTCTTTGTTCGTTAGATTTGATTTAATTGTTCCTTTAAGGTTTTCGTCTCCTTTAAGAGTTTTTGAGTTGAGAATTTGTTTTCTATTCAATGTGGCAACGCCGGGAATTGACACCCTAGACGAGAAATAATGACCTCATAGGTGAAAGGTAGGTCATTCAGAAAGATCAGGTGTCCAGCACCTACATGTAACCTTGTAAATGTAAGGATCGCAGCTTGGTGGCGTTTTGGAGTTTCCACCAACACTTTTATGGAAAAAGTGTTAGTTATAGTCAAATAAAGTCTATTTTTTTTAATGTGAGATGGGTTTGCTCTTGACCTTAGTCTAGGTCAGGAATGACTAAGACAAGGTCGACAGTGAAGCGAGCTTACCCAGAAGAAGCCTGTTCACTCTGAAGAGATTAGGGTTGTACGAGTATGTTGTATTTATATACTATTTTCCGTTTTTTATAATTTCTTAAAAATGGAACCTAATTAAAAAAAATGCAACAATTTTATAGCGGTAACGTTATTTTGTAGACGTTCGCGTCATTATTCTTGCTCCAGACGTTTCTATACAGAGTATATTATGTTAGCTTTAAATTGTGTTTAATGCATCGCTTGCCTCCATTTCCTTGATTAATTGTTTAGAACGCTAGCTATAAGGCTGCTTTTCACACCTGCCTGTCATCCCGCCTTAGATGTTTAACGTGTTCTAAGGGTGTATACGAATGATGACCTGGCAACTTCCAACTTAGCACATTTTCAGACAATAGGGCGAAGCAAACAACACGTATTCTGCAGAAAAACATTGTATAGGCAGAAACTAGAAAGATTGAAGAAAGGGCTATTGATCAGTTTTTTTCGCTTCAAAAAGCTTCTAGCGAAAAACACGTTCGATTTTATAGAAATAACGTTTTATTTATGTTATCAAGTTTGTGTTTACTCGGTTTGAAATTTTATTTTCTATTTGTTATTTTAGATGGGCCCTCGCATTTCAAATTTATTTTAAACCAATATAACTTCAATATCAATATTTTTGCTATATCTGAGATTGTAAGTAATATAATAAGATTTTATGAAAATGTTATTAAATATTAGGCTCTTGAAAATATGTGGGCGTTACACGACTAATAAATGGGATGGTATTTATATAATCATTATTAACATATTACATTCACATTAATTAAGCATTTGATGGGAGGTAATACGAGTATAATTACGCAATATCTATAACGATCATTCAATGTCAGAAAAATAACATCTACAAACTAAGCTGTTATAGGCATTTTCTACAAAAACTCCTTATAAGTTCTTAGTATTTTAGTAGGCGATAAGGCGATATCTCTTTATACAAACAAGCATGACACCGGAATCCTTTGTGTGGAAGATGGCGTTCAAAAATTTAGTGGCCAGTTTGAAGTCCATGCGAGAATTCTATAGAGAATAACTAGGACGCTCGGAAACCAGGATAGATCTAGTGCGAGGAGCACAAAGGCTTGAGTATCTTTAAAGCAGTTTATCTTTACGAAAAAAAAATAAGGCGTGGTTGACGGAGTGACTGAGCAATTGACGGCTGCGCTGTATTTCTCTGCCCCTGCAGCCTCGACATTAGAGATATGTTTGAAAACACACCCACACCTGCACCCATATTGCAGAAGAAATTCTCGAAGTAAAAAAAATACATAAATATAATTGTAATATACCGTCGGCTAAGAGTGTAAACCTGCTAACTCACTTTTACCCAATTTTACAGGAGACAGATAAAACTTAATAAATTTGAATTTTAAAATTTTAGGTTAAAACCAAAAATACAGTTGGTGTATTTTTGGATATTCTACATGACTAGAAACTAATAAAATAGTAAAATTTGGTTTTTAATAAGTTATTAGTGTTTTTGTGACTTATCTGTTTTTTTTTGGTAGCAAATGTTTAATTTTGTGGACATAGCAGGTTTTTCGAAAGATATCCAGAGTAAAATAAATTTAATTGTTTAGTTATTTTTACTTTATTTACAAAACATAACTATATTATAATTTACTATATTAATATTATATATAAACTATAAATAAAAACTGATTGTTTATATGTACAAAAAAAGTTTTTCTTTTTATATAAATTCAAAGGGCGTCAAAGAATACGTCCACATCGCTGCAATGGGAACAGTGCCAAGAACGCTGGCCACATTGCCACGTTGTATGGCAATGCTGATTCGTTGGCATAGGAATAGGCCAGCCCTCTGGTCACTTGAAGAGTCGACTAATAGCCTGGCGATATCCTTAAAAACGTGAGCACTCGGACCCAATGGCCCTAGAGTTTCAACCCTTAATGGCTCAAACACATAGCTACTAGCTAAACCAATGTATTTGCGCCGCTTGAAGTTTTCAGCACCTGCATCAGCAGCGCCAGCACTACACGCTGTACTAGGAAGATGGGATGACGCAAGGGTGTCGACACATGTTGCATCCCACACCACACCACACCTACTCAGCTTCCATGGCATTATGGTCATACCATTTGGTCTGTTCCCATCGTCGCGTGCCAAGCCTCTGGGTTCTAAGACGGCTGGCACCCCGGCGGTGCCAAGAGCACGACGGATTATGTCGTTTAAGCTTGAATGTCGTGCTAACCGACCGGCACTCCTGCTACAGAAATGGCCACGGTGTCCGAGGCAGTCAACTATTTCACCACATTGACAGCGTTGTGTCCCCACAAGGAGCGCCCAAACACAAGTAGCGACCCGGATGGTTGTGTCATCCAGCATAGTACCTGTGTTGGGGACGCTAGCGCCTGAAGCCAAAGGCCCAACTACCACTCACCCACAGCCAGCAGGCGGGCACGCTCCGCAGTATTGGTGGACGTATTATTGAGATTATTCCGGTCAACTTGCTCAGTGACTTATCCCACTGTCTCTGGGAAAACGGGTTCACGGGCCGATCCGTATCTGAGCAAGCCACTTTTGGCTTGTTCAGATACGGATTACGGCTTTGGCACCTTTGCATCGTTAAACACCGAAAAACTATTAGCACCCTCACTACATAACGGGCGCCAAACCTGCTCTCGGGACTAAATAAGTAACTTTCACCCCTTGAATAAAAATGTACTATTGTAATTTATTACGATAAGTACACAGTTTACAGCAGTGCAGTGGTGGCCCAGTGGTATCGGTCCCGACTTACGAGTTGTAGGTCGTGGGTTTGAACCCCGCCAGGCGCATTACTTTGTGTAATTTATTTCATTACCACAGCTCTCAAAATGAAGGAAAACATCGTGAGGAAACCGGCATGTCCTGGAACCAAAAATTCGAAGACATGTGACATCTGCCAACCCGCACTGGGCCCGCGTGGTGGATTACGGCCAACTTTTTTAGAGGATAACAAGTGGATAACCCAAAAAAAAACTTATTTATTGGATACTAGACGTAAAACGAAAATTGAATAGTAATAATAAAGGATTGCCTCTACTATATTCCAACCAAGAAACCTTGAAAAAATCGAGTTAATTGACCGAAAACTAAATTTTTATTGCACGGAAAGTTGTCACGCCGAAAACTCAATACAAAATGGCGTCAATCATGGAGTTAGCCGCGCAATTTCAATTAAGTGTATGTGGCTGTTTTACGCATCACACTTTTTTGCCGATTTTACATTGAGAATGTGTGTAGCTGCTTTTACAGACTGTGTGGCTTAACTTTCTCTTACAGACTGCATCAAAATGTCATTTTTGGTCAAAAGTGGAGTTAGCAGGTTTACACTCTTAGCCGACGATACGTCATAACTTGAGTTCGCTAAAGCGATCGTCAGAACGACCCCCTGTTCAGCTCCACATTTGGCAATTTGGGATCGAGCTGAGGGTACTAGAAAATATACATGGAAAGCAATCAGACTGAATCAGTACCGCATTAGACCATCGAACAAACGCATCATCATTAGAGTAGTTAGCTGAATATTTAAGATGCAGAGGCTGAGATCTGTACCCTTAGCACGAGTTTTCAGTATTTGAAACGTAAACTGGAACTTTGACAATTTCAAATTCAAATGTTCCTTCTTCGCACACCGAAGCGCTGTTCCATTTTTCATATACAAGAAACGCTGTAAATACTGGAAAGACGCTGTAAAGTAAAAGAGTGAACATTCGTGCTAAGGGTACTGTAGGTGGTCGCGGGATTATTTCCTTACCGTGACCCCGGAACATAAAGGGCTATTGAAGGACACCGTGGATTTTAGTCAGTGGAAGTCTGACAGTCCCTCCCGCCCTGCCCGGGGTGGGAGGGCACATTTGATGACTTTACCACGCTAAAAAAAAAAGGGTACTGTACGTAAAATATTTGTATGATCTTACAGCTAGCAGTCCCGTGGTTGTTTGTGTATAAAATTTTGTTAACTCAACCATGATGCAGGTGAAATGTATAGTTTACTATTACTTGTGTTGATGTTAACCTCAGTTACAAGAAAGATTCATGTTCTTCGTTGCTTAATTCTGTGGAGTTTTCAACTTTTTTAATTAACATTGTTATGGTAATGCCAGCTGCAGCGTGGCTTGCTTCGTGTAACTTCGCTCGCCTGACTTTAAATCCTGCTTTGACCTCTCAGTGTTATGTTGAGAGCTAAGTCCTTTCGTAAGCTCAAGTATTTTCGAGTGCATGTTCAATGTGTATACATTGTAAACATTTCTAATGAAGAAATACGCTTGCATTTATATCAATTGCAACATTAAAAGCACTTTTGAATTGAAAAAAAAAACACAGAATGCAGCTACAATCTCTGGTACAAGGCAGGTAATTGCTCGAACTGGTACAAGACATAAGTAATTGCTTAAACTTGTGAAAGTACTGTAGTTGTTATCTTCCTGCTCTCAACCCATTCTGCTTGAAGTTGGCGCAACACCATTTCTTCTTCAACTCTCCCCTGTCAGACATCACGTCGTTTTTAGGTTTCAAACCTCAAAAGTGAAGAACGGAACCCTAGGAACATTTAGTTATACAAAGACATTAAACAAAGTCTCACAACACCAAGTTAAAGAAAAAAGTCCGAGAATCGGGAATATTTTGTCCTTTTAAGGCATGAAAATAATAAATTGAAGTTTTGGATTTTTAAAGTAGTGGTAGAGTGGAGCTTTACGAAGACATACAGAATAAAAAGTCTTGGAAAGTATTGGGACAGGCCTTTGTCAGCATTGGGATAACACAGCCTCTAAAACATATCTGTCAGTCCTTTTTCGCTTCATTATAGCGAAACATTTATTTTGACCATATCACCGCCCAAAAAAATGTAGTAACTTTGAAATTAATGTAGGATGTAGGTATCCTTTTTTTTATCGTGGTAAAATCATCAAATGAGTCCTCCCACCCCGGGCAGGGCGGGAGGGACTGTCAGACTTGTACTGACTAAAATCCACGGTGTCCTTCAATAGCCCTTTATGTTCCGGGGTCACGGTAAGGAAATAAATCCCGCGACCGATGTAGGTATCCTACTAATATTATAAATGCGAAAGTTTGTGAGGATGTATGTGTATGTATATGTAGGTATGTTTGTTACTCTTTCACGCAAAAACCACTGAACGGATTTGGCTAAAATTTGGTACACAGATAGTTTATAACCTTAACACATATGGATAGTTTTTATCCCAAGAGAGAGAGAGATTTTATGTTCCCGTGGGACAATTTTCAAGTTGTAGCAGGTGAAGCCGCTGGCAATAGCTAGTATTAACATAAGGGTATAACTTGCAATTATTTAACTAGTCGGAAACTAACTGTAGCTCTATTGAACAAGTCATGTTTGCATATTGAATAATAATCAAAACTACTATGTTGAACATAAAGTTCCGATTGATCCATTATGGATAAATGTTTGAGTTTCAGTAGAAATACACCGATATTGAAATTATATTCAATTATGTGTTTACAATTTGATTTGTATTTAGCTGCTCATATTATATTCAAATGATTGGGTTTTTTACTTTATAATGCACACAGCAAAAGAGTGGAACTACTTTTTTTTCTTACGTAGTTATTTCATCAAAACTGAGTCCACCCACCCAGAGCAGGATGGGAGGGACTGTCACACTTGTACTGACTAAAATCCACCATGTCCTTCAATAGCCCTTTACTTTCCGGGGCCTCGGTAATGCGATAGTCCCGCGATCCCGACGAGCTTTGGCTCTAAGCGGGGGGCCCCGTCATAGGAATTAACTCACTACGTCCTTGTTCTTGAACGCATACCTACAACCCAAATCACTTCAAAGTTACATTGAATAGGCTTTTTCTAGGTCAGCTCACTCTATCGTATTCTATGCCATGTCTTTCCATCCTAAACATTTATCTGAAAAAGTATTATATTTCCAAAATAAAGGAAATAACTTCACAATACAATGTAAACAAAAAACAAAAGAAACTCCAAAATAAGTTGAGAAAGGCGAAAAGAAAGAATATGTCGGCGCGCCTCATTGCTTTAACCTTCTTAACGAACTCCGAGCACTGGTGAGATGGCCATTAGCTATTACGTCAGTTTATGACAGTGAAGTAAGTTGAACAAGGCACCAATACCACGTACTCGGCGGACGTTATCTTCAAAAGCTTTATTATCTGGACTCAAGTTACGTGAACGTGATGACCAATCCTTCAACATACTTTACCTACGTCCCGCAAGCAGATTACATTACATCCTTCTCTTACATTTGCACGAAGATTCCCAACTAGAATACCTGATAATAGTCGAAAGACTATATCAGAAGTGGGATTTGAAGGATCAATTGGAGGCAGTACTAAACACCGCAAATAAGGCCACAGTGTGAAGAATCATGCTCTGCTTTGCTCCCCATGATCCAGTAAATTTTGACAAAACTGCCAGCTGCATTCAGTTGTTTAAAATAACCCTGGTGATGCAAAAACCGATATTCAAGTGTGATGAAATTTGAGATCAGACCTCAAGAAACGGCTTCCAAAGCAGCTATGTGTGTGTGGAGTCTCGTTGATCGTATTACAAAAGCAGAAAAGTCAGAAGAAATAATTATCGGAATTTGACATATCAGTCTCTTGTCAAAGAAACTCGTCAATTCGGAGAGAGTTCAATTCATACCACATCACTACAAAAACCCAATGATACCGTGTTATATTGAGATATTGCGGAAAAAGTGCCATAATGATGGTGAAGAGTGGGCACTCTACTTGATGAAACCAAGACTTTCGGAGGATCCTGGCACCAACTTCACCACTATTCCTACCGTGGGTGTGAGATCGAAGAGTGTCGCAAACGTAAAGATGGTGTTATAATCACGAAGATGAAAGAAGAAAATACAATCACTAGTTATTCGTATCAAAAACGCGGACATGGCAGGTAACGACAGTAAATGTGCTGAGAGGTGGAGGATCTGCGAGCGCAGACGGTCAAAGGTCAGGTTTGCCACGTCAGTCGGTGAGTCAATTTTATTCCTAAAATTCCTACCGTAAAGGACAAATTAATGAGGTAAACTGCTGGCTTCCCAGTTTTATGTTCTCTTGTACGGATACTTATAACCATGCACATACAAAGGTCAAGCGTCTAGGTTACGACGGGGCATTTGACAAATCATACGAACAAACAATACTGTTTTCCTTAGATGTCGAAAAATGTTCAGAAGTTTATTGGGTAATGCATAATGCGCAAACACTGAATAGCACCTTAGGCGACTAACGTGAAGGTACATTCTATCCCTAAAGTTTCATAACCGTGGTATACTATCGATACAGATATTACCGGAAAACTCAGCGGCAAGTGTGATAGAATAGAACATTCTACTATTATAGTTAACTGGCTGTTGCCGACGGCTCTGCCCGCTGCGGCTCGGGGGTTGTCCCGCGGCAGCATGGGGTCGAGACGGACACCGTTCTGTGTGTTGATCCGGTTTGTGAACTGTCCGCGCGTGTACTGGATTTTATCCGGATTCGTTCGGTGTTTTTGGCATGAGGAAATGATGTTCGTTCAATCCATCCAAGCGGGCTTTCGCGTTTGTAATATCATTATTAGCTGGATATCTCAGAATAATGTCCTCTTACATTATATTCTGACCTCTTACAGGGTATCAACACTCAATGGTTAGTTAGAAGCAACCTGTGCTCTGAGCCTTAACGAAAGCAGTGTACTTTTTCGGTTTCTCCAAGAGAATGATAGTTGATCATGTTAGGTGTTGTATTAGTCGCAAGATTCAAAGAATGTTGCACTAAACACAACATAGACCTACATCATTTATATCAACTGGCTCTGGCAGAGTCAACGGTCAGCTAACGAGGATTACGCGTGTCTTGAAGAAACGAGAATGACTTATGTTGGCAAGGTTCTGAGGGACGAGCTAGACTAGCTACAATTACCCTTAAATCGTAATAAGTCTGGACTCACTGGTTTCACGCTAACAAAAATGGAGTTTGGTATATGTGACACAGTCCTTAGAAATGTCTTGTAAAGCTTGTGAACCTTGTTGCGAGTTGGTCTGGTTGTCATAAGAAGTCGAGCAGCAAATGTTTTTAAATCGGTCAGCTGTTATGAGCAACTGTTAATAGCGGCATTGCTAGAATAAAACCATTTGAACTGGGTGATGTTATTAACAACAAAAAAAAACAATCCAAGCTAACTGAAATGATAAAATCCTTCCTTTTGAAGTCGGTTAAATATCAACAATCATAAATACGGAAAGTTTCAGATAACGGCCGTTGTTGATGTCTTAAATTAGTTTCCGTAGCCTCGATAGATGGCGTTGTACGTTCAGGCTGAAATCCTAAATCGCGTAACGCGATAATGTACAGGCGTTCGTTACAGACTAAAGTTTCAATAGAATGTAACCACTTTAAAATGACTCTGAAAATTATGTGACGTGTTATGTTATGACGTGTGTGAAGGTTTGTAGGACTGGAATGTGGACTGGACAAATATCTACTATCTTGATGAATTACGAGGATGGCGTGTCGGCGATCGATGAAAAAGACATTCATCTTCATCGAATAGTCTTCTGATAATGAGACTATTTCGTTTGTAAGTGAAGTCCTTCACTATCGGATCTGACACGCTCTTGGCCTCAGAACGGTTCCAACATGTTTGTCGAACAGGCTCAGGTATTGAAGTGCGAAGTGTCTTAGATTATAGACTCACGCGTAGCCTATTTCATTGATGTTGTGTAAAGCTGGTTGCAAGGGCCTCGTACGCCCGGACCACGCTTTGGTGATTGGTTGAGGGGGCTCAGCACGCCCCGGGCCAGGAGTGGTAACTGGTTGTAAGGGCTGAGCACGCCCGGGCCACGTTACTTGGGAAAGCCGAAGGGGCCTAGTACGCCCGGGCCACGAGTAATAGCTGGTTGATAGGGCCGAGTACGCCCAGGCCACGCTACGTAAGAATGTCAGAAGGACTTAGCACGTCTACACCTGGTTGAGTGACTGAATGAGAGGACCTACTAGCCCCCCTTGACTTTCCTATTGGTCAGGAAGAGCCGAGCTTATGTTAACGTGTATGACACCTCCCGCACGAGGTCGTGCGATTGTCAGGATTGGCCGTGTCGGCGCGCCTCATTGCTTTAACCTTCTTAACGAACTCCGAGCACTGGTGAGATGGCCATTAGCTATTACGTCAGTTTATGACAGTGAAGTAAGTTGAACAAGGCACCAATACCACGTACTCGGCGGACGTTATCTTCAAAAGCTTTATTATCTGGACTCAAGTTACGTGAACGTGATGACCAATCCTTCAACATACTTTACCTACGTCCCGCAAGCAGATTACATTACATCCTTCTCTTACATTTGCACGAAGATTCCCAACTAGAATACCTGATAATAGTCGAAAGACTATAAATATTTTATTATTTGTTGACTACGTTGAATTTATAGATAGAGTTAAATTATTTATAAACAGGAACACGATTTTTGTGTAAAGAAATATGAATTTTATATAACGCGAGAACCGTTGTCAATTTCAATCATATAACACTATTTTTGTTAAAATAGGAAAGAAATATATGGTTTGGCACATTATATGATATGGGTACTACACAAGATAAATATTTTGATGCCGTTATCTTCAGATCTATTTCGTAAATTATTTAATATTAGACCCATCTTTTCCCCAATATGGATGACGGACAGGTTCTCAGAAAATGGCAAGGTTGAGCAAAGAATTATATTGCAACAGGGAATTTTCACAATTTTCTTTGATGTTTTGTTATTGTTCGAAAAAATGTTACTTTCAAGATCCAGGAATTTTTGCCTATTATAAAAAAACAACAGATAAACAATCTTTTGTTTGAATAGGACGGTATTTTAATTTTGGGAACCAAACGTAATGAGTTTTGAATGCAATCCGCTTGGAATAAGTCCTTTCGTACACAACGCGACGCAAGTCTGAAACCTTACGACTTTGATTTCCGTGCGACGCGTGCCTGAGCACAAACCTTTATGGGTTTGTTTTGAGATAGTCAGATATAAAAGTCGTAAGGTATTCAGGTATTGGACTTCAGTCGTATTGTGTACGAAGGGGCTAAATGTTCCGTAGGCAGTGCGCATGGAGACGTAAGGCAAACCATAAAAAACTAAAATCAAACCTTTTATGTTAAATTAAGAGTCCTTTTAACCAATTATGGAGCCCTTTGTTATGAAACCTTTTTGGAGATCATCATCATCAGCCTATAATGTTCCCACTGCTGGGACACAGGCCTCCTCTCTGTGAGAGGGAGTGGGCCATAATCCATCACGCGGGCCCAGTGCGGGTTGCTAGATATCACATGTCTTCGAAGTTTTGGTTCTATGACATGCCGATTTCCTCACGATGTTTTCCTTAACCGTTTTGAGAGCAGTGGTGATGAAATAAATTACACAAAGTAATGCGCCTTGCGGGGTTCAAACCCACGACCTACAACTCGTAAGTCGAGACCGATACCACTGGGTCACCACTGCTTTTTGGAAATAAAAGGACAAATTTTAAGCTAATTTTAAGATGAATTAAATAATGTTTCTACTGGCAACGACCAGTAGCAGATTCACTCACGTTTGTATCGAAAATTATCTCACGGGTACATCGCACTGGGATAAAAGGTATCCTATGTTACTCCAAAACGGCACGGTTGGCGCAGTGGTTGAGCTATCGACTGCAGCGCAGTGTGTCGCGGGTTCTATACCTGCACGGAACATTTATGTTTATGTGATCTACAAGTAGTTGTTTCGGGTCTGGACGTCTGTGTATGTTTCTGTGTTTGTAAACATAATAATAATAATAATAATGTAAACAACGAGGGTGGGGCAACGTTTTCAAAAAACAAAATAACCTATATCTATCTCTGTTATTTACTACCTCTGTTATTTCATTAATTTAATTCCTTGTTTTAATTTAGTTTTGTTATGTGAAAGAGTAACAAACATTCAATCCATCCCTCCTCACAAACTTTCGCATTTATAATATCTATTTCAAAAGCTTGAAATTCAACGCTCAATGACGCTTCGTTAAAGACTTGGCTGTATAGCTTTGGACAGCAAGTACTATTTAGAACTTCAACAAAACAGATGGGTCATAACTTTGATGAAATTGTAAGATGAAACGCGATAGCTCCGATATTTCTCCCAGAGATGTTGTATTTTATAACAGAAGCCAATTTGAATTTATGTAAAATAAACGTGAAAAATACTGTTCAAATTGATAAGATTTTACATGAAATACTCACATGAACTTTTATTAAATTAACGTTTCACGAAATCAAAGCAAGAATTTCGAGTATTTTTTCAGAAAAATTTATTAAATTTCAAGTGAAATCGAAAATAAACCAAAGAGATCAAATAAAAAGAGTTAAAATAATGGAATAAAAAGCAATCGCGTACATTTAGGTATAGATTTGATACATGGTGCGCATTGTGATTCTCGATTGTCTTTCCTGAATCTATAACGTTACATTACACGCGAATGCTCCCGGTGAGGGAGCGCCTTTAGAGACGGTCATAGACTATTTGTGATGGTGAGCGAAGCCGCGGGCAGCATCTAGTTCTTAATAAACCTACTTCAAATATGAAAAGGTTATGCAATCGAAGCCTATTTGAAATATCCACAGAGTTGGGACTTTAATATCAGTTTTATTGCTCTGACCTGATAACAATTTATTACATTTTTATGAAGGGCCATTCCGTTTACTATGTCTTACTTCGCATTTTTGGGACAAACTATTTATTTCCGTTTTTGAAGACATTTTGTGATATCCAGTGGGCTCGCTTGATGGATTATGGACCATTTCATTTTCCAAGGAGAAGGTTCGCGTCCCAGTAGCAAGGTATTTTTTTTTATAATGCAGTGCTAGCTTTTGCCATCGGCTTCACCCGCATGGGTGAAATCAAATCAAAAATAGGCCTTCAAATTGGGAAAAAGATGTCCTATGAAATATTGCAAGACGGAAGCTCTCTGTGTACAAGACTGAAAAAGTTTCGTATTTAAATTGCCCGATCCGTGCAGTGTGGGCCACGGACTCAGAGTCCAGTTGGCCCCCTAACCACCGATGATAAATTTTTATTCACAAAGCCTATAAAATAAAATTATGTACAATATAATAATTAAATGATTGACTTTTCACTGTCTCTAGACCTCTTAATCTATTTTAAATTAATTTCAAAGTCATTATCTAAAAAGTCACTGCTTCTTATCGTGTTGATGACAATCTATATCGACCCGGTCCAAAATTGGGCAACGAGTTTAGCGCTCTAAGAAACGTCCACCAGCTCCTGTAACGAACAGTCGGCAGGGCACGCAGGGCACAATATTAAGTGCCTCATCGTTTTTGGAGCAGCACCACAATTAAGGTGCTCCCTCACCGCGAGCATTCACCTGTAATATAACTTAAAAGTTCGCGATTTGATGCTCTATAGTCCATTGTCAGGGCCAAGTGGAAGGCAAGAGGTTACGAGGCCGATCACCAACTCGCTGGTCTGACCTAATAAAAAAGGCTACTGAGTCTACCATGGTCCAATGTACTCGGAACGTCTTCAACCGACAAAAATTGAAGCACATCGCTGAAAGAGCAGTCCTCGGGGAAATCAACGACCCACCGAGCATCCCTCCATGTACCTCGTCTGCGCAAACACGACCACTCTGACAAGAGTTTTACGACTGAGAAGTCTATTGTCTTAGACTGTTCGAATCTGTAACGTTACATTACAGATGAATGCTCGCGGTGAGGGAGCGCCCTTACACTCCAAAGCAGAGTTATCAATGAATGTCCACCTGAGCAAAAACTTCGGCCTAAAAAAGTCACTATGTACTTGAAGCTTGGTCTTTGTAGTATTGTTTAGTTAAAGAGAACTACAGTCTAATTCAAATCAGTTTAGAATATGTCCAAGCATTACAAACGATAATAGCAAATACACTGGATGTATGTATGAATGTATGTATAAATTAGTTAAGCAAAGGGTACCGGGCCTTTCGTCTTGCGTTCGAGGAAAGATAATCTTGTTCCTATTGAGATACACAGAGCCTAGTGATGCTGGACTGAGGACTGACATATTGTGAAGCATTCTGTGAAGTACCTTTTGTATTCTGACTTCTTGAATGATTTTGAGTATTAAACTAGAGATGATTTTGACTAGTAAATATAAAAGGTACAAAATTCTAACTAAACCTATTCCTACTTTATTCTAAACGTAAGTAAAGTTTGTTGAAATGTATCAATGATTGTTAGTCTTTCACGCAAAAACTACTGAACGGGTTTGGATGAAATTTAGTACCTACGCAGATAGTTTATAACTTGAATTAGTACATAGAACGTTTAAATCCCGATTTGATGTTCAGAGACGGCATGATCAACTCTGGTACATGGCTAAATCCTCATAGGAAAATGTACAATAATTTACATCTCTACCTAGCCCTCCCTGAAATATAGGCATATTATGAAATTCCCACTGCTGGAAAACAGGCCTTTCTGTTATGGGAAAAAGCCATCCATCACGTGGGCCCAGTGCGGGTTTATCACGCTTATTTCCTTATGGTAGGTATGTTCTTTTAAAACCATAAAAAGAATAAATTGAACTTGTTCTGAAATGTCAATGAAGATTGAAGGTACCTTTATTAGTTACTTTCCTATTCAATTTAATCGTGGAGACTCTTAAACCTTCGAAATTGATTAAAATTTGAAACTGCTGAAAGGGATTTTTCTGCTCTAATAAAAAAAAAGATTTTCGTCCTGTCCTGGAGAATAAGATTATCTTTAAGTGAAAGGTTAAGTGCTCTCAAATCTGATAAGACACAAAAGATATAATTTTAACAAAATAAATCACAAAGAATATCTCAACTCGAAAACGTGGCTAAACAAAGGAATCCTATTCAATTCTTGAGCTGTTTCGAACTTCTTATTCTAATAACCTTCAAACAGCGACTAACAATTTATTCCCGTAATAATATAACACCTTTTTTTTTTTTTTTTTTTTTAGCGTGGTAAAATCATCAAATGAGTCCTCCAACCCCGGGCAGGGCGGGAGGGACTGTCAGACTTTTACTGACTAAAATCCACGGTGTTCTTCAATAGCCCTTTCTGTTCCAGGGTCAGAGGGGGGCCCCGTGTTTATGCTGACGCTCTTTGAGGCGCGCGTGGGACACAACGCGCCGTCGACCCGGGCATGGTCCTTGGTCGGGCAGCGAGTTGCCCTTTACTCGCTGCCCGCATGCCCGCGCCTACGGTGGCCGGAGATCATCTAGCGACGTCCGTCGCCGTGGGCGTCTACTACCGCGGATGGGGCGGAGAGAGGACTCTGTCCTCTCTCGCTCGCGGCCCGCCTCCTCCTTCGCGAGCATTACTGCTTCGCAGAAAGAGGCGACCGCTTCCCACTCCGTCTCGCCCCGCAGCATGGCCGCGACCAATGCTGGGCGCGAGAGGTCTCCGCCTATCGCAGCCGTGAGGACACGTCGGTGCTCCGCCCAAGCTGGGCAGTCTTGCACCGTATGCTCCACCGTGTCCTCCGGGCGATCTTCGCAGTGGTGACACCCAGGCGTCTCCTCCTTTCGCATCAGACACAGGTACCTCCCGAAACTTCCGTGTCCGGTGAGGACCTGCGTCAAGCGGTAGGTCAGGACGCCATGACTTCTCTCCAGCCACTCCTCAAAGAGGGGTCTTACCGCCGCAATTGCGGCGTGCCCGAATAATATAACACCCTAAGCATGCAATTTTATTATTTCTCAGAGGGCCAAAGCCTGCCGGGGTCGCGGGACTTATTTCCTTACCGTGACCCCGGAACATAAAGGGCTATTGAAGGACACCGTGGATTTTAGTCAGTACAAGTCTGACAGTCCCTCCCGCCCTGCCCGGGGTAGGAGGACTCATTTGATGATTTTACCACGATAAAAAAAGCATGCAATTTCCATACAATTCGTCATCCCTTTAGAGATACACAAACATTATATGTATTACAGCCCACTTTGTCTCCCAATCTTTCCATCAAATCAAACTAGACTCTAAATTCTATGCAAAACAATCCATTATTCAGTAAATAACCGCAATAATTTTTAATTCAATGTTCTCTGAATTTTTGTAAGCGCTGGTTAGTGATGTCTTTTAGCGCAAAAACGTCGTTTTATGTAAATGAACTGCTGGTCGAATTACACCCCATGGATCTGTGTGGCGATAAAGCGAAATTAACTATCTTACTGTACCACGGCGAAATAGCAGATGGTCCTGAATGTACTTGAAAAGGACTGTTTAATAATTTAACTGTGTTTAAGATACAGCTTGTATGTGTACTAAAGATTGTACAATATGAGAACACGGAAAACAAGCACGCACTTTGCTATAAAGTAAGATGAAAAATTTGTATAAGATGTTTTAAATAAAACTCTTATTTGGTCAGGCTCTTAAATAGATTTAAAAAATCTAAAAACCCACGTTTTTAAATTTCCTAAAAATAAGAAAATAACCCTACGGGGCTGAGAGAGGGGCCACTCAAAACGTGGGGACGTATATTATTTAATGGATTATTTATGGGATATATTGACATGACGTGTATAGATCGCGGGTGTAACTTGCAAAGATACGCCCCCACGTTTTGAGTGGCCCCTCTCTCAGCCCCGTAGGGTTATTTTCTTATTTTTAGGAAATTTAAAAACGTGGGTTTTTAGATTTTTTAAATCTATTAATTATTTTATTATGTTTATCTTTTTTTTCATATTCCTGACAGCAAACCCTTCGTTTAATACCCATATCATGGGGGTGGATTTTAAATAGCCAATCTGCCATCTTGGATGTCCGCCATGTTGGATTTAAGACACACGATATTTTTTTTCATATTCCTGACAGCAAACCCTTTCATTTGATACCCATATCATGGGGGTGGATTTCAAACAGCCCGTCCGCCATCTTGGGGAGGCCGCCATATTGGATTTGTTATGACGTTTCTTAGCTAGTCATATATTGTCATCAGAACTCAGAGCGTGTGCAAAATTTCAGCCTGCTAGCTTATCGGGAAGTGCCTCAAATTTGAGTTGCAAAAGTCCAACCGGAACGACAAACAAACAAACAAGAAAAGTGAGTTTATAAAAACGTGGGAAAAATAAAACGTCTTAACTAATATGTGAAAAGTTGTTGATAGCTTTGAGCATTCACTTGTAACAGAACATCGAGCTTTCGCCTTTAATTTTGTCGCACTGAACAACGAAGAGCCACGAACATTTTCACGATCTGTCTAGTGAACGCTCTAGTCGAAGGTTGTCAAAAGATTTTTCTTCAATAATGTGGTACTTGACAATTTTACTGGCACGCTAAAACGCTCTTGTTTGTTTATTATTTAATGTAACATTCTCAAGTGAATGCTGTTTCGTCGTTGTGCAGAAATTCCGATTCCTTTTGGATCAGCTCGATTATAAGCCTCCTTTTGTCTTTTGGTCTAAATTGAGGCCATTGAGAAAAATCAATTTAAATAAAAAAGGTGAAAATCGCTAATTGATACCCTTTACAGCATCATGTTTTTTTTTTTAAATTACCCTTTCTTTTGTCCCAGATATTTCAGCGGGCGGCGGCGGCGACACCAGCGAGGAAACAACCACAAGTACCGTTGATTTCGCATTCAATGCCACATCTACCACCGAAAGCGTCGCCCAGCCATACTTCGACAATGCAACCAAGCGGGACTACACCGCGGCTGTTGGTCAGCCGGCGTATCTGCACTGTCGCGTGAAAAACCTTGGAGATCGAGCAGTAAGTGTTATTTTCCATTCTTCTTCTTTGTGGCGCTGGCACGACAATATTTATATTTAGTTAGAACTTCGACACTTCCCTAGCATCGTTCGTGTCAGCGTAGAAATTACTTTAACTTCAGATTTTTGGATTGAGAGGGCCGTGGAGCAAAATAAAACAAAGCGCCAAGATATTGAAGTATACACTTGAAAGCACATGCCTAGTGTCCAGCTCTTAAAATCGTCAATCTATGTAGTTAAGGGTCACACTCCACGCATGCAAAAGACAAATTCCTGGTTGAAAACTAGTAGACTTTGACCAGGTTATATTATGTAGAGTCAACAAGTTGCAACCGCAGTACTCCAGTGCGATCGCTGAGTGGTGTCCTGGGTGCAAGTTCCAGACTTGGAAGGGAATTTATTATGCCATAGGTATTATTACAAAACTTTCAGTAACAACAAAGAGTCTACTGCAAAATGTGGTTTCTCTCTTCAAAAACATCAAACACGGACGTAAAAGCTGTTCTGTGCTACATTTTAGCCTACTGAAAAGCTTGCTAGTAGCTCAATTCGCATTCTGTAACAGCAACATAGCTGTGTCGGTGTACACGACGAGCTGCAGATTAACACCTTGCATAGGATTAGTCGTGCAGGCTTTACGCTAACGCTAAAGCGAGCGTCGGGAGCGTCATCCAGTTTCATTGCGATAATACTAAATTTAACTACCTGCTCGTTAGACAGCTAGATTTCCTGTACTTTGTCGATATTGTGCGGTTTCTCTTTATCCGTATGAGTATAATTGAAAGCACAGGATTTGTGAATTATCAAAAATATATCGTAGAATTTTGAATGAAATGTACGTTTTTTTAAAGTGAAAACTTCTATGAATATGCTAAGAGGTTTTCTTTTGTGGGTATTAAATGAGACAGCCCACAAGTTCGGCTATATAACACTAGTTTGGCTATACTAAGTACAAATTAATCACGATAAGTCATTATCACAAGTTTTATTGTTTTATGAATAAAGAACAGAATTGCTGAATTTTAGGGCGAGGCCCCACTAGTGCGTTGCGCTGCGTTGCGTCGTCTCGCTGCGTCGTTTTCCATTCATTTTTTGTGACATGCCCCATGCGACGACGCGACGCAACGCAGCGCAACGCACTAGTGGGGCCTCGCTACTCTGCAACGCAAGGCCGTCAACAGACAACTAGTAACTTTATCGATTCTATCATCTACGTCTTAAATCAATATGCTTATTTTAGATAATCCAAACTAACATTTATAACTGTCACTCTTAGCAGTTGTAAACATTTATTATAGTTAACTTTTAATTTATTATCTTATCCAATAGCGCAAATCTTTATTCTTCCCAAAAATCAAAATCCTTAAGTCTGCGTTGTTTTACCGAGACAGAAGGCGTCCTTAACGAAAATTAATGTTCTCGACCTCAATCAAGTATCAGTCTACTACTTTTTGTCTGGACCTTAACTACATAAAATATTTATCTAGTTACGAAACCTTAAGTGTTGGCGACTTTTTTGTTTTTTCTTTGAGAGTTTTTTCTTTACTTTTTGTGACACTGACTTTACCCGTGGTAGCGCAAGCGTATTTGGTCGGCAGTGAATCAAGGGAACGTTTAAAATATACCCGTGGCATTCAGGGATAAAATTATGATGGAATGAAGATGAAGGATGATGGAATGTTGATGGATGGAGAACCAGATGAAAGGTAAAGAAAAGATGGAAGAGTAATGTGAAAATAGATATGAATGAAAAAGGGAAATGATGATAATTTAACGTCGGGCAGGGAAGAATGGAAGAACAAACCATGTTGCGATAACGCCAATTAAAATGAGATAAGGACAACAAGATGATGATGACTCATGGATAAGGTAGCATCAAATTGTTAAGTTATAAAATTTCCGAAATAGGGTCAGTTACTACTACTATCCTGCATACTTGTCCAGATAAAAGCCTTCCGTTAAGACCGTCATAACGAACGACAAACTACCATATTATTATTACATTCATCGGTTTCCCGCGCGACTCTTACAATGTCGGTCCACCTGGGGAGGGCTGCTTACGTGCCTAAATGGTTTTTTGTCCACCTAGATAGAAATATTTTTTAGCTTTTGGCGACTAATGAAGTGACCATAGCCATATAATTGGGTTGAGCCTTTCAGATACCTTTACAGTAAAAAAAACGTCATTCATTGCTGTTAGGTTTGAAGAAGTTAAGTTGACAATTCGCATTTATTCTGGAATAGTTGGGCTTAAACTGAGAGTAAGTTCTGGTGGGAGAACCAACACACTGGCGAAGTCATCAAATAAGAGTTTCCGCCCTGGGTAGACAGAAACTGTTAGACTCTTACTGACTAAAATTCCACCGGTTCCTACGGTTACCCTTTGCATTCCAGGACTAGCGGTATCCTGCAAAATAGTCCTGCGACCCTGACAAACGTCTGCTCGTTAGAGCGAACATTACACGTGCCAACAACCTGGGTCTGGTTCTTCATCAAATAACGAGCTAAGTTACAAGAGAAACGGAAACTCCAACTAAAAGTTACCATAATTTTGTTAACTAAATAAAACATCAGCCCTTTCCAATTATTACAGCTACATCTAGCTGGGACAATAAAACATTCTTCTCAACAAAATACACAACCATAAAACCCATTTGTAAAATTAATCTATTCACTTTTATTAGCCCACTCTTTCAGTAAAATAAAGTGGAAATAAAGGTTAGTTAACCTACGAGGAGTCAAAGAGAGTGACGAGAGCAGTTTCAAAATTAGGCGCTTCCCTCCTAAATAAAGTGAGACTGCTTTTGTGAGAGACATTGTGTACCTAAGTAATTACCTACTTTATTGAAAATGTAGCCTTCTGTGTGAAGCAAAACTTTTGAGGAAACGTTCTAGATAAGGGAAGCCATTTATTTTAATGAAAAATGACGACCTTTTTTTACGCTTCACGAAAATGTTCGTGTATATCACCATAACGGTGTACTAACATTTTTACACGGCATTTGGTTGGACAATAAAATGTTTTATGTGCTTTGTGGGTATGATTGATTTTTTTTAGGAGTTTGTGGTTTAATAAAAACAAACACATTGTATTTATAAAAGGTTATACTACACGATTGTTATTATTTGATTTTTCTGTCATATTTTTCTGGGATGCGACCTGAAACAAAAGCTCGGCCTAGTATCGACGCTGTTGCTTTTTTGAAATTGTGAATTTCCTAAATCAAAAGGTTAGTGTTCATTGTTCAAAATGTAAACATTTTTTTAAATAATAAATTATATTTATTAAATAAAGTTATTGTTAATTACATGGCTCCTCAGGGTTAAAAAGCAAAGATCGGTCTGTGGATGGATAACCAAAGGTATCATACGGAATTTCTTGCGTGGCACAGAAAGGACGATGAGGTACTGATCTCGACTGTAACTCGTATTTCTTAGGCAAATGTTACAGGTCTTGTTGTTTAGACCGAACTGAATTATAGAGGTCATTATGCAGTCGTTTCAAGTAAAATACCAGTATTTATTAAAATCAAGTTAGACTTTAAAGCCTACCCCAACATAATTATGTTAACTTTCTTATTATTATTTTTCGTTACGGTACGGACGTGGCCTGTGACGTCATAATTGCGATACAATGCTGGTCATTTAGGAACATTGTTTGCATAGCAATTAAGCGAGCGAAATGTCTTGTTGTGACTCGCTCGCAATTAACATTGGATTGTTTAATGTATGGCCGGTGTAAACAAGACGTCAGAAGTCGTTTGTAAGTTTGTATATAATTAAAAAAAAAAGTGAGAAAATAATAATAAACAGAGACGATATTTATTTTCTCGATGAACTCAAAAAACCTAGTTCAGCGAATTTTTCAATTTTAAATTTGTGTAAACTTAATCTGGTGGCCTACCATGACGTCTTAAAGCGTGAGTTTTTAGGCTGTGAGAAAGAGACAGAGCTATACAAGTTGTCTAGCGCCATCTCGTTCCCTGAGCGGAACCACTCACGGTCTAAGACGTCATGGTAGGCCACCTGGGGGGGTATTACAAGCAAAGTCTTAAAACCAGGATTGTTCCTGCGAGTGAAAGTGACAGAGTCATACAAATCGTCTAGCGCCATTTCGTTCACTCACTGGAACAAGCCTGGTTTTAAGACGTTGTAATACCCCCTCTGATCAGCAATGCTCTTCTCTTTAAATACAGCTTTGTGACGGCATAGCGCTCACGCCACGCCGCGCTGGGACTAAACTTTGCCATTCACTAAGCTACTGACAGCAACACTATCCAATCGTGCAGCGCGAGCGCTCACAGCCCGCGCTGCACGATTGGACGATCCCAAAGCCGTCTCGACGAAGAACTCATCGTAGAGTCCAGCGATGAGATAGATAGAGCATTGCATAGCTGGTCTTAAAGAGAACTCGGTCCAGATTGTAATACTAGGTCCATGCTGACTTTAAACTATGGCACAAATATTTCATAGTAGGTCTATCGATCTGAATAAACATAAATTGTAAAACATAGTAATACTAAGTTGGTAACTTCTGGTAGACGCCCACGACGACAGAATAGATGTCGCCAGACGATCTCCGGCCACCGTAGGTGCGGGCTGTGGGCGGCGAGTAATGAGTGACTCGCTGTCTGACCATGGACAGTTCCCGGGTCGACGGCGCGTTGTGTTCCATACGAGCCTCAAAGAGTGTCAGCATTATGACGGGGCCCCCCCTTTAGAGACCAATGCCTGCTGGGGTCGCGGAACTCACGAATTACCATGACCCCAGAACGTAAACGGCTATTGAAGGACACCGTGGATTTTAGGGTGGGAGGACTCATTTCATGATTTTACCACGCTGAAAAAAACAGTAACTTCGTTACAAATAACACTATACGCATAACCTGAGAGATAAATAGCGAACCAAAATAAAGTCTTCGTGGAACCTTAATCAAAGTTCTGTATTCCCTTTTCAAACATACAATGTTTACGGCATTGTCCTTTTTTACAAAGGAACCATGGCGATAATGTTTCGACAGAACAAATAAATAACACAATTTCAAGGAAAAGTTCTGTTTGTGAAATAAGCAGTTTTTTTCCCTAAAACTAATAGGGCTGGAAATAATCCACGCGAAAGTAAAGGATAGTGTGTGTATACTATGTATACTCGAGTCTTTGTCGTCGCAAAAATTCTCGAGTCGATAGTACGCGGAATTCGTATCAAAGGATATTGTTCTTTGTTATACATTGTTCCGATTTTATATGAGAAAGGGCAGCTCCTTTATTGGAGTAATATTTTTTTCTCGCGGATTCACTTGCATCGTATTTTATATTTTAGGTCGCAATTATATTTTAAAATTCTAGGCCGCCATCTGTTTTTCATATTGATTGGATTAGTAGTTTAGGCGTCAAAAGGTGGGCTGACAGGCAGACAGCGTTACTTTCAAAGTAAAATGTTTAAAAACGTAACTTATGTAAGGAAAATTCATATAGAGCAGGAAGATTTATTTTCAGAGCATTACTGTTATTATTGTTTTACATTCAACCGGTAATTTAACGATATTGAAAATTCATCGTTCCCGTTTCATAAAATTTTCTCTTGCATTGTCTTCTTTGTAGTATTATTTTAATAAAATATCTGGTTCAGTTGTCCTCAAATCAAATAACAATCATTTAACAAAAAGGATCATTAATATGTTATGATGGATGTCGAAAGGTTCAGAAGTCCACTAAAATAAAAACGCTCAATTGCCATGAAATAAACACTGAAAAATGAACAACAAATTATATTTTACAGGCAGAACGATAGACATCAAGTGTAGGTACTCCATTAAAATGTCAGGCCGGCCATATTTCAAAATACGTGATCCATTTTCCACAGATAGCTGCAATATAACGCGATAAAAATGTATAAAATATTAACATACAAAAAAGGGACTGGGAATTTATGTGCCTACCCGGGTCAGTAAGTACTCCTAATAAATAAGAGCAAACAAATACATATTTTTTGTCAGTAGACCTTAAGATATTTTTTATAAAGACACTCTTGTGTCATACAGGGTTTAACGGAATCCCTTTGAGCTGGTTAGTTTGGCGGTTTGGCCACTAAACAGGAGAACTTTCCATCAGGAATATAAGTCTAAAATAGTAAATTGTTATTCTTGTACAAAATATTCTCTGAAGAAATTAGTTTGATGAAACCAATTACTTTTAATTTTAATTTGTTTGTTTTGTGTGAAGTGCGGGCCCTGATACGCAACTGAAAGACACAGTGGTTCTTATTCAATTCTTACAATACTTTCCGCTCCACAGGTAGAGTCATTTGATGTTATTACACAGCAAAAGAAAAAGAAAATACAGGGATTGAGCTTTTTCTTTTCTATGTATGTAGGTTGCTGACGACACCTAACTTCTGGAACAAAACCATCGGCACATCAAAAACATGAGCTGTTGTATTATTCATGGATGTAACTATTTTTTTTTATCGTGGTAAAATCATCAAATGAGCCATCCCGCCCAGGGTGGGACGGGAGGGACCCCGGCAGGAGGATGCAACTACTTGCAGCAGTATTGCTGCAATTTTCATTTAGATTCAAAAGCTTTTTTTACTCTTTTTAGAAGAGTAAAAGAGTCATTTGCCCAAAAAGGGGACATGTTGTTGGCAAAAATCTTATATCTCCTAATCTTTTAAACTTTCGTTAACCTGTAAAAACAAGTCTTCTAACACCTACCGTGCTCAATTTGTAGAAAAACTGTAACACTTAAAAAAATCCTTGAACAGAAATCTTATACATATCTCCTAATCTTTTATATTTTCGTTAATCTGTAAAAATATTTGTCTTTTAACAGCTACCGTACCCAGTTTCTAGAAAAACAGAAACACTTAAAAATCCTTGAACAGAAATTATACTTAGCATTAATTAGGTCTTAAGGTTTCTTCGAATTCGTTCTTAAAAGATTAGCAAGTCAGCAAGATTGTTAGCGAGGCTGAATCTAATATCTTTAAACGAGCAATTCTTGTATATTTATTTATATATAATCAGGATCTCGGAAACGGCTCCAAGGATTTTCATGAAAGTTACAGATTAGGGGTTTTTCGACTCAAGGAATCGATTTATCAAGGTCCCAGGTTCGAGAAAAGCTCGGTTCCCAAGATATAGACATTTTAAAAACCGAGCGAAGTTCGGTCAACCAGATATTGTCCCCTAAAGAGTGCCTTGAAATAGAAAAAGGTCTAAGCTGGGACAGACCAAAATACATCCAGACCCTTATTTAGCCAGCCACAATTGCGTCAACATGATTCTCGTGATGTAATAACTAGTTATTAACCGCAGTTTTGCATGCTTCGATTTCATAAAAGAATAAACTTCAAACATGGTCGTATCTATAGATATTTTCCGGGGTGGGGGGCGCTCCTCCTGGTTCCAAAATCAGAAAATTTAATTTATAAAAAAAATACTATATGCCTAAACTTATTTTTTTAATATCTGGGGTCCGTAGTTGACTAGTCTAGGGTGGGCACGGCCAGCCCAGCATCCCTACCTACGCACGCCCATGACTATAAACATTTATTCTTTGAAAAAATACAATATAATTATGTATAAGAACATTCATGGTGATCGATCAAATGTTGTCTAATCCATAATATAACATTTTTCGGATAAAATGGCTTCCCTCGCATTATATAACTCGCAAATACATATTATTATCCCGTGGGAATGTAATTCTGGGATATGATATCATATTTGTTTATCCAAACTATAATCCTATTTCTTTGCTTAACATCAAGATCCGTTCTAAAGTGACTAAACAGTGAACATCCATATATTCAAATACACAGTGGGCTTCATCAATTGGTTACTCCTGGAACAGACGTAGATGCTATCAAGTCCTTTACAGTACAGTACAGTGCAGTATGGTGTGATGTTGATAGGTATCCACATCGCAACCCTGACCAACCGTACCAACGATAACTAATGAACTGTACCAACGTCCGTCCATACCGTTTTAATAGAAAGTGGAAGAAAAGTGGTAGCCTATAGTGGGAGAAAAAGACCTAACTCGAGCTTGGCATCGCACGTCGGTAGTGGTTCATGTTTTTGTTTTGTAATTTTTATTTTATTTTATTTATTGGGGAAAACTAACAATTACACATTAAAAAAATTACAATAAGATAGAATAAAGACATAATACAAATGTGAAATCAACTACGTTCTCCACAGATACTCAATGAAACAATTTGGTACATAAATTAAGAATAGTGTTAGAGACAGTAAAAAAAGATGAAAGATGAAAATCAACAGTAACAACAAATACAATAAGCAATAGGAATAGCCTAATTTGTGTCCCACTACTGGGCAAAAGCCTCCCCTTTTTCCTTCCAAACCTTGGTTCATGATTACACAGGAGTAAATATAATTTAATCACAACTATTCTCAAAAGGTTAAACATAAATAAAGAAAAGACATGGCAGGTTCTAGAAACAAAAAAAAATCGCAATCAAATCCACCAAAACTCCACAAAATTGTAATCCATGCAGGTGGGCCTGCATGGATTACAATTTACAAGAATACATAGATGAAAGCATTTTTTAATAAATAAAAACCTTTTTTTACGTTTTAAAATCATACAATGACTCCTCCCAACCGGGGCAGGACGCAGTTACGTAGCTAGGCGGGGGCAAAGCGGACCCTAACCCCGGCCTCGCATCTGAAGGGCCCTCGCGCTCAATGAAAATAAAAACATTCTAGAAAACGGCTATGTCAAGTTTGTTAACAATCAGTAAAGCAGTATAACTTAACTTTTACTAAGATTATAATATTATGTGAACTACATTATTAAGTATCATGTAGGTCACACTAATATACATGTGGTGTCAGATGAGAGCCTTAGAGGCCAAAGCTGACACATTTGGTATTGTTAGGTGGCTTGTGGGAACCAAGTCACATATCTTACAAGAAAGGGGCCTCGCCCAAGCAGCGGAGGAAAGTCATATTTTTTGTTGTGAAAGAAAAGGGCCTCGCAGATGCGTCTTGCCCCCTCTTAGACTCGGTTTCGTTACGCCACTGGCAGGACGGGAGGGACTGTCAGACTTGTACTGACTAAAATCCACGGTGTCTTTCAAACGCCCTTTTCTTAATGTGACACTGGAACGCAAAACAAGCAACAGTGGTTCAGTTATTCCATTTCATAAATGAATATAGTAAAATCAACTAATATGGACACTATACGTCAATCCCATATTTTGGTCAAAGGACGTCACGGATGTCAAACAGCCATAAGCTCTGTGTGACCTTCTCGCTTTTAAATAAAAATCTATGGGTTTTTTTACCAATAACTAAGTTTATTATGAAAATACGTGTCGACGCCTTTGTCAAGGCCTTTGTCAAACAAACAGGCGATAGCGAACCGAACCGAATCCTGTCATATAAAAATGCGAAAGCGATCTGATAGTGTATGTGACAGGCTTCAAACAATTCCATACATTACAAACAATAACGCCTCGCTTCGCGTTCGTCACGCCTGTCTGTTTAAACACTAATCCAAGAGATGGCGCTACGCTACCAAAAAGCGTAAACGAGGAATAGAGAATTTCAGCTTGCAGGTGTGGGTTGCATAGCCTAGTTGGTTAAGGCGTCTGGAGTAACTATCCAGAAGACGCGGGTTCGAATCCCACTTGCCATCTAATTTTTCTTTCCTCAAAAAATCATCTTTATGTTTGACAATAGCTTAAAAGAACTGGTCTAAAAGAACTGACTGTCGCTAAACCCCACAAAAACTAAGTACATATGTGTGGTATTTGGCACTAAACAAAAGCTAGCTTGACTGCTTGTGACTTATGACTTCGAACTAATGGGGGAGCCAAAAGAGCGAGATACGAGGCGCGATATCTAGGACTAACCATGGACAATGACCTTTGGGTTGAGAAACACATAGCAGAGTCAGTAAGTCTGTCAACCAGTCCTACCATGGGATATCGTATTACCCAGTTACTGGGTTGTGGAGGTTTGATAGACAGTCGCTACATGTAAATACTGATAGTCCGATGCATCTGAAAGCCGACCCCAATATAGTTAGAAAAAGGCTAGGCAGATGATGATAACATGTTTTTTTTTTAATTTTGTTATTTGTTTTTTTATGTTGTGTGGTCCGGCCTGCCGACTAAACGTTTTTTTCTTTCTTTCACACTTGAACCTAAACATTTTGATAATTGAACAAATATGGCATGCAACAACGAAATTATCACAGATTTCAGTGCCAGTCTAAATTAAGGCCAGGTAATCAGGAATCGACCTGTTTTAGATTCAACAATAAACAATCAAATATTCTTTTTTTCGATCCGAAAAAAATATATGTTGTAGTTCAATGAACTATCTAAATTAATTTGCAGTTGAAAACGCGATATTTATAACTTGCCTTGATCAAAAAAAATCGCGAAAATAGAGATTTTTTTAACGTTTTTTCAGTGGTACTTGAAGTAGACCATGCTTTTGGTCCTAAAAACATATCAATAGATAGGTAATGATGTTTGTCAGAGGAATTTCCGGTTACTTTTTTTCTAAATATTTCTGTTTTTTTTTACCCTTAACTATATAACGACGTGCCCTACGTGCATTGCTTCAGTCGCCCGCGAGGCGTGTCCGAGGTAGGACCTGTGTCGCTTTTGCTGGCTCGCGCCATTCCCCCCGCTAGTGATCGATATAATATACGTAATATCATTTATTTCTGAGTTTTAACCATTTAGTGTAATTTTGTAGCCACGTTAACAGGAAAGCATAAAACGCAACGGTTACATTACAGACACAGTGCATGCGGCATCGAAGTATATTTCTGTCACTGTCGTGTGACAGAGACACCATGATATCTTCGATGTTTCTCTCTTATGGTATCTTTGTCTCTATCTAATCTGCCACATAAACTATACAACACTGCTCTAACAAGTCATACACGAAGTTTTTAGTACTAGGCGATCATAGATATGAAAGAGTTTCTTTGACATTAGCGTAAGTAAACAAACATTTATTTTCACGAAGTTCCTTCATTCATTTTTAAGGGCATTTTTTGACGATCTTACCAGGCAAACATATTACGAAAGATATCATCACGGCGGGCGGTGTTTCAAACTATTTTAGACTTTCAAAACATAAGGGGCAATTTACACTGTCCTAAATTCAGGCTCCGATATTCAGGACGTCCATAATTCAGGAAAGTGTAATTGCATTTAGGACGAGTAGCATCCTAATTAGGACACGATTTAGTACATGCTTTGGCGACTAAGTTTCTTACTCTAAATCATATTCTGATTATCGGATCCTGAATTTAGGACAAGTTATGGCCCCTTATAAATTGTCACGGCCGGCGCGCATCGCTTCACTTCAGTCAGTAAGGCTGCGTTTCCACCAGAGATGTGCGATGGAAATGTGTCGTGCGAGGATGTTTAGCTGTGCTGTAAAAGGTGTGGTTGTTTCCACCAAAGCTGTGCATGAAAATGTGCCTATGAGGATGTGTAGCGTAGCTGTGAAATGTGGCGACGAGGGTGCGGTGTAGTGGGAGTGAAGACACAACACATCCCTCGCAACATATCCCACTTACACATCCCTCGCAACACATCCCTCGTACATATCTCTCGTACACATCCTTCGCAACACATCCCTCTCACACATCCCTCGAACAAATCCCTCGCTTGTTTTGTATGCGCAAAAATCTAGCTCCGCTCAGCCGTTTTCACCAGAGCTGTGCTGACCAAAGCGAGGTAAATGAAGCGATTCTATTGGTTCTTTACAAACACATCCCTAGCTACGCATCCTCGCACATCTCTGGTGGAAACGCAGCCTTATAGTTTGATAGGAGAGTCGTAAAATTTGCATGCATTTGTCCCGATAGTACCAGGATTACATAAAATGTGAAAGATAAAGCTTCGTCCTCTGCTGTATTTTATCAGTACCAATGAAAAATCATGACATAGTTTATGAACAGCTATTTTAAATGTTTACTCAGCGGACCGGGTAGCCGAACGGAAGAACGCCGGGACTGGTAAGCTACGAGGTTCGGGTTCGATCCTTACTTGATATGATATTCTTTTTGCATTACATAAAGATTTGTTATTTGTTTTTTATTTATTTTTTTCTAATAATATGTTACTTTTACTTTTAGTGCACAAGTAACTTGTGCTTTAACTTGGATACACTATTTTTTATTAAATAAATTGAAGAGAGATGAATTTTAAACATGTTTCAAAGAATTTCTCGAAATAAAAATGCATGAAGGTATGCAATAATATGCCCGTGTCGATATCTCCTTGAGACGCTTTGTATTGCGCATTTTTCAAAAGTAAAAAGTTTTTAAATTCCAGCTATGCTTATAAACTGATAGAATGTCACTAACCAGCAAAAGTACTAGGCTAGTATAAGATCAAGGTGGTATGTCTTGCACTTTGACGCCACGTGACACGCAGCGCGGGGATAAGGTAACTCTAAATGGCCTGCCAAAGTACTAGGCTAGAATAAGCTCAAGGTGGTACGTTTTCCAACGGGGTCAGCGAAGTTCATTTGAAAAACGCTGTGATGCCACGTGACAGGAGGGGGGGAAATCACTCTAAATGCCTGCTGCGCTCTAAGATATGCGCCCCTTAACTTGAAATTAGCATAGTAATCCTATTTACATTTGACAGACTGATTTACAATTTCACTTGATGAGAAATGTTGGTGCAGTTACTAAATTCTAACTGTGCGCTATGGTTTCACCAGATCGGTAGATTCCTAATGGGGCATTTACACGGGTCGATTTAGCCGTGCGGGGATAATGGACTGGATTAGAGGGTGACAGAGAAACCAGTTGCAACTTATCTTTTTGGTTGGAATTTTTGTCCTGTACGAGGCCATAAGGTGTTACCTTGTCTGTTTTGAAACTTTGCATGGTTCCCCACACTTTTCTAAAAAGACAGTTTAACCCCAGCGACCGTCTAAAAGATAATGTGACTACTTGACTAGGCAGCAAGTCACCAGGCATGCCGCAATCACGGCGGTAAGGCCCCTCTTTGAGGAGTGGCTGGATAAGGGTCATGGTGTCCTGACCTATCCCATGACGCAGGTCCTCGCGGGCACGGAAGTTTCGGGAAATACCTGTGTCAGATGGGGAAGGAGGAAACGCCTGGGTGTCACCACTGCTGCACTGCAAGGACCGCCCGGAGGACAAGGCCCCCCCCCCCCCCTTTAGAGGGCCAAAGCCTGCCGGGGTCGCGGGACTTATCAAATTACCGTGACCCTGGAACGTAAAGGGCTATTGAAGAACACCGTGGATTTTAGTCAGTACAAGTCTGACAGTCCCTCCCGCTCTACCCTGGGTGGGAAGACTCATTTGATGATATTACCACGCTAAAAAAAAAGAAAGGCAGCAAGTCACTAAAATCGTGGGACCTAACATATTATATTGACTTTTTTTGTCGTGCAGCAAAAACCCGCATGCGGCGGGTGGTTAAATCGACCGTGTAGGTGGTCAGTTGCGGGCAATTGCCCGCCGCATGAGGTGTGTTTTTTTCTGTATCGTTCTGCTAAAATGAACGATTTTTGTCGACTGGTATAAATGGGGTAGCTATTCTGTATTTGCAAGCAATGTGACTGGCGGCTTGACACTCGTCTAAATCCGAGTATTCAACCTTTATAAAAAATCTTCAATGGTTAACAATTTTAGGTAAGATTCATAAAATAAATGAAGGCAAATTGATAATATGAAAATGTAGGCAGGTTTATATTTATAGCTCTGGACAAAACACACAATAGATATATAAATATAATAATAATGAACATAACAGTACAGAATTTAGAAAATGAACACAAAAATATAAAATGCTTCTCAATTAAGAGGAAACAGCAAGGGCTGGAGAATTGAAAAATATGTATTTGTAAAATATATTGCTGTCGCGCAGTGCCCACAACAGAGTTACAGAGCGCGATAGAGACAACAGCAGCTTGGACCGAAAATACCTTATTAAATGGCACAAAATCAACGATTCGTAGTCCCCTAATTACTCCTCCAAAACTTAACCGATTTCACTACTTTTTTCTTTAAAAAATAAAAAAAGGCATTGGCCGTGTTCCTATGTTTTCCTTTTTTTATACATATAATCCCGCCAAATTTGTTTTCTGGATATTTGAACACAGCGAAAAATCTGGCCATTTTTTTAGGATTTTGAATGTTCATAATCCCTTTTAATAATTAATTTATGGAAAAAAGGAAAACATAGAGACATGCCAATAGTGGTCATAGATTTTTAGTAAAAAAATTATTGCTCTACTGGCATTATCCAGGGAGAAAACAGGGGACTACGTTTGTATGGAAAAACGGCCGTGGTGTTTCCTCTTAAGTGCCCACGTAAACAATACGCACTATAATTAATTTTGGTTTATTCCACATTGTTCACCTGGGTGAACAAAGTGGACAACATTGGTGTCCTCAATTCACCTCGGAAAAATATCACCTGAGTGATATCACCCAGGTGAATTGCGGACACCAAAGTCCACTCAATCGCGTAAGGAAAGTCGCTTTTGTTCACCCAGATATTTTTCCGAGGTGAACAAAGTGGACAACTTTGGTGTCCACAATTCACCTGGGTGATATCACTCAGGTGATATTTTTCCGAGGTGAATTGAGGACACCAAGTGGTCCACTTTGTTCACCCAGGTGATATCACCCAGGTGAACAAAGTAGAATAAACCTTAATTTTAATTACTTGAAATTTAATGAGCGGCATGCCTAACAAATACTTTAAAGAAATATTCTTAATTTAAAATCTCGTCACAAATATTATGGTTTTTAACAGTTTAAAAGGTTCATCATCTGAATTACCTTTAAAATCAAAAAAAAAAAAAACAAAATGCAAACGTAGGCCCTTAATTCACTCAAAGTATCTTCGCTTTACATTTTAATTTCGTTGCCTCAGTTCACATAGCTATAGGATATACTCTTTAAAGGAAGCAGAATCTAATCAAGTAGGGAAAAAAGGTCTACATCCGACACTACAACCTCATAATCCCGCACCGTTTAAGGAAAAACGGTTACTCCGTAAGATAATGTAAACGGAATATATGAATATTTTTGTAAGAAGCTTCCATGTACACGATATAGGAACGGATCGCTCAACATCAAAACTGCTAAAGTTTGCACTTTTAAACTTTGGTTTTAAGCTAGTTTGGCTTCAAAAGTGTTCAAAGTCTTAAAATTTTACCGAGGTAACCTATATAAACAGCCCAGATGGCAGTCACAGTCAGTGTGCTACTGAATAGTCTTGAATTCGATTTCCGACTCGAGCAAAGTGTTATTGGGTTTTTGCACCAGAGATTATACTGAATTTTTACTACCTACTGTAGCTGGAGTATAAATTTGTATTTGGCAATAGGCTTCTCTCAACACTTTTACACGTCTTTTCCTTAAACTAGGAGAGGGTCAGTGTTTCGTTCTAACTACTCTGAGAAGAAATAGCCGAAACAAACTCCTCTGAGTTTATTTCGGCTGATCACACTCTCTTTTAAAGTCTAGACTTTTTATATAGATCAGGTTATACGAGGACCATGAAGGTTAGTGTCTCAAATGATCTTTTGAAGAATGAACCACACAGATTCGGGTGGACCTTTTTGCCGAATATCGTGTGGTTCGACTCATAAATCAAAGTGCTCAAGAAGGATATGGGTACTAAATAGGTTCACTTTATCTTATCTTTGAGGATTAGTCTTGATGTAATGTTATGTTTTGTAAGCAGCAAACACGTAGTAAGACTTCATCTCTCGTTACATCAAATCTGCTCGTGTAAGCACTCTTAAACTTGCATTTAAGGCTAGTTTGACTTCGAAAGTAAGTCTTAAAATTTTACCACGGTCAGTAAATAAAATACAAGTCGAGATAAGAGTTGCATTTTATTTTAATGGCAGTCGTTTAGCTGCCTCTGCAGTTCCTTCAGCTGGAAAACTTTTAATAATCTGTTTCTGAGAAAGGTTTTGCTACGGTGTCAATTTCAGAACTTACTTTGTTTGTATGAGGAACAGGGTATAAAGTTCCTTGATAGTTGATCGATAAAGCTTTGTAAAACAGACAGGCGTGGCGAACGCGAAGCGAGGCGTTTTTGTTTGTAATGTATGCAATCATAGAGTACATTTGTATATTATATGTAATTGTTTGAAGCCCGTCACATAGACTATCGGATCGCTTTCGCTTTTCTATGTGACTGGATTCAAACAATTCCATACATTACAAATAAAAACGCTTCGGATCGCATTCGCTTCGCCTGTCTATTTGACAATAGCTTAAGGGAGTAGGTCCTACCACTATTCCTACCATAGGTTGGTTTGATTGTCTGGCTGGCTTTCTCAAATTTTCTAAATATACCTACTCGCGGAGAAACTTATTTGTGCGAAGCAGCATTTTGGTTCTTAGTTTTTCTATTGCTCCATAGATGCCGCTAGTTGTATTTTTGCTTATAATTTAACTGTTCTTAGTTTTTATATTGTTCCATTATTGCCATTACTTATCTCTTTGTTGTTAATTTACTATTCTTAGTTTTTCTATTGCTTCATAGATGCCGCTAGTTGTCTTTTTGTTGATATAATTTAACTGTCCGCAATACTACTTAACTAAGCTTTGTACTTTGCCAATATTTGTGAAAAGGTCCAAGGTCTGCCAAAATCCGTTAAGAAATGTCCAAAATAAATAAGTTGTTAGATTTTCCATTAATGTTTCTAAGAGTCGGGGATTAGGCCGTGTTTTTGGATGAAAAAACCCCTTATTACAGGGCACTTTAACATAACAACTGGTAAAATGTACCTACATATCCCAGTTACTCGATTTCAGGCGTAATGGTACGAGAAATAGTCACCTACGCTGATGATACCGCAATAACTTTTTTCGCAGATTCCTGGTCGGAACTTCAAGTTCAAGCTCAAACAGGTCTTAACTCCACCCTTGACTGGCTTCTGGCTCACACCCTCACACTCAACACAAGCAAAACCAAATTTATCACATTTTCTATTAGCTCAACATCCCAGCCAAAAAATTACTTATCTCTCACTGCTCACACATGTCTCACACATATTACACAGAATTGTAACTGTAGTCAAATAGAGTCTGTCAACAAAATTAAATACTTGGGTGTAATTTTAGATAATACTCTAAACTTTAAATCCCATGTGGAAGCACTGACGGGTAGGGTGCGAAAATTGATATTTATTTTTTAACCGACTTCTAAAAAAGAAGGAGGTTCTCAATTCGGATGTTTGTATTTTTTTTTTTTTTTTTTTTATGTTTGTTCGGGCATAACTCCCTCGTTTAACAACCGATTTGAAAAATTCTTTTTTTGTTGGATAGGGTATACTTCTGGAATGGTCCCATTAAAATTTTATCAAAACCGGACTAGCACTTTTTGAAATATCAACAAAAATCAACAAAAACCTAAAAAGTTTTTAACTTTGTCTACACCGATTACTCCGAGGTTTCTGGTCCGATTTCGATTATTCTTTTTTTGTTCGATACAGTATATCTGCCATTTGGTCCCATAAAATTTTCATTTAGTTTGGTGCAGTAGTTTTTATTTTTGGTAGTTCTCATTGTGTACATACATAATCGGCGTTGTTATTACCGGTGCTATGGATTACAACATTTTAGTGCACATGTAAGAAAATATTATGTATTTGACAATAATTTGGGTTGAATAGTGAAACTAAAAAGGATAAAATAAATAACTTTTTCAAAAAAAAATGTAACCGACTTCAACACAACCACAAAAAGAGGTTCAAAATAACCTACAAAAAATCTTTTCTTTCGAAAGTCGGTGACAAAAAGTCAATGAAATAAAAAATAAAGTCACCGACTTTCGAAAGAAAAGATTTTTTGTAGGTTATTTTGAACCTCTTTTTGTGGTTGTGTTGAAGTCGGTTACATTTTTTTTTGAAAAAGTTATTTATTTATCTTTTTTGATTTTATTTTCTTTTGGTTTGTCTTACTTTAATTATTTAAAATATTGTATTGTACAAAAACACTAAGCAACTGATTTCCACTCTTAGAGGGATACGGCACTGATTCTCTTTACTACAGGCTATTGTATAGCCTATCTAAGAGGACAGTACCCCCACCATTTTTGTAGCATACAAGTGTTCATAATATAAAGTGTAACTGTTTTTAACTGTATTCACTGCAACACCTCTTGTGCAATAAAGTATTTTCATTTCATTTTCATTTCATTTCATGTAATGGCTTACTTACTAATCATTTTGAAGCAGAACCGACTCAATAAACTTTGTTTTAACCCCTTTCATCTCTTACTTCCCCACCAATTGATCGAAAAATTAAATGAGTATGAGAGTCAGTGTCAACTGAAACAAAAATGAACAATCTCCCGAGTACTTCCACCCGGGTGAATCATCTAATATCGCAGGTATTTCATCCTCACAACATAATATATGATGCCTATAATCCTCCAAAGATTAGGTTGCCTAATCCTTCAATATATATAATAGTACACCGACATTTCACTTGCTATACTTAAGTCCCAGTAATCATCACATGAAAGCACGAGGCTAACACACTCACACGTGAGCATACTGTACTGTTTCCGCATTATTATGTTCTATCAAAGTCACAATGCTTGAAGACGAGAACCGTCAAGATATTAAATATCTTATGGATAGCTGTTTGCTAAAATCCCACATAATAATGTCACCTTCATCTATGGAGGAATTTAATATTAAGCTTCCTCTGCGTGACTGTACTTACGATTTTAGAATTCCTGTAATATCGGTGTCGGAAGATTAAGTAAGTGGGTGGCGGGCTTATAATTATTTAACCTGTTTGCAGTAGTGTGGGTGTCATTTTAGATTAGTGGCTGTGTAAAGAAGATGATTAAGTTGTTTTTATTTTTTTCAAAGTGTTTGTTTGTTTGTGAGTAAAAATAAAGACGTCCTACGCACCAAGCACAGCGGAGGACTTTCCCCTACAAAGTGGACAGATCTAATGAAGAACACAGGATTGCGCTGGATGCATGCTGCTTCTAATCAGTTCTATTGAATATCCATAGGGGAGGTCTATGTTCAACTTTACTGTGGATATCCTAAGGCTGCTATGATGATAAAAAATAAAAGACACATAAAGGCGCTCCCTCACCGCGAGCTTTCACCTGTAATGTAACATAAAAGTGCGCTATTTGATGCTCTATTGTCTTCGAATGTGCGAATCTGTAACGTTACATTAACTACAGGTGAATGCTCGCGGTGAGGGAGCGCCGTAACATTTTAGAAATCATAGTAATCATAATTTAATTTAAACAATGTAAATTCTTGAAATAAGTAATGGATGTAATCTGAGTAGTGAGTAGGTTCCGTTTGTCATGAATGTAGTTTCATTTTACAAGATCTTCATTGTAGTTTGTGTCTTCTATTTCCTTCTTAGACTCTATTTTATTTATTTTATACTGCCTTTAACAAGAGAACGTTACAAAATATAGCATAAAGGAGATATGAATATTAGCAAAAGCGAAAAAAGTCATTGGATCAGTATCTATTACAAAAAATAAGTACCTGGAAGTAAGGTACTTATTTGCTGTGATAGATATTTACATTTTTATTTGTTCCTTTAATGTTAATACTTCAGTGAAGTAATTAATAATAACTAAATTATTACATTACCAAATTCATAAAGATAATCTTTAATAATATATAAGGTAAGTGCACAAGGATTTATGTCCCAAATGTATTGCTCCGGTATTCCATGTCCGACACAGCAGGTGGAATACACCCCGTTGTTCCCCAGGCGTTACATGCGATTAGAATTTATTATTAACCTGCAAACTCCTGAAGACAATCCACTAGTTTCCAGGAAATGTTACATTTTAATGAGAAGTACTTTCTGTGAATCTAGCTCTCGTAAGGACCTACTTCACAGTGACTGGTATTTCATGACAACTTCTATTCAGTTATAGTACCGTAAATATTTTATTTAACTTGGCACCTGCAGAATACAATGGAATACTTTCTGTAAATATATAATCAGGTTTCAAGCTTTTCATTTTTGTGCTTGAGTTTTTTTTATTTTTTCTCTGGAGCTTGCTTTTTATTAGCAACAGATGTTCTTAGTGGTAATATCATCAAATAAGTCCTCCCACCCCGTGTGGAGCGCAAGGGACTGTCACACTCTTACTGAATAAAACTTCTTTTGTTCCTTCGGTTGTCCATTACGTTCCATGGCCACGATGGATACCGGATGTCTAAGCAGGATTGTTTGGACAATCTCGCGACCCGCGAAAGAAACACGAGAAATTGAAAGAAAAGGGTGCGTCTCATTTCATATAAAGTTATTTGATATATTTTCATTTCAATAACGTTCACATGATATAATCAACGTGAGATATACCAACGGTTGATATAATTTCTCAACGCATAACGTTCGTGTTACTCTAAAACTCATTTCATATAATTTTATTTTATTTGATATAACGTTTAATTAAGCGAAAATCATTACATTTAACGTTTGAAACATATAATTTAACGTTTAAAATATTTTCTTTGATGACTTTGGCTTATCCTTTGAACTTTGATTGTTTGCCTTCACGATTGCTATTGTTATTAGAAAAATTTGTCGGTCTAGTGATTAGTGACCCTGACTGCTATGCCGGAGGTCGTGGGTTCGATTCCCACCCAGGACAAAATAAATGTTTGTGTGATGAGCACGATCATTTGTTCTGTGTCTGGGTGTAATTTATCTATAATATGTATGTATTTAGAAATATATAAGTATGTTTATCAGTTGTCTAGTACCCATAACACAAGCTCTGCTTAGCTTGGGACTAGATGGCGTTGTGTGATAGTTGTGAGATATTATTTGTGAGATATTATTATTTTGTATCCAAGAGCGAGCGAATCGAGCTCGGGACTTGGGACACCCCGACACGGACAGGTTAGGTTTGAAGGGGATGGCGGGGTCTGAAAGACCCCGCCATCCCCTTTGTGTTAGGTTACTTTAAACCTTGCACCCAGAAATAGGAGCCCCGCAAAGCGGGGAAAACCCGCATGACAGGTAGTAATCAGTTATTTGACCTAGGATGCAAGAGCGAGCGAAGCGAGCTCGGGACATGGGGCACCCCGACACGGACAGGTTAGGTTTGAAGGGGATGGCGGGGTCTGAAAGACCCCGCCATCCCCTTTGTGTTAGGTTACTTTAAACCTTGCACCCAGAAATAGGAGCCCCGCGTAGCGGGGCTCCGTTGAGCCACCATGACAGGTACTAATCAGTTATTTGACCTAGACACGGGGATGACCTGGACACGGGGATGGCGGGGTCTTTCAGACCCCGCCATCCCCTACGTGTTAGGTTACTTTAAACCCTATACGGAGAAATAGGAGCCCGCAAAGCGGGCCTACGTCGAAGATTCATGCCAGGTGGTACTATTAGTTGGTACATCAGTGTTAGATGACTTGCCAGGAAGAAAAAAAAAATAGACCAAATAAGTTTTATGTCTTTTGAGCGGTATACAAAACGATTTTATATTCATTGATTGTTATGCTTATAGAAATTAGTCATTATAAAATTATGTCAATCGTTTATTATATTAACAAATCGTTATATCAAATAAAATTATATATTCAGTTGTTATCTCTTGTAAATTTTAGAGATTTTGTAGTTATATCATATACTAGCTGTGCCCGCGACTTCGTTCGCGTGGATGTCGGAATTCAACAATGTATTTTTTAGTGCGAAGCGCTTAATTCTCGCCACGTTTTTTATAAATCATATCGTTTTCATAATAATCCCTGTATTTAGAATTTATTTTTCAAGAATATTTGAGGTGATTATAATAAACGCCCTCTGTCGTTCGGATTCAGAAGAATTGCTACTGGATTAGAGCACCCATTCTATCTCATTCCATCCCACTCCATCCCCCTCCATCCTACTCCATCCCACTCCATCCCATTCCATCCCACTCAGTCCCACTCCATCCCACTCAATCCCACTCCATCCCACTCCAGCCCATTTCATCCTACTCCATCCCACTACATCCCACTCCATCCTAATCCATCCCACTCCATCCCACTCCATCCCACTGCAACCCACTCCATCCCACTCAGTCCCACTCCATCCTAATCCATCCCACTCAGTCCCACTCCATCCCACTCCAACCCACTACAACCCACTCCAACCCACTCCATCCCACTCCATCCCACTCCATCCCACTCCATCCCACTCCATCTCACTACATCGCACTCCATTCTAATCCATCCCACTTCATCCGATTCTATCCCACTCCATCCCACTCCATCCCACTCCATCCTACTCCATCCCACTTATTCTGTGAGTCTAATAAAAACCTTTTCTTTCTTTCCATTCCATCCCAAACCATCCCTTTCTATTCCATTACACTCTTCTCTACTCTACTCCACTCCATCCCACTCCATCCCACTCCATCCCACTCCATCCCACTCCATCCCACTCCATCCCACTCCATCCCACTCCATCCCACTCCATCCCACTCCATCCCACTCCATCCCACTCCATCCCACTCCATCCCACTCCATCCCTCTCCATCCCACTCCATCCCACTGCATCCCACTCCATCCCACTCCATCCCACTCCATCCTACCCCAACCCACTCCATCCCACTCCAGCCCACTCCATCCCACTACATCCCACTCTATCCTTATCCATCCCACTCCATCCGATTCCATCCCACTCCATCCTACTCCATCCCACTCCATCCCACTCCATCCCACTCCATCCCACTCCATCTCACTACATCGCACTCCATTCTAATCCATCCCACTCCATCCGATTCTATCCCACTCCATCCCACTCCCTCCCACTCCATCCCACTCCATCCTACTCCATACCACTCATTCCCATTCTAGTGTGAGTCTAATAAAAACCTTTTCTTTCTTTCCATTCCATCCCAAACCATCCCATTCTATTCCATTACACTCTACTCTACTCCACTCCAAACCACTCCACTCCACTCCACACCATATTTGAATAGGTATGTAGTTATTCTATTCCAAGCTAGATCGCGCTACTGAACTGCGCGTCTCGGTGTAAACTGACCGTAATTTTACTTCTGGGTCTGGAACACTTTAAATTCAAATATCTTTTGATAGACTTAACCGATTGCAATGAAACAAAAACTAAATTAGTCCTCAAGTTACGCTCGATCGTTGTGTATAAAGGTTATCTACATTGCCTTCGTACATTTTACGTGATGGAGCCACAAATAAACAGACAAACCGACAAACCGACAAACCGACAAACAGACAAACAGACAAACAGACAAAAATTCTAAAAATGCTGGAAATGGGTTCTGTTGGTTGTCCTTCAACACCCTAGCTATTTTTTTTGGATTTTATTTTGATGTACAAAAACGATTTTTCTACAGTTTTATTATATGTATATAGATTACTTACCCGAAAGAAAATAATGTGTTTGAAATGATTATTTTTTTGTTCGATGCAGTTTAATTTCCATTTGGTCCCATAAAAATTTAATCCAATTTAGTTCAGTACTTTTCATTTTGTGAGCATAGCATAGTATGGTGATCTTTATTTTTTGCGTGTTTGTTACGCGGCCAACTGTGGACCGATTTTCAAAATTCTTTTTTTGTTGTACTAGATATTGTTCACCTTATAGAATACTGCAAGTTTCATCAAAATCAGTTTTGCAGTTTTTGAAATAAGGAATTTTATTAGCCTATTGTGTACATGAGCGATATTAATACCAGTGCAACGGATTACATAACTCTAGTGCACTAAGAAACTGTTGTTTTTGACAAGAATTTGGTTTGAATATTTAAACTAAAAAGAGTAAAATAAAAATCTTTAAAAAAAATTGGCAAAAAGACAACGAAATAAAAAAAAAAAAACAAAACCACTGACTTCCGAAAGAAAAGTTATTTTGTAGGTTATTTTACCCTTTTTAGTGGTTGTTTTTGAAGGCGGTTAAATTTTTTAATCCCTAAATAATTCGCCATTTATATTAAACAAATAAAAAACATAAAGTCTCATCTACTTTATTCAAACTGAAATACAAAACCGCCTCTATCTCAACAACGCAAAAACGTCACGTCGTACATCTTAAAAGGAAAACATTTTCCGCCTCTAACGTTCAGCAGTAATGGCTTAGAAGGATGTACTACTCACCGCGATGGTATATTGTTACAAGTACCATCTATCCGCAGCCATAATATAAATAACTTCACTAATTAGTCGCTTCAAGTCATCTACGACGCCATACTATCCGTTATTAGGGAACATTAATTTGATTTATAGTTTGCATGTGCTCCATAAATTCCGGAAAATACTTAGTTAAGTTATTTCATTGGGATGATGTTCTGTTGTCTAATTAATTTTCGTAGTGGTTCCTGGAAGGTGTAAAATTCGGTGGACAAGTAGTAGAGTAACTTAGTAGCAACAGCTTCAGGAATTGTCGTCCAAATCGATTTTAACTAAGTTGTAGGTTATTATTATATTATCTTAGTTATTTCGTAAATCGATTGCTGAATAATTTTGGTAAGCGAAATGTTTTCATTGTTATACTTTTGAGAAAAATATATACGCGCAATATAAGAGATAGACACGTATCTAGACAAGAAGTCTTAAGCGGTTTTTCTGTATGTTATATGCAATTATGCACGCTATATTATACTTTTTAGTTGTATGTGAAGATTCTATACAGCTAAGGAGGTTGATATGCACATTGAAATGACAATGCCAGATCCTGCCCCACCTTTCAGACCAATTTCCAGGAAATATAAATTAATTAAAAATATTAAATGAAAATAAGACCCCTAATTACTTAACTGTTAATCTGCAAGAGTTGCGGATATTTTATCCAATTAAACAGAAACCGCATCTTTTAAAGACATTTAAACATGATTTTAGTTATCACTGATAAAGCACAAATAGAATGCTACATTTGGTATAGTTGGAAACCAACTTTTATTTGGTGGGTCATAGCTCTAAGTAGCAACTGGCATTGTCTTTTATAACACAGTGTTGGAACTCTTTTTCTGGCTGTTTTGAGGTCGGCTTCTAGCCTAGCCGGATGAGCTGAATAGCAGTATTTTACACGGAGCGATTGCATCTAAACTTCAAAACCCCGTTTAACAGATAAATATAACTTTAAATTGTAACAGAATTATTTTTAAATATTGCTAGTTCTATAGTGTGATTATTTTCACTGAAGAAATGAACACAATGACTTAACCCATTTGGCGCTGCTGTACCTTATCAGGTACAGCACTAAAAATGAAGGTAGCTGTTGTTTTTTTATAACAAACATAATTATTTGACTATTGTTGGTAAGAAGACATGCAATGCTAATAATCGATCACTAATATTGGAGGGTAGGTACGTTATAACTGTCAGATCGAGGATTGTAAACTTCGAGTTTTGCGGCGATAACGAGTAAGTAGGATCAGATTTATATTTCTATTATTTATAATAATACATTTGTACTTCAATACATGTTTTTTGGAAGCATATATCCGTGGCTATAAAATAAATATTGAATAAGAAGTTTGAAACTTGTTTTGAAAAAAAAATATGCTCTGGTATATTACTGTACCTGATCGTGTACAACGGCAGAATCCATATACAGAAACGGTTTTGTTTTCCAGATTTTACTACAATGAGTTCCAATCAATTCAATGTGTCTAAAGATTACAATAGCTTAGAAGAAGCAGTAAATGCAATTTTGCGTGATAGTGACAATGAGGCCGAATACGATTTTGCAGTAATACCACCGAAACCTAGCGTTTTGACGGATGAAAAAGAAGGCGCCGACGAGGATATGCTATTAGCATCGTTACCCAAAGATGTAACAGGTAACATAGAGGTATTCGGGTGTAATGCAAATGATTATGACAGCAGTGATAATGAACCTTTAGCTGAAAAAGCAAAAACGAATGCGTCATCAACAACCAAATCAGTCAATTTGGCGAAAATGTGCAATTGATTACTATTTTACTGTGCAAGAAACATCTGATGTGGAAAACAGACAGTGCAAGATGAAAGAACATCTAACAAATCTTACCCCTGTACATTTGAGAAAATATTTGATGAGGATGTGATTAGCTTGATAATTACAAATACTGTGTTATATGCCACGTAAAATAGCAGACACTCATTTCAACTCGACTCGACCGACTTGAAAAAGTTTACAGGAATTATGACCTTGTCTGGATATCGTAAATTACCGCGAGAAGATTTGTACTGGTCCTTAGACGAAGATGTGGGTGTAAAAATCATGTCTACTGCTATGTCAAGACAAAGATTTCGGGACATAAAAAGAAATCTCCATTTCGTGAATAACGACGAAGCTACCAGTACCAGCGACAAAATTTTCAAAGTGCGGCCATTAGCAGATATTCTCATGAAAAAAGAACTTGCAGTGGGGTGTAATGTATGAACACATTTCAATAGACGAATCGATGGTAAAATACTTCGGTCATCATCCTGTGAAACAGTTCATCCGAGGAAAACCTGTGCGATTTGGCTACAAAAATTGGGTAGCAGCGATTTCTTCGGGATATTGCTATGTGTTTCATTTTTACTGTGGAAAATCCACCGAAGCTTCGTCAGATCCCTTAGGTTCAAGAATAGTCAAGACACTACTGCTGGAATTGGGTACTAATCCACTAAACCACCAAGTTTTTTTCGATAACTTTATTCAAGTTATAATCTTTTAGTAGATCTCAAGGCGGAAGGATATCGTGCCACGGGAACGATAAGAGAAAACAGAACAAAGAAATGTCCTTTGAAAGTTGCAAAGACATGAAGAAAGAAGATCGCGCCTCCTATGACTACAGATTTGATATACAAAACGAAATTTTGTAAGTGAGATGGAAGGATAATAGTGTTTGTACTATGGCGACTAATTATGACACTATGGAACCATTGGGGGTTGTAAAACGATGGTCTGCAGCTGTACACCGTGAAAAAATTGATGTCAGTATACCAAAAGTGTTCCAAATACTTATAAGGCTCGCCCTTCTTCCTCGGTGGTACCAAGTTTACCTACAGACGCAGTAGGTCATTTCCCTCAAAAGTTAGAAAAACCACTCCGATGCGTTTTATGTCATGCACGAGTTCGTTTGCAATGCAAAGAGTGCATTAAAACATTATTGTGTTGAAAGACAATGTTTCGAAAAATATCATACGTAATACGTATTTATATAATTTTTATTTATTTTATTTTTTTGTACTTTTTCGTTCTTTTGATTTGTAACAATATAACAATAAACATTTCATCAATATATTATGGTTAATTTCATTTTGGCGGTTAATGGGTTAAATTTAATTAACAATTATTTTTCAAATTGTTCTACCACCCAACTTTTTTTTTTCTTAGCAACCTCTGTCGCAAGACGGGTATCACGAGTGGGGGTAGCTCGAGGCCAAGAGGTCAATTCGAAGATTTGTGAGTCAGTTTAATGGGGTAACAAGATAAGTTATAGCTCCTGCCAAGTTTCTGAACACGAAAAGTTTATTTTATTTTTCGCAATTTTATAAGACAAGCAGATTGATCCAATGCAGCAAGTATAAGATAAACGTTTTCCTTTATTATAAAAGAGATGCTTGTTGATATATAATAACAGGCGAACGGGTCGATCTTTAAATGTTAAGCACAGCTTGATCTGTCGGCGCCCCCCTTAGAGGGCCAAAGCCTGCCGGGGTCGCGGGACCGTCTTATCAGGTAACCGCGGCCTTGGAACGTAAAGGGCTATTGAAGGACACCGTGGATTTTAGTCAGTACAAATCTGACAGTTCCTCCCATTCTGCCCTGGGTGGGAGGACTTTTTGGATGATTTACCATGTAATAAAAAAAAGCACGGCTTGATAAAGTTAGTCCATGGATCCATTATAGTATTAATTCTTTCCGAGTTTTCTCTTTAGATAAAAGTCTCGGCTTCTAATTGTAGATCATCAACAGTCTTTACAGGTACTCAGTGGCCTGAAAATCTGACTAGTCTCAACAAGGAATACCTTTCATACTATATTACTGAGATAATGGGTTGTGGAGGTACAAAATGGAACGACAACCATGTAAAACACTGACCGTGGTACCACAAAAACATTTAAACGTCTGTTGAACACTTGTCTAAAAAAATGTCAGATTATAACGTTGAAATAAGGTCCGTTTTGCAGTCACAGTTATTTTAGACAAGTGTTCAACAGATGTTTAAGTTTTTGTAGTAAGGCTGAGAACGTTTTAGTTGTACCCAGTAAGACTAAAATCTGACCCCAAAATAGTTGTAAAATGGCTAGGTAGATGACCAAGTCTGTTAGGCTAGAAAGACAGATGTGCTAAATTCCTGAATGAATAAACAATAGGTAACCTAGTAGAGCGTGTCTACCGCGAATGCTCTCAACGAAAATAGCCGTGGCATTGACACAGATAGAAAGAACAAGAGTTAAGTAAGAGTAGTTTGTATTTCAACTGAAAGTTTTTGGCTATATTTTTGTAATAGTCAGAGGAATGATATATCGGTTTATTCTTCTGCCAAATATCGATTTATTAATGTAAAACATATTTGGAAAACTAAATAACTCGCATATATAAACATATAATTAATGTTATGAGTTTGCAAGTGTTTGTAATCGCACCATATACGAGTTTAGTTCCTGTTGTATTTGTAATAAATAGTGTATACAAGGTTCATATTCGATAGGAAAAATTTCGTAGATCGAGGTAATAGTTTGATATACTGGCGTCTGTACTAAATATGAACTGACCAAGCATAGTGGAGTGGACCCACATTTCTTCAGTTATATTGAAGTGATCCGCAACATCTATACTTTTTTTTAAGTTCAATAATTAATAAAATGAGAAAAGCCTCGAGCAACAGCTAATAATAATTAAATCCTTTTTCGGCAAAATCAACAGACTTCTACAAAATTTAATCTTAAATATTGACGCAAATATTTGATCAACAAAATAATAATCTATTTACAAATATCATAAAGTTTAATATCAAAGCTCATACTCAACGGATATCATTATTTACAGATTAGCTTTGAGAAATGCGTCATAAAATTTGAAACATGTTAAAAATAAACCGTTAACGTTTCGCTGATACCAGCTAAGGGTGTCGTTTATTTAGAATTTAACAACATTTTGACGGTCGATAGCGTCCTATGCCCACAGAGTTATGTAAATACCCGCTCAACTGTAAAACGTTTCGGAAAGGATCGTGTTCCGTGTTCACAACTTGTTCGTTCTTTTTCCAGAAACATACACAATTTATTTTAACAAAATATTATTATGAGAGTCTTCATAAATATTAACAGTAAATTAGTATTCCGCTAAGATTAAGGATGCTTTTCCTCCTAAGATGCTATGCTACGTTGCTCTGGATTGGCTTGTAGCCATTTAGGCTCATCCAAACATGGCATAGCTCGAACTATATACGTCTTCTTTGCACAGCCGCCTTGAAGCGACGCAACTACATAGCACATCTTACTCGCACCGCTTCATAGTTTAGCATCAGTGGAAGCGGTCACGTGGTTCCGTAGCTTAGTTTACACATTATTGCATCACAGCTGCATAGCACATTTTGTGGGGAAAGGCACCCTAATTCTCATTCATTCTGGAAAGGCACCCTAAATCATTAAGTCGAGGCTACAATCAATAATTCTATCAATGTGTCAAAAATCACAAAGTCCACATATTGGCGGTTAAAGAGATTTTTTTTATATAAAGGCTGTCCAGATGACGAATTTGGACTCCTTCCTAATAGAGGAGATTGGAATGAAAGGAGGAAGTCTTTTACTCAACTGTGAAATGAAAAAGAACAAAAAAGATCCAATATCCCTGCGCTTAACTTGAGAATCCAAACATTTAAGAACCCCATGCTCACTAAAGAAATCAACGAAAGTTTCCAACCTTGGAATGAAAAACTATAACACTATTGACCATGAAATGAAAAGATTTATAACACTATTGATACTCTTAATAACTCAAAATCATAATTCCACAAGCAATAAATTACATAGTAAAACCAACGAAACAATTTCGGTAAAACTTGGCCGCACAATACAGTCATAACTTTGGAACACAGTTACCGTAAAAATTGGGTAAACGTGGCAAAGTCTCTATTTGTCGGAGGCACGCGACGTTAAGCACATCACGCCTGTAAAGGTACGAAAAGCTAGTGCGATGTTACAAGTTAAGCTTACTGAAATATAGTTGCGATGTTACAAGTTACGCTAAATAAATGACAGCGAGCAATGTATCTAGAAGTGGTAAGTAATCGTCAGTGGATGATGTATCTGAAGCGGTCAATGTATCTGATAGCAGTCAGTGTACCTGGCAGTGGTCAAATTATCGTCATGGTGAATTATGGTCGAATTATGGTAATGGCAATACGTAAATCATTGACTGATCTCGTCGTCGTCGATTGATTATGACTGTCAAATGAAATGAAAGTCAATTAAAATAATAATAATAATAATCCACAACTATCACACAACGCCATCTAGTCCCAAGCTAAGCAGAGCTTGTGTTATGGGTACTAGACAACTGATAAACATACTTATATATTTCTAAATACATACATATTATAGATAAATTACACCCAGACACAGAACAAATGATCGTGCTCATCACACAAACATTTGTCCTGGGTGGGAATCGAACCCACGACCCCCGGCATAGCAGTCAGGGTCACTAACCACTAGACCAACAGGCCAGTAAAAAGTTATCTGACTATTGAAAAATCAGCCCATACCCTAATAAATATGTTTAAAAAACAAAATGTACCGCTTAATAAAAGCAAAACGATGTGATACACTCGATCCTTTTCACACCCCTAATGAACGAAATTAGGGTTGCGACAGACCTTAAATACTTTCCAATTATGACTTTATCAACCGGAAGCACTTATAAAAGAAACCTTTGACATTAAACGGAACAAAATGTTTTGAAACAGCATCTTTTATTTTTAGGGATCCGCGCCGTAAATAAAACCAACAGGGCTTCACTATCTGTTCGTCTATTACAAAGGCTGTATCTTTTGCATCGTAAAAGATTTACAATTAAAACTGCACGATTTCGACTCACACTTAGGTATCTAGCCAGTTATTACCTTTCTATATCCTGAAACCTTCAGTGTTGTTGCAATGTTGTGGTACAAAGTTTTCTGTTTGGAATAACTTCAAGATTTCCAAGAGTACCGTGAACAAGCTTTTGTTATTACTAAGTAACTTTTCCAAGGAAACATTTTGATTTATTAAGATCGTGCGTGTTTATAAGGCACACAAGTTAATAAAAAGCCTCTCGTGATTAAATTTTTCTCGGCTTGTAAATTCGTCACCTAATTTTTGTGAAGAAAATTTCAGCTAAGGAATACGAATACATATATTTGAATATATGTTTATTTTTGATTGCCAGTATAAATGTGAATATTAGGATTAAGATAATAGTGATTTCACTTTATAAGTTTATTCACTAAAGATAACACTGTCATATAATTTCATTTCTTCAGTCTCATTTGCAACTTGAATTGCTATATTTTATTTGTTTTATATAAAAAAATTGTATGCTCTTGCTATCTCAATTAAGCCCAGAGGCAAAGGGCAAAGATGGAGCGGACGCACCGGACGCACCTAGAAATGGAACTCAAGCGCACAAACGTAACGCAGCAAAAACTGGTTCATGCCGGATTCCGACAGGATGGTAGTCACGAGCCAGCTAGATGGAGTGCCATTTTTGGGGAGCTGTGGTGCCGTAGTCCCGGGGTGAACTGCTAGGAGCCACCTCCAAGCAATTCGTCTCGGGCAACGGTTCATCCCGCAACCACAATAACTCTCTCTCACCGAGAAAAGGCCTGCATGGTAACATTGTATGTTAATTATACTAACTACTTCATACCGTAAACAGAACATCAATCACATAAAGAGTAGTGTAAACAAACCACTAAACAAAAATTCAACACACAAAACAGTTAATAAAAGTACAAAAGAATTCCATTAAACATCAAGATACTGAAGTCAAGTCTACGGGCGTATATTGGCAATGTGGCTTAACAGTCCGCATGTGGGATTTGATTCTCCGTACAAGGCCGAGTAAGTGCAATAGGAAGTGTCGCGTGAGTCCCTCCGTCGAATAAAGCAAAGAGAATTGGGTCGTGGCCCACGAAGCCACACATTTTGGAACAAAGCCAGCCGCAACGGCGATTTTGTTTTATTTCACAAAAATAAAATACGTACCGTATAACGATTTAGCTCAGTTAATAACGGTTATGACTGCATGTGGAATAGCGGTTATTGGATAACGGTTTAAATTGTTCATCGTGTTTTTAAGGTTCATAATAAACAGATTAGGAGAGCCAATGGTGTACTTCGGGACAGTGGAATAGCTTGTAATATATTTTTTAGCAGCAAAATGTTGGCTTGGTAAAGCTTAAATTGTTTATGAAATATTTACAGCCGATTATTTTTGTATTACTTCTCAGTTAAGAAAATTCTGGAAAATTAAGTTCGTTTAGAAAAGCTCAGCATTGTGGAATATTTTATACGTTATCAGCATTCCGATCGAGTAGGCGGAAACTAATTATATGTAATTACGTACACGTGCCGTTGGGAAAACATTCCCTATTGATTCTATTACCGGCTTATGTTTATCTTCTGTGTAGCATATTTTGTTAATACAAATAATATTTGTTAAAGAATAAATTTTTATTTAAACAAATGCCTAAACATTATTAAAAGCCAAGGCAATAATTCTGCGGAACATCGGCATACAAAGTAACAGCGAATAAGAAAGCTGCTGAGAATTTCCCCCGAGACAAATTACCTAAAGCCGCCTCCATCAGCAGATTTGTACTCCTTTCAAGGAATTCTCACCTGATTACAGACAATAGGGAAATCAATGATATGTGAACAATTTGTTAGATTCCCATATTCAGTCTGAAGGGAATCAATTTTCTTATGTAAGTGCTCACATTACGAATCGAAGATAGATTTATGATTTTAAGAACTGTCGTAAAATAGAATGTCAACGATACCGAATATAAAAGTTTACAACTTATTTATGGACAAAGTAATATCTTTCTGTGAGATTGATTTGGTAAAAATAACGTCAATTCTGTTCAATTACTTATCTTGGGCGTGGGATGATATATCTTCTTCGAAGAATATTGAATGTGAAACCCACTATATTTATGATTGACTGAGTAATGTTAAAAAAAATGTTATTTTTAACCGACTTCAAAAAAAAAAGTAGGTTCTCAGTTCGACCTGTATGTATGTATGTATGTATGTATGTATGTATGTATGTTTGTCCGCGATTATCTCGCGTTTGGCTGAACGGATTTTGATGCAGTTTTCAGGAAAGTGTTCATTACATTCTGGAGAAGGTTTTAGTATATAACACTAATAGATATCCCGTGACGTTGCCCGCATGGATCCGATTTGCTTACTTGGATCGTAGATTTTAAGGGACGATTGCATGTTTGTCCGCAATTATCTCGCGTTTGGCTGAACGGATTTTGATGCAGTTTTCAGGAAAGTGTTCATTACATTCTGGAGAAGGCTTTAGTATATAACACTAATAGATATCCCGAGAAGTTGATCACATAGATCCGTTTTGCTTAATAGGATTGTAGATTTTCAAAGACGCCGATTTTATGAAGATTTTTGTTGATTATCTCAACTAAAAAGGGAAAAATAAAAAACTTTTTAAAAAAAAGGGAACCGACTTCAAAACTAAACACAAAAAAACTATAAAATAACTTTTCTTTCGGAAGTCGGTGGCCATATGTCAATGAAATAAAAAAAAAACAAAGCCACCGACTTCCGAAAGAAAAGTTATTTTATAGTTTTTTTGTGTTTAGTTTTGAAGTCGGTTCCCTTTTTTTTAAAAAGTTTTTTCCATGTCTTCTATTAACTGCATAAGAAAATATGAGCATACATGTAAAGCTACTTGCATTTTAATATTAGTACTCAAAATTACTATTTCATTAGTTAGAGATTATATAATTATGTCACGCAACAATAAAGAAAAAAAAAAGAAAAAGAAAAATGGAAGCAATATAACATCTCCAAAACCAGAGTTTTACGAAAAAACTACGTTCTTGGAAATCTGGCGCGTGTAGGAAGCGTATAGAAGCTGCCGCCACTGTCACGTCGCTCAATGCCAACTATAAAAACGAGTAGCCAAGTTACGTGAGTGTTCGCCCAAAGTGGGATGAAACTGAATTTATGTACATAGGCCGTTAAAAAAAAGGGCTGATATATATCCCCCGATTTGGGATCAAGACGAATTACCCAATAATATTGGATTTAGAACGTGACAAGTAACGGAAATCGGTTTAAAATGGCTGTAATTTAGGATGAGAGTTGTTGAGATTTATTCGGCGTAAGTTTGTTGGGATTGGTGAAGTTAGGGATAGCGGCTTACGAAGGACCAACAAGCGTTGTGTAATTTTAGCGGGAAAATAATTTTATGATGGATCGAATATTGGACGACACAGAAATTGAGCAAATGAAAGTGTGGGAGATGACTTACTTGGGAGCACTGGAGGGCAGGTTGGTGCACCGACTGCTGGCGTGGTCCGTGGATGGTCTTTGCACTCGCGCTCGGTGAATAAAGTCGATTGTATTGTCCCACTTTATCACTTTGTGTCGGCCAACACGTTTAATAGTTTATAACAGTATGATGGTACAGCGATTTAGTTTTAAGCGGTGCACGGTGTTGAGCGGTTAGCGGATTGAAGAGAACAGGAGCAGAAATCATCATGGCGATCTCTGTCGTCGCGGCGCGTCGTTGCGGCGGAAAACGGTTCTCATTGGCGTAGCTGTGTAGCACCTTTTGCGGAATGGGGGTAGGATTGGGAAGGAAGCCGGAGTATAATTGGCTCAATACTGTGGTCCAATATGAATACTACCTTCAATATGTGAGACGCGTTTGGATACATGATACCAACATTTTAATATTGCTAGCTTGCGCAAGCATCCTGCCCGGCTTTCGAGAATATGTAGTATTCTCAAAAGGTAAGAAATTACATTAAAGCGGATAAAAAGAGAAAAAGTAATAATGAAAATATGTGAACTACAGCTAAATTAGAATTTTAATTACGCGGTGGTATTATTGAGAAGGTAAAGGACATAGTTTAACAACAGGTCTTTTGAAAGAGCCACTGCATGTCTTCACCATGGCAACGCGGGTTGTCCCATCCCTGCCGGGAAAAACTTCGGTGATTATGCCCATTGGCCAACGCAAAGGAGGGACATCATCCTGATGCATGAGAACCACTGTACCGATCTTAATATTGTCGGCGACATTTAACCATTTTTGCCTAACTTGCAAGTTATGTAGATATTCTATACGCCATCTTCTCCAAAAGCTACAAACCATTTGGTCAAGCAATTTTTTGCGGCAAGTTAGTGTTTTCGTCGTTTCGGGAACGTTCACGACAGGCAACGTAGTCAACGGAGAAGCCATTATAAAATGAGCGGGAGTAAGCGGTTCTGGGTACGGATCCTCATTCAGGACACAGAGCGGTCTGGAATTTAGAACTGCCTCAATCTCAGTGAGAACAGTCGAAAGCTCCTCATAAGTAAGAAGTTGAGAACCGATAACACGGTATAAATGTGTTTTAATAGATTTAATATTTGATTCCCACAACCCTCCAAAGTGGGGGGCGCGGGGTGGAATCATTTTCCACTCTATGCGGTAGCGGTGAGCAAGTAGTTCTTGCAATTGAGCCTTGGCTCCAACGAAATTTGTTCCGTTGTCAGAATATAAATAAGAGACAGGTCCTCTGCGGGAAATAAATCTTTTAAAGCTGAAATAAAGGTGTCCGATGACACGTCGGTAACCAATTCAATATGAACTGCTTTTGTAACGAAGCAAATGAATAAACATATATAAGCCTTCTGACTTCTTTGGCCTCTGCGTCGACATAAGGTTACTTTAATGGGACCAGCGTAATCCACACCAGTATGAACGAAAGCTTTAGTCTCTTGTACGCGACAAGCGGGTAAATCAGCCATCTTTGGACTGGGGTGAGAAGGAGAAACTTTAAAAACAGAAGTTACAAGCATGTACCCTTTGTCTGATGACACCTCTGGAAGAGAGGATCCAATATTTTTGGCGTAACAGAGAGCTAAGAAGGCTTACACCGGCATGACAATGAATGCGATGATAATAGTCTATCAGAACATGTGTAAAATTATCATGTTTAGGTAAAAGCGCGGGATGCTGAGCTTCATAAGGAAGGTTCGCGTTTGACAATCTACCACCAATTCTAATTATGTTATGCTCGTCTATAAACAGATCGAGTTTCTTAAACTGTGAGCGAAGTTTTTTACTTTTAATTTCGTCATAAATATCAAAAAAATGAAATTGTTGAATACAACGAATTAAATAAATTTCAGCGGTAACTAATTCACGGACAGTAATTATCTTATTTGACTTGTCATAAGGAATAATATGCAAAAATCTCAAAATATATACAATTATGCGCAATATTTTATTTAACGATGTAAATTTTTGAGAAAGGCTATATATTAAATTAGGTTCTGAGACGGTAGATACTAATGTTAAAGATTTATTGTTAAACTCAGGCAATTGCTCGCTGCATGAAGATACAAACGGAGTGATAGGCCACTCAGCAGTTGGTCGCAGAAGCCACTCAGGGCCATGCCACCATAAATCATGGTTTAGTAACTGTTCAGGTAGAAGACCTCGAGATAGACAGTCACTAGGATTTTCCTTTCCGCTAATATGGTAAAAATGTTCAGGCTCAAGATTTTCTTGACATTTAGCGACGCGGTTACTAACAAAAATATTCCACTTGTGAGGTGAGGAATGAATCCATGAAAGAGTAATTTTAGAATCGGAAAAGGCAAATATTTTATTTATAGTGGTGCGAGAGCGGTAAGTGTCATAAACTAGTTTAATTAAGTTAGACAAAAGAACAGCGGCGCAAAGCTCTAGACGAGCCAGAGATACGACCTTAACTGGTGCAACTTTAGATTTAGCACACACCAAATTTACGTGTGTGTTACCATCTGTGTCAGTGACATGTAAGGTATATTACGCAGCCATACGCATTCAAACTGGCGTCAGCAAAACCTACTATATTTGTCATGCAACCCATAGTAACGGCTACATGACGCGGCAGTTTTAAAGAAGAAAGTAGAGGCAGTTGCTCTTTAAATTTTTGAAAAAGACGTACGATAGAATCGGGTGGAGTTTCATCCCAATCTGTGTTTAATTTCCATAATTCTTTTATTATTTTGTTATAGCTAGCGCGCAAAGTCGGGTCGCGAAGCTTACTTTTCTCCAAGTTAATTAAACGTCGATAAGCGACAGCATATGAATTTCCGAATAATTCTGGATTTTTACAGAATGGTAACGTAACACAGTACCTACCACTGGAGTCACGTGACACAGTAGAAGCGTACAGCTGTTCACATTCCCGATCAGCGGGGCTCATAAAAGATTTTGAAGGTATTTCTTCGATATTCCAAAATTTATGTAAAGATTTGTCCAACGACAGAAAACAATGAGAATCATCTATATTTAACGCGGTAGAAAAATATGAAGCGGTATTTAAATCAATGTTATTTTTATTAGATAAACTAGAAGGTATCTCACCCATAAGAATGTAACCAAACACGGTTTCAATAGCTGATGGCGCGGTAGGTGAGAGAATTTTATTATGAAGTAATAAATACGGAAACAGCTTTGCCCCTAGAAGCAATTCAACCTCACCGGGCACGTGCCACAGGGGGTCGGCTAGCGGTAACTCGAACAAATGTTGCACAGCAGAGGTGTCAACAACGTGAGATGGTAATTTATCCGTTATACAATCAATAACAAGAGCGGTTATTTTAAAAGAATTTGTTTTATTCTTTGCAGTAACTGTTATCTCAACGTAACCTATGATAGGCCGCGAAGAGGTACCTACACCCTTTATACAAGAATTTGAAAGTGGTATAATATTTAATTGCAGTTTCTTACAACAAGCTAAAGTAATTATATTATTTTGCGAAGCGTTATCTATTAAACACCTTACAGAAACGTATTGGTTATATTTGTTATCAACATAGACTTGTGCTGTTGACAAAAGAACCGTAGTGCGTGGAATGTTTATGCCTACGCGAGAACACGCACAAAGCGCCACCTGTTGTGATTGCGCGGAACTAGTTGCAGCGTCAGCTGATACCGATCGCGGCTGTGAACTTTGTTCAAGATGTAAAAGAGAGTGATGTTTTTTGTTACACGTCCTACAAGTGTGTATAGATTTACACTGTGAGGCAGTGTGCGTTGTACTAAGACAGTTCACACATCCACGTTTGTTTTTAATAAAATCCAAACGCGAACCGGCCGATAGTGCTTGAAAGTTTGGACAGGTGTAAAGCTTCCAATGATCCTTGTTGTTACAATATAAACAAGTTTGGTTATTATCACAAGCAACAAAAGTATGTACTGTACTAGCACGTGACTGATTACGATAAGAATTATTTTTATTATTGTTGTTATTGTTACTTAGTGATGCGGTCCGAGAAAGAGTAGATCTATCGAGTATTTTAACTTGCGATTTTATGAATTCAACGAAGTCCGTATAAGTAGGAATCTCCACATCTCTCATATGCATCTCGAACAAATGTATGATAGCGGGATCTAACTTTTTTAAAGCTAAATTTAATAACATGAAATCCTTTAAGTCTTTAATTTTTAATTGTTCTAGTGCCGAAACAGACGCGTGAAAACTTTCAATAAAGGTATTTAAAGAGGCGGAATTATTAATTGCAGGTTTGATATTTAGTAGGTTAGACATATAGTGTGAGCCTAGTGCTCGTTTATCTTGGTACTTTTGAACCAAACTATTCCAGATAGACGCATAATTTTCCCCTGACGGAATAATTCCGGCGGTAATTTGCAATGCGTTTCCTTTTAGGTTACCTATTAAATATTGCACACGTTGAGAATCTGTAAGGTTTAAATTGCTATGGATATTTGATTTAAATGATTCATAAAAAACAGGCCAATTTTCAATTCTACCGTCAAAGAACGGAATCAGAATTGGTGGCAGCTTGACCGAGCATTTGGACTGCGTCGCGCTCGCGTTGTCGCTAGACGTTGAGTTATTCAATGACCTTGAGGAGTTCGCTTCGATGAGTGAACGTATTCTCTCGACACGAGTGTAAACGCCGTCAAATGATATTTGACTGTTGTAATCAATTTTATGATCAGGATCTATTTGTAAAGAATATATATTTATTTTATCTAAGTTGGTACTAAATTCCTGACGAATAACTGAGAGTATTTGTGTGTCTGCCATAAACGTCTCTGCCGAACGAAGCTCAATACTAGTCGTATTTATTTTCTTTGAAGTTTCATACAATGACGATAAACGCTCAAAGATTGCTTGATTTTTAGCTTGCAGTAATTTAATTTTGATTTTAAGTTCTTCCATATTGGAGTAGTTTTAATAGTTTGAGTTTAGTTTTTTAGTTAGATTTGGATAATGTTTACTCAAGTTTTAAAATTTTATTAGTTAGATTTTATTATAAGTTTTCTTAGTTAAAATAAGTTTTACTTAAGTGTTTACTTGAGTTAAATTATAAAACAGTATTTAATTAGGTTATGATCAGTTTATTTTTATTAAAAAAAACTTAAATTAGGCATTTTGGTGTGCCATTAGTATAACTATAAATATGTTATAGCTATTTAAGGTAGACGGCGAAAGCGGTAGAAGCTGCACGCCGGAGATTAAGAAACTTAATCTCTGGTACAAGTCGACCTCCTACAACCAGGTGGAGAATGGTCGTAGATCCCTTGGCATCGTCTGACCCAGTAGTGAGTCAGACACTAGTTAGTATTAGCTAGGCCTACGGGAACTAGAAAATACAGCGGATAGAATAATTTAGGTCTAGTGGGTAGACTAGACTATTTATTTTTTTTATCTTAGGCGGGTGTAATATTGCGGTTGAGTACGTATAAGTTGTAGGCAAGTTTACCGAACTAACTTACGTTATTTAGCGGTTTTAATAATTACCTATGCTATTTCAATGCAACAGGCGAACTATTAAGTTGGTACAGTAGTTCTCAATGAATAAATGTACCTAGCGGGGAATGTAAGAACGTCAGTATGCGTTCAAAAAGGCGGTTTTACGAATTTAGGTATTTGACCTAAATCCTAGGTATGAGACCTAATTAAGAATGCTGATTCTATGAATCCGACTCGTATGGACCAAAAAACTTATGGTGAAGTTAGGGATAGCGGCTTACGAAGGACCAACAAGCGTTGTGTAATTTTAGCGGGAAAATAATTTTATGATGGATCGAATATTGGACGACACAGAAATTGAGCAAATGAAAGTGTGGGAGATGACTTACTTGGGAGCACTGGAGGGCAGGTTGGTGCACCGACTGCTGGCGTGGTCCGTGGATGGTCTTTGCACTCGCGCTCGGTGAATAAAGTCGATTGTATTGTCCCACTTTATCACTTTGTGTCGGCCAACACGTTTAATAGTTTATAACAGTATGATGGTACAGCGATTTAGTTTTAAGCGGTGCACGGTGTTGAGCGGTTAGCGGATTGAAGAGAACAGGAGCAGAAATCATCATGGCGATCTCTGTCGTCGCGGCGCGTCGTTGCGGCGGAAAACGGTTCTCATTGGCGTAGCTGTGTAGCACCTTTTGCGGAATGGGGGTAGGATTGGGAAGGAAGCCGGAGTATAATTGGCTCAATACTGTGGTCCAATATGAATACTACCTTCAATATGTGAGACGCGTTTGGATACATGATACCAACATTTTAATATTGCTAGCTTGCGCAAGCAGGGATCATGCCTTTTGATTTTTGAACGCGACTGTAGGTACTATTTTTTAGTTGACTATTAATTAGGTACACATAAGTATTTAAGTACACACATCAAAAGTGTCTAGGGATCAAGCATTTTTATGCGGATTTCTTGAGATTGAGATGTGGCTTTGTAATAAATTTATGATTTTATAAATTTATATGGATCCTTTTTGGTGCATTTCATAATTTGAATCAGGAACTGTAAATCAAATTCGAGTAAAAGATGAAAATCAGCTGTCAATATTTTCCCTATAAAAACATACAACGCATTGAAGACATTATTAGTGCTACTGTTTCCCTACTACGATTAAAACCAACGTTATTATGGAGCGGCGACGTCATTTAAGCAGGGAAGAAATGCTCAGAGCCGTGGGAATGATAGAAGCTGGTTCCCGGCAACGTACTGTGGCTTTAGCTCTGAATACAAGTCAGAGTGTTATCAGTCGACTTTGGACACGTTACCGAAGCACTGGTACCGTGGCTGAGCGCCATGGAGGACGGTATCGCTGCACCACACGGAGACAAGACCGATACATTCAAATCTTAACTCAAAGAGCTCCAACAATAACCGCCATGATGTTAGCCGTGAGGCTTCATCACTCTTCAGGGAACTTAATTAGCGACCAAACAGTCAGAAACCGCTTGCATGAAGTGAACCTTCATTCCCGAAGACCGCTACGGGTACCACCTATAGCAATGCACAATCGTAGGATTCGATATCAATGGGCTCTTGAACACAGAAATTGGGCAGAAGAACAATGGCGTTTCGTGTGCTTTTCTGATGAGTCTCGTTTTGGTATGAGACCGGATACAAGACGTATACGACACTGGAGAACCCCTGGAAGCCAACAGCGATTAAAATCCTGCCAGGAAGTCCATCCTTATAGTGGTGAAACCATCATGGTATGGGCGGGTATTTGGATCGGCGGAAGAACTGAGTTGATTTGGATCAGAGGCAACCTCAACGCTCAAATTTATGCTGAGACGATTGTATCAGACGTCATCGTTCCTCTACAAGTGCAAATCGGTCCCTTATTTCAGTTAATGCATGATAATGCACGACCGCACACCGCAAGAGTTGTAAGACAGACTCTCGCCGCAGCTAACATCAATGTCCTGCCCTGGCCTGCTCAGTCGCCAGACTTGAACCCGATTGAGCATGCATGGGATATGCTACAGAGAAGAGCTCTGCCGAATATGGAGGGTATCCAGTCGCAAGAAGACCTTTTTTTGTTGTTGCAACGAACATGGGCGGCCATTCCACAGCGTGATTTGGATGAACTCATTTTGAGTATGCCAAACCGATGTTCTTGTGTTGTTAGTGTTCGCGGTAGAAACACGGATTATTAATTGTTTAAGTTACCCAATAAAATTTTAAAGAAAACTGTTATTTCAGTCTTTTTTTCGAACTTTAATGTTAGTGGTTCAAATGTCAAAAATCCCTTTATTAGGAAAATGGCAAATTTCTTTATGAATGCAAAGGTGACTTGGTTTATCGTTACTGTGACAAACGATAACACTTTATTTGATGAATCCTTAAAGAACATTTTAATTAATATCAATCAGGAGAAAAGTTATTGCAAAAATATATGTTGATCCCTAGACACTTTTGATGTGTGTATTTGTACTCACGAGTACAAACCTACATAGGTAATATTCGAAACAAAAATTCAAATGTTTAAAATTTTCCATTTACATTGCGATAAATTGCTGCTCAGTGCTTGGCATATTTCAATAGATACAATAATGCAAAAAAAATCTAATCGTTTTAACTCAACGCTGTCATCCACAAGCGTGGCAAATAAATGAATATCCACGCTTTACCGAGCACATCTATCTGTCACATCTAACAAAAGCTTTCACAAATTCTGATAATGAGAAAGTATTTTGTATTCCATTACGAACAAAGACTTTGAAAGCGGAGATCGGCGGTTCGAAGAATTAATTAAATTTTGATCCTACAATTTAGTTTAGTCCCCACAACAACACAGACGTCAAATGCCACGAAATTCAACTCATTTGTAACAAAATATCGAAAATAATATGCTTTTAATAAGCACATTATTAAAATAAATCTTTATCACATTCAAACAAAATTAATTTAATGACAGTAGAAGTTGATAAAGGCGACGAAGAAAGTCCTTTATTATCGTTTTTGACGTAATTAGTGAAACGTTAAACGGTAATTGCTTGTTGTTTAATTTCAACAGTTAAACGAGTGAAAGTTTAGCAAGATGTTGTTTCATCTTGAGTATCTGCAAGAGTTAACTTTACTGTCGTTTGTAATCAAAGCTGACAGACTATGATACTAAGTCTTTCATTTTCGTCATTTTTCTATTGTGCTTGCGTTTTACCTTGGGTATTCTAAATATTAACAAAAAGTCTATGGAATAAATTTCTTTTATATAGCTAAGCATCTGTCAGCAATCGGATAGAGCCCTATAAAGCCAAATGCCTACCGGTGGCCCTGGAAGGGTAAAGTGATTTATATTTATTTTTGACTGTGTTCCTTTGGGAAAATTAACAAGTTTTATGAATTTTGTTGCCTCCGTAGAGGTATTGTGATTTCTTTTACACACTGCCCCTTGTAAAAGTCATCATGAATTCTTACCATTTTTACTTTTTTTGTGCCTTTTTAAGTTTTACGTTTAGCGTAAGTTATGTTATTTTCAATGTACCTGTATCAATGGGAGATATCAAAGTCTTGTAGAAGATATCAACGTCTGATTACTGATGGCAAAATATTGACTTTAATATTATTACTTCTGAAAGATGTTTTCGAGAAATGTTGACAATTAATTTCTATTTGTACATAGTTGGAGGAAACGTCGAGAAAGTTAAATTAAATTATCTCACAATAATTTCGCTAATTAATTCAAAGCACAATATTTTGAAATCTTCGAACTGTATTTATTTATTTACATGTATTTTGAACATTATTGCCGGAAATATCCAAAATTGATTATTCGTGAAGTTTTATTTGCACGTATTTATAGGGTCCTATACTGTAGCGGACTTACCCTGTCGGAGGCCTGGGGCGAACAATCTGAATGAGCCTCATCCTCTACCGTTTGCAAAGTTTTAGAAGTTGAAGTATTTTTACAAGCATTTAATTCATTCTACATAAGTATGTCTCGAGTGTATTTGTTGAGATCAAATGTTGCTGTAGGCCCATCATCTCATCTTGGAACGCTGGCTGGCAAACGCTATCTCGACTAAATGGAGAACCTACCCTACGCTAATATATTAATTAATTATCAAAAATGCAGTCATGCATAAAACATGTTATCATTAAATTAAAGTCTGCGTTGGAGAGCGAGCGCAGCGAGCTCCAAATATCCGATATAATCTGGACTACGAATTGCGCCTAAGAATTTAATTTGGTGGGCGTCTCAATACGACTGAGTTTGTTTGAGTTGAGCAATGGACCCAAGTAACTTGCTAAAATATCAGTGTCAGTGTAGTATCTTGCAAACATTGCAAACTTAGTCCAAGGGAAAATTACACAGTGTGTCGCTACATGTCCCCAGTGTGCTCGGCTAGCGCTGCATTTAATTGAAGGCTCGAGCTGACCAACATTGTTTAAAACGACCGCCTCTCCACATGTCGGCTAACATTGGAACTAACAGCATGTTCTACTTCGTAATCATCACAGGGACTGTGATATCGGAACAGTAATTTTGTAACTGTTATTTGTGTCTCATTTCTGAATAATGACATTCACACACACACACACAGTATTTCCAAAAAATAGAGCAGTGGTGGCCCAATGTGGGATTCAAAAGTGGGATCCAACGGTAATAATTCATCGAGTCGGGGCCAATACCACTGAGTTACTATGGATGTGGGTTTGAACCCAGCCAGGAGTTTCAGGGGTATTACTATTTAACTTTATTTATTTCATCAACACTGCTCGCAAAACGGTGAAGGAATAATCGTGACGAAACTATGTCTCACATGTACTAGGCTCGCGTGGTGGATTATGGCCAACTCCCTCTCACAGAGAAAAGACCCGTATCCCAGCAGTGGAAACATTTATATATAGGCTGATGATGATGATGATCATGAACAGTCACACAGGTCACTTTTCAGTAATTTCAAGCTAGTCTACGCTTGCCAAGGCCGATAGAAGTGGAAACATATTTTTCCTACTCCTCCACTATTCTTTTCTGATTAATTTCGTTGCAGGATCCAAGACAGGTAAATTCATTATCCGGGACACGTCGAGCTTCATTGTCTCGGCGCTTTTCTGGTGGTTGCCACTGTTGATCCTGGCTTTCAGGAGTTGCAGTGGTTTGGGAATAGTGGGATCGTCCCAAAAAAAAAAAAAAGGCCGATAGAATATTCTTTATCGCTCATCTTACCTTCTGATTATAGTTACTACAATATAGAACACATCAATAAGGTGATACAATGGGAGGTCTTATCACTTGAAGTGTTAGTATCAGGTCCTTTCGTAACTTGGAAAGCCCCTAAAGTCGTTAGGTTTGACAACTAGAGTGTTCACAATGATTATCGGGTATATACTAACTGGGTTTTGGAGGTCAGATAGTAGTCACTTCATATCAGAGGCAATAAGATCCGTGTTTAAAACGTAAAACGTAAACGTAAAACGCGCCGGTGCAGCGCGTTTTACGCGATACGCACGCAAGTCAGACGCAGCCTAAAACAAACGACAACAAACTGCTTTGATGAAAACGCGCCGTCGACGCGCGTTTCTAAAACGCGTTGCGCCGGCGCGTTTAAAAAACGTGGTGTGCATAGGCTCTAAGTCGATCGATCCCAACACAGTTGGGAAAAGGCTCAGTTGACATTGATTTCTGAATGATGAATTATGATTTTTGACGGTATGGTTGGCGCAGTAGCTGCTACAAATTAACTGCTTCACTGCGTGTCGCGGGTTCGATTCCACACGGAAAAGATATTTGTATGAACTGTGCGTAGTTGTTCCGGATCTGGTTTTTGTGAAAGTGAGTTTAAAACGACACGAGAAATTTCAGGGTTTGCCCCATGAATTTCTCCTGCGTCGTTGAAGTTAAAAAAAAACCTGTTCAAAAATCCTAAATTCATTCATTGTCAAAATTATTTGCCTCGGCGCTTATCAGGTTGTCATTGCCGTTGAGTTTGGGTTTCAAGAAGTTCGGGTGAAAGAATATAGTGATGGGTAACAAAATATACACAACGATACTAGGCAATTTTAGAGGCGTTCCGTAACTCATTAAATAGGAACAAAGGAACTGTTATTATTTAACACTTGTCCAACGCAGAGCTTCATTAATAGTGCAGCGGGTTGCGGTCGCTGAAAGTGTTAGCACTAATGTTTCTTTCCACAGTTTAATTCATAATTGAATAATGAGATCGGGTTGAGGTGAATGTTGGTAAATAGTTTGTCTATTGGTACTTCATATGCTGATGCTCATTTTTCATAGGATCAAGCGAAATATGTGAAAATTTTCATGCGATAACTAGGTACGAATTTTGATAATCTTTACAGTAAAAAACATTGTTTAAATAAATAAAAAAAAACTAATAAGATGGTAAAAATCGCAAGTAGATACTGTTGTTTTAAGAAAACTGTAGAAAATTGACATACTAACCGCATTTCATTGCACCATTGCCAAAATCATCTCATCTGAGAGTTATCCCCTTCGTACACAAGGCGACGCAAGTCTACGAAACCTTACAACTTTGTTATCCAGGCAACTATCGCAATACACATCCATAGAGGTTCGTATGGATACCAAAATCGTAAGGTATTGGAGACTTGCGTCGCGTTGACTACGAAAGGACTAATTAATTATTAAAAAGACCTTACGAGCTGACTGTAGGACTATACCTTACGGTGAGTACACCGTAAGGTATAATCCTACAGTTTACCGTTCTCGAGGTTACTACTGAAGTTGTTATTTTCGTTACCTATGTATCGAAAATAACAATAAAAAAACATGACTAAGGCCTACTGTCCACACAGTCGTCTTTCGTAGAATGCATGTAACCTACAAATGAAGATAGGCGTATTTTGCATATTCGTTATGTCCACGCTGCTTCATGCAATAGTCAGTCACGCTACAAAAGGTCTCAGTTTTCTTTCAACTAGCATCGAGAAAGGACGTCTTTTGTTGTAAAAATGCATGACGAACACAACACGAGCGGCTGACGCGACGTTGCCGCTTCGTGGACACAGATTTCATTTATTCTACGCAAGATGCAAGCATTCGTCTTGCAATCAATGTCAATGACAGGCCTGTTGGTCTAGTGGTTAGTGACCCTGACTGCTATGCCGGGGGTCGTGGGTTCGATTCCCATCCAGGACAAATGTTTGTGTGATGAGCATGATAATTTGTTCTGTGTCTGGGTGTAATTTATCTATAATATGTATGTACTAGCTTCTGCCAGCGACTTCGTACGCGGATCCTGTTGTTTATGCCAGTGGCAAAGGGGTCGTCAAAATCGAAGATCTGAAACCTCTGATGTCGAATTCTTAGAGCCTGGGACGGGAAACCAACGGGATGCGCATGACGATTCCAGACGTTCCAGTTTTCTTACAAAAGCAAGTCAACAGGAAATGCCCATCATACTAAACAACTCTTGCTAAGACGTGAATCCTATCTATATATATAAAATTCAAAACTGACTGACTGATCTGACAACGCACAGCCCAAACCGCTGGGCCTAGAAACTTGAAATTTGGCATAAGCCCTCCTTATACCACGTAGGTGAGCACTAAGAACGGATTTTGCGAAATTCGGCCCCTAAAGGGTTGTTTTTGGGGTTGATAGTTTGTATGAAACTTCTCTACTACAGGTGCTAGGAATTCCAAATTTTGCATGGGGTGTTTTTTTAGAACTTAGATGCTCACTAAGACGGGATTTTGCGAAATCCGACCCCTGAGGGGTTTGTTTTTGGGGTTGATAGTTTGTATGGAACTTTGTTACTACAAGTGCTAGGAGTCTCTAATTTTGCACGGGGTTTCTTTTTAAGACGTAAATGCTTACCACGGTGGTATTTTGTGAAATTCGACCCCTGAGGGGTAGTATTTGGGGTTGATAGTTTGAAGATTGAAATTTTGCATAGAGGTTCTTTGTTGGACGTAAGTGCTACCTTATACGAGAATTTTGTGAAACTCGACCTCTAAGGGGTTGCTTTTGGGGTTGATAGTTTGTGTGTTTGTTGTTACAAGTGCTAGGAATTTTAAATTTTGCATGGGCTTTCTTTTTAGGGCGTAAATGCTCACCATAGTGGAATTGGATCCCCAAGGGATTTGGGATTGTTTTTGGGGTTGATAATTTGTATGAAACTTTTCGTTACTACAAGTGCTAGGAATTTTAAATTTTGAATACGGATTCTTTTGATACCTATGACGCTATTTTGCAAAATTCGACCCCTAAGGGGTTTGTTTTTGGGGTTGATAGGTTGTATGGAACTTTGTTACTACAAGTGCTAGGAGTCTCTATATTTGCACGGGGTTTCTTTTTAAGACGTAAATGCTTACCACGGTGGTATTTTGTGAAATTCGACCCCTGAGGGGTATTGGAATATGTAAACAAAGACAATGTTGTCACTTAACTGTCAATGTAATGTGTCATTTCGAGTTTGACGTTTCTGATAGTTCTCTCTGGTAATTGCTTTCTATCTAGAACAATGTATCCGTGCTCTCCTAATATTAAATCAATGTTAATCACACTATTCTCTTATTGAATCGCCCCAAAACCCATCAGGTTATGGGCACAGCTATTTCCCGCAAGCTGCAACGTAATTATTTCTAACTAATTACGCACGAAAAGTTAGTCTTCTTTTTTTGGCGGCTTTAATGGCGACCACGCCGTTAGTCACTACTACCATGGCTTCGATGGGACTGCAGATTGAGAAGCTGCGAGGCATCGAAGATTACAACCAGTGGAAGTTTATGCTGAAAAATGTCCTTATGCACGAAGACCTATACGACTGCATACAAACCGAAAAAGGGAACGAAGACCCTAAGAAAAATCAAAAGGCGTTGGCCAAAATTTGCTTATCGGTCGGTCCGTCTGCGTTGCCACATATTCGTAACGCGAAGACGGCGTATGAGGCATGGAATAGCTTGCAACGCGCTTACGAGGATAAAGGTTTGTGCAGGAGGCTTGGATTGCTAAGAACGCTGTTTGGTGTGAGGCTGAGTGAGGCGGAGAGCATGCAGAGCTACCTAACTAAAATAACTGAACTTGGGCAACAGCTTACAGATATTGGGAATGCGTTTGATGATGAGTTCTTAGCTGTAATCATGTTGAGTGGTTTGACCCCGGACTTTGACCCCCTTATCATGGCTTTGGAGAATGCTAATACAAAGTTGACAAGCGATATGGTTAAGTCTAAGCTTTTACTAGAGCAGCAAAGACGTGATGGCAAGCGTGAGGATCATCCAGAACTGAATGCGTTGGCAGCAAAGAAACCTCCAAAGTGTTTTCGCTGCAAGAAAAATGGTCATATAAAGAAAGATTGCCCAAAGAAAGTTGAAAGTAAACCGAACAGGACTCCCAAGGAAGAAAAGTCATTGTTAACTGCGTTATCTGTGAAGCTGCAGAGTGATGTCTGGTATGTGGATAGCGGGGCGACCAACCACATGACCAACAACAAGGAGAAGATGCAGAACTTTCAGTGTACTAAATCGCTTGAAGTTAACGTGGCAAATGGTGAAAAAGTCAGAACTGAAGGACTTGGTAGTGTACAAGTGCAGTTAAAAAAGGGCTTAAAGACAATAAGTAATGTGTACTATATTCCAAAACTTTCTGCAAATTTATTATCAGTTAGTGAGTTGAATAGGAAAGGTTTTAGTGTAATGTTTAATAAACAAGGATGCAAAATCTTAGATGGTAATGAGATCATAGCTACAGGTACATGCTATAATGGTGTTTATCAACTAGACACAGTCCATAATGAGAGTTGTAGGGTGAGATCTGAGAGTGCCATGAACTTAGTCTGTGAAGAAGTTAAAACTGAGGAGATGCCAGTGCTTGGTGAAGACATGTCTGCTTTTGTGTCTGCTGGGGCTTCTGTTACACAGGAGGTTTGGCATAAGAGGTTAGGTCACCTTAACTCGAGGAGCATGAATGCTATGAAGAATCGATTGGTCACAGGTATGCATTTTGATAATTCTTTGTTCAGTCCCTGTGTAGCTTGCATAGAAGGTAAGTCAACTAGACTGCCATTTCCTAAGAAAAGTCACAGTAGGTCAACTGAAAAATTAGGGCTGGTGCATACTGATGTGTGTGGTCCTATGCAGGTGCCATCATACAGTGGATCGCGTTATTTTGTAACATTCACTGATGACTTCAGTAGAAAAACATTTATTTATTTCATAAAGAAAAAGGATGAAGTGTTTGAAAAATTTAAAATATTCAAATCACTTGTAGAAAATTTTACAAACAAGAAAATAAAAGTTTTAAGAAGTGACAACGGCGGTGAATACATTAATTTGAATTTTCAGCAGTACTTAAGGAGCTGTGGGATTAGACATGAAACTACAGTCCCACACTGCAGTCAACAGAATGGTGTAGCGGAGAGGGCTAACCGGACAATTATGGATAAAACCCGTTGTATGCTGCAAGATGCTGGACTGGGGAAGCAGTATTGGGCTGAAGCGGCTAACACAGCGGTTTACCTAAAGAACCGCTCTCCCACCAAGGCAGTCATGGGTACAACACCTGAAGAAAAGTGGACATCTAAAAAGGTGAATGTATCACACTTACGTATTTTTGGATGTATAGCATATGCAGTTGATGAAAATGCCAGAAAACTGGATTCCAGAAGTAGGAGATTTATCTTTGTAGGATACTGTGAAGAAAGTAAAGGCTACAGGCTCATAGATCCATCTTATCCTAGGAAGATCCATAAGGCGAGGCATGTCAATTTTATAGAAAATATGTTTCTTAGTAATAAAACTGAGTCATATGATGAAAATAAAAATACTGATGTAAAAGTAATTGATATATCTAGGTTATTGAGTGAAGACAGTTCTGTACAACCAACTACAAAACAATTATCACCAAAAGTAGTATCTGAGCCAACTCAGACTGACCAGTGCAAACAGTCTCCACAAGTAAATACCTCCATAGATGGCATTTTACCTTCTGATGCCACAAGAAATCCTCGCAGACAGACAATGTTCAGTTTGGATGAGGAGGATTCAGAGAATACAGATAATTCTTTCTCCGATGAAACTTACATTCCAGGGAGGTCGAGCATTGACTCTGAGGACAGTGAGCAGTATCAAGATGCTCCTGAAGCAGAGTATGCCGGGCTGACAGAGATAATGTTAGAGGAGCTGCCGACTACACTGGAGGAGGCATTGAGTGGCAGTGAGGCTAAACACTGGAGTGAAGCTATTGCAGATGAGTATAACTCTTTCATAAAAAATAAATGCTGGACTCTAACTGACTTACCTGTGGGGCACAAGCCAGTAAAATGCAAGTGGGTTTTTAATAAAAAGAGAGGAATTAATGGAGAATTACTCAAGTATAAAGCTCGCTTAGTGGCTAAAGGATACACACAGAGGTATGGAGTAGATTATCAAGAAACATTTTCTCCAGTTGTTCGATATTCAACTATTAGAATACTCCTGGCCTTGGCTGCTCAGTATGACATGATGGTTGAGCATCTTGATGTCAAGACTGCATTTCTCAATGGTGACCTGGAAGAGTCTGTCTACATGGAACAACCTGTAGGTTATGTGGTAAAAGGATGTGAGAAGAAAGTTTATAAGTTACATAAAGCAATTTATGGATTAAAACAGTCGGCGAAACAATGGTATAAGAAAATTAATGATGTTTTAACCACAAAATTGAAATTTAACAGGTTATCTTCAGAACCATGTGTTTATGTATACAATCATGATGGTGAAATCATGATTATTGCCCTGTATGTTGATGATATAATGTTATTTACATTAAAAACATCACAACAAAGAAATGTTATTAAGAAAAGACTGATGGAAGAATTTGATATGAAAGATTTAGGTACAGCTCATCATATTCTAGGTATGAAAATAGAAAAAACAGCTGATGGAAACTTTACCTTGGATCAGTCAACTTACATAAAGAAAATATTAGATAAATTCAACATGTCAGATTGCAAACCAATGAAAACCCCAATGGAAGTTGGGATAAAGTTACAGAAGGAAAACAGTTCAAAGTGTAACTTTGATTATAGAAGCCTTATTGGTTACTTAATGTATTTATCTGTGTGTTCCAGGCCAGATATCTGTCACAGTGTCAGTTACCTTAGCCAGTTCAATAACTGTTTTGGTGAAAATCACTGCAAAGCAGCAAAAAGGGTTCTAAGGTATTTGAAAGGAACATTAGATTATTGTCTTGTTTTTCAGAAAGGTGAAATAGATATTGTGGGTTTCACTGATGCAGACTGGGCGGCCAATCATGTGGATCGTCGATCTTATACTGGTTACATATTTTGTATAGGAAAGTCTATAGTTTCATGGGAAAGCCGTAAGCAGCGTACAGTGGCACTCTCGAGTACGGAAGCTGAGTACATGGCAATTTCAGATTCTTGTAAAGAGGCTATGTTTCTCAAAACATTTATTTCTGAATGTACTGGCATTGTTAGTAAAGTTTTGTTGTTAAATGATAATCAGTCAGCTCATAAGCTTTGTAGTAATTCCGTATTTCATGCAAGGTCAAAGCATATTGATATAAGACATCACTTTGTAAAAGATTTGGTATCAAAGAAACAGATTGTTTTGGAATATCTTTGTACTGATGAAATGTTGGCTGATGTTTTAACTAAACCGTTAACTGCTGAAAAACATCTAAAGTTTGTGTCTCAAATATTAAGATGTTGACTTTATGCATTAACCATACCCATTTATTTTTGTGTGCATTTAATATTGTATTAGTTTAAGGCCTAGTATTGGAATATGTAAACAAAGACAATGTTGTCACTTAACTGTCAATGTAATGTGTCATTTCGAGTTTGACGTTTCTGATAGTTCTCTCTGGTAATTGCTTTCTATCTAGAACAATGTATCCGTGCTCTCCTAATATTAAATCAATGTTAATCACACTATTCTCTTATTGAATCGCCCCAAAACCCATCAAGGGGTTGATAGTTTGAAGACTAAAATTTTGCATAGAGGTTCTTTGTTGGACGTAAGTACTACCTTAACGAGAATTTTGTGAAACTCGACCCCTAAGGGGTTGTTTTTGGGGTTGATAGTTTGTGTGTTTGTTATTACAAGTGCTAGGAATTTTAAATTTTGCATTTAGGTTTTTTTTAAGACGTAATTGCTCACCACAGTGGTATTTTGCGCAATTCGACCCCTAACGGGTTGTCTTTGGTGGTGATAGTTAGATGTCTCAAATTTTGCAGGGGAGTTCCATTTAGGACATGGGTTTACACTAAGGGAGGATGTTGTAATATTCGACCCCTAAGGGGTTGTTTTGGGGTTGATACTTAGGAGTTCCAAATTTTGCATTGAGGTTATTTTTAGGACGTAGGTGCTTCATAAGACGGGATATTGCGGATTGATTGAATTTTTGTTGTATATTGAATCGATTTTCCAATAGTACCTATCCCAAAAAGAGGGTGACCGGGAGTAAAAATTCACAAAGGCAAAGATCACGCGGACGAAGTCGCGGGCGGAGTGCTAGTAGGTATATGTAATAGTGTAGCTGGGCTCTTGGAGTTCCACATCAGGTGTTCCAGATCTTCAATTTTTATACGACAACAGAGAGTGCTCATTAGGCTGAACAACTCTTGCTAAGACGTCATTCCTATATATGTAATAGTGTAGCTGGGCTCTTGGAGTTCCACATCAGGTGTTCCAGATCTTCAGTTTTTATACGACAACAGGGAGTGCTCATCAGGCTGAACATCTCTTGCTAAGACGTCATTACTGTATATGTAATAGTGTAGCTGGGCTCTTGGAGTTCCACATCAGGTGTTCCAGATCTTCAATTTTTATACGACAACAGAGAGTGCTCATTAGGCTGAACAACTCTTGCTAAGACGTCATTACTGTATATGTAATAGTGTAGCTAGGCTCTTGGAGTTCCACATCAGGTGTTCCATATCTTCAAATTTATTCTCTCAGCAGAAAATGCTCATCACGTGGAACAATTTTTGCTATGGCGCTATTTTTGTATCTCTTATAGTTTAGCTGATCTATTGCAGTTCTGCATCAGGTGTTCAAGTTTCCAAGACAAATTATAGCCTATATGTTGCCCAGACTTAATAGCTATATAAAAAAAAAAACAATCAAATCCGTCCAGTAGTACCGAAGATTAGCGTGCATGGAGTAACTTCTCCCGTTTTCCTAACATTTCCCTTCACTGCTCTGCTCCTATTGATTGTAGCGTGATGAAAAGTATCCTATAACCAGCCCAGGAGTATGAAAAATAATTGTACCAAGTTTCGTCAAAATCCGTCGAGTAGTTTTTGTTTCTATAACGGTTATACAGACAGACAGACAGACAGACAATAATTTTACTGATTGCATTTTTGGCATCAGTATCGATCCCTAATCACCCCCTGATAGTTATTTTGGAAATATATTTCATGTACAGAATCGACCTCTCTACAGATTTATTATAAGTATAGATAGATATAGATAGATTTAGAAATATTTAAGTATGTTTATCAGTTGTCTAGTACCCATAACACAAGCTCTGCTAAGCTTGGGACTAGATGGCGTTGTGTGATAGTTGTGGAATATTATTATTATTTATAATCGTCAATTGACGAAAGCGTGCGTGTGACGTGCGGTTACGTGGACAATGGGCCTTAGTAATCGTAACCCAAGCAAAGAGGTCGATCTTGCAACCATAAGAAAAGGTCAGTAGTCTTCGTACCCAAGTAGGCCGAAGCAAACAAAATCTGCTCAGGTGGAATTTCATTGATAACTCTGCTCTGGAGTGCAAGTATCAAACTTGCACTCCAGATCAGAGTTATCAATGAAATTTCTCCATAGCTGAATGCTGCTCCACAAACGATGAGGCTCTTAATATCGTGCCCTCCGTGCCCTGCCGCCTATTCGTTACGGGAGCTGATGATGGGCGTTCCGGAGAGCGCTAAACTCGTGACCCAATTCTGGGCAGAATCATTTTATATTATCATCGACACGATAAGAAGAAGAAGGGCAGTAGAATCTGTAGAAAAATAGAAAATAATAAAGAACCAAAGTAGTACACTAACAGTAAATACTAACAGTTTTAGCACATATAGTTTTAGTTTCAAAACAGAATAAATTTCAGTTCCTGAACTTAACTGGTTTACGACTAAATACAGGACGGCCTGCTAACCAAGAGTTGTTTACTCCAAGTTTTAGTTAACTGCACAACAAGACGTGTGTTTCTGTTCGAAAGATTGAACAAACAACACGTTGCTTTGTGATAACTTTAAACATTTATGTTGTAACTAGCACTTCGTTCGCGTGGATTAACAATGTATTTTTTATCAAATTGACACTTCATACAAACTTTCATAAAAATAGGGGATTTTATCCCCTTGGGGGTAGAATTGATCAAAATCCTTTCTTAGCGGATGCCTACGTCATAACATCTACATGCATGCCAAATTTCAGCCCGATCCGTCCAGTGGTTTGGGCTGTGCGTTGATAGATCACTATGTCAGTCAGTCACCTTTGAGTTATTTAGAATTTAGATGTACCTGTTAATGATTATATTATACTAGCTTCTGCCAGCGACTTCGTACGCGGATCCTGTTGCTTATGCCAGCGACAATGGGGTCGTCAAAATCGAGGATCTGAAACGTCTGATGTCGAATTCTTAGAGCCTGGGGACGTGAAAACAATGGGACGCGCATGCCGATTCCAGACGTTCCAGATCCTTAATTTTTGTAAGTCATCAGGAAATGCCCATCAGACTAAACAACTCTTGCTAAGATATTATTCATATTTATGTTATAGTGTAGCTGGGCTCTTGGAATTCCACATCAGTTGTTCCAGATCTCACTTTTCATACGTCAACAGAGAATGCTCATTAGGCTGAACAACTCTTGCTAAGACGTCATTCCTATATATGTTATAGTGTAGCTGGGCTCTTGGAGTTCTACATCAGGTGTTCCAGATCTTCAGTTTTTATACGACAACAGGGAGTGCTCATCAGGCTGAACAACTCTTGCTAAGACGTTATTACTGTATATGTAATAGTGTAGCTGGGCTCTTGGAGTTCCACATCAGGTGTTCCAGATCTTCAGTTTTTATACGACAACAGGGAGTGCTCATCAGGCTGAACATCTCTTGCTAAGACGTCATTATTGTATATGTAATAGTTTAGCTGGGCTCTTGGAGTTCCACATCAGGTGTTCCATATCTTCAAATATATTTTCTCAGCAGAAAGTGCTCATCACGTGGAACATTTTTTGCTGTTGCGCTATTTATGTATCTCTTATAGTTTAGCTGATCTATTGCAGTTCTGCATCAGGTGTTCAAGTTTCCAAGATAAATTTTTGCCTATATGTTGCCCAGACTTAATAGCTATACATAAAAAAAAAACAATCAAATCCGTCCAGTAGTTCCGAAGATTAGCGTGCATGGAGTAACTTCTCCCGTTTTCCTAACATTTCCCTTCACTGCTCTGCTCCTATTGATTGTAGCGTGATGAAAAGTATTCTATAACCTGCCCAGGAGTATGAAAAAGAATTGTACCAAGTTTCGTCAAAATCCGTCGAGTAGTTTTTGTTTCTATAACGGTTATACAGACAGACAGACAGACAGACAGACAGACAATATTTTTTTTAATTGCATTTTTGGCATCAGTATCGATCCCTAATCACCCCCTGATAGTTATTTTGGAAATATATTTCATGTACAGAATTGACCTCTCTACAGATTTATTATAAGTATATAGATAGATTAAGGGACCGGCTTTTGGATGAGTAGTTAAGTTAACTATTATGTACTTAACATTTTTAAGTCCATAATAGTTTACTTACTACTAACATATTGTTTTTAACAAGAGTAGTTGTTTAACTGTCAGACTTGCTAAATACGAATAGCACGTTGTTTCTTCGCATGCCCTTTGCATTCCAGAATTAGGTTATTCTGCTATTCCAAAAATCCCGCGACCCCGGAAACAACTGTCCTCAAGTTATTTATTTTGACCTTTTTCACTAGGAACACTTAAACAAGTAGCTATTCCAAATAAGCTCTGTTTAGTGGCAGCTACTATCAAAACAGTGACGTAAAAAAAACCAGAACCAAACAAAAAAGACAAATATAGAACGGAAATGCATCATAATGTTTAGTGGGATCCAACGGTAAAAATATTAAAGTGGGGGCACCCACCAACCCGTATCAACCAGAGAAATAAGAACCATGTCCCTACTGTAGAATCATTATAGACTAATAATTGTGCTCAAAAGAAATAATAACAATTGATAAGTGCCAGACAAAATCTTGACCTAATAACAAATCAATAAGACTTAATAATTATTGTAAATGTAGGACCCTATAATCATTAACATAAACGTTGAATATTTTATATGAAAGGAGTGTTTCAGATTGAACGTGTCTTTAATAAAATATGAACTGATATATCGGAAAATTGATTGGAACGCCCTTCACATATCCTGTCTTGATTCTACAAACTCAACGTTATACGGTACGGAACGTTGATTCGGTTTTTAGAGTTCCGCAGAAAAATGATCTGAAATAATTTATTACTACTGAAGAACGAAGATTATCCTAGAAATTATAATTTTTTTAGGGATTCATAAAATTGTCCAATTAAATTATGGTTGGAAGATAGTTTTTAAAGGTTAATTTATTAGATAAAATCATAACCCTCCTTTTGGCTTTACCGTAGTCGGGTAAAAATGTATGGAGGTATTACTGGAAGTGCAAAGTTATAATAAGTCCCCTAGTATGAGCTAGTTATTTTTAAGTCTTATGTAATTGATTTAGGCGACTCTAATCCATCAACCCAGTACATATCCAGATTCCAGGCAGATTTTAAGAAAAGAAGGAATTAATTTTGTCGTATTAATTTGGACGAACACTCAATACCAACTCCTAAATTCTATCTCATGCCAGGATTACGTGACCGCGGCCCTGGATCACAATGGGCAAGTTAATGAACTTACTGGTTTATTTTCTAACAGTCCCCAAAATAATCAAATGTGAAAACAACATTAGAATACTGTTTAAAAACTGCTGCCTGATTAACTTATTCTTTTTCCCAATCATGTGCCATAGATAAAACGTTGTGAAAATCGAAAGAGGAGCCGCCATCTTGATTTTCCAGTACGTTCTGTCAATGTTGCCGAAGCGAGAAAATATCTTTGTATTTCAGCTTTCGTCAACTTTACTAAAAAGAGTGCGATCTAAAAAGAGCATCCATGGAGTTTCATTGTCCGTTCTTCTCCATAGAGATCTACTTCTTGGAATGGGCATCTACGGTACTTTCACAGTTTTTATGTCTTGTGACTGGGACTGTAGCACCATAACTTTTTAGTGTTTAATTACATTTTTATTTGTCTTTGACAATTCAAAAGTGCCTCTAACTGGCCTACTTGAAATAAATGCTTTGATTTTGATTTTGTCCCCAGGTATCTTGGATCCGCAAACGAGACTTGCACATCCTGACAGTAGGAGTCCACACATACAGTAGTGATGCCCGCTTCGCTGCGCTACACACAGACAACTCAGATGAATGGACGCTGCGGGTGGCGCCTGCGCAGCCCCGGGACTCCGGCTCGTACGAGTGTCAGGTGTCTACTGAGCCTAAGATCAGTCTGTCGTTTAGACTTACTGTTGTTGGTAAGTAGTATTTTTAAACGTTTTTACATGCATCGGTTGCATAAAGGTGCTGATAGATTTGAACATTTACTAGTTTGCATAACACCAACAGGAGCAGGAACAGGTCTTAGTGGAATAACGATGTAATTATTAGGATATAAAACTAGTTAAACGTAGCTCACTATAGCCTAAAAAAAATGCATAAGTTGATAAAAAATGCTATGCAATAGCTTTACCACGGCAGTCCCCGAGTGCCACACGGACTTTTTTATTTATGGAATCAGAAAACTCAAATAAACGATTTGAAAAACTCTATTTCGAACTTCATTCGCAGCACTTTAAATAAGAACACACTCATAACACGAGCATTTGTTTTAATTTGAACTAGCGCCACGCCCACTACACAGCTTTGTAAGAATTTAAATTACTAACCTTACCTATGGATTTTCCGAAAATGTTCACATTGTTCACTAACAAACACAACAAAAAAATATCCGATTTCGTGCAGAAGGTCGAAAGTTATATTTATACATACACAATTCGGCGAATCATTTTATTTATGTAGGCTTTTTATCTCTATTAAACTGACATTGTAACATTTACTATCTCGTTTCTATAGTCGGAAAAGTCCTTGAATAAGACAAAATTGAGTTAACATCTAAGTTCCTTAAATAACTTAATCTATTTTAAAATTCAAATCAGTCTTGTTTATGCTGGTTAATTAAGATAAGTGAAATATTAAATTTCCTCTTAATTGTAAATGAGTCGAAATGTAGACTTGTATAATTGTTAGACGCAATTAGCTCCGTGAAGATAGCGAGCGATCCCTCTAAGTAAACGTTTGACGTCGAGAGTACTAGACAAATTGACAAGGAGAAACTTTTGAATACTCAGCTCAGACGGTTCCATTCTGGGAATAAATAATTTAATATGCAATATAACTAAGTGGTATGACCAAGTATATTAACGTGGCAAAGAGAATAAATGTAAGCATCGTCTCAGATGGCGTTCTGTAAAGTCGGCCCACTTTTCTGGAAAAAAGATGTTTATTTGTTGAAGTGTATAAGGGAACAGTTTATAACACGGGGTCGCGGGAAATCACACACTTAAGCAAACTTACCACAATATTGACGTAGCGCAAGCGCCAACAAGACGCCATTTGTTAATGGCCGCTTGCAAATGACGTCTTGATGGCGGTTGCGCTACGTTAGTGTTGTGTTAAGTATGCCTAAAGAGTGTGTGTATATATACAAAGCGTTCTCGTCTTATACACTGTTTCCCTACTACTAGAAAAAAATGTTTGTTGCAGTATCAAAAGCTGAAATCCTCTCAGGACCAGAACTGTTTGTGAGAGCAGGGTCTGACATCAATCTCACTTGCATTGCGAGACACGCTCCGGATCCTCCGAGGTGAGTACTTTGCAGAAGCTAAAACTTAATAAAACTGACATGTGGAAATTCTGCTTAAAGTTTTCTTACCATACAGCAAAATATTCTTGAGACAGCACAAATATTATCACTAGAAAACCAAGCTCAAAACTGCTTCACTCCCCGTTTACATATGGCTTTAAAATGGGGAGAATATAAGGCGATTCCTCACTTTTGCTTCAAGTAATCGGCGAGGTGTTGACTGTTGCCTCAGTAGACTGACTATCTGACTTGCCATGTTTGGAGCAGCCGACAATGTTCTTGAAGCGAGACAATCCATGCACAACTATTTGCTGACAAGCGTTCGTGTGATCGGGGTAACAAATTGAATCTCGGTCTTGAACACAAGGTAGCAAGGATTTCATGAAAATAAACAGAGTTTTCAAATAAAATGTGTTATTTGACAAAGAAAACTCTATGAAGATTAAATCAAATTAAAGCATTTATTTCAAGTAGACCAGATTCAGTCACTTTTGAATTGTCAAAAACATAAAAATATAATTAAATACTTACAAAATTACGGTGCTACAGTCACAAGACATAATAACCGTGGAAGTACCGTAGATGCCCATTTCAAGGAGTAGATCTATATGGAGAAAAACGGACTAGAAACTCCATGGACACTCTTTTTAGATCGTCAAATTTATTACATAAACCTTTGTTACATCATTCGTTTTGAGATAGTACATTATTTATGAGAACGATGTAGCAAGTTAAAAGTGTCCACAGTAAAAATGACTTCAGAGAAAATTTACAACCTTTCATAAAAAAAAAATACTACTTACTAAAATTTACTTACTAAGTCTACTTACTAAGTTTGTGTAATAAGTGTGTCTGTCTTGACAGTGATTTTTCGTCGACGTCAATCAAGTTTTTATAAACGTGTCTTTCAACAAGTGTTAATCCTTCTGTACAGTTTCATCTACTGGTACCGAGGCTCAAACGTGGTGAACTACGCTCAACGCGGCGGCATCAGCGTTGAAACGGAGCAGCGTACGCGCACGAGTCGCCTGCTCATCGCACGCGCATCGCCCAGGGACTCCGGGAACTACACCTGTGCGCCGAGCAGCTCTGGTAACCAACTATTATTATTTTGTTACATCATAAAATGTACAGACAACAGCACATCAACCTACCTCAATCCTTTAATAGTTAAAGGCAAAACAATTGTTAATCGAAGAAAAATTGTTTTAATTGAATTTGACTTCTAAATGCTGTTAAAAGTAGGTAGCTACTCGTAGTTTTAACTGAAACGTGCAACCACTACATTTCTTGCAAATATTTACAGTTTAAATAGTTGAACGGTTCATATGCAGTTGTTAGTCAGTCAAATACAGGCTTTTAAATGGGTTTTGTTGTAGATTTAGCCGAAGAAATAGGATCGGTCCAGTATCTTAAAAGTATGGGTTTCAAAACACAATGTTCGTAACGGCATAAAAATCGAGGAAATCTCTTTTAAAACTTGCAAACGTCAATTTATACTAACGTATAATTTACAGAAACACGTAAATATAACTTTGCAACACAGTTTTAAGTTTCAACATAGTTTTCACGAATATTTTCATAAAGCCAGAATTATGGTTCAGTTTAATTAGGCGAGGCGTACAAAAAATGCTTAACGAAGCCTGCGAAATGAAACAGCTAATCACTTGCCTTTGTTCTGCCCTAAGCAGGTCTAAAAAGGTCACTTTAGCAGAATCATGATACCTAGTATCATTGAATGAATCGCAATACAAATCGTATAATGGTCACTAAATTGACAATTAATGTCATACAATTCACCTGTTTGACAGTTTTGTATCGGATCTATTTAAATGTTTCACAAAATACATAGACTTAAAGCATGGACTGAACTTTTCGTAGGTCATGTAAAATATTACACAGGACCATTATTATCTTTTTTGAAGAAAGAGATTCTAGACAAAATGCTTGTTTCTATAGAGTATGATTGCAGTTTTGAGCTGTAAATGCCCAGTCTATGTTCAAATACGACATGAATTGAATACTGATGCTTGTGCCTCTAAACAATTTACGATACAAGAATTGCTAAAGATTTTTCTGGGAATTCACGAAATGACTCACTATTGACAGAACCGTTTATAGCGGCCATTTTAAACCCCGGATATTTCCGCCACCGGGCGGCATACAACTAAGCTACTATACGCGGTCCTTTTATAACGAGTGTTTCGCCCCCACGGGACATGCGGGTGTTATAAAAAATATACATGCCACAACGGCCGTCCATTGGGTCTTTTATGGCGTACCTACATTTTTCACTCAGCATACTTCACTATATCTCTGTCCATAGCTGTGTAAAAACCATTTGTCTTTTTCCACGCCTTTCCCCTCTCAAGTACTGAATCAACGTGTTCAAATTCACTGTGTACTCTGCGTTCTTATCGTCCATTTGTATTCTTTACACGCCATTAATATATTTTCCCGCAAAATTTCTTTTTTTATTTTAAGATAAGGTTAAAAAACTTGGCTTTTTTGCTTTGTATACAGGAAGTGTAGGCTTATCTTAGGATTTCAAATAACTTCCATGGAACTTTGACGTATGATTTAATTTCCGTTGGGAGACATTTTTGTTGCATTTTCATTTCCTTTCCAAAGTTATGTCAAGTGGTTTTTTTAATAGATTCGGCGTCTGTGGTGGTCCACGTCGTGAGTGGGGAGCGGCCGGCGGCGATGCAGAGCAAGTCCAAGCGAATATCGCCCTTACCGCCTCTAATGCTCCTCTCAATGAGAACAAGTCAATTGAAATCATTCTTCACTACAATCATGCTATATATTCTACTAATGTCACAGATGTCAACGAATTCGCTCATAAATATCAGATTCCTGTGGAATAATTGCTGTATCAGAAGGTTTGTGACTAGATGACCAGCTCTATCGAATGTTGGTAATGTCGCATGAAATGCACAGCACAAACATTTTTAACTAGAAATTTTTAATTAGATTTAAGTCAAACTGACGTATAAAGAAACGAATTATTGTAATAAGCATCTCTTTATTACGTACCATATAGTTGATTTTAATGATTAGCAAATTAATTAATTTAATGAATATTTTTAAATAAATAAAGAAAAAATCTTATTTTATATTTATTTATTTATAATAAATATAAAATAAGATTTTATAATTATAATTATGTTTTTAATCATCATTCATCATTTTGAATTATATTTGCGCTATCTTTTTTTAAATGACTGAGTAGATTTTTGTGAAAAATTTAATTATGGTCCACCAAATAGTTTTTTTTTATTAATTATGTATGTATAAAATGTGTGTTAAATAAAACGAAGTAATTGTTAAAAGCAGAATCCTGGCTAATGATGCTCTATGTACAGTAAGAAACCAAGTTTATCTATATAAGTTTAAGGGCAATCAAAGTAAATTTAGAATAACCTAATCATTTTAAAATAATAGTACCTACTATAATAACGATAAAGTTGTAAATTACTTACAAATGCAATTTTCCAATTAATTTCCATATACTTGTTTCCCCGGTCCTTTCACTTTGAGCTTGTAAATATAATAATTCATTACATTAAATGAAAATGACGAAACATTAATGTTAAAATTCATTTTATTGTAAATTATTGAATTTATTCGATTTGAGGCGAAGTTTAAGCTGTAATAACGTACAATTTCAACTCAACATAATGAAAATTATTGGTTGCTACGAAAAGCGTAGGTCGCTACGAGAATTTATGGCGCTACACAGATTCTTTCATAATCTACGATAATTTACTTATGCTGTTTGGTGACAACGACAAAACAGTATTATGTTTCACTGAAAAAAACCTAGAAGATGATAATCAAAACTGTTTTAGCTAGCAATTGATAGAAATCAGCATGATCAATTATGATGGGTTTGACAAAACGAAACATGTAGGGAAACAGTGTATAAGACTGACGCGAGGTATAATTAGGACATAAACACTAAAGCCATTCTTAACACAACACTATCGTAGCGCAAGCGCCAACAGGACGTCATTGTTAACAAATGACGTCCTGTTGGCGCTTGCGCTACGTTAGTATTGTGTTAAGTTTTCCTTAAGTGTGTGATTTCCCACCACACCCCGAGTCGGTCTTATACACTATACCCTTATTGGATTGAATAGGATATTGAAGGAACAACTTGGATTTTAGTCAGTACGAGTCCGACAGTCCCTCCGTTCCACTCAGGGCCGGAGGTTTTTGATGACTACGATAAATAAAAAAGGTTATCAGTGTAGTTTACTTTCCTAAATATATGCTAGGTACTTATCGCCCCAGATTGTAAAAATTCAATGATATGCAAAATTATACATAGTAGTAATGTAAATATTTTATAAAATTTTCATCCACAATAATGAAAAAGATAAAATTAGACGTTGATGTTGTTTTCCTAATAAATAATAACTGTACCGAAACATATTACCCTGGAGATTATAGAAATTAATACATAAAATTAAGTTTTAGTCATATAAAAAAAAAAACTGTGAATACACAATTAATGTAAATATGGTTTGTAAATAAATACGTTTTACGTGTTATTTATCGTTGAGTTTTAATTTTAAACCTTTTGAAATATTCAGTCTTTGTTTGAAATTGTATGAGAGGGTTTAACGCTTCATATGAAATTATATTCAAAGCATTAATCCTTCAGACATTTTCATATTTAACTTAGGTTGGTTTACATGTCTAAACTTGCCGTAACTTCTACACGTGGACCAGCTCATATTTTGTTTTGAAATTAAATACTTATTTGTATAACCTACTAGTAGTTGCGCCGGGTTACAGCTGCGATTTACCACATACTAAAATACAATTGCAAAAAATGCAGTGACACTATTCACATGACTGTAACCATTTCTTGACCACCTTTTGTCAACGTGTAACGTTCATAAATAATGATCATTAGCCGGAAGAAGTCTACTGCTGAACATATAAGGCGTCCCCCTTAGACCGCCACAACGAATGAAAATTCGTCACTTGCATCCATCAGTTGCCTGTGAATCTGACGATGTCGTTGGTCCACCCAGTGGGAGGCCTGCCTACGCTGCGTCTTCCGGTTCGTGGTCGCCACTCCAGAACTTTACGAGCTAAGTCGGTGATTCTGGTTCTTTGGCGAATATCGTTGTTCCGGGTTTTATTCCGTATAGAATCTTTGAGCATAGCTCTTTCCATTGCTCGTTGAGTGAAAATAAATAAACGTGAAGATAAAGATAAAGATCAATTTATTTGTTAAACATGTGTAACATGATACATAGATAATGCACATTTAGATGGTAAAACATTTTTACAGAACCAACATGTTTTGCCTCACTCGGCGTACAAATATTAGAAAGTTATATTTTATCTACATTGAGAATAACAAAGAAGCAAAATGACAGTTAAAATAAGTCAATATTATGGTAAACAAAAGGAAAAAAAATATATATATTAAAAGAAAACATAAAATTTATCATTTAAAAAATCAATTATGCTATAATAACATTTACCAGCCAGTAGGTTTTTTAACCTTATCTTAAATAAATTGAGATTCAAATCTTTAATGGAATTCGGAATATTAATATAAATTAAGGGTGCCATGCATTCAACACTTTTTTTAAGGAGTGCTGTTTTGGCCGAGTGTGTCTGCACCCAAAGTCTATACTTCTCACGTCTATTTCTATCTGAATTATTTGATACTAGCTGTTGCCAGCGGTTTCACCCGCTGCAACTTGAAAATTATCCCACGGGAACATAAAATCGGGATAAAAACTATCCTATGTGTTAATCCAGGTTATAAACTATCTGTATACCAAATTTTAGCCAAATCCGTTCAGTGGTTTTTGCGTGAAAGAGTAACAAACATCCATACAAAGAACTCAAACAAAAATATAATCACGGAAGATATCCCGTAAGTGACATTTTAAATTTAGAGACAAACCGTGAAAGCTTAAAACAGTGTTTAAACATCCATACATCCATACATCCATACATCCATACATCCATACATACAAACTTTCGCCTTTATAATATTAGTAGGAAGAGAGGAAACAACTGAGGGTTTCTTTTTACAAAAATGGCTATTTCCAATATGTAGAGTGACGGAAGTGTTAAAATTTTGTGCTTTAGGAACATTGGTCTGCAACTGTCTGTGATTTGCAACCCAAACATAGCTCGTACACAACGCTTTTGCGCTTTGAACACTGTGTCTTTGTTCGTTGAATTGCCCCAAAAGATAATTCCAAATCTCAATCGAGATTCTACCAGTCCGTGATAGGCTATAAGCAAGGTTTTTGTATTGACAGAAGGAGATAGTTTATAGAGGGCAAACGACGAACTGCTTATTTTTTTACTCAGTGTTTCTGTCTGATTCTTCCAATTTAATTGTGGATCAATGATTAGTCCCAAAAATCGGGCTGTATCTGCTTCTTGTATATTATTGTTTTTGTGTGTTAAATTAAATTTTGATAATTTCTGTAATTTTTCCCGTTGTCTAAAATGCATTATGTTTGTTTTACTGAGATTAATTTTTAAATTAATCATAAACTCAAATCTTTTCCCCATGGGAGTCAGCAGAATCTACAAATGGCCAGAAACTTACTACTATTCTTACAAAGTCTTTCCGCCTGGTCCACGTTCATACATCTGGTTGCGAGTAAACGCACTTGACCTTTTTGAAGAACATCACCAATAAGGTTTGTAAGGTACAGAGTTACGGACGCCAGAAGGTCAATCTACCCGAATCTGTCAAATTTTACCAATCGGACATTAACCTTCCAGTATTGTGAAAAGGTAGAAAATTTATTACAGCGAAATTTGACAGATTGTGGTAGCTACATGTGCTGGCGTCTGTAACTATATTTATGTAGGTATTTTGTCTTTAATATGATTTTTTTGAGCTCCATGTAATTTTAAATGAAATACATGTGAAATGTCAACATTCAATTAGAATCCCCTCTGGGTAATTCACCCAAACACTCATGCTGTAAAAATAGGAAAAATACCTGGTAAATAAATATCAACCTTGTATATTAAACTTTAAAGGTTAATAATGTTATAGTTTCGTGTCGTGTAAGGATAAGCTTGAAGTAAAGTGTTTCGTAGAACCTGTCAGGGCTTGAAATTATAAATTTATACACGTAAGTGCCTACTAACATACTTTTCATTCTCTTTGTGATTCCTCTAAAATATGCGTTATTTTTGCTCATATTTGAATACAAACGAGTACCTATAATTTCAATAATTATATACAAACTGAGACAGAATACTTAGAAAATAATAATAATATAATAATAATAATTTATTGGGTTTCAAATGATCACTTTTACATATAAAATTGAGGCAGCCCCATTAAGTTATAAATAATACTTGTGTTGGGCCTGACTCACTCCTACCCGCTATTACATGGCAGCGATATCTAACAACAATCAGAAACAAAATTAAATTAAAAATCGTAATTAAAATAATAATCAAAATAAAGAAATCAGAATTTAACACAAAATTAAAATCCAATCAAAATTAAAACAGGAACAAATTAAAAATAATACCATAATTAAAAACAAAGTCAAAATTGAAAACTAAATTAAAATCAAATCAATATAAAAAATTAAATAAGAACGATGAAAATCAAAACATAAAAAGCAGAAAAGAGACTGCTTCATTGGTCTAGTGGTTGCAAGAGCGACTGCTGAACATAGGTCCTGGGTTCAAATTCAAGGTCGGACAAAGCGTTTTTTGGATTTTCCATTAGAAATTACTCAATAGCAGTCTCGGAGTCTGGATTCATGCTCGGTTGATGGCAAAAGCTCGTTCCCTATTACATGACACTGGTAACAATACTGGAGGTATAAAGTAAAATATAAGGTAAGTAGTAATAAATAAATTAATTGTCGCAGCACATGCTGAGGTAGGAGCCTTTTGGCCTCGCACAGGACCAGACTAAATTGTTTTTTGTTTCTGTTTGTTTTTACCTTTTGTTGTTTTTCTTTTATGTATTTTTTGTTTTCCTTTGTTGATTTACTCATTTAATTTTGTTGTTTTGTCCTGTGTGTGTCAATAAATCTCTTTTCTTTCTTTCTTTTCTTTTTAGTTACAGCTGTGCCTAACCTTCGGGATAGCAGGCGTGAGATCATTATGAATTACTGAAGATCCCACTTCTTCTCACAGAGAGGAGTCCTGTGTCCCAGCATTGGGAACATTATGTAAAAGCAGCATGCTGATGATGAGTGTCGCGGATTACTCATTAATATTTAGCATGTAAGGTTGATTAATTATCAATCATATTAACATGTTTATAACATAAACACCAAAGTATTTCTTAGAACAAAGCTTTGAAATTACAAACACGTGAATTATGCCGTGAGCAATACAATTTCTGAACCAATTATTTATAGTAGTTCTAAGAAGTAGACTTATGATTATACAAGACAAACACAACATTTTCAGACGGATAATGTACTAGGTCCACAAAGTTTAAACATCTGTTGAACACTTGTCTAGAAAAGTGTGACTACAAAACGCCATAGTTAAACAAGTGTTTAACAGATGTTTAACTTTTTTGTTGTAGTAAGGCTTTTAAACTTTTTTCAGCCCGTGTAGATATACATACTCTATGTATGTATATCTACCGTTATAGTATGCAAATGTAGGTAATTTTTAATGTCTTCGTTTTTTATTAATTTAAAAACTCCAATGTGTACAATAAGTTAACAGAATGGTGTGAGATTTGAATATTACAAAAGCGCGCTACATAACCGGCTATCTGTAAGAGGTTGTAATTTATCACGTGAACCTATTGTGATCTGGATGCCGAAATCTCTTTGATTTTTTTATTCCGAGACATACTGATTTCCTAAGTCGGTCTAGGTACCTCGTTTTCGTATGTTTTAAATATGTGTTAAATACCACAATAAAAGGTATTGTTTTTTATTGTTTTTCACATTGTTTAATGGTTTAACCGAAAGGTTTTTTCATAAAACCAGAGAGACAGACTGTAAAATTAATGGAACAACATTGAAAAGAAACCATCTTTCAATATTAATATACCAAATTACCACAAATCTACTAACAATTTCTATTTCCAGAGTTCAAACAATAAAACGGGCAAGTACAATCTTGAACGGGTTTATCAGGTAGTTACTAAAAGCGTATCAGTGATGTCACTGATACGCTTTTAGTAACTACCTGATAAACCCGTTCAAGATTGTTGCCCTCAGTGGAATGTTCCACTGAGGGCTCCAGATCAGTTTTCATTCCCACCGAATAAATAGAATAACCTATCTCAATAAATCGATCCAAAAATTGACCCCTTTGTCGATTAATCGAATAGACCCAATAGACAAATAAGTTCTCTCTAGAGAACGAAACTTGAATACAAGAGAATTCTCAAAGCCCCCCACGGGAGCACTTAACTCAACGATCATCGTAACAGGCAAATGAAAAGAAAAACATGTCCCAAACATAGTTTCAGGAGAGCTTCCCTTATTTACTTAAGGCGGATTTTCTTTTGCAATCCTGTATTGTGAAGTGTTTTCCGAGATTATCCGGAGATAACCCTTGGTTTATCGCGGAAATTAGGGCGTCTTAAAATGTTGTGGAGATAAGCGTGGCTGGCACGCACTCGCTTGAAATTTCTTATCCACGAGCTACGCGCTTAAGCGAGACGCATCTTGTGTTGACGGAACTGTGGACAAAAAAACGAAAGAAAAAAGTCAAGAGCGATTTCCAGCCACTGGAGGCCTATATGCCCGAGTGAACGGAACGTCGTGTTTCCCTCGCGTCTGCTCAAGAAGCTGTCAGCAAACTGACGGGTCTTCTATAAGGCCTCACGCTTGCCATGGATCGCGAGACTCTTTTGAAAGGCTACTGCGGCCTTGAAACGCAAAGGGCATGTTGAGGAACAGGGTAGTTTATAGTAAGTTATTTATTGATACGGGTACGATACTTACCTATTGTGTTAATAACCAAAAATTATATCATGACCTTAGAGGGTATTTGCATTTCATATTCAGAAATTGACTTGCTTATATTACGTTTATACTGCATATTTGTACAAGCGCCAGTGGCATGTGAAGCGATGAAGCGAGCGAAAGAAACAACAGTCGCGCTCGTTTGTCGCTTAACGAAAGTCTCATCGTCGAAGTCGTGAACTGCTAACGCCTTTATCTAAAGACTTACACATTAAACGGGAAAAAACACGTCTGATACGTGATTCAACTGCTGATACTTCTTACTAATCTCACATGAGAGTCATTGTGTGAGATCGTAAGCACCAAAGCAACATATTATACGTTTGGTATCATTAAAATTTTCATATCGCGGATTAAGGTCAAACACCGCGTGTATAAGAGTCATATTTGTCGAGCAGTGTCGTTTGTGTGCTGCGAATAAGTATTTGGGTTAACCACCTTCTTATTAAAATAAATTCATATATCCTAGTCTTTCAACTTGAATTCTTAGACTGATTACGAGTATTCAGCTACTTGGGAGTCTTCTAGTTGATGGAGGAGATATTATAACTAGGTGAAGGTAACTTCTTATCTGGCTGCATCATCGATCATTAACAGATGAGAAAGTGATTTAACGAAATCAACAATAATAATCCTTGAAAATCATCGAAGCGTGTGGTGTACCCATTATGTGTGTTATTTGATTTTGAATATTATTTTAATAAGGACAATGTCAATAACCATTGGACAGTAATGGTTTACACTCTGCTACGCCATAATTATGTGAACTGGCCCTTACAGTAGGCAGACATTCTCCTATTTTGCTCTAACCAAAAAAACGTTAACGCTCACCTCAAAAAATCCTTTCATTATAACGAAATACATTTTAATTAGACCGTACTATGTCGGTGTCTTTTATATGTTTTACACACGTGTTACCACATACCAGGTACTCATATCTTTTACCTGCCTAACCAAGTAATTTTCATGTCTCTTTTCCGTTAAAAATTTCACCTACAAAGGGTAATTTTCCGGTTTGTGAATGTCGCAAATTAGGCTTTAATTAAAATTATGCCAAAAATTTATGTCATTATTTCGTCGGCCTTTGTGATCGCGACCTTTTTGAGCTTTCGCTTCCCTTATCTTTTCTGACGAGAAGGGACTTAAGAAAAAAATAATAAATACCAAACAATATTTTCGTTGAGCGCGATGGGTGATTTTATTAAATTTTTGTCCACAATTATACCTTTTTGAGATAGCCGCATTCTCCGCGTTCCTTTACGTAATGATCTGGGCTTATCCTTCTCGGCTAAGCTTTAAAACGGGCAATGTTGACCGGGGGGCTTGCCTAAAATAAAACACAATAGATTATTTTGGGTATCGTACATCGGTCAATATTTGTTGATACCCGTCCGTTTTGTCATTCTTCAGAGCCGTGAATGAGTGTACCGATACCTCGCATATCTATTTTAGAACATACTTGGAAGCGTAACTTTTGCTTTTATAAATAACCGAGTTGCTACCTTAATACCTACGTAATAGAGGTCTTCATTTAAAGGTTAATCCTGGTTTTATCTAACAGTAGAACGCAGCGTGTCATCTCGTAAGGGTTTTCTATGCGGCACCGGTGCCTCGGCGGGATCACGACATGAATGCCTCCATACAACACGTACAAGAGAATCTTTAATCTTACAAGGTACGGTCTGCATAAATCTTTTTTAAGCAGGTATTGAATAAGACGAAGACACGATGGGGAATTGGTCCTGCAAAATATACTAATTTGCAAATGTATAATTGGAAATTTTGCTGCAGGAAATAATTTTCTACCTCTGCAGATGGTAAGTGCCTTTTAAACGGTATCTGATATACAATTTTTTGCACAATTTTTTTTCATAAAAGATGGTTATTTACTGTAATATTTCCGATCCAGGTACTTCATTCCCTCAAATTAGTATTTACTTTTAATACTGATGTAAATATATTAAATTGTTGGTGCAATTTTATTTATGAAGATGACGTAATACACATAATACCTACAACAGAATATTTTTGAATTGATTAAAACTTAAAGTATTTAAGTTTGAATATACCTACTTAATTTATGTTTCTATAGTTTCTGCACAGACTGATATCAGCTTGCTGTGATTGATATGTTGGTAGCTTCTATAACTCTAGTATATTCTACACTAGCGAGCAAAAGTATGAAATCACTTACTTGGAATTTGATCCCGATAGCTCTTTAAATAATGGCGTGATTTGAATGAATTTGGTTAACAGTTAAATCTTTAAAATGGTACCATTTTAATTTATTCTTAACTAGTAATTAAATGCTCAAGATCGCGCGGAATCGGAGTAAGTGATTCAATATTTTTTCCCGCAAGTGTATGTCTATTCTAAAATATAAAGTCACTCGTTCGGGTTACTCGTATTATGACTCAGACGTCAATCAACGCTGATCGAAGAAACATATAAAAACGAAATCCTGGGTGTCTTAAATATCTTTTTAAGCGATAGATTTTGGGCTTGTCGAGCTTGACTTGAGGTGAGTCAGCGAATTATAATGTCAGTCTATTTCTATTAAATAAATATTATTATCTACTATACCGTCCCGACCGTCCGACTACCTACCACGACGTTGAAATTTATCGCGAGAAGCCCATACTCAAGACTTGCTAAAATTTATAATAAGTTACCAGTAGAAATCTCTGCTACTATAGAAAGGCTACTATACAGTCGACGAATTTATAGCTGATGACAAATTGCATTAATGTATTAATTTACTGACCTTGCAGGCTGACATAATTTAGAAAGTAAGAATATGTACCTACCCTAAAAATTTGTATCAAAATGTTTATTGTTAATTGTATAAAATGTTTTGATCGACATGCATTATTTAATCTTATAAATTGTAATTAAATTGGAAATAGTATCGATAATTAACATTGTATAATTTATTGAACCATATTTGATAATTATAAGTATTGCTTAAAATTTGCAGTGCCCTTACAGGGTGAATGTACTCATACTGAGCCATGAAATTTTAATGCATGCCTACTAATCAGTGTTGTGTACATGTAAGCAAATAAATAAATAAATATGTAATAAACTTAAATTACGGCAACTTTGCCGCGCTCATTTAATGGTGTTCTACGTAACAATATTATGCCTCAGTACCTTCGGGGCTTAGACGTTCGTTAGACAACTGATGGTTAAGCGTTTGTTTGGCGTCCACACACAAAGTCAGCCATAGGAGACTTTGACGAACCTATATGAGGTCACCACAACAACAGTGATCGGTAATTGGTGTTGTTACAGTAATAGTCTCACTACTGGGACACAGTAGGCTTCATATCTATGGGATGGGACGGCTGTAATCCACCATGGATCCAATAAGAGTTCGTGGAAATCACGTATCCTACAATTTTTGTATCTATGTGTGAAATGAATAAAACTATGGGCTGCTAAAGCTACAGAGTACTTCAGTCTGTAATTTAGGACTTTCAAATAACTTTTTTGTGCAATTTTAAGTTAAGATAGAGAAGGAACCAATATAATATATTCGTCGCTAATACAGAAAATATAATATTTTATTTTAAGATTTTTTGAAAAACAAATCCACGAATTGACAAATTTAATTTTAATTATTAGAACATAGTAAAGTGCAGGTGCGTAACTGGCGTGCTGGTTGAGAGGAAGTAAAAACCGTAATGCAACGAATTACCTAAATAAATGAGAAATGTAACATAAATACAACGTGAGTACGTAATAAAATACAAATATTAATTGTATAAAATATAAACAATTAATCAGGCTTGTTGATCAATGTGTAACCGTTTCAAAAGACAACATCACATTAACGCTTCCGTGCAATCAGTATGTAATCGTTTCGCCCGAAACAAACAATAATTTAAAATAATTAAATCCTTTGTACTCTATTTTCCTATTAACAGTTCCATGTTATTATTGCATCGTGTTTGCGGTGGTAACGTCAGTTACTAAAGTGAATTGTTATACATTGCTATACATTTCTAAATGGAATTTGTGACTATTTTTTTAAATAAAATGAAACGTTTAGTCGAAAAAAGTTACGATTCCATTTCCACGAGGAGAGTCAGAGTTTTCTTTCGGAGTCGGTGACTGTTTTTATGTTGTTATTCTTGACACGACATGTCATTATTTATCATTGTCGACAAAAACGGACGGGAAAACCAAGGAAAATATGGAAGAATGTTCGATTTCTCAACCAAAATATTAATAAATATACAAATGAATTAAACATGTACCCGAAATTACAATATCTCGTTATTTTCCCGTGTTCATTATTTGTTCCTCTTGTTTTCTCGTGTTCATTATTTTGTTTGGTGTGTCGTACAAAACAGTCATTAATATAAAATTCTAATGAACTAGCCAATATTTGTCCAAAAATCCACAACATTATCAACAATAAACAGAACAGATAATTAAATCCGTTCTTTTCACTTTCAGCCGCTGAATCAGCGCTTGAGTCCAAACAAATTATAATTAAAAATTATTCGAGTCAGTGGCTATGAAAATGGTTTCGTTAGTAAATCGTAAAACCGATATTCAGCAATCTCGGTTTAAGTGAGGTTTTGCTGACTACTTTCGAACAATAATTTACTCTACACCTGAATTGCTGTTCGCAAATACTCTTTAGAAATTCACCACAATAATACATCAACATGGCAGTGTTTGCTCAAACAAGATTGAACTGACAACCTTATAGTTAAGAGTGTTTTTTTAGGTCACTGACAATAATGTGTTTAAAGTTAGAAGTTAACTTTGACCACCAAACTTATCGAATTGGTATAATTAATTAAAAATCTGTTTTAAGCGATATTTGCACCGCTCATTTTCAAACGTCTGACAATTGTATTAAGCACACAGGTATGTTACGAAAACTTGCCTCGCCTTTTCCAAAAACTTTTTAACGAACATAATGAAAATAAGAAAATGTGGAAGAATCTACCTAATTTTTCTGCAAACCGTACCCTTTTAATTAGTCATCTGCGGTATCGGTGCGTATTATGAAACTTCCAATCAAATTAGTGCAGGGAAAGGATTTCAAAACTTTATTGAGAACATTTCGACAAAAAAAGTTTTTGTAGGTGAGTAATATTATTATTTTAGTAATGACATTTTATGATCATAATCAGGCCTGGCGCGCTCCGCGTTGTAGGTATGAAACTGCAAGCACACGCGGGCGCACCGTGAACGGGTTTCACAATCGGCTGCCGCCCGTTTCGCACGCGCTCCGTACATATTTTTGTTAAAATGTACTTTATTCTCTCGAGCATAGATTTTACATTTGTTTGTTTTTGAGAAGTGACACTTCTGTACATAGTACTATTAAGTATTTTGAGTCATAATGCTGAATCGTGCTTTGAGCGTAACCTCTAGAACCAGAGAGTGGTGGTGGCCCAGTGATAATAATTAGACCCAGGCCAATGAGGTGAGCTTTTAAGATCTGAGGCACTATAATTCATTTTCGCAGCGAGCTTCTGTTGCGTTTTTCTGGTAGTCAACATGGTTAATTTTGGCTTTCAAGAGTTGCGGTGGTTTGGAAATACTGTGGCGGGTTTACGGAAAAAATAAACCCGGCTACAAGAGCATGCAGTGTTCACGTGGGCTAATTCAAAGTTAAACTATCAGAAGTTTTTCACCAATAAAATCATTCAGCATTGTATTTTTCCCCTTATATTTGCCGAAACGTTCGGCCTATGTACTTTGATACATTTTAAGATAAAAAAAGGATATTCATCAGTTCAACACTCGGGTAGCAAGCATTTTGTTCGGTATTCTTGGATCAGTTTTCCTCTCTGATTTTATTTATAGACGAAGTTCTATAAATATCATTGGATCAGTTTACATTATTTCTCACTTCTCCTTATTTTTTCTTGAGTTTTCCTTATTCATTAAACAATAATCGATTAATCGACGATTCATGGACACGGAGATAAACGCATCAATTACATGTAAAATTGTCAAATTTTTTAAATTAAATCGTCATCAATTTAAGCTTATAGCTTTTTTCAAATACGTTCCAAAACTATCTCAGAAATTACATAATTATCAACCAAGTTAACCACTATTTTACATCAAATATAAGTTTGTGTTTTGTTAGACTATAAGCTTCTAGCTAGCTCAATGACGATATAATACTAGACTCCTAATAACAGGCGACCGATGTCTGTCAACACATTACGCAAAAAAAGTCTTATATCCGTCTCATTTCGACCACTCCTGTGAGCCGTAAACATACGTTGAGACAGAACAGACCTTGAGTTAGCCAATCACAACGCAGTACCCCGTCCCCCTCGCTTACGTAGTACCTCAGCGAGTTGACAGAATAGTTTTTGTTCCTTAGATCGTGCATGCGGAGTCTAGTATTATATCGTCGTTGAGCTAGCTAGCTTCTCTCTACCTTTCGAAACCTAATAAGCTTTGAAAGTCCTGACACTCGAGAACTCGGAAAAAATGAGACTCAATAAAATTAGCTACATGATCAAATAACGGGTGTCTTCTCTTTCTAACGTAAAAACATCAAACAAACCAGTTTCTCGTGGAAGTGACACAATTCGGGTAGGGACGTGTTACTTGGGTCTACGCTTCCGAGAAAGCCGTTTTTGAAGTTAACAGAGGCACACTGAATCAGCATTATATGATTATGGATCAGAAATGTGGGTCCTAATGAGATTATATATGAATGTTCAAATATTATTTTAAACAAAGAAGAAACGAATAGGAAAATACATACAAAAGTGATGATTGCTAAGTGTGTGATTTCTAAGAACTCTTACTTCTGTACGAGTACATTCAAACATACGTGTCGAACTGAGAACTTTCTTTTTTCTTTAAGTCGTTTAAATACTATGAATATTTCAACCTCAATTTTAGTGGAACTCGTGTCATAAACTGTTTTCAGCTGTAACCCACTGTCTGAAACAAAAAAGTCTGCTTCCAGGCATATTGTCATCGTAAAATGGTATTATTTTGCTCTGCTGCTCGACAATTTAATCGTTACAATTTGCATACGGGAAAAACGAATTGTTCAGTAACTGTTTTAAATGACATTTCAGAGCATATTATATTTTTTTTGTTGTATTTTTCGGAAATACGCGGATTTCAATTTTCATGTGACGAAGGGAATTGAGAGCGGTTTCATTATTTCAGTTTATGAGAAAATGTTTTTCACATTTTTCCTTCATAAAAATCAAGGTCAATAAAAGTTTTTATTGTTCGATATTAATTATTCACGACGTAAATACCATTCAACAGTTATTTACTGAATGACGATTCGAAAACATTACATTATGCTACGAGATTCGTAGCATATTGCTACGAAAGTCGTAGCATAGGTAGCTACGGCGTAGACATAATTATGAACATACTACAAAGCATTCCACGGTTCGGATCACGAAACTTGTTCGACAAAAACGTATAAATAGAACATTTTTTAACAAATGGAAAACTTAAGTATACTTAAATTCTACTTTTTTATAAAAGCAAAAGAGATACTTTAACAAAGCCTAGACTAGAAGTTTACTCACAAAGCGTGTAGGTGTGAAATATAGTGAACCTACAATTTTACAGACAGGGAGTACTAAAACAGAGTTGTATTACATAATAGGTAGACACAGAAGTTCACACAATATGACAGTCAGTTAGGCCGTCGGATTAAAGTGTCATTTGAGGGATCAACATAAATACTGTTTAATGCTACCCACATTTCTAGTAAACTCAACATTCATATTTTACTCTGAATTTCTAAAACTGTAGGGACATTTTGGAAAAACTTTTCCACCAGTAATTAATAAGTTGTAAAAATAGTAAAATAATAATTATGTTGATTTAAGTATAGAGGAGAAGAATGAGCAAGAAACTCCATGGGTTTCTTGCCCGTTCTTCTCCATTGAGATTTACGATTTAGAAATGAGCAACTATGGTACTTTGGAGAGCAGTGGTGGCCCATGGTATCGACTACGACTTAAGAGTTGTAGGTCATGGGTTCGAACTCAGCCAGGCGCATTTGTTGGTGTAATTTATTTCATCACCACTGCTCTCAAAACGGTGAAGGAAAAAATTGTGAGGAAACCGGCATGTACTAGAACCAAAAATTCGAAGACATGTGACATCAACCAACCCACACTGGGCCCGTGTGGTGGATTTTGGCCCACTCCCTCTCACAGGGATGGGGTGTCCCAGCAGTGGGAAGATTAATAGGCTGATGATGATGATGAAATACGGTATTTTACAAGTTATTGCTATGCCTTGTAACTGTGACTGTAGGTTATAAGATATTAATCACTATACGATTAAGATTTCTTTTGATAATTAAAAAGTGCCTGTAATGGTCAAATTCAAATGACGAGTAGTTTGAGTTTATTTTGAAAACAGCGTTCATTCAATTTGCATCAGAATACTAAAATGAGACTTTTCGAAGTTTCATCCTAGTTTTTTATGTATGATTCATTAGATTATTGAATAAAAAAGCTGTTGGTCTCAAGCTGCCCAGAAGCAAATATTGGACCTAGTCAAGTTAATCTAAGTTTCATCCTAGTTTTTAAAATTGATTATTCAAAGTTATGATGATATTAATTTAGTTAGGTTATAGCAAAATAACAAAATAAAGCACTTTAAGATTTACTTCAACGTTGTTTTGATGCGAATTTCAGTTTATTGATTTTAAAACGAAAACCTTAGGGGAAACAGTGTATAAGGCGGGAATGCGAGGTGTAATGGGGCATACACTCTTTAGACATACTTAACACAACACTAACGTAGCGCAAGCGACATCAGGACGTCATTTGCAAGCGGCCATTAACAAATGGCGTCCTGTTGGCGCTTGCGCTACTTTATTATTGTGTTAAGTTTGCCTTAAAGCTATTGTCAAACAGACAGGAGTGGCGAACGCGAAGTGAGGCGTTTTTGTTTGTAATGTATGCAATTGTTTGAAGCCTGTCACATAGACTATCGGATCGCTTTCGCTTTTCTATGTGACTGGATTCAAACAATTCCATACATTACAAATAAAAACGCTTCGGATCGCATTCGCTTCGCCTGTCTGTTTGAAAATAGCTTAAGTTTGTGATTTCCCATCATAACTGGCGTCCTCATCTTATACACTGTTCCCCTTTAGTAAAGTTATTGGCCTTCTACAATATTCTTGCGCAGTGGCTGTTTATAGGTATTCTCGTTTCACCTCGTCGGGCAAGCGTGTTGCCTGTTCTGACCGGTGATATAGTCATCTTATATGTCATATTCAGGCCGTGTCGGTCTTTTTGTACCCACATAAACTTAATGTTTTTGTTTCATTCGTAAAAGCGATGAGTGGGCAAAGGGTTGGCTCGTGACATTTCAAATTAAATCAAGCTCTATTTATACTTAAAATAAAAACGAATGTCCTACGTATTTATGTTTTATTTGGTGGGTCAATAGAGATTTTTTTAATATTTTATTTGTGATGTCTGAATCTGACCTTTGATATTTGCTTTTATTTAGTGATATTTGATTTTGGATGTAAGTAAAAACGAAAATTTATTTTATTATACACAAGGGATTATTTTCGTTGCTACAGAAATCTAACTTCTATGGATCTTAGCAATTAAATCTAAATTGCTTTTTTTTTCTTTACAAAATCATTTTTTTACATCTGCTACATCCTTATTTATTCACAAAATAGTAAAATATATGCAATTATTCAATATAAAAGGAAAATAAAAAAGACGACTGACCATAGAGGTGGCCTATTTCTTGGTCAAATGACAGCTTACATATACTACATCGAAAAATCGTCAAAATCAGTTCACCCAGGTAAATTGTGAGGTAACAATACAAAAAAATACAATCTAATTGAGAATCTACTTCTTTTTTGAAGTCGGTAAAACAAATGTTTGCTCATATATATTTAATATGATAAGTGTATATAGAAATCTCGAATCATCAATATACGAATATTACTCGTCCATGGGAATATCCGATAAACTATTTTTTATTTACTAATTTCTTCACAATTTTAACAAAACATCTGTGAGAACGGCAGTTTTTACACTTACCAGTTACGACGAAATTTTATTGTCAAAAGATTAACATTTTTCCAACAAAAGAAAAACACTTTCACTAACAAGTACTAAGAAAGCCTAAGAAAAACTTCCACAGAATTCAGAACTGTATTATCATCCCTATAAAGCAGAAAGTATATTGAAAAAGTTTCGTAATAGATACCATGTTGTTATCTAGATAGACTACTTGTACGAAAAAAGTGTGCGAGATGCTTACGAGCATGTAATTTGTACTGGAGAGGAGGTCGTTACTGTTTGCTGAAGGCGTCTTCTTTGTTTGCATTTGTGGATGTTTTTTGGTTTGATAATGTAGTAGAGTAAGAGTTCAATGAAAGAGATCTTCTATGTAAAATATTTTTCAAAAGAAAAAATAAATTGGTAAAAAAGAGCAAAACTTTGGGCGGAGGCTGCGAAGAACTTTGTGACAGTACTCCGCGCGGTTGAGCGTTGTGATGACGTGCGTCATGAGTTGCGGGATCGTTTCGAAAAAGTTAAGTACCGAAATCTGGAACACAAAGGGTAATATAATAAATTGAAGGAAAAGGGTTAGTTTCAGTTAGAAACGAGTCTGATGGATGGATTTCCATCTTCAAAAATGGCTTAAAACTAATGCAGCGTGAGTTCTGCGTGAATGTGCTGTGTCGTGTGAAAATCGCGTTATTGAAATTACTTTTTCCCCAATGATTTGCAAATTTTAAATCAACGCTAGTCTAGTAAAGCCGTTGGAAAAAGCTAGTATTAACATAAATCAACGAGTATCATTGCAAACACGAAGCAAAAATTTCCTCTCAACCAAAATAATTTGTCAGTTACACAATTTAATTTCAATAGTAAAGTTTTAAAAAGGCGCTCTAACCGCAGTAAACGGAGTACTCAACTGAATGAAGTTTAAACCGTTGCAACGGAAAATTGTAAATATAAATTGAAACAACCATTTGTAGTTTTAAATCCTTTTCTGATTAAATATTTTTAATCAATCAAATCGTTTATTTCAATTTTCAACTATGCCAATAAATTACAGGCACTTATGAATTGTCGAAAGACATATATATAATAAAACAAATAAAAAAATAGTTATGGTGCTACAGTCCCAGTCACAAGACATAAAAACTGTGAAAGTACCGTAGGTGCTCATTCCAAAGCGTAGATCTCTATGGAGAAGAATGAGCAAGAAACTCCATGGACACTATTTTTTAATGGTCTCGATTGATCGGTTTATGTGGAAAATAGCAAAAATTATGTTTTATTTTGAAGTACTCAGAGGATTATGATCGTGGTTGATTTTATTGATGACTTAAATCTCTCTATTGGTATAAATGAATCGCCGAATTATGCATTACTGCCCGACTCAAATAAATTGTTTTTGTTTTTGTTCTATTTTTGTATTTATTGAACAGGATTTTTGTTTGTATGATTTTTTTCACCGGGAAACTTGAAAATTTGGACAGTTTTGGAGCTGGGGTGGACTTTGACTACTCGATTATAATTATTTATGGATGTACAACACGTGTGTATTCTCAACGACTTGAGACTTTGTGTGCATTCAGCTTAAGTGAACTTTCGGAGCAGGGAAAAAGTAATTTCAATAACGCGATTTTCACACGACACAGCGCATTCACGAAGAACTCACGCCGCATTAGTTTTAAGCCATTTTTGAAACCCATCCTCAGACTCGTTTACTAACTGAAACTAACCCTGTTCCTTCAATTTATTACCATTTGTGTTCCAGATTTCGGTACTTAACTTTTTCGAAACGAACCCGCAACTCATGACGCCCATCATCATTCTATTTTCATTCTATTCTATCATTTGAACAGTACTTTTGTTTGAGTACATCAGTTTGAAAAGGGAATAAAACAAATCATTTATCTTTTTAATAAAAATATGCTTTTTCTTGTATTTTATTTAGAAGTTTTCCATATTTATTGTCACATGGATGTGTAAATAGTAAGTACCTTATAATAAAGCACTCAATTTAAAATTACTGAAACTCAAGACAAAATTTTCATATACAATATGCATACGAGTACTTAAGCTTTTAAAAACATAATTTTACGTTTTTTACCAGCAACCAGTAACTTTACAAACAATTCATAATCACCATAAAAATTACGACGTAAAAGAAAGACATACTAAGACGTACTAGAGTTTATAAAAGTTGATAAACTCTAGGCTTACCAATTACCTGGAATCTAAGATTTTGTTGTCGGTTAACCAGTTCGGTTTTCGTCGTGCTAGAAGTACGGATGATGCAGTACATAAACTGACTGATAGTTTAGCTGCTAATCTCGATAATCGTAAAAAATGTCTATCAATTTTCCTTGATTTATCCAAGGCGTTTGATACGGTCTCTGTTCCCATCCTTCTGCAGAAACTGGAGAGGTTGGGTGTGAGAGGAACGCAATTAAAACTTTTTGAAAGTTATCTCTCAGATCGACAACAGTGCGTGAGGATCGGAAATAACACTAGTTCCTACCTTCCTGTATCCTACGGGGTACCTCAGGGCAGTATCTTAGGACCAACCTTATTTCTCGTTTATATAAACGGCCTTACTGATCTCAATCTACCTAGAGGCGAAATCATATCTTATGCAGATGACACTGCTCTGCTCTTTTCTGCCGATACCTGGGATGAGGTATTTGATGCTGCCCAAACAGGCTTTGATATTGTGAGGGCATGGCTTCGTAACAACGTCCTCACTCTTAACACTGAAAAGACGAAGTACATTGCCTTTTCAATTCGCAAACCAGACATTCCCAAGGATCTCAAAATTACCTCCCACGATTGCTCCTCGTCTACTACCTGCTCCTGTAAACCTCTGGACCAAGTCAGCTCCATACGTTATCTTGGCATCACTATAGATCAGAACTTATCATTCAAAGAGCACATAAAGACTGTTTGTGGAAGGATGCGTAAACTAATTTACTTATTCAAAACCCTCAGACATGTTGCTGACCGAACTTTACTTAAGTATGTATATTTCTCACTTTGCCAATCCATCCTTTCTTACTGTATATCTTCTTGGGGAGGAATAGCCAGGACCACTCTAAAGAATTTAGAAATTGCACAACGAGCCATCCTAAAAGTGTCTACTTTCAGATCTTTTCTATATCCCACAAACTTGCTATATCAATCTTGTGAAGTTCTAAATGTCCGCCAGCTGTTCTTGATGAATATTGTTCTAAAACAACACAGTGAGCTTACTTATAACCAAGTTAGTACGACCAAACGCAGGTGGTATACAGTTGCAATCACAAAACATTCTCCAAAAACTTCATTTGTAAAAAAGTTCTATCTATTCCTTGGTCCTTTCGTTTACAATAAAATAAATAAAATCCTAGACATTTATTCACTCAACAGGTCTCAATGTAAAAGAAAAATCCAGGACTACCTTCAATCACTATCATATGAGGAAACTGAAAAACTGCTTGAAATACAAAGATAGTCTAATCATAAACCGCATATCAGAATACCTATTACACACCAATACACAGTTCAGTACACTCCACTTTTACATTACACTTATACTCACACCAATACACGTATGTACACTCCACTTTTACATTACACTTATACTCACACCACAATTTACCAAATACATAACTCACCATCACTCTACGCTTCGTTTTTCACTTTTGAGTTTGATTTGTAATTTTATTCTTTTTTGTTATTTTATTTTCTAAACTAAAATGTTGATAAAATTAATCTTTTTATTCCCCTTGTCTATTAATTTATACAGTACTAAGTAATTTAAGACAAATTGTTCCTGTGGGTGTAGCTGCATGCCGAAATACAGGCCTTCACCTAGTTCGGCTGCAGATGATCCCTCTAAATAATTGCATGATGTACTTAATGTTAAGCGTCTTTCTATTGTATTTCTGGTCTCATTATGTTATGCCAATAAATATTATTATTATTATTATTATTATTATTATTATTATACTTTAATCATTTTTTTTTTTTTTTAATTTTTTTTTTTTTTTTTTTTTTTTTTTTAGCGTGATAAAATCGTCAAATGAGTCCTCCAACCCCGGGCAGGGCGGGAGGGACTGTCAGACTTCTACTGACTAAAATCCACGGTGTCCTTCATAGCCTGTTAAGTTCCGGGGTTACGGTAAGGGAATAATCCCGCGACCCCGGCAGGCTTTGGCCCTCTGAGAGGGGGCCCCGTCATTATGCTGACGCTCTTTGAGGCGCGCGTGGGACACAACGCGCCGTCGACCCGGGCATGGTCCTTGGTCGGGCAGCGAGTTGCCCTTTACTCGCTGCCCGCATGCCCGCGATTTAACCACTGCTTGCAAAACAAATTGGTGGTCACGGCACCGCCGAATATTCATAAAAATTACAACATGTCGACTACCAAGCTTCGTTGTAAGAGATGAGAAAGCGCGTCGTACTCATTAAAAAGTGTTTGTACTCACTGCGGTTCGAAATTGGAATGTCTGACCCAAGCTGAAATTAAAATTACATGACATTTTCCTTGCGGAACGGAACGAGCTCAAATGGCGTCGGCGTAATAAAAATCTAGATAAGTCACTCTTTGTTACGCGCGCTGTACGTGAGTGTTGAGCTAATTACCGAAGCTATTGTGTGATTCTTCTACTGCTGCACTTTTTATTCCGTCACGCATTTTCTCTGGGGAGAGGTTGATCCCATTTGTATTCGTGGATGTATCGCGAAGAATCTCAATGTAAATCGAGTAGGCTTTACGGTGATTCAGAATTGCCTTGCGTCGTTTGCAAGTGCTGGTTTAAATATCCCCGCCATTACGATAGCTTAGTCGTGTGGATATTGTGTTGTCGATTTATTTTAAGGTGGCTTTTGAAATTCTATTTCAGAGCGCATTCTGCAAAGTGTATGGAGGAGTGACTTGACTTTCAATGAGGAAGTTTGCTGGGATAATAATTTTCTTAGTTTTATAGTGCAGGATTGAAAGCGGTCAACTTGAGGAAATACAATCGACAACAGTGAATTATCGACACATAAAAATATCTTGTACGTACAGTAGTGTCTTGCGAATAAACTGTGTCTAAAGTTTTGGTCTCCTAATTTCTTTCGAGTGGAAATCAATGTGGTGACACGAAAAATCCTTTAAAGAGTTTGAGAACCTTTTCTACTTACCTAGGGAGCAGCCTAATGGATCAAGGGATACCTTTCGTACCTTTCTTTTGTTCCGCAAATCGATGGGGACCCCCATGGTCCATATTTGATGGATGTAATGGCTGCTACTTACCTACTTTCTCATCTCATTTTACAGAGTTTTAACCTTTAAGTATGGACGTCATTTTTTCTTAACACTACCGTGGACGTGGAGTCTCAGAGGCTCCTATATGCACACACATTTTTTTTGGGAATTTGATATAAGATCGCTTTAAAACTGATTGAATATTAAAGTTACATATGTGATTTGGCAATAAAATAACGTGCTTTTATAATCAACTTTTATTTGAAGAATTATAGAAATTACATAAAAACAAAAATAATGGTACTTTTCAGTTTAAATTTACTTAATTTATATTTTAGGTATTAAAAATAGCTAAACTAATTATTTTAACAAAACGAGTCTTCTTTTCTCAAAGTATAATATATCTGAAACCAAAAACGCAAAACACCTATTTCAGGTAACAAATATAAAAAAAAATTGACAACAGTCTAATAACGTAAGTTTATTGGCAGTCGGCGCTCGACGGTGGACGCCCCATGCGCGTGTCGCGACGGGGGATGCAGTAGCCCGGGGCAGGGTCGTCTTAGCGGTGTCATTAGACATCTCCAATGCCTTCAACACCCTGCCCTGGAGTTGCATCAGGGAGGCACTCCGGTATCACCGGGTGCCGACCTACCTATGTCGCATAGTCGAGGACTACCTGACGGACAGAGCCGTCATCTACCCCGGTCACTGGGGAGAGTGGAACCGAAGAGAGGCAAGCGGTCGCGACAGTCGTCGACAGGATCCGGCGGTTGGGACTCGACGTGGCGCTGCACAAGACGGAGGTCATGTGTTTTCATGGCCACGTCAACGCGCCACAGTCGGGTTACAACATAACGGTAGGAGTTCGCATCGGCGTCAGGAGGGCGATGAAGTACCTAGGTAGCCTAGTCCTCGACAGCCGGCGGAACTTCAGGAAGCATTTCCTGAGTTTGGCCCCAAGGCTGAACCGGGCAGCAGCCGCACTCAGGCGACTCCTGCCCAATCTCGGCTGGCCAAATGCCTCCTGCCGTAGGCTGTACACCGGCGTCGTGCAGTCCATGGCCCTCTACGGGGCCCCTGTGTGGGCCCTGAGCATCCGGACGCGACCACTAAAGTTGTTGTCAATATTTTCTCGAAACAAACATAATCGCCCTTATAAAATATATCATAGGGCAACAATGGACGTGTAGCCTGATAGGCTTCGGTCAATATTTGGATGGTCATTACTTCCGTGATATTCATCGGAAGACGCAACCTCCTCCCTCGTTGGTAGTTTTACAACTAATACAAAAGCTACTGAGCCCCTCAATCGCGGGGAATGGGGGGAATTAGGTGAAACTAAGAAAACGAAAACATCGAGTAGCCTGTGAGACTCCACGTCCACACTTAAAGGTTAAGTAATTTTAGGTTAAAATTATACAACAAACAATGTTGTGTTTACGCATCTAATGAGAGCAATCAATATTAATTTAATTAACGACACGGTTGGCCTAGTGCCTTAGCAATCGACTGCAGTGCAGCGTATCGCAGCTTCTATTCCTGCATAAAACAAGGAAGTTAAACTGGGCAAACTGTCTGAAAAATAAATCTATTTACTTCCGTTTAAAGTTTGATAAACAAAAACATTTTTATTTCAGGATATTTTTTGTACTTGAATGAGTCTTGTTGAAAATACTAACAGTTGTACCACAAACTGTCAACTTTGACACCATTTGGCCTGTTGGTCTAGTGTTTAGTAACCCTGACTGCTATGCCCAACGACAATATAATACTAGACTCCTAATAACAGGCGACCGATGTCTGCCAACACATTAGGCAAAAAAGTCTTATATCCGTCTCATTTCGACCAATCCTGTGAGCCGTAAACATACGTTGAGACAGAACAGACCTTGAGTTAGCCAATCACAACGCAGTACCCCGTCCCCCTCGCTTACGTAGTACCTCAGCGAGTTGGCAGAATAGTTTTGTTCGTTAGATCGTGCAATGCGTAGTCTAGTATTATATAGTCGTTGGCTATGCCGGAGGTCGTGGGTTCGATTCCCACCCAGGACAAATGTTTGTGTGATGAGCACGATCATTTTGTTCTGTGTCTAGGTGTAATTTATCTATAATATGTATGTATTTAGAAATATATAAGTATGTTTATCAGTTGTCTAGTACCCATAACACAAGCTCTGCTTAGCTTGGGGCTAGATGGCGTTGTGTGATAGTTGTGGAATATTATATTATTATTATTTGACGTTGATTTAAGGGTCGTTTTGCAGTTACACTTTTTAGACAAGTGTTCAACAGATGTTTAACTTCTTTTTGTAGTAAGACGGTACGAGTTCGCTTGATGATCTCCGGCCACCGTAGGCGCGGGCATGCGGGCAGCGAGTAAAGGGCAACTCGCTGCCCGACCAAGGACCATGCCCGGGTCGACGGCGCGTTGTGTCCCACGCGCGCCTCAAAGAGCGTCAGCATAATGACGGGGCCCCCCTCTCAGAGGGCCAAAGCCTGCCGGGGTCGCGGGATTATTCCCTCACCGTAACCCCGGAACATAACAGGCTATGAAGGACACCGTGGATTTTAGTCAGTAAAAGTCTGACAGTCCCTCCCGCCCTGCCCGGGGTTGGAGGACTCATTTGATGATTTTACCACGCAAAAAGACGGTACGAGTTTGTTTTGACTAGCAAAATAGTATTTGTTTAAAATCACAAAAAAAAACTTCTAATCTATCAAATAAAGTCATTGAACACGGGTATCTGAATAAGTGTAACAAGGAAAATACTGGAATATTTTTAGACGAAAATAAAATAAAATTCGCACAGAGGCAGTTTCTATCACCAGAATATACGTATAATATTTCTCTCGTATTTTGAACTGTAACCCAATTGAAAAAATGAAAGAGTGCCTTGTTTATAAATACTGTTAGAACTTATTATAAAAAATATCGACTAAACATTTTTAAACAAGGAATGAAATATGATACCAACTAAATATTGACACAAAAAAGACAAAGCGCCCTAATGAAGTTTCAAAAGGAAAAATCTTGTGAACAATCGTCTGATGATTTTATTAATATTGCAGAATCTATAAGTACTTAGATAGTTACGGAAACGTTTAAAAAAATACCGTACTTTGATCTCCTTCAACTTCGGAAGTGACGGCGGATGGGAAATTAAAAAATAATATTATGTTTCATCCGTTTACTTTGCTGTGGAAGTCGATGAAAGAAAATGAACTTTATGGTTGATAGAATATCGTGTATATGTGCCACTTACCATTTTTATGCTACTGTTTCTTTTTGCGTAACTCTTTTTATTGTAGGTAACTACTCACTTAAGGGAAAATAGTTAAAAAACATTAATTATACAATTAACGGTACATCATCATCATCATCAGCCGGAAGACGTCCACTGCTGAGCATAGGCCTCCCCCTTAGACCGCCAAACGGCCCTTTGAACGGTACACACGACACAAAATAGCCTTAGTTTCTTCATAATCGTAGTAACCAGTAGGCTTATCATTCATAACGCTGGGCAAAAGTTATACAAACTCTAACCATACAGAAGCTACTACACGATCTACCTACTTGTACTGAAGTATTATAAATCTGTTTTTTAAAGCTACTGCATAGCTTTTATCGCAGGCTCTGAGCGCGGCGACCGAATCAAGAAATTCCATAACGAAAGTAAACCTAACACCCCGCATCGTCACTTGATTGACGCGGCTGACCATAGTCTAAAAAAAAAAAAAAAAAAAAATGCATAAGTTGATAAAAAATGCTATGCACTAGCTTTACCGCGGCAGTCAGCAAACGACAGGGCAAAGGGCATGTAAACGAACAGTTTACGTCTGTAAGGGTCTCAAAGTACCTTTCGCTCACCCTGAGGTGCAAGCAAGATTGGGGTAAATGCCAATTTTTGTCATTCGTTGAGCTCAGATAGCTCAACCTACCGAACGTACAGGACGTGCGGTTGCGACTCCTGCGAAACCAAACCTGCCGGCGCATCTACCAGCTCCACCCTGCGGTCTCTTCCACTTCGGGGTCAGTGAAATGAGTGATCCTACCCTGTGGTAGGATGACTCATTTGATATTTTTACACACTAAATAACAGGAAAGGTATAAAGATATTAATGCAAAAACACATTCAAGCAAACATTTCAATATACAGTTACATCTATCTATCGCAACCTTTCAAAATTTCCATTTCACTATCATAATTTCCTAAGGTAATAGGGTCTTAGGTGTCATCATCGCTTAGATGTGGTAATAATGGACTGATAGTGACATTAAGGTACCTACCGTCGTCTCACAGTATTATGGTAAAGTAGCCCTTTTCCCTTCGGTCCATTTTTACGGCTCATGTCAAAGATAAGCTGCATGCTTTCAACCTTCCTTGTCGTTCCTTAGTACGGTCGATTGATATGAACACTTTTTGGTGCACGAAAATTGTTTTTTGGAATGTGTAGCTTTTGGGAAGGGAGTAAATTCACTGTTTGGAATTAGAAAATTTACAATATGAACAGTATTTTACGTGAATTTGTAGTAAAAAGTGACTAAGCAGAAATAGGTTTAAGTACATTCAATAAGGATGTACTTTTATTGAAGACAGTTCACTAACTAATCTTTTACAGGAAGAAAAGAATTATACCATCAATACTAACCTTATTGGAGACATTCTTTGGAAAAGTTTGGCGCATAGGAGGTACTCGCAATCGGTGTGCGAACTAATTATTTTTTTATCTACCCTGTCCTGTCCCACTCCATGACAATTATCATCTTGCCATCTCCTTTTCTACTCCCGCTGCCCACCTCACTATCTTATGGCACCAGTTTTGTGCACCTGGCCCAAAATTTGTCCGAACTACATCTATATGACCAGATAATTATAATAAGAACATGCAGTACGTAACGCCTTTTTTACTTTTTGTCTCCTGCGTCCTAACAAGTGAAACAGACATTAAAGCTATTGTCAAACAGACAAGCGTGACGAACGCGAAACAAGGCGTTTTTGTTTCTATTGTATGCAATTGTTTGAAGCCCGTCACATAGACTATCGGATTGCTTTCGCTTTCTATGTGACCGGATTCAAACAATTGCATACATAACAAACAAAAACGCGTCGCATCGCGTTCGTCACGCCTGTCTGTTTGACAATAGCTTAAACGACTACACAAAAACGTAAATATCGCCAATCAAAAAAACTTTCAAGCAAAAGAATAAATCGAACTGTAACCGACTCTTTGTATAACAAAGCTTTAAGACTCAGTTCGACAGTAACATAGCAATTCCCTTATCTTTAAGCGCTAAACGAACTTGAAAGTAGATAAGAAGCGCTGCGCTTTTAGTTATAAACTTTTATACGTGACGTATCGAAAATGCATCGGATGGTAAGAAGGCTTATACGAGTTGACTTTAAAGTAGTTTAAGCGCTAAGCGAGAATCGCATTTGGCCCCGCCCTCCATTATTCAGCGGGTGATCCACTCTACATGAAGCTATAAACTTCGCTAACTAAAAGATTCCGCGGAGAGACGTGCCGATATTTAATAAAGTGAAGTTGTAGAAAAAGTACTTTATACTGGTTTTTAGCGACGGAGTTTTTCTGTATTGAGTTTTCTAATTATGTTCTTATTATATCTAGTTACAGAAAGTTCAGCAATCGATTACATCTCATATATGATTATAGTGGTACCTATATCTATCACAGAACCAATTACAGGTTCTCAGATGTTGAATATTTGTTGTGTTGCACACTGGCGTTAGCTAAAGGCACGCGCAGCACAGACGCTGAAAAAACGCGGCACAGACGGCGCGTGTTGCGGCGTTTCCTCTGGAATAAATTGAACGCTTCGTTCGCGGTACAGACGTTACGCACGCTGTTCCGATTTCGTGTGACGTTCCCCGTCTTCCACCCAGGGCGGGACCAAGGTTACCTCATGAGACGGTTCCTTGACCCCGGGCTAGTAACAGCTAGTATTATTATTTATCAGAAATGACAGCCTCGTTTTCTATTGGTATATTTTCTTTAGCAGTAACAAAAAACGAATTATTCCCGTTGAATCCCACTTTTGGATCCCATTTTTTAGGTATTCCCTATGAATTCTATTTTTGATTCCAGTTGAATCCCACGTTATGACAACATGTGTACATATCAGAAGAAAAGTGTTACCTTGATTTTATAGCTTATTCTCTGTTACTAATGTATGAATTTACTAAAAAAGAGTTCTAAAAACAAGAACAATTATGTGTTTGAAAGTACTTGCATTCAGATTTTGGGATCCAACGGGAATAGTTTTTGGGATTCAACGGGAATAAAACGTTTTTCTTTTGTTATGGGATTCAACGGGAATACATTTTAATTTTTTGTGGGATCCAACGGGAAAAATATTCAAGTGGGATTCAAAAGTGGGATCCAACGGGAATAATTCGATGTGACTGCCAAGTCTTACCATGGTAGATAGGAGTCTGCCAAGAGTGCTAACATCAAAATCGATCCTCAATACTCTTTATGATGTAGGAGTTTAGTTAGTTTGAGGAGTTTGTAACGTTATCACACTTAATTATAGATGTAAAACTTCTTACGTGTACTAGTATCTTAGTACTAGTACCTTTGTAATAGACTAGCTTCTGCCTGCGTATTAGCTCGCGCAAGTTTTGAAGTTGACAGTCATTTCGGATTGTATATGTGGCGCCATATTCTTTTATCATTATGAATATTATTGATGTTCTTCTTGGGAACGGTGTTTTTTTTTCTAGACGGACATTTTTCACCGTCTTTGTACACCTTAAGTAGATTATTATGTAAAATTTCAGGACAATCGGTTTAGTGATTTTGGCGTCAAAAGCTTACAAACAAACTAACTTTCATATATTTTATAATATTAGTTAGGATTAGGATATTAATCATAGTTAGGAAAAACTTTATTTTCTCAATCGCATAAAACGAAATAAAAAGCATATTGTTGTGCCCTTCCTGGTAGCCGCTATTTTGTTTCACCGAGTGCAATATTTCCTAAAAGTCTTTAGCGCAGTGAACACGACAAATTACGAATGCTTTAATAAAACACACGACAACAGGGAGTACAATGTACAGTCATATACAGAGTGTATTTGGTTTCATTACGCTGTATCAACATTACGCCATGGCTGACAAACATAGGGTTGTGTTCTCATTGGACGAACAATGAGCGGCTCACTGATTGCTTCCAGTTCAAAGTCACAGCATTTATTTCAAAGAGAAGAAACGTTAAATGGAGAAGATTGGACAAAACTCCATGGACACTGCTTTATTTGTTTGCCCATCCCCATAAAGGTATTTCAAATGAAGTTTATCCTGTACGCAGTTCCTTGCTCGCTTACCAATTCATTGAATGAGTGGTTCACCACTCACATTCAAATACGCCGCTCAAAGTTAGCCAGCAAACAGTCAGCCGCTCACTGATCGCCTAATGAGAACACAGCTTAAACAGGTTCGCCTTACATACAACCGCGTACAAAATTATTTAGTGTATGCTAATATTTGTCGAGGTTTTTGGTATGTAGTTTGTCGACGTGAGTTATTGTGTCTGGGAGGTACTGATAACGTTTTAGGGTTTATAGACTCGATACTGGAGCAATTACGTGTAGGTATTGGTACGTAGCGACGTGCGTGTTGATTTAATGTTCCGATTTGGAGTTATGTGTGTTTGATATTCTTAGGTATTGAATGCGGCGTTTTGGTGCAGACATCTATAAATTATTATATACTTGCCGTTTTTCGCGGTTTCGTGCAGTAAAAAGTATATGTTGTATTATAGGTTATAGACGAATCCGTTTAGCAGTTATTGTAACAAACATCCATTCTCACAAACTTTCGCAGTTTTTTTTTTAGCGTGGTAAAATCATCAATTGAGCCCTGCCACCCAGGGCAAGGCGAGAGGGACTGTCAGACTCGTACTGACTAAAATCCACGGTGTCCTTCAATAGCCCTTTACGTTCTGGGGTCAAGGTAATTCAACTTTCGCAGTTATAGAAAAATGTATTTTACTTAATTTATAAAAGTCAAAATTAATAACACACTCATACACAAACTTATGGTATTATTTAATATAATTAACTTGTATAAGTACCTAATAAGAGGTGTTTGGGGCTGGATTTCCCAGTCCAAGCATAAGAAAATAAAAATTAAAACTGCTTCAAGTTTATTGTCTAGTCTAATAAAAACCGAATCATCATCTCTCGAAACCATGTAGAGAACCCAATCTACGCCTAACCTTAAATTGTTCCAACTTAATGGAAAATTATTCAGTGAATTTTGATCCTACGATATTTGTATCAAGTGGTAGGCTCATAACTTGTTATTAGGAATTCCGTTTATCTATAAAGCTCAAGTAGGTTTCCAAAGGCTTTATATGTATCACTAGACTGATTAAAGCATAACTGAGCGATATGATCCTATTAAAGTATTCACAAAGGCTTTATTGCTGTCTCATCATAACTCTTTTTTTTTTTTTCGTGGTAAAATCATCAAATGATTCCTGAACCCAGGGCAGGGCGGGAGGGACTGTCAGACTTGTACTGACTAAAATCCACGGTGTCCTCAAATAGCCTTTTACGTTCCGGGGTCACGGTTACTTGATGAGACAGTCCCGTGACCCCGGTAGGCTTTGGCCTTCTAAGACGGGGGGGGGGGCTTTGTTTGGTGATTCGTTTGATCCCATATTTGATAGCTCCTCGAGACCTAGGTACCTACATGCATTGATCAGACTGCGAGTAACCATAGTATCCACGGTGCACGCTGTAAAATAAAAGTATGAAAAATGGCATACTAGGACTATGTTATTTCCTTTTTTAAATATTATATTTAACGTCCATCCGAAGAAACTTTCACGTTTATAATTATGTTAATTAGATACTCGTACCCTTAAGGTCAAACAAGTCAACATTTTTTCCATAGAAACTTCGTTGGGGTTTTACTCCACTATTTGACAAGGTACATCCAAAATTAAACATGCTATCGTTTTGTCTCATTATTAATTTTGTCTACGGAAGCAGAATTGTAAAATATGAAGCTATTAAAAAGTTACGATCTTCTAAAGATTCGTTTTTTTGCTAATTTTAACACAACTTAAGGTGTAAATTAGAAGCTAAAGAAGCATCAAATTTCCAAAACGAAGTCCGTACCGACACAGTAAATTTATCGAAGAATTTAATAAATTTTATTTGAAATTAATTGGTGCAGTGGATTTTTCATAAAACCCCTTCTTCCAAAGGCTTTTTCGTATTTTTTTACGCGCGCCTTTTACTCTGAATGATCGTGCATCTCACTGAATAATGTTTTCCCCTGTTTTCTCCACGGGGGGATGACGCTCGCGCACACATGAACAATATGGCTCGATTTCCAGTGAAATATCATGGTTTTTGGCATGCCTGCCAGTGAGTTCGAGCTAGCGACTAGCGCCGCCTTAAATACATGAATTGGACATTAATATGATTGTGACTATTGAATGCGAAATATTCAGCAGTCCACAGCACAATTTTAAATGAATTAAACATAAGTTTTGTCTTTCATAGCACTAGAAAATTGTATTCAGACAAAACGTATTTAAAAAAAGTTTCCAGTAACTATATTGAACCGAAAACCCGCTACTAAGCTTAAGCTCCAAAAATATTTTCCTTGCGGTTTTTTCTAATTAGCTCGAAAATACGGCTGGAGTCAGGTTAAACTCTTTTAATACCCATTTTTATGACCCAAAGTGGTTGTAACGAGGCACATGTGGCTACGTCATTAGGGTCACCGATCGAAACACCTTTTAATTAAAGGACCAAGTTTAATGAATACCCTTTGGTTACTGAGAAGAAAAGTTAGAAAAGGTCAACGTACAAGGAGAAAAAATGTATGCACATAAAAACGCAAGTTTGCGTACAACAGTGTTACAAACTGTGTTTTCTTTTTGTTTTAAATCGTAGTGAGTGCTTGGTCGTAACGTACTTTGTGTTATTGTTATTTCATTTTAAATAGGTAACAATAACACACACAAAAATTCAGTAAGCATAACACTAATCTTGCCACAGTGTAGCGTTACAGAAAACAAACATAAGAATATGTATAAAGTTCGTCAAGAGTCATCGCAACGCGATTTATGGTGCTATGGTATTCCTAATCATATAAAGAAGTACCACACTTGCTATTGTTGAAAAGAGTTAATCTTCTGGCAACATCATCATTCGCCTGCAGCAGTCTACTGCTAGAAATAAGTCTCTCTATTATGATTGTCACTATGCTCCGTTATGCAACTGTCGAAACAAAGAAAAGATTCAGTTGCCATCAGCCATCCTATCGAGTTCATCAATCCACCTTCTGTACTCATATTTTGTGTCATAGGGTTGTCTTCGAAACTTTCTTCTACCTATACCATTCACTTATTGGACTTCCATCGAAGGGAGCGGATGCGGTTGATCAATTGTTTAGTTCTATCGGGAAAATGGACGGCTATGTGTTGTCAACCTTGAGTGCGCCAGGGGTGGCAAACTGACGTTTATTTTATCTTTTATTTTCCGACAGCGAGACAGCAACCATAGCTTTTTTATAAATGTAGGTTTAGGTATAATGTGTTGGAACGCGCCCAAAATAATTCCATTCTAGTAGAATATAAATATTATTTAATAGAAGTTTGTGACGATATTTTTATGTTGGTCATAATATAACTGTCATGGATATCCGTAAAGTAACGCCTGATTCCTAAGTTGTGTTTGTAACTTCCAATCAAACCGTAACGAACGTTGTCAAATATTTTTTGGGGTGGTAATAATTATCATCAATCATCAAATGAGTCCGTCCGTCCAGGGTCAAAAGAAATGTCAGACTCTTACTGGCCAAAAAGCCATCCTGTTATTTCGATTGCCCGTTACGAATCAGGGACATGGAGTCCTTTAAAAAAAGTCCTGCAACTCCAGCAGGACAGATTAGAGTACAAGTAAAATAGCTCCAAAACAAAACTTTGACAGAAGAAAAAAAAATTAGGTACAAAACATAACAGCAATTATTTTCTTTTGAACCTGTTTTCTTTGAATAAATGAAAGTAATAAATAAAGTAATGTGATCCAAGCGTAATATTATTTTAAACCGTTCACTTATTGAACTTTAAAAGTGAATTGGATCGGTCACAGTTGAGCAGCTCCAAAGTTCCACCGAGAAAATAATATACGGCCAAGTCTGGCAACCCTGAGAGAGTCAGGGACCCACGAATGTCGAGGCGATCAACCGTGCCAAGAATAAAACGTTCGTTTCTATCGACTTTGTTCGGGATTTCGGTTCGGATTATAATGTGTAGTGATGTCGTGATAGGAAAACCGAGACGACGAAATTGAAGATAGTGGATCTCTTTGTGGTTTTTTTTTCCGATTGGTTGACAGCTTTTTCGGATCCATTGGTTGGAAAAAGAAAGGCCCTTTATGTGGTTAGCAATTTTGAGTTAAGGCTTCAGTCTTGGTTTGCACAAAATAGAATCGCGTTCGGCCAGTCGATCGTACGTCAAATTTCGGGCTCCCTTCCCGCAACCCCCCGCATACATCCTGCCTACTGAATTATTATAAAACAATTTTGATGCGGTAAGAACATTGCTCTACTAAGGATTATTTAAAAGGAGTTATAGAAATTGTTGCTTAACTCCTTGTTTTAATATGACTTGGTTTGTAATAATACGAGTATCACACAAGTGTTTTAATAATAACAATAACAATCGTGTTTAACTAATTAAACCTAAAAAAAGCAGTGATGCTGGCGAAGGAAGAGGCGGGACGCGTGAGAGAGAGGACAGCGTAAACCTTACATCCCAGCCACAGTGGTAGACGCCCACGGTGACTCGGTCATGGTCATCTCTGGCCATCGTAAGCGCGTAATGGGCGACTCGCTGTCCGACCATGGACCATGTCCGAGTCGACGGCGCTTTGTATACCCTTGTAAACCGAGAACGTAAAAGGCTATTGAAGAACACCGTGAATTTAAGTCAGTACAAGTCTGACAGTCCCTTCCGCTTGGCCTGGGGTGGGAGGACTCATTTGATGATTTTACGATGATAAATAAAATAAATATAAAAAAAAAAACAAAAAACCCAACTGCGTAAAAAAACTAAAAAGAAAGAAACAAGCCCAGTAGTTTAGAATTCACTCATTCACACTCATAGTCGGGGGCCCCTTGGGAAGATTTGATTGGTATAATTTGAATGGGCCCCGACTGTGAGTGTGAATGAGTGAATTCTAAACTACTGGGCTTGTTTTCTTTCTTTTTAGTTTTTTTACGCAGTTGGGTTTTTTGTTTTTTTTTTTATATTTATTTTATTTTACTATTTTTAGTTTTTGTTAGCATTTATCAGTCCAAATTAAATTGAAACATATAAGTTATATATATATATATTTTGGTAAACCATTTTTAAAATACTTAGATTTGACACCCCACTTGATAGAATGTGAGAGATCTTAAAAAAATATTTTTAGTTCGGAACCCTTTGCACGCCAGTTCGACTCGCACTTGGCCAGCTTTATGTACCCAGTGACACTCTCACGTTTAAGACGAATCTAACGACACTTCTCAAGTTAAACTCCATCAAGCCGCTTAGGCTGCAGAGCAACACAAAGAAATATACATACATACACTCGAAAAACATAACCCTCCTGGCGCAGTTGGGTAAAAAAAGTCATGGGCCATGCCCGGGTCGACGCGCGACGGCGCGTTGTGTTCTACGAGCGCCTCAAATAGCGTCAGCATGATGACGGGGTCCCACTCTAGAGGGCTAAAGCCTGCTGGCGTCGCGGTACTTATCTCATTACCGTGACCCCGGAACATGAAAGGGTTATTTGAAAGACACCGTAGATTTTAGTCAGTACAAGTCTGACAGTCCCTCCCACCCTGGCTGGGGTACCACAGTAACATCCAAAGACTGCACTCCTTGTCATAGGCACAGTCCATTACCACCTGGAGACAGAGTAACCAACGCTTTTGTTCCTTGCTGGATTTTAATGAAGGAGCAATGTTAGCGAACGTGAATGTGAGACAATAACTTGCTATCGTTAAGCAATTAAAAAAACAGGTTCAAACGATTTTCGACCTTATTGACATTTACGCAAAAACCGGATTTTAATGAAGGAGCAATGTTAGCGAACGTGAATGTGAGAAAAAACAAACTAAATTTTAAATGTCAATAAGGTCGAAAATCGCTTGAAGCTGTTTTTTTAACTTGCTATCGTTAAGCAATTTAAAAAACAGGTTCAAACTATTTTCGACCTTACTGACATTTATTCAAATACCGGATTTTAATGAAGGAGCAATGTTAGCAAACGTGAATGTGAGAAAAAACAAACTAAATTTTTAATGTCAATAAGGTCGAAAATCGCTTGAAGCTGTTTTTTAACTTGCTATCGTTAAGCAATTTAAAAAACATGTTCAAACGATTTTCGACCTTACTGACATTTATGCAAAAACCGGATTTTAATGAAGGAGCAATGTTAGCAAAAGTGAATGTGAGAAAAAACAAACTAAATTTTAAATGTCAATAACGTTGGAATTCGCTCGAACCTGTTTAGTTACTTCTGCATATCTCTGCTATATAGTATAATTTTATTATTATAATGTCCTCAGGACTACATTATGTTAACTTTATTTCAACAGAATCGGGTCACAACTGAAAATTCTATAGGAAAATTGACAATTAATTTCTTTTTTTCTACCCATATAGGCCGCGTTTAGTTGTTTAGTTTTGATATTTAAATGGGACCAACTTTCAGATACACTACGTACAACAAAAAAAAAATGAATTTTTGAAATTGGACCACGTAAGAAAAAGTAATGAATGGTACTAAATAAAATATATATATATATTTATATATATATATATATATACATGTCGAATTGAGAACCTCCTCCTTTTTTTCCGTCGGTTAAAAAATATATTTTAATTTAATAAAGTAGAGCAACCTGAGATGCGTAACTGTGCGTAATCACCGTTAGAGCGAGAGAAGGTGCGAGCGAGAGGGACCAATAAAAATTCGTCGTGGACCTCACGTCCAATCGCTCCGGCCGTCCACCGGCCACTAAGGAATTTCTCTTGCAATTCTCGTTTATAAACACTTTTTGAGAGGTTATTTGAGATATTTTTTATTGTTGAAAAAAAGCGCTTTAGGTACAATTTTTTTTTGTATTTGCTTTATTGATCTGTCGACATCAAAATAATCTAAATATTACATACCTACGATGCATAGTTCTTATGAAAAAAACTATTTATTGAGAGATAAAATCCGAGAATTTTGATAATATTCTGCCATCCTAATTTAGAAAATGAAAGATAAATATAAAAAACTAATCAGCGCAGTTTGAAGTCGAGGATATTGCGGTCATTATGCGCTGCTCAGATTTTTAAATTAATTCTTCATTGTCTCAGATTGAGTGCACCAACGTAACTCGAAATGACGTTGGGCAGGAAAGAGCTGATTTGAACGCTTGATTTACCGTATATAATCCACTTAAATCAACTTAAAAAAAATAACTAGCTGTTACTTATATTATGGTTATTTATGTGCAATAATAATATTTCAGGCTACTGCACTATTTTGTTCAAAAATCACAAACAAAGTTACGCAAATAATTCGGCGCGAGTGAATTTTACAAGACCTGAGCCTTAAGAAATAAAGTTACGCTGGAAATTGATATCCTATTTCGGTTGCTATTTTATTACGGTTCGCTCTTTCTGCTTCGTCAATATCTTTTCTTTCTCCTTCTATAGCGCTGCCTTGCATGATGTCCAGACTGGAAGCGATACGGAAAAACGTCAACTAGGTACCTAGCCAAAACCCATTATCCTATTCCAGAGCACGTGTATACGTGTTCAATATAATATGAAGGAAAGAGTTAGAACTCCAAAAGTGTTAGACCTTTATCCAAGTACCCTATGTATAGCAAGCTACTAACCAAGCTACCGTATCTTGACGGCTGTAAGATTCGTTTATATTGCTTGAGCGAGTGTGGTGTATCTCTGTTTCCATTTGAATTATACCTAATGTGGTCTATGTTCGGGAGTATTGGAGTGTAAAGAAAATGTTGTCTGTCTGAAATATTCGAGAACGTTCTCGAAAAAGAATAATAAGGTCGGGAACGAAAAAAAACTAGGTAAATGATTTACAAATATAACGTTTTCGGTTCAAGAGAAGTTCGAGAAAATGTTTATATTCAAACACAAGTTTTATATTCAAATCATGTTCAGTGATTTTAAATTCATCCAGAAAGTTGAACCCTTTCTTACCCTAACTCTATTTTATTTTATAAACCAAAATCCACAAATCATAAAGCTTAAATACAAGCACACATTCTGAAACTCCACACGAACTCAAGTGTTGAAAGTTTTGGTAGCTTTTCAAATTCAACCGTTGTAAAATTGCACATTCAGTACCGCGAGGATTCTACAACATAAAGTGGTTTGCACACAAGTTGTGTGCCTTTTTCAAACGAGCACGTATCTGAGCACAATTCATCGTAAATAAAGTGGTTTTCACACTAGCTTTGTTCCTTTTTTTGTGCGTATCAGTTCAATGGAGCAGGTGTTTCAGTTCATGGTCCTGTCATGTATTTATTGTTATTTTTCCGGTTGTGTGCAAAATATAGAGAAAAGTGAAATGTCGGGCTTTTTATATTTGTAAAAAATATCGATAGGTAGATTTGGGCCCCACGGCCTCATACGCATGAGATTCGGCAACTGTCTGTTTTAGTCAGTGCGAGTCTGACAGTCCCTCCCACCCTGCCCTTGGTGGGAGGACTCATCTGATGTTATTCCACGATAAAAAAGTGTTAATCTTGCTTATAAACTACTAATGTGTAATATAATATAATGTGTAATTTTTATTTATCCGTTTGGAGTTGAACCACTGGAACTAGGATCCGAGTGCTTACCTTGTCTACCAAGGTATACATAGGCGTCGATGCTTCACATGACCAAGAGGGCTGGCCTATTTTTGTTGAAAGCCACTACCACTACAAGTTTTTGGACACTTTTTCCGTTGATAACGATGTGAATGAATTTTTTGAAGCCTTTTGAATATTTTTCCCTAATAATTCGGTTTTCTTATACGTTGTCAAGTATACAGAAACGGACATAGCCACATTGCATTTTGAAAAAAGTAGTGCTCTGAAGAAAACAGCAATCTGACTATCAAATCCTTAATTAACGCGGGTGAAACCGCGGCTTAAAAGCTAGTAGAAAATAAATACGCGAGAGAACTACGCTTTATAATCTCCTCTCTTCTTCAACACCGTGACTTCCATAACATCGTTACTGAAAACTTTATAACTACCAACGTTCTTTGAAACTATACGAAAACTATAAAATTGTATTGCGATACTTCGACAACTCATAATTGGGAAACGAAAGTTGCAACATAATGAAGAAAATATTAAACAAAAGTTATTAAAATAAAATTAGAAAAATGTTTTCAATTTCAAAATACTTTTATCAGCTGAAATTTTAATTTATGGTTTAAGGAAAAAAAATATTTCTTTGTTTTTTACTTTATTTTAATTACGTAAGTAGGAACGTTGTTAAAAATAACAACAATTAATTAGAAAGATGATAATATTCTTTCTTGATAAGACATTTTTAGAAGACTGTTTACCTTAATTAATTATGTACTGTGTCTTTATACAGACGTTAGGGCATCATTTCTCCGAAACTGTTCACGAACGCGTTGGAGAACGTTGTCAAGCTCTGGAATGGAACGGACTCGGCATCAACATCAATGGCGAATACATCACTCACCTTCGTTTTGCCGATGATATAGTCATCATGGCAGAATCGTTGGAGCACCTCAATGCTATGCTCAGCGACCTCAGTATCGTTTCCCAACGGGTCGGCCTTAAAATAAACATGATGTCGAATGTCCATGTGGCATCCGTACCGGTTGTTGCTGGGAATGACACTCTCGAAGTTGTAGACCATTATACTTACTCGTACCTTGGACAGATTGTTCAGTTAGGTAGGTCCAACTTCGACAAAGAGGTCGCCCGAAGAATTCATCTCGGATGGGCAGCGTTTGGGAAGCTACGTGATATCTTCTCACCGAGAATCGTGATCTTTGACTGCTGGCCTTTTAGAGAGACTAAGAGTCACTCAACGAGCAATGGAAAGAGCTATGCTTGGAGTTTCTTGGCGGGATAAAATCCGGAACATCGATATTCGGCGAAGAACCAGAGTCACCGACATAGCTCATAAAATTTGCAAGTTGAAGTGGCAATGGGCAGGCCACATCGCTCGTAGAACTGATAACCGATGGGGAAGAAAAGTTCTCGAGTGGCGTCCACGGACCGGAAGACGCAGCGTAGGCAGGCCTCCCACTAGGTGGACCGACGACATCGTGAGGGTCGCGGGCAACCGATGGATGCAAGTGGCGAATTGTCGTTTGGCGTGGCGGTCTAAGGGGGAGGCCTATATTCAGCGGTGGACGTCTTCCGGCTGATGATGATAGGACATCAATGTACCCCAAGCTGTCAAAATAAAAATTCTTATATCGATTCTCAAATTAGCACAACGGTAGAAAGTCCATGTTCGATTGAGAAAATTTGACAGATTGGGGTAGTTTGAAGGAAATAATCCCATGACACATGAAACTAATAAGTATATTAATTACTTAATTAGGTTTGAAACTCCTTAAGACGTAAATGTTCAGTACATTTAGTAGTCAGCTACAATAAAATTGAACTGTTGTTTATTAGTACCTATGGCGAATGGAACTATTAGGTTAATGCACCATAGCAAATACACTAAACACTTATAATATTTGTCGAAGAGGCGGTCGTCTAAACGGAGCCAACCAGGGCCTCAAATCTGTCATTATAATTTAATAGTATCATAATGGTGTAACTGATTTCATAAATGTTGACTTTGACAAAGGAGACGGGCGAATCTGGGCCTATCGTTACACAAATGAAATATTTATCAATATTTTTTTTAAGTTTTTTTGTGGTCAATTATAAAATATTAAGCATTTTTATAATGGGATAAGAAATTAAATATTTTAATCAAATTAATACTGACTTCCGTTATTTTCATATTGAAACAATGTTGCCATATGATATATATTTCACAATCGATTGTCAATGTTTTAATATACAGGCAACAAAGCGGAAGTTATGTCAATGTCAGGTGGTCAAAAACTCAAACGTCAACGTCAATCACATTCGCTTTCGCTTCATTTTCTGTTGTGTTTTCGGCTGTAATTATTAATATTCGATCAGTGATCTAACGACTTTGGCTACGTATAAAGGATTCTGACGGTTATTGCTTTAACGAACGACATGCACGCATTTCTCACAACGGACTCAGATACTTGCCCACTCAACATACCTCAGCTTCGTATACCGGATTTCGAAAAAAATACAATGAGTTATCAACACCATCATTGTATCAACTATGGCATAGCTACTTGGCGGCGTAATCCTTGTATAGGATTACATCAAATAGAAGACGAAGGCATTCTTTCAGTTGTTCAGTAATGGGTTGCACCTCAAGTGGTAAGTATTAGTAGTTTATTTTATTACAAGTTTTATATTTTGCTGGACTCTACTTCATTATTATTCTTAAATCACTATGATATCTCAAATGATTAAGCCAATTAATAACAGTTAAAAATAATTGAGCAATTTGTAAACAGTCTTCTCACTATTATATTGGCTAATAATTAAGTAGTTGTAACGAGTACAATGTTCTTGCCTATATAGTCTCTCTAAACTCCATGTACCTAAATTATTTCTTGCCGAGGACTGTAAGTAACAAACTAATATTGTTGTAGGTCAACAGTTCTCATCCCATTTGCCAAGGATGCAGGGATCTAGTGATAAATTCTTTGGGCACAGACGAGCAGCTTTCATCAACAACTGGACATCGTCAAGTATGTGTCAACTGTGGATGTTCAGTGTTGCGTGCTAGATCTCATTTATTGCGTACTGACACTGAATGAGAAAGAAGGATTCATACAGCCATTTGTGAATGGATTTTGCCTCGTACTGTAAGTATTTATTGTAATCAGTTGATTTTTATTTCTATACTATTTGATGGTAATGTATATATCGACAGGCCTGTCGGTCTAGTGATTAGTGACCCTGACTGCTATGCCGGAGGTTGTGAGTTCGAATCCCACCCAAGACAAATGTTTGTGTGATAAGCACGATCATTTGTTCTGTGTTTGGGTGTAGTTTATCTATAGGTAATAATGTTTGTATTTAGAAATATATAAATATGTTTATCAGTTGTCTAGGAACACAAGCTCTGCTAAGCTAGGGACTAGATGGCATTGTGTGATAGTTGTGGAATAATATTATTATTATATAAGCCTCAAAGAATGAAAACCAGTTTTACTTAGTGCAGGTCGGACAAGCAGTTGCTGCATGTAAAATACTGGTATTTTGTCACAAACTATTGTATGCCTCACATGGTGGAGGCAAGAGCACAACAACCTCTAGAACAACTTTTTAAACTGCTGTCTCACAATAAAGATCTTTGACTTTTACTGGAAGTCTATCTTGGGGTTGAACTTATAGTCAGACAGTATTAATAAATACACATCATCACTTTGACTATGGTTGCAATGCTTTATATAATACATAATATAATAATATTGTGTCCATATTCCCCTTTTGCACTCCAGTACACTCACATTTCACTAGTTGTATTTGTTTGTTGTAAAGGCTTATTATAAAATTATTTTTCAGATTTCAAGAAACAGAGCTCTCATATATCACAGTTGCTGTGTCAGAGCTGCATGTCCATGAGAAATACCCATCACTTTGTATCTGGACCATCTGGATCCTCAACATCAGCATATGAAGCAAGTGAGCATGAAGGATTGACATTGCAGTCTACATCACAGGCTACTTTGCAGTCCACATCACAAGCTTCTTTGCAGTCCACATCACAGGCTTTGCAATCTACTTCAGAAGGTACACCCAGACCCAGCGAAGGTGTAGTGTTACGTGACTATGTAAGGGCAGTAGAAACCGAATCTCGTTGTTTTATTGAAGGTTGCCGGAGATAAGAAAGGAATAGAGTTTCTGATACAACTAGGAAAATGTTATTAGATGTTTATAACTTCTACATCCCAAAAAACAATAGATTATGCAATCACCACATTAATACGTAATCTTGGGATTTTATTACTGAAGCCCTACATAATTATGTTAATGTGTTTACAGCAGTGCATATTCAAAACATGCTACAATTAAAAGGTCAATCAATTGCTGGCCTTGATTTTATTAATATTCAAAATATGGAAGACCAAACCGTACCGTAGGAAAAAGAACAGTAGGTTGCTGTTGTCATGTGATGTCCATAATATGGTACCTAAGCTGGGCAAGGCATCAAGAGAATTTAATACCGCCTGCACAGTTTTTAGACGATATTTTAATTGTATATGATGATGTGGATGATGAATAAATAATTGAAAGAGAAAGTGTTTTTAATTCATTCTCCCTTTGCTGCTACCTCTAGAATCTAGTTGAAAGGCGTCTGAATCTTCAATGTGTCCTACAATAAATTCAGGTTAACTCTAGTCAAGAATAAAGTCAAATAGTTATTTTCTTGAAGTATTATGTGAGAGCTCAGTGTATAACCTTATGTTAGAGGTTGCTTTCATACAAACCAATGTCATCCTATATTTTCTTTCTCCCATGGAGCAGTCGTGAATAATTTAGTTTTTTTTAAATGGTATGAGGGTATTAATAAAATAATGCAGTAATTGTTACTGTAACATCAGGCCCAACTTTCTAGGGACTTTCGCCCGTCTCCTTTGGTAATCTATTATTATAATGGCGTCATTGTGACTTTCCAATGGTCAACTACTAACACTCAATTGAAAGAAATGGCATAGAATGGTAATCCCTTACAAATGTTTTTGCTATTTACGAAATTCTTTCTACTTCAGATTGCTTCTTATATCACTAATAAATAATATGTAAAAATGTCAATTTCGTGTTCAAATGACGAATTTATAAAAATAGCAGACCAAGGTTCCAGTTCAGAAGTTGAGTCACCGTGTCAGCATACAAATGTGAGACGAGAGAAATTTTCAATTCATTTAAATACAAAATTACATTACAACTACCTCCATAAAATTATACCACATTCAAACTTATAACCCAATTAAATAGTGCCAACCCTTTCGGGTCCACAATATGCATTTGGCCGAGTGAGTTCACATACCTTTGCTTACTGTAAGTGTATTTTGTTAGAATGTTTGTTTATACCTACCATGAATTCGCTCAAACGTCGGAAGAGACGGTCCTAAGGCGTTTTATCAGTCTTGCCAGTTTATCTCATAACTTAAGCTGAGAAAGCAACACTCGTAGCACGGCACCATAGATACGAACAAAAAGTATGTAAAACAGAAAGTAGAAATATTTTTACCGTTTTAAGCTTGGCAATGTTTAAAATATATGACGGCGCGCGATAATTAGTTGATTTATTTTAAGATTTTTTTTATAAATTGTAATCGATTATTTTTACTCTGTGGTGTAAGAATTATTTCTTTATTGGTACTTTTAATTTAGAGCGGATGACACCGAATGGAGTTTTGAGTGTCATGGCGGCGGTGACGCGCACTTTTGATGCTACCGTCAGCCGAGGTCCATGCACAAACCCATTGGCTCCTAGAGTAAAGTTTAATTATTTTCCCTCCGTTATTTAATCACTAATTATTATTGAAATCATTAGTCATTTTGGTGAAGTTTTGTTAAAATAATAAAAGTTAAATTAAGTGAGATATTTTGTGAATATTATTTTTCAACTACCTGCACCTACACGCCCATAATGGAGGACCAACAGATGACGGATAAACAGCGACACGTGGTGTCTCAGCCGCTCAAACATCCGTCATGTACAAAAAAAGTTTATAGTTTTCGTTGGTACACAGATCATGCCAAAAACTAACCGGATTGTATAAACATAACGATGAAATAATTTTGTCCATTCTTGATAGAATAGACATAAAATTGCTCATGCGCCTGCAAAACGGTTGAACATGTTAATAAAATAAAATTCACATTGGTGTAGAGCCACTCACTTCAAAACTGCAAAAAGTAGGACATAGGACTATAATAATTATTATACTTACTTACCTTTGCAAATCGAAGGTTAAATAAGTGTGTGGATTTTATAGACTCAAGGTCAATGTCACTGCTCACAAAAGGTACCATCTGCAACGAAAAGTTGATAACAGACTAAAATTCTATCGTTTAGCTTATTATAAACGACTTCATCAACGGTGATGGTGAAGTCAAAGTCAAGTGAAAATGGCGAGAAGAAGATTTCGACCGCTTCTTGAAGGACTGGACCAAGGCCGCGAGCAGACGCGAGAAGTGAAAAGAGTGGACAGAGGAATTTGCACAGCAGTGGCACACCATAGGTTGATCAATATTAATAAGACAATTCGATATTTTATATTTGATGATGAACACCCCCAAAGAAATAGATACAAACTCAATGGTCAAGGTCTGGGGTGCTAAGACAGGAAACTTCCACGTGCGCCCGTGGACTGGAGTTCCCTCTCGGATACGTCCGGGGGGAAGACCAGTTTTTCGGGCTGGTGCACCCTGGGATGCGGGCTAAAACTCTTTCTTAGGCACTGTGTGCCTAAGGGGTCTCTTTGCCCGTATGCGAATAGCCTGTCAGGTGGACGCTCCAACGCGTGTCCCTCTGAATAGCAGAGGGCACAGCGGCGGAGCGGGCTTGCGGACGGTGAGTGATGGGTAGCTCGCCGTCCGACCAAGAACCAAGCCAGGGTCGGTGGCACGTCGTGTTTCGCGCCAAATGCTTGCTGGGGTCGCGGGTTTTTTCTTAACCCAGGATACCGTGGCCCCGGAACGTAAAGGGCATCCGAAGGAACACGGGTGGATTTTAGTCAGTAAGAGTATGACAGTCCCTTCCGCCCCACCCAGGGACTCATTTAAAGATTTTACCACCTAAAAAAAAATGGTCAAGGTCTGGACTGTCTCATCAGGAAACCGTGACCCTGGAACGTAAATAGATGTTGATGGATCGCGGATTTTAGTCAGTACAACTGGTGATAGTCCTTCCCGTCCCGCCTTAGGTTGGAGGAATCATTTTCATGATTTTACAACTATTAAAAAAAAACCGGCCAAGTGCGAGTCGGACTCGCCCATGCAGGGTTCCGTAGCAGCAAGTAACATAATTAATATAAAAGTTCTTGTAGATGGTGGTAACTTTGAAAGGTAAATTGCGGTTTACGATTTATGACGATTAAAAAAGAACTAACTACTCGATCTCGTTCAAACCAATTCTCAATTGAAGTTTACATGATAATGTACATCATATATTTTTTTTAGTTTTATCATTCTCTTAGTTTAGAAGTTACAGGGGGGGGGGCATACATTTTACCACTTTGGAAGCGTTTCTCGCGCAAAGCGTTCAGTTTAGAAAAAAAATAATGTTAGTAACCTCAATATCATTTTTCAAGGCCTATTCATAGATACCCCACACGTATGGGTCAGGCGAAAAAAAATGTTTTGAGTTTCAATTCTAAGTACGGGGGGCCCCAAATTTGGTTTTTGTTTTATTTTTGTGTGAAAATCCTAATGCGGTTTACGTATTACATCTACTTACCAAGTTTCAACAGGATAGCTCTTATACTTTCGTCAAAAAGGGCTGTGACATGGGACGGACAGACAGACAGACATGACGAATCTATAAGGGTTCCGTTTTTTGCCATTTGGCTACGGAACCCTAAAAAGGCTGCCGTTTAAACTGACAACAAAAATAAATCCTGTTACAAAATGTGTTATGTTCTCGCTTGCAGCAAAGAGAAACTGACGCAACCGTGCTTCTTCAAGCACAATAACCTTTAGACTCGCCCTTATAGCCAGATCGAATCAATTTGTGACCACCCATTGACCCGCTCGTTGAAACTATGAGACTACGGACCAGCTAAATTGGAAGCGGGAATCAATCAGAAGAAAAATGGGGGATGTTTTTATAAAGTACATCCAACTTTGTACCGTATTCTTATTTGGTGCTAAATTTTGGCACGATGCTTGTTTAGATGCGACTGTGACGCCAATTAGTTTTTCCGCCAGTTTCTGTCAGTGTTTTGTTTGTAAATTGTACTGAAAAGTATCTAGCAATAGAGAGAATAGTTTGGTATGCGCTGTGATGTTGTGAAGTTGGTTTCCCTCTGGTTTCACAAGAATAATTTTTAAATAAATAGAAAAGAGCGACAGCAATTATTTAAAAATCACATTTTCAAAAGGATCAAGTAAAAAATCCAAAAATACAAAGAATTTTAATTAAAACGGTGTGGAACAATATCTATTTGATCAAAACATTATGTTTTTAAAAGAATTTCAATTAGATTACAAAGCCATTTACTAGAAAGCTTACATAAACTACAGTTTAAATAACGAAGGGCACTATTTACTCGTTTTTCACTCCCAGATTTATTAACGATACAATTTACTTTGCAAAAAGAAAGCAACGTCGCTCGCTCCCGTACTAAATCGCGAAAAACCAATTTCCTGCAAATAGTCTAACGTATTTTCGCCGTACTGACTGGTGTACTAATCAAAAAGTCATAAGTTTTTCTCGTGTTTCAAGAATTCTGGAAATAATTTATGCGTCTGGATTTTAGGCTCGATATTTACTCTTTCTCTAGGCTCACAAAAACTAAAAATAAGAGAATACAGTGGAGTGGAATGTGATTCAGAAAAACTGCCTGGAAATGCAAAACTAAATTGGAATGTAAATCAAGTCCGCCCGTTCGGTGTTCCTCTCGATTCCCAATACACCTGATTACTGAAACGAACTTCGCAGCGAGCAAACAATACAAAACAAATATCTTTTAGTTCACTGTTCAGTTGTAGCCTATTTTTTACTTACTCGACGTTTTGGGCACAATCAATATGTTGCCTGCGCACAATTACGACTTTTCAACCCGTTTTAAAAGTTTTTTGTTGGGTTGTATTTTTGTAAAACCGACTTTAACCCCGGTCGTATTCTAAGTGTTTCGACAGTTTTTACCTGCTGAATGTAATTGAATAAAGCCTTTTTAGACTGTGTGCACTGTTACTACTTTTGGCTATTTTCGAGAGTATACCTCTTTTTTTTTTAACGTCGTAAAATCATCAAATGAGTCCTCCCACCCCGGGCAGGGCGGAAGGGACTGTCAGACTCGTACTGACTAAAATCCACGGTGTCCTTCAATAGCCCTTTATGTTCCGGGGTCACGGTGATGGAATAAGTCCCGCGACCCCGGCAGGCTTAAGAGTTTACATCTTGGATTTGAGAATAGCATAATTAAGATGCTATTTTCAAAGGAGTTTGAAGAAAACTCTTATAGTAGCCATACACCATCCTGCCTATCGAACGATAGATTTGACGCTTGCAATTGTTTCAAATCGGCAGTTCGTCCATATAACCCATACACCATACTGCGTATCGAACGATTGATTTGACACAACTTCAAATCTGCAGCAGTGATGCCAACTCAGCAACTAGATCTGGCTATTATTCGGTGACGACAGCTACAATTTCTAGCACCTTTTCATTTCATCATGAGACTATCGAAATTAGTCAATTAGTGTCCCGAGTGGAAAGACAAGATAATGCAACAGTGGCTCATTCTACATATAAGTTGCATTCTGAAGAAATAGTTCAGTTTTGGGTTGGAGTAAAAAAGAATTGAAATTCTTCCGGTGACAAAATATATTATTTAAATACACAAGGTGTTAAAAAATTAACTGCAGGAATTTCGTGTGCGTACTCGGTATCAAAACGGCGACGATATTTTTATTTTCAAGCATTTTTTATTCTAATGAATTTGATTGCTCTTTGAGGTCGTTCACCATTGTTTGTAGCGTTCTCAGATATATTTTGTAACAGGAAGAATTTCATTTTTTTTAGTTAAACCCAAAACTGAACTATTTTTTCAGAATGCCACTTATTTATATTATTATGCAGAATGAACCACTGTTGCATTATCTTGTCTTTCCACTCGGGACACTAAATACTTGACTAATTTTGAAAGTCTCATGATGAAAAGGTGATAGAAAAGCAGGGACCGGATTACCGTTATTTTTTTATAACGTTACGAATTATCGTTATGGTAACGATAAAAATGTAACGATATTAATAACGATATCTGTAAATCCGTTACCTAATAACTAAAATGAGTATCAGTAAAAGTAACAATACATATACCGGTAATTTATATGCCTATCTCTTTCTAACGATGTCGGTAGGTGGCGCTAAATCGCGATGTAATTTAGTTACAAAATTGTCGGTCGCCGCCACCGGCCACCCCCATTTTCTTTCATTACGAAAGTTCGCAATTTAGTACTGTAGGTACAAGTACAGACCAGTAAATAGGTAACGAAGGATGAATAACAGACCGAACAGACCGAATAATTTTCGACCTCATCGACATTTAAAATTTAGTTTGCTTTTTCTCACATTCTCGTTAGCTAACATTGCTCCTTTATTAAAATCCGGTGATTGCATCATTGTCAATAAGGTCGAAAATCGCTTGAAGGTCGGAAAACATTTGCTTAACGATAGCAAGTTAAAAAAAGTGGTGCAAGCGATTTTCGACCTTTTCGACATTGAAAAATTTTTGTTTGTTTTTCTCACATTCTCATTCGTTAACATTGCTCCTTCATTAAAATCAGGTGTTTGCATAAATGCCAATAAGGTCGAAAATCGCATGAACCTTTTTTTAACTTGCTTTCGTGGTCCCTTGACACCTCTCAAGTTTTCAATCATATTGTGGTTTAAAATAAAATGAATAACTCTTTTTTTTACGAGTGTACATGCGATCCATGTGCGAAAAGCCTCAGTTTTCCTGGTAAGGCCACGTTCACATGGCGATTATTTTCCCGTATACTGTATACAAGATTTTATCGAATAGAGCAGTAATAACAGTTTACAAAATTAAATGAAAACTTAAAAATAGTTCAAACGGCGTTCATACGGGAAAATCCCGTGTTCGAGAAATATAATATTTTACCGTGTACCGTGCGAAGTTGTACTAAAAGTGGTCAACTCTATTCGATAAAATCTCGTGTACGGTATACGGGAAAATAATCGCCGTGTGAACGTGGCCTAACCGTCCCTGTAGAAAAGTAGCTAAAAAGTTTAGCCACAAGTTACACTTTTTAACTTTTTTCTAGCACCTTTATAAAATTATCTAACTAGCTATGAAGTTGCTAAGATGGCATCACTGCTGCCGATTTGACGTTGTGTCAAACGATTTGATGACCTATCAAAATTGGCATGTCATGCCATCAAATTGGCATGAAACGCCCATACACGGTCAATTCTATTTGATCAAATTGGCAGTATCATGCCGATTTGACAAATAGGCAGTATGGTGTATGGCTACCATTACAACTATTTTTAAGCTTGGGACGATGTATGGATGGATGTTTCTTACTCTTCTTTCTCACACAAAAATATGAAGATTTGGTACAACAATAGTGTAAAAACTGGATTAACATAATAATTTGTGGGATTATTACCGAACTAATACGCCGTAACATGCAACAATAAATAAATAACGCCGCGGGTATGCATAAAGTTTTTTTAGTTTACTGTACAAACATAATTATTCTTATTATTTTAATTTATTTAACAACGGAAACCATTACAAAGTACCTTGTCCGATTTTGTTAGGGTCGACTTCGAATCTCATCTAATCGACAGCGTCAATAGTCAAAATGAAAGGCCTTAAGGCGGAAACAAACGTGTCGTGGGGTGTCGTGACGCGCCAGAAGCATTATTAGTCTCATACATTCAAGGTCATTCGTCACGACACGACACGACATTCAAATGTATGTCAAATTAAAACTGATGTGATTCTGCCGCGCCACGACACACCACGACACGTAAGTATGTTTCTGCCTTTAATAATGGAAGTGTGGTACAACGTTTATCCCACAAGTAGGTAGAAGTAGATATTAAAGTATTTGATTAATTTATTCCTTTGATATTCTCTTTTATTTCGTGTCGTGGGAGTAAGGAATATGTGACCTTTAAGGCTGCTATGTTCCACGAGTATCCGAATTATTTTTGTTCGGTAAAACATGTTAAAGAATGAGGTTATAAAGAACAAGGTAAGTAGAGTTGTACATTGTTACACTTATATATCGCCAGTTATGTTTCATCATCATCATGATTCTATAACGTTGTTGAGAGGGAATAGGTGCGCAGACATGCTGTTTTCCTCTCGATGTTTTCCTTCACCGTTTTGAGAGCAGTGGTGATGAATTATACAAAGTTATGCGCCTGGCTAGGTTCGAACCCACGACCTAACTCGTTAGTCAGGGCCGATACTACTGGACAGCCTAAGGTCTCGTTGAATAGAGGGTATGTCTATCCTTATACCTCACGTTAAAGGCATAACATTTACGTTAGTAAATATAGAAATACATAATTATTTGTAATTGACTCGACCTTAATCTTTTATCGAAAGAAAAAAAAACATGATGAAACAACAATAATAGCTTAATAAATAAATTACCCAATCACACAGTAATTTCTGAAGCATTAATAGTAACGAATGAAGATTACTATCTAAACATTTTAGTTCTGGGAAAATAACTTTAATAACTTGTTCAATTTTCTTTCTGGTTTTGAATGTTTTCCTTTTGAATAAGAAAGTGATTTTGTTTGTTATTTCTCCCACTTGCACACCTTAACCACAGTATAAATATATACAGTAGTGGATACTCGGCCGCATGATAGAAATAAATACCTACAGCCGCGCGGTACGTAAACATGCGTTAGGGCTGTCCGACGCCCGTCTCCAGCATTTTAATTACATTTGCCTACTTTCTGTTTCTATTTAGTGTTGCGATTGTAAATATACTTTGCTTATAGGTATAAGTGAACAAATAAAATACTTTGTATATTAAATAGGAAGTGTTCAATAAAAATGTATGTATGTACGCGCGAGCCCTAGATATACTGTAATCTACGTTCCTAGATTAATATTCATGACTGTGATATAGTTTACGTAGTACACTGAATATACGTTGATTGTACACCGTACCGTAGGTAAATGAAGCTCACTGCTTGATTTCCGTGCCCGCCGACAATCCCACCGCGCCTTTACACCATGTCTTTACTTTGAATTATACAAACTAACAAAACACACATGCACCGGAGTTTTAACACAAGAGAAAGTACCTACCGTATCATGATTCATTCAGAACCGCCTATAACTTACCTATTTCACTTGTCTCAGTAAGTTTCCTTTAATTTATTCATATAATTTACTGTACTTATTAATCCTTTTTTCGTGAGAGTAAAGGTAAATACATAACCATTAAAAAGTCACACGTTATGTACCTACCTACTAGCTACTAGCATAGAATATTTATAATCTACTAGCGACCCGCCCCGGCTCCGCACGGGTGCAATCTTTATAATATTATTAAAATTGCGACTACAATTTGAGATTTAAACTATCCTATCTCTCAAGTTGGATCGAACTGCACATGGTGTGCGAATTTTATTATAATCGTTTAAGTGGTTTAGGAGTCCATTGAGGACAAACATTGTGACACGAGATTTATATGACGGAGGGTCGAGCGGCTGAGACACCACGTGTCGCTGTTTCTCCGTCATCAGTTGGTCCTCCATTATGGGCGTGTAGTTGCAGGTAGTTGAAAAATAATATTCACAAAATATCTCACTTAATTTAACTTTTAATATTTCAACAAAACTTCACCAAAATAACTAATGATTACAATAATAATTACTGATTAAATAACGGAGAGAAAATAATTAAACTTTAGAGCCAATGGGTTTGTTCATGGTAGCTCGGCTGACCGTCGCCTCAAAAGTGCGCGTCACCGCCGCCATGACACTTACAACTCCATTCGGTGTTACCCGCTCTAAATTAAAAGTACCAATAAAGAAATAATTCTTACACCACAGAGTAAAAATAATCGACTACAACTTTTAAAAATGTTAAAACAAATCAACTAAAATTATCGCGCACCGTCACGGCCGTCCTGCATCGTCACACGTCCTCGTGTGTACTTTCCTCCTCACAAATGACCTCCAAAGTGGGGATGAGAACCTATCCGCTACAACAGTCTCCAGATTTTTTTTTCAATATCTGTGAACAAAACAACAACAACAACCAGTCGGTCACATTTTCAAAGCTCGGTCATTCTGACCACAATAACATTTTCAAGAATATTATCAAATCTTGACACGTCTACTCGAAATAAATCGAAGCTTAATTGTCACTAAGACCCAAAACATTACTAGAACTGAAAGTGTACCATTTCATTTCATTTCAACTAACAGGTGCCACACAGGCTCATGGGTGCCACACAGGCTCACGGGTGCCACACAGGCTCACGGGTGCACAGTCAAAGTCAAAGTTAGTCGTTGCCACACAGGCTAGTCGTTGCCACACAGGCTAGTCGTTGCCACACAGGCTAGTCGTTGCCACACAGGCTAGTCGTTGCCACACAGGCTAGTCGTTGCCACACAGGCTAGTCGTTGCCACACAGGCTAGTCGTTGCCACACAGGCCAGTCGTTGCCACACAGGCCAGTCATTGCCACACAGGCTAGTAATTGCCACACAGGCAGTCAATAGTCAATGTCACATACATCATGTCATGACTGGGACTGTAGCACCATAACTTGTAGTCTTTAATAATATTCCTTTGATTGTCTATGACAATTCAAAAGTGCCTGTAACTGGCCTACTTGAAATGAATGCTTTGATTTTGATCAAAAATACAATTGAAAGGAAATGTAATTACACACTCACCATGGCCGTCATCGGCCCCTTCTGACTCTACACTGTTAGTTGGCGTTTCCAGCCCAACAATAAACTTTAAAGGTAAAGGTAAAACGTAACACTCAGGCATAGGTCGTATACGATCATGTGAGTTTGAGTTCAATACCTACCTTTAGCAAACATCAATATCTGTCAACATCAAGCAGCTCAGCCACTTGATAAGGCCTTTATATTTTGGCTCTAACTTTGTTTTACTGCGCTCACGATTTTCTAATAGGACATAAGACATAATCTCCTACTTTTAATTTATTTACTTTGGCTTTGTTTTTGTCAAACCTAACTTTCCATGTAGACAGTTTCGCGATAAGAAGTCTACCGCTCCCTTTTTTTTTGCCATGACGATATTCAACGTCAAATTCAAAAGATTGAAGGAAACACCCATTATCTGTGGACACGAGGAGTAAGGTCTACTTGAAACTTAGACGCCTTGACTGCATTGCAATAAGTAATTACTGTGAACTTGTGTCCTTGAAAGTAATGACGAAAATGTTTTATGCTATTCACTACTGCTAGCGTCTCTAACTCGTATGAGTGATACCGTGACTCAGCGCTAGAGTTTCGGCGACTATAAAATTCGATAACATGTCATTTTCCGTTAATCTTTAAATATGGCACCATAATCTTCAACGTTGGCGCCCATTTGCAACTCTATCGTCTGGTTTGGGTCGAGAATAGAGTTACAACGGGTTTGTTGGTAAGTGTCGCAATAATTTCTTTTCTTATTGTTTCAAAAGCTGTTTTCCACTGTATTTTGCCTTTACATGAAGTAAATCTATAAAGAGGGCAGGTGTTTTGAGAGAAACATGGTACAAATTATCAAAAGTACGAAGCTAAGCCTATAAATTGACGTAGTTGAGTACCCGTTTGGGGAGGTGCTAGTACTGTCAGTGCTCTATGTAATTTTTCGCGGAGTTGATCGTATTTTACCAGCGGCTACGTGGTACCCTAAGAACTCTACTTCAGTTTTGAGAAAAGTTCATTTCTCTATGTTGAAAGAGAAACCAGCGTCTGTTAATGCTTTCAAGATCTAACGGTAGCGGAGTACAGCAAATGACTCCTTCAAAACTCCTAGAGCTTTTATTCATCGCACGTTGGTACACCGATGAATAAACCAAAAATAAACCTTATCGTAATGACCTTTCGTTATTTCTTTACGAATATAGCCGTAAGTATTGAGTTTCAGATCAAAAGATTTACGTTAGATAAAACAAATAACCAAGCAAGTATTAAATCCAATTATCATTACCCAATAATCTAATCATACAAAAGCTGGAGTTTTATTCATGTCCTGTAGCTAACATTTAGCCCCACAAACAAATCTCTGTTTGTCTTACCGCATTACTAAAGAATGACCAGATCGACACAACTCTATGGTCTCTAGGCTAGTCTCTACCAGAGCACATCGCGTATCCAAGAGTTCAGGCGTTAGAAGAAAAGCATTGCCAAAAATTCAAATTACCACTTGTTTCGTCCATACGAAAAACAGCACGCTCCACTGACTTTTCCTTTACTTGGTTTGTTTTATTTAATTTGGTGGAAGCCACTAACCATATTATCAACAGATGTGACATATTATAATTTGCTCCTACCAAAGGTTGTGGGGAGGGGAGGCCTATGTTCAGCAGTGGACGTCTTACGGCTGATATGATGATGATGATGAAAGGTTGTATTTGATCAGATATTAAAGGCAATGGATAACGATCGGGAAAACTGTGTTGCTGTTAAGCTCACGGTAGTCTAAGCAAAGACTGTCAGATCCGTCTCTCTTTTTGACCAGCAAGATAGGGAGTAGAAAAAGTGAGAAACTTTCACGAATGACACCAGCATTTAGAAGTTCTTTGATCTTAGAGCGCACTACTTATCTTTCATCACAACTAAGCCGGTATGAACGGCGTTGTACAGTGCGGTTGGGATCAATCAATCTTATTTTTAATTTTGCTGTACTAACTCTACTTATAAGAGTGCCTTCTACAAAAAAATGTTGGTAATTTTCGAGTAAAGAAGTTAATTATTCTCTTTTTCCATCGGGAATATCACTATTCACACTATCAAAGTCTTTTACTTCTGAACCTACATCACAAATAGCACCTATTTTAATGTTATTCAATAAGCAACAAAGATGTTTCAGAAATTTCAACTGAAAATTTCAATGCTAGTAAGTCCTATCCCATCATAACCGGGCTAGCCGCAATCGCGGCTGTAAGACCCCTCTTTGAGGAGTGGCTGGATAGGTCCCACGGCGTCCTCACCTACCGCATGACACAGGTCCTCACCGGACATGGCAGCTTCGGGAGGTACCTGTGCATGATAAAAAAGGAGGAAACGCCCGGGTGTCACCACTGCGAGGATCGCCCGGAGGACACGGTGGAGCATACGGTGCAGGACTGCCCAGCTTGGGCGGAGCACCGCCGTGTCCTCACTGCGGCGATAGGCGGAGACCTCTCGCGCCCGGCATTGGTTACGGCCATGCTGCGGGGCGAGACGGAGTGGGAGGCCGTCGCCTCCTTCTGCGAAGCAGTCATGCTCGTGAAGGAGGAGGCGGGCCGCTTGAGGGAGAGGATACCGTCCTCCCTCCGCCCGAGACGCAGTGGTAGACGCCCACGGCGACGGATGTCGCGGGACGATCTCCGGCCACCGTAGGCGCGGGCATGCGGGCGGCGAGTAAAGGGCAACTCGCTGCCCGACCATGGACCATGCCCGGGTCGACGGCGCGTTGTGTCCCACGCGCGCCTCAAGGAGCGTCAGCATAGTGACGGGGACCCCCTATAGAGGGCCACAGCCCTGCCGGGGTTGCGGGACATACGTATACCGCGACTCCGGCACACAAAGGGCTACCGAAGGACACCGTGGATTTTAGTCAGTACAAGTCTGACAGTCCCTCCCGCCCTGCCCGGGGTGGGAGGACTCATTTGATGATTTTGCCACGTAAAAAAAAAAAAAAAAAAAAAATCCCATCATAACGGCAGTGGAAATACAATATTCAGGTAAGACATGAAATAATAACTGCAACGAGTTACAGTTATTACTTCAGTATCATAACTGTGGACAGTATTTTAAAATTGCATTGTAAACTAGATTGGGCTATGCCTAAAAACGTAACAGCATTTTGGTTGTCATTTATCAGGGAAACTACTAGCTAAACTTTCCCGGATCAAAGAGCACACAGCACCGGAATCAAAACAAAATGAAAACGACTCACCGGATTCGGTAGAGAGTAGCTCTGTAGCTGGCTTAATGGTGCAGATAAACACTCGCTTCTCAACTCGGCTGCTCCCGGAGTCAGTCTCCTTCTTTGGACAACGTATGGCGATGTGACCGGGTTCGCCACAGACGAAGCAGGTCTCTCAGCTTCCTTAAGACATTATCTGTGGCTGGTTGCGATCCATTATTTTCTGAAAACTAAGATTGAGGGTTAGCAGAAGGATCGCGAGAACAAGTATAGTAAAGCATTCATTTTCTACATGACCAGATTATCCACAGCTGTAGCATCTTCTTGATTGGTCCAACTTTGGCTCCTTGGCGTCGGCAGGTGACTTTAATTTGTCCTGCATTGGAGGTCCTCTTTTTCAGTACGTAAAAGCCATAATTTCTCGTATTAATTTAACTCCAGTATCAATCCCTTCAGTAAAAGACAACCGTTGAAGCCGTGGCTCTATTTTTGCTGCATGCCATAGTTACAGCGATTGCTTTGTTTTCAGTTGAATAGTTGTTCCACTGACTAAGTAAAGTGCTCAGAAATCGGTTTGACAAGCGTTCTCCTTCCTCAGGACTTTCACTAAACAAACAGCCTGCATAATATTGCAGCAAGAGTTTCAACTCTAATTCATTTTACTAATTTTCGTTAATTAATAAACTTCATTGAGGCCACGCTATTCCAGGAAAAGTATTTTGAGCTAGCCATGAAGCTGCCGAACCTTTGAGGGCTTTACTCATTGTAATAAACAGCCTACTGCTAGAAATTAGTTATTCTTGCAAGCATAAATCGAAGGTAATGCACTATGCTCTGGCATCACTATCTTGAGACTTGGGATCAAATTCAGGTAGTGCTAGCATAAAATCTTCTGAACTAGGTTTTATAACCGCGCGAATCAATTCTCTCATATGACTTTGTTGCATTTCAAATAACAATTTCCAACGGTTATTAATTTTCACTAGCACTTGGAAACGAATCAATATTCTGACCTGTGGACTGTTCCTGCGACGATCCATGAATCCCACTTCTGATGACGGAGGGTCGAGCGGCTGAGACACCACGTGTCGCTGTTTCTCCGTCATCAGTTGGTCCTCCATTATGGGCGTGTAGTTGCAGGTAGTTGAAAAATAATATTCACAAAATATCTCACTTAATTTAACTTTTAATATTTCAACAAAACTTCACCAAAATAACTAATGATTACAATAATAATTACTGATTAAATAACGGAGAGAAAATAATTAAACTTTAGAACCAATGGGTTTGTTCATGGTAGCTCGGCTGACCGTCGCCTCAAAAGTGCGCGTCACCGCCGCCATGACACTTACAACTCCATTCGGTGTTACCCGCTCTAAATTAAAAGTACCAATAAAGAAATAATTCTTACACCACAGAGTAAAAATAATCGACTACAACTTTTAAAAATGTTAAAACAAATCAACTAAAATTATCGCGCGCCGTCATATATATATTAAGACTAGTAAGTAAAATTATTTTATAGTCAGTACTTACCTTTCAGAGGTTGCAGGTAATTTAAAAAAAACTTATGTCTGGATGCGTTATTGTTGAATTGATACACCAAAAAAAAACTTTAAAAAAAAAAGGGAACCGACTTCAAAACCAAACACAAAAAAACTATAAAATAACCTTTCTTTCGGAAGTCGGTGGCTTTGTTTTTTTTTATTTCATTGACATTTATGGCCACCGACTTCCGAAAGAAAGGTTATTTTATAGTTTTTTTGTGTTTGGTTTTGAAGTCGGTTCCCTTTTTTTTAAAAAGTTTTTTATTTTTCCCTTTTTAGTTGAGATAATCAACAAAAATCTTCATAAAATCGTCTTTGAAAATCTACAATCCTATTAAGCAAAACGGATCTATGTGAGCAACTTCACGAGATATCCATTATTGTTATATATCAAAACCTTCCCCAGAATGTAACAAATACTTTTCTGAAAACTGTATCAAAATCGGTTCAGCTAAACGCGAGATAATTGCGGACAAACATGAAATCGTCCCTTAAAATCTACGATCCAAGTAAGCAAATCGGATCCACGCGGGCAACGTCACGGGATATCTATTAGTGTTATATACTAAAACCTTCTCCGGAATGTAATGAACACTTTCCTGAAAACTGCATATAAATCCGTTCAGCCAAACGCGAGATAATCGCGGACAAACATACATACATACATACATACATACATACATACATACATACATACATACAGGTCGAACTGAGAACCTACTTTTTTTTTTGAAGTCGGTTAAAAACAGCACAATATTTTCTACTCGTCATATTAAAATAGGTACTTTAACTGATTTTGCTAAAAAAACAACACACCGTCCGTTCGTCACTACGGTACAGCCGTGACTGTCTGCGCCCCGAGCGCGCCCCGACATCGAGGCGCGTAGGTATAGCTCGCGTTTCGTCCGTTTGTAGGGAGTTCTAGTACTGATAGATATTATTACCGTGCCTTAACAGCTGAACGATTTCCGATGCTACGTTACGTACCTACTCATTGACTTGACATTTATTTTCTCGTGGTAAAATCATCAAATGAGTCCTTCCGCCCATACTGTCATACTCGTATTGACTTAATCTCGGTACCTTTCAATAGCACTTTACTTTCCAGGTTCACGGTTGCGTCCTCGAAATTGACTTGTCATGGGATGATTTTCGGCTTAGTAGAGCGTTACTTATCTGATTAAATTCGACATCATTATGACCGTAACCACGCAAAATAGTTGGATAATTGGACACTGATCCTACAATGCATCACCAACAATATACAATACAAACGCCATCACGTCAACCTACCCCAATCTATGTCGAATTTCCTTAATAGATTTTCAAATATAATCACCATTGCCGTGAGTAGGTAGATTGATTTTATGTACTTGTATCACCAACTGTCATAGAAATCATGAGATAGATAAGCCTTTTCCCGGGATTTGATTTCATTACTTACGGGATTTTTAACCAATTTGGCTGAGAAATAAAGACGGTTAATACCCTATGTCTTCAGCCTAAATGTTTCTTACAATTCAAAATTCCGGAAAATCTCTTTAAAATCGCGGAATCCCAGAGGCATGTCCATAATTATTAATGTAAACTTTTCAGGTTATTGACCCCAAATCAACCTACCTACTCCTGGCTATGATAATCACACATTGTCATGTTGAAGGTTCATATTTGATTGGAAAAAAATTACAGGTTAAGATAGGTTGATGCGTGAGCATCTGTACGTGGATATAAGAGCAACAATAAAAAAATTCGTCATCACCCTTTTCGTCACCACAAAAAAAAACACCAGTTTTCTCCGGTACATTTCCTACCTACTGACCTAAATAATCCCTAGTGCATACTGTTTGCCCTGAATTAATTCCACGATCGACTGAGTAGATCACTAATACTTGGCTATAGTGGCGAGCCAGAAAGCTGTCAACCTAATGCACTGCTGAAATATTAAACAAAAAGCTTTGGCTTTGTTTATCTTGGTGAATTTGAATCAATTTCGTTCGAATAATTTATGTTTGTATAGTGGGCTATTGTTGTCAGTGGGCCTGTGTTTACTGCTTTAGGATTTTAATATTACATCAAAAGAGATATTATATCAACAAACATCTTGTTGATATAATATCTCTTTTGATGTAATATATCAGAACTAGGTATTGTCATTATATTATTTGCTCGTTTTGTTTTAAACATACTCGTACAAGAGGTTTTGAAGCTAAATCTTGCTATCATACTCAAATTATAATCAGAGGTCGGAATTAAGTAGAGTTATTTTAGTACTAGCATCGAAATGTTGATATGAATATGGATCTTCCCGCGAATTCTAACAGACAATCTCGTGTGGAAAACAGTATTATAAATAAATAACTATAATAAAACCATCAAATCAAATCAAATCATTTATTTGCTTTAAACATGGTTATACAATGGTGTAAAATAAATATAGTTCGAGTTCAAGCATGTTTAGCTAGGGTACAACATAGCATGCAAAATAGTAGAGATTACTTTATTGTGTGAAAGTAGATAACTTTTTTATTTAATAAACCACGGATTTTTTCTTCCCTTAACAAGTAATTCCGGGATTTGGGGCATTATATCCACTTTATTCTTTCGCTGTATAAAATCAGTGTAAGTACATGAATAACTCTACCTAATTCCGACCTATGATTATTATACTTAAACGTATTAAATGTGGATATTTGGATAAATTGAAGTTTTAGTTTTTTCGTGACTAAAACATGACAGAAAGGGATCTTGATGAAAGAACCATGCACAGATTACTACAGAGCCGGAGCTCTGTCTCATTTTCATTTTTCAACAGTACTTTTATATTCTATCTAAGTTGAATGTCATTTATGCCTAATTCAACAGTTATGAAGTTAGTTGAAGTTACATAATTAACTCAGAGATAGACTAATCTAATAATAAATCAAATCTGTAACAACACGTGCGGTTATTATTATTTAGACATGAGTTCTTTATATTACTGTTGCGGGTAAAAACCAAGGAAAGGCTATAAAAATATAAGCGGACCAATGATGGCTATTACTCATCGGTTTACACCAGCCAATTAGTGGGAAGCAAGTTAAACGCTTCATTTTTAATGGTGAATGGCCCTTTTTAGGTGTTGATAAAATTAGCAGAGAATTTCGTAATTGGAACGAAGGTTGCGAAAAGGAACGGATAACGGTCAAGATTGTGTGTAAGTTAATGAGAATGGCAGAAGTGATTTGTTTAAGCACCAGTTGTTTGTTTATAGTTTAAATAACTATTGTTAAACTCCCATACATTTTTTTAACTCGTTATAAGCCTATTATATAAATTCGTGGAATCTTGCGTCAGTTAAAATAATTGGGTATTGTGTTTCAGTCAATAACAATAATTCGATGTAATAACTGCTTTTGTCATCATTAATTTTAACATGTAATGTTTTTTGGCATAAATATTTTATTGCACATTTCGAGTTTTATTATTGTTTATTGTAAACATGAGAACATACATGTGGTTTGTCTCGTTTCATTTATATTAAATGTCTAACAATTTGATTTTTTTATTCGGCCTACCCAAATGTCCTTTCTTTGATATTCTTTGTCGTCTGGTTTTGAATCTCCTTGATTTATGAGTCGAGCTATTCGTTAACGGACTAATGCTTGCACTGACTGGATAGGTCCACTCAAATTTAAGTGGTTCTTTCTTCAAAAGACTATCTCAGACATCAGGATTTTCTTCTATTCGTATGACTTGATCAATATAATATCTAGAATTTAATACAGACGTCCGAGTTCGTTTCTTCTGAGTAGTAGTGAAAACAGAGTGTTTTGACAAGCAAAAATGTTTGCTAAACCTATTTATGAAGTTGTCAACATTAATTTGTCTTTCCCATTCACGACGGCACGTCCACTGCAAAACTCCTGCGCCACTATTCTATAATACTAAAGAGGAAAGATTTGTATTTACGTATGTTTGTAATGAGTAAACTCAAAAACTACTGGACCAATTTCAAACATGGTCCCGACTGACATGGGTCGTTAGGTGGGGAAAATGAGCAGGCAAAGTCTCTGTGAAAAGCTATAGTCACTTATAAATAAAGCTAAAATCCGACATTATAAAATCTGGGACATTTACATAGGCACATAGGCAGCTGAAATCACAAAGTACCTGCGGTAAATGGTAAAACCGCGGTTGACCTGAATTTTACTAACAAGGTGGTTAAATGTTTATCAGATTACATTATAACGCTGTCAGCGTTCGCAGTGGATCAAAATTACTATGGCTTATATTTTATGTTTAACATTAATAATTACTATAGTAACACACAAAATAAAACTAAAGAGGTTTAAGGCCGAAAACTACATAATGCCACAAGGGTCGACAAAAACATAGCTTAGCACCAGGGGTCTAAAAAGGCCACTTTAACATTATCAATTAAATCATGTTATGAATTGAGATAATATTATTCTATGTTTTCATTCTATTACTTGAGCAATAGAATAGAATATTCCATTTTACGAATTTTATCTCCCTGATCGTAACTTTACGATCAAGAGCTGAGCTACGGCGTAGTCGCGTAGTACCCATGATCACACAATGCGCTACGACGTAGTCGCGTAGCACATACGAATCCATTAGATATCTCTTTGCCTTTGTAAACTTAGAAAACTTTCTGGGTTTGTGTGAACAATTGACTTTTATTCAGTTTAAAAACATTTATGTATGTTCAAAACATAATTTAAACAACGAGCAGGACTAGTTAACACCTTGTTTTTCCATGAAAACGCTCCACGTATTTATAGAAATAACGTTGATCATAAAATGTAGGCTCTACGGGACAAAACACGAATTCGACAGAGTGAAATGAAAAAATCCGGACGTGCATGTAAAGTGTTAGTAGCGGTTTTATTAAATATTAAATAGCAGCTATCCCCGCGACTTTGCTCATACTCGTACGAACTTCGTAAAACCGTATTTGTTATTAATGTGATAAATCCTATTTAATATTTTATATTAAACTATGTTTTCAAGGTGTGATTTATGAACGAAAAATCACGATCAAAGAAAATTCTTTCCTATTTTGTGAGAAAAATGTAAGCTTATTAGCTTGTGGCGTTAAACTGAATTTATGATGTAATGTTTAATAAATAATTCATGACACATTTTCAAGACCTGAAACAGGTTGTCAGTTTAAGGCTCCCTGGCAACTTATACTACCTTTGTGAACTAGTTGTCAGTAAAATTTTGAGCCATTTTAGTGGCTGAGTCTAGAAAAGATCAGCTCTCATTCGAGCTCCGCTCCTTTATGGCAGGTACACATGCGTCGTTTGTTGCCTCCAAGGCACCATCTCCACGAGCGATAACATCGCGGCGATATTATCGTCGTGCCACGTATTTTCGTATAGTCTCTATGAACGCATCTCCACACGGCGATGTTATCACGGCGATGCGACGAGTGGTAATGTGCGCGCGTAACGTCGTCGCTACTGGTGGCGCGACCGCCGCTTAACTTGGCGCTCTCGCAGCGAGCGCGCGGCGAGCGCGCTGCCAGTAGCGAAAAGCAAAACAAAACTGATAGCCCAACGCCTCGTTCCGGAAACACACCGATTCCGTTACGAGTCGTCGCGTGCACGCGGCTTTTCCGTTACCAGTCGTGACGATACGCCGGCAGAATAATCGCTCGTACGCGGAGATTATAATGACGATAGAAGCATGGACTCGTCACGATTCTCCCGCTCGTGGAGATGGTGCCCAAGCTTTGCTATCGCGCGTTTTAAGAACGTGAAATTGAAGTACACATGCAAGCGCGCGCTTTTCCTTGGTAATTGTATATGTATTATGTTTTTGGTTTTGGAAGCACAATGTCTTTAGGACAAATAAATATACCATCTTTCGTTCTTCGTTATCATCCTCGGCCTACATTCTGAAGTAGGTAGGGAACCCAGAAAACAACCCTTTATTCAACTAAGTTTGTCGCAGTTCGCCGCTGGACCTATGTCAAGGTATGACATGTGAAAATTGAATGCTCAACTTTCACATCCATTCCAAAAAAGCCTTTAAAAGGGTCCATCCATAAATTACGTCACACATTAGTGGGAGGGGAGGGGGTAAACCAAGTGTGACATTGTGCGAGCGGAGTAGTAAGGTTTGCGAAATCACAAATCTAAATCTAAAGTTTTAGGTAAGTATTTCAAGAAAATTATTATTGAACTACTGTTTAAATTTATTTATTATCCTAATTTGAATCTTACAACATATATTATTGACGTTACATCAGAAGGAAAGAGAAAATTATGGATTACGCGTAATTTATGGATGGCCTCTCATAAATCCTAATACATTTCCACTGCTGGGGCACATACCTCCTTTCACTAAAAATCAGCGAGTCGTCCAAACCTCGTTGATTCAGTGGACCTAAAAATTAAAAAAATATATTTTTATACTCAAAAGACAAATTAAAACTCAAATCTTCTTTTCTCAAATACACGACGACATCAAATACAGAAAGATACATTTATGTAAGAAATGGTTCAATGCTACTTTTATGAAGTAAGGAGGAATCGTAAAAAGTTTCGTTTAGCAATATTACAGTCGAAACCACTTTTATAGTGATCTACCCTCACCTTATTAAGCCAGCAAGCGACCCTTTTTCCCCAGAGACCCTCGAAATGTTTATGAAAGTGAAAATGTCTTTAAATGCACCTGTTTTCCCTTGTTACGAGAGATTTGTTAGAAATCCAATGTAAACTTGTAAAATACGGCGAAAAAATAATACCGCTTAATTGTAACTTAATTAATCTTGGCCGTTTTTTAATTGCAATTTTGACTCTCGTTTAATTGTAACAAAACAAATCTTGGATGTCGCTTTTCTTTCTTTATAACTTTTTCAGGGAAAAAAATTGTTCGATGTGTTGAGAATTATTTCAGAGGGTCTGAAACGGTGACTTTAAGCATCTGCATCTGCCTAGCCTTTTCCCAACTATATTGGGGTCGGCTTCCAGTCGAACCAGATGCAGCTGGATATCAGTATTTTACATGGAGCGACTGCCTATCGGACCTCCACAACCCAGTAACTGGGTAATACGATACCCCATGGTAAGACTGGTTGTCAGACTTTTAGAGCTTCTGACTAACAGTAACGACTGCCAAAGATCTACAAATGCCAGCCGGGACCAACGGCTTTACGTGCTTTCCGAGTCACGGAGGAAATTCGCTATGACAGATGGTCACCCATCTACAGACCAACCTCGGCAAGGCTTAACCCGGAAGATAGGCCTGTGCGGCTGTAATTATTTAGCCACGAGCTCCTGGTGGGTGACTTTAAGCATAATTCCTAATCATTTACTTTGCAACGTCATTAAATATTCTACTATTATTCATTCACGATGAAAATCATTAGGAATTTGATGACACGGTTGGCGCAGTGGCTGAGAGATCGACTGCTGCGCAGCGTGTCGCGGGTTCAATTCCCGCACGGAACAAATATTTGTATGATCTGCAACTAGTACTTCCGGGTCTGGGTGTTTGTATATATGAGTTTCTATGTTTGTAAAGCACTCACAATACAGGAGGAATTCCAAGTGTTGGACAACGTTTTTTTTTTATATAAATAAATATTGTTAATTGGCTGTTTTAGAGCACCAGTTTGGATACGATTTTTATTGTTTCATTCAAGCGAAATTGAGTATTTAGTAAAACGAAAGCATTTCTTGAATTCTGAGTTAATTAAATAGGTTTTTAATGGTTCCATTGCAGTTCAGTTGTGGTACGGTCAGCCAAGAAAGTGGTGTACCAGTTTTGATTTAGTTTCCCGGTCATCGAAAATTACAACAAGGTTCGTTATAAAAAGATATTACTGAAAGAGACAACATTATCATGACGTAAACCTATGTATTTAGTATTCATACGTCATATGTCACATATAAGTACATGACATTTTAACCTTTAGTATAAATGAAAAGGACATTAGTTTCTACAAAGCAATTGAAATGTTTCCAAACAAAAGTTATAAAAACTATTTAAATAGACAACCGAATTCCATTTGAAAAAGAAAACTGACAATTGACATTTTGTCAAATATATGCAAAAAATCGATATTATTTTCCGTGTTATTTTTCAATCAACTGCATATAAAATCATCTCAATGCCTGCCAACTTGACCATTGCCGAAAGAGCACAAATAATTGCCCAATTTAATGAGGGAAGCAGTATCAGTGCGATATCCCGGAATTTGAATATATCGAGGCGTTCTGTCCGCTTTTGGAATCGTCGTGAAGGAGAGGAGGGAAGTTTGTTGGATCACAGAAGAAGTGGTCGCCGGCCTGCACTCTCCAATAACGATAGAGAATTCATGAGACGGGAATATGAAATCAATGGTTTTAAGCCCACAAAACATTTTGCGGAGATGTTCGATGTGAGTGCCCAAACAATAAGGAATCATCTACATTACATGGGGTTGCACCACAGGCATTACGCCAAGAAAATATATTTGACGGATGCTCACAGACTTGCTCGTCTGAACTTCGCCAGAGAGCACTTAGAGTTTGATTGGTCTAATACAGTGTTTTGTGATGAAAAAACGTTTAAATCCAGTCAGCATGGACGTCTTCACCTTTGGCGATATAATTCAACACGGTATAAAGATGATCATGTAATTCCAAATAGAGAATCAGGTCGAATTTCCGTAAATATATGGGGCTGGATGAGTGCGGATGGTGTAGGAGAATTGTGTTCTCTACCTCCTCGAGCGACGGCTGTAAATTATATCGACGTGCTTCAGAATGCAATGCTACCGACAGTCCGTAATGTTTACCCGGAGAACGAAGTGCCACAATTTGATTTTGTTCAAGATAATTGTTCAATTCATAATGCGAGGATCGTAAGAGCCTGGTTTCGTTCACACACTGACGTAAGGGTAATTCAGTGGCCCTCAAGATCGCCGGACCTCAACCCGATAGAAAATCTTTGGGGCCTTATGGTCCAACGATGGTCGCATCAAAATGAAAGAACCAAACAAGCTCTTATTAGTCACTGTAATTATATTTGGGAGGAAATGCGGGGAACCGATATTTGCTCACGGCTTGTTGGTTCAATGAGGTCTCGTCTTTTAGAGGTTATAGAGGCCAACGGCGGTTACACCCGTTTCTAATTTTTAAAAATTTTCAATATCTTCTAAATATTACTATATATGCTATGTTTTTGTTTGTTATAAGTATTTTAAAATTGATTGTAGAAATTTAATAAAAGGATAAATCTATTTTTAGCTTGTTTTTTATTGATATTGTAATTACAAGTTTACAGAAATTGTAGGTTTGTGGATTCGCCTTGTGCCTTTACAATTTTATGTAACTTGTTGATTACAATTCTGAATTTGTAGATACAATTTTGTCATCAAAATCTACAGCCCCCCGCCGTTGATTTTACGACGTCATTGGTTCCATCAAGTTCAAACTAAGAACAGCTGTCACGTTACAAACAGTAATAGTCGTTATCAATAATCAGATAAAGACAGCAATAGAAGTTGTCAGATCGATCTGCAAGCGAAACTAATCTTTATCACCTATGAATCTGCAAGCGATATTCAACCTTAGGGTGGTACACCACTTTCTTGGCCGACTGTACAAGGAGATACTTAAGGTACGGCATTAATAGTTTTAATAGTGTTATTGTATGGATAGCGATATTATAATTAAGTTTGTTGAAATATTGTTATTTCGACTATGAATCTTATATAGTTGAACATATCTAGAAGACAAACACTAAAACGCATGAAAAATCTTAGGAATTATTAGTGCGAGCAGCCAGTGGGCCACCCCCAGTACGAGCAGTGGTGGCCCAGTGGTATCGGCCCCGAATTACGAGTTGTTGTTGTTGGTCGTGGGTTCATAACCCAGCCAAGCGCATTTATTTGTATAATTTATTTCATGACCATTGCTCTCAAAACGGTAAAGGAAAACATCATGAGGAAACCGAATTGTCCTGGAGCCAAAAAATTTAAGACATATGACAAATCCTTGCTGGGCCCGCGTGGTGGATTATGGCCCACTCCCTCTGAGAGAGAGGAGGCTTGTGTCCCAGCAATGGGAACATTAATAGATATGACGTTGATGAATTTATAAGTGAAATAAAGAAGTAACTAAAATAATCTTACAAAATATTTCATTAAGTTATGTCTAGGTCAAAACAGTGGACCAAACACTTAAATTTAAAAACATTGCTTATCTTGAAACGAGCATTGTAGTACCAAGAAAAGTTCAAATAAAATAAGCTAGAATTCTCATCTAACATGGCACAGTTAAAAGTACATACCTATGTAGTAGGAGACTTGGGTAAATCATGGGTCGCTTTGCCAAGAGCGAGAGAATTCCGAGATGAAGTACGCGAGTAATAACATAACTCGCTGAGATACCACAGATCCTTGGTACCAACGTTTCTACTAGACAAAAGTTATAAAATTCTAAATAATTTTATACCCAGTTGAATTGAATCCATAATGCAACAACCGTAAAAGTACTGAAATCGTTTGGCGACATTCCCATTTCAATAAAATTCTCTCATGTTTAATGTTTCTTATCTTTATTTCACCGACATATAATAAAGTTAAGTGCCTTAACCATGTTTAACATTTATCGTTTTACCTGTCTACCACAATCGTGAAGTAATCGCAATAAAAAAATTCGCGACCTCGAAAGCTACACAACGTATTAGCATATATTATGCGCATGTGAGCTCGCACATACCGTCAATTTATGGGCATGTAATATCGGGACAATTGCCATGAAGGAAACGACACTGAGGGAATGTTACTGCCACGTCTCTCTAATTTATTAGATGTAATATTCGGGCCCAACCGACGCCTGCTCTTACAACTCTCACCTGGATGTACTCTCCCCACACACGGCTTTAAGAACATAATCTTTATTACCTCCTGTACTCTGAGTTCCTTTATTTTGCTCTCTGCCGCAGCCGTAATATATCCAGGATTACGTGGTGCTATGAAATATGCAGAATCTTTGAGCGGGACGAATGTACTATGTTTCTTTAAGCAACGTGCGGGCATCAAATCACGTTGAGTTCTCTTTTTTATTTTACACTCTGAATATGCAGAATTTCACGAATATGTGGAGACTATATCATCAGCTGTTGCTTGAATTATTGATTGTGACGCCCCGCGCAACACATTGCGAATGAATAATTAATACCGAGTTGTGGCTTCATTTCAAAATATAGTGTCGGTGTGGTTTGGTCTTTTGCCTTAAAACACCCGTCACGCGTTAGTTAAATGTTTTTATTTGAGTACAATTTAATGTTTTTGTGACAAGTTCATTAGCTAGATGACTGTGCAAGAAAACTGCTGGCTCACGCAGGTTTCCCAAATTACTTTCCTTTGTCATCAAAATTGTTCGACGTGCGTTCTAAGGACAATCTATTCATTGTTGTTGGATCAACGTTAAGCTCTATTCTTCGAATTTTGTAAGAAAGCGGCGCTAAAACGGCAATGAAAATTTAATTTGTAATTGTAGCAAAACTACTGTAATAAATCTTTTCGGCAATTAAAGTGAATGAATGGAAAGTTTTAATAGGTGTTTATGTTTACAATTCAAATTAAATGGATGAGAATGTTGTGTACACATCATTACTGTTAGTTAAATATGGACGAATGATGTGGACGATACGTCGACGCTAATGAGGTCTGCTTAATAAAGTTTGGCTGATGAAACAACCAATCTGTCCGCTCATTACCGTAGCTTGTAACTTTAAAGGCTTTGGCGATGAGTTTGCTTTTTCCTAACTTCATCGAACTGCCAAACTCTTGTTTGGACTTTGTCCGTTTACTTTGATTCTTAATCCCGGGTATTATAGTCTATTTATAGTTGTTTACTTTGCTGAACTTTGTTAATAATCCTGTTACATTAACGTTATAGGAAATCAACGTCGCTGTCAAATATTTGTCAGTGTCGTAAACTATTTTTGTGTACGTTATTCTTATTGTTTTGGTCAGCACTTAGGTACTGAAATTGTGTTTCAAGTCAACTTAGTGCTCATAGAATCTTCAAGTAATTGGAACCTTATGTAGGTAACAATTATCAATTATGTTTTACAGAAACCCATTTAAAGTACATACACATGTTACTCTATGAATAAAATGGATTTGAGAGTTGTGTGCGAGGGAGGTCCCCGATCACAGGGGTCCTCCACATTGACCTATGGCTACTACATAACCGTGAGTCAAGGGTGCGTGTCTAGAAAACAAATGAACCGCTCATCTAACGCAACGTGGCAAACTGGTAGCCATACACCATATATACTGCCTATTTGTCAAATCGGCATGATACTGCCAATTTGATCAGTTAGAATTGACCGTATGTGGGCGTGGAATCCATCAAATTGGCATGACAAACCAATTTGATGGCATGACATGCCAATTTGATAGGTCATCAAATCGATTTGACACAACGTCAAATCGGCAGCAGTGATGCATTTGGCTATTATTCGGTGACGACAGCTACAATTTTATAAATTTGTAGCTATCGGTCACCGAATAATAGCTAGATCTAGCTATAAAGTTGCTAAGTTGGCATCACTGCTGCAGATTTGAAGTTGTGTCAAATCGATCGTACGATAGGCAGGATGGTGTATGGCTACTATAATACGTGCGCGTCTTCGTATCAATGGTTAGTAAACTGAACTGTATAACTAAACAAATCTAAACTGAATTCGTAAGTGCGATATTTGACTCTGTTTGTCTGTATGCTACCTTTCATGCTTTAACAGATAGACGGATTTCGATAAATTATCGCACAAAAGTATGCTTGGATTAGGTCAAGTACACTTTTTATCCCTATCGCAAGTCACGAACAACAAACCCGAGCAAAAGCCAATAGCACTTGGAGTAAGGTTAACTTAGCTCCATCACTATTCTCCCGAATTCATGCTATCAAAGATGCACTCTGGCCGCACCTGATGTTAAGTATGACCAGTTGGTTATACGTCAACCTCGATTCAAACTATACCAAGTCAATGGTACCATCGAGTCTACGTGCCGCCCACATCCAAAGATCTATCTTAAGAGTCACGTTCGCCAAAGATAGCACAGATGCACTTGTGTTTAATCTGAACAAGTTGGTCTTTACTTGAGCTAAGCTTTTATTTATAGAGGGATGCTTCAGCTTATAACGTTGCATTTTCTACGAGAGTTCAAAGAGGAATGTTCTGACCTAATGTATATTCGTTTTTATACGGATTTGCTCTCCAAAGAAGAGCGCTAATGTCTAATTCTAGAATGGCAAGAAATAAATTAGTAGTGGAATCATTAACTCATATGAAAGACGGTAAATATTTGTTTTTAGGACAGTTTTTTTCACGTAATGAACCTTAGTGATTATTGGAAAGGTTTATTGAGACGCTTTGAATAGTCATAATGATGGAGAATTGTAAAACTAATAAATACTGCTCCAATTTGCCATGTATAACACTCGTTTTTGACTTTATTTCAGAGAAAACCTAGCAGTTGTAATTTACACCGATTAAGTTGGTTATTTCATTCTATTCCAAAAGAAGTTGTATGTTACTTGAATGTATGTAGTTATTGTATTTCGTGGATGTATGAAAGTGAACGAGTTCAAAGGATTATCGGAACAAGTCAGCGTATTGTATCTTCTACCAACTCTCACGGGATAAAAACATATATTTTTTTACATAATATAAACACAGTACAACAGAAAAAAAAAGATTTAACGTAAAAATATTGTCTACAAAAACATAACAAGTCTCCTTTTTACCGAAAAAAAAAAACAGATTTAATCATTTAGGTCAATGGTTACATTAGCAATTCTTGCGAACGTCCGAAATATCAGTAAACTTTTCCCCCTGTAATGTCTTTGTTGGTTTCGTGCCAACCAATCGAATGGACTCTTTACTACGCCAGATTGGACTTTTAAAAGTTTAAACGTCTTGTACTAATTCGCGTTTAGTTTTGGTTTAATTTGGTTGGAACGTCTTAATACTGCCTTTTTTATTTTACTGGGCAAAGATTTGAAAATTGTTTCAGATCTGCATTTGAACTTTTTCAGGTCGGATTAAAGACAGTCTTTTTTTCACGAAAACATTTAAGAATGAAACTGCGAATCTGTCTCCATTGTGTTGTGGTGCACATTTCTTCTTTCTTTTTAGGGTTCCGTAGTCAACAAGGAACCCTTATAGTTTCGCCATGTCCGTCCGTCCGTCCGTCCGTCTGTCCGCAGTTTAGCTCAGAGGCGCACAGTACTAGAGAGCTGTAATTTGGTGTAAATATACGGATTTGTTGTGCCGAAAAAGTGGTAAAATAAAATCTCGTAAAATTTTTTTTTTAGGGTACCTCCTGTACACGTAAAGTGGGGATGTTTTTTTTTTTTCTCGCGTACCCCTTAGTGTGGGGTATCATTAAATAGGTCTTTAAAAAATATTGAGAGTTTCCATTAACAATTTTTTGATAAAAAAATTCGTTTGTGAAATATTAAGCTTTAAAGTGCTAAATTTTGCTCGACTCGAGTGTCCCCCCCCTCTACCAGCTAAACGGTTATGTTTGGGGGTGTAAAAAAATTCACAATAGTAGTATATATAACGAAGTTTAAAAGAAAATTATCATGACTAAGTAGGCTTTACAACTTTACGAGTAATAGTCGACCAACTTATAAAATGTACTTGGATAACAGATTTTCTTAAACAACATGTATCGGAGAACATGTTCTTCAACTGCAAATGTAAGTTTGTCAACTTTATTTTTACAGCATACCTATTAAATAGTTATGTTTTTTGGGGATAGGTAGGTTTTTATCGTCAACTATTTTTAACTAACTTTAAAAAAAGGATTAGGTTCTAAATTCGTCGTAATCTTTTTTTTATGTATTTTCCCCGATTTCTCAAAGACTCCTGGACCGATTTTGAAAATTCTTCTTTTTAAAATTAAATTCAGCGAATCAGTTTTGTTAGTTCGCATAAGTATTTTGATGGGCAACTACGGAACCCTACACTGTGCGTGGCCCACTACGCACTTGGCCGGTTTTTTAATTATATTGCGGGAGTGGCTATTATTTTTTGATAACGTAACTTACTTGAAGTGGCAGTGGGCAGGCCACGTGGTGAAGACCACAGGATCGCGCTAGATGCAAGCCCCTTCCAGACAGGCCTTATTGGAAACCAATGAGGAGGCCTGTGTTGAGCAGTGGTCTTCCTGCGGCTTATGTACGATGATGATGACGAACTAATTAGATATTTTCAGTGTACGTATCTATTGCGCGCATATCTAATCTCAACCTTTATTATAAAAGCACTTACAACAAATCGATGCAAACCACAAATGACGCAGCCACAACGTGACGTAAAACTTGGTAGTCACGGCAGCCAGCTTGCCATCCCTCAGTCTCCTCGCTAAGCCGTCGTAATAACATAAGTGCACCCACTCTGACAGTATGCATGAAGTTAGAGGATTTCAAAGCCACGTCCCTGAAACTTCGACATCACAGCGAATAATGGCGTGCGTATCTTGGAATGCAGCTTTAATTGATTACATGAAGGAGGATCTGGGTTTCGCATGTACGAGTAGGAGCGATGTTAACTGAGTTTGATTTTGAATTTTGATTGAGCGTTGGTTTAATTGTCTGTAACGGTTTTAAAGATAATGAGAGAAGATAGAACGAAAGACGAGGAACACTTTCACACATCGCGTCGCAAATCTTCAGATCTGTAACTATTTCTATTCTTAGATTTTCTTTATGGAAAGAAAACTTCGAATTGCGTGCAGGATTCGAACCCGCGACCTTCGTATTATGTACATCCGACGCTCATTTCCAACCGAGCTACCGGGGTTCTTACCTATCGCGGCGAATTCTTCAGTCCATCTCATGGTGATGTTTAATCTTTGAAATTCGCTATGCATGTGTTAATGCGTTTAATATTTAAAAATATTTCTAGTCTTTAAAAACCCTCTGTCATTATAAATTACTAGAATTTCTGTAGTATTATGGATGCGTTTACAAACATTTAAATTAACAGACCCAAACAGCCAGTGTCAGAACAATCACCTTTACGCTATACACATATATGTATGTTCCCTGTGAAAGAGGAACCTGTGACGTGTAAAAATAGTAACCTAAACTTCCCGTCTCTATGACTCGAAACATGCTCAAATCAATTTCTTCTTTAATTTTTGAAGTGAAAACTTCTTTAGCGGCGTTGTACACTTTTTCTGTAATGGGTAAAAAATTTAAAACTCGCGTCAGGGTCACGTGACCCTGATCGAAAATGAGTAAGACGTCATTCAAATTAGTTAATTTCATATCTGTACTACTCCAGTTTTAAAATAAAACATAGTAACAAAAAAGTTTTCACTTCTACCGGCACTCCTGGAGTGCAACCTTTTTTTTCCCTCCGCATTTGTTTGCATAACACACGTGACGCTCCCGTTGAAGAGTAAAAACAAAAGAAAAATGTCAAAAGAAATGACGAGATATCCCAAGGTAACTGACAGTTTTGAACGTTAACAATTTTTCTTCTTTCATGTCGACACGAGCAACAAGACAATAACTCATGCCGCTATTTTCTTATCCATTGAGCAAGCTTGTAAGAAAAGCTCCTATGCTCAAGGTTACAAAGTTCCTACCCATTTTTTATCGTGATAACGTCATCAAAGGACTCCTTTTACACATGTCATGCTTTCAGACTTATAATGACTAAAGTCCACGATGACCCTTTACGTCTCAGGGTCACGGTCACTTTCTTCGAACCTCACACTTCACACCTAGACATATTTGTACTTTTCTGGGTTTGAACTCGTAACCTGATACATGAGAAGTGAGATGCTAATGTATAAAAAGGAATAATTTGATATTTAAACAATATTTTTACCTAAATATAAATATGATAAATGGAAATCAAAACTGCTGATAGAAGAGATTAACATTGCTACACTATTTAAAAAAAAAAAACCGGCCAAGTGCGAGTCGGACTCACCCATAAAGGGTTCCGTAGCAGCAAGTAACATGATATAAAAGTTCTTGTAGTTGGTTGTAACTTTGCAAGGTAAATTGCGGTTTACGGTTTATGACGTACTAGCTGTTGCCAGCGGTTTCACCCGCTGCAACTCGAAAATTATCCCACGGGAACATAAAATCGGGATAAAGACTATCCTATGTGTTAATCCAGGTTATAAACTATCTGTATACCAAATTTTAGCCAAATCCGTTCAGTGGTTTTTGCGTGAAAGAGTAACAAACATCCATACATCCATGCATCCATACATCCATACTTACAAACTTTCGCCTTTATAATATTAGTAGGATTAAAAAAAAACAAATTACTCAATCTCGTTCAAACCAATTTTCAATTGAAGTTTGCATGGTACTGTACATCATATATTTTTTTTAGTTTTATCATTCTCTTATTTTAGAAGTTACAGGGCCCCCACATTTTATCAATTTGGAAGTGTCTCTCGCGCAAACCGTTCAGTTTAGAAAAAAATGATGTTAGTAACCTCAATATCATTTTTCAAGACCTATTCATAGATACCCCACACGTATGCGTCAGGCGAAAAAAATTTTTTTGAGTTTCATTTCTAAGTATGGGTACCCCCAAAATTGGTTTTTGTTTTAATTTTTGTGTATAAATCCTAATGCGGTTCACATAATACATCTACTTACCAAGTTTCAACAGGATAGCTCTTATACTTTCGTCTAAAAGTGGCTGTGACATACGGACGGACAGACAGACAGACATAACGAATCTATAAACTACTTACTGTTTTTTAGGGTTCCGTAGCGAAATGGCAGAAAACGGAACCCTAAAAAACATTAAGTAGTTTGTTTGAAACATAGATACTTATTATAATCTTGCGGTTTATCACAAATAAAAAATCAATAGGTACCCTATATTTGATTACCAGTTCATTACCAAAGGAAAATTAAAAATGTATACTTGTTACCTAATAATCCTCTAAACCGAAACAGGAAGTTGTATAACAATTTAATCCTCGCTTTATGAAGGACTTTTCAATTTAATCTCTTGTCAAACCCCGTTGTAACTATTTTGGTCAACTAATCACAACGGCTAACGCGGGTTATGACCGCGGATTTACTTTACTTTCGGAGACTTCATTGGGCTGCCAAATTCCGTGATATGAAGTGGTTTTACCTTTGATGTGTAAATTCGATGTTCGATTTTTTTGCATCTTGCGTAATGGAGATCGTGGCTAAGTATTATATTTTCAGCTGCTTGGGTTTACTTCACTTTTTATAAACGTTTTAAGTAATAAAACTTAATAAAAAGGCTTTTTGTAAAATGGTAAATTCGACTGACAGTAGGATTCGAATCTTTTAATTCAGTACACAATCAATCTATGGTGGTCTTGCTCAACATGGTGCTATTTCTTGTAGTTAAATCGTTGAATTAAGTCAAGCCGTTTCGGAGGAGTGCAGCCACAAACAAAGTTTAGGAAGACAATATATAACGTACCTATAAAATTTACCATTTACGAAAGAAAAAAAAGAAACTAAGTAACGAATTTTACAGTTCATTTTGATTTCTTTTGAATTTGTTCGTGATTTTTATGCAGAAAAAACCGCTTAAATTTTGCTTGGCATGCTGTATAAGATAAATACATATTTTTTTAAAGCATTAAACTACACTCGAGAGCAATGAACCCGGGTCACTTAAAGAATGTTAAAAATCTCGGAAACTAAAAATGATAGGTTAATGCAATAAATTGTATTTAATAGACAATGTAATACTCCTTAAATGAAAGTAAAAAAAATATGAGTCACCATACATTTTATTAACACAAAATTACATAAAGAAAAAAACTGCTGATCTCTCCTTTTTTTTTTTTTTTTTTTAGGTGGTAAAATCATCAAATGAGTCCTCCCGCCCTGGGTGGGGCGGAAGGGACTGTCAGACTCTTACTGACTAAAATCCACCCGTGTTCCTTCGGATGCCCTTTACGTTCTGGGGCCACGGTATCCAGGGTTAAGAAAAAACCCGCGACCCCAGCAGGCATTTGGCGCGAAACACGACGCGCCACCGACCCGGGCTTGTTCCTTGGTCGGACGGCGAGCTACCCATTACTCACCGTCCACAAGCCCGCTCCGCCGCTGTGCCCTCTGCTATTCAGAGGGACACGCGTTGGAGCGTCCACCTGACAGGCTATTCGCATACGGGCGAAGAGACCCCTTAGGCACACAGTGCCTAAGAAAGAGTTTTTGCCCGCATCCCAGGGTGCACCGGCCCGAAAAACTGGTCTTCCCCCCGGACGTATCCGAGAGGGAACTCCAGTCCACGGGCGCACGTGGAGGTTTCCTGTCTTAGCACCCCTGCTGATCTCTCCTTAAAACAAAAATAGGAAACATTAAATTTTTGAACTTTATTACGATTTTCTTGAATTTTAATACTTCGTATTGCCTCCTCGTGCTTCCATTACTGCGTTTACGCGGTTTGGCATGCTGTACACCAAGTTCCTTATACGATTTTGGGGAATATTCTCCCATTCCTCTGTGAGAGCAATTTTGAGCTCACGAAGCGTGATTGGGGGAGGGTTTCGTTGTTTTACGCAACTGCCTAGCTCGTCCCAAACATGCTCGATCGGGTTGATATCCGGGCTGCGCGCTGGCCACTCCATACGAGTAATGATCATCTCTTGTTCACACATTCACAATCCTACCTGTATGAGGTCGGGCATTGTCATGCATAAATATAGCATCCTCACCTAAATTGACCATAAATGGAGCAACGTGATCATAGAGGATTTCTTCCACATATCTTACGCTAGTTAAAGAGCCGTTTTCTATGATCACCAGCTCTGTGCGACTTTCAGAAGAAATTCCGGTCCACACAAGTACAGATCCACCACCGTAGGCTACTTTTTCTTCGATGCATGCTTGCTTGAATCTTTCCCCTGGTCTTCGATACACTCTGTGTCTTCCATCGTGCTTGTAGAGCATAAATTTTGATTCGTCGGAGAACATAACTTTTGACCAATCTTCAATACTCCAATTTACGTGGCTCTGGGCATATCTTAGTCTTGAAATACGATGCCCACGCTCCAGTTTAGGGCCGTTTGCAGGTCTAAGGGGTTTTAAGTTAGATTCAGTAAGCCGACGTCTTACTGTCCATGCACTTGGGTTACTTCCTCCGAGGCGTCGAAACTGATTGGTGAGTTCAGTTCCTGTGAGAAAGCGATTTCGAAGCATGGTGTTCACCAAGTATCGGTCTTCTCGTGCTGTGGTACACCTGGTTCTGCCCGTTCCTGGTCTGCGTAGGTTAGAACCAGTTTCTTCGTAACGTCGGAGAACTCTTTGTACTGTTGACAGCGACACACCGACAGTCCTGGCTGTATCGCGCTGACTCCGGCCGGTTTCCAGCATTGTAAGTATTCTGGTGCATTCTTCAGGCGTAAGCGACATAATTTCAGCTTGAATAATGAATATAGAGCACTATCAACATGGTTTATGTACCCACATAAATGACAGATTACAAACAAAAGCAAAACCAAATGCTGTAATTTCGTAGTTCCATCTTCGAAAGTGGCCCTTTTTCAAATTTGATTTTTTTATGATATAACTTTACAATAACTAAGAAGTTTTAATACCTTCATTTAAGGAGTATCACATTGTCTATTAAATACAATTTATTGCATTAACCTAGCATTTTTAGTTCCCGAGATTTTTAGGATTCTTTCCCGGATTCATTGCTCTCGAGTGTATACCTTGCGTTTGCGTGTTTGTTTGCATACACTGAATGTTAAATGTAATGAAGTTATACATCAATTAGAGTGGTTAGTCTTTGACAGTAGAACCACAGTAGAACCCTGTTAACGTCTTAACTTAAAATTAAAATTTAAATAAATTTTAAATAAATTATGATGGCATTTCGGTCAATGGACGACCTCTAGTAGTCTAAAAAATAAAAAAGGTACATTTCCATTGTTTTCATTCTTTTAATTAATAAGTGGTTTTAGTAAGCAGTTTTAATTTGAAATGAAACATTTAAACATTGTTTATTAATGACTTAGTTAGGGTGCTTTTCAATTACTTGAATAAATACCCAAGTTTCGTATTTAGTTTAACTTATTAGTTTCGCTAATGTAAAAGTAAACTGGAATAAAGTTTCTTTTATTTTAGTAATGTTGAATAGTTAATTTTGTTTGAAGTTAATTTATAAATCAAACAAAAAAATATACTTATTACTAAGTATATTTTTTTGTTAAGTATAATTTATGTATTTATGTAGCATTTTTTTCTAAATAAATCTTTTGAAATTCTATTGGAATTACGAATTCATTTAAAATTAAATTTTGGGCTATACCTACAAGTGTACAGAAATAGTCTATGGATTCCTTTCATTTCGAAAAAAGTACTATTCCCGAGAAAAACAACATTACATTATATGGCGCCACATTAGGATACTAATTGATCATTAAATTAAATTCTGTTCAAATATTCTATAATTTCTAATAAAATTCTAAATTAACTCAAGCGAAACCGTAATCGCGGGCAAAAACTAGTTATTAAAAGATGGGTAGGTGGATGGATCTTTGTTACTTATTCGCACAAAAACTACTGAACTAATTTGGATATGGTACGCAGATAATTTATAAACTGGGATAAAAAGTATCCTATTTATCAATACATAGGATATTTTATCCCGTGACATTCCGCTAGAGAGCAGTGGTGTCCAATTGGCATATCGGCACCGACTTACAAGTTGTAGGTCTTGGATTCGAACACAGCCAGGCGCATTACTTTGTGTAATTCATTCACTGCTCTCAAAACGGTAAAGGAAAACATCGTGAGGAAACCGGCATGTCCTAGAAAAATTCGAAGACATGTGACATCCACCAACCCGCACTGGGTCCGCGTGGTGTTTTATGGTCCACTCCCTCTCACAGAGATCCAACTAGCAAAAAGTGGTTTTAATGCTATCCTAGAACCACATTTATCGAGGACTATATGAGACTTATATCCACATATAAGTCGCGAAAAGGGCCCACTTTATAAGTCTACTTTTACTTATAACGTATTTATATTAGTCCGCTGAAATGCCATCTACGCCCATATTGCTCCTTAAATAGAATTACGTCAATACAATTACTCCTGTTAATCTCAATATAAGTAAGTTATAGTAGTAAATTTGATTAATACGCTCCTAGAAATGCTGCTGTAAGCTCATAATTAGAACAGTCGAAGAGACTATCGGAAGTTGTTGTGCGCTGTGAAAATATTTTTAACTTCTTGTGTTTAAGTATTTATATGAATCAGAATTTATTAATGTCAACCACAATAGAAAAAGTTATTGTTAGTCTTATAGTAGGTAGCTTATTCATAGGGGAATATGAATTTTCTGTGAAATCTGTGGTGGTTTGGGTTACAATTTTAAAGCGCCTCTTGAAATTTGCTTATTTACATTTTAGTATTAATTAATATTAAATTAATATTATGAAGGCAGCCGACATTTTCTTAGTAAGCATTTCCAAGTGTAACATAGTGCTAAAATAAGTATTTTTAGCATGTCCAAGTGTAATATAGGACCAATATAAGTATGTTGGTTCTATATTGGAATATCTCAAAACCGAAGCATATTCGCCATTGTTACCGATTAGGGTTCCGCAATGTGCCCAGATGAAATCGATTGATATTATATTGATAAGTTAAAAACATATTTTTAAACAGGTTTGTCCTACGTGCTAGGTTAAACATTGTTTAACTTAATTATATAAGGTTACTGACGATTTAAACAAGACTATGCCGATGTTCCTGGATATCGATCGATTTTTAACCAAAAAAGATTTCAGATCTTTAAAGAACTTAAAATGGCCTTGGAATGTTACACATTTCTTGTTATCTGAGATATGTCCCGATTGTCAAAGCCAAAACTCGAACTGTTGAAAACTGGTAATCCATCAACATTTATGTTTAGAAAAATTTCATTTGGTAAATAAGAAACATTGTCATTTTATTTTTTTTCAAACATTTGACCAAACCGATGTGCCAATAGTGCACTGGGGCTGAAACACTAATGTTTAGATTTTCTTTCTTGGTATCCAGTAATGTTCGTGCATCTTTAGGCAAAACATTGTTTAATCTCATATTTAAAATTTTAAGTAAAGAGTTTAATGCAGAATGAGAAATATTGAAGTGTAAACCCAGTTTTTAATAGAATGACACAGTTCTAAATTTTTGTTATAATCCGAAAGTTCTTCCTCACTTTCAATATCGCTTATAGACTTGGTACTTTCGTAGTTCTAACTTTTTCTAAATGTGCCATGTCCGGAACCCTCGCTAAAATTCGCAAAACGGTCGTCACACTGTTGTAATCAAAATGGCTGATGTCAAGTCCTACAATAGAATTTCTCAAAACTATATAAAGCGTGTTTTCGCCTGTACTGGTCGTTACAAGCAAAAGTGGCTTCATAAGAGTTTTAACCAGGATTTGTTTGAGATTACTTAGACTATAACACTACTGTGGAATGCCAATATAAATATGTCTAGGTTTAAAACGGCATAAGATAAAACTAAAAAAATATATAATACAGAAAATATTTTGTCATACCGAGTGCTGTTATAATCTTGGTGTTTATTATTCATAAAACGTGGATATGAAATTCATTTAACAGTTACTTCTAAGCTTATGTTGAACCATAACCATACCAGATACATAAATGACTTATAGTGATTTAACTTTAATTTACTTATATTGGCCACAAAATATTAGCTTATATGAGGCTAAAAGTAAAAATAACAAGAGCAATTGCTCCTCAGTCCATATCTTCCTGGTACATGCTTCTGCAAGAGTATGAGGATTTAAATAGCCCGCAGACGTTATCTTATAGGTCTAACTTACCGGAGTAATTACTCTTGAGTGTAACTACTCTTATTTCATGCTTTTATAGGAGTCCTGATCCTAAATATGTCAGGAAATATGGTTTTATATACGGATATAAGTACAAATTATCGGATAAAACGTACTTGAGTAAAAACAGCACGTATTTATGCTGTTAAAAGCGTAGTAGCAACTACCAAAACCTTCTCAGGAGCTTTATAAGTCCAGGTAGCATTCTTTAATCGCATGCCAGGATTATTTTGCTAGTTGGGCGCGAGGCCTGTGTCCCAGCAGTGGGAACATATACAGGATGATGATGATGATGATGATGTCATTTCGCTAATAACTTACCAGGTTTGACACGGGCAACTCCGCTACGTTTAGGTACTACACGATAATTTCTTTGCAAATTACAAATTTCAACAATAGTACCTATGCCAAACAAATTGTACTGGGAATAGCTCTCACGGATAGTTCGACGTATATCATACAGACGGTATGTCATACAATGCGAAGTACCAATGAGAAATCTGAACGCTTTGAATGCAGTAATATGGCGGCACCGTCCCTAAAATGTGATTGATGCAATCAATGCTATGCTCGTCTCTTCGCCTGTAATTCAGTTGGCATGAGAGGGTTTGGTAGCTAGATATTATTTGGTAGCTAGGTATAATTAGGTTTGTGTTTTGTTTATATTCCCATGATAAGTGACTCGCCGTCCGATCATGGACCATGCCCGAATAGACGGCGCGTCGTGTTCCACTAAGATCTATCAGCAATCTGACTGGGCCTCCGTAAGAGGGCCAAAACCTGCGCGTCGTGTTTCAAGCGCGCCTCATAGAGCTGTTAACAACCTGATGGGGCCCCCTTTATAGGGCCAAAGCCTGCAGGGGTCGCGGGACTGTCTCATCGGGTAACCGTGACCCTAGATCGTAAAAGGCTATTGAAGGATCATCGTGGATTTAAGTCGTACGAGCCTGACAGGCTTTCCCGTCTCGCCCTGGGCGGGAGGATGATTTTAAAAAAAGTCTTCAATTCAATCAGATCGACAGGGTTTTGCACTGTCAGTCATGGGACTATACTAACCAGTATACCATGGCCCTGTAATGTAAAGGTGACTGATTTCAACAAGATGGACTTTCAGTCAGCAAAAGTCTAACAGCCATTTCCGCTCTGAAAAAAAAAGAAAATAACGTTTCTAGATAGGACTTTTTTTTGTTTTTTTTACGTGGCAATATCATCAAATGAGTCCTCCAACCCCGGGCGGGGCGGGAGGGACTGTCAGACTTCTACTGACTAAAATCCACGGTGTCCTTCAATAGCCCTTTATGTTCCGGGGTCACGGTAAGGAAATAATCCCGCGACCCCGGCAGGCTTTGGCCCTCTGAGAGGGGGCCCCGTCATTATGCTGACGCTCTTTGAGGCGCGCGTGGGACACAACGCGCCGTCGACCCGGGCATGGTCCATGGTCGGGCAGCGAGTTGCCCTTTACTCGCTGCCCGCATGCCCGCGCCTACGGTGGCCGGAGATCGTCTTGCGACGTCCGTCGCCGTGGGCGTCCACCACCGCGGGTGGTTCTAGATAGGACTTGCGTAAATTGTTATAATACAAGTATAACGAGTATTTTATGATTTTACCATCACGAACTTCGAAGATCCCAGGCAATTCTTGAACACATCAAGCATCTTTATCATTACGTTGAAATTTTAAATACCTAACCTAAACGATTCAGTGAAATATTAAGTCAAAAGCCAACTAGGCTTACAATTCTAATTTAATTTTACAGACGAGTTATTTTTTATTCCACAGATTTAATTCGTCTAACACAAAACACTGGCATAATAATAATCATTTTAAATCATGTAAAAATAATGAATAAAGGAGATAATAATCATTTTATAATATTTATTTTCTGTTGTTATTCAAGTGGGTTATCTCTGTGTCCTTGGATGTTCCCAGCAACGGGGCTGTCACCTACTTATTTGTGGAGCCGATAGGTACAGAGAACACGCACTGTTTGATCACGGTCCGAGTAATCGAATAGTCCACTCAAGACGTCTCGTACAGACGGCTCTGTTAAAGGACAGTATCGTTACAGAAGGTGAAAACACATGCGTTCAGACAAGTTGGTTAATAGGAAAGGTAGAATAAGAATGTTTATTTCTGTATGCATTTATATAAGAACTAGCCAAGTCAGAAATTAGGCTACAATATTATTCTTAGCTAAAACGAAGAAATGTTATTTTGTGTTGTCATAAATTTTCAGGACTGACCATTGAACTTGGCACCCATTTAGATTTCACTTCTTTTATCGTTGAAGTCTACAACCAAGGCATAAAAATCATAACAATTGAACTTGGCTCTCATTTCACATTTACGTTTTTGATGGGATTAAAGTTACTTAAGTGTTTATCTTTCAAATCTATAAAAAAAACATTTATTTGTGTTATTGGTGTTATACCCACACCTAATGCACAGGTACGAAGTTGTAGCAGATTGAGATTACGTAATTTAAAGTACAATCAAATTATAATAAGTTTAGTCGATTTAAGAGATAAAATCTCGACTGATATATTATTTGAAGTTCCCATTTGTTTAGTTTTATCGGTGTTTTTGCCTAATCCCCGGAGAATACGAACATTATTTATTACTGTGTTTTCAATTTTCTTTTCCTACGTAAGTATAATTATGATATAAAATTTTGAGTATTCGCCGATCGATTATGCTCTTTATCACACAAATAATCCGTCTACTTTTTGTTCTTTTTTTTTAAACTTTGCCCCATAGGAATTAGGAATTTCTCCTGTAGTGTAGGTACGTTTACAAACCTATAAACTCACGTACACAAACACCCAGACTCAGAACAACTACTTGCAGACCGTACAAATGTTTGTTCCTTGCGGGGATCGAACCCGAGACACCACAGCGCAGCAGTCCAATTGCTCAGCCAACTCACTTCAACGACTTTGTGTGCGTGTGTGTTTTTATTCTTTATAGTAACCATCCTGCCTATCGTACGATCGATTTGACGCTTGCAATTGTTTCAAATTGGCAGTTTGTCCAATACACCATACACCATACTGCCTATCGTACGATCGATTTGACACAACTTCAAATCTGCAGCAGTGATGCCAACTCAGCAATTTTATAGCTAGATCTGGCTATTATTCGGTGACGACAACTACAATTTTATAAATTTGTAGCTATCGGTCACCGAATAATACGGATTTCACGCCCACACACGGTCAATTCTAACTGATCAAATTGGCAGTATCATGCCGATTTGACAAATAGGCAGTATGGTGTATGGCTACCATAAGATGACACAAACCTTCTGTATTCATTTATTTTGGGAACGCTTCGATAGTTAGTTGAAACATATCCTCACAGAAGTGAGGATATGTTTCAACTATCGAGAGTTTGAGGGACTTTGTATGTAAGGATTTATTTTCACACAGGTACAGAGGCCTTCAACCTTTAAAATAATTGTATTGTAGTACTGCCGAACATGTATGTTTATTGGTAATACAAATACCAAACTCATATTTTGTCACACCCTCAAAAAGGAGCAGGGTCTCCTAAACACCTGATAATATATTTAATTATCAACACAAATGAATTGTTCTGAATAAATAAAGGAATGAATAAAATAATAAAGGTGTGACTGACTACCCCTGATAAACAATGATTGTATGGTTTGCAACTTTGACGGTCCACAATTTTGACGATTTGCTATTTTGACTGTTTTCTATTTTGACGGTTTGGTATTTTGACGAAATGCAATTTTCACGAATTTGACTATAAGCGGCGAAACGCCGAATATAAGTAAAGTCTGAAACGAGAATAACACGTGTAAAATAATGACGTCATTAGCCTAAAAACAAAACACAAACAGACAAATTGGAGCAACAGAATTAAACTTTCAACTGTCTCACTCTCACTTCACTGATTAACGAAACTAAATACCGAATGACAAGCGATTTATAATTTATACCAAGCAGTACCTTTGCAGTATCTTATATGTACAGATTAGTATTACCTATTCAATCCCCATTCATTCAATTTATATTCATTGAATCGTACGGAACAGAACATAAGGGATTAGTGGTTGCGAGTTATTTATAGATAGGATAACTGAGCGCTTTGTGTTTGTTTATTTTAATCTATTTTAGATTCGGATAAACAATGCTTTGGTGACTTATTAAAACTAGCCAAATGTGAATTAATATTTTCAGACCTTCACAGTCCACTGCTGGAATGCTCACCTAAGCAATTGAAGGACACCGTGGATTTAAGTCAGTACGAGTCTGACAGTCCGTCCACGTTTACCACGATAAAAAAAAAACCTACCTACTTGCGTTAATTAATATCACGTTTTTTTATCTTTTTAAAATCATTAAATGATTCCTCCCACCCAGGGCAGGGCGGGACGGACTGTCAGACTCGTACTGACTAAAATCCACGGTGTCCTTCAATAGCCCTTTACGTTCTTGGGTCGCAGTAATTCGATAAATTAAGTAAATTCATAAAACAGTTCCGCGAATTTCACTTTGCCTAGCTAGGAATTTAACCCAGGACCTCAAACTCAACAGTCGCGACCAACGAGACGGTAGATTCGATGACGATCCAATTTATAGCAATGATATTCCTGAGCCAAGTCATTCGTCCATGAATCTAATAATTATTAGCTTATTGAGATTAAGCCCATATTGTATTGTGTAATTGGATTTGCTAATCAATTATGAAATATAATTGGCTCGTTAATTTCTTATCACGCTGGGTAGTTTCGCAATAATCGATTTCATAGGTCAATTACTGGGTCATGGTCTTAATAGGTTACCGCATCTCAGAAACGCTAAGTGCATCTGAAGGGTGTCTACTTTCTAAGTCTTTCTAAGTACGCTGACGAAGACACGGGACCGTTCCCGTGTCTTCGCCACCTGTATCCGTATACAGGTGGCCTACCATGAGTATTTAGGCTATGGGAAAGAGACAGAGCTATACCTCCTCTAGCCTCTAGTGCCATCTCGTTCCCTGAGCGGAACCACTCACGTTTTAAGACGTCATGGTACTGTGGGAACTTACGTCAAAATTAAGTTGCGGACGGATAATACCGCCACGACTAAAGTCATTTTAACGCAGCGCTAGTGTCTCCGGGGCAGGGTCGTCTTGGCGGTGTCTTTGGACATCTCCAATGCCTTTAACACCCTGCCCTGGAGTTGCATCAGGGAGGCACTCCGGTATCACCGGGTGCCGACCTACCTCCGCCGAATAGTCGAGGACTACCTGACGGACAGAGCCGTCATCTACCCCGGTCACCGGGGAGAGTGGAACCGGCGAGAGATGTCGTGCGGTGTTCCACAGGGTTCGGTCCTGGGACCGCCCCTGTGGAACATCGGATACGACTGGGTGCTGCGCAGCGACCTCCCTGACGGCGTCAGCGTAATATGCTACGCTGACGACACGCTCGTCCTGGCACAGGGAGAGTCGCACCAGGCGGCGGCCGACGTGGCGACGGAAGCGGTCGCGACAGTCGTCGAAAGGATCCGGCAGTTGGGACTCGAAGTGGCGCTGCACAAGTCAGAGGCCATGTGTTTTCATGGCCGTCTGAATGCGCCGCGGTCAGAGTCCCACATAACGGTGGGAGGAGTTCGCATCGGCGTCAAGAGGACGATGAAGTACCTGGGACTCGTCCTCGACAGCCGGTGGAACTTCAGGGAGCATTTCCTGAGTTTGGCCCCAAGGCTGAACCGGGCGTCGGGCGCCCTCAGGCGTCTGCTGCCCAATGTCGGCGGGCCAAACGCTTCCTGCCGTAGGCTGTACGCCGGCGTCGTGCGGTCCATGGCCCTCTACGGGGCCCCTGTGTGGGCCCTGAGCATCCGGACGCGACCACTGAAGTTGGTCGCATGCCAGAGGGTCATGGCTATCCGGATGATCCGGGGATACCGCACGATTGCCGGCGAAGCGGCCAACCTCCTTGCCGGATTACTGCCCTGGGATCTGGAGGCGACTGCCCTCCAGCGCGTCTATGAGTGGCGCGTGGAGGCGCAGCGCCGGGGCGTGACCCCGCTGCCTCGTGAAGTCGAGGCGCGGCGGGAAGAGCTCCGGCGCGATCTCAGGGCAGTATGGAGGGGACGACTGTCGCGACCGAAGGCCGGGCACGCCGCAATTGCGGCGGTAAGACCCCTCTTTGAGGAGTGGCTGGAGAGACGTCACGGCGTCCTGACCTATCGGATGACGCAGGTCCTCACCGGACACGGAAGTTTCGGGAGGTACCTGTGCCTGATAGGGAAGGAGGAAACGCCCGGGTGCCACCACTGCGAAGATCGCCCGGAGGACACAGTAGAGCATACGGTGCAAGACTGCCCAGCTTGGGCGGTGCACCGACGTGTCCTCACGGCGGCGATAGGCGGAGACCTCTCGCGCCCGGCATTGGTTGCGGCCATGCTGCGGGGCGAGACGGAGTGGGAAGCGGTCTGCTCCTTCTGCGAGGCAGTAATGCTCGTGAAGGAGGAGGCGGGCCGCGAGCGAGAGAGGACAGCGTCCTCCCTCCGCCCCAACCGCAGTGGTAGGCGCCCGCGGCGTCGGACGTCACCAGATGATCTCCGGCCACCGTAGGCGCGGGCATGCGGGCAGCGAGTAAAGGGCAACTCGCTGCCCGACCAAGGACCATGCCCGGGTCGACGGCGCGTTGTGTCCCACGCGCGCCTCAAAGAGCGTCAGCATAATGACGGGGCCCCCCTCTCAGAGGGCCAAAGCCTGCCGGGGTCGCGGGATTATTTCCTTACCGTGACCCCGGAACGTAACAGGCTATTGAAGGACACCGTGGATTTTAGTCAGTAGAAGTCTGACAGTCCCTCCCGCCCTGCCCGGGGTTGGAGGACTCATTTGATGATTTTACCACGCTAAAAAAAAAAAAAAAAAAAAAAAGCGCTAGTGTCTATGACATTACTTCAAATTGCATTTAAAAAATGTAGTACCACGAATTTCCGCAGGTCACGAGAGTGGTGGCGTGAACTCTAAGGAGCTATCTGTCAAAAATTGTAAAATATTTTTTTCTTAGTTCGAGCACGTTGTAACTAAGGCCGAAATCACGGGCTTTGTGCTTAGAAACTCGACCCCCTGGTTATTTTTAAAGTCGTCGAGTCTGACAGCTATTTTGGCTTCACTCATTGAATGATATTCCAGAACCAAAAAAAGGTTAACCCGCCATTGGTGACCTGTATGTCTGTGAGACCGGGTGGTTAGTAAAACGATGATAACTTTAACACCCGCCATCGAATCGTACCGTGATTTTGAGTAGCTGCCTTATGGCACGCCCCCCGCCGTATGTTATCCCCGCTAAGTCGTAGCGTGCACACGTCCCGAATTTTCACACCAACCCGGTGTGTGAGACCGTGCGTCACCGAACACGTAAGTTAAAACGTCATATTTTAATATTTGGTTTTTACACATTTTGATGGCGTTTTGTGCTTACTTTCACTGTACATTTGATGAACTCGTGTACAATTGTAGTATTATACTATGATCAGTAAGTTTTTAACATGGTTTTTATTTTTTTAAGCAAAAATGCGCATGTGTCTATCGAATCATAATTTAGTTTCAGAATGAATTACGAACGCGAATAGAAACGCATGGAGGCTCTTTTACAAGAACAATTTTTACGTGAAGTTGATGGGTCACAACCGTCATCAGACAGCGAAGCTGAAAGTGATTCCATATCGGAAGATTCCGCCCAGATCAAATACGAAACTTGGAGAGCGAAGAGGATCTGAGTGACCTGGAATCTTCAAGTAACGACACCTCCTCATATTATTTGGGATATTTCAAAATGCCATAAGACTGGATAAGGCTGACACGAAAATTTTAAACTATAAGATTGTTAGTGTTTTTGCATTTTAGAAAAGTTATAATTAAAACTTGATCAATTTAAGTGTTGCAAGTACCAATGAATAACTTCTAATAAACGAGCTGTGATTGAAGATATACCGGCGTTTTATTGTCAAAAGTATTCCTAATTTTAACACTGAGTCAACTACGAGTACATTTATTAGTTAATTCTTGAAAAAGAATAAGTTTAAAATCCCGGTGCGTGAGACCGGCGTCACCGAATGTGTAAGTCAAATTGACGTCACCAATGGCGGGTTAATTATTATGTAATACTGAAATCGATTTACTATTAAAAGTGATAATTAAGTTTATTTTACATGCAAACATTTTAAAAGCGTTAAACTAACTGGTGACCTATTTTAGTTAAAACTCAAAATAAACACATTTTATTTAAATTATTTGTTTTCCATATCACAATATCTGTCAAGACATTGGTAGTCTCGACACATATTGTGACATGAAAAACACACATCAACATTGTTACTTTGACAAAAAAAAAAAACTCAAATCATGAATACTTCAGCAAATTATCGTAGGTAATACCTTTGCATGTATTTAGATGTCATGGCACCTAATTCTGTTAGCCTCGCAACACAATTTATGCTAGCTGTATTATACAATCAACCTGCACTGGAACTTCTCTTTACCATGTTTGCACCTAGCGGTGAAACCCAGACCTGACATAATATGTCTTACGTCGAAGGCTCTTTGAAACCTCTGAAAACCTATATCAAATTGACATCGAGACACCTGTAACATTCAGTATTGGTCGATATTTATTTAATCCACTTGTCAAACATTTCATCCTTGAGGCTCAAGGTCTACCGAGCTCAATGTCCAATCAGAATCAGGAAGAAGAATTTTGTATGGAAATATTTATAGACTGATTGCCGGCTTACAGTGTCTCGTATTTAGCTAAATGTGATTTTCGCAGAATCTGATTCTGAACAAAAGTTTCTCATTATCATCAGCTGCCGCAGTGGTAGACGCCCACAGCGACGGACGTTGGCGGACGATCTCTGGTCACCATAGGAGCGGGCATCCGGACGACGAGTAATGGGCGAGTCGCTGTCCGACCATGGATCCTGCCCGGGTCGACGGCGCGTTGTGTTCCACGCGCAACTCAAAGAGTGTCAGCATAATGACGAGGCCAAAGCCTGCCGGGGTCACGGGACTTACCGTATTACCGTAACTCAGAACGTAAAGGGCTATTACGACACCCTGGACTTTAGTCTCCCGCTCTGCCCTGGGTAGGTGGACTCATTTGATGATTTGACCACGATCAAAATAAAAAAAAGCCTCAGCTGGAAGGCGTCTACTTCTTAACAAAGGCATCCCCCTCAGACCATCACGCATAACGGAAATCCGCCACTTATTTCCATCGGTTGCTCTCGACTTTTTAATGCATCCTGCCATTTCTCCATATGGTGACAAAAATAGTGCCAATTTATTTATTTTCAATCATGAGTTTAAACAATGGTTGATATTTCGAACCGAATCTATTTCGTATCAGAGAGCAATTTGAGCGCGTGGCCTAATTGTGTTATTGTGTACATGTTTGTTTACCAGATCGGATGTATTTTGATGGACAGAATTCACTTGTTTTGCATAAATAATAATTAACTGAAATCTGTCAACAATTTGTTGAAATCAGAAATCTGATGTAGTAGGTAGGTAGGTAATAGTATCATCATCTGCCAATGGTTTTGTTGTTATGAAATGATATTCATATTAGCAAGTACGTTTTTTATACAATTTTACAAGTTCTTTTTAACCGACTTCAAAAAGAAGGAGGTTATCAATTCGACGGTGTGTTTTTTTTTGTGTGTTTGTTACGCGATTACTCCGCCAATTGTGGACCGATTTTCAAAATTCTTTTTTGTTCGAAAGAAGATACTTCAGGAGTGGTCCCATTGTCACCATGTCAGGATCTGATGATTGGATCCTGGAGAAATCGAGGGCAACCCTCAAATTTTATAGGCCCACACATCGTTTTTCGGAAATTTTATGAAGTAATTTAAGTGTTTGCGTATGGTAATCATCATCTCATGTAGCTGAGCTGATGATGGAAGGTACAACTCCTCGAGTAAGGACTTGGCACTGACTGATTTAGTAAATTATGTTTGTGTTCGCATATCTCCGGAATTACAAGTCCGATTTAAGTAATTCTTTTTTTTGTTGTACTATGTATCGTTTAACTTAGGGAATACTGCAAGTTTCACCAAAATCGGTTCAGTAGTTTTTGAGATAGGGAATTATGAATGTAAGAGATTTTAACGATGTTATTACCGGTGTTACGGATTACAAAATTCTAGTGCTGATGTAAGAAAATGATGTACTCGTATTTGACAAGAATTGTGGTTGAATATTTAAACTAAAAAGAGTAAAATAAAAACTTTTTCAAAAAAAAAATGTAGCCGCCTTCAAAAACAACCACAAAAAAGGGTAAAATAACCTTCAAAACTTTTCTTCCGGAAGTCGGTGGCAAAAAGACAATGAAATGAATAAAAAAAGTCACCGACTTCCGAAAGAAAAGTTTTGAAGGTTATTTTACCCTTTTTTGTGGTTGTTTTTGAAGGCGGTTACATTTTTTTTTAAACAAAATGAGGCCGGTGCATTATTTCGAACTACTTTAGAAAGGAACAGCCGAAACGAATTCAGGTCACTGTCTCTTTTAAGGTCCAGATAATTTAGTTTGGTTTGTAAAGCTACAGAGCTGTTCCTTTAAGTGTCATACAGATGACACTTAAAGGTGCTGATAAACATGAGCATTCATTTATGTTAAAATTTTTGCGAAAGTTAAATTACAGAAAAGCAAACGAAAGCATTTTAGCCGGCATAACGACCTTCAACTTTGATCTTTCAACTGTTCACATTCTCGTCAAAAATAAATTTCTTTCAACTTATAACCAAATTGGCTTGAGCATTAACTCAGGTGTAATAACTGTGAAAAACGTTAGCTATTGTTTTTTTTTTTATTAAAGATAGGTTCGCGTTTGACCACTATATTGTACTGCGATAGCGCCTCCACAGCTTTAGTCATGTATATTCATTCCGAAATATCGTTGAGGGTCGTTCCGTCTTTCAGAATAGAAGAACAATCCATAAATTTTGTTCTTGTAGCCACCTAAACTGACATTCTTTAAATTCGACAGTTGCTGACCTATTTATAAAGCCTTGTTCATACTATCGTGCAATGAGACTTATTGACGCGCCAAGCAACGCGCACACGTGTTATTTCTTAATTAGGTATCTGTAGATACCGTCAGTCGCTGTTGTGTTTTTCCATTCCAGTTCAAGTATCTATAACATAAATATTTATAATAAGTATACCAAAAAGAGTCAAAATTGAAAAATACCGAAACTTCACAAGTATCGATCTGCTTGACGACAATCAATGAATACTTAGAAATAACTCTAGGCTTACACGTTCACAAAGACTGGGATAGTTATAAAAGAAACGTGTTTCTGCAATATTTGCTTGTATTGGACAGCCAAAGATCTATCTATCTATATATCAGTTATGTGTTCCCTTTTATAACCAAAATCGTTCAGAAGAAAAGCAATAAAGGCATAGGCATAAACACTGCACCTTTACTGTACGGTAAGGTACAGCATCTCGAATGATAATCATCTCAGTGTTTATTGATTGACCAATGACGTAACAGTATTATCTTGTACTTACGTGCAACTATCACCGCATTGTTCCACGACTATTGTTTCTCAGTTCGCTTTGTACGTAGATTATTGCAGTAGTTGAGATATTATCCGATGGTCAGACGTCCAATCAATAGTAGCTTAAAGACGTCTGGAGCATTCCAGTTATATTACCGGATAATAGCCGATGAAACCAATCTCAGGGCATTGGAAAGTAATAAAAATCGGCAAACGGTGGAAGAGTTTCCAAGAAACTTTATATCTTTGCAAATACTGACAGCCATTAATATCAGAAATCTTATTCTTTGATATTTTTCTAGCGACGTATAACAAACAAAATGAGCAAAACAAAACATCTGCAAACAATTCCTTCCGTCTTTCCATCTGAAAGAGCGTCACTAAGAATCGGAAGCGCGAAACGGAATAATTCCATTTCATAGAAAAAATGGGACAACTTTTTATTTCAGTAATTTAATTAAAAATATTGGTTACATTCGCGAGAGTCGACAACACGAAATGTTCGGTTATTGTAGGAGAATTCTTTGTAATTCGGTTGGGCGCACGGAAGCGGTCGGGAGAGCTCGGCTAGAGCCCCGGAAAATCTCGGTACCAACAAATTCGTCCGCCAACGAACATTCTGCAGTCTCACGACCAATTGCGCCGCTTTTTATGAGGCTCCGCTATTGTTCTGCGAATATTTAAAAAAATATCTCCATGATTTCCTGGAGCGAAAGGAAAAATAGCGCGCCAGCTGCTTAACGTGTCACGAAATTTTAATGGAAAAATGTTAAGGAAATGTTAGTGCAATAATATTGTTGGTACAATTGAAAATGCGTTATATTACCTTTGTTTATTAAGTATTATTTGCAACTGTACTACTTTAATGATGGATTAATCGAACTGTGGGAAAACATAAGGACATAATTAATGAATTATGGCAGAAGATAACATGTAACGAGCACGGGCATAACGAATGGGCAAGTCAAACAAAGTTGTGCCGAATTTTCTTATTAACAAAGATGAAATTATTAAATCAAAATGCATCTTGTTACGTGACGACGGCTGATATGGTGATGTTGATAAGGTGACGACGAAAATCAAAATAGCAGCTGGAAAACGCCCCATAAACTCATTAAAACCAGTTTATGTCCGTAAGACCCTTAATTTTATCTCACAAATTACACGAACCATCAGAATTATAAACGTGTCATTATTACAACGTAAAAGGTGTACTTAATTGTTACGTTTATGCCGTACTTCAGTAACCACAGTAAGGCTATAAACACACTGTTAAAAGCCCATAATCGTGTACCGTGCGAAAATGCTCTCTTGCTGATAATTTACGCTAGGCTAATGACACAGAGAATCGAAACCACACCGCGCCAGTCAATACCAAGCTTTATTTGATGTCCGCTGATAACTCATTTGGATTTTATTTACTTGATCGGTTGAAAAATAAATAAACTGTTTTCTGTTTTTCCGTATCATAAAGTTTAAGCACCACTATAGAGTGCATTGCCTGTACCAATATAATATATTTAAAATGTCACTTACGGGATATCTTCCGTGATGATTTATTATTTTGAGTTCCCGATATTTTGACGCTGTTGCAAGTGCCATGATCGCGTCATGACTGGTCATCCCGCGATCATGGCGCTTGCAACAGCGTCGATCAACCCGCGATCATTTTTCAAAAGTAACTCTTTGGCGCCTGTAACTTTCAAACTATTATAAATTTTGAAAAAAAGAAAACCTATAAACCTAGTCTTTCACTGTGTAGGAAGCATTCTAAAAAAACATTGAGATAGGATAACATTTAGGGGTAGGAAAACGTTTCTCTTTTAGTATGGACGAGCGCTCGGTAGACGATCCTCTTAAGCGAGCATTCACCTGTAATGTAACATAAAAGTGCGCAATTTGATGCTCTATTGTCTTCGAATGTTCGAATCTGTAACGTTATATTACAGGTGAATGCTCGGGGTGAGGGAGCGCCTTTACACATCATCATCATATTCCTGCCCTTATCCCATTTTACATGACATGTGGTCAGCGCAACACGTTTTTTTCTACCATTCTCCCCTATCATACGTCATAGTATCATTTACTTACTTCTTTTTCTTTCATATCATTTCTTAGACAATCCATCCATCTTTTCTTTGGCCTTCCTCTTCCTCTCCATCCATCAACATTCATACTTATCACTCTCTTAGTCACATGAGTCTCATCCCTCCTCATCACATGTCCGTACCAAGATAGACGATTCTCTTTCATTTTTTCTGTAACAGGCGCTACTTTTAAACTTCCCCTTATAAACTCATTCCTTACTCTTTCCATTCTTGTCACTTCACACATGCATCTTAACATCCTCATCTCCGCTACATGCAATAGTTTCTCATCCATCATTTTCACAGCCCAGCATTCCGATCCATACAAAGCTGTCATTACACAGTCATGATTAAACATGGTAAAATAGAGAGGAAACAAGAAACAGCAATATATTGAACAAAAATTAAAAAGGAGGAACGCTATAAAACGTAAATCATGAAATTATAAATTTTTCGTTAATATCCAAAGTATGTTCCCGAAAGTTAAATCAATTATGCACGATATGCACATGTTAATTTTCGGAAACACGGCATCCAATACTGTTGACAAATTGTTTTCATTAATATCGCGGGATTTTCAATTAATTTCTGAGAACAATTTATTTGTGTTTTCTTCTTCAATATTGATGAATAATTAATTCAATGTGCTGTAATTTAACTAAAAATAGTGTATTATCATGGCCATTATAATATTTTACGGTCTTGTATCTTGTTAAAAACAAAACCCTTTATAGAATCGCATCATTGTCCGTCTTTCAAGACCCCTTTTCTCAGGGACGCATGGAGATACCAAACTGAAATTTATATGTATTACAAATACTCAGGTTTACAATATTTTGGAGCAGACACAAAAATAAACTTCTAAGTTAATACAATCAAAAGATGTTGTTTGTTATTGCTCCATTTAGGCTATACATTTTGATACATGCACGTAAATCAAAAGCTATAGGGTACATACTTTCTGTTGATCTGTAATCACGAAAATTAGAGTAAACAAAGCCTCACACTTTCAATAAGGAAAAAAGTCCAAAATTGGTTAATTTTATAATTCACCATCATCAGCCGGAAGACGTCCACTGCTGAATATAGGCCTCCCCCTCTAATTCAATTTGAGAAAAAAAAAACGTAGTAATAACGCTTATCGTACCGTACATCCCAGTATTGGGCATGCGGACGGCAAGTAATTGGTGTCTTGCCGTCTGATCATCTGACGCGTGCCTAAAAGAGCAGTCAGCAATCTGGCGGAGCTCCCTTACGTCCAAAGCCTGAAGGGGTCGCGGGGCTGTCTTTTCAAGTAACCGTGGTCCTGGAACGTTAAGGGCTATTGAAGCATCATCGTGGAATTTAGTCAGTACGAGTCTGACAATCCCTCCCGTCACTTCCTGGGTGTCCCGAACTCATTTGATGATTTTACCAGGAGAAATAAAAAACATCCCGATATTACATTCCCTTGGGATAATTATCGTGATACACGCTGCCGAAGGCATCGGCAACAGTAGGTTTTAATGTAAAACTGATTATTTCAAACACATATTCAATTTATTTTATCAAAACATATTTTCCTTCGGAAGAAGAAGCAAAGTAAGCACACTCGCTGTACCAATTACTTTATTTGCATGCAGATTCAGATAATGACGCCATCGACCTACATTTCTTTGAAACAAAAGTAATTGAATATTCTGGAAAAACGACAACAATTTTTTTCTTATTGTTTACCTCGTGTTGTGTAATTGAAAACCCATTATAGTACTTGCAACAGGATATTTGCCATGTTGATTTTATTTGTCTGAGTTTTTAGATATTTTGATATTTTTGCAAGCGCCATTTTTTTATATAAATTCTATAACCATAATTTACGATAGGATTAGCACATTGGCTAAGTTATTGACTGCCGTACAATACTGATCAAACAAATGACTGCTACTCTACGTGCCGCAGGTTCGATTACCATCGATACAATTAGTAGTTGTTCAGGGTCTGGGTAAGTTCAAATGTCTATTAACGAACCCACTTTAAATGAAGTATTTCTTGAGTGTGGTAGTTTTTTTTTTAAAGTGTTTTATCAGACATCAGTGATCATGGTGTTTGTAACAGTGACCTGTTTTAATTTCCAATGATTATTTTAATGGTTATGTCAGTTTAAAAATTATAACATACTATCGACGGCATCAGTAAAGATCAAAAGACAACTTAATAAAAGAACTATTTTACATAACTGAATGGAGAATTCTTTATTATTTCTTATTCTTTGTAATTATAAGGCGTATAAAGACAACTACACAACTTAAGGTTTTCAGATGATGTATAGCCAAAAAAATCAAGAGAAAAACGAGGGCTTCTTTGGCAAAACCGCTTTCATTTTTCAAGGCGTGATAGGTACATTATGAAGAAACTGCAAATGTGCTGGAAGAAAAGTACAATAGACGATCTTTTTTGAATGCCTCGTTTCCTTTGTAGGCTTTTTGTGGAACAATTTAATGAGGGAGACAAACAGATCTGAGTGTTGATGCTCGGATTATTTCAGTTTAAGAACCTTATTGTTGGCGTCTGGTTCTAGTTATTCTTCGTCGTGGATCAAGGACCTTGAAGGACCAGTGTAATAAACCGGCCTTGAATTTATTTTTTCGCTTTTATAAGAAGGTTTTTGAGTTTTCTTACAACTAGTATTAGCTACGTTTTCCTTTTGTTCGGGGTGTACAAATAATTCAATGAGTCCTCCCACCTTAAATATAGAAGAAGGAACGACCAAACTTTTACTAACTAAAAACCACCCAATTCCTTCACATATCCTTTGCGTTTTAATTCACATACATGATCTATGAAATCTATGAAGATCACAGAACTTGCGTATTTATAAAATGAAGTAGAAACCCACACTTCATACGGCGTCACATATTGGGTTCAAAACTAACCTATCTTTTAAGTCATAAATATTCACATTTTATGTCTATTTCATTGAAATATGTTCAGTGGTTTTGGAGATGAGCCTGTACGAACGATTAGAAACAAATAAATGTACACGTTGTACGGTAATTATCCCAAGAAACATCTCACTGAGATAAAAAGTATCTTATGAGGTATTCCAGATTATAAGCTATCTGTGCACTAATCACCCAAATCCATTTAGGTATTTTTGAGTGAAAGAGTACCTAACAAACATCAATCCATCCATTCACCCTTAAAACGTTCGGCATTAATATTATAGTGATAAAATTGACATGAAACTTAATTAACTCAACAATTTACAGTTGAAGAATTATTGTAAAATACTCCTATATTTTCGTACTGAAATGGTAAGTAAATTATGTTTTTTCTCCGAGTTAATATAATTCCATAAAACATAAAACTTATTATTAACTCAACAGTACAAGAACCCTTCCCACGACTTTGAAAACTCTGAACTTTATTATCTACTAATTTAATTTGTTTCTATAACGTTTTTGATCTTTTCATACAACTTCGAAGTTTCTTGTAAAACAAGCTGAAAACGTTTTGCGACAAGAAGAAACTGTCCAAGAATTTGTCAGCTCACTACAATATATTGGGTTTTACTGTGAGCCAGCACAATTTATCTTTAAAAGGCGACGCAAGTTTAGCAGTCAGTTCGACTTTAAACCTAATTAGAAACGAGAATATCTGTCCTACAATTCTTTTTAACTTAGTTAACGAAGTAAGGAATTTTGTTCGGTTATTCGTGGAATACTGGTGCCAGCAACTTTGCCCCACCCTGCTAGTTCGATCTATCTCTGTACCAAAAGACCAAGTCCGAAAATAAGGCCGTTTGTACGGTATTCCTGCTTAGGCCGAGACTCCGCCAAAGCTGTGTCGAGCTGTGCGGAGTCGAGACGTGTTTTGAACAACCAATAGAATTGCGTTATTGACACAGCTCCATTCCGCAACGCAATTCTATTGGTTGTTCAAAACACGTCTCGACTTGATGCACAGCTTTGGTGGAGTCTCGGCCTTAGAGATTATGTTCAAGACAGCAGCTATGGTAGTTTTCCAGTCATGGTGGTGGCCGTGGTGTACTAGAACGCAACGTCAGTGCGGAAACACATGGCTCTTTGTAAGCGGATAAAGACCGTATGCCTTTTGAGTAAGTGAAATTATGTTAATGATAAACTGGTAAATTTTTCAGTAAAACTCATTGGAAAATTAAACAGTGTTGTCAGACCACTGAAGAGAGACCTTATATTTAATTTTATTACATTTTCGGGTGCCCCGAGGCGCGCGTGGTACATGCCATTCTTTTTTTAAATTAATTAGCAACGGACAACGCGTTTATTTTTTGTATATGTGCTTTGGCTTGTTACGTTGTGATTATAGTCCACTTTTTTAATCAGCTTTGCCTGATGTTCTTTTTTTTTGAGAAAACTCACGATATTATTGTACAGACCCACATACAAAAGTATCTGACATAGGTAAGTATCTGTCCTGACGATGGCGTTGTTTGTGGCAAAGGGGTTGAAATTAATGACGTTTTCAAATTGTCGGCTGAAGTACCTACGGTGAAACCGCTTAATTGAAGCTTGTCATGACCGATTTCAGGTTCTATTCTATAATGAGTTCTATCTGTGTAAGTTTTAAGATCAATACTTCGATTTTTATGGAATTAACACACAATAAAATTGGCACATTGTGCTCCTTTTTTACAATAAAAAATACGTGTGGCACTCGGGGACTGCCGCGGTAAAGCTGTATATTGCATAACATTTTTTTATCAACATATGCATTTTTTTTTGAGCTATGGTCAGCCATGTCAATCAAGTGAAACGTCAAGAAAAACAAACACCGTGCCGAAGTCTGCCGAACTGGAACGACGTTAGACGATGCGGAGTGTTAGGTTTATTTTCGTTACGGAATTTATTGATTCGGTCGCCTCGCTCAGAGCCCGCGATAAAAACTATGCAATAGCTTAAAATGGAATATACTGAGACGGTGACTGGGGTAAGCCTAGCTTCAGCAGTCGATGTACTGTGGCTGATATAACGATATTGAGTCGCTGTTTTAGTTAGAATTTACGTTAACATTCATACATGGGTAAATAAACTTGTTCTAAGAACATAGAGAAAATTTAAGTTAGCATAACACGATTCTGCTAAAGTGTGACTTATTCTAGTAAAATTTATACGAACAGCATTTATAAAAAGAAACGAAATAATTAAATAGCAAAAAAAAAAAAAATAGTTTCCGTCTGTTTATTAGAATTCAAAAAAACTAGTGATTCCATAAGAACCCAGCATTAATCTTCAATTACCACATATTTCTTTCAATATTGCCGCCAAAAATGGTATTTTATTCCTGAAAAAGGAGTAAAAGATATCTTATAGTATACAACATCAAAGCTGAAAATATTTCTAGACGAAGACCCTACAGTTGTTTCGATTCAACGTTTCTAAGTCCGTATTGGAGGCATCTGAACGATTCAAGTACCTTAAGGAGTACTACTTTGAAACTTGTTTGAACATCAAGAAGTAGGGCACTTATTGCTTATTTTATATTGTATCCGTTGCTTGCTTGACGAGTATCATTTATATTCTTCGTATTTTTTTTTCGAAACTTTGTTAACGATGTTTATATAAATTTAGGTACGAGGAATATAATTTTGTATTTTCGAAACGACAAAGGCAACCATTACAATACCGTCCAATAATCTAAAAATGATACTTGTCTTCGCACTGAAAGACAGGAGTTTTGAATCTAGAATTGAAAGCATTAAGCCGGAAACACATTATTTAACACGCCACGCGACGCAACGTGTCGACGACCGATGTGCAGTGAGCGCGTGTCGTCGCGTCGGGTGTTCATAGTGTGATTCTGGTCATAGAAAACAATACATTTGATTTGACCCAACACACATCACGTTTCATCGGGTGGCGTCGGGTGTTAATAATGTGTTTCGGCTTTACTGGCTGATACTTACTACTACTGGCTGCTGTTTTGTATTTAAGTAAAATAGTATCTGGTATCTAGATTGATTTTTCCCCTATATTCTAAATTCCATAGAAATCGTTAGAGCTGTTTTCGAGAACCGGAAAATATATTGTATTATGTATAATATAAATAAACAAATATTGCTCGTTTAATATAATTATTAGTCGGATATAATATAGTACAATCATAGTACCTATTAAATTTCAACTTGACCGTCTCATCAAATACAATCCGTCATAAAAACTTAAAACGATTATCCTACCTCAACAGAAAAACATTTACGTAATTACTCACAATCACGTTACAACATACTACATAGTTGCCTCACATCTAAACAGGTGTATCAGCTGTATTAAGCCTTGAAACACAAGATCTAAAGCGGTATTGTTCGCTCGAGCTTCACTTGAAAGCACCACCGCATCGTTCGATTCAAAAAGTAGTTTACAACGATTTCCAACGTCAGTTTTATCTTGTAAACTTTCTTATCAAAATTGTGTTCCGAAGCGAGGAAGCTAAGGAGTAGTTTAATATTGAATAGAGATACAATATCACACGCAACAATAAAGCGAAACCTTTTGAAATACGAGCATAGAGCAATTCCTTTTGACTTCTCCTTGTATAAAAATATTGAACAAGTTATAGGTGATAAAATTGTATCGCTGTACTATGTGTGACATCCAGGCAATCAATTCAACGTATACACCTCGACGCCGTAGGTTCCGCTCTCCGTAGAAAACACTCACTACGGGATCATTACTCAACATTGTATTGTGTTGCCACAGGTTTTGTGTGCTCGTGAATTTTATTTTTGTATTGTCCCTTTGAAAATTGTCTGTTATAGGAACAAAGCAGATATTTGTTGCGACTAGCTTTTGTTCGCGACTTAGGTCGTTTAGTAAATTGATGCAAAGTTTAGAAGCGGTACTTGTTCTAATGTGAGCGGTGATTTATGCGAGGTGTGGCAACACTAGGTGCTTTGCAGAGCAAGCGTGTGTTTATGGTCTGCTTAAATTAAATGCGCTAACTTCAGTACCTACTTCATCTTGTTCTATTTTTTTTCCAGCCAGTACTTAAGTGGAAAAACAAATATGATTTGTTCGTAAGTTCCGTTCAGCTTGATCAGACTTTATATTGGACCTGTGTGAACTGAAGTGTATAATAAGATATTGGGTTTCTAGACTCAGGTAACTACATTACCTATGTTTGGGTTCGATCAAGCTTGAAGAAGATATAGAGTGGAAATATCAATTACTTTATTACTGGATAGAGAAGATTTTTTTACATAAAAATACTGTCTAGACAAATATCTTTTGGGTTTAGTAGAGTGATATGTTCAGGTATTTTATTCGAAGTAGTTCTCTTTTTTTACTGCCTGTCTACTGTATAACTTTTTTTATGATAAAATATGTGTACCTTCTACATTTTCCCTAACCTTAATACTATACAGAAGCTTATCAACCTACCCCAATCTGTCTAATTTCTTTAAAATATTTTCAGCTTTATCACAAAAGGAGAAGGTTCATATTCGATATGGAAAATGTTGATGTTTGGGGTTAGATTACCGTGCTGTAGCACTGTTATTAGTACAATAAAACATACAATTAAACATTTTCCAATTAACTATTTAAACAATAACACTTAATTAATTAATGTTATTAACAATACAATAACTATCAAAATCCTAATTATAAGCTCCAATAAAATCTAACCACAATTAATTGCATGTCACAAACAAACTGTTGTAATTGTTTTATTTACGAGTATAAATCATTTGCAAAAAGCAGCCTTCAAACAAAAGCGTTGGATTTTTTTCTAAACCAACAGAACTCATACATAATTAACACCACCCGTTCCGGAGTGCCATTTTTATTTAGATTAATCGCTTTTTATCACAATGAAATAAACACACAACTGGGACACCCTGTATCCCAAAAGATTTATACACTTATACAGCGCAATGAGGGACGCTACAACACCTCATGCGTAATAATTTGTAGGAACTTCCTTCTAAAGCAAAAACGACGTCACTAGAAATTTTTCTTTTATCGTGGGTGCGTTGACAAACATAGACAGTCGCATACACAAACACACATACCCGGAACAACTACTTTTAGGTCATATAAATGTAATGTGATGTGCGTGAATAAATCAAATGTGTGTGAAATCATCATCATCAGCCTATAATGTTCCCACTGCTGGGACACAGGCCTCCTCTCTGTGAGAGGGAGTGGGCCATTATCCACCATGCGGGCCCAGGGCGGGTTGGTGTGTGAAATGTAATAACGAAATAAAAAGTTTTAGATTTTTGATTTTGATTTTTGATAATTATTTGTTCAGTACGGGGATCGTACCCGCGACATGCTGCGCAGCAATTTGATACATTGGTTCACCATTTTTTTAATGGTGGTAAATCATCAAATGAGTCCTCCCACGGTAGTACGGGAGGGACTGTCAGACTTGTACTGACTAAAATCCACGGTAAGCCTTCAATAGCCCTTTTCGTTCCGTGAAAACGGGTACTTGATGTGACAGTCCAACCCTCCTCAGACCCTGGCAGAGTGGTTCACCTTATAGTATAACAAATAAGTACTTAAAATATTCTTTACGCAGCGGGCATTTTCAATTTTCAAACAAATTACTTTCTGTTTCCCTGCACGCTTTGCTAAATCCGCAGTAGACACTTCATTTGGACTATTGTTTTTAAGCACGAGAAATATCTTGCAAACCATCGTTTTGAAAGAAAATTATGCCAGCACTACAACCTACCTCAATCTGTCAAATTTCTATAATAGATCTATAACCTTAACGCGCTTTCACACTCATCAGTCACCTTCACGTCACCGTTTCGGTAAAAAAAAAAAACAAAATGTTTCTACACTCCTATAAGATATTTGTTCCCACACGTCAGTCACCAGCAGGTGATCTACTTCATCGATATTTCCATACAAGTTTCATTCGGTGACGTAACGTGACTGATGTGTGTGAATGCACCTTTATCACAATAGAGGAATGTTCAATTGGTAAAATTTGACATATTCGGGTAGGTTGACCTGATGGCGTCTGTACCTATTTGCTTTCAAAATCAAACAGTGAATTCACCATAGGCTTAGTGAATTTAATATACACACATCAAAAGTGTCTAGGGATCAACATATATTTTTGCAATAACTTTTCTCCTGATTGATATTAATTAAAATGTTCTTTAAGGATTCATCAAATAAAGTGTTATCGTTTGTCACAGTAACGATAAACCAAGTCACCTTTGCATTCATAAAGAAATGACAATGGGCAAAAGCGGTCCAAGATCCTCCACTTATGACACTTATGGGAAATGAAAGAACATAGTTGTGACATCATTCTGGCAAAACATTATCGAAATCTGTCCTGGGGTTCTTTTTTTATTTCCGTTTTAAAGTGACTACCTAATCTAACCTAACCCAACTTTTTTCATTCAGCTGTAAATGATGCCCAAAGCATACTGAACCATCTGGGAAGGCGGTTGGCTTATGTTTGACTTACACCGACTGAAAATATCAATGAGACCTTAAATAGCTAACCTAACCTAACTTTTTTTGGTCAACTACAAATGATGCCCGACGCACAGTGAACCATCTGGGAAGACGGTTGACTTATGTGTGACTTGGACCCACTAAAAATACCAATGAGACTATAAATAGCTAACCTAACCTAACTTTTTTGTTCAGGAAAAAATGATGCCCTACGCACAGGGAACCATCTGAGAAGGCGGTTGGCTTATGTGTGACTTCGACCCACTAAAAATACGAACAAAACCTTAAATAGCTAACCTAATCTAACTTTTTTTGTTCAGCTAAAAATGATGCCCGACGTGTATACTGAACCATCTGGGAAGGCGGTTGGCTTATGTGTGACTTCGACCCACTAAAAATACCAACGAGACCTTAAATAGCTAACCTAACCTAACTTTTTTTGGTCAGCTACAAATGATGCCCGACGCACAGTGAACCATCTGGGAAGACGGTTGACTTATGTGTGACTTGGACCCACTAAAAGTACGAACAAAATCTTAAAAAGCTAACCTAACCTAACTTTTTTTGTTCAGCTGTAAATGATGCCCGACGCATACTGAACCATCTGGGAAGGCGGTTGGCTTATGTTTGACTTACACCGACAAAAAATACCGCAATGAGACCTTAAATAGCTAACCGAATCTAACTTTTTTTGTTCAGCTAAAAATGATGCCCGATGCATACTGAACCATCTGGGAAGGCGGTTGGCTTATGTTTGACTTACACCGACTGAAAATACCAATGAGACCTTAAATAGCTAACCAAACCTAACTTTTTTTGTTCAGCTAAAAATGATGCCCGACGCACAGTGAACCATCTAGGAAGACAGTTGGCTTATGTGTGACTTGGACCCACTAAAAATACCAACCAGACCTTAAATAGCTAACCTAACCTAACTTTTTTTGTTTAGCTAAAATGATGCCCTACGCACAGCGAACCATCTGAGAAGGCGGTTGGCTAATGTGTGACTTCGACCCACTAAAAGTACGAACAAAATCTTAAAAAGCTAACCTAACCTAACTTTTTTTGTTCAGCTAAAAATGATGCCCGACGTGTATACTGAACCATCTGGGAAGGCGGTGGGCTTATGTGTGACTTCGACCCACTAAAAATACCAACGAGACCTTAAATAGCTAACCTAACCTTACTTCTTTTGTTCAACTAAAAATGATGCACGACGCACACTAAACTATCTGGGAATGCGGTTGGCTTATGTTTCACTTACACCCACTTAAAATACCAACGAGACCTTAATTAGCTATTTAAAAAGCTAACCTAACCTAACTTTTTTTTTCAGCTTCAGCAGACCTTATACGTCAGGCATCATTTTTAGCTGAACAAAAAAAGTTAGGTTAGGTTATCTATTTAAGGTTTTGTTGGTATTTTAGTGGGTCCAAGTCACACATAAGCCAACCGCCTTCCTAGATAGTTCAGTATACGTCGGACATCATGTTTAGCTGAACAAAAAAAGTTAAGTAAGGTTAGCTATTTATGGTCTCATTAGTATTTTTAGTGGGTCCAAGTCACACATAAGCCTACCCTCTTCCCAGATGCTTCACTGTGCGTCGGGCATCATTTTTAACTGAACAAAAAACAGTTAGGTTAGGTTAGCTATTTAAGGTCTCATTGCGGTATTTTTTGTCGGTGTAAGTCAAACATAAGCCAACCGCCTTCCCAGATGGTTCAGTATGCGTTGGGCATCATTTACAGCTAAATGAAAAAAGTTAGGTTAGGTTAGCTATTTAAGGTCTCGTTGGTATTTTTAGTGGGTCGAAATCACACATAAGCCAACCGCCTTCCCAGATGGTCCAGTATACGTCGGGCATCATTTTTAGCTGTCAAAAAAAGTTAGGCTAGGTTAGCTATTTAAGGTTTTGTTCGTATTTTTAGTGAGTCGAAATCACACATAAGCCAACCGCCTTCCCAGATGGTTAAATAAACGTCGGGCATCATTTTTAGCTGAACAGAAAAAGTTAGGTTAGATTAGGTAATTAAGGTCTGGTTGGTATTTTTATTGGGTCCAAGTCACACATAAGCCAACCGTCTTCCCAGATGGTTCACTGTGCGTCGGGCAACATTTTTAGCTGAACAAAAAAACTTAGGTTAGGTTAGCTATTTAAGGTCTCATTGGTATTTTCAGTCGGTGTAAGTGAAACATAAACCAACCGCCTTCCCAGATGGTTCAGTATGCGTCGGTCATAATTTTTAGCTGAATGAAAAAAGTTAGGTTAGGTTAGCTATTTAAGGTCTTGTTGGTATTTTTAGTGGGTCTAAGGCACGCATAAGCTAACCGCCTTCCCAGATGGTTCAATATGCGTCGGACATAATTTACAGCTTAACAAAACAAGTTAGGTTATGTTTGAATAGGTAAGGTTAGGTTAGGTTAGTAGTCACTTAAATGGACATAAAAAAAGAACTCCCGGACGGATTTTGATAATCTCTTGCCAGAATGATGTCACAACCATATTCTTTCATTTCCCATAAGTGTCATCAGTGGAGGATCTTGGACCAAGTTCCATACATTTTTGCCCATTGTCCTTTGCCATTTTCCTAATAAAGGGATTTTTGACATTTGAACCACTAACATTAAAGTTCGAAAAAAAGACTGAAATAACAGTTTTCTTTAAAATTTTATTGGGTAACATAAACAATTAATAATCCGTGTTTCTACCGCGAACACTAACAACACAAGAACATCGGTTTGGCATACTCAAAATGAGTTCATCCAAATCACGCTGTGGAATGGCCGCCCATGTTCGTTAGCAACAACAAAAAAAGGTCTTCTTGCGACTGGATACCCTCCATATTCGGCAGAGCTCTTCTCTGTAGCATATCCCATGCATGCTCAATCGGGTTCAAGTCTGGCGACTGAGCAGGCCAGGGCAGGACATTGATGTTAGCTGCGGCGAGAGTCTGTCTTACAACTCTTGCGGTGTGCGGTCGTGCATTATCATGCATTAACTGAAATAAGGGACCGATTTGCACTTGTAGAGGAACGATGACGTCTGATACAATCGTCTCAGCATAAATTTGAGCGTTGAGGTTGCCTCTGATCCAAATCAACTCAGTTCTTCCGCCGATCCAAATACCCGCCCATACCATGATGGTTCCACCACTATAAGGATGGACTTCCTGGCAGGATTTTAATCGCTGTTGGCGTCCAGGGGTTCTCCAGTGTCGTATACGTCTTGTATCCGGTCTCATACCAAAACGAGACTCATCAGAAAAGCACACGAAACGCCATTGTTCTTCTGCCCAATTTCTGTGTTCAAGAGCCCATTGATATCGAATCCTACGATTGTGCATTGCTATAGGTGGTACCCGTAGCGGTCTTCGGGAATGAAGGTTCACTTCATGCAAGCGGTTTCTGACTGTTTGGTCGCTAATTAAGTTCCCTGAAGAGTGATGAGGCCTCACGGCTAACATCATGGCGGTTATTGTTGGAGCTCTTCGAGTTAAGATTTGAATGTATCGGTCTTGTCTCCGTGTGGTGCAGCGATACCGTCCTCCATGGCGCTCAGCCACGGTACCAGTGCTTCGGTAACGTGTCCAAAGTCGACTGATAACACTCTGACTTGTATTCAGAGCTAAAGCCACAGTACGTTGCCGGGAACCAGCTTCTATCATTCCCACGGCTCTGAGCATTTCTTCCCTGCTTAAATGACGTCGCCGCTCCATAATAACGTTGGTTTTAATCAGTAGTAGGGAAACAGTAGCACTAATAATGTCTTCAATGCGTTGTATGTTTTTATAGGGAAAATATTGACAGCTGATTTTCATCTTTTACTCGAATTTGATTTACAGTTCCTGATTCAAATTATGAAATGCACCAAAAAGGATCCATATAAATTTATAAAATCATAAATTTATTACAAAGCCACATCTCAATCTCAAGAAATCCGCATAAAAATGCTTGATCCCTAGACACTTTTGATGTGTGTAGTTATCGCTCCATGAATTGAGTTGATTCAGATCATTGACTGACCAAGCTTATTACGCTTTAGTGATATTACGGAACAAATATTTGTATGACCAACAGAACTTCTGATATTGGTTCTGATCATGGTATTTGAGCGAATTAAATTAATTTTCGTCTGTAAACGCTCTTGTTACCTTTGTAGCTTCAGCATAATTAGCTTATAATATTCCCAACCCTGGGACACCAGTCGCCTCCTTCTGCGAAGCAGTAATGCTCGTGAAGGAGGAGGCGGGCCGCGAGAAGGCGAGGACAGCGTCCTCCCTCCGCCCCAACCGCAGTAGTAGACGCCCGCGGCGTCGGACGTCGGCAGACGATTTCCGGCCATCGTAGGCGCGGGCATGCGGACAGCGAGTAAAGGGCAACTCGCTGTCCGACCACGGACCATGCTCGAAAAACACTTATTGACTTATTTGATTACCACGCTAAAAAAAAAGTAATCATCCCTACCTTGTTCCTATTTCACCAATTAGAACTAAGCGTGTCCAAAGATCTTTTATAATGCGAACAGCAAAGAAGTGGAACTCTCTGCCCGCGTGTGAATTTCCGAACGCAAACAACCCTAATCTTTTCAAAGTTAGAGTGAATAGGCTTCTTCTGGGTAAGCTCGCTTCATCGTCGACTCTGTCTCGGTTAGCTCTGTTCTAGATTAGAGTCAGGAGCAAAACCATTTTAAATTAAAAAAAAAAGAAAACGCAATGAATACCTAAGGTTTTAATTACAAATACCAGGAACGAAGCAGCACTCCTAATACACGAAAGTGTTTTCTAAGAAAAATGCCAACAAAAACAAAAGGAAAAGTCTTTCACTGCTACAAAAGATGGTCGTTGTTATTGATTTTCAGTTGCAATGCAACTAGGTAGCTTGTTTTATGAGAAAGCGTTTGTTGTTACAAAGGACATCTTTGATAAAAATATTGCTTGGTAGTACTGTAGGTACAGTACTCGTAACTCTTTGTAAACCAATCTGTGTAGTTGGCATTGTAAGAATAATAATTATATTGTTGAAGTTCGATTATATTCGTATTTAGAATAGAATAGAATAGAAAAAAAAAACATTATTCGATATTGGACACACACACACACAGAAATAATAAAAATAAATTTGAAAATACAATTAGAATTTATGTCTTTTACAGTTGTTTTTTATTGTAATTGCAATCTTATGTAATGTTGTTAAGGAACATTACAATTATCATAGACTTACGCGAGTTATTTTTTTTTTTTTAAAGTTATCCCATAGTAATTTCTCCTGTATCGTGGGTGCGTTTACAAACATAGAAACTCACATACACAAACACCCAGACCCGGAACAACTACTTGCAGATCATACAAATATTTATTACGTGCGGAGATTGAACCCGCGACACACATAGCAGTCCAATTGCTCAGCCACTGCGCCAAAAGTACCGTCATAAATGTTTGTATAACGTTTGTTCATCGCCTTTTCTGCTCTGCCAATACCTCTAATCTTGGGGTGCTAAGACAGGAAACCTCCACGTGCGCCCGTGGACTGGAGTTCCCTCTCGGATATGTCCGGGGGGAAGACCAGTTTTTCGGGCCGGTGCACCCTGGGATGCGGGCTAAAACTCTTCCTTAGGCACTGCGTGCCTAAGGGGTCTCTTTGCCCGTATGCGAATAGCCTGTCGTGTGGACGCCCCAACGCGTGTCCCTCTATCAGCAGAGGGCACAGCGGCGGAGCGGGCTTGTGGACGGTGAGTAATGGGTAGCTCGCCGTCCGACCAAGGACCAAGCCCGGGTCGGTGGCGCGTCGTGTTACGCGCCACATGCCTGGGGTCGCGGGTTTTTTCTCAACCCAGGGTACCGTGGCCCCAGAACGTAAAAGGCATCCGAAGGAACACGGGTGGATTTTAGTCAGTAAGAGTCTGACAGTCCCTTCCACCCCACCCAGGGCTCCAGGACTCATTTGATGATTTTACCACCTAAAAAAAAAAATACCTCTAATCTTTTGTAATACACAAAGTTACACAAAACGATTGACCTAACCTACTCACTTAACAATCTAAATTGTTTACATTCTGAAACTAGAACTAAAACTAAAACGGCAACCAACAACATTTTAAAACGGAATTATTATTGGAGTTGCAGCAAAAATGGCTGTTTTCGTTGTCCGAGTACGTTCCTTGGGAAATTGAAGCGAACACAACAGTAGTTTGGAGAGCAACAACGACATTTTAGCAACTGAAATGCAATGACACTGTTTCCAGCCAGGGCCGTCTTTTCTAGGGGGTACTCTGGGCATTCGCTCGAGGCCCCACTATCCTTAGGGCCTCGAGTTACCACGAACATCCTGGAGATAACGGAAGGGTAGGATAGACGCATTGACTAAAACTTCTCCGGTGTTCCAAAGCAAATTGCGTAGGGCAGTAGCGGGATGTAATGCGACTTTGCGATGTGTGGAAAGTTGTCCGTATTTACAAAATTTTCGCATTGCACATTCAATGTTTCCCTAACTTCTCTACATGGTCGCGGGACTAACGAATACCGTGACCTCGGAACGTAAAGTGCTATTGAAGGACACCGTGAATTTTAGTCAGTACAAGTCTGATTGTCTTCACGGTTAGCGCAGTGGCTGAGCGATTGGACTGCTGCGCTGCGTGTCGCAGGTTCGATTCCCGCACGGAACAAAATTTAGTATGATCTACAACTGGTTGTTCCGGGTCTGGGTGTTTGCGTATGTGAGTTTATATTTTTGTAAACGCACCCACGATATAGAAAAAAAAAGATAGAACCCTCCCGCCCTGCCGTGGGTGGGAGGAAACATTTGATGATTCAACCACGCTAAAAAAAAGGTTTTCTACATAACTCGATGATAGATAGATACATAAAGGATATACTTTATTGTATACAAATAAAAAATAATAATTTTTTACATTTTTAGTACTCGAATTTACAGTAAAAAAACTCGTAATCCTAGGTGAGGCCTTATTTGTAATAAAGTTCCAAGGGCCCTCAAATTAGGCCCTGTTCCCAGCTTATTGCAGTTGGTGACTGCGTGGTGGGGCCAGCATTTTGCAAGCGTGCAGTTATGAGCGAGAATGAACTTTTATGAGTGTACTGTGATTTATTTTGGCGTACTTATGTTGTTCGTTTGTATTATGTTCGTGGATTAGTTTGGTACTTTTCAGATTTAGTTTCCTTCTAAAATAAATACTGTATTGTCTTGGGATGTTTTAGCTATTACAAAAAACTTAATGTAGCCTAAATATTCACATTTTTGTGAATAAGTAATGAAGTATTACGTATTCCTTTTTAATTTAATAACAACATCAAAATTTTCCATTGGTTTCTCCCTAAGTAGCTAATATTCCAAAACAACAGATTATGTTATTATATTCACAATAACATCAAGCTTTACAGCGAGCACGGGATTAACTAACCAAACATTTCTGCATAAACAAACTCAATTAATGAACAATCTAAATTCTAAAGCAGAAAGTGCAATTACATGAAAACAAAACAATCACAATTTATCAACACAATTATCAGAGACTCTGTTTGATGCATAATGAATGATGATAGCTCAATAGTATCAGCGCCAACGTCTGATGCTTCGTTTGTGGACTCTAAACCGAGCAGGCACTTTCTTACACGACTGCCCAAATAAAGGAGTGTTATGTTTTTTACGCAATTCATTTAATTTTCAAGACGTGATGGAAACGGCAGTGATTGTCTTAGTATCAAAAATTATAAGTCATGTGAAACCTGTTATGGGCCTACCACACGCACAAGCCTCACCACAGTTTTACCTGCGCGATTGGGCGTTCAGTGTTGCCGACACAGATATAAATACCTTGATAAAGTAAAAGCAACTACTTCGCGTGCCAAAAATCCGTGCTAGTTTACGACCAAAAATCGTAAGTGGCCATTTTCGCGCTCGTCTAAATCGGTCCATCGTTAGTTGGACGTCAGTTTTAATATTGAAATGGTTAATTATTGTGCTGTGGGACGAGGGGGGCACCGTAAGCGTTTCAATCGATTTGGTTTTCCCATGACTATTAATAGTTTTTGTGACGTCATATAAGGTAGTTAAAAAATGGCTGGCTTGGTTTTCATACAGATCGTGATACTTGCGTTATCTAGGTGTATCTATATCTGTGGTTGCCGACCGTGTATTGTTTTTTCTTGCGCAGGTAAAACTGTGGTAAAGCTTGTGCGTGTGGTAGGCCCATAATCCACTCTGTGAATCGTTACAGAGAGAAAGCCATGTTTTTCAGCTCTGTAAATATTATTAGGCTGATAATGCGCATGCATTCACATCTAAGTTGTTAGCACCAGTTTCAAATAATGCTGCTTGCACATCAATCTACCCGAATCTATCAAAATTAGCCAATCGTACGTGAACCTTCTTGTTCTGAGTTAAAGTTGAAAATCTACTACAGAAAGACAGATTGTGGATTGCAGCTAGCGACGTAGTCCAAATACGAGTATTCTGTGAATCCGGTAGGTAGATGACAACAATTTGTACCTAGTCTAAGGAACTTAATAATAGCCAGAATAATATGCCTTTCCCTTCAAGAATTCCGAATGCAATAATTAAATCATAACAAAACACAATCACCTATCAAAAACATAATTGTCATTCTATAATAATGTCAACTCATTATTAAAGTTATAACTACGTCAATAGCCGCATAACTAAATACGCCACCTAATTAATTATTACAATAATTAATATTCTAGCAACACTTGGTTGTATAATTTAGTGGTTCCTAGGGGAAATACTAAAGACAGCAATGCGGTACACTACAATATGCAGGGGTATTTGCATACACATAGCGAAACAGTCGTTATGGCCGCGTGTAATATGATTGAGGGTAGGCGTATTGTGTTGCGTGGCTTGGCATATGTTACAACTGGCCCTGTAGATATGTGGCAAGCGATAAATGTATAGGTCTCTATATAAACTCAATCACACGCAAGCGCATTTTTAACGCGCGTATTAAAAATAGGATGTTTGTGTGATAAATATAATGTGTATTTCAGGTTTTATTGACATTAATATCGACTTTATTATCAAGTTTTAGATATCAGGATGGTTAATGTTATTTATTTACTGTATGTAAGGTATCTCTAAGGACTTTTGTCCAGGAATGGGTTTATAAAGAAAAGCACAAAATCAAGACTAGGTATTTATTACCAAGCTACCTCCGTTCGCAAACCCTAGGTCCTCGTGGAGAAGAACGGAGAAAGAAATTCCACGGCAACATAAATTTTATCAATATACACATTTATAAAACATACAATATTCTCATCATAATAAATATCAAAATAACTTACATTTTCATTGTAGAACATTATTACACAAATTAAAACTTTCAGCAACACTTTCTTGGATTCTCAAGTATTATATCACATTAATTAAATAGAACAACACTCAGAGCACAGCTTTTTCTTATAAAACGATTGGATAATAATGACCACGAATTTGACGGTACATCTGTTTTTATAAACATAGAATTGTACCACTTCCAACAAAATTGCCGCCATTATTGACGAATCACAGATTGTCATACATTTCAGCTAAATAACTTATAAAATAAGCAATAATAAACAAATCTTATGTAGTAGAACCTTTTTAAAACTTGATTACTTAATTTAGAAATTTAGTTTTGATTTATTTGCAACCTTTATTAATTTCGATACAATATTTGACTATCAACTGATTTCGTTCGGAAATCAGATCATTGTTGTTTTAAATATATTACTATTTTTAATTACATAAGGGCTATGTATCATAAATAAATCTAACACGCGCGTGTTAAAAAGTCGTCGTCTAAACAAGGATTTTTTTTAAAAAAAAAGTCGCAGGCAAAACTAAACATAAGCAGTCTTACTACATATAACTAAAACATCTAGGTTGAATGCTTGTCTAAAATAATAAAATATCAACGTCAAATGCCGTTTTGCAGTTGACGGTTTTTGAGACAAGTATCAGTCGGACAAGCGAAGATAATATCAAACTCAGGGCTTTGTATCTTTCTCCACATGTTAAGACGATAACTACTAAAAGTTACTGAGAAGTTAGCCAAACTAATATTAAGACTATCGTCTACCGAGCGCTCGTCCATACTAAAAGAGAAAACGTTTTCCTGCCCCTAAATGTAATCCTATCTCAATGATTTTTTAGAATGCTTCTGTCACTGTAAAAAACTAGGTTTATAGGTTTTCTTTTTTTCAAAATTTATAATAGTTTGAAAGTAACAGGCGCCTAAAAGTTACAATTTTTATGACAAAATCTTCATTGAAGTAAAACCTTTGTATTTTAAAAACAAAGAAGTTTTAGAAAAAAAGCAAAACCTACAAACCTAGAATATAATATGCTGAAACGATTGACACTAGAATCTAAGAGATTGGACGTGATTTAGTATGTGAAAACGTTTTCTCCCGAGAGACAAATTTCATATAAAAAATACTCACAGTCAGTCGCGAGCTGCAACGTTCTCTATCGCACGATCGGGGGTTTTTCAACGAGCGAGAGGGATAGCACGAGTTTTTCTAAATAGGTACCTATTTTTTGAAAAGGCAGCCGCTATACAATCCTCTTAACTGCATTCACCAATTATTTTGCCAAGCGTAATAATTGTGCAAATTAGTATTCTGTACAAGCTTGAGTTTATAACTATACTACTGACAGCGCATGAGTTTACTAATTTTATTATTTAGTTATCCTAAAATATAGACAGAGAAAACAATTTTAAACTTAGTACTTTTTACGTAAGTAAAATCAAAGATTCAGTTGTGGAATATTATTATTAGTATGTGCCAAATATTTCGAATATCACAAATGGCTATCATTTGTGATACTCGAAATATTTCTTGTTATTGAAATCCTTACCAAAAGGAATAAACAGCTCAGGTATATACAAAATCCGCACAATCCTTGAACAACAAAGCAATTCTAGAAGTCAAACAACTTCCCGACGGTCCCGAATCCTAAATATGTTTACTTTAGTAACAATATACATATCTTAGTTACTTTGGCTGCATTCTTAAAAGTTTTGAATACATGCAGCAATGTATATTGCAGTGAGAAGGCAGTCGTGTGGCCAATTGTGCTGCACTGCGCTACGTGCGTTACATGTAGAAAAGATCTGTAAAAGATTAGGTTTAAAAATAGAATGTCTTTGGTACTTTGTGCCCCGTTGAGGGAAATTCTTTGGTCGTGTTGGATTTTAGTAGTCTTATCTTTGTATGGTTTTCTTTTAGTACTATAATTCAAGATTTTGCTAAGTTGTTTATCATAAAACGTATAAACAGATCTCCAAAAGTTTTACCTAAAGAAACTAGATCAGCTTTCAAAATAAAACCTCATCAAAATTGGTTCAATTTATTTGTGAACCATGATACCACAAACAGACACATAGAAGGAAACGGAGCATAACTATGGTGCCGTGACTAACAAAAGAGATTGAAAAACTCTGTTGCGCCAACCACAATGGACAATAACGAAACGATGATGACTTTTTTTTTACTATACGTGATAAAATCATCAAATGAGTCCTCCTACCCAGAGCAGGGCAGGGTGGATTGTCAGACTCGCAATGACTTAAATCCACGGTGTCCTTCAATAGTCCTTTACGTTCTAGGATCACGGTTATGGGAAAAGTCCCGCGACCAAAGGATGATGACTTATTGCAAGATTATGAACAAATGATCATCTCCTAATGCTCACTATTCGTGAAATCTCATTTTATGGACATATTTTCACTGGGCTCAGTGTGAGTTTTAATACCTATCCAATCACGATAACATAAACTTCAATTTGTGCCGAAACTTAATTGGCACCGTCTAGTGAAAAATCATTCCATGCAAATTGAAATTTACTTTAACACTATCGAGCACGGCTTTTTTGGCGATAAAATCTTATTGAAAAAACAAATTAGGTTATTCTTATATGAAAAAGATCAAATTTCATTTTCAAATGCAGAGAGCCTAATAATAAGATGTTATAGTGTAATATCTTCTTAACACCTTATTTTGTGTAAATTAGTCCTTTTATGAAAATAATATAATTTTATTTATTTATTTATCACTTACATACAAATATCCTTACAGGCTAGACCCAATGCGATATTGTAGCATACTTAAAACTATTTAACCATAACAAATTCTATACGTAGCTGTTCTTGTAAATTCACCCAAAGAGCAACAGAATATGTCAATGTCATCAGCAATGAGATTGAGAGTGCGGATCGCGTTGGTGAGCGGCGCTTCTCGCAGTAAGTTAGTACGCGCGCGCGGTTCCACCAGCAGTCGCGGCTGACGACGACGTCCCACATACCCGTCTGGCGCGACTAGCTCCATCCTTCGTAGTATATCCGCATTGTGTATCTTCCCTCTAATTATCTTAAAGATATAAATCACTAGTGTGAGTTGCCTCCTGACCCTTAGTTCATTATATCCAACCATACCCAAGACAAATAGAGTTGGATACATCAATGGGTAAAATGGATATACCCCGTATTCCCTCATATATTTGTACCTCAAAAATTTATTTTGAACTCGCTCCAACATGAGACTATACTTAGCTTCATGTGGAGCCCAGATAACTGCATTACATTCAAGTTGGCTTCTTACTAAAGCATTATATAATGTCGTTATGGCTTTAATATTTGTGAAGCCCTTAACCATTCTAAGCACAAATCCTAAATTTCTGTAAGCTTTTTTGCAAACCTTCACAATATGTTCACGAAACGTGAGCCCAGTGGTAAACTGAACTCCTAAGTCCCTCACTTCTGTGGCCCTAGTCATCGGCACTCCGTCCACCATGTAAGTATACGTGATGGGTGTGTGCAAGCGCGTGAAACTTATGGTCACACACTTAGATGTATTAAACTGTAGGAGATTATCCTTGCTCCAAGCCACCACTCTGGCTATATCCCTCTGCAGTCTTTCACAGTCATACACGTTTGTGATAGGAAGATAAAGCTTGAGATCGTCGGCGAACAGTAAACACTTAGCATCTTGCAGTACGTTTGGTAGATCATTAATCATTATGAGAAACTCTAGAGGCCCTAGATTAGTTCCTTGGCTCACCCCAGATCTAGTATAATATGCGTTCGATTGATATCCTGCAAAATCAACATACTGTTGCCGGCTACTCATGTAACTGGCAAAAAACTTAAGTAAATGCGGGGTAAAGCCGACACTCGCTAGCTTTTTCAGTAAGACGTCATTATCAACCACATCAAACGCTTTTTTAAAGTCGAAATATGCAGCATCTGTTTGCCCCCCACCGTCTACTACCGGCACCACATCCGCCACATAGCAGAGTAAATTACTGGTAGTATTTCTAGACGGCCGGAATCCATGCTGTGCGTCTGTAAGTTGCGAGTTAACTTGCTGAAAAATGCTCCTATAAATAACAGACTCCAACACTTTAGCCATTGTTGACAATACTGCAACCGGTCTGTATTCATCAACTTTAGTTCCCGAACCTCCCTTCGGTACCGGTATGACCCGGGTAATCTTCCACATCTCGGGAAACACAGCAGATTGAAGGCAAAGATTGAAGATGTGCAAGAGTGGTCTCGCTAAACTTACTCGACAATCCCTAAAAATGTACGGCGGAATACCATCAGGCCCTGACGATTTTTTCGGCTTAAGTTTCTTTAGGGCGCGTACAACGTCTTCCAGCTCCAATCTGTCAAGATGAACCCGCCCCGCTCCGTTCTGACTGCCCGCTTCCACTATCGCCGCATCCACATCTAATCTAGGTGTTTCTGCATTGTATACTGAGTAAAAGTATTCAGCGAATTCTTGCGCCGCTTGTTCACACGTCAAGGGATGTCCGTTTTTTAAAATCTTTTGGCTACTAGCTTTACCTCTTTTAGAATTAACATAAGCCCAAAAAGACTTAGGATCCCTCAACATTTGGTTTTGTGTACGTTGCTGATACTGTTCCTGTGCTACTAAAATCTTCTCTTTTACTAGGGTTCTACACTGAGCAAACGCTTCGTAATCATTCCCCAAACCACTACTTTTATATTTTTTATGAAGAGCAGCATTGCAATTAGCTCAGCAATTTGAATGAAGTTTGATTTTACAATAGGTATCTCACATTTTTTTTCTATATACTATCAACAATTTTCATGTGATATTAGCTTAAAAGTTACAAGTAAACAGATCTTCAATAAGGCATTAAATTTTAGGTAACTTATATTCATTAACAAACTCGTAGCAGTCTCGTAGACGTCGTAGCAGTGCGCTACGGAATTACTACGAATCGAATCGACTAGCTGCTAATGCGGGTATTAAAGACTGACACCTTGTGTAGATTTCAGATGATTTAGATTTCTTGGGTAATATGGGTTCAGGCTTTTCTTGGAACAATGCGGTACCATGAATTACGCTTTGAACATTCAGTACCAAAACATAGAGAGATTAATTAATGAGTTTATTTCTTGAAAGGAGTTATGCTAGAGCGTAAAGAGAGAGAGAGAAATTAATTAATTACTATTTGTAATTAATTAAATTTGAACCGATATCTTGGGTTTCAAGGACTGCTTTAGAGTTATTAAACTGCTTAAGATTTTAGGACTCTCTCTGAATTTCCACCTCTCTGCAAAAAACCTTCAAAAGGAAAATTGAAGTGCTTCACTTCAATTTTCAGGAACGCAATTTAAGTTTCTATGGAATTTCCTTTTTTTAAATCGTTGCCTGATGCTAGGATTTTTTTCTGTATAGTGGGTTAAACATACATTTTAACTCACATAAACAGACACCCGGAAGCACTTCTTTGAACATACAAATATTTGTTCCGTGTAGGCATCGAGACAGCGACACAGAGCACAGCAGTCAATCGCTCGACTACTGCACCAACAGTACCAATAATACTAGCTATAGTCCACGGCTCCACTCGCGTTATGATCGACAATAATTGTTCTTCTGTTGGCAAGTCATCATCTGCCTAGCATTTTCGTCGAACCAGATGCAGCTGAATATTAGTATTTTACATGGAGCTACTGCCTATCAGACCTCCACAACCCAGTAAATGGGTAATACGATACCCCATGGAAAGACAGCTGGTTGTCAGACTTTTTTTAGAGCTTCTGACTAATGACCCCACTAGGTGGACCGACGACATCATGAGGGTCGCGGGCAGCCGATGGATGCAAGTGGCGAATTGTCGCTCGGCGTGGCGGTCTAAGGGGAAGGCCTATGTTCAGCAGTGGACGTCTTCCGGCTGATGATGATGATGATGATGATGACTAATAGTAACGACTGTCAAAAATGTACAAATGACAGCCGGGACCAACGGCTTTACGTGCTTTCTAAGGCACGGAGGAAATTTGCTATGACAGAATAGATGGTCACCCATCCACAGACTGTAATTATTGCGGCTGTAATTATTTAGCCACGAGCTCCTCCTCTCCTGTTGGCAAGTGATTTAACAAAAGCATTGAATAAATTTTAATACAGCCCTATGGTACTAGAGGGTAATGTTACTTCGGGCATGCGGACGGTGAGCCGTCCGATCATGAACCATGCCCGGGTCTACGGCGCGTCAAGTTCCTCGCGTGCCTCAACATGTTGTTAGCAATCTGACGAGGCCTTAGAGGGCCAAAGCATGCCGGGGTCATTGGACTGTCTCTTCAGGTAACGTGACCCTGAAACGTAAAGGGCCTGGAAGGATCATCGTGGATTTTAGTCAGTACAAGTCTGACAGTCCCTCACGTTCCGTCCCGGGTGGGAGGACTCATTTGATGATTTAATCAATATAAAAAAATAATGATGTTACTTCCCATTGGTGAAATATTTTTCGAATTAAAAGCGGTAATTCTGAAGATAACTTCTCACATACAGCCTTACAAACTTTAACATCTTAGTAATAATTTATACAAGATCAAAAGTGACGAAGATAGTAATAAAGGAAGATATTTAAGTGCATATAAAATTAATAATATTATAATAACGTTCAACAGGAGAGCACTATATCTCATACTAAATTAGCTCTAAAACGCTTGCGTTGCAGTATTTTAGCACTAAATTATGATAATACTGTGCTGTTGGCAGAAATTATTTAGTGTAACATGCGTTGGCGGTAATTTGATGCTATTATACAGACCTATGACCAGTGCGTCTGTTCACAATAAATAATGGGTTAGATCGGAAACAAAATTAGGAAAGGTAGTTATTAAATATGGATGCAGTACTGGCTCAGGCGCAAAATGTCCCTTTCGCAAAATGTCCACAGGTAGCAAAATGTCCCTTTCGCAGAATGTCCCTTTCGCAAAATGTACCTTTCGCGGAATGTCCTATTTCGCAAAATGTTCCTTTCGCAAAATGTCCCTTTCGCAGAATGTTCCCTTCTTCAAACATTCATAGGCATTTTGCATCAGTGAGAAAAACTAGTCAAGAGCCTAGGAGGTGTAGAACACAAAAACCATCTGCCATACAATTTTTTATACAATTTGTATGAACGTATTTTTTTTTTTATTTGAGACAGTTAATTACCATTTTCCTAATTAAACATCACAAGAGTACAGGTTTTTGTGCTCTACACCTCCTAGCTTTTGACCAGTTTTTTCTCTGATGCGAAAAGTCTATGAATGTTTGAAGAAGGATACATTTTGCGAAAGGGACATTCTGCGTAAGGGACATTTTGCGAAAGGGACATTTTGCGCCTGAGCCGCGGGACTGTGTTATCAGATAACCGTGATCCTGGGACGTACAGGGCTACAGTCTTAACAGTCCCTCCAGTCCCGCCCTGGGTGGGACTCATTTGATGATTTTAATACGAAAAAAGCCGTCTTCATTCCCCAAATCATCGATCCGATCCGAACATTTGCCCATACGCGGTCTCTAGCATATCATGTCTGTTTCATCGACCGTCTGTCCGTCTAAAAACATGACCGGCCCACTTCCACTCACTACAGCATGCTGATTCTACTTGCAATGTCGATGACTTTATTTCTCTGGCTTGTTGTTATAAATCGGAAGGTTCAAGGCCCGCTATCGTTTTTTTTTTTACAATAAGTAATCTTTACGATTTGCGAAAATAACAAAATGATAACATTTTGTTACTTAATTCATTTGACAGATATTTGAATTATCACATAAATCTGTGTGTTGTAAATCAACATTAAACATGTACAAATTATGTTATGTACCTTGGTTACAGGATAAATTAATCATTCGATAACAATGGTTAACCAATATCAATGTTTACACGGCAACCTATGAATGTACTAATATTTTGATGGTAAATTATATTGTTATATCTACAATAACGTATAATCGAAATTCAATAAGATTATGGCTTGTAAATATTGGGATAGGTATATTAATTCGAAAGAGCGTTTTTTTTTTTTTGTTACGTGTATTAACACAATTTTTAACACACACATATTATTTTTCTATCTTCATTACTATTATTTTGTTTCTATTGTTTCATCTGTCGATATCTTTACTTTATTTTGGATTTCTTCTTTCTATAGACCAATAACTTGTGTGTGTGGTGTTAACTATAAGTTCGAGTTGGTTATAATAATAAATACCACGTTTTTTCCAATGTTTAATATTTATATTGTTATCTCAAAAAGTTTTTTAAAGTGATTTAATCACTACTCATATTATCAAAAAGTTTTTTAAACTGATTAAATCTCTACTCGTAGCACTGTTAATTTAAAAAGTGATTGATATGTATTAGTATCGCAGCGATACGTCGTCTGCAGCTACTTTCTTTAGATGGCTAAAAATTGAACCAAAATTGGCCAATTTAAAAAAAAAAATTAAATGTAAAGACCACAGCAAAATAAAAGTCAAGCCTCAAATTGAAATTCAGCGATCGACGATCCTAAATACTTTTAACGCGAACATATTAAAGCCTAAAAGTTAAAATTTAAATCGAGTTTGTGGTTTGAACCCTAACTACGTTAAATAATTTGAAAGGCAGCTTTTGGTTTTGTAATTGAATTACATGTATTATTTACATTTTTTCGTTATTAAATCTAATTTCAGAGGAAAAAATAATCATACATTCAAAATATGGACATCAAATTGTTACTCTTTCACAAGAAAATATCTGAACTGATTTGCATTAAAACTGGCTTACAGATAGCTTTTTGGATAAACGTGTAGGTATACTTTTTTATCCTAGTATAACTTTCCCATGGGAATTCAGAAGTTTACGTGGGCAACGCCGTGGGCATAGACGCCTTTTCCTATGGTTGTAGGCAGAAACTACTGGACACTGGTACGATCCCATCATAGAGACTTATCTCCACCTTCACACAGTAAGATATTGGCCATACACAGACCTCACCTAAACCTGACATTCCTGAAGAAATATCTGAACAAATAATAATTTTGGTAAATATCCCGTTATAAATTCAAATAATAGTTGTAGTAATCATGTTATTTAAAAAACTTTTAAATTCACCATCGATCTCAGTTTTATCTCTCAAAAATATTACTTGAAAAGTTAAACAAGTCCGAAGGAGCTCTTGAGCAGACAATTATTAAGTCTATATAATTATATTTTGTTCAGCGATGCGTTATGCACTTCGGAAATTAATATAATGGCTGGAGTAACTACCTATAATACAGTTGGTTACTTTAGAAGATTTTATACGACTTTGCCATTTGAGGCGGTGGGTGTGACGCGCGGAGTAGCGGTGAGCTACACTCGTCCGCACAGTTAGGCGGTTTACCTGTATTTAACAGATTCACTTTCCCGTACAAACGCGTGGACGAGTCATAAATCTTTTTTTTTTGGGTGATACATCATCATACGTGACCTGCTCGGAGTGGAACAAAAGGCACTGTCTGTCAATTAAAATTTTATAAATCAATGACAAATGTACAGAATTTTAAGAGGGAAAGAGAACATTTTTCTTAACTGACCCTAAAACCAACTGTTATCCTTCATTTGACCTTTGCCAGTGTCGTAGAAATCTCTTGATACAAAACTTGGAAAATTGGCAGACATATTGCCCTCTCAGGGTCCGTCAATTGGCCCCTCTTAGAGAGCCAAAGCCGTGATCCTGGAATGTAAAGGGCTATTGAAGGATCACTGTGGATTTAGTCAGTACGAGTCTGACAGTCCCCTCCCGTCCCGCAATGGGTAGACTTATTTTGTGATATTACCACGATATAAAATGCGCCGTCAATTAGGGATGCTGTCAACTCCTTTTATGAATATTATCCTAAAATTTATAGCTTCTCTTGGCGGGAACTATAGCTAATAAAACTGTCTCCCATACAATGCACCTGCAACCGCTTCATAAATTATTCCAACAATCTAATTACGGTCTGTTCGATAACTAAGTTACAGAACACCTAAGTGTCCTAACTTTCCAAGCACGGAACATCCTAACTTTTATATAAACTATACATTAGCTGAGCATAAATATAGGAGTAAACGCCAAAGGAATTAGAACATTAACATGTGTAAAGAAAAGTTTAGTTTCAATTGTAACGAGCATTCGTTTTATGACACGTATGCTTTGCTGTTTTTGTATTATTGTCGTTTGGTTAAATGTTAGTTGTATTTATGAAGTACCTATATTAGTATTGATATTACTTACATACTCCTCAAAACAAAATAAGGGCCACTTATTAATTTGCACTTAAACAAGTATTTGCTCTTATTCTGGGTACATAATAAATAGTAAATATCTTGTTATGGTTTCTTTCAAGTATTAATATTGTTTCTACTGCCTAATTGGAAATTCATAACTTTTTTTAAATCAGATATTTGAGATTACTTAGAATTTACGGTTTGGCGTTTTTTAATTTTCAAACTTCTAACGGAGTTTTCTTCGACTAATACAGCAAACAGGCTATAATGATCTTTCAATCTCTTATTGTCATGTATTCGGAGACATATGGACGCAAAGACAGCCACTTGGGGTGTCTACTTAATCCAGGGGGCCCTAGCCAGAAGAGGTAGGTTAAATGGTGGAATATTCCCTACGATTGGTTCAAAATGCTTGAAACTGGTCTCAAAAGACGGGTAATATCACCAGACGCCGTGATCGAGGAAGAAAGTAAGTAAGTAAAGCCCAAGAAGACCATTAAGTTTGTTTAACCGCGCTAGTAGAGCGAAAATCTACTGCGCGGACAGTACAAACTCCATTGCGTCGAGCTACAGGCACCCCTATTATTGACTACACTATTCCGAATCGACTCCATAAAGACTAAGAATACTCAAGAAGATGCTTGGTTGGCCTCCAGTTCACTGCAGCGAATGGTGCAAATCGTGAAACATTTGCGAAGGAGAAAATTTATTGAACTGTTTTGACTGGGCTTCATAGCTTTTTATTGACGACTGGTGGGTTATTTTTTTTTTTAATAAAAACTGATTCATAAGAGTGTAGAGAAGATCTAAACAACAGGTTTCAGATCCTTGCATTCTTAAAACAGACTGTTCTGGCGACTTCTGAGTTATGCTCTGGGGCGGTCATCTCTATCACGCAAAACTGAGCTCGCACTTCTTAACGAGGGTGCTGTAACTGCTCAAAATTGCATAGAGAATATGGCGGAACTCCACATTATCCCATTCGCACAGCAAGGAGTACCTGAGTTCATCTTGAAGCAGGATAATGCTCGAACGAACACGACGCGACTAAGGCCCTTCGTACATTAGGCGACTCGGGTATCCGATACTCCAGTCGAATACCCAAGTCGCGCGACTCTAGTAGCGCACGATCCGTACACAGCGGCAACTCGAGTCGTAAGACTCAAATCGTCTATTCGGCCACCATTCTATATTCAACCTTAATAATACATTATACAAAACACAAAATGTACATCTCATAACATAAATTAAAATGCTTCTATTTTAAAAATGACGAGCGCATTCCTATTTCAAATTTTTGGAATTAAAAATTGGCGCGTATAGAGGAAAAAAATCAATCTAGAAAGAATATGGTTCATAATTTCGCCGCACCAACCGGCTACAAGGTAGCTCGATTTGTTCAAGCTTTGACTTTCAAGGTGGTGACCATGGGTTCAATCCCCAGGTAAACATAGAATTTTTCTGTTTTCGTGTTTCAGTTGTTTTTTAGAGGTTTATTCAATTTTTGTCTAGGTTTTTTTTTATAGTTTTCTTTTATTTGCACCGGAACGCTGACGCCCTTACTGCTATCATGATGACCGTGGTTTCAAATTTCAGATTTGAATAGGTTTATTTTAATGTTTTTGTTTTCTTAATTACTTTATTTTTGTCGTATGTGCAAGTACATGACGAAGCTGGGTTAAAGTAGTAATGTTTGTAACGAAACCATAATAATTTCGCACACCCAGGCCAATAAAGGCGTAAGTGGAATTCACTAACTTTACAGGGGAGCAAAAAAACTGTTTAACCAGGTATATCTACTTTGTTTTTGACTCTATGATCTATTGTTATATATCAAAAAATAGTAAAAAAAAACAACCTTTTTTTTTTGTTTACATTCGAAACACCTTAAATTAAATTTGTAATCAGTATTTAATGTTTAAAGTTTTACAGACGTTTTCCTTATTTATTTAAGACCAATCCTCAAATGTAATGTTTTTTATTCTAATCATCGCTTTCTAAATATTTTTAATACTGTAACTACTCATGCTTACGTCTGTTACGAAGTTCTATACTATGATAAAATACAGAGGCTAAGTACTGCTTACGCCCTTTTTTGCTTAATTTTATTTTACTTATCGAATTTTAAGATGCATTTACGGCTTTGTTTGTTAAAAAATAAAAGTAAAATATAGTTTTAAGTCTAAATACGGCCTTTTTATAACAGTATGTTCAATTAAACCATAACTGTAAGTAATATTAAGTTTCTAGGTAAAATATATTTCAGTGGTGTAATAAAAAAGGTTTTTAGAAAATTGCACTTTATTATAATAATAGTCATAACAGAACAGATTATTAGTGATAAAAGATAATCAAATTAACAGTGACTTATAATTTTAATTTTGTAATTAAATCAGAACGGTAATTAAATAGAAATTCTTATTAAGACCTCAAAATATTAAAATTAATAATCACAACAAAAATCTTAAAATTTTTTATTATACCAATTACTAAACATTCACACAAAAGAATGTTAATCATATTAGTATTGAAAAAAAAACCCCAAGTGCCCGGCGACTCCAGCAGTTGTGCTGGCGTAGACGGGCGCGAGCACAGCCCTGGTGTCAGGGGAGCTAAGAATCTCCGGCGAGATATTCGACTAACCGTCAAACGACAATTACGGCAAATTACATAAAGGACTCCGGTACACTCAACATTCTTACATACAATGTTCGGACGCTGCTGAAAGTAAATAAAGGATATTAGTTGGGACATTTTGGGACTTTCAGAAGTGAGACGAGAAGGTGAGCAAACAGAGGAAAGAGACGATGCCGTGTTCTTCCACTTCGGCTTTAGGTACTATTATATATTCTGTGACTTCGGTGAAACCAGTGGCCAACACGGAGTGGGGTTCATGGTGGCAAAGAAGTGGAAGGACAACATAAATGAATTTTTAGGATACTCTGAACGTGTCGCTGTGCTCAAGTTCCAACTAACACCTACCAAAACTCTAACTCTTGTTCAGGTATATGCACCAACATCTGCATATTCAGATGAAGATGTAGAAGATGTTTACGATCTTGTTAATAGAGCATGCGACGAAAATAAAGGCACCTGGAACATGGTTATTGGTGACTTTAATGCAAAAGTGGGACGAAGGCAAGAACTGGACTGTGGTGACACAGTTGGTAGTTTTGGGTTAGGAGATCGAAACGAGCGAGGCGCTCGACTCACTCAATTTGCCTTTGGACAGAGCATGCACATAGTCAACAGTTTCTATATGAAGAAACCGCAAAGACGATGGACCTGGGTGTCACCAGATGGCATCACGCACAACGAAATCGACTACATCTTGTTATCCAATAGATATATTATTAAAAATATTAATGTCATAAACAGAATCAAATATAGTTCAGACCATATTCAGACACCCATTCGTGTTAAAATCAGACTAGATTTTAAAATCCATCGAACCAAATTATTTATAAAACAAATTAAAAGACTGTCTAAAGAGACCCTCGTTAATAACTTCCAACATTTCAACCAGGAACTGTCTAATTATTTTAAGGAACTTGAAATCGATGAAACAGACGCAGAAAAACAATACAGTGCAATAGTTACCGGAACAAACAACACCTACAAAATATAATGTAAAATATAATCAATAAATCTGTAAATACCTGTAAAATCATGGAAATTGCCACAAAATATTATAAATCATTATATTCCGAGCATCCATCATACGATAACTATACTGAATATAATCTATCCGATTCCATCCCCCCCATAAATGGTTATGAATTGCACAAAGCGCTTGCTACTATGCGCTACAATAAAATTCCTGGAGAAGATGGAATTACCACAGAAGCACTCAAAATAGGATCTTCCACTCTGTTTTTACCACAGAAGCACTCAAAATAGGATCTTCCACACCTTACTAACCTATTATTAACACCATTTTTTCGGTCCGGAAAAGTTCCAAAAACAATGTGCCATTCAAACATATTCCTTCTGCATAAAAAGGGCGACAAAAGTGACATCGGCAATTATCGTCCAATAAGTTTAACATCATTCTCACATCTACAAGACTTTCATTAAAGTAATACATAACCGTATAGATGACAAATTGGATAAACATCAACCACCTGAACAAGCTGGATTTCGCCCCAGTTTCTCAACAACCGACCACCTGCAGACTTCGAACCAACTTCTAGAAAAATACTCAGAATTTAATAAACCTCTCTACTTAGCCTTCGTAGATTATTCTAAAGCCTTTGACAGTATTAAACACTCCTCAATATATAAAGCTCTTGAAAACCAAGAATTAGAATCGCAGTATATTGACCTCCTCAGAAGTATTTACTAGAACAGCACCGAAAACATCAAACTCAGTAATGAAGGACCCACATTTCAAATTCAAAAGGGAGTCATGCAGGGTGATCCGCTCTCTCTGAATAACGTGGTAAAATCATCAAATGAGACCCCGGGCAGGGCGGGAGGGACTGTCAGACTTGTACTGACTAAAATCGGCGGTGTCCTTCAGTAGCCCTTCATGTTCCGGGGTCACGGTAAGGAAATAATCCCGCGACCCCGGCAGGCTTTGGCCCTCTGAGAGGGGGCCCCGTCAGTATGCTGACGCTCTTTGAGGCGCGCATGGGACACAACGCGCCGTCGACCCGGGCATGATTCATGGTCGGGCAGCGAGTTGCCCTTTACTCGCTGCCCGCATGCCCACCACCATGAGCGTCCACCACCGCGGGTGGGGCGGAGGGAGGACACTGTCCTCTCTCTCACGCAGCCCGCCTCCTCCTTCGCGAGCATTACTGCTTCGCAGAAGGAGGCGACCGCTTCCCACTCCGTCTTGCCCCGCAGCATGGCCGCGACCAATGCTGGGCGCGAGAGGTCTCCGCCTATCGCTGCCGTGAGGACACGTCGGTGCTCTGCCCAAGCGGGGCAGTCCTGCACCGTATGCTCCACCGTGTCCTCCGGGCGATCTTCGCAGTAGTGACATCACCCAGGCGTTTCCTCCTTCCGCATCAAACATAGGAACCTCCCGAAGCATCCGTGCCCGGTGAGGACCTGCGTCAGGCTGAAAGTAAGGACGCCATGACGTCTCTCCAGCCACTCCTCAAAGAGGGGTCTTACCGCCGCAATCGCGGCGTGCTCGTCACCAGCACACTTGAGGAGATATTTAAAACTCTGGCAGCCTCTTGGGCGACTTAAGGTATAGAAATCGGCAATAAGAGGCTGACAAACCTCCGTTTTGCCGATGACATTGTTCTTTTTGCCCCTACAGCTTTTGAACTACAAACCATGCTCCAAGAACTGAGCACGGCTAACTCCTTGGTGGGACTTGCGATGAATCGGTCTAAAACACAAATAATGACAAACAGCACTAAACGTAAGGTCGAGGTAGATGGGCAGGATATTAAATATGTCGATGAGTATATCTACTTGGGCCAGTTAGTATCTTTCGAAAACAGGCAAGAAAGAGAAATCGATCGCCAAATCGAAAACGCCTGGAAAAGCTACTGGTCCAAGAAGACGCTTATGAAGGGTGATTTACCAATCTCCCTAAAGCGCAAACTCATCGGCATGTGCATCCTGCCCGTCCTAACCTACGGTGCTCAAACCTGATCGCTTACCGAGTCGCAGAGGTTCCGCCTTGGAGTCTGCCAAAGGGCAATGGAACGCAGCATTCTGGGCATCAAACGACAGGACAGAGTTCGCAACACCACGATACGTTCCAAAAAGGGCATTCTGGACGTCGGCAAGAAGGCTGCCAAGCTGAAGTGGGACTGGGCGGGTCACGTCAGCCGCATGAACATTGACCGCTGGGCGAAGGCCGCCACACAGTGGGTGCCTGAAGATGGACGGCGCCGCCGAGGCCGGCCTAGAAAAAGGTGGCGAGACGAGCTGGATTCACACCGTGAGGACTGGTTCGAAGTGGCGCTGGACAAGAAAACTTGGAAAAACTTGGGGGAGGCCTTTGCCCAGCAGTGAGACAGTGTAGACTGAAAAAAAAAGGGATACTTAATTCCGATTAGTACCTAAACACTTCTTTAAACTTCTTTTTAACTCGGAAATACAAATCGTTACGTGCAGTTGTCTCTGAGCGGCGCGTGAGTTATGAAAACTAAACAAA